>OX381589.1:37500-1436461 GCA_947458855.1 Monopis laevigella | reverse complement strand
AATCTATGACGTGCCGATCACTGCGGAGTGCGGATACATTTATTATAATAAATGTATCCGCACTCCGCAGTGATCGGCACGTCATATTAGTTTCTATTATACTTATACCAAGCCACCTGCGGATTGGTTGTGGATTTAATAAATGTCAATATTGAAGGCATATTATAAGATACCTTACCTCTGTATCCTGCGATCGTGAGAACCGTCGTCCGATGCAGTTCTTGAACTTATAGGAGGGATGGTCGTCGGGGTGCGGTGACGACACCCGCGCCTCCAGCTCCGTGGACGCCCCGCTGTCAACCGCCGATGTCCCGCTCTCTTCCGACACTGTCTGCATCTCACCTGGAGAGACAATAAGTAAATACTTATTTATTTCTGGGAGTTAGGTAAATAGGTTTACCCGTGTACCTGCCAAGGGCGTGGCGAGGGAGGCACACCGCCCTAGCCTGCCAACAATACCTCTCACACATAGCGCTCGTTATTTACTTTGAATATATATATATATATATATATTGGAGCACGACATATATGTCACTTTGTATCTACCTGGTGGTGAGCAGACCTACAAAGTCCATGAATAGGGTCAATCAATAATTGTTCTTAAACAACATTGATCGCTCAAACTATGCCGGCTAAATGATGCGATTACGAAATGGGGGGCGACAATGACGAATTGCATTACGAGTATATTTTAATATACCTACTCGCTGCCTTACCGTCAATTCAACCCATTTCTAACCGCACCCTGAAAGGAGACTACCATCTTGACAATAAATCTATGCAGTAGTTTCCTGAAAATGATATGATTAAGAAATATGTAACTCTAATACAGATGAAATAATGATAGTGGGTAGATACCTTTATCAGAGTCCATGGCATAAGGTTCGTATCTGGCGGGATGTCTGATGACGCCCCCGCGGAGGCCGTTGGAAGCGAACGACGACTGGTGAGCCTCTCGAGACACCGGGGTACCTGGAAGTAAGAAGAAACCATGGTATTTATGTATCATAACATAATCTAAGTACTCCAATACAGAATAACCAAATTACTAAAATTTTTCGCCACAAACTGACTATAAGGGGTCAAAATTATTTAAACACCCTCTTTTTAAGTCGGTAATTAAAAAGCAGCGAAATCAAATGCAAGAACATAAATTCATGTGATTTCTGATTCCAGCCTGAAATATTTGTCTGAGCGGAAAGTGAGAGGAAGTGCTATCAAAAAGTCCTGATTTTATCATTATTTCCATAAAATTTACTAGGTAACTTATAGGTGCACACGAAGTGACCGACTATAAGGTTATATACCTTTGACCCTGGTCTCGTAATGCTTCTGCAGATGGGCCACGAGTTGCAGACACACTCCATCGCCGGGGGTTCGCTGCTCTCTCATCATGAACCGCGCGGCTTCTCCCAGGCACTCCTGGTACCCAGCTCCCCATTGTTCACTCGTATCCACCCGCTCTGATGCTGCAAATATAAATAAAATGATAAGGGTAAGGTTTATGTAAGGGAATTAAAATTTTTTTTTGCAAATTGCGTAATTCTGTAACTGACTAACCATTATCTGCTATCATCACGAAGGTTCGAGCTGTTTGGGAGTTATCGCTTGACTGGCTTAAGGAAAAGTTAGTCTGCGTGGTCGGACTACCGGCGTTCATATTCCCGAAGCAAGTAAATAGACGCGGAGTGAGGATGATTTGGGTTTAAAATAAAGTAAGAACTTTATCGTCGCATTTTATTTTTGACAAATTGTGATCGATCAGTATCTACGTATTAGTGAATACTTCTGGAATTTATATTGCGGTTATTTTATATTAATTCACGATAATATACAAATACAAATTTCTTTATTTAATAAAAACTTTACAAAAATTATGTTTGCGCAGTTCCCACTGTAGGTTACCCTGTGCTGTGGGAAACTGGCTCTTTAAGTACAAAGTAAAACAGTATTAGTAAAACAATTTTGGAAATACAATTATCTTGTACAATGTTTATGAAAGTTTGTATAAGCTTTACTAATTTGTGTGGTGTGTACCTATGTTGTGTGGTGTGTACGTATGTGTGTGTGATGTGTGAGTGATGTGTGTGTGCGTGTGATGTGGATGTGTGCGTGTGTGCGCGTGTGTATATAAGTGGTCTTGTAAGTGTGTAAAAATTAAAATTTGTGTAATTAGTGTGTGTCTAACTAATTCAAGTCAATACAACAAATAACTTTTCAGTTGATTCGTAATGAAACTGATTAAGCCATTTAATAACAATTGTTTTAAATAGATAATTACTATATATTTTTATGTCCTTATTTATTAGGAAGACCTTGTTATAGAGTCTAGGAGATATAACATTGAAATGTCATTGTGCAAATGCAGATTTTACTACAGGAATTGGATAGCGTTCAATTCTTTTGGGTATTAGAGAGAGGTGAGGAGATATCCTGCTATGGAACCTACGAAGGGCATGTAAAATAAAAAGTTTACGAACAGAAAGGATTTTAGTTGGTATATGCAGTTCTGTTGTTGGAAAAAGATAAGGAAGTTTGAGAGCGACTTTTACAACAGCTCGCTGCGCTCTTTCTAGTTGAATTAGATACCGTCTTCGCTGCAAACCCCCACGAGCAGATACAGTAAGTGAGTATACATTGACATAGGGCTTTGAATATTGAAACTATCAATTTTTGGTCAACTACATCTCTCAAGTTTTTAAATATGTAAATGAGTTTACGATCCCGAGCAGAAAGAGAGGAAATATGTTGTCTCCATTGTAGTTTGTCATCCACGACGATTCCTAAGTAACGAATATCATAAGCACGGTTTAGTGTTGGGCAAACACAGGTATTATTATTGCCATTTGCATTACGGTTACATGGAAACGTGTGGATTATTATTTTAAAGATATCATTAGGACTATTGACTTTGGTTTTACTAAAACACAGACTAACCCCCGTATTCTAAGACGTTTCCTTAACTCCACTCTTCACTCAAGGAGCGTCTGTCTCAACCTGCTTTTTATAGTTAACATTTGGTGGAAAGAGACAGACGTTCCTTGAGTATAAAGTGGAGTTAAGGATACGTCTTAGAATACGGGGGTTAGTTTTTTGAGTATTTATAGACATTAAGCTATCTTCTAGCCAGGCTGTAATTTTGCAGAGCCCTTTCTCTGTTAATTCTTTGACCTTAGACCAACTTGTATCATGAAATAAGACTACTGTATCGTCAGCAAACATTAAAATATCTGCTCCAGGGATCTTAAGATTACATAAATTGTTAATATAAATAAGAAACAAGGAAGGAACGAGCGTCGAGCCCTGTGGCACTCTATAAGAACACTCAACACTTGGACTGCTGATATTTCCCATATAATAGATACAGTGTCAAATGCCTTTTGTAAGTCAAGAAAAACACCGACACAAAATAATAAAAAAAAATAGCCGTAATTTCGTCCCATCCGGGTGCGCTTTTGGAATCTAACATAGTAATAGTTTTCCCGACCTCCATAGGATCTGTTAAGGTCAAGGCCATTGAGTTTAGAGGGATGTTGTTATCTTTAGCCTTAAATACTAAGTCTGAGATACCAAGATCTAATTTATAAAGAGTATGATCAGCCAAATCTTGACCTATTGATGTAAAATAATTATTAACATCTTCAAAGGCTTTCTCAGGTGTGTCATTCATTGCTAGAAGCTCGGTGCATGGATCCCTGGTCTTAGATATATTGCAAATTTCTTTAATAACCTTCCATGTTGCTTTATTGTTATAGGATGATTTCTCTAATATTTTTTTGTAGTATGTTTTTTTAACATTTGTAATTATTTTAGTACAGTTAGATTTATAAGTAGAATATTCAAGTCTAAGATTAAGATCGGTCGGATTATTTTTTAACTTTTTAAACAGGTTGTCTCTTTTACGAATAGATTTAATTAAACCTGTCGTAATCCATGGTTTAAGTGGTCTATATTTTCTAGGTAGTATAACAGTAAAAGAATGGTCTCTAACAATTTCTTGCAGATTAGACACCAAAAAATCAGCCGCAATATCAACATCATTGAGTGAATACAGATGATTCTAATCAATATTAAGCAGCGACTTTTCCATCGAATTAATATCCATTGTGGATTTAATAAACATGATTGGTGTCTTTTTAAGTAGTGTTTTATTGATTAACAAAAGAATAGGAGAATGGTCAGTAACTCGTCAAAAACAATAGTACGACAAGGGTATAAACATTTAACCATGAAATGATCAATACAAGTATTTTTCTGGTAAGTCTGTCAATGCCCTGCTTTTAACCATGAAATGCAATAATATTTAGGTAGTCATTTACATTACTTGTTGTAGGGTTGTGCTGTATTGTATTGATGTTGACATCTCCCGTAAATATAACATTAGGTGTTTTAATATTAAGTAGTATAGTATACAAAGAGTCTATGTAATTAGATACCATTTTGAAGGCTGGGGATCTATATGTACAAATCACTGTAAAATCATTACTTATATTTTTAATTAGACAATTACCTTTCACTACATAGATTAGATTCTGAGCAATGTACTGTAAGATGTATTTTAATGTAGACGACTATCCCGTCATTCTGGTTAAAAGTGTAATTAGTGCGGAAGCTTCTATAGCCATCAATCGTTGGTACAAAAGATTTCGCAGCATTCAGACAAAACTATGATGTCAATTGAAAACTTTAATTCTGTAAGGAAAACAAGTAAGCTATCAAAATTGTGATTAATTCTTCGTATGTTCACTGAGAGGATACTTAGGGACTTACCTGGATCTGTAGTAGATAATATTTTTTTTGTGAGATGTTGGCTTTAAAATGATAATACTTTTAAAATTACGAAGCTGATGTAAGTGAAGCTATAAATTACATTGCGATAGCTTCTTACGGAGAAAAGATCAAAGCTTCTGGGGGTCGTGGAGTTGTGGTCGAAGCATTTTAACGTACGAGTATAACTATACTTGCTTAACTATTATTTAATTAATAATAAAAAATCACTCACGAGTGGGTTTGTCTTGCAGATATTTAAGGTGTCGTATGGCCATCTCTATGATCTCTGTCTTCTCCACTCTCCCTCTGCCCTTCTTGAGGTAGTGGGGAGGAATGAGTCTGGACAAGTCAGCCAGACAGTTGTTCATGCGATCTCTTCTTCTCTTCTCGATTATTCGGTGGGACATTGGGTCTTGCTGTTGAAAATATTTTACTATTGTTAATCTGGAATTATTATACGTCTACATCATTAAAGTTTTTTTATTATTATGTATCTTAACGCCGCTCTTACGGTGTAGGCAGAGACACAGAAGAAATAATAGTACAAGAGAGACAACAGCTGTGCGCTGATTGTCACTACATACCTACTCCCTTTTCCTCGTCCAGTTATAACTCTTCTCATATGACTAAAATAAAAATAAATGCAATCAGTTTCTACTATAGTCGCTAGTAACTGTAGATACACATAACTTTTCAAGTGATTATAAAGTGTACGGTAAGTATATTAAAAATACAGCGACCTCACTTGACAGTGACTGTACTTACCTACTACGTGACCGTGCACACCAACAACATATAAATGCGCGTGATGCTATAAAGTATTATTATCAACAATTTGGCCTTGTTTACTATAAAATGCATATAACAGAGCATTGACCTATTAATCGATATTTTTATCTCTTTGTTTATCTGTCAAAACAAAAAATATTTAAGAACCTATATATACGTACCTACCTACTTAACATGACAAACGTTGTTATCCATCCCGATAAGCATCGATGTGCTTGAGAGATTGCTTTTGTCACCTCTGGGATTTGTGATGGCTAAAGTCATCATAGCGGAATAATAATAGAAATACCATTTATTTTATACTAGGGCTTGAATATCCGACCATTTTTCAATTCCGGTATTGGGTTACAATATTAAGCTATTCAGTCCCGGAATTCCGGAGTTCAAGGCTTCCTTTAAAAACGTCATACAAGGGGAAGCTACATCGACATACCGATCGACGCGTCGATTGATAAAAATATATAAAAGTCGTCGATTGAAGAAAAATGTCAAATCCCATACATTTGAGTTTCGATTTCTATCGATCGACACGTCGATGGGCTGCTCGGTAGGACCCTTTTCCATGAAATCCTAGAAATTTGGTTGGTACCTAGTGAAATTTCAAGAGCGGCAATGTGTTCAAGCTGTTGAAATGCCGCGCTACGCCTCAAACCACGGAATAAATAAAACAAGCCTCAAACCGTGACAAAATTATTAACTTTTCGATATCGAAATTCCGGCTTTGATTCACCAATTCCGGTATTACAACGATATTGAAATTTGTCGGAATTCCGGGATTTTTACCACACATACAGAAGATCCCCAAGCCAGACCAATGCCAATAGATATACAGAGTGAATTTAAAAGGATGTACTTTTGGGCTATTAATAATACAAACTATTGGCAAAAACTAATTAAAGGAGTGACCAAAAACAATTAAGGTATTCTTGAAAAAGTACCCATGTCACTAGCTGCGTTTCTGCGTTGGATACTTTTTGTCCTAAAAGATATCCTGGTTTAGGATCCCCGGTTATTACCCAAAGAGAGTAGTTTAATTGAACTTAATTAGTCTCCAATTTAGTTTGTTCTATTCTCACATTTTACATAAATACTTCTTTGGAGATTTGATTCTTAGAGGGAAGTTAAACGCTTAGTATTTCATCAGATCAGTCCGTCAGTCTGGTCAAACTTTGACTGACGCCAGAATGATGAATGACTTGAACGGTCAATAACATTATAATTTTCATCAGTCAGTCCGTGGGCTAGACGGTCATACTCACCAAACTGATGAAATACTTCCCTCTTATGTAGAAGAGGCTAAATCAGACTGAATATTACGAGTACTATCGAACTCCTAGACCCACCGACCGATTTTAGTAACAGGATTGAATAAAGCGATCCTATTGGTTGTTCCTTAAGTATACGTATACAAATACGTTACGTTGCTACAATGCGAAAACCCTTGGTAGGGCCTCTGTACCTTACATTGCACTTTTACCATCAGATGGCTGTAATCACATGTAAAACCAATAGGTACCTTTGTTTTTTTTAGATAAGAGCCGGGGGGGTAGTCAGCCTCGTCGTCGCTGTGGACGCCTGTAGAGAAGTTGAGGTGGCCGTCCCCGGACCGGAAGCCATCATCAGTGTTTGTGTAACTGAAACCAAACCAAATAATATAATATCTACATTTTTTATTCAATTCGTCTCCTAACATAATTATATTATAGGAGTCAGATCTTTCACGAATTAAGAGCGTGTGAAGTAGACCAAAGTGAAATTTACAAAAAGAATTTTAGATTTATCGTTCATTTAATTCATTCTACATTTTATTGCTACAAAGTCAATAAATGGGGTCGATCAATCATTGTTATTCAGCATTGCTCAATCTCACTATCCCGGCAATTGATGCGGTAGCGAAATAGGTAGCGACAAAGGCGAAAGTGCATTACGCCTCGCTGCTTTATCATTTTATTTTACACTAATTATGCCCCGCGGTTTCACCCGCTGTTAAATCGGATCGAAAATATAGTACTATTACTTACTAGGGAGATAACTACTCGTTAATATTTTCACCAATAGGTACAACGCTCGCATTTTTAATTCTCTAAATTTTCACTTGGGGCGCTGAACTATTTCCCATACAAATTTTAGTTGAGTTAATAACGCATTAGTTAATTTATAGTTAGAAAACTTGCAATAACTTGGGCTAAACTTTCTATTGGAAAAATAAAATAAAATCGATTAGTAGTTTTTAAGTTTATTCCGAGCAAACAAACAATTTTTTCTCTCTCTATAAGTACGAGTAGGTACCTAATTTTGTTACCTATACAAACAGACAATCATATATTTTCTCTTCATAAAATTAGTGCACTTACATCTATAACTTTTTATTACTTTTTTTTATGTGGACCATTTACATATAATGCTCTGGTCACAACCTAAGCTCTTGGCTTGCACTATGTGTAGCAGAAAAAACGATAAAATACAAATCATATTTTATAAACACCCAGACCATGACAAACTGTACAGAAAAAACTTACAAATGTTATATTGTTTTTGCCATGGGTGGGAATCGAACCCACGACCTCCAGATAAAACGCCAAAGGCGCGACCACTAGTATACGGAAGCTATATATACATAATACTTGTACAGAAAAACGTCCCTACTAATATTTTTTAACCGTGGGTGGGAATCGAACCCACGACCTTCGGATACAACGGATTTAATCTATATTATAATAAATTATATATCATATCACCCACGCGCACGTGATTTTAAATTTTAATTCTGAATAATAGTAGATATGTAAATGCAACAATTTCCGATCAACTTAACGTGACGAGGTCATAGGAATAATTTGCAACTCAAAACAAGAAAAGACTAAAATCGAAATGAAAACTGCGGTTTTAAACAAAACATAACTTTATTTTAAAGATATAGAGGTGAAAATTGAAATTGATATTGTAAAACGTGACAATCGTCACGTGGACTTTTTATGTTTTAAGTGCTACGTGTTATCTTTTGATAAAACACTCAATTTGGAGATAAATACGTATTCTGATATATTTGGAACAATGTACGAATTTGTTTGCTGAAAGCTGTATTCAATACATTGGCTGAGTTTTCTTAGGTGGTTATTTTTGGTCAAAACGCCATCAAACGTAAGCCGCGCTTGTTTTATTACAACACCAAAACAATGAGCTATCCGAAAACATTCGACGACATTTCGATACAAAATAACAACAAAATCAAACATACCCATATGTATGTAGGTATGTGGCCCGATACCGCCTTGATGACCTCACTAGTTCTACCATATGTATGTAGGTATGTGCCCCGATACCGCCTTGACGACCTCAGTAGCTCTACCATATGTATGTAGGTATGTGGCCCGATACCGCCTTGATGACCTCAGTAGCTCTACAACCGTCTGTCACTAGTATAGAAAATATATTTATTCAAAACAACAACAATCAAATAGGTAATATTAAAAATAAGATTATTAAATTTAGGTTGGTTTACCCATCGTTATTATTCTAAGGGTTTACCTAGATACAAAAGCAAAATTATATGTATGTAGGTATGTGCCCCGATACCGCCTGGACGACCTCAGTAGCTCTACCATATGTATGTAGGTATGTGGCCCGATACCGCCTTGATGACCTCACTAGTTCTACCATATGTATGTAGGTATGTGCCCCGATACCGCCTTGACGACCTCAGTAGCTCTACCATATGTATGTAGGTATGTGGCCCGATACCGCCTTGATGACCTCAGTAGCTCTACAACCGTCTGTCACTAGTATAGAAAATATATTTATTCAAAACAACAACAATCAAATAGGTAATATTAAAAATAAGATTATTAAATTTAGGTTGGTTTACCCATCGTTATTATTCTAAGGGTTTACCTAGATACAAAAGCAAAATTATATGTATGTAGGTATGTGCCCCGATACCGCCTGGACGACCTCAGTAGCTCTACCATATGTATGTAGGTATGTGGCCCGATACCGCCTTGATGACCTCACTAGTTCTACCATATGTATGTAGGTATGTGCCCCGATACCGCCTTGACGACCTCAGTAGCTCTACCATATGTATGTAGGTATGTGGCCCGATACCGCCTTGATGACCTCAGTAGCTCTACAATATGTATGTAGGTATGTGCCCCGATACCGCCTTGACGACCTCAGTAGCTCTACAATATGTATGTAGGTATGTGGCCCGATACCGCCTTGACGACCTTAGTGGCTCTACCATATGTATGTAGGTATGTGCCCCGATACCGCCTTGACGACCTCGGTAGCTCTACCATATGTATGTAGGTATGTGCCCCGATACCGCCTTGACGACCTCAGTAGCTCTACCATATGTATGTAGGTATGTGGCCCGATACCGCCTTGACGACCTCAGTAGCTCTACCATATGTATGTAGGTATGTGCCCCGATACCGCCTTGATGACCTCAGTAGCTCTACCATATGTATGTAGGTATGTGGCCCGATACCGCCTGGACGACCTCAGTAGCTCTACCATATGTATGTAGGTATGTGCCCCGATACCGCCTTGACAACCTCAGTAGCTCTACCATATGTATGTAGGTATGTGGCCCGATACCGCCTTGATGACCTCACTAGCTCTACCATATGTATGTAGGTATGTGCCCCGATACCGCCTTGACGACCTCAGTAGCTCTACCATATGTATGTAGGTATGTGGCCCGATACCGCCTTGATGACCTCAGTAGCTCTACAATATGTATGTAGGTATGTGCCCCGATACCGCCTTGACGACCTCAGTAGCTCTACAATATGTATGTAGGTATGTGGCCCGATACCGCCTTGACGACCTCAGTAGCTCTACCATATGTATGTAGGTATGTGCCCCGATACCGCCTTGACGACCTCGGTAGATCTACCATATGTATGTAGGTATGTGCCCCGATACCGCCTTGACGACCTCAGTAGCTCTACCATATGTATGTAGGTATGTGGCCCGATACCGCCTTGACGACCTCAGTAGCTCTACCATATGTATGTAGGTATGTGCCCCGATACCGCCTTGATGACCTCAGTAGCTCTACCATATGTATGTAGATATGTGCCCCGATACCGCCTTGACGACCTCAGTAACTCTACCACAAGCATTTGCAAACAGTTTTTACTATAATCGCTAGTAACTATAGATTAAGATAAACCAATAGGATCTCTTATTGGATGATTCCTATCTAAAGTTACTAGCGACTTCAATGAAGAATGTAGAGATAGAGACAAGTGGCCCTCGGTTGTCTCTGCCTACCCCGTAAGGGACCTGGCTTGAATATAAATAATAAATAAATATAATATAAAATTTTTTGATCCTATTTGTTAGTTTGTGTGGATTTGGATGTATTATTCTATTTGCAAAAAGCACAACGTGACCGAGTGGAGTTCGACGGGGAGAGGAAAGGGGCACGAGCACGTGGCTTGTCTAGGTAGACTACCTACGTGCGGTGGAGACCATAGTAGCTCTACCATAGAGTTTTTTGCTAATGAATGATAGACGCTACCGGGATTACGGTAGCTAGATAGTTAGGATTCATTAATCATAGTTTTTATTAATCAACAATGGTTACTTCTTCCTTATAGATACATTGAAATTGGTTGGGTAGTTTCTGCCTAAGATTAAATCAGTTAACTTCGGAGATATTTTTCCGACATTTTTGATTGTAAGTAACTAAAACCCAAAGTACCTTGCTACTATACGACCTATTATTTTAAACTTTTTATTATTACATGACTTAAGATCTCTATTCGTCTACCTTATATGTAAGTATAGGTTTATCAGGGGTCTCATTCCAAGATTGCAACGCTAAACACGACAAGACGTTGCGTAAACTATAAATATTGAAATATCAGTTCTATTTTGTTAATTATAGAGTTGATACTGACTATGACATGAGATGTTCGAAGCGCTTATTTTGTTTATCCACATTTCCAACCAAAACAAGTTTTTCTCAACGGTTCGCCCCATTTATGACTCCTTTTATATATAATAGGATTATTAGGAAAATTAATTTGAAATATAAAAGTGTACATGAAGTGAAGGTATTGACAGAAGCTTACCTGAGGACGTGGACTTTCAGCCAGACAGAGAGTTTTTTACGAGTCATATCATGAGACATAACAGTCACAAAATATGAAATTATAAAATAATATACTACCCACACTACATATATACTATCTACATTCACACAAACGCATACACACACACTCACGTTTAGGTACATTCAAATTTTATCTTATTGTGTTGTATGTAGATTTATAATTTTTAAAATGTAATATTGTTTTTTTTTTTGTTTGATTTTATTATTATTTTTCCGTGTATTATTTTTGTTACTAATATATACTTACTTTAATTTAGTTAAGTATTGGTTTTAGTATAGAATTAAAATTATTGATTATATTTGATTTGGTTAAGTTAACTATAGATTTAAAATTTTTGATTTTATTTGACTTTGTTATTATTTTATTTTAATTTGTCTAATTGAATATGCTGCCATAAAACTGTACTGTATAAATGTTTGTAATGACCCCACGGGACAGGATCAGCCTAGTGTGGGGATCAATGATAATGCTTGTATGTGGAAGAAAAATATGTTAATAAAGATATATTCTATTCTATTCTATTCTATATTCCAATGCTCCAAACATGTTCAAACTTGCGAAGAATTCGTGTATTTCAAGATGGCGGCATCATACTAATACAGACTATATAACTATTGGAATAGAACTTATATTTCCATATTTATATTTTACTAAATGTCTTGTCGTGTTTAGCGGTTGCAATCTTGGAATGACGCCCCAGGACAGCGATTCTCGAATACTTTATATGTATGGGCGTATGGAAAGAAATACCAATTACATATTCTGTGCCTAAAGCTCTTTGATCATATAGGCTACTTAAATAAACTTAAATATAATAGGATAAATATATATAATATATATAGTAGTCGAGTTTCGCCACAAATGAATCAGTAGCTCTACCACAAGCATTTGCAAACAGTTTCTACTATAGTCGCTAGTAACTATAGATAGGGATCAACCAAAAGAATCGCTTTATTTTTCAACTAAACCTCTCTTATTGGTTGATTCCTATCTATAGTTACTAGCGACTATAGTAAAAATTGTTTGCAAATGCTTGTGGTAGAGCTACAGAAAGCTGGCACGAAAACGCAAGCACAAACGTGAGCATCGGGCAGTTCTCATTTACACCACCTTGTAGCGCTATCGAAGGTTTTCTTGTTGCTGGTAGCCCGGCCTGTGACCTACAAATAATCTAGACGTGTAGGTGTTATTGTTAACGGTAACGTGTGGTCTACATTTCTACATGAATGGCGTTTCGGTCACAAATTGATTTCTGTTTCTGGTGTGCAGGATTGACCACGTATAAAATTAAAGTAAGAACATACACGTGAGATAAGTATCGCTAAGTTAATGGTCCGCGATGTCCGCAACCAAATATCTAGATTCTAGATAGACCTATAAATTTAATATAATTTTCAATAATCATACAATATTGAGCTCAGACATAAGTACTTAAGTAAAACATAAAATAATAATTAACTAAATAAATTAAAATACAGAATACCTATTTAAAAAAAAAGAACACTCCTAATACAAAAATATATAATACCCAACTATATATATTTTTTATTATAAAAATATAACAAACTAGTAAGTACAACAGTCGAGTATAGGTCAGTTCAGTCAGGCGATACGCAGGAAATATCGCGCGCGCGTGTGCGTGAGTGTGACCGACGGCGGCGCGCGAGTGTGCGTGCGATCACGTTTCTATAGGCGTGCAGCACAAACAAGTTGACAAGGCCGGCCAAAATACCCGCTCGCACGTACGATGTAAACTTTGTGATTTCCTCTTACATATAATACCTAGACAATATTCACATGTAAGGCACGCAGTCACTTGCAAACAAGATGCAAAAAAGTAAGTTCAACCACAGAAAAAATAATAGTATGTACAAACTAGTCCTATATACCTATATACGACTATTATTATTATTACTTATTATATAGGTTTAATTGTAGGCAAAAAAAATCTAGGTATGACTGGAGAGCAGACCTACCTATACATACTTGCGACCATTGGTGAGGATATGTTTGGTAACCATCTGACATCTCGTTTTGTGAACTTCAGTCTATGCCTCCTAATTGAAATAGATAATACTGGGAAAGGCGATAATAATAAAAATTGCAATAAATTCGATTACAATAAAATATATATATATAAAATAGGATAGGTGCGACCTATTTCGTTGTTTCCTTTGGAACACCTACATACCTATACCTAAGTAGATCCTTGCGTTCGCAGCAAGGTACTAAACCACTGAGAAAATAGGTACAAGCCATCCCTAACGAATTTGTCATTGAATATTTTTAATATATAAACGTTTTTTCATTTCATTTAAAATTTCAACTTTTATCACAAATGTTTTTAAAATCAAACATTTCCTTTTGGGAACATTTTTTTAAATATGAAAAAAGAACTGTTCTGACAGACAGACATACGAGCTGACTCAATTATTTTGACGGGTTCTGTTATATTTAAAACCGAACGAACCTCTAATCACCTCGGGTCAAGGTCCTAGCTAGACTAATAAAAATAAGGCGCTAATAGTAGTCAGCGACCTCAATCGGCCTTATAAACCGGGTGACAGACGCTATTTTTCCGATATAAATTCATATTGACATATGTCCAATTTTAAAAATTTATAAAAAAAAGCCTTAGATTTTTAGGCTTAGTATCATTACGGGTGCCTTACGGCGCCCGAGACCGCCTAGACGGCCCCAGGGTACCCAGCGGAGGGGTTTTAATCCCACCTCGTCGTAGCCGATGGTATGAGTCTACACCAAGTGGCTAGCTCGTCGCGATGTTTTGAATAGACTCAATAACTCATCTATAAACAGTTTCACAAGTTGGTATAGTGAAACCGGGACCGACAGCTTAACGTGCTCTCCGAGGCACTATAGCGGTGTTGTCAAACAAATGTACATAAACTTTTAAATTAAAAACTCATTGGTACACACCGGGAACACACCATTCGAACCAAGGACCTAAGTGTTTTTAAGTCCAAGGTCTAACCAACTAGGCCACCACGAGGCTTAGGTAGCCTTAAATTTGCTTAGTAGTTTAAATTTTATTTTTTTCCATTGCACATTTTCATAAAAAGCTTTGATTGAAGGTTATTAATCTTTAATTATTATATCTAAACTTAGCCCAATTACAAGGAGTTAATGAACAAGCATATTCTCTTAGAGGCACTTAAGTCGTAAAAAGCAGAATATTTTCTTGTTATATTGGTTTATTATTTCTCGTCTTCCCGTGATAATAAAGAAGCACTTAAGATTTAAATAAAAAAATTATTTATGATATTTTATACAATAAATTAACCAGGCGTTAGTATTTTGCCAAAAATAATTCGGCGTGAAATCTAAATATAGCCACATGTTTATAGTTTCGCACGTGACTAGCTACGTGTTGCGATCGTCTGTTACCAAACTACCAAAAAGACATTTACTATTATTTCTTCTGTGCGTATAATCTGGCCGAAGATGGGTTACTCTTCGTTTTGTGGTAAACTTTTTGCGTTTTTTAGATATATATAATGGCTTTTTATTGGAACACGGTATGTAACTTTGTGTATTTAACTGTATCTACCTGATGGTAAGTAGATATACAAAATCCTTGAATGAGATACATTGTTGTTAATCAGTATTGATCGCTAATAAGGATATAGTTATTTTAGCTCTAGAGTTTGTTAACGTATGGGTAGGTACTCTCGAGAAATAAGTTGTACATCCGTCGATGGATTCTTATAAGCTATTTATTATTATTATTATTACGCGTGACTTATAGCGCGCAAAGCCGCCTAGACGGCCTCCGGTTACCCAGCGTCTTTAATATTACTTACTGTATACCTCCATAATGTAATATAATATTATAATGCGAAATTAACTGTTCATTTGTTTGTGTGTTACGTGTACACGCCCAAACGCTCAACCGAAACATTTTTTACCTGAAATTTGGAGTGAAGATAGTTTGACACCCTGGCGTATATAGGTACCTACATAGGGTAATCATTTCTTGACATAGCTTTATAAGTGCAAATATTCAGGGTCTTTATGTTTTAAGAGTCCCTTAGGAACAGTTTTTAAATACACCAGTTAAAGAAAAGTGTTTTTTGAAAAAAAGTTGGGTTGGTATATTAAAATGACATAAAACTGAAATATTTTGGAATTTATATTTACTTTATGAGGAATATATTTTATTTGTTTACTAGGTAACCTTTTTTTTGTCATCTTTTTGGCTACGAAAATAATTTGGTAGGTAAGAAACTTATTAAGTAGCAATACCTGCCTAGTATGTAATGGTATTCGGTGATAACTTTTTTTTAAATCAACCGGTTAGATTCCCGGCAGGGAAATTTTGTTTTCAAAAATCTAATTATGCAGTTTTAGTTTTTAACGAAATTGACCCCGAAACTCCTTTGAGCATGTTTTGCTATTCTTTGTAGTTCTGGATTTGGCCTTGAAGGCACACTTGAAAAATTCACCCTGTATATTATTTATATTTTCATAAAAATAGCAGTCAAGTGGGAATTGTGTTCGCGTACGAGTACTTCAAAATAAAAAAGGGGAGAATAGGAGGTATGTAGTCTTATTACAGAAATAATTTTATCTCAGCAACCATTTCAGCTAGAAACTTGAAATTTGGAGTATTAAAGCACCTTGAGGCATGAATGGGCTGACCATGCATGCCTTGTGTCGTAGCGTAGACCACACCTAGACGCAATATAGGTTATAGAATTATACATAGAAGCGGCAGGCTAAAGCGGTTAAATAATTTCGAAAATAGATTTGAATGGCGAGCTGGAGCTGACCAATGTAGACTGTATGTAGCAATCAGAAATGATAATGTGTATTTAAAAAATCTTTGCTAGTGTACACGCAGTCTGTGTCTAAATTCACGATGAAGCCAAATCTCGCGGCGCATGAGCGTTTATTTTGAGAAACCCGTGTTTTTGCCAATCTGTTGCACTCTATTTTTGCTGACCTCGACGGTCACATTTCAAATTATTAATGTAGGTCTGGGGCTCATTTCATTAAAAGCTATAAACCTACGTAAACGCTTATGCCACGAAGTTAGAACAAATCATAAATAAACAAACTTTATTGAAACTAAAAATATCAAATTTATACAAATTAATGGTACAATTGAAGATCTAGGTAGATGAGATTACAAAAGTTATTTGACAACATGACTCCTATCCTAGAATACCCCTAGCACAGTTGATTTGAATAAATTAACCCGTCCTCATTTTGCCGATGGTATTCGGAGGCAACATTTGATTGATTTGACTAATATCTAAATGGTATATTTCTAATGCATTCAATAAATTAATGTATGCCTCAATTATGCATTGCGTGCATTTCTATTCGTAAGCATTTTTTTGTATTATTTTAATAATTGTATTAAAAAACGTTAAAATAGGTAAGTAGTATGCAAAAACTATAATGGTAACGTTAAAATAGGTAAGTAGTATGCAAAAACTATAATGGTAACGTTAAAATAGGTAAGTAGTATGCAAAAACTATAATGGTAATGGACAGGACATAATATTGTTAAGAGATAACAAAGAGAAGTGGACTAAATTAATGTACAATAACTGTACCCAAGAGACAGTAAAAGAAGCAGAGGAAGACAGACAAAACGTTGGGAAGACGATATCAAGAAAGTAGCTGGACCAGAATGGATGCGAATAGCCAGAAATAGGAAGAAATGCAAATAGGAGCATTTGTCGAAGGATTTTAAATAGGGTGAACTAGGCGCCGATTATTTTTATTATAATTATTTTAACTATGAATTAATTTTAGGTTCATTTATTTATTTATTAAAGGCTTATTTATTTATTTATTAATCATTGTATTTATTGTTTCATTTATATATAATTTATAGTTATATATCCGTCGCCATCAGCATTAACTAGATGCAGCAATTAACTAGATACAGCAATTAACATATTGCCAACCTGCATTTGCTTCTCTTAATTCGTAAAAATAATATAAACGTCACAACTAATAAGGTTTTGGCCGCACACACGACACTATATGAACGCCGAAGGAAATTATAACAGGTCAAGCAATATTGTGCAATGCGAACAATAGATCTACGGCTGATGGATGAAGCAACCTTCAGTGCGTTGGCCCGTACACGTGCTGTGTCGCGACGACTCGCTAGTTGTTTCCACGTGATTACGTCCATCTACTTATAACTATTCATTAATTTTATTCAAAGGAATATTGCTTTCAATTAGAATGCGTTTTGAAGAGCATTATTTCAAACAATTCGATTAGTTTATAGCCCATATAAAGTATGAACGTTTTTTACCTTAAATTTAGAAATTATTAATTTACAATAATATAAAACTAAATATATAATAGAAATAAACCATATAACTAAAACATAATACTAATAAAACCTTACCCAAATATAGACTAATGAAAAAAAAGAAACCTACAAAGAAACATAATAAAAAAAAAGGTCCAATATAAATATATAAACCTACATGTCCACTAAGTCCAGACCCTTTCCCGCTCCGAATGTTCCCATAACACTGGCTGCATTCCCCCTTTGCACTGCCAGTGATACTCGTTGTTTGAAGAAGTATCCGGAACGGGGATCACCAGTAGCCTCATTTAAAAGAGCACACAATTTCTTTCCAAAGTTCTTGGCTTCGAAGCCCCATACCCCAGTCGTTTCCACAGCGAATGGGATAAATAAAAATTCATTTTTAAAATTTTGATATTTTTGATGTTTAATTTTGGCTGCTGCTTCGGCAGCCGCTCCCGTTGAGCTTACACAGGCCTGTAGGTGGGAAGCCGCAAAAGTGTCGACACAAGAATCATTAATTATAATTTGCAATATTTAATTAAAAGTTTAGATATTAATAATATAAGTAGATACCTAGGTATGGTCAACAAAAATATAGAAAAAGTAGAAAATTAATAACACAGTCTTCTGTCATCGAGTATTTGAATGTAGCTTTCTAGCTATATTCAAATACTATAAATACCTAAAATGCAATTATTATATGTAGAGCGGGCCAACATGACATATTTTCGTGACCCACGTTTTACAGTATGGAACTCAGTAGATATACGACAAATTAGTGACAATACGTAAAAAAATAACTATCTGAAACCAACAACTATACAACTTATTATAAGTTACGTACGATATTGTAAAAAAAATAAATGTTTTGACCCAAATTTTACAGTATGCAAACAATACTGGCCAATGTTAATAAAAAAAAACCATCCGATGTAGTATGCAGTACCTACTTTATTAACTAAAAAGACTTTTTCCGCGAAAAAAAAATTTGCGTAATGGAAAATCATTGTAAATTAAATAAAATGTCTGCGTGACCAACCGATGTAGTTTGCAGTACCTACCTTATTACCTAAAAATACTTTTTCCGCGAAAAAAAGTTTTGCGTAAAGGAAAATCATTACAAATTATAAAAAATGTCTGCGTGACCCATCCTTTACAGTATTAACTTATAATATCGGTCGATTGTAATGACCGCACCAACCTTTTTGCGAGCATACTAATACTTTTGCAAAAATTTTACGCAGAAATTGATCCATTTTTTACAGTATGCAATTTTCACACTTTAACAGATTTAATAAAATATGTTGTCTATATTGTTTGCATACCAATTGCTCTCTCCCTTACAAGTGCAAAATCAAATTAGGTACTGATTGTTTTTCCGTAGCAAGTGACTAACATAATGAATATTTGCAAAGGATTCCGAAATAAGTGCATAATAGTTAAATTACGTGTATTAAATAGGTACCTAAATTTTGTTTTGATTGTAGGAATTATGTGCTTGTATATAAAATATGTTTTACCCAAGTAAACATTTAGTTTGCCACCTGTGTAATGAGCCACGTCACGCGTGACTCGTGTTTGATTAAGATACCGTCAATTACCACCATATGACTGATATCATATCTAAATGCTAGGAGAATTTATATATAGATCTTTGAAGCTACAAAAAAAACTTTTCTCAGGGCTTGTAAAACTTTTTATTGTACCCTTATACACTATTATATTATATATTTTTTAATTTTTAACCGGTTTTAGTAGCATTAACAAATTTTATATACAGGGTGGAAACTTTCAGAGGGGCTGTATGGGAAAATTATCTTTGAAGTCTAATCCATAATTTTTCGTGAAATTTTGATCCCCATTCACAGAATTAAAAAAAATACAATTCGCAGGAAAATGACCATTTTACACAAAAAAAAATGGATACCAATCGATCCTGTTTCTAATACTGATCAAAAACCAATGGGACCAACCCAGGTTGGAGTAGGTACTAAAAAAGTCAGGAATCGTAAAAATCAATGATTACAATGATGTTAATGAAAATATTTATTTTGGCTTTACCATACAAATTGGTTATTTTAACATTACTAGTTTGTATGGAGAAGCTATTTTTTGTTTCATACATGGTTTCATCGGAAAAGTTGTACGGTTAGATCAGTCGACCCTCATTTTAGCCTAGTATACTAGCCCAAAGTACAATCTTCCAAGTCACAATTTACCTTTATACTTTTTTATCTACTATTATTCCCTAACATCCCTTATATTATTTATTATAATACACAAAACAAATAAGACCAGAACTACTGGTCCAATTTATTTGAAAATTTGAATAATTCTTACTGACCGTCATAAATATAGGTATCTAACGTAACGGTAGATACCTATAAGACATGGAAGCAAACATGTCATTGCAAAAAACAAAAAAAAACATGTAATAAATAAGTATAACCACATTCCAAAAACTAAAAAAATAAATAGGTAATTATATACGGTCTTGGGCGCCGTAAGGCACCCGTGAAGATATATATATATATATATATATATATATATATATTCTTATTCTACGGTGCCCAAGACCGCCTAGACGGCCCCAGGATAATTAATAACTAAAATAAAAATTGGTATAGGCAGTTCATATTATAGATATTAGGTGGCTACCGTATATTAGTCTGGACCAAGTTTAAACATTTGGTACCATCACCAAATTACACCGTAGTTTTATTATATTGGTCTCTAGTGCCGAATAAGAAAAATAGTGTATTTTTTTTTTTAATTTATTTGTAGTATTTATTTGTGTAGGTTTATAATTATACCGTTATAGGTGGTATTTTTTTATTTATTTTGTGGTCAAGGTATGTATAAGGTATATGACTGTCAGTGCCCTAAATTAAATATATAGTAGACAGGTAAGTATAGTAATAGTTAATAATAATAGTAAAAACAATTTCTTTTTTATTTAACAATAAATTAACTTACTTCTCATATTTAACCGTGTGACCATTTTCTTCCCAATATCGTCCCTCCATATTTCCAATAATAATAATAACAATGTAACACAATTTTACACAATAGACACTTTTCCAAAAATTGTAAACTTTTATTTTATTCAAATAAAACACTTCTCTATCTCTTTAACAGGATTTCAGTACCTATTACAACTATACGCAATCTGTTCACTTTCGATTGTTCGCGGTACCTAGTGTTTTGCGATATTCCGTCCGTGTCTGCGAGAGAGTATTTCGCGATTAAACCGGCCGATCACATGACGTGTCGGCGTCAAAATATGGCACGGGCGAAGGAATGTGCGGCCACACTCGCGTGCACGTGACCCGCGCCGCCCCGCGCGCCACGCCGCTACAGTAGTGGGCTATACTCGACTTTTTTATTAATTAATATTATTTTAGTCACTGTTTTTATTATAAACCAAGCCCGCGTTTGACCTCCATGCAACGATAAGGTCGTAGAGATAGCACGCTTTTATTTTAGTTTTCATTAAGTAGGTAGGATTAATGGTCTTTATGGTAGGTCTAACTCTAAAGCATCATTTAAAAACGCTATTTTTAAACGTTTAATTTCTTAAATTTATCTCGTATGTTTTATTCGTAAAATGTTAAATTTAAGGGGAATCGGTCGTCTGGCTAAGTTACTACTTAGCCAGAGTACCGACTGCCCTAAAACATCAATACATACATGATCTTTGTATATAATTAAATGTTCTTTCGTACTTATTTGTATTCTGGATTGGCTTTTATTTAAAATAATAAACGTTATTATTATTATACGAACATCACACACAACCACACACCACACATACTTATTTATATGTATTTTTTGTGTTTAATTTGTTCTTCATAATGTTATTAAAACCCCGATTTATAGGTATAATGTTGTAAGTACCTACACACCTACCTAATGGTTGTGGATATGGCCATCAGAGGTCCTGTAGGTTTAGATAACCTTACACCTATATTTATAGCAGTAAAAGACTCATGGAAGGATGGACTCTGTTTATTCAACACACAAGTTATAATATACATATGACATCTATTATACAGGCACGAGTGACAGCATGAAGCTAAAAAAAAAACGCGCGGCGCGCGGACGGGCGCGGTTTTTACCTTCATGAACACTACCAATCACTGTAGTTGCTAAAAAGTTGAGATAAAATTTCAACTTTAGTAAAAAAAAAGCATTTGAAAATATTTTAATACTGTTGTATGTTATTATAATACAAACTTTGATCTTTTTTATCTGGTATGTATATTTAAAAACATTTCCTACGAGACTCAATGCCCTGTATTTCTGAGGACCTATTCTACTATTCCTTCTTTTTTTTATTGGAGCACGGCATGTGACTTTGTATCTGCCTGGTGGTGAGCAGACCTACAAAGTCCATGAATGGGGTTAACCAATAATTGTTCTTAAACAATATTAATCGCTCCCACTATGCCGGCTATATGATGCAATTACGAAATGGGGGGCGACAATGACGAATTGTATTACGAGTATATTTTAATATGCCTTATCGTCAATATAACTACCCATTTCGTAACCGCACCCTGTAAGAAGACTACCACCTCGGCAAGAAATCGATGCAGTATAGTCTCTTGAAAATCGGTGAAACCACAGACTAAAACCGAAACATGACTAGGTCACTTGACGGTTTTTGCATCTGTGTGGGCGCGGTGGTAACGAGATCGGTCCATTTAACTAAATGAATTGGATATCATATGCACGTCAACGTTAAAATTTGACATAAAATTTCGTATTAAATTTTTAAAGATAAAAATGCAATGAAAAAATTCCTGGTGAGTGGGACTCGAACCCACGAAACTTGCTATAGCGGCAAGGCGCTCAATCGCTGAGCCAACCAGGTACCAGTCACCACTCACGAATTTTGTCATTGCTTGTTATTTACTTATATACAGACGCCCTCTATTAGCTTTCTTCTAATAACTCTATAGGAGTGAAGTTAGAAGTCCTAGTTTCTAATACTAGATGGCAGAGGGGTCTGTTTTTTTAATTTTACTTTTTTCAGTATTTTATATTTTATGCATTTTTATAAATTCCTTATTAGGATAATCTTATATTAAATTTTTAAAGATAAAAATGCAATGAAAAAAATCCTGGTGGGTGAGACTCGAACCCACGAACCTCGCTATCGCGGCAAGGCGCTTAACCGCTGAGCCAACCAGGTTTCAGTCACCCCTCACGAATTTTGTCATTGTTTGTTATTTACTTATATTCGATAGCGAGGGTGGGACTCGAACCCACGAAGGGTTCGAGTCCCACCCACCAGGATTTTTTTCATTACATTTATATCTTTAAAAATGTAATATAAGATTATCCTAATAAGGAATTTATAAAAATGCATAAAATACATAATATTTCGTTGATACGCAATTGATATAGTAGAATAATGCCCGATTTCACCAACAATCTATAACTTTAAAGGAGCCCCTAAATAAGAATTGTCCCTTAATTTAGTTAGCTCCCTTAGAGTTGGTGAAATCGGACATAAGGCCAGAACTCCTGTATATACAGGGTTACTACCCTGTATATACAGCACAACCTTTTAAATTCACCTGTATAATATCAAAATTTAATATAGGTACCTACTCTATTTTACCGCCAGGGCTAATAACATACAACAAAACGCATAAAAATCGGTCCAGTACTTTTTAAGAGCGATAAACATATTGTTCTATATGAGTATATTTCTTTATGTTAATAATAAAGAAAAAGAAAATTGAGTTATCTACATAAATATTTATATACATAAAAGCAGGCAGAATAAACCCAAGGATTGACCTGAGTCGCAAAGGCTTGGCTAGTTCACAGACCTAGTAGCTTAGGGTAGTGTCTGTGCCTAAGGTACTCGGTCTGGGCTGTGTTACTTATTGATTAACAACAATAGTACCTATGGAATAATTACATTGTAAAACTGAGAAAATAAATTAATATTCTATTCTATTACATTCTGTTCTGTTCCGTTCCGGTTCATCCCATTTTACTCTATTCACTTAATTTTCTGCCATATTTATTGTTATATAATAAGAAACTGGTTTAAATTAACTCTAGCTATCTTTTAAGTACAGTGCTTCGAAAGTGTGGAATAACATACCACCCCCGATACGAAATAAAACCACACCGGTACTTAAAAACTATGAAAAGAAATGGCTTATGGAAAAACAGATAGAAAGCACTAGAATCAAGAATTAATAATAATCATTAATTTGATATGAACCTTTGTACATATAATAATGACCCGAAATCTATAATATTATACTCTTTCCACTTAATCTCCATTTAATGTAGAAGCGAGCTTACCCTTTGTGCCCATTACACGAATGTTGTATATGTCTAAGTACCTATGTATTTATTACTATTCTTACTTTGAAAAAATCATTTATATGGATAGTTTATGTATTTTATTATTATTATATACGTATCACTACCTAATAAACCGGCCTCATCTTGTGTCTCAGGTGTTTTTCTTGTTGGCCCTTATTTTATTTTATTTAAGCTGTACGTGAGTTAGGGTTTTGGCATAACAACAGCGTCAGTAACTGTAGTGCACCACAATATCTGATGTACAGCTGACTGAAGCTGAGCCAAGAAAGGGTCTTATCGGCCACATCATATTAACTTGTATTATAGTTTCGGCAACGTCTTGTCGTGTTTAGCGGTTGCAATCTTGGAATGAGGCCCCAGGACTATCAGGACAGGGTTTTAGGATATTTTTTTTTTCATAAAAAACGACACCAAACTTGCCATTATACCATTTGTTTTAGCACAATAGCGCTCACAGTGGACCCTTCCCCTCGCCACCCGCGCTGTGGCTACAGGGCTAAATCCCATTATGTATATAATAAGAATTTTATAAAATGTGTAATTTTTTATATGAATTTTGTGTTTTTTGTATGAATGGAGTATGATTCTTATAGATAATGTGTATCACCACGACCTACTATGTAAAAGGCCACCTTCTGGGCAGAATCGGATTGGATTCTGAGCCCAACAAGAATAATAAATGATATTATGTCTTGGTGTCATAATTTTCGCCAAGTAAAACCTAACCTAACACATACAAGGGCAATCTCTCGAGGTCCTGTTATTGTGGTATAACAGTACCTCGGGTGATTTAAGGGCTCTAGGGAGTTGTCGACAATAGTATTGTTGGCCGGCGCCATACCAATCGGTGGTAGATTTGGTCGGCAACTCTCTAGGTCCAAACTTTGGATGCATGTAGCATCAATGCCCAGACACTTAGGCTGTCTAGACCTATTTGAGCTAGTTCTAGACCTAAGGGCCTCAAGGGAGGTATGCACCCGGAGTCCCCCCCAAACCCGATGCGTCTGGAGGGCTCCGAGACCTAACCCAATCGGTTATTGTAGGTAGGTTTTTACTTATACTGCGCTAACGGCTAGGTTTTTATTGTTTTATAATTTATGTGTATATTGTAATGGTATCTTTGTAAAGAAATATTTTGGCAAAAGGGTTTCAACAGGCTGGCTGTCTGGTACATGAAGGGTGCATAGGGCCGCCGGATTGTCGCGGATTCGGCGGCGGAAATTGCACACCGGTCGGAGGTCTCATTTGGGTAATTTTTTGCGCACAATAGTCGTCATTTTCTCGGCTTTGGATTCATTCTTACATCCACTACCACAAGAGAAGCTACTAGGAGCTACTAGTTACACGACAAGGTTGTCGTTCGCCGAAGCCGAGGACTTGACGCACTCCAGACCCATGGGACCCACATTGGAAGAGGACCGAGTCAGCAGAAGCGACGCATCGCTCGCTACACGGCAGCCGGACTGTTGGGACCCGAGTAGCATTATTGTTTCGTGCACTCGTAGGTTTCACCTGCAACCACCATCAACATCCTGCAGCTTCTGACTAAACGGCCTTTTCCAAGGCTTCCCGTGCGGTTGTGAAACAGCCACGCTCGCCCGGTCCGCATTATTTCTGCTTGCCTTTGCTCTCTGGTGTGTTCCCTCCGCAGCCGAGCTATCGGGGAGGTGGATCCGCCACAATAATGTACCTAGGTATATTCTGAAAAACATATTTCGAATATTTTATTTATAAGTATAATTCTATTTTTTTATAAATTCCTTATCAGGATAATCTTAAATTATTTTTGTAAAGATAAAATGCAATGAAAAAAATAGAAAGACTCGAACCCACGAACCTCGCCTTCGCGGCAAGGCTTAACCACTGAGCCAACCAGCGGGGTGAGAAGGAACTTTATTTAACACTTTCGCTTTCGTCAGTGGAATCGTTTACGTCTTGTCTATGGCTAGAACCTGTATGAATAATATACGGAAGTGTTGTAACAGATCATGTAAATTATTAAAACTGTACCATAATTCTTTCGATTCAACTTTCGAAAAGAGATAAATATCAATTATTCGTTTCTTTGAAGAATTCAATCGAAAAATCATCAACCTAATAATTTTGAAGATGCATTACAGCACTTCCGTATATTATTCATACAGGTTCTGACCATAGACAAGACGAAAACGATTCCACTGACGAAAGCGAAAGTGTTAAATAAAGTTCCTTCTCACCCCGCAGGTTCCAGTCACCCCTCACGAATGATATGAGATACATATAAGGACGAGGTTTATAGTACAGTACTGCCGCGGTCTATAATGACTACTTTGCTGGTCGCGCTGATGATGGCCGACAGCGCAGCTCCAGCGGGGTGAGAAGGAACTTTATTTAACACTTTCGCTTTCGTCAGTGGAGTCGTTTTCGTCTTGTCTATGGTCAGAACGGAAGTGCTGTAATGCATCTTCATAATTATTAACTTGTTTTTCACAACATTTTTCAATTGAATACTTCAAAGAAACGAATAATTGATATTTATCTCTTTTCTATAAGTTGAATCGAAAGAATTATGGTACAGTTTTAATAATTTACATGATCTGTTACAGCACTTCCGTATATTATTCATACAGTTATGACCATAGACAAGACGAAAACGATTCCACTGACGAAAGCGAAAGTGTTAAATAACCCGCAGGCCGACACAGCGCGATCAGCGTGCAGCGGGGTGAGAAGAAACTTTATTTAACACTTTCGCTTTCGTCAGTGGAATCGTTTTCGTCTTGTCTCAGAACCTGTATGAATAATATACGGAAGTGCTGTAATGCATCTTCATAATTATTAGGCTGATGATTTTTCGATTGAATTCTTCAAAGAAACGAATAATTGATATTTATCTCTTTTCTAAAGTTGAATCGAAAGAATTATGGTACAGTTTTAATAATTTAGTATCAATACTCGCTATAAAGCCAGAAATCCTAATACATTCTCCCTTCAAACTTACACTAACAACACATCCTTCTACAATCCGTTGGTAAGGATGTGTCGTACCTATAATGATATAGTCGGGTTGCGGGATGTAGAGATTGATATATTTGACAGTAGTTTTGCTCATTTTAAAAGGTCCATTACACCGGATGTCCTCAGCCGTATTTAGAATAATATGGCTTTTTAATTTAATTGGTTGAATGTCTTTGTAATTAATTGTGTTTATTAATATGTGTAATTTTTAATTAATTTTATTCTTTGTATTATTATTGTTATTATTTTTAAAGCATAGTATTCTTAATGCTTATTATTATTGATTTAATTTTTATTGTAAATTTAATTTGTTATTATTAATTTAATCCTAATTTTTATTATTATTAATTAAGTTCTGTATTTTACATTGTATTGTGTAAATCTGTAGGAAATAATGTAGCTTAGCATGTTGTGTGCACGGAATTGGATCCTAGCCTAGAAATTTGTTTTAACGCACGTATCTTAACTTGTAATGGACTAGGATCTGCTGGTGCACCAAACATTAAATAAATAAATAAATAAATTTACACGATCTGTTACAGCACTTCCTTATATTTTTAATTTTCTACAGAAAGTGACTAATAAAAGTTTATTTGAATTAATATGTTTGATTATACATTAGTGTAAAGTTTGCAAAATAATATAAGTGCGCGAAGCGTGTAGGTTAAAATACCCGTCGCTATTGTTTATCGTCGCCTATGAATCACGACTGCCCGGTACTACGAGAACTGCTGACCCAACGTGATATCGTTTACATATCGTTAAAACTGTCGATTTGTATCGCAGTACAAGTGCATAAGAAAATCTAATGTCTTCAACTACAGCAATTGTTGCTTGCTCGGGATGTCTCTCAGAGATTACAACCAGTGATTACATCACGTGTAGGAAATCTCACTGTAATAAAAAATACCACTTGCTGTGTATTCACAACAACCCTAATACTAAAGACTCCGAGATATGGATTTGTCCTGATTGTCAGGCAGCCACAAGGAGAGGAGGAGATAACTCCCGTGCCACTGTCCGTAGTGTACCGTATGAAAACGTCCCAAAGCGAAAAAGGGCAGATAAGGAATCACCAGGTATTTCCTCTCCAGGCGATGATCCTGTAAAGGCTCTTACCACAGAGATTCGTCTGCTGCGAGCGATGTTCGACCGTTTCGAGGACCGCTTGGAAGAAATTGTAGATAGAGTTGTGGAAACGGAACTGAGACTGAAAAGCATAGAAGACCGCCACAACTATGAGAAGATGGAGTTGAAGGCGACTGTAGCACATCTGCAACATCAACTAGCATCTCAGGCGCAAAATATGCTGCTCAACGAAGTGGAAGTCTCAGGTGTCGAAGAAGTGCATAATGAAAATCCGTTTCATGTTGCGCTGGTTATTGCAAATAAAATAGGATCTGAGGTCACCGAGGCAGACATTGACAGCGTCTCCAGGTTTGGTAAGCGTCATAGAAGTGACTCTTCTAGTGGCATATCACCTAGTCATCCTCGACCTCTCGTTATCCGCTTTATTAGAAAGATAACCAGAGACGCTTTTACGAGGAATGCCAAATTCCGAAGAAACCTTAACAATAAGGATTTAGTTGAAAGTGCTGCTGATAGAAAAGTTTTTGTTAATGAGCGTCTGACTTACTCTAACAGATTGTTGTTTCGTGACGCCCGGCAGCGAGCAAAGGAAGAAAACTACAAATACTGTTGGACAAAAAACGGCTCAATTTATACCCGAAAGCATACCGGAAGTCCAGCAATACAAATCAAGTCAAGTGATGACCTACAAAGTGTTTTCTCATCTAAGCAGCCATTTCAGGAGGTTAGCGCATTTAGCAAAGCTTAACAGTGTATCGGGCATGTTTTTGTTTTTATTTTATTTTTATTTACATACTAACCTAGTTTTAATTGTGAAAGTATATTACGTGTCCAGAATATATCTATTATTTTTCAAGTTTGTTATCTATTTAAAAAATAATTTTGAATTAATTTATTTTACCTACTCGTTTTTTTCTTACATTACAGCCATAAACCGTGGTTTGTTTTCAATTTGTTATAATTTATGTTTTAATAATATGCAATTTACCTACATAATTTTATTAATTATTCTTGGTCTGTTTTTATTTTTCATTTGGCTCATGTATTGTAATAATGTAATATTAATAATTTACTTGTTATTATTGGTAAATAATTTATCGTTAGTTTTGTTTTTTCGCTTGAGAAAGGTTTTGAATACTGAGGTAAATGTGGATCCCAACAACAACAAACAAATTAACAGTTTGATAAATCTAAAAAAATATTGTTTATTGATACTCACTGCAAATTTACCATATTTTTTCTCGAATTATAAAAATGACAATATTAATCCTTCCCGAATACTTTTAACACATAACAGTCAATTTTATTGGCCATTATGGCCACCCTAGATTTGGTACGCAGGATTGACGAATACGATAATATAAATTGTCATATCGTTAATTCACTCGAGGATTGTAGTAATATTATATCAAAGTACAACATAAAAATTATGAGTCTTAATATCAGAAGTGTCCAAAGAAATTTCGACAATTTTCTAGTCGCGTTTTCACGCCTTGACATTGAATACGACTTGGTGGTACTTACCGAGTGCTGGCTTAATGAAGGTACTACAACTGTAAGATCAATTGAGGGATATACCTCATATAATACTATGAAGTATATAAACAGAGCAGGCGGTGTTATAGTGTATGTCAAGAATAATTTATCTGTAACGGTAAAAGAACTACTGATCTGTGACGCTAACTGTCTTTACATTTGTGTGCCAAAGTGTATTTCTCTTTTCGCAGTGTATCGATCCCCTACAGTATCTGTTAGTAATCCTTACTCATTCATAAAATCTCTTGCATCTGAAATTGAAATTTTTAACCATGGCCCCTGCTCTGTTGTGACCGGAGATATTAACATCGATATCTGTGAATCTACAAGAACCGAATCCCTGACATCGCAGTATCTCTGTCTCATGGCAGAGCTTGGTTTCATAAGTGCAATAAACCAGCCAACACATGATAAAACTTGTTTAGATCATATCTTCGTTCAGACTGGTGGCTCTTATGAATCCGTGAACTGTATCACAGATATCACAGATCATAATATAACTATGATCGGAATTACTAATTCCCAAAGTAAACCTTCGCTCCCGGACAAAATATCTACAAAGATAGATTATGATGCCGTAGCCGCCGAACTTGCTGAAGTCGATTGGTCCCCAGTCTTGCACAGCTCTACTGTAAATATCGCCTCTAACATTTTTATGTCTACTCTATTAAGAATAATAACTAACCATTCACGAAATATTAAGATGAGTCGTGCAAAACTAATTTTAAAGCCATGGATAACACCGGGTCTGATTAGATGCTCCAAGCACAAAGATAAATTACATGCCGACTCACGAAAACATCCCAACGATTTTATAAAGAAACATATTTTCACTCGTTACAGAAACTTCTACGTTTCTCTTCTTCGTAGACTTAAGAATGAACACTTCAGAAATAAGATAAACCTAAATCTAAAAAAATCGTGCCCTCTCTGGAACACCATTAACAGTATAACTAATAGAAATAGCAAATCTAAAACGCCCTTTGAACTTACAAAATTGGAAGGTGATCCCATTACATCATTAGACAACTGCAATAAATATTTTTCAAATATAGGTTCAAATCTAGCAAATATAACTCTCAACCGTCTTAACGAAACCCAGCAGTCCCTGGCAGCTAGTAAAAAATGTTCAACATTATCACCTCATTCGTTTTTTATGATCCCAACAGACGAATTTGAGGTTTCCGGTCTGATAAGTAAACTTAAAATTAACTCTGCCCCTGGATTTGACGGTATAGGAAATATTTTAATTAAATCTGTTAAAGAATTTATTGTAACGCCGCTGACTGCCATTTTTAATCTGAGCCTAAAAACTGGTATATTTCCTGAAATATGGAAAATCGCTTTAGTTACACCAATATTCAAAGGTGGGTCCGAAAGCGATCCATCTAATTACCGTCCTATTTCTCTGCTTAGCACTTTTTCAAAACTGTTGGAGGGGCTAGTAAATAAGAGACTAGTCAAATATCTGGAAGACAACAAACTCCTCACTAACAGACAATTTGGTTTCCGGGCATCAAAATCTTCTGAAGATGCTGTGGACTTACTTTCCAAAATTGTTTCTTCACACCTTGACAAGGGCCTAGCGTGTATCGGCGTCTTTCTTGATCTTGCAAAGGCTTTCGATACCGTTTCTGTTCCGATACTTCTGAAGAAACTTGAATGTTTTGGGGTGAGAGGTTGTGCACTAGACTGGTTCCAAAATTATTTGTCAAACCGAAAGCAAAAGGTAAAAGTGGGTCCTTTCACTAGTAACACCTACAGTATAAATTTTGGCGTTCCACAAGGAAGTATTTTGGGTCCTACACTTTTCCTGTGTTACATAAATGACATCTCTTCAATAAATCCGCTAAATTCAGAACTCATTAGTTATGCTGATGATACTGCCATTATCTTTTGCGGTGAAACTTGGAGGGAATGTCACTCTATCGTAGAAAAGGGTTTAACACTTGTGGCTAATTGGTTGGATTCCAATTTACTTACGTTGAACGCAACTAAAACTAAATTCACCTGTTTTCACAAAACTTTAGCTTCTGCTCCAAACTTTTAGCAGCCTAATAATTCATAAATGCATTGGTCCCCGAGTAGTTTGCTGCTGTGAAAACATAGAGAGAGTGCAGTCCATAAGATATCTGGGAATCGTTGTTGATGATAAACTATCATTTAACCAACATATCCAGGCCTTAAGTAAAAAAACTAGAAAAATTATTCGTATAATGAAGACGTTACGAGAGGTTGCGGATGCTGAGCTTTTAATACGGGTATATATAGCTTTATGTCAATCTCTCCTGACATACGGTATTTTATCTTGGGGTGGATGTGCATCCTCAACACTTATAATCTTGGAAAGAGCTCAAAGATCAGTCTTGAAGGTAATGCTGAAAAAATCCTTTCGCTACCCAACTGTAAACCTCTATGAAAATGCAAAGGTGCTAAGTGTGAGGCGTTTATACATACATAAGGCGTCTCTATATGCACATAAACTAGCACTCAATAGTGCTGACTATCAATACAGGTGCTCCAAACGAAAATTTCTTTTTCCCACCTACAAAACAAAAACTAAATTTGCTCAAAGATTTAGTTCATTTTCGGTTCCCTTTATTTATAATAAGATTGTGAGGTTGATTGATATGAAGAATAAAAGTTTGCATGTAGCCAAAGGTCAAATAAAAAATCTCCTAATATCCTGGTCCTACGAACAAACTGAAAACTTTATAAAAGTCACTGTATAAATGAACCATTGTCTACACTCATTCCTGGATGCTTGTTGTTAATTTGCGCTGACCTTCAATACTGGATCTATTTAATTTAATTTGATTTAATAATATATGATTTAATTTGATTTTAATTTAATTTGGTTTAATTTGATTTAATTTAGTTTGATTTAATTTAAGTTGATTGATGTGGATAACTTTATTATTTATTTTGTTATTACTGTTTCATTCGATCACATGAATTGTATTTTCATTTAATCTTTTTAAATTCTTTTCTGCCGTAACTGTTACTGTAAACCGTAATAATGACTCCCACAAGACAGGCTCTGCCTAGTGTGGGGATCAATGGCATATATGTATATTGTAAAACTTTTACTGTGGAAATAAAGAATTATTATTATTATATTATTATTATATTATTCATACAGGTTCTGGCCATAGACAAGACGAAAACGATTCCACTGACGAAAGCGAAAGTGTTAAATAAAGTTCCTTCTCACCCCGCAGCACTTGATGATTTGAGGACAGGAAAGGCTGCAATGATGGCCAAGCTGGAAGGACTAGAACAGCGGTCGTCACACTTTTCCGACCAAGGGCCACATAGGACAATGTGGGTAACACTGTCGGGTTGCAAAAGGGTGTTGTCCACTTATATACCACATTATGATCGTTTTTTTTTTAGCACGGCATATTACTTTGTATCCACCTGATGGTAAGCAGATCTACAAAATCTATGAATGGGGTCGATCAATACATGGTTGTTTAACAGCATTGATCGCTCCCACTATGATTAAAATATTTGCCGGTTAATGATGCGGTTACAAAACAGGCAATGACAGACAAATTTGCATTACGAGTCTATTTAATAGCCTCGCTGCTTTTTCGTAAAATCTAAACCAACTGCCCGCTACGTAACCGCATCCTAAATATCGATGCAATAGCCTCCAAAAAAACTATCAACCCACAGACTAAAACCGAAACATATGACTAGATCATTTGTCGGTTTGTGGTAATGAAATCAGTCGGTCGGTCTAACAAAGTCATAGAGACCTTTCTCCCGCCTAAAAAAATAAGTAGTCGGCTGGAGCCATATCAGGTGAATACGGTGGCTCTTCGTAAAGATTTGTTGAGGTTTGGCCAGAAATTCGTTCACAACGATAGCCTTGTGAAATGGCGCGTTATCATGGTGGAAAATCCATGACTTTTCTTTCTACAAATCGGCCTTTTTGACAATTTTTGTCTCTCAAACGCCACGTAACGCTGTGAATATGTCTTCACTTATAATTGACTTTGAAAATGCATTTTTCGGTTTCGCCATAGTCAGACGTCCTTGTTTTAAGAATGTGGGTTTGGAATAAATTTATTCTATCAAATATTTATAGCCCTTTCGCGATAATTTTCGGTACTCGATTCATGCCCAAAATTGTTTAAAATGGGATAAATTAATTCGTGAGACTCAGAAGTTTTAAAGACTATCTCTTTCAGACTTAAACAACCATTTTTAGTCACCATTTCTTTTACTTCAGCGCTGTAACAATTTCAGCGCTTCAGCACAAGAAATTCTATTTGTAATGCACATGGCAATTTACACAGATTGTTCAAAATTGTTATCCATTGTAAAAATCGCAATGTGCCTACAAAAAAGTATTTGTCGTGCCGACAAAAATAATTTCGACATGAAAGCTTTTTAAATAATATAATTCCAGAACCTTCTTCACAGTATGGTATACCTATATAAGTTTCTATTGCACGTTTTTCAATATAAATAATTTAAGTAATGGAAAACCAATGTTTAGTGGCAAATCTAACAAAAATATTAGCCAAACCGACGGCGGTCTCTGTTCATCCTGTCCATTATTAAATCTCGGTGCCTTTATTTAATTGTACGCAAAATCTGTTTTAGTAGATGGCTGACTATTGAAATTTATTTGCTTTGTCGCGGGCCACACAAATATCGACAGCGGGCCGCAGTTTGACGACCACGGCCCTAGAACGTAGCTAGGCTAGCTCGAGGCAATCATAGCGTGACCAGCGAAGCATTCATAGTGGGCCAAGGTTTGTATAGTGCTTTGTAAGTACCTGCATTTACATTTAAACAACATTTTCGCTGAACCGCGCTTTTGTTACTTCTTTTTTTTTTTTTGCAATGGTAGTTGGAACTATACAGCCAAATACGGAATAAAATCTTTTTGTACCTATCTCTATAAATACAGCTGTGTTTTAAATATAATCTTTTTGCATTTGATTTTTTAAAACGTTAAAACGTCAAAATAGCGGCTGGCAATGAGAGCGACCAGCAAAACTTTGCCGGCCGCTCCTTGAAACAGAACGGCAAGATCGACTTTGCTCAAACAAGGTTGTCAAAGTAATGACCACATTACATGCATTTTTGACTAAAGTACATTATTTTTTAATACAGTGCTCAAAAAGACCGGTGTAAAGTTAGCAGCCAAAATATAGCAGCTATTATAACTCAACTAATTTAAAAAGTCAATATTTCTAAGCTTATTAATTGCAATACAAACAATGGAAATCCTTTGAATTATGAAAAATCTTTCAGGAATAATAAAAATTAAACAGGTTGCAATATTATATCTGATGAAAAATAACATTTATCAAATATTTTTTCTGATATAACTTTACAGGTGGCCCAATTCAACGAAATATACGAAAATGATTTCCCACCCCCCTTACAGTGGAACCTTGATTATGAAAATTGAGTGAAAACAATCTCGTAGCAAAATAATTTTGACATTTAAACTTAGCATAAAGTTTATTGTTTTTGAACATCATTATAACTTGTTAGACAAAAATAACAATTTAGGCAATGAAAAGCAACTGAAATTGTATGAAAACAATTGATATTCTTGTTGGTACGACAAAATAAACTGCAAAGTTTTTTTATGTAATAATTAAGCATCATAGAAATGTATCTTCACCTTAAAACTTAGGGGGGGTGGTGCGTGTGGTAGATAGGTATGTGGTGAAGTGAACACTTTAGGTACCTCGTGAGTTTCTTGAGACAGTCCGTAAATAAACAACACACAATGGCACAGTGAACTTAATAGTTTATTAATCAAGCACAAAAGTTACACACACATAATACAGTTAGAAAGAAGGAGAAGAATAGTGAGCAGATAGCGAACGATTAAAGCACAAGCAAATATAAATACAATAACAAATCAGTAAACAACTTAGTAAGACGGCGTAGGTGTGTCACGCTTCTCGCGGACGACTGTGTACCGGGCCAACCACCGACGGCTTCGAGTTGACATCTCGTTCGATCTACGATCGAAAATGACGTATTTGGTACCACGGAAAGCGAAGGAGCTTAGTTCGAGTTTAGATCGCGCCGCTCGTTCGAGATAATGTCAGTCCTTCATATAAAACGGTACCACCGACGCCTCGACTTCGAGTTGAAGCCGGCTCGGCATCGAAAATAAGTGTCAAACTTCTCGATAGCTATAAAGGTACTTTTTTGAGATCGAGTAAGACAAAAAAGCAATAATTATGTAATAAATATGATTAATATCGTATATTTAACATCATTCTTATGAAATACAAAGTATTGGCCGCGGCTTCGCAAGAATATAATGGATTATTTCATATCATTTTTTTCTAAAAACCAACTCAGCACTTTAGGCATAACTTTCCACAAACAGACAATTTTCCTTTTGAGGATATTTATTATTTACTCTAGTACCTAAATTTTCATATGTGGGTAAAGTAATGCAGTCAGCGTAGTCGCGCTTTTGGCGTTGTATCCGGAGGTCGTAGGTTCGATTCCCATTAATGGCAAAACAATATTTGTATGTTTTTCGGTAGTTTACTGGTTGTTTATACAATATAATATGTATTTATTATTATTGTTGATTCGTACTAAGTGTACCAGAGTCAGAGTATACATAGTACAAATCTAGAGCTTTGTATATTTTTATCAAACAAAGCAGTGTTACCGGTGTGAAGTTAGCGACCAATTTTCTAGCAGCCATTTCTTTTTGGCTTGTGTGAACAAACCCTTATGCTGCCAGATATGTGTGAAGTTAGCAGCCAATTATATAGCGGCCGATTTCTATTTTATTTTATCCATTTATATAAAATAATTATAATATTAGGTGCCTTGCTGAAATTTATTACTGCACCAATCTACAACACAATAGTAGAGATTGTTTTACTATAAAAGTTCAAGTAAAAATATATATATAATGGAAAACTACTTATCATAACCACTGGAAATGATTTTCGATATTTTTATATTAAAGGGGGGTTTTTTTCTACCCCCTACATACCTTTTCAACCTGACCTCGGGAGTCGATCTTACAGAATTCTTCAATTAAATAACAATTCCAGGAAAAACTACTTTTCATCCCCACTGGAAATGATTTCCGATATTTTCATATTATAGGGGAGGTTTTCCTTTACATACTACATACCTTTTTAACGTGACCTCGAAGGTATTTCTATTAAAATTCTTCAAATACAACTCAGCAGCCAAATACCATATTCATATTTTTAGTTAAAACTTCTTTTCATCCCCACTGGAAATGATTTTTGATATTTTCATATTATAGGGGAGGTTTTTCTCTACCTCCTACATACTTTTTAACCTGACCTCGGGAGTCGATCTTACAGAATTCTTTAATTATATAACAATTTCAGGAAAAACTACCTTTCATCCCCACTGGAAATGATTTCCGATATTTTCATATTATAGGGGAGGTTTTTCTCTACATACTAAATACCTTTTTAACGTGACCTCGAAGGTGTTTCTATTAAAATTCTTCAAATACAACATAGCAGCTAAAATACCATATTCATATTTTCAGGTAAAACTACTTTTCATCCCCACTGGAAATGATTTTTGATATTTTCATATTATAGGGGAGGTTTTTCTCTACCCCCTACATACCTTTTTAACGTGACCTCGGGAGTCGATCTTACAGAATTCTTCTATTATATAACAATTTCAGGAAAAACTACCTTTCATCCCCACTGGAAATAATTTCCGATATTTTCATATTATAGGGGAGGTTTTCCTTTACATACTACATACCTTTTTAACGTGACCTCGCAGGTATTTCTATTAAAATTCTTCAAATACAACTCAGCAGCCAAATACCATATTCATATTTTCAGGTAAAACTACTTTTCATCCCCACTGGAAATGATTTTTGATATTTTCATATTATAGGGGAGGTTTTTCTCTACACCCTACATACCTTTTTAACGTGACCTCGGGAGTCGATCTTACAGAATTCTTCTATTATATAACAATTTCAGGAAAAACTACCTTTCATCCCCACTGGAAATGATTTCTGATATTTTCATATTATAGGGGAGGTTTTCCTCTACATACTACATACCTTTTTAACGTGACCTCGCAGGTATTTCTATTAAAATTCTTCAAATACAACACAGCAGCTAAAATACCAAATTAATATTTTTAGGGAAAACTACTTTTCATCCCCACTGGAAATTATTTTTGATATTTTCATATTATAGGGGAGGTTTTTCTCTACCCTCTACATACTTTTTTAACCTGACCTCGGGAGTCGATCTTACAGAATTCTTTAATTATATAACAATTTCAGGAAAAGCTACCTTTCATCCCCACTGGAAATGATTTCCGATATTTTCATATTATAGGGGAGGTTTTTCTCTACATACCACATACCTTTTTAACGTGACCTCGAAGGTGTTTCTATTAAAATTCTTCAAATACAACACAGCAGCTAAAATACCAAATTAATATTTTTAGGGAAAACTACTTTTCATCCCCACTGGAAATTATTTTTGATATTTTTATATTATAGGGGAGGTTTTTCTCTACCCCCTACATACCTTTTCAACCTGACCTCGGGAGTCGATCTTACAGAATTCTTCTATTATATAACAATTTCAGGAAAAACTACCTTTCATCCCCACTGGAAATGATTTCTGATATTTTCATATTATAGGGGAGGTTTTCCTTTACATACTACATACCTTTTTAACGTGACCTCGATGGTATTTTTATTAAAATTCTTCAAATACAACTCAGCAGCCAAATACCATATTCATATTTTCAGTTAAAACTACTTTTCATCCCCACTGGAAATGATTTTTGATATTTTCATATTATAGGGGAGGTTTTACTCTACCCCCTACATACTTTTTTAACCTGACCTCGGGAGTCGATCTTACAGAATTCTTTAATTATATAACAATTTCAGGAAAAACTACCTTTCATCCCCACTGGAAATGATTTCCGATATTTTCATATTATAGATGAGGTTTTTCTCTACATACCACATACCTTTTTAACGTGACCTCGAAAGTGTTTCTATTAAAATTCTTCAAATACAACACAGCAGCTAAAATACCATTTTCATATTTTCAGGTAAAACTACTTTTCATCCCCACTGGAAATGATTTTTGATATTTTCATATTATAGGGGAGGTTTTTCTCTACCCCCTACATACCTTTTTAACGTGACCTCGCAGGTATTTCTATTAAAATTCTTAAAATACAACACAGCAGCTAAAATACCAAATTAATATTTTCAGGGAAAACTACTTTTCATCCCCACTGGAAATGATTTTTGATATTTTCATATTATAGGGGAGGTTTTTCTCTACCCCCTACATACCTTTTTAACGTGACCTCGGGAGTCGATCTTACAGAATTCTTTAATTATATAACAATTTTAGGAAAAACTACCTTTCATCCCCACTGGAAATGATTGCCGATATTTTCATATTATAGGGGAGGTTTTTCTCTACATACTACATACCTTTTTAACGTGACCTCGAAGGTGTTTCTATTAAAATTCTTCAAATACAACACAGCAGCTAAAATACCATATTCATATTTTCAGGTAAAACTACTTTTCATCCCCACTGGAAATGATTTTTGATATTTTCATATTATAGGGGAGGTATTTCTCTACCCCCTACATACCTTCTTAACGTGACCTACGGAGTCGATCTTACAGAATTCTTCTATTATATAACAATTTCAGGAAAAACTACCCTTCATCCCCACTGGAAATGATTTCCGATATTTTCATATTATAGGGGAGGTTTTCCTTTACATACTACATACCTTTTTAACGTGACCTCGAAGGTATTTCTATTAAAATTCTTCAAATACAACTCAGCAGCCAAATACCATATTCATATTTTCAGGGAAAACTACTTTTCATCCCCACTGGAAATGATTTTCGATATTTTTATATTATAGGGGAGGTTTTTCTCTACCCCCTACATACCTTTTCAACCTGACCTCGGGAGTCGATCTTACAGAATTCTTCTATTATATAACAATTTCAGGAAAAACTACCTTTCATCCCCACTGGAAATGATTTCTGATATTTTCATATTATAGGGGTGGTTTTCCTCTACATACTACATACCTTTTTAACGTGACCTCGCAGGTATTTCTATTAAAATTCTTAAAATACAACACAGCAGCTAAAATACCAAATTAATATTTTCAGGGAAAACTACTTTTCATCCCCACTGGAAATTATTTTTGATATTTTTATATTGTAGGAGGGGTTTTTCTCTACCCCTTCATACCTTTTTAACCTGACCTCGGGAGTCGATCTTACAGAATTCTTCTATTATATAACAATTTTAAGAAAAACTACCTTTCATCCCCACTGGAAGTGATTTTTGATATTTTCATATTATAGGGGAGGTTTTTCTCTACCCCCTACATACCTTCTTAATGTGACCTCCGGAGTCGATCTTACAGAATTCTTCTATTATATAACAATTTCAGGAAATACTACCCTTCATCCCCACTGGAAATGATTTCTTATATTTTCATATTATAGGGGAGGTTTTCCTCTACATACTACATACCTTTTTAACGTGACCTCGCAGGTATTTCTATTAAAATTCTTCAAATACAACACAGCAGCTAAAATACCAAATTAATATTTTTAGGGAAAACTACTTTTCATCCCCACTGGAAATTATTTTTGATATTTTCATATTATAGGGGAGGTTTTTCTCTACCCTCTACATACTTTTTTAACCTGACCTCGGGAGTCGATCTTACAGAATTCTTTAATTATATAACAATTTCAGGAAAAGCTACCTTTCATCCCCACTGGAAATGATTTCCGATATTATCATATTATAGGGGAGGTTTTTCTCTACATACCACATACCTTTTTAACGTGACCTCGAAGGTGTTTCTATTAAAATTCTTCAAATACAACACAGCAGCTAAAATACCAAATTAATATTTTTAGGGAAAACTACTTTTCATCCCCACTGGAAATTATTTTTGATATTTTTATATTATAGGGGAGGTTTTTCTCTACCCCCTACATACCTTTTCAACCTGACCTCGGGAGTCGATCTTACAGAATTCTTCTATTATATAACAATTTCAGGAAAAACTACCTTTCATCCCCACTGGAAATGATTTCTGATATTTTCATATTATAGGGGAGGTTTTCCTTTACATACTACATACCTTTTTAACGTGACCTCGCAGGTATTTCTATTAAAATTCTTCAAATACAACTCAGCAGCCAAATACCATATTCATATTTTCAGTTAAAACTACTTTTCATCCCCACTGGAAATGATTTTTGATATTTTCATATTATAGGGGAGGTTTTACTCTACCCCCTACATACTTTTTTAACCTGACCTCGGGAGTCGATCTTACAGAATTCTTTAATTATATAACAATTTCAGGAAAAACTACCTTTCATCCCCACTGGAAATGATTTCCGATATTTTCATATTATAGATGAGGTTTTTCTCTACATACCACATACCTTTTTAACGTGACCTCGAAAGTGTTTCTATTAAAATTCTTAAAATACAACACAGCAGCTAAAATACCAAATTAATATTTTCAGGGAAAACTACTTTTCATCCCCACTGGAAATGATTTTTGATATTTTCATATTATAGGGGAGGTTTTTCTCTACCCCCTACATACCTTTTTAACGTGACCTCGGGAGTCGATCTTACAGAATTCTTTAATTATATAACAATTTTAGGAAAAACTACCTTTCATCCCCACTGGAAATGATTGCCGATATTTTCATATTATAGGGGAGGTTATTCTCTACATACTACATACCTTTTTAACGTGACCTCGAAGGTGTTTCTATTAAAATTCTTCAAATACAACACAGCAGCTAAAATACCATATTCATATTTTCAGGTAAAACTACTTTTCATCCCCACTGGAAATGATTTTTGATATTTTCATATTATAGGGGAGGTTTTTCTCTACCCCCTACATACCTTCTTAACGTGACCTCCGGAGTCGATCTTACAGAATTCTTCTATTATATAACAATTTCAGGAAAAACTACCCTTCATCCCCACTGGAAATGATTTCCGATATTTTCATATTATAGGGGAGGTTTTCCTTTACATACTACATACCTTTTTAACGTGACCTCGAAGGTATTTCTATTAAAATTCTTCAAATACAACTCAGCAGCCAAATACCATATTCATATTTTCAGGGAAAACTACTTTTCATCCCCACTGGAAATGATTTTCGATATTTTTATATTATAGGGGAGGTTTTTCTCTACCCCCTACATACCTTTTCAACCTGACCTCGGGAGTCGATCTTACAGAATTCTTCTATTATATAACAATTTCAGGAAAAACTACCTTTCATCCCCACTGGAAATGATTTCTGATATTTTCATATTATAGGGGTGGTTTTCCTCTACATACTACATACCTTTTTAACATGACCTCGCAGGTATTTCTATTAAAATTCTTAAAATACAACACAGCAGCTAAAATACCAAATTAATATTTTCAGGGAAAACTACTTTTCATCCCCACGGCAAATTATTTTTGATATTTTTATATTGTAGGGGGGGTTTTTCTCTACCCCTTCATACCTTTTTAACCTGACCTCGGGAGTCGATCTTACAGAATTCTTCTATTATATAACAATTTTAAGAAAAACTACCTTTCATCCCCACTGGAAGTGATTTTTGATATTTTCATATTATAGGGGAGGTTTTTCTCTACCCCCTACATACCTTCTTAATGTGACCTCGGGAGTCGATCTTACAGAATTCTTCTATTCTATAACAATTTCAGGAAAAACTACCTTTCATCCCCACTGGAAATGATTTCTGATATTTTCATATTATAGGGGTGGTTTTCCTCTACATACTACATACCTTTTTAACGTGACCTCGCAGGTATTTCTATTAAAATTCTTAAAATACAACACAGCAGCTAAAATACCAAATTAATATTTTCAGGGAAAACTACTTTTCATCCCCACTGGAAATGATTTTTGATATTTTCATATTATAGGGGAGGTTTTTCTCTACCCCCTACATACCTTTTTAACGTGACCTCGGGAGTCGATCTTACAGAATTCTTTAATTATATAACAATTTTAGGAAAAACTACCCTTCATCCCCACTGGAAATGATTTCCGATATTTTCATATTATAGGGGAGGTTTTCCTTTATATACTACATACCTTTTTAACGTGACCTCGCAGGTATTTCTATTAAAATTCTTCAAATACAACTCAGCAGTTAAATACCATATTTATATTTTCAGGGAAAACTACTTTTCATCCCCACTGGAAATGATTTTCGATATTTTTATATTATAGGGGAGGTTTTTCTCTACCCCCAACAAACCTTTTCAACGTGACCTCGGGAGTCGATCTTACAGAATTCTTTAATTATATAACAATTTTAGGAAAAACTACCTTTCATCCCCACTGGAAATGATTTCCGATATTTTCATATTATAGGGGAGGTTTTTCTCTACATACTACATACCTTTTTAACGTGACCTCGAAGGTTTTTCTATTAAAATTCTTCAAATACAACACAGCAGCTAAAATACCATATTCATATTTTCAGGTAAAACTACTTTTCATCCCCACTGGAAATGATTTTTGATATTTTCATATTATAGGGGAGGTTTTTCTCTACCCCCTACATACCTTTTCAACCTGACCTCGGAAATCGATCTTACAGAATTCTTCTATTATATAACAATTTCAGGAAAAACTACCCTTCATCCCCACTGGAAATGATTTCCGATATTTTCATATTATAGGGGAGGTTTTCCTTTATATACTACATACCTTTTTAACGTGACCTCGCAGGTATTTCTATTAAAATTCTTCAAATACAACTCAACAGCCAAATACCATATTCATATTTTCAGGGAAAACTACTTTTCATCCCCACTGGAAATGATTTTCGATATTTTTATATTATAGGGGAGGTTTTTCTCTACCCCCTACATACCTTTTCAACCTGACCTCGGGAGTCGATCTTACAGAATTCTTCTATTATATAACAATTTCAGGAAAAACTACCTTTCATCCCCACTGGAAATGATTTCTGATATTTTCATATTATAGGGGTGGTATTCCTCTACATACTACATACCTTTTTAACGTGACCTCCGGAGTCGATCTTACAGAATTTTTCTATTATATAACAATTTCAGGAAAAACTACCCTTCATCCCCACTGGAAATGATTTCCGATATTTTCATATTATAGGGGAGGTTTTCCTTTATATACTACATACCTTTTTAACGTGACCTCGCAGGTAGTTCTATTAAAATTCTTCAAATACAACTCAGCAGCTAAATACCATATTTATATTTTCAGGGAAAACTACTTTTCATCCCCACTGGAAATGATTTTCGATATTTTTATATTATAGGGGAGGTTTTTCTCTACCCCCAACAAACCTTTTCAACGTGACCTCGGGAGTCGATCTTACAGAATTCTTTAATTATATAACAATTTTAGGAAAAACTACCTTTCATCCCCACTGGAAATGATTTCCGATATTTTCATATTATAGGGGAGGTTTTTCTCTACATACTACATACCTTTTTAACGTGACCTCGAAGGTTATTCTATTAAAATTCTTCAAATACAACACAGCAGCTAAAATACCATATTCATATTTTCAGGTAAAACTACTTTTCATCCCCACTGGAAATGATTTTTGATATTTTCATATTATAGGGGAGGTTTTTCTCTACCCCCTACATACCTTTTCAACCTGACCTCGGAAATCGATCTTACAGAATTCTTCTATTATATAACAATTTCAGGAAAAACTACCCTTCATCCCCACTGGAAATGATTTCCGATATTTTCATATTATAGGGGAGGTTTTCCTTTATATACTACATACCTTTTTAACGTGACCTTGCAGGTAGTTCTATTAAAATTCTTCAAATACAACTCAGCAGCTAAATACCATATTCATATTTTCAGGGAAAACTACTTTTCATCCCCACTGGAAATTATTTTCGATATTTTTATATTATAGGGGAGGTTTTTCTCTACCCGCTACATACCTTTTCAACCTGACCTCGGGAATCGATCTTACAGAATTCTTCTATTATATAACAATTTCAGGAAAAACTACCTTTCATCCCCACTGGAAATGATTTCTGATATATTCATATTATAGGGGTGGTTTTCCTCTACATACTACATACCTTTTTAACGTGACCTCGCAGGTATTTCTATTAAAATTCTTAAAATACAACACAGCAGCTAAAATACCAAATTAATATTTTCAGGGAAAACTACTTTTCATCCCCACTGGAAATTATTTTTGATATTTTTATATTGTAGGAGGGGTTTTTCTCTACCCCTTCATACCTTTTTAACCTGACCTCGGGAGTCGATCTTACAGAATTCTTCTATTATATAACAATTTTAAGAAAAACTACCTTTCATCCCCACTGGAAGTGATTTTTGATATTTTCATATTATAGGGGAGGTTTTTCTCTACCCCCTACATACCTTCTTAATGTGACCTCCGGAGTCGATCTTACAGAATTCTTCTATTATATAACAATTTCAGGAAATACTACCCTTCATCCCCACTGGAAATGATTTCTTATATTTTCATATTATAGGGGAGGTTTTCCTCTACATACTACATACCTTTTTAACGTGACCTCGCAGGTATTTCTATTAAAATTCTTCAAATACAACACAGCAGCTAAAATACCAAATTAATATTTTTAGGGAAAACTACTTTTCATCCCCACTGGAAATTATTTTTGATATTTTCATATTATAGGGGAGGTTTTTCTCTACCCTCTACATACTTTTTTAACCTGACCTCGGGAGTCGATCTTACAGAATTCTTTAATTATATAACAATTTCAGGAAAAGCTACCTTTCATCCCCACTGGAAATGATTTCCGATATTATCATATTATAGGGGAGGTTTTTCTCTACATACCACATACCTTTTTAACGTGACCTCGAAGGTGTTTCTATTAAAATTCTTCAAATACAACACAGCAGCTAAAATACCAAATTAATATTTTTAGGGAAAACTACTTTTCATCCCCACTGGAAATTATTTTTGATATTTTTATATTATAGCGGAGGTTTTTCTCTACCCCCTACATACCTTTTCAACCTGACCTCGGGAGTCGATCTTACAGAATTCTTCTATTATATAACAATTTCAGGAAAAACTACCTTTCATCCCCACTGGAAATGATTTCTGATATTTTCATATTATAGGGGAGGTTTTCCTTTACATACTACATACCTTTTTAACGTGACCTCGCAGGTATTTCTATTAAAATTCTTCAAATACAACTCAGCAGCCAAATACCATATTCATATTTTCAGTTAAAACTACTTTTCATCCCCACTGGAAATGATTTTTGATATTTTCATATTATAGGGGAGGTTTTACTCTACCCCCTACATACTTTTTTAACCTGACCTCGGGAGTCTATCTTACAGAATTCTTTAATTATATAACAATTTCAGGAAAAACTACCTTTCATCCCCACTGGAAATGATTTCCGATATTTTCATATTATAGATGAGGTTTTTCTCTACATACCACATACCTTTTTAACGTGACCTCGAAAGTGTTTCTATTAAAATTCTTAAAATACAACACAGCAGCTAAAATACCAAATTAATATTTTCAGGGAAAACTACTTTTCATCCCCACTGGAAATGATTTTTGATATTTTCATATTATAGGGGAGGTTTTTCTCTACCCCCTACATACCTTTTTAACGTGACCTCGGGAGTCGATCTTACAGAATTCTTTAATTATATAACAATTTTAGGAAAAACTACCTTTCATCCCCACTGGAAATGATTGCCGATATTTTCATATTATAGGGGAGGTTTTTCTCTACATACTACATACCTTTTTAACGTGACCTCGAAAGTGTTTCTATTAAAATTCTTAAAATACAACACAGCAGCTAAAATACCAAATTAATATTTTCAGGGAAAACTACTTTTCATCCCCACTGGAAATGATTTTTGATATTTTCATATTATAGGGGAGGTTTTTCTCTACCCCCTACATACCTTTTTAACGTGACCTCGGGAGTCGATCTTACAGAATTCTTTAATTATATAACAATTTTAGGAAAAACTACCTTTCATCCCCACTGGAAATGATTGCCGATATTTTCATATTATAGGGGAGGTTTTTCTCTACATACTACATACCTTTTTAACGTGACCTCGAAAGTGTTTCTATTAAAATTCTTCAAATACAACACAGCAGCTAAAATACCATTTTCATATTTTCAGGTAAAACTACTTTTCATCCCCACTGGAAATGATTTTTGATATTTTCATATTATAGGGGAGGTTTTTCTCTACCCCCTATATACCTTTTTAACGTGACCTCGCAGGTATTTCTATTAAAATTCTTAAAATACAACACAGCAGCTAAAATACCAAATTAATATTTTCAGGGAAAACTACTTTTCATCCCCACTGGAAATGATTTTTGATATTTTCATATTATAGGGGAGGTTTTTCTCTACCCCCTACATACCTTTTTAACGTGACCTCGGGAGTCGATCTTACAGAATTCTTTAATTATATAACAATTTTAGGAAAAACTACCTTTCATCCCCACTGGAAATGATTGCCGATATTTTCATATTATAGGGGAGGTTTTTCTCTACATACTACATACCTTTTTAACGTGACCTCGAAGGTGTTTCTATTAAAATTCTTCAAATACAACACAGCAGCTAAAATACCATATTCATATTTTCAGGTAAAACTACTTTTCATCCCCACTGGAAATGATTTTTGATATTTTCATATTATAGGGGAGGTATTTCTCTACCCCCTACATACCTTCTTAACGTGACCTACGGAGTCGATCTTACAGAATTCTTCTATTATATAACAATTTCAGGAAAAACTACCCTTCATCCCCACTGGAAATGATTTCCGATATTTTCATATTATAGGGGAGGTTTTCCTTTACATACTACATACCTTTTTAACGTGACCTCGAAGGTATTTCTATTAAAATTCTTCAAATACAACTCAGCAGCCAAATACCATATTCATATTTTCAGGGAAAACTACTTTTCATCCCCACTGGAAATGATTTTCGATATTTTTATATTATAGGGGAGGTTTTTCTCTACCCCCTACATACCTTTTCAACCTGACCTCGGGAGTCGATCTTACAGAATTCTTCTATTATATAACAATTTCAGGAAAAACTACCTTTCATCCCCACTGGAAATGATTTCTGATATTTTCATATTATAGGGGTGGTTTTCCTCTACATACTACATACCTTTTTAACGTGACCTCGCAGGTATTTCTATTAAAATTCTTAAAATACAACACAGCAGCTAAAATACCAAATTAATATTTTCAGGGAAAACTACTTTTCATCCCCACTGGAAATTATTTTTGATATTTTTATATTGTAGGAGGGGTTTTTCTCTACCCCTTCATACCTTTTTAACCTGACCTCGGGAGTCGATCTTACAGAATTCTTCTATTATATAACAATTTTAAGAAAAACTACCTTTCATCCCCACTGGAAGTGATTTTTGATATTTTCATATTATAGGGGAGGTTTTTCTCTACCCCCTACATACCTTCTTAATGTGACCTCCGGAGTCGATCTTACAGAATTCTTCTATTATATAACAATTTCAGGAAATACTACCCTTCATCCCCACTGGAAATGATTTCTTATATTTTCATATTATAGGGGAGGTTTTCCTCTACATACTACATACCTTTTTAACGTGACCTCGCAGGTATTTCTATTAAAATTCTTCAAATACAACACAGCAGCTAAAATACCAAATTAATATTTTTAGGGAAAACTACTTTTCATCCCCACTGGAAATTATTTTTGATATTTTCATATTATAGGGGAGGTTTTTCTCTACCCTCTACATACTTTTTTAACCTGACCTCGGGAGTCGATCTTACAGAATTCTTTAATTATATAACAATTTCAGGAAAAGCTACCTTTCATCCCCACTGGAAATGATTTCCGATATTATCATATTATAGGGGAGGTTTTTCTCTACATACCACATACCTTTTTAACGTGACCTCGAAGGTGTTTCTATTAAAATTCTTCAAATACAACACAGCAGCTAAAATACCAAATTAATATTTTTAGGGAAAACTACTTTTCATCCCCACTGGAAATTATTTTTGATATTTTTATATTATAGGGGAGGTTTTTCTCTACCCCCTACATACCTTTTCAACCTGACCTCGGGAGTCGATCTTACAGAATTCTTCTATTATATAACAATTTCAGGAAAAACTACCTTTCATCCCCACTGGAAATGATTTCTGATATTTTCATATTATAGGGGAGGTTTTCCTTTACATACTACATACCTTTTTAACGTGACCTCGCAGGTATTTCTATTAAAATTCTTCAAATACAACTCAGCAGCCAAATACCATATTCATATTTTCAGTTAAAACTACTTTTCATCCCCACTGGAAATGATTTTTGATATTTTCATATTATAGGGGAGGTTTTACTCTACCCCCTACATACTTTTTTAACCTGACCTCGGGAGTCGATCTTACAGAATTCTTTAATTATATAACAATTTCAGGAAAAACTACCTTTCATCCCCACTGGAAATGATTTCCGATATTTTCATATTATAGATGAGGTTTTTCTCTACATACCACATACCTTTTTAACGTGACCTCGAAAGTGTTTCTATTAAAATTCTTAAAATACAACACAGCAGCTAAAATACCAAATTAATATTTTCAGGGAAAACTACTTTTCATCCCCACTGGAAATGATTTTTGATATTTTCATATTATAGGGGAGGTTTTTCTCTACCCCCTACATACCTTTTTAACGTGACCTCGGGAGTCGATCTTACAGAATTCTTTAATTATATAACAATTTTAGGAAAAACTACCTTTCATCCCCACTGGAAATGATTGCCGATATTTTCATATTATAGGGGAGGTTTTTCTCTACATACTACATACCTTTTTAACGTGACCTCGAAGGTGTTTCTATTAAAATTCTTCAAATACAACACAGCAGCTAAAATACCATATTCATATTTTCAGGTAAAACTACTTTTCATCCCCACTGGAAATGATTTTTGATATTTTCATATTATAGGGGAGGTTTTTCTCTACCCCCTACATACCTTCTTAACGTGACCTCCGGAGTCGATCTTACAGAATTCTTCTATTATATAACAATTTCAGGAAAAACTACCCTTCATCCCCACTGGAAATGATTTCCGATATTTTCATATTATAGGGGAGGTTTTCCTTTACATACTACATACCTTTTTAACGTGACCTCGAAGGTATTTCTATTAAAATTCTTCAAATACAACTCAGCAGCCAAATACCATATTCATATTTTCAGGGAAAACTACTTTTCATCCCCACTGGAAATGATTTTCGATATTTTTATATTATAGGGGAGGTTTTTCTCTACCCCCTACATACCTTTTCAACCTGACCTCGGGAGTCGATCTTACAGAATTCTTCTATTATATAACAATTTCAGGAAAAACTACCTTTCATCCCCACTGGAAATGATTTCTGATATTTTCATATTATAGGGGTGGTTTTCCTCTACATACTACATACCTTTTTAACATGACCTCGCAGGTATTTCTATTAAAATTCTTAAAATACAACACAGCAGCTAAAATACCAAATTAATATTTTCAGGGAAAACTACTTTTCATCCCCACGGCAAATTATTTTTGATATTTTTATATTGTAGGGGGGGTTTTTCTCTACCCCTTCATACCTTTTTAACCTGACCTCGGGAGTCGATCTTACAGAATTCTTCTATTATATAACAATTTTAAGAAAAACTACCTTTCATCCCCACTGGAAGTGATTTTTGATATTTTCATATTATAGGGGAGGTTTTTCTCTACCCCCTACATACCTTCTTAATGTGACCTCGGGAGTCGATCTTACAGAATTCTTCTATTCTATAACAATTTCAGGAAAAACTACCTTTCATCCCCACTGGAAATGATTTCTGATATTTTCATATTATAGGGGTGGTTTTCCTCTACATACTACATACCTTTTTAACGTGACCTCGCAGGTATTTCTATTAAAATTCTTAAAATACAACACAGCAGCTAAAATACCAAATTAATATTTTCAGGGAAAACTACTTTTCATCCCCACTGGAAATGATTTTTGATATTTTCATATTATAGGGGAGGTTTTTCTCTACCCCCTACATACCTTTTTAACGTGACCTCGGGAGTCGATCTTACAGAATTCTTTAATTATATAACAATTTTAGGAAAAACTACCCTTCATCCCCACTGGAAATGATTTCCGATATTTTCATATTATAGGGGAGGTTTTCCTTTATATACTACATACCTTTTTAACGTGACCTCGCAGGTATTTCTATTAAAATTCTTCAAATACAACTCAGCAGTTAAATACCATATTTATATTTTCAGGGAAAACTACTTTTCATCCCCACTGGAAATGATTTTCGATATTTTTATATTATAGGGGAGGTTTTTCTCTACCCCCAACAAACCTTTTCAACGTGACCTCGGGAGTCGATCTTACAGAATTCTTTAATTATATAACAATTTTAGGAAAAACTACCTTTCATCCCCACTGGAAATGATTTCCGATATTTTCATATTATAGGGGAGGTTTTTCTCTACATACTACATACCTTTTTAACGTGACCTCGAAGGTTTTTCTATTAAAATTCTTCAAATACAACACAGCAGCTAAAATACCATATTCATATTTTCAGGTAAAACTACTTTTCATCCCCACTGGAAATGATTTTTGATATTTTCATATTATAGGGGAGGTTTTTCTCTACCCCCTACATACCTTTTCAACCTGACCTCGGAAATCGATCTTACAGAATTCTTCTATTATATAACAATTTCAGGAAAAACTACCCTTCATCCCCACTGGAAATGATTTCCGATATTTTCATATTATAGGGGAGGTTTTCCTTTATATACTACATACCTTTTTAACGTGACCTCGCAGGTATTTCTATTAAAATTCTTCAAATACAACTCAACAGCCAAATACCATATTCATATTTTCAGGGAAAACTACTTTTCATCCCCACTGGAAATGATTTTCGATATTTTTATATTATAGGGGAGGTTTTTCTCTACCCCCTACATACCTTTTCAACCTGACCTCGGGAGTCGATCTTACAGAATTCTTCTATTATATAACAATTTCAGGAAAAACTACCTTTCATCCCCACTGGAAATGATTTCTGATATTTTCATATTATAGGGGTGGTATTCCTCTACATACTACATACCTTTTTAACGTGACCTCCGGAGTCGATCTTACAGAATTTTTCTATTATATAACAATTTCAGGAAAAACTACCCTTCATCCCCACTGGAAATGATTTCCGATATTTTCATATTATAGGGGAGGTTTTCCTTTATATACTACATACCTTTTTAACGTGACCTCGCAGGTAGTTCTATTAAAATTCTTCAAATACAACTCAGCAGCTAAATACCATATTTATATTTTCAGGGAAAACTACTTTTCATCCCCACTGGAAATGATTTTCGATATTTTTATATTATAGGGGAGGTTTTTCTCTACCCCCAACAAACCTTTTCAACGTGACCTCGGGAGTCGATCTTACAGAATTCTTTAATTATATAACAATTTTAGGAAAAACTACCTTTCATCCCCACTGGAAATGATTTCCGATATTTTCATATTATAGGGGAGGTTTTTCTCTACATACTACATACCTTTTTAACGTGACCTCGAAGGTTATTCTATTAAAATTCTTCAAATACAACACAGCAGCTAAAATACCATATTCATATTTTCAGGTAAAACTACTTTTCATCCCCACTGGAAATGATTTTTGATATTTTCATATTATAGGGGAGGTTTTTCTCTACCCCCTACATACCTTTTCAACCTGACCTCGGAAATCGATCTTACAGAATTCTTCTATTATATAACAATTTCAGGAAAAACTACCCTTCATCCCCACTGGAAATGATTTCCGATATTTTCATATTATAGGGGAGGTTTTCCTTTATATACTACATACCTTTTTAACGTGACCTTGCAGGTAGTTCTATTAAAATTCTTCAAATACAACTCAGCAGCTAAATACCATATTCATATTTTCAGGGAAAACTACTTTTCATCCCCACTGGAAATTATTTTCGATATTTTTATATTATAGGGGAGGTTTTTCTCTACCCGCTACATACCTTTTCAACCTGACCTCGGGAATCGATCTTACAGAATTCTTCTATTATATAACAATTTCAGGAAAAACTACCTTTCATCCCCACTGGAAATGATTTCTGATATATTCATATTATAGGGGTGGTTTTCCTCTACATACTACATACCTTTTTAACGTGACCTCGCAGGTATTTCTATTAAAATTCTTAAAATACAACACAGCAGCTAAAATACCAAATTAATATTTTCAGGGAAAACTACTTTTCATCCCCACTGGAAATTATTTTTGATATTTTTATATTGTAGGAGGGGTTTTTCTCTACCCCTTCATACCTTTTTAACCTGACCTCGGGAGTCGATCTTACAGAATTCTTCTATTATATAACAATTTTAAGAAAAACTACCTTTCATCCCCACTGGAAGTGATTTTTGATATTTTCATATTTTAGGGGAGGTTTTTCTCTACCCCCTACATACCTTCTTAATGTGACCTCCGGAGTCGATCTTACAGAATTCTTCTATTATATAACAATTTCAGGAAATACTACCCTTCATCCCCACTGGAAATGATTTCTTATATTTTCATATTATAGGGGAGGTTTTCCTCTACATACTACATACCTTTTTAACGTGACCTCGCAGGTATTTCTATTAAAATTCTTCAAATACAACACAGCAGCTAAAATACCAAATTAATATTTTTAGGGAAAACTACTTTTCATCCCCACTGGAAATTATTTTTGATATTTTCATATTATAGGGGAGGTTTTTCTCTACCCTCTACATACTTTTTTAACCTGACCTCGGGAGTCGATCTTACAGAATTCTTTAATTATATAACAATTTCAGGAAAAGCTACCTTTCATCCCCACTGGAAATGATTTCCGATATTATCATATTATAGGGGAGGTTTTTCTCTACATACCACATACCTTTTTAACGTGACCTCGAAGGTGTTTCTATTAAAATTCTTCAAATACAACACAGCAGCTAAAATACTAAATTAATATTTTTAGGGAAAACTACTTTTCATCCCCACTGGAAATTATTTTTGATATTTTTATATTATAGGGGAGGTTTTTCTCTACCCCCTACATACCTTTTCAACCTGACCTCGGGAGTCGATCTTACAGAATTCTTCTATTATATAACAATTTCAGGAAAAACTACCTTTCATCCCCACTGGAAATGATTTCTGATATTTTCATATTATAGGGGAGGTTTTCCTTTACATACTACATACCTTTTTAACGTGACCTCGCAGGTATTTCTATTAAAATTCTTCAAATACAACTCAGCAGCCAAATACCATATTCATATTTTCAGTTAAAACTACTTTTCATCCCCACTGGAAATGATTTTTGATATTTTCATATTATAGGGGAGGTTTTACTCTACCCCCTACATACTTTTTTAACCTGACCTCGGGAGTCTATCTTACAGAATTCTTTAATTATATAACAATTTCAGGAAAAACTACCTTTCATCCCCACTGGAAATGATTTCCGATATTTTCATATTATAGATGAGGTTTTTCTCTACATACCACATACCTTTTTAACGTGACCTCGAAAGTGTTTCTATTAAAATTCTTAAAATACAACACAGCAGCTAAAATACCAAATTAATATTTTCAGGGAAAACTACTTTTCATCCCCACTGGAAATGATTTTTGATATTTTCATATTATAGGGGAGGTTTTTCTCTACCCCCTACATACCTTTTTAACGTGACCTCGGGAGTCGATCTTACAGAATTCTTTAATTATATAACAATTTTAGGAAAAACTACCTTTCATCCCCACTGGAAATGATTGCCGATATTTTCATATTATAGGGGAGGTTTTTCTCTACATACTACATACCTTTTTAACGTGACCTCGAAGGTGTTTCTATTAAAATTCTTCAAATACAACACAGCAGCTAAAATACCATATTCATATTTTAAGAAAAACTACCTTTCATCCCCACTGGAAGTGATTTTTGATATTTTCATATTATAGGGGAGGTTTTTCTCTACCCCCTACATACCTTCTTAATGTGACCTCGGGAGTCGATCTTACAGAATTCTTCTATTCTATAACAATTTCAGGAAAAACTACCTTTCATCCCCACTGGAAATGATTTCTGATATTTTCATATTATAGGGGTGGTTTTCCTCTACATACTACATACCTTTTTAACGTGACCTCGCAGGTATTTCTATTAAAATTCTTAAAATACAACACAGCAGCTAAAATACCAAATTAATATTTTCAGGGAAAACTACTTTTCATCCCCACTGGAAATGATTTTTGATATTTTCATATTATAGGGGAGGTTTTTCTCTACCCCCTACATACCTTTTTAACGTGACCTCGGGAGTCGATCTTACAGAATTCTTTAATTATATAACAATTTTAGGAAAAACTACCCTTCATCCCCACTGGAAATGATTTCCGATATTTTCATATTATAGGGGAGGTTTTCCTTTATATACTACATACCTTTTTAACGTGACCTCGCAGGTATTTCTATTAAAATTCTTCAAATACAACTCAGCAGCCAAATACCATATTCATATTTTCAGGGAAAACTACTTTTCATCCCCACTGGAAATGATTTTCGATATTTTTATATTATAGGGGAGGTTTTTCTCTACCCCCTACATACCTTTTCAACCTGACCTCGGGAGTCGATCTTACAGAATTCTTCTATTATATAACAATTTCAGGAAAAACTACCTTTCATCCCCACTGGAAATGATTTCTGATATTTTCATATTATAGGGGTGGTTTTCCTCTACATACTACATACCTTTTTAACGTGACCTCCGGAGTCGATCTTACAGAATTTTTCTATTATATAACAATTTCAGGAAAAACTACCCTTCATCCCCACTGGAAATGATTTCCGATATTTTCATATTATAGGGGAGGTTTTCCTTTATATACTACATACCTTTTTAACGTGACCTCGCAGGTAGTTCTATTAAAATTCTTCAAATACAACTCAGCAGTTAAATACCATATTTATATTTTCAGGGAAAACTACTTTTCATCCCCACTGGAAATGATTTTCGATATTTTTATATTATAGGGGAGGTTTTTCTCTACCCCCAACAAACCTTTTCAACGTGACCTCGGGAGTCGATCTTACAGAATTCTTTAATTATATAACAATTTTAGGAAAAACTACCTTTCATCCCCACTGGAAATGATTTCCGATATTTTCATATTATAGGGGAGGTTTTTCTCTACATACTACATACCTTTTTAACGTGACCTCGAAGGTTTTTCTATTAAAATTCTTCAAATACAACACAGCAGCTAAAATACCATATTCATATTTTCAGGTAAAACTACTTTTCATCCCCACTGGAAATGATTTTTGATATTTTCATATTATAGGGGAGGTTTTTCTCTACCCCCTACATACCTTTTCAACCTGACCTCGGAAATCGATCTTACAGAATTCTTCTATTATATAACAATTTCAGGAAAAACTACCCTTCATCCCCACTGGAAATGATTTCCGATATTTTCATATTATAGGGGAGGTTTTCCTTTATATACTACATACCTTTTTAACGTGACCTCGCAGGTATTTCTATTAAAATTCTTCAAATACAACTCAGCAGCCAAATACCATATTCATATTTTCAGGGAAAACTACTTTTCATCCCCACTGGAAATGATTTTCGATATTTTTATATTATAGGGGAGGTTTTTCTCTACCCCCTACATACCTTTTCAACCTGACCTCGGGAGTCGATCTTACAGAATTCTTCTATTATATAACAATTTCAGGAAAAACTACCTTTCATCCCCACTGGAAATGATTTCTGATATTTTCATATTATAGGGGTGGTTTTCCTCTACATACTACATACCTTTTTAACATGACCTCGCAGGTATTTCTATTAAAATTCTTAAAATACAACACAGCAGCTAAAATACCAAATTAATATTTTCAGGGAAAACTACTTTTCATCCCCACGGCAAATTATTTTTGATATTTTTATATTGTAGGGGGGGTTTTTCTCTACCCCTTCATACCTTTTTAACCTGACCTCGGGAGTCGATCTTACAGAATTCTTCTATTATATAACAATTTTAAGAAAAACTACCTTTCATCCCCACTGGAAGTGATTTTTGATATTTTCATATTATAGGGGAGGTTTTTCTCTACCCCCTACATACCTTCTTAATGTGACCTCGGGAGTCGATCTTACAGAATTCTTCTATTCTATAACAATTTCAGGAAAAACTACCTTTCATCCCCACTGGAAATGATTTCTGATATTTTCATATTATAGGGGTGGTTTTCCTCTACATACTACATACCTTTTTAACGTGACCTCGCAGGTATTTCTATTAAAATTCTTAAAATACAACACAGCAGCTAAAATACCAAATTAATATTTTCAGGGAAAACTACTTTTCATCCCCACTGGAAATGATTTTTGATATTTTCATATTATAGGGGAGGTTTTTCTCTACCCCCTACATACCTTTTTAACGTGACCTCGGGAGTCGATCTTACAGAATTCTTTAATTATATAACAATTTTAGGAAAAACTACCCTTCATCCCCACTGGAAATGATTTCCGATATTTTCATATTATAGGGGAGGTTTTCCTTTATATACTACATACCTTTTTAACGTGACCTCGCAGGTATTTCTATTAAAATTCTTCAAATACAACTCAGCAGCCAAATACCATATTCATATTTTCAGGGAAAACTACTTTTCATCCCCACTGGAAATGATTTTCGATATTTTTATATTATAGGGGAGGTTTTTCTCTACCCCCTACATACCTTTTCAACCTGACCTCGGGAGTCGATCTTACAGAATTCTTCTATTATATAACAATTTCAGGAAAAACTACCTTTCATCCCCACTGGAAATGATTTCTGATATTTTCATATTATAGGGGTGGTTTTCCTCTACATACTACATACCTTTTTAACGTGACCTCCGGAGTCGATCTTACAGAATTTTTCTATTATATAACAATTTCAGGAAAAACTACCCTTCATCCCCACTGGAAATGATTTCCGATATTTTCATATTATAGGGGAGGTTTTCCTTTATATACTACATACCTTTTTAACGTGACCTCGCAGGTAGTTCTATTAAAATTCTTCAAATACAACTCAGCAGTTAAATACCATATTTATATTTTCAGGGAAAACTACTTTTCATCCCCACTGGAAATGATTTTCGATATTTTTATATTATAGGGGAGGTTTTTCTCTACCCCCAACAAACCTTTTCAACGTGACCTCGGGAGTCGATCTTACAGAATTCTTTAATTATATAACAATTTTAGGAAAAACTACCTTTCATCCCCACTGGAAATGATTTCCGATATTTTCATATTATAGGGGAGGTTTTTCTCTACATACTACATACCTTTTTAACGTGACCTCGAAGGTTTTTCTATTAAAATTCTTCAAATACAACACAGCAGCTAAAATACCATATTCATATTTTCAGGTAAAACTACTTTTCATCCCCACTGGAAATGATTTTTGATATTTTCATATTATAGGGGAGGTTTTTCTCTACCCCCTACATACCTTTTCAACCTGACCTCGGAAATCGATCTTACAGAATTCTTCTATTATATAACAATTTCAGGAAAAACTACCCTTCATCCCCACTGGAAATGATTTCCGATATTTTCATATTATAGGGGAGGTTTTCCTTTATATACTACATACCTTTTTAACGTGACCTCGCAGGTATTTCTATTAAAATTCTTCAAATACAACTCAGCAGCCAAATACCATATTCATATTTTCAGGGAAAACTACTTTTCATCCCCACTGGAAATGATTTTCGATATTTTTATATTATAGGGGAGGTTTTTCTCTACCCCCTACATACCTTTTCAACCTGACCTCGGGAGTCGATCTTACAGAATTCTTCTATTATATAACAATTTCAGGAAAAACTACCTTTCATCCCCACTGGAAATGATTTCTGATATTTTCATATTATAGGGGTGGTTTTCCTCTACATACTACATACCTTTTTAACATGACCTCGCAGGTATTTCTATTAAAATTCTTAAAATACAACACAGCAGCTAAAATACCAAATTAATATTTTCAGGGAAAACTACTTTTCATCCCCACGGCAAATTATTTTTGATATTTTTATATTGTAGGGGGGGTTTTTCTCTACCCCTTCATACCTTTTTAACCTGACCTCGGGAGTCGATCTTACAGAATTCTTCTATTATATAACAATTTTAAGAAAAACTACCTTTCATCCCCACTGGAAGTGATTTTTGATATTTTCATATTATAGGGGAGGTTTTTCTCTACCCCCTACATACCTTCTTAATGTGACCTCGGGAGTCGATCTTACAGAATTCTTCTATTCTATAACAATTTCAGGAAAAACTACCTTTCATCCCCACTGGAAATGATTTCTGATATTTTCATATTATAGGGGTGGTTTTCCTCTACATACTACATACCTTTTTAACGTGACCTCGCAGGTATTTCTATTAAAATTCTTAAAATACAACACAGCAGCTAAAATACCAAATTAATATTTTCAGGGAAAACTACTTTTCATCCCCACTGGAAATGATTTTTGATATTTTCATATTATAGGGGAGGTTTTTCTCTACCCCCTACATACCTTTTTAACGTGACCTCGGGAGTCGATCTTACAGAATTCTTTAATTATATAACAATTTTAGGAAAAACTACCCTTCATCCCCACTGGAAATGATTTCCGATATTTTCATATTATAGGGGAGGTTTTCCTTTATATACTACATACCTTTTTAACGTGACCTCGCAGGTATTTCTATTAAAATTCTTCAAATACAACTCAGCAGCCAAATACCATATTCATATTTTCAGGGAAAACTACTTTTCATCCCCACTGGAAATGATTTTCGATATTTTTATATTATAGGGGAGGTTTTTCTCTACCCCCTACATACCTTTTCAACCTGACCTCGGGAGTCGATCTTACAGAATTCTTCTATTATATAACAATTTCAGGAAAAACTACCTTTCATCCCCACTGGAAATGATTTCTGATATTTTCATATTATAGGGGTGGTTTTCCTCTACATACTACATACCTTTTTAACGTGACCTCCGGAGTCGATCTTACAGAATTTTTCTATTATATAACAATTTCAGGAAAAACTACCCTTCATCCCCACTGGAAATGATTTCCGATATTTTCATATTATAGGGGAGGTTTTCCTTTATATACTACATACCTTTTTAACGTGACCTCGCAGGTAGTTCTATTAAAATTCTTCAAATACAACTCAGCAGTTAAATACCATATTTATATTTTCAGGGAAAACTACTTTTCATCCCCACTGGAAATGATTTTCGATATTTTTATATTATAGGGGAGGTTTTTCTCTACCCCCAACAAACCTTTTCAACGTGACCTCGGGAGTCGATCTTACAGAATTCTTTAATTATATAACAATTTTAGGAAAAACTACCTTTCATCCCCACTGGAAATGATTTCCGATATTTTCATATTATAGGGGAGGTTTTTCTCTACATACTACATACCTTTTTAACGTGACCTCGAAGGTTTTTCTATTAAAATTCTTCAAATACAACACAGCAGCTAAAATACCATATTCATATTTTCAGGTAAAACTACTTTTCATCCCCACTGGAAATGATTTTTGATATTTTCATATTATAGGGGAGGTTTTTCTCTACCCCCTACATACCTTTTCAACCTGACCTCGGAAATCGATCTTACAGAATTCTTCTATTATATAACAATTTCAGGAAAAACTACCCTTCATCCCCACTGGAAATGATTTCCGATATTTTCATATTATAGGGGAGGTTTTCCTTTATATACTACATACCTTTTTAACGTGACCTCGCAGGTATTTCTATTAAAATTCTTCAAATACAACTCAGCAGCCAAATACCATATTCATATTTTCAGGGAAAACTACTTTTCATCCCCACTGGAAATGATTTTCGATATTTTTATATTATAGGGGAGGTTTTTCTCTACCCCCTACATACCTTTTCAACCTGACCTCGGGAGTCGATCTTACAGAATTCTTCTATTATATAACAATTTCAGGAAAAACTACCTTTCATCCCCACTGGAAATGATTTCTGATATTTTCATATTATAGGGGTGGTTTTCCTCTACATACTACATACCTTTTTAACGTGACCTCCGGAGTCGATCTTACAGAATTTTTCTATTATATAACAATTTCAGGAAAAACTACCCTTCATCCCCACTGGAAATGATTTCCGATATTTTCATATTATAGGGGAGGTTTTCCTTTATATACTACATACCTTTTTAACGTGACCTCGCAGGTAGTTCTATTAAAATTCTTCAAATACAACTCAGCAGCTAAATACCATATTTATATTTTCAGGGAAAACTACTTTTCATCCCCACTGGAAATGATTTTCGATATTTTTATATTATAGGGGAGGTTTTTCTCTACCCCCAACAAACCTTTTCAACGTGACCTCGGGAGTCGATCTTACAGAATTCTTTAATTATATAACAATTTTAGGAAAAACTACCTTTCATCCCCACTGGAAATGATTTCCGATATTTTCATATTATAGGGGAGGTTTTTCTCTACATACTACATACCTTTTTAACGTGACCTCGAAGGTTATTCTATTAAAATTCTTCAAATACAACACAGCAGCTAAAATACCATATTCATATTTTCAGGTAAAACTACTTTTCATCCCCACTGGAAATGATTTTTGATATTTTCATATTATAGGGGAGGTTTTTCTCTACCCCCTACATACCTTTTCAACCTGACCTCGGAAATCGATCTTACAGAATTCTTCTATTATATAACAATTTCAGGAAAAACTACCCTTCATCCCCACTGGAAATGATTTCCGATATTTTCATATTATAGGGGAGGTTTTCCTTTATATACTACATACCTTTTTAACGTGACCTTGCAGGTAGTTCTATTAAAATTCTTCAAATACAACTCAGCAGCTAAATACCATATTCATATTTTCAGGGAAAACTACTTTTCATCCCCACTGGAAATTATTTTCGATATTTTTATATTATAGGGGAGGTTTTTCTCTACCCGCTACATACCTTTTCAACCTGACCTCGGGAATCGATCTTACAGAATTCTTCTATTATATAACAATTTCAGGAAAAACTACCTTTCATCCCCACTGGAAATGATTTCTGATATATTCATATTATAGGGGTGGTTTTCCTCTACATACTACATACCTTTTTAACGTGACCTCGCAGGTATTTCTATTAAAATTCTTAAAATACAACACAGCAGCTAAAATACCAAATTAATATTTTCAGGGAAAACTACTTTTCATCCCCACTGGAAATTATTTTTGATATTTTTATATTGTAGGGGAGATTTTTCTCTACCCCTTTATACCTTTTTAACCTGACCTTGGGAGTCGATCTTACAGAATTCTTCTATTATATAACAATTTTAGGAAAAACTACCTTTCATCCCCACTGGAAGTGATTTTTGATATTTTCATATTATAGGGGAGGTTTTTCTCTACCCCCTACATACCTTCTTAATGTGACCTCCGGAGTCGATCTTACAGAATTCTTCTATTATATAACAATTTCAGGAAAAACTACCCTTCATCCCCACTGGAAATGATTTTTGATATTTTTATATTATAGGGAAGGTTTTTCTCTACCCCCTACATATCTTTTCAACCTGACCTCAGGAGTCGATCTTATAGAATTCTTTAATTATATAACAATTTCAGGAAAAACTACCTTTAATCCCCACTGGAAATGATTTCCGTTATTTTTATATTATAGGGGAGGTTTTTCTCTACATACTACATACCCTTTTAACGTGACCTCGCAGGTATTTTTATTAAAATTCTTCAAATACAACTCAGCAGATCGACTTCTGAGGTCAGGGTAAAAATATATGTCAAGGATAGAGAAAAACCTCCCCTATAATATAAAAATATCAAAAATAATTTCCAGTGGGGATAAAAAGTAGTTTTCCCTGAAAATATTAATTTGGTATTTTAGCTGCTGAGTTGTATTTGAAGAATTTTAATAGAAACACCTTCGAGGTCACGTTAAAAAGGTATGTAGTATGTAGAGAAAAACCTCCCCTATAATATGAAAATAACGGAAATCATTTCCAGTGGGGATTAAAGGTAGTTTTTCCTGAAATTGTTATATAATAGAAGAATTCTGTAAGATCGACTCCTGAGGTCAGGTTGAAAAGGTATGTAGGGGGTATAGAAAAACCTCCCCTATAATATAAAATTATCAAAAATCATTTCCAGTGGGGATGAAAGGTAGTTTTTCCTCAAAATATTAATTTGGTATTTTGGCTGCTGTGTTGTATTTGAAGAATTTTAATAGAAATACCTGCGAGGTCACGTTAAAAAGGTATGTAGTATGTAGAGAAAAACCTCCCCTATAATATGAAAATAACGGCAATCATTTCCAGTGGGGATTAAAGGTAGTTTTTCCTGAAATTGTTATATAATAGAAGAATTCTGTAAGATCGACTCCTGAGGTCAGGTTGAAAAGGTATGTAGGGGGTATAGAAAAACCTCCCCTATAATATAAAATTATCAAAAATCATTTCCAGTGGGGATGAAAGGTAGTTTTTCCTCAAAATATTAATTTGGTATTTTGGCTGCTGTGTTGTATTTGAAGAATTTTAATAGAAATACCTGCGAGGTCACGTTAAAAAGGTATGTAGTATATAGAGGAAAACCTCCCCTATAATATGAAAATATAGGAAATCATTTCCAGTGGGGATGAAAGGTAGTTTTTCCTGAAATTGTTATATAATAGAAGAATTCTGTAAGATCGAGTCCCGAGGTCAGGTTGAAAAGGTATATAGGGGGTATAGAAAAACCTCCCCTATAATATACAATTATCAAAAATCATTTCCAGTGGGAATGAAAGGTAGTTTTTCCTCAAAATTTTAATTTGGTATTTTGGCTGCTGTGTTGTATTTGAAGAATTTTAATAGAAATACCTGCGAGGTCACGTTAAAAAGGTATGTAGTATGTAGAGGAAAACCTCCCCTATAATATGAAAATATAGGAAATCATTTCCAGTGGGGATGAAAGGTAGTTTTTCCTGAAATTGTAATATAATTAAAGAATTCTGTAAGATCGACTCCCGAGGTCAGGGTAAAAATATATGTCAAGGGTAGAGAAAAACCTCCCCTATAATATAAAAATATCAAAAATCATTTCCAGTGAGGATGAAAGGTAGTTTTTCCTAAAAATATTAATTTGGTATTTTAGCTGCTGAGTTGTATTTGAAGAATTTTAATAGAAACACCTTCGAGGTCACGTTAAAAAGGTATGTAGTATGTAGAGAAAAACCTCCCCTATAATATAAAAATATCGGAAATCATTTCCAGTGGGGATGAAAGGTAGTTTTTCCTGAAATTGTTATATAATTAAAGAAATCTGTAAGATCGACTCCCGAGGTCAGGGTAAAAATATATGTCAAGGATAGAGAAAAACCTCCCCTATAATATAAAAATATCAAAAAACATTTCCAGTGAGGATGAAAGGTAGTTTTTCCTAAAAATATTAATTTGGTATTTTAGCTGCTGAGTTGTATTTGAAGAATTTTAATAGAAACACCTTCGAGGTCACGTTAAAAAGGTATGTAGTATGTAGAGGAAAACCTCCCCTATAATATGAATATATAGGAAATCATTTCCAGTGGGGATGAAAGGTAGTTTTTCCTGAAATTGTTATATAATTAAAGAAATCTGTAAGATCGACTCCCGAGGTCAGGGTAAAAATATATGTCAAGGATAGAGAAAAACCTCCCCTATAATATAAAAATATCAAAAAACATTTCCAGTGAGGATGAAAGGTAGTTTTTCCTCAAAATTTTAATTTGGTATTTTGGCTGCTGTGTTGTATTTGAAGAATTTTAATAGAAATACCTGCGAGGTCACGTTAAAAAGGTATGTAGTATGTAGAGGAAAACCTCCCCTATAATATGAAAATATAGGAAATCATTTCCAGTGGGGATGAAAGGTAGTTTTTCCTGAAATTGTAATATAATTAAAGAATTCTGTAAGATCGACTCCCGAGGTCAGGGTAAAAATATATGTCAAGGGTAGAGAAAAACCTCCCCTATAATATAAAAATATCAAAAATCATTTCCAGTGAGGATGAAAGGTAGTTTTTCCTAAAAATATTAATTTGGTATTTTAGCTGCTGAGTTGTATTTGAAGAATTTTAATAGAAACACCTTCGAGGTCACGTTAAAAAGGTATGTAGTATGTAGAGAAAAACCTCCCCTATAATATAAAAATATCGGAAATCATTTCCAGTGGGGATGAAAGGTAGTTTTTCCTGAAATTGTTATATAATTAAAGAAATCTGTAAGATCGACTCCCGAGGTCAGGGTAAAAATATATGTCAAGGATAGAGAAAAACCTCCCCTATAATATAAAAATATCAAAAATCATTTCCAGTGAGGATGAAAGGTAGTTTTTCCTAAAAATATTAATTTGGTATTTTAGCTGCTGAGTTGTATTTGAAGAATTTTAATAGAAACACCTTCGAGGTCACGTTAAAAAGGTATGTAGTATGTAGAGAAAAACCTCCCCTATAATATGAAAATATCGGAAATCATTTCCAGTGGGGATAAAAGGTAGTTTTTCCTGGAATTGTTATATAATTAAAGACTTCTGTAAGATCGACCCCCGAGGTCAGGTTAAAAAGGTATGTAGGGGGTAGACAAAAACCTCCCCTATAATATGAAAATATCAAAAATCATTTCCAGTGGGGATGAAAAGTAGTTTTCCCTGAAAATATGAATATGGTATTTGGCTGCTGAGTTGTATTTGAAGAATTTTAATAGAAATAGCTTCGAGGTCACGTTAAAAAGGTATGTAGTATGTAGAGGAAAACCTCCCCTATAATATGAAAATATCAGAAATCATTTCCAGTGGGGATGAAAGGTAGTTTTTCCTGAAATTGTTATATAATAGAAGAATTCTGTAACATCGACTCCCGAGGTCAGGTTGAAAAGGTATGTAGGGGGTATAGAAAAACCTCCCCTATAATATAAAATTATCAAAAATCATTTCCAGTGGGGAAGAAAGGTAGTTTTTCCTCAAAATATTAATTTGGTATTTTGGCTGCTGTGTTGTATTTGAAGAATTTTAATAGAAATACCTGCGAGGTCACGTTAAATAGGTATGTAGTATGTAGAGGAAAACCTCCTCTATAATATGAAAATATAGGAAATCATTTCCAGTGGGGATGAAAGGTAGTTTTTCCTGAAATTGTTATATAATTAAAGAATTCTGTAAGATCGACTCCCGAGGTCAGGGTAAAAATATATGTCAATGGTAGAGAAAAACCTCCCCTATAATATAAAAATATCAAAAATCATTTCCAGTGAGGATGAAAGGTAGTTTTTCCTAAAAATATTAATTTGGTATTTTAGCTGCTGAGTTGTATTTGAAGAATTTTAATAGAAACACCTTCGAGGTCACGTTAAAAAGGTATGTAGTATGTAGAGAAAAACCTCCCCTATAATATGAAAATATCGGAAATCACTTCCAGTGGGGATGAAAGGTAGTTTTTCCTGGAATTGTTATATAGTTAAAGACTTCTGTAAGATCGACCCCCGAGGTCAAGTTAAAAAGGTATGTAGGGGGTAGATAAAAACCTCCCCTATAATATGAAAATATCAAAAATCATTTCCAGTGGGGATGAAAAGTAGTTTTACCTGAAAATATGAATATGGTATTTTAGCTGCTATGTTGTATTTGAAGAATTTTAATAGAAACACCTTCGAGGTCACGTTAAAAAGGTATGTAGTATGTAGAGAAAAACCTCCCCTATAATATGAAAATATCGAAAATCATTTCCAGTGGGGATGAAAGGTAGTTTTTCCTGAAATTGTTATATAATTAAAGAATTCTGTAAGATCGACTCCCGAGGTCAGGTTAAAAAGTATGTAGGAGGTAGAGAAAAACCTCCCCTATAATATGAAAATATCAAAAATCATTTCCAGTGGGGATGAAAGGTAGTTTTTCCTGGAATTGTTATATAATTAAAGACTTCTGTAAGATCGACCCCCGAGGTCAGGTTAAAAAGGTATGTAGGGGGTAGATAAAAACCTCCCCTATAATATGAAAATATCAAAAATCATTTCCAGTGGGGATGAAAAGTAGTTTTCCCTGAAAATATGAATATGGTATTTCGCTGCTGAGTTGTATTTGAAGAATTTTAATAGAAATAGTTTCGAGGTCACGTTAAAAAGGTATGTAGTATGTAGAGGAAAACCTCCCCTATAATATGAAAATATCAGAAATCATTTCCAGAGGGGATGAAAGGTAGTTTTTCCTGAAATTGTTATATAATAGAAGAATTCTGTAAGAATAACTCCCGAGGTCAGGTTGAAAAAGTATGTAGGGGGTAGAGATAAACCTCCCCTATAATATATAAATATCAAAAATCATTTCCAGTGGGGATGAAAGGTAGTTTTTCCTGAAAATATTAATTTTGTATTTTAGCTGCTGAGTTGTATTTGAAGAACTTTAATAGATATACCTGCGAGGTCAAGTTAAAAAGGTATGTAGTATGTAGAGAAAAACCTCCCCTATAATATGAAAATATCGGAAATCATTTCCAGTGGGGATGAAAGGTAGTTTTTCCTGGAATTGTTATATAATTAAAGAATTTTGTAAGATCGACTCCTGAGGTCAGGTTAAAAAGGTATGTAGGAGGTAGAGAAAAACCTCTCCTATAATATGAAAATATCAAAAATAATTTCCAGTGGGGATGAAAAGTAGTTTTACCTGAAAATATGAATATGGTATTTAACTGCTGAGTTGTATTTGAAGAATTTTAATAGAATTACCTTCGAGGTCACGTTAAAAAGGTATGTAGTATGTAAAAGAAAACCTCCCCTATAATATGAAAATATCGGAAATCATTTCCAGTGGGGATGAAAGGTAGTTTTTCTTGAAATTGTTATTTAATTGAAGAATTCTGTAAGATCGACTCCTGAGGTCAGGTTAAAAAGGTATGTAGGGGGTAGAAAAAAACCCCCCTATAATATAAAAATATCGGAAATCATTTCCAGTGGGTATGATAAGTAGTTTTCTATTATATTATTATTATATTATATTTTTACTTGAACTTTTTTAGTAAAACAATCTCTACTATTGTGTTGTAGATTGGTGCAGCCTCTGCAATAATAAATGTCAGCAGGGCACCTATTATTATAATTATTTTATATAAATGGATAAAATAAAATAGAAATCGGCCGCTATAGAATTGGCTGCTAACTTCACACATATCTGGCAGCATAAGGGTTTGTTCACACAAGCCAAAAAGAAATGGCTGCTAGGAAATTGGCCGCTAACTTCACACCGGTAGCAGTGTTTCTACATTTGTTAATATATAACAAAATTCTAGTACATAATTTACCTCAGCCTAGGTAACTAATATGTACAAAATGTATACAAAACTAGGGTAAGTGGTACAAGTGTAAGCACAAATGTCTGGCTTTAACTTACATAATAAGTGTCCGGACCCGCATTGCACAGACATATTCTTATTCTGAATGCCATAATAAAAAAATAGATAAGTACATTCCTACTAAAATTTAATTTAAAACAATGCTTCAATACCTATGCAAAGCGAGTCCAGTCAGCTAGTTCTAATACAAAATAGGTACCTAAGTACCTATATAATATATGTCGGTAGGATGTGTGGGCGTTCGTTGCCGGACTGGTCGTTTTGCATTATAGTACCGAAATATGACTCGATATCCAATTAATCGTCTATATTAGAATGATTTAATTAACAATTGACACGAAATAATAACACAGGAATCGGATGTATACCCCCTACATACCTTTTCAACCTGACCTCGGAAATCGATCTTACAGAATTCTTCTATTATATAACAATTTTAAGAAAAACTACCTTTCATCCCCACTGGAAGTGATTTTTGATATTTTCATATTATAGGGGAGGTTTTTCTCTACCCCCTACATACCTTCTTAATGTGACCTCCGGAGTCGATCTTACAGAATTCTTCTATTATATAACAATTTCAGGAAATACTACCCTTCATCCCCACTGGAAATGATTTCTTATATTTTCATATTATAGGGGAGGTTTTCCTCTACATACTACATACCTTTTTAACGTGACCTCGCAGGTATTTCTATTAAAATTCTTCAAATACAACACAGCAGCTAAAATACCAAATTAATATTTTTAGGGAAAACTACTTTTCATCCCCACTGGAAATTATTTTTGATATTTTCATATTATAGGGGAGGTTTTTCTCTACCCTCTACATACTTTTTTAACCTGACCTCGGGAGTCGATCTTACAGAATTCTTTAATTATATAACAATTTCAGGAAAAGCTACCTTTCATCCCCACTGGAAATGATTTCCGATATTATCATATTATAGGGGAGGTTTTTCTCTACATACCACATACCTTTTTAACGTGACCTCGAAGGTGTTTCTATTAAAATTCTTCAAATACAACACAGCAGCTAAAATACCAAATTAATATTTTTAGGGAAAACTACTTTTCATCCCCACTGGAAATTATTTTTGATATTTTTATATTATAGGGGAGGTTTTTCTCTACCCCCTACATACCTTTTCAACCTGACCTCGGGAGTCGATCTTACAGAATTCTTCTATTATATAACAATTTCAGGAAAAACTACCTTTCATCCCCACTGGAAATGATTTCTGATATTTTCATATTATAGGGGAGGTTTTCCTTTACATACTACATACCTTTTTAACGTGACCTCGCAGGTATTTCTATTAAAATTCTTCAAATACAACTCAGCAGCCAAATACCATATTCATATTTTCAGTTAAAACTACTTTTCATCCCCACTGGAAATGATTTTTGATATTTTCATATTATAGGGGAGGTTTTACTCTACCCCCTACATACTTTTTTAACCTGACCTCGGGAGTCTATCTTACAGAATTCTTTAATTATATAACAATTTCAGGAAAAACTACCTTTCATCCCCACTGGAAATGATTTCCGATATTTTCATATTATAGATGAGGTTTTTCTCTACATACCACATACCTTTTTAACGTGACCTCGAAAGTGTTTCTATTAAAATTCTTAAAATACAACACAGCAGCTAAAATACCAAATTAATATTTTCAGGGAAAACTACTTTTCATCCCCACTGGAAATGATTTTTGATATTTTCATATTATAGGGGAGGTTTTTCTCTACCCCCTACATACCTTTTTAACGTGACCTCGGGAGTCGATCTTACAGAATTCTTTAATTATATAACAATTTTAGGAAAAACTACCTTTCATCCCCACTGGAAATGATTGCCGATATTTTCATATTATAGGGGAGGTTTTTCTCTACATACTACATACCTTTTTAACGTGACCTCGAAAGTGTTTCTATTAAAATTCTTAAAATACAACACAGCAGCTAAAATACCAAATTAATATTTTCAGGGAAAACTACTTTTCATCCCCACTGGAAATGATTTTTGATATTTTCATATTATAGGGGAGGTTTTTCTCTACCCCCTACATACCTTTTTAACGTGACCTCGGGAGTCGATCTTACAGAATTCTTTAATTATATAACAATTTTAGGAAAAACTACCTTTCATCCCCACTGGAAATGATTGCCGATATTTTCATATTATAGGGGAGGTTTTTCTCTACATACTACATACCTTTTTAACGTGACCTCGAAAGTGTTTCTATTAAAATTCTTCAAATACAACACAGCAGCTAAAATACCATTTTCATATTTTCAGGTAAAACTACTTTTCATCCCCACTGGAAATGATTTTTGATATTTTCATATTATAGGGGAGGTTTTTCTCTACCCCCTACATACCTTTTTAACGTGACCTCGCAGGTATTTCTATTAAAATTCTTAAAATACAACACAGCAGCTAAAATACCAAATTAATATTTTCAGGGAAAACTACTTTTCATCCCCACTGGAAATGATTTTTGATATTTTCATATTATAGGGGAGGTTTTTCTCTACCCCCTACATACCTTTTTAACGTGACCTCGGGAGTCGATCTTACAGAATTCTTTAATTATATAACAATTTTAGGAAAAACTACCTTTCATCCCCACTGGAAATGATTGCCGATATTTTCATATTATAGGGGAGGTTTTTCTCTACATACTACATACCTTTTTAACGTGACCTCGAAGGTGTTTCTATTAAAATTCTTCAAATACAACACAGCAGCTAAAATACCATATTCATATTTTCAGGTAAAACTACTTTTCATCCCCACTGGAAATGATTTTTGATATTTTCATATTATAGGGGAGGTATTTCTCTACCCCCTACATACCTTCTTAACGTGACCTACGGAGTCGATCTTACAGAATTCTTCTATTATATAACAATTTCAGGAAAAACTACCCTTCATCCCCACTGGAAATGATTTCCGATATTTTCATATTATAGGGGAGGTTTTCCTTTACATACTACATACCTTTTTAACGTGACCTCGAAGGTATTTCTATTAAAATTCTTCAAATACAACTCAGCAGCCAAATACCATATTCATATTTTCAGGGAAAACTACTTTTCATCCCCACTGGAAATGATTTTCGATATTTTTATATTATAGGGGAGGTTTTTCTCTACCCCCTACATACCTTTTCAACCTGACCTCGGGAGTCGATCTTACAGAATTCTTCTATTATATAACAATTTCAGGAAAAACTACCTTTCATCCCCACTGGAAATGATTTCTGATATTTTCATATTATAGGGGTGGTTTTCCTCTACATACTACATACCTTTTTAACGTGACCTCGCAGGTATTTCTATTAAAATTCTTAAAATACAACACAGCAGCTAAAATACCAAATTAATATTTTCAGGGAAAACTACTTTTCATCCCCACTGGAAATTATTTTTGATATTTTTATATTGTAGGAGGGGTTTTTCTCTACCCCTTCATACCTTTTTAACCTGACCTCGGGAGTCGATCTTACAGAATTCTTCTATTATATAACAATTTTAAGAAAAACTACCTTTCATCCCCACTGGAAGTGATTTTTGATATTTTCATATTATAGGGGAGGTTTTTCTCTACCCCCTACATACCTTCTTAATGTGACCTCCGGAGTCGATCTTACAGAATTCTTCTATTATATAACAATTTCAGGAAATACTACCCTTCATCCCCACTGGAAATGATTTCTGATATTTTCATATTATAGGGGTGGTTTTCCTCTACATACTACATACCTTTTTAACGTGACCTCGCAGGTATTTCTATTAAAATTCTTAAAATACAACACAGCAGCTAAAATACCAAATTAATATTTTTAGGAAAAACTACCTTTCATCCTCACTGGAAATGATTTTTGATATTTTTATATTATAGGGGAGGTTTTTCTCTACCCTTGACATATATTTTTACCCTGACCTCGGGAGTCGATCTTACAGAATTCTTTAATTATATTACAATTTCAGGAAAAACTACCTTTCATCCCCACTGGAAATGATTTCCTATATTTTCATATTATAGGGGAGGTTTTCCTCTACATACTACATACCTTTTTAACGTGACCTCGCAGGTATTTCTATTAAAATTCTTCAAATACAACACAGCAGCTAAAATACCAAATTAATATTTTTAGGGAAAACTACTTTTCATCCCCACTGGAAATTATTTTTGATATTTTCATATTATAGGGGAGGTTTTTCTCTACCCTCTACATACTTTTTTAACCTGACCTCGGGAGTCGATCTTACAGAATTCTTTAATTATATAACAATTTCAGGAAAAGCTACCTTTCATCCCCACTGGAAATGATTTCCGATATTATCATATTATAGGGGAGGTTTTTCTCTACATACCACATACCTTTTTAACGTGACCTCGAAGGTGTTTCTATTAAAATTCTTCAAATACAACACAGCAGCTAAAATACCAAATTAATATTTTTAGGGAAAACTACTTTTCATCCCCACTGGAAATTATTTTTGATATTTTTATATTATAGGGGAGGTTTTTCTCTACCCCCTACATACCTTTTCAACCTGACCTCGGGAGTCGATCTTACAGAATTCTTCTATTATATAACAATTTCAGGAAAAACTACCTTTCATCCCCACTGGAAATGATTTCTGATATTTTCATATTATAGGGGAGGTTTTCCTTTACATACTACATACCTTTTTAACGTGACCTCGCAGGTATTTCTATTAAAATTCTTCAAATACAACTCAGCAGCCAAATACCATATTCATATTTTCAGTTAAAACTACTTTTCATCCCCACTGGAAATGATTTTTGATATTTTCATATTATAGGGGAGGTTTTACTCTACCCCCTACATACTTTTTTAACCTGACCTCGGGAGTCGATCTTACAGAATTCTTTAATTATATAACAATTTCAGGAAAAACTACCTTTCATCCCCACTGGAAATGATTTCCGATATTTTCATATTATAGATGAGGTTTTTCTCTACATACCACATACCTTTTTAACGTGACCTCGAAAGTGTTTCTATTAAAATTCTTAAAATACAACACAGCAGCTAAAATACCAAATTAATATTTTCAGGGAAAACTACTTTTCATCCCCACTGGAAATGATTTTTGATATTTTCATATTATAGGGGAGGTTTTTCTCTACCCCCTACATACCTTTTTAACGTGACCTCGGGAGTCGATCTTACAGAATTCTTTAATTATATAACAATTTTAGGAAAAACTACCTTTCATCCCCACTGGAAATGATTGCCGATATTTTCATATTATAGGGGAGGTTTTTCTCTACATACTACATACCTTTTTAACGTGACCTCGAAGGTGTTTCTATTAAAATTCTTCAAATACAACACAGCAGCTAAAATACCATATTCATATTTTCAGGTAAAACTACTTTTCATCCCCACTGGAAATGATTTTTGATATTTTCATATTATAGGGGAGGTTTTTCTCTACCCCCTACATACCTTCTTAACGTGACCTCCGGAGTCGATCTTACAGAATTCTTCTATTATATAACAATTTCAGGAAAAACTACCCTTCATCCCCACTGGAAATGATTTCCGATATTTTCATATTATAGGGGAGGTTTTCCTTTACATACTACATACCTTTTTAACGTGACCTCGAAGGTATTTCTATTAAAATTCTTCAAATACAACTCAGCAGCCAAATACCATATTCATATTTTCAGGGAAAACTACTTTTCATCCCCACTGGAAATGATTTTCGATATTTTTATATTATAGGGGAGGTTTTTCTCTACCCCCTACATACCTTTTCAACCTGACCTCGGGAGTCGATCTTACAGAATTCTTCTATTATATAACAATTTCAGGAAAAACTACCTTTCATCCCCACTGGAAATGATTTCTGATATTTTCATATTATAGGGGTGGTTTTCCTCTACATACTACATACCTTTTTAACATGACCTCGCAGGTATTTCTATTAAAATTCTTAAAATACAACACAGCAGCTAAAATACCAAATTAATATTTTCAGGGAAAACTACTTTTCATCCCCACGGCAAATTATTTTTGATATTTTTATATTGTAGGGGGGGTTTTTCTCTACCCCTTCATACCTTTTTAACCTGACCTCGGGAGTCGATCTTACAGAATTCTTCTATTATATAACAATTTTAAGAAAAACTACCTTTCATCCCCACTGGAAGTGATTTTTGATATTTTCATATTATAGGGGAGGTTTTTCTCTACCCCCTACATACCTTCTTAATGTGACCTCGGGAGTCGATCTTACAGAATTCTTCTATTCTATAACAATTTCAGGAAAAACTACCTTTCATCCCCACTGGAAATGATTTCTGATATTTTCATATTATAGGGGTGGTTTTCCTCTACATACTACATACCTTTTTAACGTGACCTCGCAGGTATTTCTATTAAAATTCTTAAAATACAACACAGCAGCTAAAATACCAAATTAATATTTTCAGGGAAAACTACTTTTCATCCCCACTGGAAATGATTTTTGATATTTTCATATTATAGGGGAGGTTTTTCTCTACCCCCTACATACCTTTTTAACGTGACCTCGGGAGTCGATCTTACAGAATTCTTTAATTATATAACAATTTTAGGAAAAACTACCCTTCATCCCCACTGGAAATGATTTCCGATATTTTCATATTATAGGGGAGGTTTTCCTTTATATACTACATACCTTTTTAACGTGACCTCGCAGGTATTTCTATTAAAATTCTTCAAATACAACTCAGCAGTTAAATACCATATTTATATTTTCAGGGAAAACTACTTTTCATCCCCACTGGAAATGATTTTCGATATTTTTATATTATAGGGGAGGTTTTTCTCTACCCCCAACAAACCTTTTCAACGTGACCTCGGGAGTCGATCTTACAGAATTCTTTAATTATATAACAATTTTAGGAAAAACTACCTTTCATCCCCACTGGAAATGATTTCCGATATTTTCATATTATAGGGGAGGTTTTTCTCTACATACTACATACCTTTTTAACGTGACCTCGAAGGTTTTTCTATTAAAATTCTTCAAATACAACACAGCAGCTAAAATACCATATTCATATTTTCAGGTAAAACTACTTTTCATCCCCACTGGAAATGATTTTTGATATTTTCATATTATAGGGGAGGTTTTTCTCTACCCCCTACATACCTTTTCAACCTGACCTCGGAAATCGATCTTACAGAATTCTTCTATTATATAACAATTTCAGGAAAAACTACCCTTCATCCCCACTGGAAATGATTTCCGATATTTTCATATTATAGGGGAGGTTTTCCTTTATATACTACATACCTTTTTAACGTGACCTCGCAGGTATTTCTATTAAAATTCTTCAAATACAACTCAACAGCCAAATACCATATTCATATTTTCAGGGAAAACTACTTTTCATCCCCACTGGAAATGATTTTCGATATTTTTATATTATAGGGGAGGTTTTTCTCTACCCCCTACATACCTTTTCAACCTGACCTCGGGAGTCGATCTTACAGAATTCTTCTATTATATAACAATTTCAGGAAAAACTACCTTTCATCCCCACTGGAAATGATTTCTGATATTTTCATATTATAGGGGTGGTATTCCTCTACATACTACATACCTTTTTAACGTGACCTCCGGAGTCGATCTTACAGAATTTTTCTATTATATAACAATTTCAGGAAAAACTACCCTTCATCCCCACTGGAAATGATTTCCGATATTTTCATATTATAGGGGAGGTTTTCCTTTATATACTACATACCTTTTTAACGTGACCTCGCAGGTAGTTCTATTAAAATTCTTCAAATACAACTCAGCAGCTAAATACCATATTTATATTTTCAGGGAAAACTACTTTTCATCCCCACTGGAAATGATTTTCGATATTTTTATATTATAGGGGAGGTTTTTCTCTACCCCCAACAAACCTTTTCAACGTGACCTCGGGAGTCGATCTTACAGAATTCTTTAATTATATAACAATTTTAGGAAAAACTACCTTTCATCCCCACTGGAAATGATTTCCGATATTTTCATATTATAGGGGAGGTTTTTCTCTACATACTACATACCTTTTTAACGTGACCTCGAAGGTTATTCTATTAAAATTCTTCAAATACAACACAGCAGCTAAAATACCATATTCATATTTTCAGGTAAAACTACTTTTCATCCCCACTGGAAATGATTTTTGATATTTTCATATTATAGGGGAGGTTTTTCTCTACCCCCTACATACCTTTTCAACCTGACCTCGGAAATCGATCTTACAGAATTCTTCTATTATATAACAATTTCAGGAAAAACTACCCTTCATCCCCACTGGAAATGATTTCCGATATTTTCATATTATAGGGGAGGTTTTCCTTTATATACTACATACCTTTTTAACGTGACCTTGCAGGTAGTTCTATTAAAATTCTTCAAATACAACTCAGCAGCTAAATACCATATTCATATTTTCAGGGAAAACTACTTTTCATCCCCACTGGAAATTATTTTCGATATTTTTATATTATAGGGGAGGTTTTTCTCTACCCGCTACATACCTTTTCAACCTGACCTCGGGAATCGATCTTACAGAATTCTTCTATTATATAACAATTTCAGGAAAAACTACCTTTCATCCCCACTGGAAATGATTTCTGATATATTCATATTATAGGGGTGGTTTTCCTCTACATACTACATACCTTTTTAACGTGACCTCGCAGGTATTTCTATTAAAATTCTTAAAATACAACACAGCAGCTAAAATACCAAATTAATATTTTCAGGGAAAACTACTTTTCATCCCCACTGGAAATTATTTTTGATATTTTTATATTGTAGGAGGGGTTTTTCTCTACCCCTTCATACCTTTTTAACCTGACCTCGGGAGTCGATCTTACAGAATTCTTCTATTATATAACAATTTTAAGAAAAACTACCTTTCATCCCCACTGGAAGTGATTTTTGATATTTTCATATTTTAGGGGAGGTTTTTCTCTACCCCCTACATACCTTCTTAATGTGACCTCCGGAGTCGATCTTACAGAATTCTTCTATTATATAACAATTTCAGGAAATACTACCCTTCATCCCCACTGGAAATGATTTCTTATATTTTCATATTATAGGGGAGGTTTTCCTCTACATACTACATACCTTTTTAACGTGACCTCGCAGGTATTTCTATTAAAATTCTTCAAATACAACACAGCAGCTAAAATACCAAATTAATATTTTTAGGGAAAACTACTTTTCATCCCCACTGGAAATTATTTTTGATATTTTCATATTATAGGGGAGGTTTTTCTCTACCCTCTACATACTTTTTTAACCTGACCTCGGGAGTCGATCTTACAGAATTCTTTAATTATATAACAATTTCAGGAAAAGCTACCTTTCATCCCCACTGGAAATGATTTCCGATATTATCATATTATAGGGGAGGTTTTTCTCTACATACCACATACCTTTTTAACGTGACCTCGAAGGTGTTTCTATTAAAATTCTTCAAATACAACACAGCAGCTAAAATACTAAATTAATATTTTTAGGGAAAACTACTTTTCATCCCCACTGGAAATTATTTTTGATATTTTTATATTATAGGGGAGGTTTTTCTCTACCCCCTACATACCTTTTCAACCTGACCTCGGGAGTCGATCTTACAGAATTCTTCTATTATATAACAATTTCAGGAAAAACTACCTTTCATCCCCACTGGAAATGATTTCTGATATTTTCATATTATAGGGGAGGTTTTCCTTTACATACTACATACCTTTTTAACGTGACCTCGCAGGTATTTCTATTAAAATTCTTCAAATACAACTCAGCAGCCAAATACCATATTCATATTTTCAGTTAAAACTACTTTTCATCCCCACTGGAAATGATTTTTGATATTTTCATATTATAGGGGAGGTTTTACTCTACCCCCTACATACTTTTTTAACCTGACCTCGGGAGTCTATCTTACAGAATTCTTTAATTATATAACAATTTCAGGAAAAACTACCTTTCATCCCCACTGGAAATGATTTCCGATATTTTCATATTATAGATGAGGTTTTTCTCTACATACCACATACCTTTTTAACGTGACCTCGAAAGTGTTTCTATTAAAATTCTTAAAATACAACACAGCAGCTAAAATACCAAATTAATATTTTCAGGGAAAACTACTTTTCATCCCCACTGGAAATGATTTTTGATATTTTCATATTATAGGGGAGGTTTTTCTCTACCCCCTACATACCTTTTTAACGTGACCTCGGGAGTCGATCTTACAGAATTCTTTAATTATATAACAATTTTAGGAAAAACTACCTTTCATCCCCACTGGAAATGATTGCCGATATTTTCATATTATAGGGGAGGTTTTTCTCTACATACTACATACCTTTTTAACGTGACCTCGAAGGTGTTTCTATTAAAATTCTTCAAATACAACACAGCAGCTAAAATACCATATTCATATTTTCAGGTAAAACTACTTTTCATCCCCACTGGAAATGATTTTTGATATTTTCATATTATAGGGGAGGTTTTTCTCTACCCCCTACATACCTTCTTAACGTGACCTCCGGAGTCGATCTTACAGAATTCTTCTATTATATAACAATTTCAGGAAAAACTACCCTTCATCCCCACTGGAAATGATTTCCGATATTTTCATATTATAGGGGAGGTTTTCCTTTACATACTACATACCTTTTTAACGTGACCTCGAAGGTATTTCTATTAAAATTCTTCAAATACAACTCAGCAGCCAAATACCATATTCATATTTTCAGGGAAAACTACTTTTCATCCCCACTGGAAATGATTTTCGATATTTTTATATTATAGGGGAGGTTTTTCTCTACCCCCTACATACCTTTTCAACCTGACCTCGGGAGTCGATCTTACAGAATTCTTCTATTATATAACAATTTCAGGAAAAACTACCTTTCATCCCCACTGGAAATGATTTCTGATATTTTCATATTATAGGGGTGGTTTTCCTCTACATACTACATACCTTTTTAACATGACCTCGCAGGTATTTCTATTAAAATTCTTAAAATACAACACAGCAGCTAAAATACCAAATTAATATTTTCAGGGAAAACTACTTTTCATCCCCACGGCAAATTATTTTTGATATTTTTATATTGTAGGGGGGGTTTTTCTCTACCCCTTCATACCTTTTTAACCTGACCTCGGGAGTCGATCTTACAGAATTCTTCTATTATATAACAATTTTAAGAAAAACTACCTTTCATCCCCACTGGAAGTGATTTTTGATATTTTCATATTATAGGGGAGGTTTTTCTCTACCCCCTACATACCTTCTTAATGTGACCTCGGGAGTCGATCTTACAGAATTCTTCTATTCTATAACAATTTCAGGAAAAACTACCTTTCATCCCCACTGGAAATGATTTCTGATATTTTCATATTATAGGGGTGGTTTTCCTCTACATACTACATACCTTTTTAACGTGACCTCGCAGGTATTTCTATTAAAATTCTTAAAATACAACACAGCAGCTAAAATACCAAATTAATATTTTCAGGGAAAACTACTTTTCATCCCCACTGGAAATGATTTTTGATATTTTCATATTATAGGGGAGGTTTTTCTCTACCCCCTACATACCTTTTTAACGTGACCTCGGGAGTCGATCTTACAGAATTCTTTAATTATATAACAATTTTAGGAAAAACTACCCTTCATCCCCACTGGAAATGATTTCCGATATTTTCATATTATAGGGGAGGTTTTCCTTTATATACTACATACCTTTTTAACGTGACCTCGCAGGTATTTCTATTAAAATTCTTCAAATACAACTCAGCAGCCAAATACCATATTCATATTTTCAGGGAAAACTACTTTTCATCCCCACTGGAAATGATTTTCGATATTTTTATATTATAGGGGAGGTTTTTCTCTACCCCCTACATACCTTTTCAACCTGACCTCGGGAGTCGATCTTACAGAATTCTTCTATTATATAACAATTTCAGGAAAAACTACCTTTCATCCCCACTGGAAATGATTTCTGATATTTTCATATTATAGGGGTGGTTTTCCTCTACATACTACATACCTTTTTAACGTGACCTCCGGAGTCGATCTTACAGAATTTTTCTATTATATAACAATTTCAGGAAAAACTACCCTTCATCCCCACTGGAAATGATTTCCGATATTTTCATATTATAGGGGAGGTTTTCCTTTATATACTACATACCTTTTTAACGTGACCTCGCAGGTAGTTCTATTAAAATTCTTCAAATACAACTCAGCAGTTAAATACCATATTTATATTTTCAGGGAAAACTACTTTTCATCCCCACTGGAAATGATTTTCGATATTTTTATATTATAGGGGAGGTTTTTCTCTACCCCCAACAAACCTTTTCAACGTGACCTCGGGAGTCGATCTTACAGAATTCTTTAATTATATAACAATTTTAGGAAAAACTACCTTTCATCCCCACTGGAAATGATTTCCGATATTTTCATATTATAGGGGAGGTTTTTCTCTACATACTACATACCTTTTTAACGTGACCTCGAAGGTTTTTCTATTAAAATTCTTCAAATACAACACAGCAGCTAAAATACCATATTCATATTTTCAGGTAAAACTACTTTTCATCCCCACTGGAAATGATTTTTGATATTTTCATATTATAGGGGAGGTTTTTCTCTACCCCCTACATACCTTTTCAACCTGACCTCGGAAATCGATCTTACAGAATTCTTCTATTATATAACAATTTCAGGAAAAACTACCCTTCATCCCCACTGGAAATGATTTCCGATATTTTCATATTATAGGGGAGGTTTTCCTTTATATACTACATACCTTTTTAACGTGACCTCGCAGGTATTTCTATTAAAATTCTTCAAATACAACTCAGCAGCCAAATACCATATTCATATTTTCAGGGAAAACTACTTTTCATCCCCACTGGAAATGATTTTCGATATTTTTATATTATAGGGGAGGTTTTTCTCTACCCCCTACATACCTTTTCAACCTGACCTCGGGAGTCGATCTTACAGAATTCTTCTATTATATAACAATTTCAGGAAAAACTACCTTTCATCCCCACTGGAAATGATTTCTGATATTTTCATATTATAGGGGTGGTTTTCCTCTACATACTACATACCTTTTTAACATGACCTCGCAGGTATTTCTATTAAAATTCTTAAAATACAACACAGCAGCTAAAATACCAAATTAATATTTTCAGGGAAAACTACTTTTCATCCCCACGGCAAATTATTTTTGATATTTTTATATTGTAGGGGGGGTTTTTCTCTACCCCTTCATACCTTTTTAACCTGACCTCGGGAGTCGATCTTACAGAATTCTTCTATTATATAACAATTTTAAGAAAAACTACCTTTCATCCCCACTGGAAGTGATTTTTGATATTTTCATATTATAGGGGAGGTTTTTCTCTACCCCCTACATACCTTCTTAATGTGACCTCGGGAGTCGATCTTACAGAATTCTTCTATTCTATAACAATTTCAGGAAAAACTACCTTTCATCCCCACTGGAAATGATTTCTGATATTTTCATATTATAGGGGTGGTTTTCCTCTACATACTACATACCTTTTTAACGTGACCTCGCAGGTATTTCTATTAAAATTCTTAAAATACAACACAGCAGCTAAAATACCAAATTAATATTTTCAGGGAAAACTACTTTTCATCCCCACTGGAAATGATTTTTGATATTTTCATATTATAGGAGAGGTTTTTCTCTACCCCCTACATACCTTTTTAACGTGACCTCGGGAGTCGATCTTACAGAATTCTTTAATTATATAACAATTTTAGGAAAAACTACCCTTCATCCCCACTGGAAATGATTTCCGATATTTTCATATTATAGGGGAGGTTTTCCTTTATATACTACATACCTTTTTAACGTGACCTCGCAGGTATTTCTATTAAAATTCTTCAAATACAACTCAGCAGCCAAATACCATATTCATATTTTCAGGGAAAACTACTTTTCATCCCCACTGGAAATGATTTTCGATATTTTTATATTATAGGGGAGGTTTTTCTCTACCCCCTACATACCTTTTCAACCTGACCTCGGGAGTCGATCTTACAGAATTCTTCTATTATATAACAATTTCAGGAAAAACTACCTTTCATCCCCACTGGAAATGATTTCTGATATTTTCATATTATAGGGGTGGTTTTCCTCTACATACTACATACCTTTTTAACGTGACCTCCGGAGTCGATCTTACAGAATTTTTCTATTATATAACAATTTCAGGAAAAACTACCCTTCATCCCCACTGGAAATGATTTCCGATATTTTCATATTATAGGGGAGGTTTTCCTTTATATACTACATACCTTTTTAACGTGACCTCGCAGGTAGTTCTATTAAAATTCTTCAAATACAACTCAGCAGTTAAATACCATATTTATATTTTCAGGGAAAACTACTTTTCATCCCCACTGGAAATGATTTTCGATATTTTTATATTATAGGGGAGGTTTTTCTCTACCCCCAACAAACCTTTTCAACGTGACCTCGGGAGTCGATCTTACAGAATTCTTTAATTATATAACAATTTTAGGAAAAACTACCTTTCATCCCCACTGGAAATGATTTCCGATATTTTCATATTATAGGGGAGGTTTTTCTCTACATACTACATACCTTTTTAACGTGACCTCGAAGGTTTTTCTATTAAAATTCTTCAAATACAACACAGCAGCTAAAATACCATATTCATATTTTCAGGTAAAACTACTTTTCATCCCCACTGGAAATGATTTTTGATATTTTCATATTATAGGGGAGGTTTTTCTCTACCCCCTACATACCTTTTCAACCTGACCTCGGAAATCGATCTTACAGAATTCTTCTATTATATAACAATTTCAGGAAAAACTACCCTTCATCCCCACTGGAAATGATTTCCGATATTTTCATATTATAGGGGAGGTTTTCCTTTATATACTACATACCTTTTTAACGTGACCTCGCAGGTATTTCTATTAAAATTCTTCAAATACAACTCAGCAGCCAAATACCATATTCATATTTTCAGGGAAAACTACTTTTCATCCCCACTGGAAATGATTTTCGATATTTTTATATTATAGGGGAGGTTTTTCTCTACCCCCTACATACCTTTTCAACCTGACCTCGGGAGTCGATCTTACAGAATTCTTCTATTATATAACAATTTCAGGAAAAACTACCTTTCATCCCCACTGGAAATGATTTCTGATATTTTCATATTATAGGGGTGGTTTTCCTCTACATACTACATACCTTTTTAACATGACCTCGCAGGTATTTCTATTAAAATTCTTAAAATACAACACAGCAGCTAAAATACCAAATTAATATTTTCAGGGAAAACTACTTTTCATCCCCACGGCAAATTATTTTTGATATTTTTATATTGTAGGGGGGGTTTTTCTCTACCCCTTCATACCTTTTTAACCTGACCTCGGGAGTCGATCTTACAGAATTCTTCTATTATATAACAATTTTAAGAAAAACTACCTTTCATCCCCACTGGAAGTGATTTTTGATATTTTCATATTATAGGGGAGGTTTTTCTCTACCCCCTACATACCTTCTTAATGTGACCTCGGGAGTCGATCTTACAGAATTCTTCTATTCTATAACAATTTCAGGAAAAACTACCTTTCATCCCCACTGGAAATGATTTCTGATATTTTCATATTATAGGGGTGGTTTTCCTCTACATACTACATACCTTTTTAACGTGACCTCGCAGGTATTTCTATTAAAATTCTTAAAATACAACACAGCAGCTAAAATACCAAATTAATATTTTCAGGGAAAACTACTTTTCATCCCCACTGGAAATGATTTTTGATATTTTCATATTATAGGGGAGGTTTTTCTCTACCCCCTACATACCTTTTTAACGTGACCTCGGGAGTCGATCTTACAGAATTCTTTAATTATATAACAATTTTAGGAAAAACTACCCTTCATCCCCACTGGAAATGATTTCCGATATTTTCATATTATAGGGGAGGTTTTCCTTTATATACTACATACCTTTTTAACGTGACCTCGCAGGTATTTCTATTAAAATTCTTCAAATACAACTCAGCAGCCAAATACCATATTCATATTTTCAGGGAAAACTACTTTTCATCCCCACTGGAAATGATTTTCGATATTTTTATATTATAGGGGAGGTTTTTCTCTACCCCCTACATACCTTTTCAACCTGACCTCGGGAGTCGATCTTACAGAATTCTTCTATTATATAACAATTTCAGGAAAAACTACCTTTCATCCCCACTGGAAATGATTTCTGATATTTTCATATTATAGGGGTGGTTTTCCTCTACATAATACATACCTTTTTAACGTGACCTCCGGAGTCGATCTTACAGAATTTTTCTATTATATAACAATTTCAGGAAAAACTACCCTTCATCCCCACTGGAAATGATTTCCGATATTTTCATATTATAGGGGAGGTTTTCCTTTATATACTACATACCTTTTTAACGTGACCTCGCAGGTAGTTCTATTAAAATTCTTCAAATACAACTCAGCAGTTAAATACCATATTTATATTTTCAGGGAAAACTACTTTTCATCCCCACTGGAAATGATTTTCGATATTTTTATATTATAGGGGAGGTTTTTCTCTACCCCCAACAAACCTTTTCAACGTGACCTCGGGAGTCGATCTTACAGAATTCTTTAATTATATAACAATTTTAGGAAAAACTACCTTTCATCCCCACTGGAAATGATTTCCGATATTTTCATATTATAGGGGAGGTTTTTCTCTACATACTACATACCTTTTTAACGTGACCTCGAAGGTTTTTCTATTAAAATTCTTCAAATACAACACAGCAGCTAAAATACCATATTCATATTTTCAGGTAAAACTACTTTTCATCCCCACTGGAAATGATTTTTGATATTTTCATATTATAGGGGAGGTTTTTCTCTACCCCCTACATACCTTTTCAACCTGACCTCGGAAATCGATCTTACAGAATTCTTCTATTATATAACAATTTCAGGAAAAACTACCCTTCATCCCCACTGGAAATGATTTCCGATATTTTCATATTATAGGGGAGGTTTTCCTTTATATACTACATACCTTTTTAACGTGACCTCGCAGGTATTTCTATTAAAATTCTTCAAATACAACTCAGCAGCCAAATACCATATTCATATTTTCAGGGAAAACTACTTTTCATCCCCACTGGAAATGATTTTCGATATTTTTATATTATAGGGGAGGTTTTTCTCTACCCCCTACATACCTTTTCAACCTGACCTCGGGAGTCGATCTTACAGAATTCTTCTATTATATAACAATTTCAGGAAAAACTACCTTTCATCCCCACTGGAAATGATTTCTGATATTTTCATATTATAGGGGTGGTTTTCCTCTACATACTACATACCTTTTTAACGTGACCTCCGGAGTCGATCTTACAGAATTTTTCTATTATATAACAATTTCAGGAAAAACTACCCTTCATCCCCACTGGAAATGATTTCCGATATTTTCATATTATAGGGGAGGTTTTCCTTTATATACTACATACCTTTTTAACGTGACCTCGCAGGTAGTTCTATTAAAATTCTTCAAATACAACTCAGCAGCTAAATACCATATTTATATTTTCAGGGAAAACTACTTTTCATCCCCACTGGAAATGATTTTCGATATTTTTATATTATAGGGGAGGTTTTTCTCTACCCCCAACAAACCTTTTCAACGTGACCTCGGGAGTCGATCTTACAGAATTCTTTAATTATATAACAATTTTAGGAAAAACTACCTTTCATCCCCACTGGAAATGATTTCCGATATTTTCATATTATAGGGGAGGTTTTTCTCTACATACTACATACCTTTTTAACGTGACCTCGAAGGTTATTCTATTAAAATTCTTCAAATACAACACAGCAGCTAAAATACCATATTCATATTTTCAGGTAAAACTACTTTTCATCCCCACTGGAAATGATTTTTGATATTTTCATATTATAGGGGAGGTTTTTCTCTACCCCCTACATACCTTTTCAACCTGACCTCGGAAATCGATCTTACAGAATTCTTCTATTATATAACAATTTCAGGAAAAACTACCCTTCATCCCCACTGGAAATGATTTCCGATATTTTCATATTATAGGGGAGGTTTTCCTTTATATACTACATACCTTTTTAACGTGACCTTGCAGGTAGTTCTATTAAAATTCTTCAAATACAACTCAGCAGCTAAATACCATATTCATATTTTCAGGGAAAACTACTTTTCATCCCCACTGGAAATTATTTTCGATATTTTTATATTATAGGGGAGGTTTTTCTCTACCCGCTACATACCTTTTCAACCTGACCTCGGGAATCGATCTTACAGAATTCTTCTATTATATAACAATTTCAGGAAAAACTACCTTTCATCCCCACTGGAAATGATTTCTGATATATTCATATTATAGGGGTGGTTTTCCTCTACATACTACATACCTTTTTAACGTGACCTCGCAGGTATTTCTATTAAAATTCTTAAAATACAACACAGCAGCTAAAATACCAAATTAATATTTTCAGGGAAAACTACTTTTCATCCCCACTGGAAATTATTTTTGATATTTTTATATTGTAGGGGAGATTTTTCTCTACCCCTTTATACCTTTTTAACCTGACCTTGGGAGTCGATCTTACAGAATTCTTCTATTATATAACAATTTTAGGAAAAACTACCTTTCATCCCCACTGGAAGTGATTTTTGATATTTTCATATTATAGGGGAGGTTTTTCTCTACCCCCTACATACCTTCTTAATGTGACCTCCGGAGTCGATCTTACAGAATTCTTCTATTATATAACAATTTCAGGAAAAACTACCCTTCATCCCCACTGGAAATGATTTTTGATATTTTTATATTATAGGGAAGGTTTTTCTCTACCCCCTACATATCTTTTCAACCTGACCTCAGGAGTCGATCTTATAGAATTCTTTAATTATATAACAATTTCAGGAAAAACTACCTTTAATCCCCACTGGAAATGATTTCCGTTATTTTTATATTATAGGGGAGGTTTTTCTCTACATACTACATACCCTTTTAACGTGACCTCGCAGGTATTTTTATTAAAATTCTTCAAATACAACTCAGCAGATCGACTTCTGAGGTCAGGGTAAAAATATATGTCAAGGATAGAGAAAAACCTCCCCTATAATATAAAAATATCAAAAATAATTTCCAGTGGGGATAAAAAGTAGTTTTCCCTGAAAATATTAATTTGGTATTTTAGCTGCTGAGTTGTATTTGAAGAATTTTAATAGAAACACCTTCGAGGTCACGTTAAAAAGGTATGTAGTATGTAGAGAAAAACCTCCCCTATAATATGAAAATAACGGAAATCATTTCCAGTGGGGATTAAAGGTAGTTTTTCCTGAAATTGTTATATAATAGAAGAATTCTGTAAGATCGACTCCTGAGGTCAGGTTGAAAAGGTATGTAGGGGGTATAGAAAAACCTCCCCTATAATATAAAATTATCAAAAATCATTTCCAGTGGGGATGAAAGGTAGTTTTTCCTCAAAATATTAATTTGGTATTTTGGCTGCTGTGTTGTATTTGAAGAATTTTAATAGAAATACCTGCGAGGTCACGTTAAAAAGGTATGTAGTATGTAGAGAAAAACCTCCCCTATAATATGAAAATAACGGCAATCATTTCCAGTGGGGATTAAAGGTAGTTTTTCCTGAAATTGTTATATAATAGAAGAATTCTGTAAGATCGACTCCTGAGGTCAGGTTGAAAAGGTATGTAGGGGGTATAGAAAAACCTCCCCTATAATATAAAATTATCAAAAATCATTTCCAGTGGGGATGAAAGGTAGTTTTTCCTCAAAATATTAATTTGGTATTTTGGCTGCTGTGTTGTATTTGAAGAATTTTAATAGAAATACCTGCGAGGTCACGTTAAAAAGGTATGTAGTATATAGAGGAAAACCTCCCCTATAATATGAAAATATAGGAAATCATTTCCAGTGGGGATGAAAGGTAGTTTTTCCTGAAATTGTTATATAATAGAAGAATTCTGTAAGATCGAGTCCCGAGGTCAGGTTGAAAAGGTATATAGGGGGTATAGAAAAACCTCCCCTATAATATACAATTATCAAAAATCATTTCCAGTGGGAATGAAAGGTAGTTTTTCCTCAAAATTTTAATTTGGTATTTTGGCTGCTGTGTTGTATTTGAAGAATTTTAATAGAAATACCTGCGAGGTCACGTTAAAAAGGTATGTAGTATGTAGAGGAAAACCTCCCCTATAATATGAAAATATAGGAAATCATTTCCAGTGGGGATGAAAGGTAGTTTTTCCTGAAATTGTAATATAATTAAAGAATTCTGTAAGATCGACTCCCGAGGTCAGGGTAAAAATATATGTCAAGGGTAGAGAAAAACCTCCCCTATAATATAAAAATATCAAAAATCATTTCCAGTGAGGATGAAAGGTAGTTTTTCCTAAAAATATTAATTTGGTATTTTAGCTGCTGAGTTGTATTTGAAGAATTTTAATAGAAACACCTTCGAGGTCACGTTAAAAAGGTATGTAGTATGTAGAGAAAAACCTCCCCTATAATATAAAAATATCGGAAATCATTTCCAGTGGGGATGAAAGGTAGTTTTTCCTGAAATTGTTATATAATTAAAGAAATCTGTAAGATCGACTCCCGAGGTCAGGGTAAAAATATATGTCAAGGATAGAGAAAAACCTCCCCTATAATATAAAAATATCAAAAAACATTTCCAGTGAGGATGAAAGGTAGTTTTTCCTAAAAATATTAATTTGGTATTTTAGCTGCTGAGTTGTATTTGAAGAATTTTAATAGAAACACCTTCGAGGTCACGTTAAAAAGGTATGTAGTATGTAGAGGAAAACCTCCCCTATAATATGAATATATAGGAAATCATTTCCAGTGGGGATGAAAGGTAGTTTTTCCTGAAATTGTTATATAATTAAAGAAATCTGTAAGATCGACTCCCGAGGTCAGGGTAAAAATATATGTCAAGGATAGAGAAAAACCTCCCCTATAATATAAAAATATCAAAAAACATTTCCAGTGAGGATGAAAGGTAGTTTTTCCTCAAAATTTTAATTTGGTATTTTGGCTGCTGTGTTGTATTTGAAGAATTTTAATAGAAATACCTGCGAGGTCACGTTAAAAAGGTATGTAGTATGTAGAGGAAAACCTCCCCTATAATATGAAAATATAGGAAATCATTTCCAGTGGGGATGAAAGGTAGTTTTTCCTGAAATTGTAATATAATTAAAGAATTCTGTAAGATCGACTCCCGAGGTCAGGGTAAAAATATATGTCAAGGGTAGAGAAAAACCTCCCCTATAATATAAAAATATCAAAAATCATTTCCAGTGAGGATGAAAGGTAGTTTTTCCTAAAAATATTAATTTGGTATTTTAGCTGCTGAGTTGTATTTGAAGAATTTTAATAGAAACACCTTCGAGGTCACGTTAAAAAGGTATGTAGTATGTAGAGAAAAACCTCCCCTATAATATAAAAATATCGGAAATCATTTCCAGTGGGGATGAAAGGTAGTTTTTCCTGAAATTGTTATATAATTAAAGAAATCTGTAAGATCGACTCCCGAGGTCAGGGTAAAAATATATGTCAAGGATAGAGAAAAACCTCCCCTATAATATAAAAATATCAAAAATCATTTCCAGTGAGGATGAAAGGTAGTTTTTCCTAAAAATATTAATTTGGTATTTTAGCTGCTGAGTTGTATTTGAAGAATTTTAATAGAAACACCTTCGAGGTCACGTTAAAAAGGTATGTAGTATGTAGAGAAAAACCTCCCCTATAATATGAAAATATCGGAAATCATTTCCAGTGGGGATAAAAGGTAGTTTTTCCTGGAATTGTTATATAATTAAAGACTTCTGTAAGATCGACCCCCGAGGTCAGGTTAAAAAGGTATGTAGGGGGTAGACAAAAACCTCCCCTATAATATGAAAATATCAAAAATCATTTCCAGTGGGGATGAAAAGTAGTTTTCCCTGAAAATATGAATATGGTATTTGGCTGCTGAGTTGTATTTGAAGAATTTTAATAGAAATAGCTTCGAGGTCACGTTAAAAAGGTATGTAGTATGTAGAGGAAAACCTCCCCTATAATATGAAAATATCAGAAATCATTTCCAGTGGGGATGAAAGGTAGTTTTTCCTGAAATTGTTATATAATAGAAGAATTCTGTAACATCGACTACCGAGGTCAGGTTGAAAAGGTATGTAGGGGGTATAGAAAAACCTCCCCTATAATATAAAATTATCAAAAATCATTTCCAGTGGGGAAGAAAGGTAGTTTTTCCTCAAAATATTAATTTGGTATTTTGGCTGCTGTGTTGTATTTGAAGAATTTTAATAGAAATACCTGCGAGGTCACGTTAAATAGGTATGTAGTATGTAGAGGAAAACCTCCTCTATAATATGAAAATATAGGAAATCATTTCCAGTGGGGATGAAAGGTAGTTTTTCCTGAAATTGTTATATAATTAAAGAATTCTGTAAGATCGACTCCCGAGGTCAGGGTAAAAATATATGTCAATGGTAGAGAAAAACCTCCCCTATAATATAAAAATATCAAAAATCATTTCCAGTGAGGATGAAAGGTAGTTTTTCCTAAAAATATTAATTTGGTATTTTAGCTGCTGAGTTGTATTTGAAGAATTTTAATAGAAACACCTTCGAGGTCACGTTAAAAAGGTATGTAGTATGTAGAGAAAAACCTCCCCTATAATATGAAAATATCGGAAATCACTTCCAGTGGGGATGAAAGGTAGTTTTTCCTGGAATTGTTATATAGTTAAAGACTTCTGTAAGATCGACCCCCGAGGTCAAGTTAAAAAGGTATGTAGGGGGTAGATAAAAACCTCCCCTATAATATGAAAATATCAAAAATCATTTCCAGTGGGGATGAAAAGTAGTTTTACCTGAAAATATGAATATGGTATTTTAGCTGCTATGTTGTATTTGAAGAATTTTAATAGAAACACCTTCGAGGTCACGTTAAAAAGGTATGTAGTATGTAGAGAAAAACCTCCCCTATAATATGAAAATATCGAAAATCATTTCCAGTGGGGATGAAAGGTAGTTTTTCCTGAAATTGTTATATAATTAAAGAATTCTGTAAGATCGACTCCCGAGGTCAGGTTAAAAAGTATGTAGGAGGTAGAGAAAAACCTCCCCTATAATATGAAAATATCAAAAATCATTTCCAGTGGGGATGAAAGGTAGTTTTTCCTGGAATTGTTATATAATTAAAGACTTCTGTAAGATCGACCCCCGAGGTCAGGTTAAAAAGGTATGTAGGGGGTAGATAAAAACCTCCCCTATAATATGAAAATATCAAAAATCATTTCCAGTGGGGATGAAAAGTAGTTTTCCCTGAAAATATGAATATGGTATTTCGCTGCTGAGTTGTATTTGAAGAATTTTAATAGAAATAGTTTCGAGGTCACGTTAAAAAGGTATGTAGTATGTAGAGGAAAACCTCCCCTATAATATGAAAATATCAGAAATCATTTCCAGAGGGGATGAAAGGTAGTTTTTCCTGAAATTGTTATATAATAGAAGAATTCTGTAAGAATAACTCCCGAGGTCAGGTTGAAAAAGTATGTAGGGGGTAGAGATAAACCTCCCCTATAATATATAAATATCAAAAATCATTTCCAGTGGGGATGAAAGGTAGTTTTTCCTGAAAATATTAATTTTGTATTTTAGCTGCTGAGTTGTATTTGAAGAACTTTAATAGATATACCTGCGAGGTCAAGTTAAAAAGGTATGTAGTATGTAGAGAAAAACCTCCCCTATAATATGAAAATATCGGAAATCATTTCCAGTGGGGATGAAAGGTAGTTTTTCCTGGAATTGTTATATAATTAAAGAATTTTGTAAGATCGACTCCTGAGGTCAGGTTAAAAAGGTATGTAGGAGGTAGAGAAAAACCTCTCCTATAATATGAAAATATCAAAAATAATTTCCAGTGGGGATGAAAAGTAGTTTTACCTGAAAATATGAATATGGTATTTAACTGCTGAGTTGTATTTGAAGAATTTTAATAGAATTACCTTCGAGGTCACGTTAAAAAGGTATGTAGTATGTAAAAGAAAACCTCCCCTATAATATGAAAATATCGGAAATCATTTCCAGTGGGGATGAAAGGTAGTTTTTCTTGAAATTGTTATTTAATTGAAGAATTCTGTAAGATCGACTCCTGAGGTCAGGTTAAAAAGGTATGTAGGGGGTAGAAAAAAACCCCCCTATAATATAAAAATATCGGAAATCATTTCCAGTGGGTATGATAAGTAGTTTTCTATTATATTATTATTATATTATATTTTTACTTGAACTTTTTTAGTAAAACAATCTCTACTATTGTGTTGTAGATTGGTGCAGCCTCTGCAATAATAAATGTCAGCAGGGCACCTATTATTATAATTATTTTATATAAATGGATAAAATAAAATAGAAATCGGCCGCTATAGAATTGGCTGCTAACTTCACACATATCTGGCAGCATAAGGGTTTGTTCACACAAGCCAAAAAGAAATGGCTGCTAGGAAATTGGCCGCTAACTTCACACCGGTAGCAGTGTTTCTACATTTGTTAATATATAACAAAATTCTAGTACATAATTTACCTCAGCCTAGGTAACTAATATGTACAAAATGTATACAAAACTAGGGTAAGTGGTACAAGTGTAAGCACAAATGTCTGGCTTTAACTTACATAATAAGTGTCCGGACCCGCATTGCACAGACATATTCTTATTCTGAATGCCATAATAAAAAAATAGATAAGTACATTCCTACTAAAATTTAATTTAAAACAATGCTTCAATACCTATGCAAAGCGAGTCCAGTCAGCTAGTTCTAATACAAAATAGGTACCTAAGTACCTATATAATATATGTCGGTAGGATGTGTGGGCGTTCGTTGCCGGACTGGTCGTTTTGCATTATAGTACCGAAATATGACTCGATATCCAATTAATCGTCTATATTAGAATGATTTAATTAACAATTGACACGAAATAATAACACAGGAATCGGATGTATACGGATTACTATTGGAACGCGGCGAGGTCGGAACGAGGTTGCGCCACGTGCGTTCAGCTCGATGTCTAATCACTAGAGGTGAGCGTTACGTAACGTAGATAGTTACAGTAAAGTCGATATTTCTTAAATAACTAATAACGGTTATTATATTTGTAATAACTATTTAATTAAAAAAACGTAATTAAGAAAAAAAACATAATATTGATTTTGAGTATTAAAAGGTCAGTCCTCGTTAGATCTCATTATTTCCTTTTATTAGAGTACAAACACGATAGGCTTACGACCGACGGTTGACGAGATAAATTGAAAAAACATTTTCGACCTTAATGACATTGATCGAGTACCTTTTTTTAAAATTTCATTCGACTTATTAGATGGCATACCATCGAATTCTACCAATAAAATGCAATTGTCAATAAGGTCGAAAATCCTTTAACAAAGCTGAAATTACTTTCATTGGCTAGATATCATCGATACCTATCGTTTAAGTACAAACACTTTGGGTCTAGGGCCAGGGGTTAATAAGTTATAATAAAAAAACGTTTTGACATGACATATAGCCAGATTACACCAATACCATAACTATGAGTCCAAAATCAAAATATAAGCCATGTGGATATAAGAGTTATTATCAAAACAAAAATTTAATACTTTTATTAAAAAAAAACAAAATTAAAACTAAAACAAGATAATTTTTAAATACAACTACAAAAAACCTAGAAAGAATGCGTCACGGAACGTACCGCAACCAATCACCGCAATAGCGTGAATATCATTAACCACCTCGTCGGAGTGCAACGACGATATTTTAAAAACCGATACAAGAAAAAGAAACTAAAACGAGGATAGCAACAATAACTCAAAAAAAAACACAACGACAAAAAACCTTAGAACGAATGTGCAACCAATCACGAAAAAACTACTATAACAAAAATCACTAAATATCACAATCACGTGAAGTAACAATAACCACCACGTTACAAGAGTTTCCATCGTTACAAGTTACAACCGTTTCAAGCGTTTCAAAGTGATATCCATATAGATAGGTACATTTGTTCCGTCCGTTTAAATCACAAGTTGTGGAATGTCGGAGAGCAGCGACATAGCGCAAAGCGGTGATATAATGAACTAAGTAAACCAATTTATAACAACTACTACAGAGAGATGGCGCTAATAAATTAAATAATGCAGAATATAAGTATTTTGTGGTCAATAAAACTTTAGCTGTCTTTTGGATGTTAAAGATAAAAATTGATTAAAATAAAAACACATGTAAAAATCATAATAAAAATATGAAATAAAAAAAATGAAGTGCAGAAGCGGGGATGGAACTGGCGTTCTGTGGTTGTTAAGTTATTTAGATAGATTAGAATCATGTCGCCATTAAAAAATTAAAATAGATAGAAAATTTTAAATAAAGAAAATTTGTTAAAGAAATAATTGTGCAATGTAGATAAGTTTTCTGACTGCTGTTATAGTGAATAAGTTTTTATATTAAAAAAAAATTGGTACACGGGGTAAGTAAGAAAATAATTTAAAACAATGATCGTTTAGAGATTTATTTGAGAGTAATTTATATATATTTATATATAAATTACTCTTTTATTTATTATAAATTTTCGAGGCACTACGCTTGTTGATTTTTTTTTTTTTTTTTTTTTTTGCTTATAATTAGATTTTTTAATAATAACTATAAATAGTTAGATAACGGGTGATTAACAAAAAGAAACGTAGCCGTTACGTTACAATGAAATCACGTAACGACCCACCTCTACAGTCAACCCTCACCTTCGGCTGCGCCTCGGCTCGGGTAGACATTTGTCGTAACTCTTTGCAATGACATGCTTTCCGCACTCGTAATGAAATATACTATTATCAGGGGCTCTAGAGAAAAATCAGGCGAGGCGACGTGTGGTGTCGCCTTCAATCAAAACTGTATATACTTTGGCAGGTGACAGCGTACCTCACGCCTACTGTCACTGTCAAAATCCATACGTTTTTGACTGAGGCGACGCGACATGTCGCCTCGCCTGCTTTTTCTCTAGAGCCCCTGGTAGCCACACTAAATAACCTTAACAATATTTAAAAAAAAAATCTAGGATAGAACCAAGGCGGTCGGTGATCTTGAATATCCCACTTCCGGTTGACATTTCGGATTAGTAACAAATTTTTTAGATTGAGAAGGGTCTTATTAGTTAAAAAAACATATGTTACCAAAAAGCAATATTATTTGCTTCTAGAATTAAAAAGAACTTTTATTTTCTTTTAGTCCTGACTACTTGCCATTGTTCGATTTTTTGACAGCAGATTTAAAATCTTTAAACGTATAAATTTCTGTATTTTTACGCGATAGGCCCACATATACTAGAATGATGTACCTACCTATCTATTCATAGTTATAAATATCATGATAGGCCCTTTTATACAAAATCACGACACTTATGTCAATAAAGTGACAACTAGCGCCACTAGTGGTCAGAATTTGAACTAATACTTAGTACGATGTAACGTTGTAAGGGCGTACCAATTTAATTAGCCCAACTATTATTTTTCATTTTCATAGTTTATTTGTATGTTTTCGTTATAAATATGTGGATATGACTCAGGTATATGTCGATATGTATGTTTATCAATTAGTCTGTCTATCAATGTACATCTTGGCGTCAAATATCTCGAGAACTAAATATAATATAGGTATTATCTAAACATAAAAGCTATAAATCGCTGCGTCTACCATAACGTTTACAAGCAAAAATATTTTAGAAATTTTATTACTTTCCTCAAAAACATGTTTCTAGATGTCATTTTGACAGCGATTTCACCCAGAAGCAAAATCACTGTAAGTCCAATATGGCGTTTGTAATAACGTCACTATTAATGTCAAATCATGTTAGTGCGCTTACGCTCGTACGGACCGTTGCTGACAGCCCTGACATCGATTTTGCCGTGAACCGGACCGCATGGTATATCGCCATCACGCCACTTGATTAGGGCAGTTATGTGTTTCGGAACGGAGTTGATAATACGCGTACCGAGAAAACACAGATTAATAATACTCTGACAAAAAGGTGGCGATAAAATAATTAATGGCAGATTTTTTGCTCAGGAATTGGAGGTCTAAATGGAAATTACGAAGTTACGTTTTTCGGAGCCTCCGATATGTAAACGTATAATATATTTGTTTCTCACATTTTGTTTTGTGTTTGTATTTTCGGCGTCATCTTCGGTCGTGCGTTCTCATGTTTGCAAAGGCGATTTTAGGCCTTAGCAGGGGTGTTCCACTCCGTGCTTTAGGCATGAAGCTACAAGTACCCGGCCGTACCTAACGGATAGCTTTTATTTTAGAGGGCTACCGGTCGAGGTGCACGTTTGTTCGATACTCACTAACGCGTCGCGATATCAATAATAACTAAAATGAGGTCTAAAACTTATTTTATCTTATTCGGCTGCTTAAATAATAGTAATAAGGATCCGGACCTAACGTTTTTTATACTTCCAAATAACCTCAAAATGTAAATAAATCTACGCCGACCTATATATAGGTTATTATTAGGCAGGTACACTAAAACAACAACAAAAAATATCAAAACGTGTGTCTAGTAGTCTGTTTATAAGAATGAGAATTTTTGTTATTCGCCACCTTTCCTATCTACCATATGTTATAGTTATTTAAGTCTCTCGTATTTACGTAATTTGTTAGATATTTTATTACCTACTATAGTATAGCTACGTAGGTATTTATAAGTTCTGTTTACAGGTCAGGTTTAGCTTTGATAAGTATAGGTAGGTGCACTACCATGCACTAACTATTACAAGAAATATTATGCACTTTTGATAAGTATTTATTTGCCCAATTAGGTACCTACGTAGCTTGTTTAATAATAAATAACATAAACTAAGCTAATATACTGAGGCAATGTTTTTGTAAGTTTTTATTTTATTTCTTAATCTTAAACAGATAAAAGTCCCTAATTTAAAATAGGAAAAAAAAGAGTCGGTATTTATTTAATTGATTTTACGGAGTGGATCTTCTTTACTTGTACTATCACTTCTATGGCCTTAGGAAAATGTTGTCGGCGTAATAATTTTCTTAATATTTCGGTCCGCGGAATAAACGGTTTGCGTACTGTCAACAATCTGTCATTGTGTGCTGTCAAAAAATAATTGCAATATTTTTTTAGCGAGAGGCGTATTGTTTTAATTAAACTTGTTATAAATAAAGTGCAGTTTTTCAAAATGTTAGCGATAATTAACCGCATCCTGGACTGGATCAAAAGCCTCTTCTGGAAGGAGGAGATGGAGCTTACTTTGGTCGGACTTCAATTTTCCGGAAAAACTACTTTTGTGAACGTCATTGCTGTTAGTAAAGAAAACATTATTACTATAAGATTCCATGTTATTATTACATTATCTACCTCTCCAATTTCATATTAATTCATTTTCTCAAACAAATTTCCTAAGTTTACCTAGGTACCACCTACTCGTTTTTTTTTCCATACAGTAGAATTAGCTTTTCCTTCCATAAATTTTTGTTTATATAATTTGTAGAAGTCTTATGAAATCAGCATAATTTAAAGAAATATTCGAATTTCTCCACAATAACATAATTATTGTTTTAGCTGACTGCCTCCATAGCCTAGTGGTTGTGCATTTGGAGTTGTATCCGGAGGTTGTGGGTTCGATACCCACTCATGGCAATAAAATATTACTGTTTTTCTGTACAGTTTCTCAAGGTTTGGGTGTTTATAAAATATAATATGTATTATTGTTTCTGGTACACACATTATAAGCCTAGAGCTTAGTTTGTGAACAGAGCAATATGTGTAAATTGTCCTACATATTATTTATTTAGCTAAGTTTTATATGAATTATTTGTTTTTAGTCCTGGGACAATTAGATAGATTCTACTAAAAGAATTGGATATCCATGACTAAATTTTACACATTTTAAATGGGGAAAATATACATTTTTGACTTTTAGTGAATTTAATAACTTATGGCCTATTTGCAATGGGTGATTCTTAGTATATAATTAGTGTTCTATAAAACTTAATATTAATTTCTTTTTTAATGTTGAAGATATTGGGTAGTTTATTGTTGGGTAACTTATTAATTTTCTACATTTATCAATGAATGATATGTCTGTAAATTACAAAAAACAACTCACAGAATAAAGTGGCATGTTAAAAAAGCCAAGTAATGGATTTGCGGACTTAAACACCTAAAAACACATGGATATTGAAGTTTAAAGAAAAAGAAAAGTTTGTGGAGGTATTATTATTATTTACTCAATGCTAATTAGATAGTCTCTTTATAAAAATTATCAAAATTTTGAAAAGACAACAAAAGTTTCGATTTATGTATAATAAGTATGATTTTACAATTGTTACTTTATTTGTCATTTAAAAACTTAGCATATTACTTATAAAGAAATTATGTTATTAGTATCGAGTAAGTAAAATTTATTCCTTCATGTTCTTTTTTTTCAATAATAACTTATTATCACTAACAACATAGATGTTTTTTGACGTTCGAGTTCTTGAATACAGTTCCTGTGGACTTAAGTTATATTCTTTGAAAGTTTTTAAACAGGAAAATATAAATACAATCTTTATATATTACAGTCCTACTGATTATATTATTATACATTCTTTTTAAATAAAAATGTTGGTTGGTATGGATGGTTAACTTTTGAATCCCTACCAATTAGGTTCATATTTACATATTGGCCTTAGAGTAGCAGCATCAACGTCTTCCATAAGTCATTGAAATAAATACATTTTGATATAAATACACTTTGTTTTATAGAGACAATGTAGTTATTCTAAGAAAAAATAAATTATAATTAAAAAAAAATCTGCCTCAATCATAAAGAACATTTTTGGTGTAATTTAAACCATTTTGCAAAAGTTTTATAGTAGGTGTTATATTGTAATTAGTTTGTTTCACCTTATGGTATACAAATTTTAATTAACAGGATCATATAGAAATTAGAGAGGGTAGTGAACACAGTGAAGGGGAGAGTTAAAGGGCCTTTAACCCTCAATACAATAAATAAAATCAATATTGTAAATTTAAATTTATATAAGTCAGTATACAATAATAGGCCCATGAGCAACATGTTAATTTATCATTTAAAATTTCATTAATTGTATAATAGGTTTTGTTAATTAGTAAATCCTTTTTCTTTTTTAAATTATTAATGTTAAGTTGTTAAAATACTATCATTTACAAGAAAAAACTAAATCCGAAAACAGACAAGATTTTCAGGCCAGTGTGCAGAATAATTAATATGTATTAAAAAAAAGTGTAATTGGGATGAAACCATGAAAGAAAAATCTAAATCCGAAATCAGACAAGATTTTCAGGCTAGTGTGCAGAATAATTAATATGTATTAAAAAAAAGTGTAATTGGGATGAAACCATGAAACTATTGTGATGGGATGTCTATTTTGTAATTATATGATGCAGCCTCATAATAAACATTATTATGAACAGTTTCACAAGTTGTGTGAATTTGTGGAACTGTTTAAGTTTCATATGTTAACATGCTCTGAGGCATAGTGTTATTTAATTTACCAAAATTTTTACATTAAAACCTCATTGGTATGTTTGTCCTCTAGTATACATCTGTAGTATTAATCCTTGGTGTAACCAACATGTATTTAGACTTTTTAGATTGTTATATTAAATTATATTTCATTTCAGTCTGGTCAATTCAGTGAAGATATGATCCCGACTGTTGGCTTCAACATGCGCAAGATAACTAAAGGAAATGTCACTATTAAGGTACTATTTACTTATCCACACTATCACAATATAAACTGCATGGAGGAAACCCACAAGCCTCCTTAGCCCCATTATACATAACAATAATAAATATTAACTAATAATTTTATTGACTGCCTCCGTAGCTTAGTGCTTGCACCTTGGGCATTGTATTCGGAGGTCATGGGTTCAATTCCCACTTATGGCAAAAAAATATTAGTTAGTTTTTTTGTACAATTTGCCATGGTCTGAGTGTTAAATTATATGTTATGTATTGTTGTTTCTGGTACACATAGTACAAGCTTAGCTTAGTTTGAACTAGGGCAATATATAAAAAATGTCCAACATATTATTATTATTTTGAAGTTAGTAATTAATAATAAAAAAAAATATATATATAATAATAATCTATGAATATGTAATGTCATAATTTTGTAGTTTTCGATTTTTAGCTTTTAATTTATGTTTTGAATTTTATCTAATGTACAAGTGTTTAAAATGTTTAGTACTAATTTATTGCAAATCTCAGTTTGATGAGGAATTTATGTTTTTATTTAATGTTTAATTAATTTTTGATTTGTCTAATGTGTTTACTATTATATTTAGTTTGATGTTGAGTATAGCTCTTATGAGGACTCCAAGTTTACCTTGTATCCTTTAAAAAATGTGCCATTAATATGTAATTAACTTGTTGTTCGTTTGCTGTACCTTTTTTGAAAAATAAAATAAAATAATTATAATATGAAGGACTTTAAACACATATTGCCCTGGTCACAAACTAAGCTCTAGACTTTTTCTATGTTTACCAGAATCAACGAATTAAAACATACTTTTTATAATTTATAAACACCAACACCATTGTACAAAAAAAAATCTTGTTTTTTTTGCCATAGATGGGAATCAAACCCACAATCTCCAACACTGAAGGCGCCACTAGTGTCGAGTCTATGTAGGTGGTGGAATTAAACAGATTGTGTATTACTATTAGCTATGGGAAATTATGAAATTAGTTCATATAAGCTGCATTCAGAGAACTGAAGAAATTGAATGAAAATAATTAATATTACTGCACATTCGACGCTAAGCTAAACTTTAATCAATATGATGCAATTCTGACGTAATACAAACTTTTTGTCATTGAAAATTGACAGACAACTACGACATTTTGGTTATACTTTAGTTTAACGCTGTGCGGCGTAATAGGCCAACAGACTGATCTGGGTTAAATTTAGGATTTGCACCCGGTAATCCCTGGAAAATTCAGTATCGGACGTTCTTTCAACACTATATTCAGGATAATAAATATCTCCGCAGATTTATCGTCAATTTAAATAACTACCACTTTAGTAATTGCACTCTGAAAGGAAACTACCTCATCAACAAGAAATTTATGTTGGAAATTTTATTTCCTTAATCTTTCTTGTTAAATAAAAAAAATAATTGAATTAATTAACAACTGTATTTCTTGGTACATTGAGAAAAATCATAAAATTCAGTACCGAATTGTGAAAAACCTCGCTGTGCGGATATCAGTATATAATAATCTTAGCTAAATAACGCGTTTAGCTATTCTTTAATATCTTCTTTTATAAACATTTCTTTGTCAGACTTCATCATGTTATTGAACTCAATATAATTTGATATAACACTGTTATCACTTAATAACACTTTATCTATTGTTGCATGGACAGCAACATACATTATACATTGTTGAGTCCATTCAAATAGCAAAGATATAGATAGTTACTTATTAGACTGAGGTTTCGAGCCGTGCGATGTCAGCGGGGCGGGGCGGAGCGGAATGACGCGATAAAAACAATATTACAGTGCAGTTAGCAACCGGTCACGAACGCAGCGGAGAGCGGGCGGTGGCGGCGCGTCGCAATCGGAACGGACCACCAGCGGCGAAGCGACAGCGATTTGGTCGTTTGCGCCGCTCGTGTTTACTGCTCATATCAGCTATATTGGCAAAATCAGCCATTACATACAGTAATGCAAAAAAGCCATGGAATACAGTAAACTTACTTTTAATTTTTGTTTGACAACACCACTATAGTGCCTCGGAGAGCACGTTAAGCTGTCGGTCCCGGTTTCACTATAACAACTTTGGAAACTGTATAAATGGGTTATTGTGTCTGTTTAAAATATCGCGACGAGTTAGCCACTTGTTCGGTGTAGACTCAACGACGAGTAGGGATTAAAAAACCATTCCGCTGGGTACCCTGGAGCCTGGTGGCAGTCTCGGGCGCCATAAGGCACCCGTGATGATATGTACCTAGGTAATAGGTATACACGATCTGACCATACATTCGTGTCTGTACATTAAATATATTATGTAAAAAAATACTGAAAGTAAAAAATACGCGCGCGTTAATATGTCTGTAAACGATAAGGGTGTATTGACTGGTTGCAGGTGTGGGATATAGGAGGACAGCCCCGATTTCGTTCCATGTGGGAGAGATATTGCAGAGGAGTGAACGCCATTGTGTAAGTTATAACTAACAACAACTATTTTAAAACAAATATCTTTATGCACGGAGGAACTTTAATATGCTATTCAGAAATTGGTTTGATCATGTCGCTCATCATAGATTGTGATCCCATTTGACAAAATAACTTATGAACTTAATTACTGACTTCTAACACTGGCAGTGAACGGTAGATATATCGATTGTTTTTGAGTTCTTTTAACACAAAATATACACACAGATAATCGTTTGTAGGGTTTAAGTAAATTTAAAGCGGTTCGAACGTGTAGGCGGTATTCCCTCGAACGGAATTGCTCCGACCTCTGAGCGAGTCGCTAGCGGGGCTACCGGGAAGCCATATTGACATACCATACGATTACCTATACATTTTTACCAATCGACACGTGGATCGGTTTGTCGATGGCCCCGGCGAGGCCTCGTGCGGGCGCAGGATCTATCGCGGGTCACTAGTTTTAAGAGGACAAGAGAAGGAATGTGTTCATGAGAGTAGTGTTTCTAGTGTCTCTAACTCTCTAGGTATTATAACGGATTTGTCTATGTCTTATCTTAGTTAAATCTATTATTTAATTGTGATAAGACATAGACAAATCCGTTATAATTCCAAACCATCTGTCTTATAATTTTATTGTCTTATTGATGGCAATATTTCTAGGATTTATAGTGTATAATGTAATCCCTAATTTGTATAAATTTTGGTACAATTGTATGTTGCTAGATGGGACCTCCCTCAATAGCTTCGCTAGGTTGGCCGATCATTTTCGGTACCACCGTCAACCTGCAACTGACCTACTGACCTAGTTAAATTTCGGTTTTAGTCTGTGGGTTCACCCGTTTTCAGGAGCCTACTTCGTCGATTTCTTGTCGAGGTGGTAGTCTCCATTTAGGTTGCGGTTACGAAATGGGAAGTCGATTTGATAATGAAGTAGCGAGTATATTAAAGTAGACTCGTATTGCAAATTCGTTTTTGTCACCCCTCATTGTTAATAGTCCAAGAGGAGAGACCAATGCTTTTAAACCACAATTTATTGATCGCTCCATGCATGGACTTTGTATTGCTGGTTACCATCAGGTAGATACAAAGTCACGTTCCGTGCTCCAATATATATATAGGGATTTGTAATATGTTTTTAGTTACATGGTGGATGCAGCTGACCCGGATAAGATCGAGGCTTCCCGCAACGAGCTGCACAGTCTGCTGGAGAAGCAGCAGCTGAGCGGCATCCCGGTGCTGGTGCTGGGGAACAAGCGGGACCTGCCGCACGCGCTCGACGAACACGGACTCATCGAACGCATGTCAGTATATCTGTAGACGTCATTACGCATTACGCGACGGCTAATCGATAACTTTGTAGCTTTTTGTCTTCGTTAAATATTTCAATACCACCGCTGCGCCCTACATTTGAAGGTATTACCAGGGGTGTTCCACTCCGCGCTTTAGGCATAACGCTACAAGTACCCGGCCGTACCTTTAGAAAGGTATTATTTTACAGGGCTGCCGCTCACCGAGTCGCACGAGTGTTCAATACTCACTCACGCGCCGCGTGGCGATATTAATATTAACTAAAAAGAGGTCTAAAACTTATTGGCTCGTAATCGGCTGCTTAAATAATAGTAACCAGGATCCGGATCCGGACCGCACGCGTTCACACTTCCAGAGGACCTTAAAAGATAAAAAAATAAATACACGCCTACCTATAGGTTATTATTATGCTATACACTAAAAAAAATATCAAAACCAGTGTCCAGTAGTCTGTGTGTATAAGAATGCGAATTTTCATTATTCGTCAACTCTCCTATCTATCAAATGTTGACCTTTGTTATAGCTATTCATGTCTCTCGTATTTACGTACTTTGTTAGATATTTAATTACCTACTATAGTATAGCTAGGTATTTATAAGTTCTGTTTACAAGGTCAGGTTTAGTTTTTATAAGTATAGTACATGCACTAACTATTACTAGAAATATTATGTAGTTTTGATAAGTATTTACTTATTTATTTGCCCAATTTTACGTAGAATTCGGTTGCAATAAATAAAATAGAATAAGCAAATATACTGAGGCAATGTTTTTGTAAACTTTTCTTTGAGCGTAGTAGGTACAATCGGTTTCCTTTAAAGATATTCTGCGAAGTTCAGGAGGATTATTCATAATATTACATAACAGGCAGAAAAGCAATATTTAGTTTCATAGACAATGTAGTGTGTCGTATGGCTTACGTATCTTCTTAGCTTAAAGTACCTATGCAGCAGACAACCTAAAACAAAATTGTTTTATAATCTACGTGTTACCTACTACTAAGTACATAACCTAGGTTTCTTTAAAAGAAGACAACCCTAACGTCTTAAGAAAGAGAGAATTAACGCGATAGAAAGAGAGGCAACTTTTATGTGAATATAAATGTAGGCCAATAGCGCTGTGCGATCTGAACTGAGCTTTATTGTGTCGGTGCAAGAGTCGCTATTTATTTAATTGATCTTTCGGAGTGGACCTTCTGTACTATTATTTCTTCTGTGGTATTACTCTAACATCGGGATGTATAAGGCATTCACTTATTTATAATGAAAGTTATTATAAGCCCTCGAAACCGACGCTTCCATGTTGTCGTGTAGATTTGCGAAAACTATATATAAATATATAGTGTAGCTTTCAGTCGAGTTTGTTAAATGGGTGATCCATTGAGGAGTCAGCAGACAATCATGAAGGCATGCACCAAGAGCCAAAGCCATAGTCAAAAATATTTATTTCACTTAAACATATCTAGACATTTATAAAGATGACACTTATAAGGTATATAAGTGTGTGCTTGGTTAGATCGCCTCTTATACATACGCCAATAAAAGTAGGTAGTACACTTGTTTTAAAAAATGAGTGATATCAGATAATAAAAAAAACGCGCAGTGAAACAACTCGTGTATTGGCATGAGAAAAAACAAGCAACCCAACCACCTAGCGTATAACTAGGTGGTTAGCCAATAAAAAGCAGCAGTTTGTTTAGGTGGTATACTTTTAGTTGTAGGTTTGCTCGTCAAAAGATCATCCAGACTTAATGATCACCACATATTGCAGGAACCTGTCGGCGATCCAAGACCGGGAGATCTGCTGCTACTCTATATCGTGCAAGGAGAAGGACAACATTGACATCACCCTGCAGTGGCTCATCGCGCACAGCAAGTCCGCCTCCTCCCGCTAGTCTGTGCGCCTACTCTGTGCCCGAACCTACCCCCAACCCCTACCGCTAGAGGTAACATATATTCGAAAACACTTCTCTTTTTAAGATTTATTATTACTGTAGTTAGGTAAGGGTGCGTTTCACTAACATGTATATTAGTGCGTTCGGATAGGCCGCGTCAACACATCCATAACACTAGTTTTGTCAGTGATCATAAATGCTGTAATCAAAACAAATATCAAATATAAATCAGCATTAAGTAAAGTGCAAATGAAACATGCATGACCTCTTTGAACGCACTATACATACGTTGCATTAGTTTAGATGCGGCTATATTCGGTTTCTTTTAAATATAACGTTAGATTGTAACACGAAATGCTAAAGACTATGAAGCCAAAAGCACATGAATAGAGTTCCCCATTTTTTTTAGTTTTTCTTGTTGCTGTTTGTTTAATGTCATTTTAACTTCGTTATTTTGACCAGCTAACGTTACGTTATAAGAAACAATATGGCTCTGGGACCGATGTACTAAACTAATTACTTTGAATAACTAAAAAAGAAAATACTTTTCTGGTTGAAACAAGTTTAGTAATTTATTATTAATAATTAATGTTAGGAACTACTGCTTTATAAATAAAGGAGAACGGTCATTCTGGACCCAACCGTAAAAGCTTAGCGTTCACAAACAACGATATGCTTAATAATAATAGATAATTTAAGCATTATTTTCCAGTATTCAAAATAATTTTAGAAGTTGGGAAAAAAAAAGTTCTGACAACTTTTGTTACGTGCTGATTCTTCTGCCTTTTCTGAATATTTGTTCCATTATGCAAAAAATAAATGCTTTATACATTAAAAAAAAAATATTTTTGCTTATCTGGATTGAGATTTAACAAAATATAGAGAGACTTCACATGATTTTGAAAGAAAAAGAAAAGGCCGTATAGTATTGAATGCCCTTTGTCCATTTATCGCATGAACAGAATAAAAATAAAATAAAAATATAGCGACGATAGGCCGATTGACTTGCAACCAGTGCTATGTTAAAATAAAAAAAGAGCGACGATATATCATCCACAGATTATATAATATTATTCTGCCAGTGTAGCACAAGGAAACACTACTAATAACTTTGCGGATTAATAATTCGCGGAACGAAATTGTTCGCTATACTAACCTAATAACTAGTCATAACAGAACCTCAAATTGAAATTCAAATGAAATTAACTTTTTTCTCCCAACTTCTCGAACTTCGATGTAATTAACAATTTTATTATATGTGTTTTCCTTTATAGAACTGGATAAGTTTCATTTTTGAACGCGGCTTTGAAGCCTGGGTTGAGAATACATGGACTATGACCATTCTCCTTTGTGTATCTTTTAATAAGAATGTGACGTTAAATTATGTTTGCTGTGTTGTATCCCAGCCCTAAGCAGATAATTCATTTTTTTTTTGCTTTGTACACATTTATGGAGATGGTTAAGGTTGCATTACTTCACTACCACCAAATTAATAGATGCGATCACACTTATATATTATTTGCTATGTGAGATGTAGACATGTTTTTGAGTTTAAGACTATTTTTACTTTTATATTTTTGTACTATAAGTTTCAAACGGCCAATAACTTGTACTTAGTTAAAGCTGATCAATATATTATATCTAATAATTATTGTAGAAATGTGGGTGAAAGGTAATGTGCGGGGGATTCCGGTACCTATGACGCTGGACGCCTTATTTTGGTCTGAGATGATAAACATGTTTGTTAATCATAAACAAATATATTTATTATATTGGGGCGGTTCCCATCAAACCCGACAATCCCGACTCGTGGGGGTTTCAATCTTGTTTATTAACGTCATTACGACCTACTTTCCTTACTTAACTGATTTTTATTATGAAACAACCTTTTTCATAAACCTATTATGAAAAATTAAATTATAAAAAAAAGTAAAGTAGTTAAACAAAGTTATCCTCTTGACATTAATGTTTTACGCGCTGCGACGTCTCGCGTAGAGAATGTACATCTGTAGCTCTACCACAAGTTTTTTCAAACATATTCTACTATAGTCGCTTATAACTATAGATAGGGCTCAACCAATAGTATCGCTTTATTTTTCGAATAAACCTCTCTTATTGGTTTAATCCTTTACTGGCAACTATAGTAAAAATTGGTTGCAAAATCTTGTGGTAGAGCTACTGTGCTTGTGTCGAGCCTGAGAGTTACTATATCCGCACACATTAGCGGGTATATTTTAAAATACTTAATAATAATATAATATTAACTCAACGTCTCTTAACAGGAATAATTTGGAAAACAATAATGTAAGCATTTTAGACGGCCCTCAACGGCCGGCAACAAAGCATTAACAATAACTTATGTTTTTTTTATATGTACCTAAAAACAGGGGTTACTTATGAGTATATACTTATGCATACCACTTATTGGGGGATGTAGAGTCACATGGCGTAATCTAATCAAATTAATATTGTCGCTTTGTCATGTCTCTTGATAAGGTTGCCAATGTTTGTAAGTTCAGAATTATATCAACTAATTAGAAAGAAAATGCCTAAAATGTGAACATATAACAATTATACTAGATACACTTACAAGAAATACAAAAAAATCAGCTTTAATGCAGATGCGTCGGCGCTTGCTGCTTGTCTACACATCAATAATTAAATAATTTACTACTTATATTTATGATGACAACCTGTTATGTAATTTTAGTTTTAGTAGAAATATATATAAATATACAGGGTGTTTGGAAGGGAGCTGTACATACGCCTAGGGTAGAAACTAGGGATAGTCTGCTACCTACCCCCGCCCAATATATTGACCTTGGCCTCAAGGTTTTTTTTTAATTTATTTTTATTTTTTATTTGACTTTTTTGTGATTTTTTTACTAAAACTACCTGTAGCTCAAAATCTATCCATGGGACCGGTCTGCTAATGGTCTTGTTTTAATCGTTAGAGTCTTAGGGTCCTGCAAAAAAATATTTTACATCAGAAAATTGTGGAGAAGAAAAGTTATGGGGCCTGAAGTACCGTAGTAAGGTAAAGAAATAATTTTAAAGGCAACTTTCTATGGGGTTTAAAAAAAAACTAACAGGGTTGGAGTTCTTCTGATTTTTTTAAAACATCCTCAGTCCATGCCCTTGTAAATTAAAAAATAAATTAAAAAAAAAACCTTGAGGCCAAGGTCAATATATTGGGCGGGGGTAGGTAGCAGACTATCCCTAGTTTCTACCCTAGGCGTATGTACAGCCCCCTTCCAAACACCCTGTATAATAGATCTACTTTCTTATATAATAATGCTCCTAAATTTATTTTGTCAAATCAAACAAAATATTTTTATTTATTTTACATAATTTTGTGAGTATTTTTATGTTAATTTTATTCTTATCATGTAAGTAAATTATCTATTTGTTTTTATATAAAAATATCTAGGTAGGTGTTCTCATACTTGCCTGTGTAGATCATATCAAGTGTTTTATAGATCAAGTAGTTATTACTACAAACTTTTTTCAAAACCCCATGTACATAGTAACAAGGCTAGTAAACATCACACAAGCAATGTGAAAGCGGTGACAAGGCCGGGGTGGACCAAAATGACTTCAGTAATTGTAACGATTAACGTCGAGAATTGGGCTGATTGTACCAGTTTTTTTAAAGTCTAAACAAAGAAATCCCGTACACAGATAAAAATAATTTCTTTACCGGAGAATACAAATATACTCAGATTTTTTTAATTGAAGTAAATATTCTTAACCAAAAGCAACAAAATATTTTACTTAATTCAAGATTCTTTTCTTGTTCTACATCTTTCCTTTATGTAGGATGTTTTTGTCATATATGAGACAATATTTGTCTCGACCAAGAGATTTTGCTTTGATCCAAGGATTTATTTTTATTGGTGTAGTAGGGGTAAGTACTCAGAGGCAATTGCGATCAAAATCAAATACATTTATTATTGTGCGAGTGTTGATGTGCTATGTTTAAGTAGTTTGCCGAATACTATATACAATATAAGTGCACCATAATATAAAACACGGTGGCCACTTTCTGGAAAACAGGGAAAAGCGGGTATAGTTCCCTGATTTTACTCTAATCCATTTTCAGAGTCCAGAAAAGTCAGGGGAAAAAATTAAAGTACACAATTTGCAACTTAAAAGCACCTCAGAGGGAAGATTTGATATTGAAAGCCTTTCAAGAATGTGAAAAATATATTATTGTTGCTATATATTCAGAAAAGCTAAAAATAATGTTTCAAAAAAACTTTTTTTTTCGAAAAATAAATTAAAAAAATAAACGATAAGGTACATATATACAGGATAAGCACATGCTTCTATGGAAAAAGTTGTACAATTTGATCAGCAGAACCTCATATTAGCCCAAAGCCACCCTGTATTTTTGAATGAAGCTCATTAAGGTCAGGGAAAATCTAAAAAAAGTGACTGAAAAAGTCAGGGAAATCTTATCCGAAAAAAAGGGGCCACTTTGAAAAATAATTATTTACATTTTTTTATTTTTAACAAGTTTAATCTAGCTGTAAGCGTACGGTGAGCAGCAAGCTGGAGTACCCATTGCCTTTGCACACAGGCACAAGAGTAAGCGTGGCTAGGTATCGTAGCTGCCCTCAGTACCTATACTTAAAATCCTATAAAATATGAAGCATAGGTTGGATTAGTAAAAATACTTATTACCTGAGAGTTAGGTTTTGTTTATAGTGTAGCCAAAATATGAAGGCTAGTTTGGATTCGTATCTCATCCATATTGATAACCAATTCATACTTAATTATTATTATAAGTAATAATAATAAAAGGTTTGTGCTCAAAAAGTTTTATAATAATCAAATTAAAATTTATTGATAAGATTTGAAATCCAAAGCGCTTTTATAGTCGCTCGTTGTGGAATGAAGATCGGCCATTTTGTCGCGTTCGATGAAGTATTTTTGCCAAAAAACATAAATTCATTGTTCATTATTAGTCTGATATTTGACATTGAAATTAGCGCGTTAATTTTGAAACTTTAGGGAAAAATGCTACCTAATCGAACGCACGCTTTGTGGTCTTCATAGAGAACTAACACATGTATGAATTAATTTGTATTTAATTAGTTATATACTATCTTTTGGACCAAATATATTTTCGCAAGCTGGTATCTAATCTGGTATCTAAAATGTGTGATAAAGGCTGTGCCTTGGGGACATGAATAGGTCTGGTCTATTGTGAACGAGAGTTCGGCATGTTTTGATCAAACAATTTGAGTCATAATGCAAAGGCCTTAAGTCTCTATTTCCAGCTGTACTCCTTCATAATGACTAACTTACCTTTGAAACAAGATTATTATTTTATTCCGACAAATGCCTGCATTTATTTATTTATTTTAAGTATTTGTAAATGCTATCCAAATTCTATATTCACTCAAAAGTCCTGCCGCTTCCAATAGTAAAAAGAAATCAAAATGACAATTGGTATGTTACTATATATATAATAATTGGTGAATAAATAAATAAATGCGGGCCTTCGTCTTTGTATGTATCTATAGCGATTAAAAGGTTTAAGTGATTATACACAGCTCACGTTTGAGGCTGAGTAATATTTGTTAATGTCCTAAATGTTAAAAAAACTCACTTGGCACTTAATTGTAAAAAAATGGTCAAAACTTATTTGGTTACCATGATAATATTAACATAGGTATGTGTTCAGTGAAATTATAGACAAGTACCTACTTACTGTTTATTGTTAATTACTATATTTAGATGTAATTATATAGAATTATGTATGCTAACTAAATTGTGCTTGAGGATTATTCAATTATCTACTTTTGATAATCACTTATGTAAAAAATAATAGGTATAAATCTATAACTACTTATAAATAAATATACAGTGTTACCCGTAACTCGTACTCGTGTTCCTTCCTCGACGTAGGAGGAGGCAAAACCTCTAAATTGATACTATAATAGCAATTGGATTATTAGTTGTTTAAGCTCATCATATATTTACAATTGGAATAGATATTGTCGGACGGCAGGCTCTTTATTCTCGTTGGATTACTGGACAATCTGTTTTTTTTTGTTGTAACTTATTTAAGGCTCCAAAGAATGCTTAAATATTACAAAATATGCAAAATACAAAATGCAGAGAATATTTATGTGAGTTCCATTTAAAGTTATTTTGGACAGTTTCAACGATTTAACATGATTGTAACCATAACTAGCACATAAAGTTTATTTTATTATTATTCATAAAAGTCTAAAATTTTTAAACATTTTTCTTACCAACAAGTAATTTTTGAGAAAATATTGCTTAGCTTAAACATTAAGTTATTCATTTTCTTAAATTTCCGCGTCCTAAAAGGAATACGTCGACTCACCAGTAACACTGCATAGCTGTATATCTCATAGTTTTAAAGTAAGCTTAACTTATTTAAAAAAAGACAGGACTTGGTTCTGTTGGTATATAAAGCAGAACTCTTCCGTTGTTAACCAGTAGACCTAGCCCTTGTTATATAAAACAGATGTCATTTCTGTTAGTATAAAGCAGATCTAGCTTTGCTGTTAAATATAGCATAACAAGTTCTTACGTTTTTATATAAAACATAACTTGTTTATGTCGTTATATAGGTGCGGTCTCGCTTTCGCTGTTCTCCAAGTCTCCGTTCTGTTATTCTAACCAGAACTCGTTTGTATTATTATAACAGCAATTGGTTCTGTTGTTATGGAGTCGATTGGTCAAGACTCGAAGATATAGAGAACAAAACTAGCATCTGCTGTTTTAGAGGCCACCACTTGCTTCTGTTGTTAGCATTGGTATGACTGGCCAAAACAGTTCGCTTCTGTTGTTAACATTGGTATGACTGGCCAAAACAGTTCGATTCTGTTGTTAACATTGGTATGGCTGGCCAAAACAGTTCGCTTCTGTTGTTAACATTGGCATGACTGGCCAAAACAGTTCGCTTCTGTTGTTAACATTGGTATGACTGGCCAAAACAGTTCGCTTCGGTTGTTAACAGTGGCATGACTGGCCAAAACAGTTCGCTTCTGTTGTTAACATTGGCATGACTGGCCAAAACAGTTCGCTTCTGTTGTTAACATTGGCATGACTGGCCAAAACAGTTCGCTTCTGTTGTTAACATTGGTATGACTGGCCAAAACAGTTCGCTTCGGTTGTTAACAGTGGCATGACTGGCCAAAACAGTTCGCTTCTGTTGTTAACATTGGCATGACTGGCCAAAACAGTTCGCTTCTGTTGTTAACATTGGTATGACTGGCCAAAACAGTTCGCTTCGGTTGTTAACAGTGGCATGACTGGCCAAAACAGCGTCTGTTACATAATGCAGGACTGGGTTCTACTGATAATTTACGTGCTTTTTCTTTGTTTAATTATATTATTTATAGGACTGGAAGTGAGTTCTGTGTTAATCAATTTATAAAGTCATTAGGAATTAATAATTATCTACTATTTAATATATACGGCTTTGACTGCACATATAAATATTAATTATGTTTATATTAAAATAAAATATTTAGTTAACTTAATTTTAGTTTTATTTTTTTAGACCACATATAAATCAGTCCAGTATTTTTTAAGTGATGCTCGAAAATAGTGGGCTAGTTATAAATAATTATATAAACGACATTACACACATATTGCCCCTTGATACAAACTAAGTTCTGGGCTTATACTATGTGTACCAGAAACAACAATACCAATACATATTATATTTTATAAACACACAGACTGCAGAAAAACGTACAACGTAGTTTTTTTGTCTGTGAAAAACGTGGACTGACCTAGTCATGTTTCGGGTTTACTCTGTGGGTTCTCCGGAGACTACTGCATCGATTTGTCAAGGTAGCAGTCTCTTTTCATGGAGCGGTTACGAAACGGGCGATTGATTTCGCAATAAGCAGCGAGGGCATTAAAATAGACTCGTAATGCAAAAATATATCTTGTCACCGCCCATTTCGTAACCGCATCATTTAGCCGATATAGAGAGAGCTATCAATATTGTTAAACAACAATGTATTGATCGACCTATTCATGGACTTTGTACGTCTGCTTACCACCAGGTAAATACAGAGTCCCATTCCATCCTCCGATAAATACAAGAGTATAATAATATTACTCCACGGGGGCGGTCAACTATATAGATGTTTGGGCACCTTATGAGTTTTGTTTCAGTTCGGAGCATAAGAAGTTCAGGGACCGAAGCAAAGCTAAGTAAACCTATAGTCTGTTTCACAAAGGAATTCCCGCGGCAAAAGTGGAACTAATGAAATTGAGAGTCAAAAAAATTTCTAAATATCATATACCTACGATCAACAAAATGTTCTTAGTTATATAAATTATATTTAAAATAATCGAATTCAACTTCAAATTATTTTCGCGGAGTCTTAACACGGATGATACCCGCAGCCCCTCGCGCGCCCGAAACAAACTTTAGTATATAATTTATTAACCCGAGTGATGTCGCTACGGCAGCTCGTCTCGCGCCCTTTGCCTGCAGTCTCCGTAATTCCTCGGATCATATGCAGTGCAGAATGCGATCCGATGCTTAAAACGAGCTCTTGAAGCTCTACCGTAGGTATCCACGGTGGAGCTACAATAGAAAAATATCAAACACTCTGTTCATCTTTTGTGATTTTGTTTATTGTGTAATTCTACCTATAGATTATCCCTTTAGTTTAAAATTATTTCTTTTTTTTTGTGCTTACCTATATGTGCTTGTAAATTTTGCATATCACTTGATTGTCTTCAATACCTATGCATAGAGCAACGCGGCCACCGTACAGCCCGGAGTGGAGTAGCCATATATACGCATGATTTTCCCTTTGTCAAATCACAGACACAAATGTGCCCGTGCGTTATCAAAACTAGTTGTATAAGGATTTTTTACCAGACCGAATCTAGCTTGAGAGAACGCGACCTAAGCAAAGTTGCCTTTTTGCTTAATTTTTTGGTGCAAAAAGCGGTCTACGACATAAAATTTTCAAAAGGATGGTGTTACTTTTTATATGTAAGTAATATTATTTCTAATTAATATTATTTTATCAAAGTAGGAGTTTTAAACAAATATCACCAAAGCGTCTACTACAATCTGTCGGTCGACCAGCTGTGACCGACAGTTCTTCACACTCCCGTTCAAATATTGGATCAGTCGACCAACAAATCCGACATTTGGTCGCTTCGCTTAAAGTGAATGTTGACGTCGCATTAGCAATAAGCAATAAATTAATTAACATCGAAAAATATTATACAGTGTTATTGTGATTCCGATTAGGTAAAAATTATTATGATTTCGAAAAAAAAAAAAATCAACGACTGTTTCTCTAACTGTAAAATAATGTCATAATCAGAACTTGAATTACCTTATTTTACCTTATTAATTAATAACTTTATTTTAGACAGTTTTCCTAAGGATTAAAATTTAAAAGAAATATGGAAACGGTTTTGTAATAAAAGCGTCGATTGGGTCCCAACAAAAAACAGTGGCATTTGTTTAGACCATTTTAACACTTCCGACTTCATATGTTGTTCTAACAGAAGAAATAGTCAGCGCTACCCACTCTTATACCACGATGTGTCCCGTAAGGCTCTTTGTTACTTAACTATATTAGTATTTTAGTATAGGTACCTATTAAACGAATATTGACAATGTTGGTTGTTATAAAATATGTTGCATGTACCTAGGTATGTATTTTAGTATATGTAATGTTGGATGTTATGAAATATGTTGCATGTACCTAGGTATGTATTTTAGTATATGTAATGTTGGATGTTATGATATATGTTGCATGTATTTTAGTATATGTAATGTTGGATGTTATGAAATATGTTGCATGTACCTAGGTATGTATTTTAGTATATGTAATGTTGGATGTTATGAAATATGTTGCATGTACCTAGGTATGAATTTTAGTATATGTAATGTTGGATGTTATGAAATATGTTGCATGTACCTAGGTATGTATTTTAGTATATGTAATGTTGGATGTTATGAAATATGTTGCATGTACCTAGGTATGTATTTTAGTATATGTAATGTTGGTTGTTATGAAATATGTTGCATGTACCTAGGTATGTATTTTAGTATATGTAATGTTGGATGTTATAAAATATGTTGCATGTACCTAGGTATGTATTTTAGTATATGTAATGTTGGATGTTATGAAATATGTTGCATGTACCTTGGTATGTATTTTAGTATATGTAATGTTGGATGTTATGAAATATGTTGCATGTACCTAGGTATGTATTTTAGTATATGTAATGTTGGATGTTATGAAATATGTTGCATGTACCTAGGGATGTATTTTAGTATATGTAATGTTGGATGTTATGAAATATGTTGCATGTACCTAGGTATGTATTTTAGTATATGTAATGTTGGATGTTATGAAATATGTTGCATGTACCTAGGTATGTATTTTAGTATATGTAATGTTGGATGTTATGAAATATGTTGCATGTACCTAGGTATGTATTTTAGTATATGTAATGTTGGATGTTATGAAATATGTTGCATGTACCTAGGTATGTATTTTAGTATATGTAATGTTGGATGTTATGAAATATGTTGCATGTACCTAGGTATGTATTTATATTTTATTGGCGCACGGCATGTGAATTTTTCAAATTCATTTATTTGTCAAAACAAAGGTATTATGTGATTAGTCTGCTTTGTTTCACCTCACGGCATACAAATATCAATTACAATAATACTAAAATCAATAAATATTATCTACATTTAAAATATGAAAATTACAAAAGTATAAAAGATATATAAGCTATAAGCACGGAATAAATAATACAAATGGAAATGCTATACAACACCAAATGTACCAGGGGCTCTGGAGAAAAAGCAGGGGAGGCGACATGTCGCGTCGCCTCAGTAAAAACGTATGTATTTTGACAGTGACAGTAGGCGTGAGGTACGTGTCACCTGCCAAAGTCTATGCCAAAGTTTTGATTGAAGGCGATACGACATGTCGCCTCGCCTGATTTTTCTCTAAGGCCCCAGGGGCTCTAGAGAAAAATCAGGCGAGGCGACGTGTCGTGTCGCCTTCAATCAAATTTGTACAGACTTTGGCAGGTGACAGCGTACCTCACGCCTACTGTCACTGTCAAAATACATACGTTTTTGACTGAGGCGACGGGACATGTCGCCTCGCCTGCTTTTTCTCTAGAGCCCCTAAACCGATGTCGCCAAAATCATATATCTATAAGTGTTGAATCTATAACTGTATCGTCCTGATTGGTTACAAAAATACACAGTAATTTTAAACACTATATACTATGAAATAAGATTTAAATTAATATATCAATCATCATCAACTGTAGCGGGGGGGTTTTAAGAAAATTAAAATGAAAAATTAAATGGTTTATAACAAGTTTATTTAAAGTAGATATTTATTTACAAGTGAAGTTGGTTTTGAGTACAGTAACTATATAAGACACCTACCTAATAAATGTTGGCCCTGCCTACAATAGATATGCCTATTATAAACTAAAACTCTGACCGTATAGTATGGGAAGATTGGAGGGACAGAATCGAGGACTGGCACGTCGACTGGCACGCAGACTGGCACGTAGACAGGCGACGGCAGCAGATGTAGGCAGGCAAGCAGGAAGGCGGCGCCGGAAAATCGCCGGTCCGAGATATTTATAGACGATTTTAGAGTTTTACGATTAAAATTCATATTTAGTTTTAATTTATTAAGTGCCAGTATTTTTTGGGTTAGTATGGGAACTTTTGAAGCTACCTAGCGGTCAGAGGAGACGCTAAGATTTAGTGTTTTAAGTGTCTAAAAATGTGAAAATACCTAAATAATATATTTTAATTTACAATATTACCTAATACATAGTTTATATAATTTAAATTTAAAATGTTAGGAATCTGATTTGATAACCAAAGCAAAAAAACTTTTCGTGAAAACTGAATGAAAAATTTGGAACGTTCACAGAAGGGAAATTTCTAGCTGTCAAAATTCTGGAGTATTACATTTAACCATGTTTTTACTACCTGGAATTTTCCCAGAAAAGGGTGTATGATGATACATTTGGTGGTCATATTAAAAAAATGTATAAAATGATATGAAGACAAATAAAATAAAATACATAAATATAATATGGAGCGGGTGTAACGTGACATACCCCCATTTCCCCATAAATTTTTTAGGTTTCCCGAAAAATTTTCAAGAAGATATAAAAGATAATAAATAATTTAGAAAGATATGGTCAACAAAAGTTCTTGACACAGTAGTTGTCGGCTTGGCTTATTTGATAAAGGAGTTACCGTATCCGCTCCTGTAATTATGGCACCCCACCCTGGGTTTAGTCCCCAGGCGCAAAGTGAAATACCCCGCCCTGGGTTTAGTTCCAGGCGCAAAGTATAATACCCCTCACCAGGTTTGTAGCAAACGGCCTGGTGGGAGTTTTTCAAGGTGTGTAGGTACCCCTCACCAGGTTTGTAGCAAACGGCCTGGTGGGAGTTTTTCAAGGAGAAGGGTACTTTCTACCAAGGTTGTAGCATAGGTCGTGATAGAAGTACATTAAGAAATTCAGAATATTGTGTTACTCAAAGAAGGTAAGAAAACACAATACCAACGTAGGCTTATTTAGAGAGTCGTTGTCATCCGCTTTTTAAAAAATATAATATAATACATAAATATAAGGGTGATCGAACAAACATACATAAAATAATAATATAATTGACGACGTAAGGCATATTTAAGGAGTTGTCGTTCCGCTCCGTAGAAAATAAATATAGACATACATAAATTAAGATAGAAATAGTGCCAAAAATTAAGAAGTATATAGTATTTAATGAGGTTAATGAATAATGAAAGTAAGAGATTTTTTTTATGTTTTAAAAGTTTGTAGCAGTTAGTTCAAGGTTTATTAGTTAAAACATAAAATATTATGAATTATTTAAGTTAAAAAAAAAAAAATCTTTACTTAAGCCAAAAGTTTTCTTTTTAGATTAAGCAAATAAAGTTTAAGAAATGTTTTTATGGTCTACGACCCTTAGAACAAGTATTTGACTCATAGTAGTAAAAAAAACTATAAAATCAACATTTTATAAGTAATTCAAGTTTCAAATCATTAAATATGTAAAATAAACAATCCTAAGAACAATTTATTTAAGTTCTAGGTATAAGTTTAAAATTATGTTCTAGGATGTGTCTATAAAATAAAGTAGTAATTCTAGGACTCAAGTTTAAAATATATACAGTTTATAAAGGTTAATAAAGATTTCTATGTGATATTTACAAATGTTCATATAACAATATTAAAGAGTTATAATTAAAAACAAAATTATTTAAACGTATTTACGAGTATTTTTTTTTTAAATAAATAAAAAAGAGTTTTAAGGAATAGGTTTTGAAATTTATTTTAAGAGTTTTAAAAAGAATCGATAAAAATATCTATGACATACCTAATAGTCTTTTAGAAAATTATTTTTAAGCAAAATAATTATAATAGGTTTAAAGTAGTGTTTTTTTTTAAAAGATTTTATAGCCAATATAAAGCGAAAATAAACAGGACGTTATAAGTCATAGACGTTATAAGTCATTTTAGAATTTAGAAAATGACTTATTAATTAATAAAAATATACATATTTCAAGGAAAGTATCAAAAATATTAAGTTTAAGCCGTAAAAGTAAACTAAAAAACTGATTACGGAAACAAAAAGTTACATTTTAAAATCTTTAATATGCCATCTGCCTAAGTTTTTACCATTCATATCTACAAGTTCATACACTAAAGGGGATATTTTGGATTTTATTCTACATTTAAAAACCAGCGTCACTTAAATAATATGTTTTTTTCCAAACAATATCTCCTACATTAAATTCTTTAAAAGAACGGCGAAGATTATAATGAGATGATTTTTTAAAATGTGCATCGTTTAAAGCTGACTGAACTTTAGAAAATGTATCAGAAAGTAAACCCAAATTTTCAGCATAAATATTCCGAGGTAAAAATGTAATTTCATCATAATTTGAACAATGGCTATAAAGAGATCCACAAGTTATTAGTTCTCTACCAAATACTAAATATGCGGGGGAAAATTTTGTAACATGATTAACCGTACTATTTATAGCAAATTGGACTTTTGGGATATAAGTATCCCAATAACGATGATCATCTTGGACCAAAGAACTGATTGCTGTAATTATTGTTTTGTTATACTCGTATCTTTCCACTGTATTAACTTGTGGACAGTATTTAGGGGTATATAATATATTAGTTATATTATAATCGTGCCCGCGGGGGGGGTTTTAAGAAAATTAAAATGAAAAATTAAATGGTTTAAAACAAGTTTATTTAAAGTAGATATTTATTTACAAGTGAAGTTGGTTTTGAGTACAGTAACTACCTATATAAGACACCTACCTAATAAATGTTGGCCCTGCCTACAATAGATATGCCTATTATAAACTAAAACTCTGACCGTATAGTATGGGAAGATTGGAGGGACTGACGAGGGACAGAATCGAGGACTGGCACGTCGACTGGCACGTAGACAGGCGACGGCAGCAGATGTAGGCAGGCAAGCAGGAAGTCGCCGGCACGATGGCAGCAGCAGTAAGCACGCACGACTGTAGCAGCCGCACACGATGAGGCGAGGCCCTCAGGTTGACGCCTGAGACGAGGACTCAGATGGCCTCGACTCTCAATGCTCTAGGCCTGAGGTGAGGTCCGTAAAGCAGTGGCTTGCGGCACGATGACGGCAGCAAGGGGAAGGCGGCGGCACGACGGCAGCACGCAGACGGCGGGCGGCACGGCTGTAGAGGCAGGCGTACACGAAGATGTGAATTCCCGTCTCTCAGGGCAATGCCTGAGACGAGAAGTCAGATGGCCTCGTCACTCAAGGCTCGAAGCCCGAGGCGAGGTCCTGCAGCACAAGGAGGTTCTCCAACCCTCAGAGCAGACGCCCGAGCGAAGTGGAGTCTAGGCAAATCCCGGAGGCCGCAACTCCAGGATCCGGAGTCTTCAAGGAAGTGTAACAGGATCGGGCCTGGTTCTCGACGTAGCAGGTTCAAGGTTTCAAGAATGAGAACCAGTCGATCACTGCCACTGTAGCTAGACTTCTTCTTTCTTAAGCTTCCTCGAGACTGACGTAAAATCGCCGGTCCGAGATATTTATAGACGATTTTAGAGTTTTACGATTAAAATTCATATTTAGTTTTAATTTATAAAGTGCCAGTATTTTTTGGGTTAGTATGGAAGCTTTTGAAGCTACCTAGCGGTCAGAGGAGACGCTAAGATTTAGTGTTTTAAGTGTCTAAAAATGTGAAAATACCTAAAGAATATATTTTAATTTACAATATTACCTAATACCTAGTTTATATAATTTAAATTTAAAATGTTAGGAATCTGATTTGATAACCAAAGCCTAACTTTTCGTGAAAACTGAATGAAAAATTTAGAACGTTCACAGAAGGGAAATTTCTAGCTGTCAAAATTCTGGAGTGTTACATACAAATATTAACCAATTTAACCATGTTTTTACTACCTGGAATTTTCCCAGAAAACGGTGTATGATGATACATTTGGTGGTCATTTAAAAAAAAAAATGAAATGATATGAAGACAAATAAAATAAAATACATAAATATAATATGGAGCGGGTGTAACGTGACACAACATCTGCGAGTCATGGGTTGCTAGTAGAAATAAACTGTGTAGACACTCTGCTAAAAAGGTTCTGCTATTAGGACACAGGTGGCGTGATTTAAACAATAACCGATTAAGCGTTTTATGCAGTCGGCATAAGGCCTAATATAGTTATATGACCAAAGTCTGTTTGCCTATTCTAGAACTTTCTATGCACGAAATATAATAATTCGAGGGCGGGGACATAATAAAATATTGAAAGTATTGATATCGATGTTTTTTTTTATTAAATGTGTGTAGTAAATTATATTTTTTAAATGTTAGTAAAAATATTTTAGGTGGGAGTAAGGTCTCTAAAACTTCCCTTTGCCGACCGATCGGTCTCGTTTCCGCCGCCCAAATCCAAAATCATGACTGGACTAGTCATTTGCATCTGTATGATGCAAAAACTGTCAAGGGACTAGTCATGATTCGGTTTTAGTCTGTGGGTTTACTGGTTTTTGAGATTACTACAACGATTTATTGCCGAGGTAGTAGTTACTAGTTTCCTTTCACAGGGTTTGGTTACGAAACGGGCGGCTGATTTTTTAAATAAAAAGAAAGCTGATTTTTTAAATTAATAGACTTGTATAGAAAATTCGTTTTCGTCATCGCTTATTTTGTAACTGCATCATTTAGCTGGCATAGTGGAAGCCCATTCATGGACTATGGAGGTATGCTTACCACCAGGTAGATGCAGTCACATGACATGATCTTATAATCTATTACTTAGTCGTCCTCTTTCATGGAGTCTGTAGACCTGCTTACTAGAAGGTAGGTAGAGTCACATGACACGCTATAATAATGAAGCGGCGGTAGCAGACCACCTACATAGTCCATGAATGGAGACGACGATATAAGAACAGGTCATGTGACTGTACCCACCTGTTCGTAAGCAGATCAACAGGGTCCATAAATGGGGACGATTGATATTATAAGAGCATGTGACTCTGTGCCTACTTGTTGGTAAGCAGATCAACTCAGCCCATGAATGGAGACGACTGATATTATGAGAGCAGATTATGGACTCTGCGTCTAGTAGTAAGCAACCTACAAAGTCCATGAATGGGTGTATCAATACATTGTTGTTTAATAACATTAATCGCTCCTATTATTCCGGCTAATTGATGCGGTTACAAAACAGATGAATTTACAATTACGATTTAAATAAAACTGTTAAAATTTGTACAATTATATTTCATATTATGTGATTTTTTTTTTATTCTCTTCGGAAATATCGAAAAATGAAACGAATAGATGTTATTTTTAATTACCGTTTATTGTTCATTAAAGATTAAATTATACTGGGTGATATTTTTACCAATGTTAATAATATTTATAGGCATTCAAATTGTATTACTTACAATTTAAAAAAGTAGGTACCTATTTAAAAAAGAAAAAATGAAAGTAAAGTTGTCATAACATTCTAATAAATATTTTTCACTCTGCGTCAAGAAAATAATCTCAAATCCAAAATAATATATTGATAAAAAAAAAAAGTTGTTTTTAATAAATTTACTTTTCCCAGCTCTAATTTAGTAGCGAGTAATCGTATAAGAATGAATGTGTCATTATTTGCTTTTATAAAAACAAACTCGACCTTAGTGGAATGAAATAAAGTCCATTATAATATGTATAGCTCTCAAATAGAAATGCATTAGATTTTATATAAAATAAATTAGTAATTGAACTTACCGATGATAAGATACACCACCATTTAAAACATTTATATATCGGCTATCGTTTTTACACTGCAATACAGCACAATATGGCATATTTACGAAGTTTTTTGCAATTTCATTATCCATAAAATGGAAATTCCCATGAAGGTAAAAACCGTGCCGGTCCGCGCGCGGGGTGCGTTTTTTTTAGCTTCATGGAAATTCCAGAAATTCCGTGGCTATAAGCGTCTCCCCCCGTGGCCGCGTTCCTCTAAGTACCTACTTATAATATAATATAGGTAACTTTTTTTGAAGTTATTTATTTATTTTACAGTTTTATGTATTGTATTTATTTTGGTAATTCCCAACAACAAAAAAGTCACCCAAGGTGAGTCGCATACGTTTGTTTGGTCTTAGGGACTAAGGTACTAGCGCCTAAGATAGCCCACCTCCTATGATGGCCCACCTTAAAAAAAACTCATTTTGATAAATTCAAACAGTTTAAAATTACGCGCGCATATGCCGTTTCACCTGTTAGGTAACTAGCTGTATTCCTTATTTTTTCCTACCCATAATCCAGTCCTATAAAAGCGCCCCCTAGCGGCGATAAATTGGAACTACACAACAAAAATGGTTGAAGTCTAATAAGCTGCGTGTGCACTTTAATTTCGAATTAAAATCAATAATTAACTAACTAATACCTTAAACAAACAAAATAAGTGGTGAAACCAAAGGATACAGTGCCCAGGACACCCCCAAATATTTGTGAGTACCTATCTTATCCACAGCTAGTAAAAACCTTCGAATCAGCGATATATTATTGTATGTATTTCTATTCTACATCACCCATAGACAAAAATGCAACGAATCGCAGTCACGAGCCTACTGCCATTTTTCTAGGAGAAGTCAGTTTACCGGTAACTCTGCAAATGCGGGTCGATTATTAACCTCAAGTTTGTAGGTACTTTTTTAAATAATTTATATGCAAAACTTTGTTATTATAAAAATTTTGTTAGTGATCCGTTTAAAATACATGTTGGGACATTTTATTTGAGGTAAGTTTTGTTTTTATATGTTCTATTTGCTATTTTCCTTGCCTTTTTCAAAACATCGGTAGAGGCTCCTATGAAGGCCTACTATTTGGTCTCCAAAGAAGGCCCGGGCGTTATTAGGGCTGTAAATATTTATTTCTTTAGAAACATATCACATAATTAAAGTAATCATTTAAAATTAAAACATTTTATTGGCAATGGTAATTTTTTAATGAAAGCTGCTATGTCAAAAATACTCATCAGATTTCGTAATTTAAGAAAATTTTAAGCAATATTTTTAGTAGTTGTAAAGCCCTCAGAGAAGTGTTTAACATATCGTACCTACCTATGTTATGAAGTTTGGAAATTATTCAGTTTTTATTTTCATTGGTAGGTATCCAGATCAAAATGGAGCCACCTCAGAAAAAACGTCGAGGTGAATGGTCTGAAAATCAGCTACAGGCAGCCGTCGATGCAGTGACATCTCGTCGTATGTCTCAACGTAAAGCTGCGGCTACTTATAGCATACCAAGGCGAACATTAAGAAATCACCTTAAATCTGGCGTTACAAAAAAGGTAACTGGGCGAGCTCCTACCCTCAGTGATACACAGGAAAAAGATTTAGCCAAGCGTATAATTAGATTGGCCCAAATAGGAATTCCACTGACACCTAAACTTGTTAGAAAACAAGCCTACATGTTTTGCGAAACAAATAAAATATCTCATTATTTTAATGAAAAAAAAAGAATATTGCCGGCAAAAAGTGGCTCCGAAATTTTATTAAGAGGAACCCTGAAATATCTATTCGCAAAGCTCAATTTATGAATACTGCAAGAGCTCAAAAATTAAATAAACATATCGTCTCAGAGCATTTTAAAGCCATCAAGAAACTGTATGATGAGATGGACATTTCTAATCATCCAGAGCGACTTTATAACATGGATGAGAAAGGGTGCCGATTGACCCTTCATCATCAGCAAAATGTATTAGCCGCAAAAGGGGCCAAAAGAGTGCATTTCATAGCAGAGGAACACGCTGAGAATGTTACAATTGCAGCTTGTGTCAATGCTGTAGGTATTGCGATTCCCTCTATGATTATTTTCAAAGGCAAAAGGCTTAAACCAGAATTTAACGATAATTTGCCTTCTGGTAGTTTGGTCAAAATGGCTCCCAAAGGCAGCATGACTACTGATCTTTTTGTAAATTTTATTATTCACCTTGCCAAATTCAAGTCACCTGGAAAATGTCTCTTAGTTTTTGACGGAGCTTCCTCCCATCTTGATGCCAGGATTGTAGATGCGGCTGACGAAAACGATATCATTTTGTATTGCCTTCCGTCTAATACTACACATGAATTGCAGCCACTTGATAAGTCTGTGATGAGATCCTACGAGCATTATTGGGACGAAGAAGTGCTATTGTATGCTTATCAACATCCTGAACGCAAACTTACGAAAGCCAGATTTAATATTATTTTTACAAAAGTGTGGTCTAAATGTATGACCCAAGACAATATAAAAAATGGATTTAGAGCAACTGGGTTATACCCATATGACCCAAACGCTATTCCGGATGAAGCATATGCGCCTTCCATACTTACACAACGGTCTAATTCACGAGATAGCACACAAAGTTCGATTACCCCACAAGCTTCTAATTTACTAGAGTCACGCATAGGCACAAACGATAATAACAACATTGATTCTGATATTACAGACTGTGAGGATAACATATATACATCACCATCTATGATTGAGCATGACGTTGATGCATTGTTGGTAAGTAGTATTGAACCTAACAATCCCGAAAACACCATAAAGTTGGTCGATTACAGTTTTTCATCCACATGTACCATAGAAGATATCACTGAGCACTGTAGCAGATTACCCCTTAAAGACATAAGTGTTAATATAACTTCCGAATGCCATACACCAATACCCAGTACATCCGGAATATCTGTACAATGTCGACCTTTGATCAATTCTTATGCGTCAGATTCTGACCATGAAACCATGGACATGACACTATTTCAAAGCTTATTATATCCACCTAGGAACCCTAATATTTATTCATCAACTTCAGAGTCTGAAGATGAAAATATAAACCTATACGCAGAGGAAAAAGGTACATCGCAGGCTAAATAACTGTACGACTCTAAAGAAGATGTACCATTATTTAAATTGAAACCAAAACAAATCGGATAAAAAAAAATACAAGAAAAGACCCCATTTCATCAACTAATCCCAACGCCAAATTTTGCAACTGTAAAGGCTAAACCTAGACGAAAAGCATTGAATTATATAGGCCAGAGAATTACAAAAGATTTGTTTGATAGAAAAGCTGAAAAAACAGATTCGTATAAAGTATTAAACAAAACCAAACAAAAACATAAGAGTGCAAAAAAGGCATTACAAGCAGGCAAGACGACAAAAAACGACGGAAGACAGGAAAAACAGAAACGACATGGAAAAGAAGAACGACAGAAAAAAGATAATAAATTAAGAAAGACAATTTTAAACAATGAGTGGTATTGCAACGCATGTAAAATTGAACATATTGCAGATATGCGACAGTGCAAAGATTGCATGGCTTGGTATCACGAGGAATGTGTTGGATTAACGAAGGACGATGATGAACAGTTTGTGTGTCCAAATTGCAATTAAAAGGGTTTCATTCTTCCTTAATATCTTCTACTTGAAGAATAAGTTATTGTTGTTAAAAGTTTGTTTGTTTGGTTTTTGTATTAGTTTTAAAAGTTTTTATTTTGTTGTTTTCATATTTGAGTTAGTAATTTATAGGCAATCTGCCAATAGTGTTCAATTTTATATACGTTGCAATACCACTCATTGTTTATAATTGTCTTTCTTAATTTATTATCTTTTTTCTGTCGTTCTTTTTTTCCATGTCATTTCTGTTTTTCCTGTCTTCCGTCGTTTTTTATCATCTTGCCTGCTTGTAATGTCTTTTTTGCACTCTTTTATTTTTGTTTGGTTTTTTTAATACTTTATACGAATCTGTTTTTTTCAGATTTTCTATCAAACAAATCTTTTGTAATTCTCTGGCCTATATAATTCAATGCTTTTCGTCTAGGTTTAGCCTTTACAGTTGCAAAATTTGACGTTGGGATTAGTTGATGAAATGGGGTCTTTTCTTGTATTTTTTTAAATCTGATTTGTTTTTATTTCAACTTAAATAATGGTACATCTTCTTCAGAGTCGTACAGTTATTTAGCGTGCGATGTACCTTTTTCCTCTGAGTATAGGTTTATATTTTCATCTTCAGACTCTAAAGTTGATGAATAAATATTAGGGTTCCTAGGTGGATATAATAAGCTTTGAAATAGTGTCATGTCCATGGTCAGAATCTGACGCAGAAGAATTGATCAAAGGTCGACGTTGTACAGATATTCCGGATGTACTGGGTATTGGTGTATGGCATTCGGAAGTTATATTAACACTTATGTCTTTAAGGGGTAATCTGCTACAGTGCTCAGTGATATCTTCTATGGTACATGTGGATGAAGAACTGTAATCGACCAACTTTATGGTGTTTTCGGGATTGTTAGGTTCAATACTTCTTACCAACAATGCATCAACGTCATGCTCAATCATAGATGGTGATATATATATGTTATCCTCACAGTCTGTAATATCAGAATCAATGTTGTTATTATCGTTTGTGCCTATGCGTGACTCTAATAAATTAGAAGCTTGTGGTGTAATCGAACTTTGTGTGCTATCTCGTGGACTAGACCGTTGTGTAAGTATGGAAGGCGCATATGCTTCATCCGGAATAGCGTTTGGGTCATTTGGGTATAACCAGTTGCTCTAAATCCATTTTTTATATTGTCTTGGGTCATACATTTAGACACACTTTTGTAAAAATAATATTAAATCTGGCTTTCGTCTCATCACAGACTTATCAAGTGGCTGCAATTCATGTGTAGTATTAGAAGGAAGGCAATACAAAACGATATCGTTTTCGTCAGCCGCATCTACAATCCTGGCATCAAGATGGGAGGAAGCTCCGTCAAAAACTAAGAGATATTTTGCCAATAGGGTTCATTGTTACCAAATTTACAATTAGTGATTTTAATAATGCCTAATAAAGCCCACCTTAAATTATGGGTTAAAGTTAATTCCAAGTAACTTAGATTTAAGTATTGATTTTGTCAGAGTTCACTTAAGAAATAAGTTTAAAATATTTTTTTTTTTGTTTGATATGTCTTTTTTATTTTATAATAAGTTTAATTTTTAATAGACCTTGGAAGGCCCAATTGCAAATTGTGACTGAGTTACAACAATTTAACGTAAGTTTATTATACAATCCCTTATTATTTAATGTTTTCTCGTTTTTAGGAATTATAGACTTTGTTTTTATCTAAATACAAGCATTTATGTAACGGGCCTAATTAAGATACTATGTTCCTAACAAAGCCCACCTAAAGCATTTTTAAAATACTCTATTTTGTAAGTAATATACAACTTTATGTTTTTATTTTAAGGATGATTAATCTAACCAATGAAAAATAAAGGATTTGAAGGATTTTGCATTTACTTATTATTTAATTCTATCAATTTATGAAAGCTTTGCAAAAAGTGGGCCTTACAAGGCACCGGTACCTTAATAGTTTGGAGTTATATCATAGGACCCATCCAGACTGCAGAAGTAGCTACCTGAGGAGAATTGAGAAATAAGGGCGACGTAGAACGTACCTATATCTACTGATGAAAAAAAGAAAGTGACCAGCGGCGGCCACATTGTTTCTTATAACGAAAACGTTACCATGTGAAAAAAATATTTCTTTAAAAATTACATTGAATAATCAGCAACAAAAATAACTAAAAAAAGCAAACACTTTATTCCCTCGTGTTACAGGTACTATTGCTTTGGCAGTTTTTAGCATCCCGTGAGGTGACAATTGTACATAAAGGATTTCGTTACATTGACAATCTAACGTTGTCTTTAAAAGAAACAGAATGGTACTTTAAGTACTGTTTTACCTAGTTACGCGTATGCTTTAAAAGCCCGGCTACTGTACAAGGATGACTTCCTATTTAGGTGAAAAAAAGTTGTTAATAAAATTATTAATTATATTAATTTATAAAATTAATTAGCAAGTATAAATGCCCCGCGACATTGCGGGTAGGCGGTTGAGGCATGCGACGCAGATCAGTCTTATCGGAAGGCGAGTCCTTTCCCCACTACCGCTAGGAGTGACGTTTCATACAACCACACACCGTCTCGAAGCTGGGTCATCTTGCGGCGGGGCTTGTGGCACCGGCCGCGAGGCTTCTGGCACCGGCCGCGGGGCTTGTGACACCGGCTGTGTGTTTAGGATCAGCGGCTTAAAAACTCCATCATTTGGATAACATTCCGCCAGCTCTTGTTCAGTAAGTAAACATTTAGCTAGGCCCCTCTCGTCTTTTCTCTCCAGTTTGTTGAGGACATCGTTCAATTTTTTACAATAAATTCCTTGTATTGTAGGGCGCATGTTTTCTATCAAGTTATATTCTTTGTTCCAGAAATATGGTATAGATTTTATCTCAAGCGCCTCCAGTAATTTTTGTACCATCGCTTCAAAAAGCTTGGCCAGTCCGTTTTGCCAGTGCCTTTTGTTATTCTTGGCCTCGATTTCCCACAAGAACACTGTCTTTATATAGTAGCTGGCTATCTCTGTCATGCCCAACCGGTCCCGTAACTTCTTAATCTGTAACAGAGCACAGGTTGAGCATTAAAATTAAACCCTAACGAAAAGGGTATGATAGAATAGAATAGAAAAATTATTCCAAAAATAAAACAATTAGTTACTTTAAGAATTTAATTAAATAAGTATGTTCATTTATGATGAACGAAAAAACTGGATTTGCCCAAAACGGGCATTACTTATTAGTTTTGCAGAGTGGAACATTGATATACCTTATGTTTCATACCCGCAAATCACATAAACACGATACACACTCGTCTGTAGATGAGTTTTTGTTAAACAATCTTTCATTTAGCTACTTTTTTTTTCGATAATATAAATAAACCTTTTCTATCGATGGAATTCTATAGTTTAAACAGTAAATTCTATAGTAAGTGAAAGATTGTATCATGAATGTTTGATACAATAGAGTATATGTAGTAGGGTAGAGCATCGATTCATAGATCGTACTTAAGTACCGTACCGTACGTACGAGAGAAGCATTATTGTTATATGCACGTGTAAACTTACCAGTCGTATGGTACATTTGAGATTATCGCACCCCGTCATTAAATCTTTTTCGTAATCATGGAAGGCGAGTCTCCAGCATCGGTTCTTGAGTTTTGGGTTATCGATGGACTTGTTGGGCTTCGGAACCGCGTACCAGAAGTGGGAGCACGATGCGGGCGGCGTCCGGTAACCGCGCGGCCATCGACTGTTGCGCGATGAGCCGTGCTCAAACCGGATGACCGGCACCAAGTCCACGTCCAGCACGAACGACTCTCGGCGCAGGAGCAGCGTCATCGCCGGACCTGACTCTTTCATTCTTATGGAGTAAGGAACGCCGCGGACTTGCACCTCGTGGTTCAGTAGATTGAGGGCGCGGTGGACGGTCTTCTGCATCCAGAACCGGAAGGCGCTCTGCAGGAAGTACTTCTCCTGGTCGCGCCAATTCCGAGTGACCTTGTGCTTCCTTTCCCATTCGGGCTGTTTGTCGAGGTCATCAAAAGCCTGTCCGATTCGCATGGTCACGAACCCGGGCGAGTGGTTCTCCATAAGGATCCCCCGCTGGCTATTCTCGTAGTTGATCGGCAGTCTTACTACGATGTTGACGTCGAACTCGTCCAGCTTTCCTACCTTGATTCCGTCGTAAACGCTGCCTGCGACCTGCACCTGAAATTACATCACCATTATATTATTGGGGTCCTAGATTACAGGCCATATGTGGTTGCGGATTACCAGATAGGTATCCCTAATTGAATGCGGAAAAATATGTCGAACCTGTGTGGCGTACTCCTTGAAGAACGTATCGCATTCCCCCATCTTTTGTTTGACTTGCCGGAAAGCTTCGTTAAAGATTTCAAGGTTCATACTATATTCAGAATCTTGTATTGCAATAAATTTATTGAATACATTCAATAACAGAGAGTCCACGGTCATCTTGAATCTGTAGTATACTTCGGTACTGAAACACAAATAAACTTATAGCAAACATAATAATTAATTTGCAGCAGACAGTTGATTGCTGTAGCGGAATTAGAATATTACACACACTTTGTTGGGGCAACAGCTAGGGTTAAAAACATCCGGGTTTACAACTTTAGTCCATTGGTGAATAACAAATAACTTATAATAACACCGGTACTTATTTTTATCCTTATCACATATAATTATTAATACTTACTAGTAAAATTATCTCTAATTCTAGGTAGTTATATAAATACAAATAAATAAATAAAAATATCAAAAACTATTTTCACCTCTTCACAAAGCGATCAAAGTGTGATAGTAGTTATCTCAAGTAGGTATTGTAACTTTGCTGTCCTCTAACTTGCGTCCGCTGAATATCGCTGTTGTAGAACTTGTGCGCTGAATAAAGCGAAACTAGCTTTTATATATTATCGTGACTTAGTATAAGATTAAATATTTGATACCTACCTAAATCAATCATGTATTGCACAATACTGTGGAAGGATCTGGACGTTTCCGATTTTCTCCGAAATACTGAGTAGAGTAGATGTTCGAGAATACAGGGTGGATATTTGAGACATGACAGTATAGTTACCGTTATAGTTACGCGAGATCGTTCCTAGGAGGCCATCCATACATTTTTGAGATATGCTGAACTACATTCACAGATTTTGAAAAAAAAACGCCTTGTCTTTAATATTAACTAAAATGAGGTGTAAAGCTTATTGTGCCACATTCGGTTGCTTAAATAATAGTAACAAGGATCCGGACCTTACGATTTTCATACTTTCAAAGGACCTCAAAAGGTAAATCCACTCCTACCGCGGTTATTATTATATAGGCAGGTTAAACCAGGGGGGTTTTAATTTGTATATGGGGTAGTACACATGCGGCGGCTTATGTTGAGTGTTTGTAGGTGGAACCCCCCCCCCCCCCCCCTCGAACTGGTGATGTTGATTTTTTATGATTGCTGCTCTCCAAAAATCGTGCGTAATGCGTGTTTTTTTTTGTTCGTTCAAAAATTTTAAGCATTTATTTATTTAGTTGTTGTACAAGTAGAACAAATTTATCATCCTATATATTGGGTAGATAACGTTTGCTAGTGAACCTTATCTCTCTATGTAATACAATACTATATCGTAATGTGAGTGGGGAAGGGGGGGGGGGGGCTTGGCTGAAACTATAATGAGATTAAGTAATACTGATTATAAATATCCCTTACATTAAATAAAGACCTTAAATTAATTACGTTTTTAAATATGTACCTACTACTACAACATTGTTTAATTTTAATTTATTATTTAGAACATTTTCACACATATTGCCTTGGTCACAAATTAAGCTGAGCTTGTTCGAGAGACAACAAAACATACTGATATTATACCTACGGGTGGGAATCGAACCCACGGCTTCCTATACAACTTCATAGGCGCAACTACGCCACATAATTGAATAAGCAATAAAAGAGCGTGGCTGAGTATTTACGCTGACACAATCCAAGGGTCGGTGGTTCGAGCTTTGACTTGGGTAGGTATGTACGAGTATGACCATCTTGTTTCATAATGTTGGTACTTAACTTTCCGCTTTGTACTTTTATTACCGGATTAGTTAAAAATAATAACCTGAGTAGTTAGGTCGTAGAATTTGATACCATTATGATTATAATTAGGGTCTCGTCGAGTTTCGGGTCACACGAGAATAAAGTCGGTCCCTACACCTACTGCTAATGCCAATCGTGCGCACTAGCGTTACAGCGGTACTCCAGCAGCTTTAGCAACTATAAACGGCAAGCAATATAAATGGCATTTGCTTCTCATAAATTAAACTACAAGGCTTTTTAAAGTGCAAATTATAACTTTAAGCAGCCTTGAATACAAATAATCTGTGTATAAATTGGTAGAGTAGTTTTGTGTGATGGCCGTACAAACAGACACGAATTCCAAAAATAATATTTATATGTATTGTTCTATAGCCAATTTTGCCAACCTTACAGATTTTATTCATTTACAATTTTATTATACGTGTTATTATTGAATTTAACGAGGTATGTGGTTTATAAAAATGCAATTTGCCAACCATATTGTGAAAACAAGATATTTATTGCATCACCTAAGCTAAATACAATACTAATTAGTGAAAACTCAACCTTTTATTTAAAAATATCAGAAAAACTTCAAGTAGGTATTATTCTAGGATGATTATCCTAGTAATCACAAACAATGAGATCAATATTTATTAAAAACTAGCTGACCCTCGAATATTCGTCTGCGTAACTTTAACCGTTTACGCAGCGCACGCAACAGAAGCTCTCAAAAGGAATAAATATATTTTCCCCGTTTTTGCAACATTTTTCATGACCAATAGGAGCGGGGCGCTCCTATTGGTTGCAGCGTAATGTTACAAGCATTCCTCGTTATATGGGATATCTGACACTAAAATATTAATGACCCTGAATGTAGCAGACAGCAGACAAAAAAAATACTTAGATAGGGAAACCTCCGAGACAAAACGGATAAGTGAAATTTACTGCATGGGGAATGGTTTGTCGTCATATTACCTACATAATATGGTAATGCTCGGAATATTTTTTTGACTCCTGACCTGATTTTTAATTAAAAAGACAGTTTTAGGTGCTCTTATGAAGCAACCCTTTGTCAAAAAAATATATAATTTTATATTTAAGCTTTTTTTTTTGTTCCCTAAAGGTGGTTCCTGCCATTTTTTTTATTTTTACCCTGTGCTATTTTTTGCTGTGGACTTTTAGGTCCAAACAATTAATTTATGCACCACATTTCACTTTATTAACTTATTTTTTTGAAAAAAAAATGTACCATATTTTCGTTATATTTACGCAATCTAGAATATTTAGTATTTCTTTATTAAATTATTTTTTATTAATATTGTGTATTTTCGTCTTATTTTTATATTTAAAAAGTTGGAGACGTTAGTAAAAGATTTTTTTTTTAATTTACAAAAAGTAGTTTTTATAAAAATCTCAAGATATTAGATGAGTATAATAATAGTTCATAGGAAAACGACACCAAAAACGTCCTCATTATTAAATGTGATCTGTTACAATTTTTTACTCGAAGCGGGTCAGGTACCTACTGGCCGCCATCTTCAATATCTCACTTCCAGTTGATATTTTGAGTCGGTAACAAGCATTTCAGATGAATGTATGAATCTTTATTTGCATAATTCAGAGTTTACAAGTTTAAAAAAAAATATGTATACCTACAGTTTGAGGCGTGCAAAATCATTATTAAATATCGATGTCAGGAGAAAAACATTAAATTACAAATATAAACTACAATCCCAATTACAAAAATAAAAATGTCAAATGACACAAAGACAAAATGACAACAAGACAGAATGACAACACAATAGGTATTAGGTACATTGAAATTATTATCATTATGTCATATTAACAAAGTTAATGTTATAAATACCTATATCAATTATAAATCATATAAAACCCTCTAAAATGTTAACAAATTTAAATCATTGCATGCATGTCAGATTATGTCAATGCTCAATTTATGTCATTTATATAATCATTATGGAGTAATATGCCTTATCAATTAGATATAAGTTAAGCCTTTTCTTAAATATATTTGTATTGTCAATATCTCTTAGTTCCTTTGGCAGGTTATTAAAAATTCTGTGGGTCATACCAAATACACTGTTGCTAAACAGAGTAGTCTTAAATGTTGCTGGGTTAATTTTAATACCATTTATTTCGTTACGATAACAGGTAAATAAATCTAAATTGTTTTTAACAAACATAGCAGTTTCAAACACATAAATGCTAGGCAAAGTTAATATTTAGTTTTAAAAAATGCAATCTGCAACTTTCCGTTTGTTTTATATGGCAAATAGCTCTGACACATTGTTTTGTGCCACAAAAGCAATATTTTTATCCATAGAGTTTCCCCAAAACATGACCCCATATCTCAAAATTGAGCCTACATAACTATGGTACGCAGCTAAAACTGCAGTCTGATTTACGACTTTAGATAGTCTATAGAGCGCATATGAAAATTGATTGACTCGTCTGCATAAGATGTCAATATGTACTTTCCAAGTTAAATTACAGTCAATGTTTAATCCTAAGAACTTCGTTATATCGGTTTTATTTATGTTTTCTCCTAAATGTCTAATGTTCAATAACATGTTGTCATTTTTCCTATTACAAAAAATTCATAATTTTTGTTTTGTCAATATTAATTTTTAGATTATTGTGCCGCGGCCATTCAGTCAATTTGATTACCGCATTGAATTTGTTTTTCATATTCCTTAGGATTACTGTTTTAACTATTAAATATTACCGTACTATCATCGGCAAATAATACCATCGGATACTCAATACAATTAGGAAAGTCATTTATATAAATTATAAATAAGAGATTTAGAAAGGTCTTATTAGTTACAAAAATCCATTATCCAAAAAATTCTATGTTTTGCTTCTAAAATGGACTTTATTCCATAAAAACCTCAGACTTAGGATCTTGCTTGTGGCATAAAAAAAAATTTAAGAAAAAAATTGTCAAAAATTATTTTGAAATCTACAATCAAATGGATAATTAGATAATTATTTGGCAAATACAGACAATAATGAAATACGAATATAATAGTTAGTTATGTTTTGTCGGTGGTCCGGTATAGGTGGGCTCTTCACACGCTCGGTGATATCGACGGCTGCCGCTATTCGTGGCCGCAGCCGGATGAGGCCATCCACTTGTACGGCGAGTGCTCGTAGTCGGCTGTGGGTTGACGCGGCTCCGACGTCGCGTAGGCTCCGGAGGTCTTCGGTGAAGGTTGCTTCCTGGCTGGTTTTGTTCAGGAGTCGTTCTGCGCGGTGTAGGTACTTGTTCTCAACGAAGTTCGGTGCGGTCTTCGCCTCCAACTCGTTGAACGTCTTCCTCATTCTCCGCGCAGAGTGGCGCCAGTTAGGGTCCTTTTCGTTGTTCCTGGTCCGTTGGTAGAGGGTTTTCATCTTCACCGCTCGACGTAGCCCGATGATATAATCTATCACCCTTGCGGTTGTCCGTAGAAGATTCTCCCATCTTGAGAATCTTGCAGCTTCGGGTAGGCTTTCGGCGGTGTTCGTGGTCGATGCGGTGACGACGTTGATTTTCTCCTCTCCGGTTGGTTTGGGCATCGTAGGCTGCTCCGTAGGCCAAAGGTCTGGGTGTTGGCGGAGAAATTCGGGGCCCTTATACCAACGATGTTCGGCACCAAAGTCGTGAGGCACGCTGCGGGTCGCGTCGTCCGCCACATTCAATTTAGTGGGTACCCAACGCCACTCCTTGACTGCGGTCTCTTCTTGTATGGCGGCGATGCGATGGGCGACGAACGGCCGGTATGAGCGGGCGCCTGTTCTCAGCCATGTTAATACAGTGCGGCTGTCTGTCCAAAACGTTCTTGACGTGATTTTCACTCGATGCTCCTCGACGACGGTGATCGCCATGCGGCTGCCCATTGCGGCGGCTTGTAGCTCGAGTCGCGGTATCGAGGTGAGCTTGAGTGGTGCGACTCTTGCTTTGGCTATGATGAGTGATAAGTTGACTTCACCGTCGGCTGAGGCGCTCCTCCAGTAGAGAGTGGCAGCGTAGGCGGCTTCGCTTGCATCCACGAAGATGTGCAGCTGTACGTCTTCGGCATGTCCATAGCCGAGGTAGCAGCGGGGTACGGAGACGCATCGTAGTCGCCGCAGGTTTTCCAGCCACTCCGACCATCGAGCGGCTAGGTCTGGGCTTAAGCTTTCGTCCCAGCCGATGCCTTGTCGCCATACCTCTTGCAGAATTTGCTTCGCAGCCACTGTCACTGGTGATGCTAATCCCAGTGGGTCGAAGAGTGACATCACGATCTTGAGGGCTTCGCGTTTGCTCGGGGCTTCTTTATTCAGCATCTGATGCGGGATTCGCGCCATGTCGAGGTTGAAGGCGAGTCTGTCGTCAGTAGGTCTCCAGATTAAACCCAGGACCCTCTCGGCTTTGGTGCCGTCGCTAATGTTGACAGAATGTGGCGGCGTAGCGTCGTAGCTGAGGGCCTTGAGGACGGCTGGCTCGTTGGAGGCCCACTGTCGCAATTCAAAGTGGCCTCGCCGATGGATGTCTCGAACCTCGGTGGCGATTCTGATGGCATCTTCCTTGTTCCGGAACGATTGTATGTAATCGTCCATATAATGGTTCTCAACGATGGCCTTTGCTGCATCCGGATGAGAGGTCTTGTATTTTGATGCGTTGAGATTTTTGACGTAGATAGCTGTGGTTGGTGAGCTGGTCGCGCCGAATATCAGTGAAGTCATTCTGAATTCTTCTGGCGGTTTGTTGTCGCGACGGCTCCCTCGCCATAGGTATCTCAATGCGTTGCGATCTTCAGCTTTAATCTTGATCTGCATGAACATCTCTGTAATGTCGGCGGATACGGCGACTCGATGTTCCCGGAATCTCATCATAACTCCCGGTAGTGACTGTAGGAGGTCCGGTCCGGTGAGCAGTTGATCATTGAGAGATGTTCCTCCGCTTTTGGCAGCTGCGTCGTGCACGATCCGTATTTTGTTTGGTTTCATCGGGTTGAAGACAGCGAAGTGAGGTAAATACCATATTTTTCCGGCTTTATCGGATGGTGATGCAGGCTCGGCGTAGCCCTTGTAGAGGAGAGAGTTCATTTGTTCTTCATATTTAGTCTTGAGCTGCGGGTTTTTATCAAGCTTCTTCTCAATATTGTGTAAACGGCGACGGGCGTTCTCGTAGCTATTTGGAAGTGCTACGACGTGACTATGTTTCCATAGTAGCGGTGTCTCGTAGCAGCCGTCATCCGTTTGGCTCGTGCCCGTAGTCAGCGTTTTCATCGCTTTCTCCTCTAGGTCGGTCTGCGGTAGCTTCGGTGTGATGGTGAGGGACTCGAGGGCGAAGTATCTCTTCATCTGTTCATCCATTTGGTGATCTTCAGGCGACAAGTGGTGGATGAAGTGGACCTGCTGTCCGGTGGTGCGTGTTCGGGTCCCGTGTAGCACCCATCCGAGCGGTGTCATCGAGGCCACAGGTTGGTGCGATTTCCCTTTTCTGGTTTCGGTGGCCAGGAGCAGATTCCAATTATCTTGGCCTATCAGCACCCGAGGATGAGCTTCTTCGTATCTCAGGCTGTCTTCTATCCCGGTGAGATGTTCGCAGTCTTTCAAGTCTTCATCGGCGATTGATTGCGCCGATATTTTCAAGTTAGCCATTGTCCGTGCGCTGATTTCGTAGTCGCTCGTAGCGCCGCGTAGCGTGATGTTAACACGTCGTGACGTCAGCGCAGGTATCTTTGTGTTAGCGATGGCTTCAATACATAGCGACTCCTCCGGTCCGTCGGCTCCAATCTGGCGGGCTAATTCGCTGTCTACGAGCGTTATCGTAGATCCGTCGTCTAGCAGTGCGAAAGTCTTTATTTCTCCCGCCGGTCCGGAAACGTAGATTGGTACTATCTTCAGATATGTTCTGAGGCGATGTGGCGTCCAAGTTGAAGCGACGGTTTCTTTTCTTTGCTCTGTTCTCGGAGCATAGTGAAGGAGGCTGTGATGTGTTCTGAGGCATCCGTCTACGCCGCATTTTTGTCTTCGACAAAAGTGCCTTGAATTCCGCGGGCGTAGACATCCGAAGCATAGTCGATGTTCCTTTGTAACGTCCCATCGGTCATCGCTGTTCAGGCCAATGAAAGTTGAACAACCGCTCATTCTGTGGTTGCCCTTACACACGGGGCATCTGGACTGCGCTGTTTCTATCGTCGGGGCTGTGGCGTTGTCCATAGGAGCTGGCTGTTGCTTGTGGTTGCAAAGGTTCGTGGCTTCAGTGATTTTGTGAGTTCTCTGCATGGCGCGTCTTGAGGTTGCGATGCCTTCTGCTGGGATTATTTCTGGTTTTGCAAATGGTGAGCTTAATTCTGCTTCCCTTTGCAAAAAATGTGCCATGGTCATGATGTCTGCCTTTGACTGCTGGGTTGCTGAGAAGTCGTACCAGCGGTACGTTTGGGCTGGCGTCAGTTTCTCGACCATGTTTGTCAGGAGCTCCGGTGTCAGTAGATACGAGAGGCATTTGAGAGAGCGTAGGGTGGCTACGACGTTCGCTAGGCGGCTCGCGGCTATCCCGATGTCCTTCGGCTGATCTGTGAGGCGTGGTAGGGCCCTCAGACGTTCTATGTACGTCTGTGCGATGGCATCGGGGCGCCCGAATCTTGTTTCCAGACGTCGTATTATTTCGTTCGTTGGCACTCCATATTCCAACAGGCTCTCGACTGCTTCCTTGGCTCGTCCTTTGAGACTCTTCCGTAGTCTTCCTCGGTTTTCAGTCTCCGTGAAGTTGTTTGAAGAGTCCCGGTATGCGTTGTAGAACGACAGCCAATCTTGGTGAGATCCGTTGAACGTCGGTAGGTCGATCGATCGGTAACTGTGCCCGTCCCTGGCGGCCATGGCTATGGCTGCCGCTAATTTGGAGAGGTCAATGTTCTGCTCATTTGTGGCGACGACTCCCGCCGCCGTGGATTGTGGGTTGAAGAGGGTTCTCGGTGTCTGCATGAAGGCCTTTTCCCGGCCGATGGGGCTCGGCGCCGATGCATAACGTTGGCTGGGTCTCAAAGGTGCGGCTGCGTACTGCTGTTCATTATGGTCTTCAATAGTTGCTGCCCCCGGCTGTGGGAGCGGCACGGCGTAATGGACAGCGGTAGGTGTCGGTGCCTTTTCAATGGCTAACACGTCGGATTGGCTGGCGGCCAACCACTCGTGCACCCTGACTTGAGATCCGGCTGATGAAGCGTGGCTGCTTCTTTCCTCTTCTTCGCCACTGGATAAATGTTCCTCCAACACGGCCAATTCCGCTTCGGCTGCTTCGACCTTCAGGCGTGCCAATTTTGCACGCGCTTCAGCTATGCGTTGTGTACGTTTGGAGGTCCCGCTCCGGGTTGAGGATCTTCTCGTTGACGAGGCTTGAGCGGGGTGTTTTCTTCTCGTCGTTGCTTCTGTAGTCGTAGTCCGTTCGGTCGTCGGGACATCTGTTCCCGTCGACCATGCTGGATCGGTTTCTCCGGTGGTCCCTGAAGTCGGCGGTGTTGGTGTGGGAACCAACTGCGGCATGGGGTTCTGTACGTCGTCCGTAAAAACGGTCTGGTCTCTTGAGACAGCGGGCGACGATGATGCTGCATGACTTGGCAGGGACTGTGCTACGGCTGGTCGGCCACTGGTTGACCTGGTGATCGGCATATTCGGTTTTCTGTTCTTCCTCAGTGTCCGGTTAGAAGGACCAGCTCGATGTGCGAGACGCCGGTTGGAGGAAGAGGGCCGATCACCGTTTTTTGCTGTCGGTGGCCGATGAGTTCAATGAAACTTCATTCCTTTAGTAATTTTCCATCGGGCAATGTTCGGGCAGCGTTTCTTCATAGTCCCATTTCAGGGGACCCGGGACCAAGCCTCAGGAGTGTACTTCTCGTACCGGATTGTCGAATTGAACTAACTTTTTCCTGAGACTTGGTGCCTGTTATATTGTCGACCCGCGCACGCAATCGACTGTGTTTCGCTACTTGCGAAAGTGGGCGGGGCGACAACATTTTTTGGCTACCGCGCGAAACATTACCCTAATGGGAACCATTTATTTTAATATTTACAAAAATCCTAAAACTAACACGACGATTCCCACCATAGCAGCGGTCGAGAGCGGACGTGCGTTAGCCTCCAGTGCAACCTTACCCCCTCTCCTCCGCGCTACGTCGTGAATATCTACATCTACCCGCAAGTTACTTCGAGTATTTCTCCGAGCAACCTGCGTGTTCTGCAATCAACCTGCGTGTTCTCAAGTGGTTTCCGAGTCGTAGGTGCCTCCAGAGCGTCGACCGAGTGTTGGGGGGAATACAAACAATTGCAGTCCCCCTGTAACTGCCCGGCCGGCGAACTGCCTGGCAACAAAACCTCTCCGGTCGCCCTACCGCACGTCGGGTTCGTAAGTCCACAAAACAGACAGACTTGACTGACCGATCCCATCGGATACCCTGCCGGGCTTGCCAAATCCGGCAGGGCTAATCCCCCTCTGGTGGGATCAAGCATACTCCCCCGAATAGGGCCGCCCGAGGAAAAAAGTTCTGTCTTTTTTCCTCCGTCCACTTTAAGTTGTCGTGCGGTAGGTCCCTGTTTGTAGGAGTCTTTCCTAACCCAAGCGGACGGCTGATTACTCGTAAAGAATAATCACACCGTCCGTGAATGTACCAGCCGCACTGGGGAACGGCACTCCTAGCTTGGTCGCTTTCTAGTCTTGTCGTTGTTTGTTTTTGTTGTATTGTGAAAATTCTGTCTTTGATTATTTTTCGGTCTCCATTAGGGTAGTGTTCTGCGCACGACCCAATATTTTTGAAATTTCCCCTTCCACTTCTTATTGGAATCTGACCGGAAGTACGCCTATCGTCACTTCCGATTGGATTCCTAATAATTAGATTTTATTTTCATTTTGTCCGTCCATCCGTATTATATTGGATTGGATTATTTCCAATAAGATATAGTTTTTATTTTATTATATTCTTATTTCCTTCTTGTTAACTCACTATTATGCTCTTGCAGGGTGAATAACTGTGTGAGAGCTATCAGTCAACAATGTCCGACCGAAGCCGGGACAAGGCGTCCAAGCCTGCATTCCGGATAAGGTCCAAATCATCGGGCCCAACTATTCGGCCACAACCAGAAGCTCTGCACCCCGACCCCCGAGGCCCCGCTCCGGACGAGGTCGTGCCGTCCACTTCTCGTCAAGTGGTCGGGCGAACTACCCTTGCCGGGAGGGAGGTCGCGGTGGTCTCCGCGAGCCCGAAATGGCGGCAACTAGTGCCTCCATCATCCACCCAACAACAACCACAAGCTCTTCCGTATGAAGACATTTCCTCCGGATCTTCCAATGAGAGCGAAGAAGATGATGCCATCGGTGCCATGGGGACTCGACATTCCACCGAGTCGACATGGTATCAAGACCTGCCAACGGCGATGCCACAGCGCCCGCCTAAACATCCGCGTGACTCGAGTGGGGACAGCCTACCCCCGGCCCAAAAGCCAGACCACAGGCCTTCCCCAATAACTCATTCGATCTCACCGATCGCCCCGCAGAGAACGTCATCACCCATTGCGCAACCCGCCCCTACAAGCCCAATAGCCCGCAGGGACCCCCGCATCGTCGCTAACGAACAACGTGAGGCCGCGATGCGGGCCACCGGCATGTCGTTTGCCGCGGCGGCCAGCCAGCCGCCAAGTACATCGCAGCCAACAAGCCAAGATGACGCCCAACTACCTCCTTCATCTACGGATCAAGCCCAGGCACCTCCCAAGGTAAAGATACCACCAATCACCGTGGAGACTTTACCGAACTGGACAGTCCATTTTAGGACCCTAAAAGGGATTCTAGGCTTCGCCCCTAACGCTAGACCCCTAGGGAAAGGTGTTCGATTCCTCCCCAAGAGTATCGTCGAGTACCGCGGGGTCCAGAAATACCTCGCGGAGGCTCGTCAAGCAGACCCAAGGATCATAGGGCACAGCTATGCGGTGCCCCAAGATAGGGCCCACAAGGTGGCTATCACCGGCCTCCTGAGGGAAACCCCAATCGAGGAATTGTTGGCTGACCTTGAGGCCACAGTAGGTGTCCGGCCGGAATTTGCCAGGGCCATTCCCCCCAGGCACGGCAGACCGGGCACCACATTCTTCGTGCAGTTTCCTCATCTGTCACGCGAAGAACAGAGTAAACTGATGGGGATCCAAGAACTCCTGGCGATCCCCAATATTTCAGTGACAACATGGGTCCGCAGGGCGGGCCCACCACAGTGCCACCGCTGCCAGACTTTTGGCCATTCTTCGTTGGGCTGCTTTCGGCCCGCCCGCTGCGTGCGCTGCGCCGGGGCCCACCCAGTGTCGGAATGCGACAGAGAGCACGCAGCTATTAAGTGCGCCAATTGTGGCCAACCGCATGCGGCAAACAGCAGGGCTTGCCCTGCGTTTCGACGAGAGGCCCGTAAACTCGAAGCCAACATCCCACCACCACTTCCAGAAGAGAGAAGACTACCAGTGGCCGAACAGAGGTACACCCAGCCCACAATCCAGGAGCCAACTCAGCAAGGGAACCTTATGGCGCCGGCTAGGGGCCCGGCACCCAGAGGCGGAGATCCCCAACCAGCAAGCCTTCCTCTCAAAAAGAGGAAGACCAAAAAGAAAAAAAGGCGCACTCTGAACGAGCCTCCCCACCCAAGAGCGGAGCCGGCTATCCAACTGGCGACCGCAGTACCACTCACGGAAGCACAACCGCCGCCAATACAAGCAGCTCGAAACCAACTGGTGCCCTCTCAACCTCTACCAAGGCCGGAACCGTCTATCCAACTCCAGCCAAAGTCATTGATGGCCTGGCCACCACTTCCGGCCCCAAGGAGAGCGGGCAAACCCGCCGTCCCATTGAATGAGGGTACTCAGAACCAGGCCCTCCGACCCCCGCAGGCTCCACGTCCCCCACCGCCGACTCAAACGCAGGCGCAGGGGACGCAAGAACAAATGTCGCGACAACAACCGTCGCGACAACAACCGTCGCGCCAACTGCCGTCACAACACCAACCAGTCAGGGAGACAGTACCAACAACACATCGTGTACAGCCCCCGTCTGGCCCTCCGCCACTGTTGCGCCCGCCACCACCCACTACTCGCCCCACTCCTCCATTATACCCAAGGACTGACCCAAACGGACAGCCCCCAACCCACCGCTGCGGCTGCTCGGAGGAACGCGGTCGCCTGATGATTCAGGCGGCGATAACGGTCCTTCTGGGAGTGTTGACGGCGGTGAACAACGGGCAGGAACCAGCAGAAGCCATTCTGCAGGGCCTGGTCCATCTTCACACACACCTACGGGGCTAGGGCTCCGTATCATCTATTGGAACCCCGGAGGTGTGTTATGCAACCGGAACGAACTCAAACTACTCGCCCAGGAGCAGGCTCCTCACATCATCCTCCTGGGCGAAACGAAATTAAAACCCAACAACGAACTCCGCGTGCCGAACTTCTTCGTTTACAGGCGGGACGAGGTTTCCGAGCGGGGCTACGGCTACCGCGGTACCGCAGTCCTCGTACGTCGAGACCTTGTCCACGAAGAGCTACCACACGTGGAGTTCGAACACATCCGCACCATTGGGGTCAGCCTCCAGTTGTCCGGCGTCACCCACAACATCTACGCGGCTTACCGCCCCCCCGGTCCCACGATCGGTACCGCAGACCTCCGCCGTCTCTTAGACGGGAAAACACCCACCCTGGTGATCGGGGACCTCAACGCGAAACATCCCGCGTGGGGTTCCCGACTTATCAACCCAGCCGGTCGGGCCCTCTTCGACGACTCGGAGAGGAAGCGGTACGAAGTTCTCGGACTGGATTCGCCGACCCACATACCTACGGCGGCGAATCACGCGGCCGACGTTCTCGACATCGCCCTGGCCCAAGCCATAACGAGCCCAGTCAATGTCGAAGTCCTCTACGACATGGACTCCTGTCACCTACCTCTGCTCGTAGTGCTGGGCAACCAGGTAGACGTCGCCGCCGCGAGAGGGCGGTACAAAACCGACTGGGACCAATACAGATTGAACCTCAATGCCCGTTCTCTTATTGGTCCCCTAACTACGCCGCAAGATGTTGAGGCTGCCGCCGGACGACTCATGGAGTCCTTTATTTCTGCCAAGGAGGCGGCAACCCATGAGCTGCCTCCACACACAGGCGAAAAACGCCTAGCCCTCCCACATCACCTCCGGAAAAAACTACAACTTAAGCGGCGACTCCAAAAGCGTTGGGCGGATTTCCGCGACCCCAACACTAAGCGGGAGCTCAACAAAATCTCTGAAGAGCTCTCCGCAGAGATCGCCGCATTCCGGGGGAGATCATGGGAGAACTACATGGACTCCATTGGCGAGGACGGTACACTAGGAGCCCTGTACCGCCTCACCAGGAGACTGACCCGAACTCCCCAACCCATCCACCCCCTAGTCGATCGAGCGGGAACAAAATTCTACTCCCCCCAGGACCGAGCTGACCTCCTGGGTATCCACCTGAGGGGGCAATTCATGCCCTATCCCGCCATCGACACCCAGTTCAACAAGAGAATAATGCATACAGTGCGGCAATTTCTAAGTGGTCCCAATCCGGAGCCCCTCCCGGGGCACTTTTTCATATCTCCCGCTGAGGTGGAGCGCGCCGTGCTCCGCCTTAAGCCCAAAAAGGCCCCGGGACCGGATGGGATCACTAACCACCAACTTGCGCAGCTTCCCCGCAAAGCCATAGTGGCTCTCGCCAAATTGTTCAATGGGGTGCTTCGAACCGGACACTTTCCCACCGCTTGGAAGCGGGGAAAGGTCATAATGCTGCCGAAGCCCGGCAAGGACAAGAGACAGCCGAGCAGCTATCGGCCTATAACCCTGCTTCCGCACCCGGCTAAGTTGTTTGAGCGATTGTTCCTCCGGAGGTTGAAGAGCTACGTCGAAATTCGACCCGAGCAATTCGGCTTCCGCGAGGGACACAGTACGACGCTCCAACTAGTCCGGGTGCTGCACCACATGGCGAGCGAGCTAAACGCAGGCCGATCCACGGTAGGAGTCTTCCTCGATATCGAGAAGGCCTTCGACCGTGTCTGGCACTGCGGCCTAGTGTATAAACTCCTCGACTCGCCTGTGCCCCCCATGGCCACGCGGTTAGTGGCCTCCTTCCTCAACAACCGCCACTTCCACGTAGCCGTGGAGGGGAAGGTCTCGGTAGAACACCCCATTTACGCAGGCGTACCCCAGGGAAGCTGCCTCTCCCCCACACTGTATGCATTATTCACTAATGACATCCCTACCCTCTCCGATCAACTATATGGAGAGGATGACGTAGTCCTGGCGCTGTTCGCGGATGACAGCGCCTACCTCACCTCCCACAAAAATCCCATACTCGCCGCCGAGAAGATGCAGAGGATGTTGGATGTCCTCCCTTCCTGGCTCGACAGATGGCGGATGTCTGTAAACGTTGGAAAGACATCCGCCCTACTGGTTACCCGCCGCCGCCGCCGTCCACACAAACTGGAACTCTGGGGACAGGAGATCGAATGGGCCGACTCCATCAAGTACCTGGGGTGCATCATCAACCGGTCGTTGAGCATGAGCCCAATGGCCACACAATCAATCAACAAGGCCAAGGCCGCTCGCTCCATGCTCCGGCCGGTGCTAAGATCCACCCTCCCACTCCGGGTCAAGGTGTCGGTCTATAAGACCTTCGTCCGTCCCCAACTAACTTACGCGGCACCAGCGTGGCACCAGTTACTGTCGGCCACGAACAAGACACGACTCCAGCGCCAGCAGAACATTTCTCTGCGTATGGCGACTGGCGCTCCGTGGTTCGTGCGCAACAAAACCATCAGCGATGACGTGAAGATTGAGTCGTTAGCTGAGTTCGTAAAGCGGCTCGCCCGTCGAATGTACGACCGGGCCGACAACGGACCGCACGAACATCTTCGCGGCATCGCTCCGTTGCAAGCACGGCCGCCGAATGGCAGGCCTACGCCGAGAGAGCTTCTCGGCGGCGAGTTTTCCCCCAACCCAACCCCACCACCACCCTAAATTCCCCAACCCGGCGCGTTGCCGCCTGTAACGCGCCGGGAAAACCCAGTCGGGTTTAAAAATCCGCCAACACATAGGTCCCCCCGTCTTCAGCGGGGGACCTCGCGCACACCGCGATAAGTCCCCGGCGGGCTGCCGCCCGCCGAGTACCTGCACCGGCAACAGGGTCTACCCTAACCGGAACTCGGCCCCACCGAACAACCGGGGTCGACAGACCAACTGACTAAAACTAACACATTATAATACAAATACACAATTAAAATACAAATATAGAAAACAAAATACAAACGGATAAAATACAAACAGAATACATGAATCAATAAAAATATACAATTAATAATATTAAGTCTAAGTACACAGAAATAAAGTCTAAAAATACAAACTAGTTACATCAAAATTAATAGGACTTTATAATCGACTTAATACTAAAAACTGTACATCATACACAATATAGTTATTCAAATAATCAAGGCTAACAGATTTTATACATAGTCATCGAAAAACCTTATAGCTAACCTAACTATTGGGGTGTATTCTGTCGGCTGTCCCGTACAAGTATTATATTAAAAAAAAACAATAATTGTATAATATCTCATAACCAAGAAAGTATTTACCAATATCGAGTTTATCAACTATAAAATCACATCACTAAATTGTAACTGACAAACCTCGTTGGACGGTTCTGGGGCTTTATTCCGAGTTTTGACACGTTCACCGTCGCGCATTTTGCGTCAAGTACGGGTATTGAAATATAAGTTCTATCCCGTTAATTATAAAATTGAATATCCAATGCTCATAAGATGTTCAAACTTGTGAAGAATTCGTGTATTTCAAGATGGCGGCATTATTATAGCCAACCTAATACATACTATATAACCATTGGAATAGAACTTATATTTCCATATTTATAGTTTGCGTCTTTGTCAACGTCTTGTCGTGATTAGCCGTTGCAAACTCGGAATAAGGCCCCTGTGTCGCCATACCTTTTGATTAAATTAAATTTAAATGATTATAAAGTATCGAAATTCTCATTAAAAATAAAAACACATCACTAGTTCTTCAACTTCTAACTGACGCACATAGTTTGACAGTTATCGTCAGATTTTGATATTTTAATTATGAATTTTATGATTATTTTTTATTAAGGTTTAATATAAGAAAAACATGTTAAATACATATTTGAAAAACGTGACACTAGGTATTTTTTTAAGAGTAGTTTCTACACAGCTTTAATGCACAATTAACCATTTTTCCGACAATAAAAGCGGAGCTCTTTTCCACTTTCTCCGCCGAACGCACAAATCAGGCTGAGGATGTAAAAAATGTGAAAGTTTGTGTGAGTGACAAATTTGTCACTCGCGCGGCACCCTGCAAATTGAATGATGCTTACTCCAGTAGCGGCGCGCGGACGGATTTTTACCTTCATGCTTAGAACCGTCAAAATGTAGTCTGAAGTATTGGCTAAGGATTAGCAATTGCTTAGCACGACTTTTAATCCGACTATTAGTTTTTCATATCTAGTTTGACAGTCCGAAGCACTAGCAATTAGTTAGCAACGACTATTAATCCGACCCTTTAGCTGGCTTTTACTCCGAAGGTGATTCGACCAAGCTACCTTCAGCAATTGGTACTAAAACTATCAAATCGTTGTTAAATAGCAATAGAGCTGTAGAATATATTGTTACATTATAATTTATTAGTAAATCTATCTATATGATTAATAATTAGGTAATTATCGGTAGAAATCGATAATACCTAATCGAAAATAATATATAACTTCGGTATAAATTGATAATACCTAATCGAAAAACAGAAGGCAAGGCTCTTAATACTTACGTCAATAAATAATTCTAAGTAAAACCAACATTCAGACACAACGATGATAAATAATAACAAAGGTTCTGGAAGCGTGTGAGTGATAAAATAGTATCTTATCAACGCGTGTTTTGTATCGGATTTGGATGCCATTTCGCATTTAGCATAGGGACATTTTCACAACTTAGTGCGGTTTGATGTCAAATACACAGGACGACGTTCGAACAATAAATGTGCAAATTATCCTATTATTATTGTAACACATGGGTGTTGACCATATAATGCATATTATATTTTATAAATACCCTTTTATCTACACCGATTTCAAGAGCTTTGTAACGATTTCTTTTTCACTTATGATGATTTTCATTACATTTTGTTGCTTTTCATAGCCCCCTTTTGGCTCCGCCACTGACTCGAACACTCATGGTATCGGAGTCGGTGGTTAGGTTTAAAGAATCTTTATTTCTCTCAAGAAGAACACAAATTCGCTTATATTGAGGAGAATAATAGCATCATTTTATCTCAAAAATAAACAGGAGGGCCATTACGGAACTCCGTCAAGCAATTTACGTGACAAAACTTCATTTTCTGCCTTGTCTATGGTTTAAAGTTGTTTTGGGAATATCAGCTCTATTATAACGTCCATATGGCTTCATACTAGTAAATTAATTGACGGCTGATTTTCACCCAATGAGACAAAATTATTGTAACGCAAACTCGTCCACATCCTGCAATGACCCCCCATGAAAACACACAATTAAATTAAATATTACATAAGCACTAAAAAGAAACAAAATATATATAACAAAAGATATACTTATGATAAACAAAACCAAATTAAATCAAATTTTAAACAAGACATGTAAGTAAATAATATCCAATCTAGATTGAGTAGGTACCCAATTATTTTGTATCAACATTCAACATCCCTAAAATAATTCTTCAACAGCTTTTAAAAAATTGCATATGATTTAACAGCCTTTATTTTAGTTGGTAGCGAGTAAAAAATTTGTGCACCCTCGAAAGTTGAATGTTTTTTATTCCAAAGTTGGTTCGTGGCATAGGTATATACAGATTCTGAGCACTTCTGGTGGAATACGTTGTGATCACTTCATCGTTGCGTTTAAAAGTTATGGATGAATGAATGTCACTATCCATAACTTTTTTAATGAATATGCATGTGTAATATCTGTAAATTATTGATATGTTCATAAGTTTTGTATCTCTGTATAAATCCACTGTATGTGTGAGGTAATTATAATGAAACAATACTTTAACAACTTTATTTTGAGCTATTTGCAGTCTTTTTATATTTGTTGCTCCTACACTGCCATATACTGCTGAAAGATATTCGAGATGAGGATACACAAGAGAGTAATATATAGTTTGCCGAGTTTTGAGGGGAAGTAAGGGTGATATTTTTCTCAATACTCCAGTTCGAGGGGTTAACTTTGATATTATTTGATCAATGTGAGCATTCCATGGAGTCGGTGGTTACCCCCCTGATTCCATTGACCATCCAAGTATCATCTGCCACACCCTTGTAGGGTGCCACCGAGGCGACTATCCTCGCCATATCCTCAAAATGTTATGCCCACTTGTTTTCGATATTTAGTTATGTATTTAAAATATAATTATTTATACCGCATTCATCAACAACAGTTAATAGCAACTTTGTTTTAGGTTCAAGCCGTCTTTGATAAATAAACAATGTCTACTTTGTCCAAGTATAAGTTTATTATTATAACAACTTTAAGCGTAGCAAGAGGTTATCAAATTGTTAAAGTATGCATATACACTAGGTTACCTACCTATCTCTATATGGTAAATACATATACCTACTACGTGTATGATACACTAACTTGCGCTGAAACGTCTTTTGTTTGTATACACATATTGATATTTGCATTACTTGTCGATATTGGTAAGTAGATGAGTACCTATAGTTCAAAAGTATTTTTACATCGGTCTAATAACCATCCAGTGCCACTGGTTAAAAAAAATAAGCCCCTTAAAATTTGCATGTAAGAAATATTGGCTAGAAAAGCAGAAAAGCATGTTTTTCGGGCTTGGCCTTAAAAAATATTAATTAATCAATGTTTTGACATTTCGAATATTTTGTTCTACTAACCTATATTAATATTAATAAAGAAAGACCACGAGAAATATGTAACAGGGGATAAGAATCTAGGTGTCATCTCGTCAGAGTGGGAATTTGGGGTGAGTGGTTTTATAGATGTAAGTAAAGATGCTGCGAGGATCACATACCAAACTGCTTGAATACCTATTCGTTGTGTTCTATTTTCATCATATCACAAACTTGCACTATGCTTACATAATATGTGTAAGTGCACACTATAAGTTATATACAAAGTTCCTTGGTTCATAAGTTTCCTAATTAGACTTGAGTTTTTTTTAAACTACAAATAAGTAAGTGTTGCGCCTAGGTATTTGCTTGGTCTAGAGCTCGCGTATGACGGTAGATGTTGAGGTGTAGGAGGGGATATATTTAATCCTGGGAGTTATTATATCTTGATGGTAGGTACGTACGTGTACTACGAATATGTGTAAAAGAGACAAAACACATTTTAACCAAAGAGTTCTTTAAGATTTTATTTAAGTTTTTTGGTAGGTCAGAAATTAATACATAATAATGTGAACTGTACAAGAGATATTAAATAAATAAATAATCAATTTCCAGGGGCTCCATATGGATTTTTTATTTTTAGACTCCTTGGAGGTTGACTCAGAGGGTCCTATTGGAACCTTCCTTTATTCATATATTACCTATACTTAGGTACCACCCGTTTTGTAACCACAATTTTATGCAAAATAGCGCGTTTATATTCTACTAGCGCCGCGGTTACACCCGACCATTTAATTTGAATGATCGGATAATAAATTAGCTCTTTATGACTTTTGACTCTACGAAGAGTCCTCAAGAATTGGACTATCAAATGCAAGCAAATGCGAGTGATAAAGATTATAATATGAAGAACACTACACACATATTGCCCTGGACACAAACTAAGCTCTAGGCTTGTATATACATATATACAAATTATACTTATTTGCCTAAGTGGGAATCCTGGGTACAACGCCAAACGCCCAACCATTTTTTTATGTAGGACAATTTACACATATTGCTTTTTGGTCACTAACTAAGCTCTAGGCTTGTACTATGTGTACCCAGAAGCAACGATATAATACATATTATAATTTTATAAACACCCAGACTATGACAAACTGTACAGAAAATCGTACTAATTTTTGTTGCCATGGGTAGGAATTGAACCGAATCGAGAGGAATGTCGAAAGCGCGAGAATTGCCCCCCCTGATGAGAGTAGGCAGCGTGGACTACCAAAAGTCGCACGGAAACAAAATGTTACAATGCGTTTAAATATTAATTTAAGAAAAACTACATAAAATATGAATTAACAATATTCTTTTCATTTATCATATACACTTTTATGAACAAAAAAATCATGTTAAACATTTATAGTAATGTCATAAAATCCGAAAAAAGAAAAGTTCAGATCTATTTTCACGATTTATTTATATCGAACAAACTATTTTATTTTACGTTTCTGACTTAACACTAATATCACTAATATTCAGATTAAGAAAAAAAAATTTTTTCGTCTAAAAACAGGCACTTTTTAAAAAAAATCGGAACTATCGACGCAATCTATGAACTAGGGCTTGAATATCGGACCATTTTTCAATTCCGGTATTCATCATCATCATGCCAGCCTTTCGCGCGTCCACTGCTGGACATAGGCCTCCCCCAAGGATCGCCACAACGACCGGTTCTGCGCAGCCTGTATCCATCGGCTTCCCGCGACCTTTTTCAGGTCGTCGGTCCATCTTGTGCCTGCCTCTGCTGCGTCCTCCAGCACGCGGTCGCTACTCGAGAACCTTAATGCCCCAACGGCCGTCCGTTCTGCGAGCTTTGTGGCCTGCCACTTAAGTTTGGCGATTCTGGACGCTATGTCGGTTACTTTGGTCCTTTTGCGGATCTCATCGTTTCGTCATTCGTCAAAATATAGAATGACAGTGGATTACCTACGCGGCACCAAAAGGCGTCTTTACAGATGAAATTGGAGAATATACGAAAATGAACAGACGCGCCTGTATGAATCGGTGTATGGATATGGAAGATGCTAGGGAAGTAAGTAGAGACCTTGCGAAGTGTTATACATTGCTCTCACAGGCGTGATGTTGTGTATTTATATTTAGTATAGATTACCTACCTAGATGACAATAAGGCCGGCCTGGGATGGGTGACCGCTCTATACAACGAGGCTATTTCATCATAAACACCGCAACAAGCTCGCCACTTGTTAGGTATTACCTCCGAATACCATCGGCGAAATGAGGACGGGTTAATACCTCCGCTGGGTACCCTGAGGCCGTTTAAACGGTTCTCGGGAGCCAAATAGGCACCCGTGATGGTATTTATTTATTTTATTTACTATATATTCTACCTAGGTACAATTTTATTTAGGTAGGTATTTATTTTATGTAAATAATATAGGTAAGTAACTACCTAGGTACAATTTTATTTAGGTACGCTAACCTACGCTATTTTAGTTTCCATTTTAAACGATCGATATAAGATGAAGTAGGTACTTACAATGCAATTACAGAATCCCAAGGACACAGACACAAATATGTATAAATATAATGAGGCTCTCAGCACATGCAGCCACCGCGCGCCCCGGCCGGCCGGTTCACTGAACAAAGGCCGGTTATAGAATGAACACATTGGACTGCCTGTTACAAGTTTAAAACCAACAAAAAAAAAAACACTCATCTTTTACGATTCTTACCTACTTAAGTATTTTACTCGTATGTAGTAAGCTGTGCAATCGTCCTTTAATTTAAAAGAAATCGGATTAACATAAAATCAAAATACATTATCATACTCGCTCGCTGATAATGTAACTTTCTATTGGTGAAATATTTTTTAAATACGGTTCAGTAGTTTGTGATTTTATAAACAAACAATCAAATCTTTTAGTATATAATACCTATATATTTTCCACAATTGAAAAACAATCTAAAAACCTATGTATCGCTACTTGTACTATTATTTCTTTCTATCTTCTTTATATCTTCTCTCCTTTCCTTCCACAATGCTCATAATACAATAAGTTATAATAAAATAAGTCAATGTTAGAATAAAAAAGCAAATGAGTTCCCGCGGAGGAGACGCCGATGGTGTAACGAAGGCGGTGGGCGTTGCTGTGGGTTTGGTGACGCTGCTGGGCGTCGGCTACGTCCTGCGCCGGTGTCTGGGCGCACAGCTGGCCACACAGACGCCGCTCGCCAACAACAAATGCCAGAAGAAGTGCAACTGCCCCAAGGACAAGAAGGTAGGTTTTGTATAAATCGATCAGTTTATCATTTGTTATTAAATTATAATTGTATAAAACTCACTAATCCAGAACGTATTGAACTTGTGGCATATATAAACTCTAAGATGACAATGTTTTTTTTTTCATAAAGAATTAAAAAAGCATAAGAAGCGTTCTCGTTAAGATATATGATTTATCTATTTATTATTTTGGAATTACTGCATGTTTAGTTTAGGTAGGTAGGTCTATAAACACTGCGATCAGCTCGCCACTTGTTAGTGTTGACTCAACAATTATACCATTGGCGATGATGGTGGTACAAGCCTCTCCACCCAGCGCAGGGCCGCAGTGCCCGGTGTCATGGTACTGGTGATGATAAATAAATAATTACTATTTTAGAATCAAACGCGCAATGTTTTGGTTCACAGACCTAGTGGTGGGGTAGAACTTATATTTGAATAGGCGGCAGACTACAAATAAAGTCTTTGGTGTGATCAATAATTATCATCAGGGTATTTCTTTGTTTCAGTGTCGGACACCAAGTTAATCTTCATTGCTCTTGTCTCTACATCAGTCATCACGCCAGTTTTCCAGGTTATTGGCCGATACCTTTATTATCTATAGTAATAATATGTAGGACAATTTACACATATTGCTCCGGTCACAAACTAAACTGGAGGGTTGCAATGATATAATACCTAATACATATTGTATTAAACCATGACAAACTGTACAGAATAACATACCTACTAATTTTAATCGTCGTGGGTGGCCACAAAAAAATGATAATTCCAAAATTATTGATTACTGTTATATTTTTATTCATAGATTCTAAGTGGTTGTTCTGTGTATAGAGTCACACAATTTACTTATTAAATAATTCATATCACAAATACTATTTTTTGTTTGTAAGCTATATTTTCGGAAACGTGTTTTCTATTTGTCGAAAGTGGCAAATTATTAATATTATTATTCCATTGTATTAAATAACAAATCAAACTAATGTTGTAATTCTGCATTTAAAGTTGGCTTTGCCCAATACATTTTATATGTAGGGTTAGTAGTAGGACTTACAATTTTACAGAAATAAGCAGTATTTTCTTTTTCATGACTAATATTATACTGTTTATTTTTTATTATATTTTCAATTTGTCTGTGGAAGAAATGGTGACCTAGCCAAGTGCACACTTGGATCTCATATATATTTTGACTTTTCATAAATGCCTGCCTGTAAAGAAACCTTTACATGAAATAACATGAGTTTTACCAGGGGTGTTCCACTCCGCGCTTTAGGTATGAAGCTACAAGTACCCGGCCGTACCCAAGGATGGGTTTTATTTTTCAGGGCTGCCGCAGTGGGCTGCCGGCAGCCTGTTTTTATGTTTGTAGTCACACGTTTGTATGATACTCACGCGCCTCGTCGCGATATTTAATATTAACTAAAATGTGGTCTAAAACTTATTGTACCACATTCGGTTGCTTAAATAATAGTAACAAGGATCCGGACCTTACGTTTTTCATACTCCCAAAGGACCTTAAAAGGTAAATAAATCCACGCCTACCACGGTTATTATTAGGCAGGTACACTAAAAAAAATATCTATAGAAAAGAAGTCTTTTTAATGTAACGTCTACAGAGACTTCAGTTTGGTGCGATTCGCCTACGATGCAACAATCTAAGTACATTTATTTTTACTTTGCCTTTTTAAAAGTATTTTTATTTATGTCAATTATTCTGTTGTATCTGTCAAACATGACAGAACGAAAGTAATAAAGAAGTCGATCAACATAATCTCAAATAGAAATGGATTCCAATATTAAACATTAATAAAGATAATATTAACTAAAAGATGTTAAAACTACCTTCAAATCAAAAAAAGCTACAGTAAATTATAATGTGCGATTGGTACGTACCTAGCCTAGACCTTTTCTTACCCACGGAACCATCCACGAACAGTCCTAGGTTCGGCAGCAACCCCACCGGTGCAAAGTTTGTATTATGCGTGAATGTACTAGTATATTTAAATATCTGATATATTCTCGTTACCATACGTAGGTTCAAAAACCATCAAACGACCGAGTCATTTTTCGGTTTTAGTCTGTGGGTTCACCGGTTTTTAGGAGACTACTGCATCTATTTATAATGTATAGTGCGAGCGACAAATGTTGTTTAACAAAAATATTGATCGACCACATTCATGGACTTTGTAGGTCTACTGACCACCAGGTAGATGCAAAGTCACATGCCGTGCCGATGTAGACGAAAATCACAAAACTACGCCTTTGTAATTTTCGCTTTCAATTTTGTACATAATTTTACTAATAAAAGCTGGCTTCAAACTGTTTCCGTTGTCTTTGACGTTTTATAACTAAATTTAGTATCGTAGATTCTGGTATAGGTACCTACATAGGGATTCTGATTATGGGAAGCTTATCAGAGCTTGTGGTGCAACATGGGCGAATTACGATGAGGGGGGGGGGGAGTCATTGTGTTTGCTTAAATATATAGGTATATATTATTTTATTTTAACATATGTATATAACTTTATTAACTTCAAAACTTCTTTGACCAGAAATTCAGTGTAGCTTTATGTGAAAACATAGATTTTGTACTCATTTCTTGCGATCTCTACATACTTAATTTCACTTTCTGCATCCATTTCTTGTCGAGGTGGTTTATCAATTCATGGTGCGGTTATGAAACATGGCAGTTGACTTCATGATAGAGCAGTGACGATATTAAAGTAAATGCAACGATCGGTTCGTTACTCGGCGTAAGTGCTAACATATAATGTTTCAGCAATGGCAAAGAAGACAACAAGCGTGGCGGCGGTACCGGCGGCGGCGGGGGCAAGAAGGCCCCCCAGCGGCACGACAAGGGCGGCGGCTGTCAGGGGTGCTGTTCCTACATACCCCCCATCTTAGCGTTGATCGCCTTCGCCGCAGCCATGTTCAAACTCTACTGTTACGTCAAAAAGAACTTTCTGGAAAATATGTGTCCGGGACCCAAATAATAGGTTATATAATTTTTACAAATGAATAACATGGTTCATCACATAACCACTGTTAATATTCTAAGAATGGTCAAAATACTATATACTGTAATAACCTATCGAGACAGAATAGGGATTGAAATATCTCTTCACTCTAGTTCGCTCCAAAGCATGAAGACTGTTTGGTGAATGATATTATAATATGTAGGTAGGACAATTTACACATATTGCTCTGGTCACAAACTAAGCTCTAGTCTTGTACTATGTGTATCGGAAACAATGATATAATACATATTATATTTTATAAACACCCAGACCATGACAAACTGTACAGAAAAACGTACATTTTTTTTTGCCATGGGTGGGAATCGAACCCACAACCTCCGGATACAACGCCAAAGGCGCGCAACCACAAGTCTACGGAGGCTGTCTATTATAAACATGCATTTAGAACATCCTGGAGCGAGGTAGAGTAACTTTATTTAGGGTGCTAAAATTACTTAGTATACCTAAGTCGGTACCTATTCCATAATAACTATAACTCAGTACTTTTTATTAAAAAAAATATAATAATAATAAAATGAGTTTATTAAAACAAAAATATCACACATTTACACGAATTACAAAGAACAAAACAACAATATAATAATAGTAATACGTTGAAGGTGTGATGCCCCGAGTGCTTGAGCCCAGAGGCTCTACCATGGGTTTTTGGTTTGTACCAACGTAACGTAAAAACGTGAGGTACCACCAATAGGAACGCTTTATTCAATCGCGTTACCTAAAATAAAGCGTTCCTATTGGTTGTTGCTCACGTATTAACGTTACGTTGCTACAAAGTAAAACCCATGGTAGAGCCTCAGGTGGGCGATTCTCGCGCTTTCGAGATTCATCTCGATTCGAGATTTTTAAACGAAAAATGACTTAATATGTCATTTTTCGTTCAATATTTATATATTTATTATTTATTAATTAATATTTATTTCGTTTAAAGTTCGATATTTTTGAACGAAAAATGGCATATTTAGTCATTTTTCGTTTTAAAATCTCGAATCGAGATGAATCTCGAAAGCGCGAGAATCGCCCACCTGACCCCCGCGCTTGGTGTGTTACAGGAGCCTGTCAATTATATAAGTATAAACTTTATTTTTCAGATACATTCCACTTACTGAAAAATCTGCAGAACCTCCAAATAATATGTATGCTCCAAAATGTAAACGTGCTTGAATTAAAAAAAAATTAAATTATATAGAGGAATATTTTATTAAGTAGTTAATCCCTTTAGTTAATAATATATTCTACATAAGAACTTATATATCTATGTATTTTTATATATTTGCCATATTGATTGACTCAAAAGTTTTAAATTAGATTTCTTCATAAGTATCTAGGTATCAATTTATTGAATTAACGCATCCAATTCTACCTAATTATATACTTATCCACTAGTGGAAGGAGCAAAGATTTGTGGACCCTTTTAAACAGGATTATTCCTCATATCTTCACAGTTCCTATAGTCGGTAGTTGTACTTTTTTACGCGCCTTCAATTTTATGTTTGATAAAGTCATTCGTGTCAAGCACAAGAATCATGGCGCTATGACAGGCAGGGGACTATCTTAGGGCGAACGGTAATGCCCAGCAGCGTTTCGATCTGATCAGCGTTTTGTCTACTACTACTACGATTCCTAAAATCTCCCACGTGGGGGATTTCCGGAATAATCCTTCATACAAATGTACTACATCTGAGATTCACCATATCTGCATGGGAGGTAAAAAAGGCTATATTTTCTATACAATAAGTTTATTTTATTTAAACTCGGCATGTGACTTTGTATCTACCCGACGGTAAGCAGATTTATAAAGTCCATGAATGGGGTCGATAAATATTGAATTCATACTCGTGTTGCCTCCATCAAATGTAGTCGAGTTAATATGTAATATAATCGTTCCACAAATACGGACTAGTTACCTAAATGTATTGGATATCAACTGCACAAAGTAAACATTTTCCACACAAAATGCGTCAAATTTTGGCTTAGATTTTTTAGTAGTTTTTCTTGGTCAAACAGTGCTCATCAAAATTGCTGTTCTTGGTTGAGAATGATGAATATTTCATGAATATTTACTTAGGTACCATCAGGTAGATGCAGAGTCATACGTCTTTTTCCATTAACACCACTGGATACTTAATACGTTGTCTACGATAGGTTTAACCAGTGGGTAATACCTACTTACCCAGCGGCATTCCTTTATTAGCGCTCTCTCCTCCAATCAGCGAAGGTTAAAAAACTGCTCTGATTGGAGGAGCGCGCTAATAGCGGAAATTTGACAATCTAACGATGGAATAAGTCGCTGGTCATACATGTTAGTCTGATAAAATATTAGAAGCTAACAAAATCATTTAAAAAATACCTACAGTTGTAGAAATATTAATCTCACACGCTAAGTTAGTTGGCGAGTAAAATGCACCTATTGTTTTGTATATTTACCAAACAAGCACGTCTCAGCAGTTTGTATACTATCGTTGGAAATACGTAGGTCAGTGACACGCTCGGTCGGTCTGTGGTGAAAACGGTTCTATAGCCTTAGTGTGAGTTTTTTTAACATTTACTTTCGCGTTAACTTTACTACTGCGTTAACATTTTGACCAATCAGACGCTCGCATTTTTAGTTCTCAAAATTTCCGCTTGGAGCGCTGAACTATTTCCCATACAAATTTTAGTTAGTGTAGTGAAGTAATAGTTAGTATAGTTAGAAAACTCACTAGGGGTACTGTATTTTTTTATGAAATAGTAGGTACTGTTTGCAATATCTACTAGGATTCTATTATAGGTTAAGTTCGCATATTTTTAGATTTCAGATTTAAAATAAAAATATCTTAAAAACCACAGAGTTCTTCCTATTACTCTGTGTTAAAAACCAAGTTTTTTATTTAAAAAAGAAACGATATTTTAGTTTCATATTTTAGGCTATATTTTCGTAATAAAAAAAAATTTCGTATGAAGCCTATTCCGCGCGTTTTGCCACAAAATTTCCCTAAGCTTATGGCGGGCATGTGCTGCAAGCATGTATACATAGGGAGCCCTAATGTCTAAAATGGCCTTTTCAAACGTAAGAACATAGATGACAAATTCAAAACAACAAGTGAAAACATATAATATTATAAGCAATCACTGAGCGGTGATTGGCCCAGGGCCCTATTTCATAAAGGCGACAATTGCAACAATTGTCAACAAGTGTCAACAAGTGTCAAGAATAGTCGTCTTATCGTGGTGATTCTTGTTTCATGAATTCTGACTATGACTGGTGCGACAATTGTCAAAAAATTACAAGAATTGTCGACTAAATCCATAGATATAAATATCTACTATTTATGTCAATGACTAAATCATATGATGGATTGCCTAAGGCAGCATACTTGCAGCATTACAACTACGAATAAATGCTATTGGAAGTTATACCCTTGAATTTAAAAAATATTACGGTTGAAATTGCAGTTATAAAAAAGCTACAGTTAGCAAAAAACTCTTGTTTTTTTTTAATTTTTTCAAATATTGGGAAGGCAAAGGGATCTAAGCTTATACAGCTTTTTGTTTTCTATGCGTGCAGTGTGGAAAGGCAAAGATCTTTAGACCATACAGCCATTAAAAAAAGAAAATAAATCAAGATTTTTTAATTTTTTGTACTAAAATGTGTTTTCAGGATTAAGTGTTTATTATAAAGATTTATCATAATTTTTTTTTATATAGTTATGTAAGTTTATCGAATAAGATGTTATTAAATGAAACATACTATATTAATTATACAGTATTTAACTGTTTATGATCGACAGTTGCTTTGAAGACATTAACGTAAACAAAAACAATGAATTTAATAAAAATATAATATCTCAGGGTAGGTGGTATGTGCTCTAATTCATTTACTCATTCTTCTTACGTTGAATGAACCAAATAACAAACATATAAAGAAAGGCTGTTGTCTGATTTTTTTATGGAAAATTATTTATTCATTAAAAAAAAAGGAAATATACAGAAGGCCTAAAATTGCTTAGCGAATGAAATGTTAAACATGTTCGTTTACGTACATAATATTTTATTACCTATATAATATTTTTGTTGACTTTTTGTTGTGGTTTGTATGACGGGCGACCATCTTCTGTGTTCATGTTTGGAAAGCCTATTTTAGTCCTTAGGACCTTCTTTTTATGCCTCCATAGAAATACCTACATATTTAGGCATGAAGGTAGCATAATATACTAACGTATGCCTAACGTCCGGTTTCTAATAATAATAAGTACTTATGACACTTATAATTGTACATAGTTGAAAATGACGGATTTCATAAACAGTAGCCCTAGTGTGAGTTTTTTTAATATTTACTTTCGCGTTAACTATACTATTGCGTTAACATTTCGACCAATCACACGCTCGCACTTTTAGTTCTCAAAATTTCCGCTTGGAGCGCTGAAGTATTTCCCATACAAATTTTAGTTAACTCAAACGCAAAGAAATAGTTAGAAAACTCACACTAGGGGTACTGCTCTCAAAAATATTATCAACGTAACGTGTGAATTAAAATACCCTATTTTCAATTATTTATGAATTTAAGGAATACCTACTAACTTTTTGTACCTATTAAAAAAAAAAATCTTTCCCTAATAACATTATTGTCACTATTACTTTTCATTTTATAATTTAATTCTGTAATTATTATATCAGAACACGGGACGTTATTAACTTGTCATTTAGTGACACAGATCTTAACTCATGTCAATTATACCCGACAATTTTACAAATATGTCGACTGGTAAATAAATTTTATGTTTCATAAAACAAATTGTATACTGACAATAATAAAAATATACCTGTTGTGAAATTGTAATAATTGTCAACAATTCTAATGCAATTGGTCGTGCCAAAAATTTTTATGAAACGCAATTCTTAAAAAATTATGACAACTTGTCTGAATTCAATTATGACAACTTGTCAGATTTTCATTGTAATATACTTGTCAATTAAAAAGTTATATGAAACAAAAATTACGTAATTGTCAAAATGTCACTTGTCGTTTATGAAATAGGGCCCTGGCATAATCAAAATCATACGTGGTGGTCCTGCCGGTGTCACGCATACAATATCTTATTATCAAATCAGATTTTAATAGCTGTCAAAAATCCAATTTTATAAATGCCCATCTCTAAGCACGCTACAGGGGACTCTTTTGAAGATGAAAAAAAAAAACATCTTAAATCAAAATCAAATAATAATCTTGAATCTTGTTTCAGAATCACGGCATCACCATATAGTAGGCAGTGCCAGTAAGAGGTGTGTTATATTTTATTTTATATGCGAAATAAAACGACATGGTTTGAAACAAAATATATTTAATACCACCTTCATTTTCCAAATTTTAATTTTTATCTTACAACTAACAGACTGTTATTCCAAGCGTCCCTCCAAATATCGCATACTTTGTTCATAAAGATTCGTAAATCAAAATAAATTCTAAATTAAACTTTAGAATAAATTTGACCATACAAAAGTATAAGACATCTCGACGGCAGCTCTTTAAAAATTAACAATTATTATTACAGTACACCTTACAGTACAGCAGGTTACGCGACATAACCCAAGTTCTTTATCTAACTAACCGTTATTCCTGTATGAAACAAGTGCCGTTACCAGTACAACCAACCAGGGCTGCACTCTGCGCAAGTACTATTATGTACGAGGTTAAATAATAAGCGCCGACACGCCATCTTGTGTTGACAAGACGCCATCTTGCCTTGGCAAGACGCGACGTTGTCTCGGCAAGACGCCATCTTGTCTTGGCCAGACGCGACCAGGGGCTTTATTCCGAGTTTAGACACGTTCACCGTCGCGCATTTTGCGTAAAGTACGGGTATTGAAATGTAAGTTCTATCCTGTTAATTATAAAGTTGAAATTCCAATGCTCCATACATATTCAAACTTGCGAAGAATTCGTGTATTTCAAGATGGCTGCATTATAATTGCCAACCTAATACATACTATATAACCATTGGAATAGAGCTTATATTTCAATATTTATAGTTTGCGCAACGTCTTGTCGTGATTAGCGGTTGCAAACTCGGAATAAGGCCCCATGTCTCTACAAGAAGCCATCCTGTGCTGACAAGGCGCCATCTTGTCTTGGCCAGACGCCATTCTGGGCTGACATGAAGCCACCTTGTCTGGGCGTATTTGCTCTGTCAACATTATCGTCCTACAAGTTATGAAATGGCGTCTCGACATCTTCTCATTTAAAACGAACATATCAACGACCAAAACCTATACAAATATTGACTTCGGTCGATTGTTTTTTTTATGCTGTCAATATGAACTAAATGACATGGAAATCATTGGTGCGATGCGATACAAATTAGAATATATATTCATAAATTGAAAGTAAAATTTATTTTATTAGCCATAAGTGGGATGATCTTGACAGTTCGGTAGACGCATTTAAGGAAACTGCATTCTCGATCGGATATCTGTGTACTTCATAAAAAAATAGCTTTCTCACTTCTAGTATTACGAAAGTAGTACTCGTTGTCACAGAATTAAAATAATATTTTTGTCGGTAGTTGTACTTTTTAATCTTTTGTTTTTTTCAATTCAGAATTATTTATAAAAAATAATAATACAAAAGTATTTATTACAAGATAGTTATCTTTTACATACAATTACCAACATAAAAATAATAATTGAACTACTACTAACAGCCAAGTTGTAATATTAGAAGTACGTTCAACACGACTGGTGACCTTAATGTGTCTGTTGTGCACTTGGCATATTGATGAAAAAATAATTTCTAGAGCAGGCAACACTCATCACATGATCGATTCTCGTAACTCACATCGGACCGCACCAAAGATTCATCAAACTTTGTAACGCAATGAAATCTTTAACAAAAGAAAATGTACAACCCTCATAATAATACAAATGATATGCTTATAAATTCTCGCATCTAGTGGCAAACAATAATGTAATAAATGAAAACTAATTACATAATGAAATGAAAAAAATATATCAATAACTAATGGCAAGATTAAAAAAAAAAATTTTGTACTGTAAAAAATAATATTAAATTAGGACTTATTTTGTATTTTTTAAATAAACAAATATGAATAAGATAAGCGTTACGGGTTACAAAGAAAGCCCAAACTCCGACCGCCAACCACAAACAACTACATTGCACTAAGAAAGGACTATTTGGACGGACATTCAATTGCTTTTATTCTTATCTTGGACATTGGACATATTTATATTTACTAACCATTGACAAATTAATGCATAACAATTACCTATTTGTATAGCATGGTTGAATGAAAAAAAAAACATATTTGGCACTAAATTATTAAGTTGATATTTTAAAAATTATTTAGATTCATTATGTTGTAAGTACCTATGTAGTATAAGTTTGTATAACTAGTGCATACTATGTACAGTATATGTTTTTCGATCACAACATTTATATGATTTTTATTCACAATCAAAACTTTTATGTTGGGAATGATGGAAACAGTAGCCCTAGTGTGAGTTTTTTTAACATTTACTTTCGCGTTAACTATACTACCGCGTTAACATTTTGACCAATCACACGACCGCATTTCTAGTTCTCAAAATTTCCGCTTGGAGCGCTGAACCATTTCCCATACTAATTTTAGTTAACTCAAACGCTGGACTGTTGATCTCAAAAGATATTGTTAAAATAACATAATAGTGAAACATTACATTTAAAGCTTCACCAGAATTATAAAAATGGCGATCTATGGTCTCCACAGCCGACTTATGTCGTAACAAGAGTACTAGTATGCAATCAGTCTGAAGTTCGCGCGAATTAACAAAAAATTCAGCACTGCAAAAATTTACATTACAGTAAATTAGTTCCAAAATTATCCGCAATATGGCTATTGTTATATACTGGTGTCTTTTCATAGAAATATTTCAATGTTATGAACATTAGATAACAAAACAAAGAATGTTTTTGGCACGCAGAAATGGTGTCCCAACAACGAAGACATAGCTCATGTGTGTGTCAATAAAGATGGACATATAAAAATAGGTGTTTTGTTGTTAATCCGTAGAGTATATGAAGAATATAAGTATGGATTTGACACAGGGATTGTACACGAGGGGGGGTTGGCAGCTTGGCTGATCAACACAGGTCAGTTATATTACAGCTATTTTATATTCCGCTATTCACAAGTTTTGCAAAACCAGATCTATCTAAGCCACATTGATATGGAACAAAAGTTACAGAACAATGTAGACAATGTTTAGGCTAAACCTGGTTTAGCGAATCACTTAAGAGCCTTATGTTCAATAATAATATTTTGTAAACGCCAAAACTTGTTTTCAATAAATTCTATTAAATCAGTAAATGCAAGTTATTTGAAGAATATTCATTTAGTTTTAAGTTTCATGTATTTTTGACGTTATATAGAGACTAGGACATGAATAGAATTTTGATAATTAAATAATTTACTTTATTTTTAAATGTAAATAAATAAACTTTATCCTTGATTTATAAAATAAATATTCTATTTAAAAATAATAAAAAAATGAATAACGATGTAATCAGTGTTGATATAACATCTTTCTTATAAAATTATAATAGTTATATATCACTGCTCAATATGTACTATATTAAATTATACAATAAAATAAACTTCTAAATTCTTTCATCAGTTCACAACTAAATATGAAAAAGTGGTGAATATATTCCTTGCAAAGGAAATATTTACAAGTACTAACTGGCAAGTACCGCTCTCGTAATACTGGATACAAATAATTATTATACAAACTAAATTATTTACAAACCTAATTACCGCTAAATATATAAAGTAACAATTGGCTTAAGACCTAAGTGTAAATTTAGACTAAACGCGACTAAATTAAGGCCTTCAAGTAGGCCTCGACCACTGACTGACTGATACTTTGTGCCAATCGTTATCATACTAGAGAATATTATTTTAGTTTAAACCCAGTTCCTAAGTTTAGATTAAATTATATTAATAGTATATTTATTTTAAGTAGTATATTTTGATAAAATTTAAAAATAGTCTGTATATAGCTTTAGTCTAAGTGGTGTTACAGATAATTGGTAAACCGCCATTTTGGATTTGACTTCCAAGATGGCGGCTCACGATGTATAATTAGATATAAAACGTAAGTTAATCGTTCACGGTCTTATATTAGCTATAAATATAATAGTAGTCTTACATAGGGGTTTAGCACAACAGCATCGATAAATACATTAAATAGATATATAAGATGGAAATTGAGACGGGGAATGCACTATTACCTGTTATAGCTACAGGAAATAAAAAATAATCATTATATTTTTTAGCTAAAAAAAAAACGTTTTTGTGTCAGATTTTTTTTCACCTTTTGTCAGAAGATTTATTGTGTATATGTAGATTTAATTATATATTTATATGTTGTAGTTTTAGAAGGCGACAGAGTATTATTCACAACAACAAGTTAAATCCAACTATTTTCTTTTTATTAATTTTAATTTACGCGAGTGTATGAATGAATGAAATCTTTATTCATGGAACAAGGCACATTGTAGGAAGGCTCTTAAACGGCTTAGGCAAAAACGTTTACTTTGTTTTTAATTACAAGGAATGTTATGGCTGCCCCCCATCATGAATTTCCATTCTGAATATTAATGTTATCAATGAATTGTTATTCATAATTTTATCGACATTGTCAAGCTAACTCTATGTTTTTTTATCGAAGAGCGGTAGTTTAGATCTAACGGCGCCCTCGCACACCATAAGCCGTTGTTGCACGCACTTGCCGTCGGCGCCCGCGTCCGGCTGCCGCGTCCGGGCGCCGCGCCGGTGCCGCACGTCCGGCGTCCAGTCGCCGCGCAACGTAAACCGATTACGATCGCACTTAAAGTCCGCCCCTTTCCGCTCGAAATAATCGACTATTTTGGCTATCTGGTCGGAGCGGTGCGCCGGCGTGCGGTCGTCGCAGCACAGGGTGTCGGAGCCGGCCAGCGACGCGATGTCGTCCGAGCTGTCCGTGTACACGCTGGAGGTGCGGTGCGCCGGCGCGCAGCAGCAGCGGTCCAGGATGTGGTACTCCGGGTCGCCGGCGTCCGAGCCCGCGTCCGAGTCCGACAGTTTGCCGCACAGGAACGGCGACAGCAGCCACGCCGCGTCCGCCGCGCCCGCCTCGTCCAGGCTGCGCAGCGAGCCGGGCCCCGTGGGCTCCAGCAGCCGGTAGTAGAGGGCCCCGCACGGCTCGCACACGTTGAGGCGCGGGGCCGGCGCGCGGGGTCCGCAGCGCGCGCACCCCAGCAGGCAGCAGGGGCACACGGCGCCCAGCCCGCCCGGCAGCCGCGGGCAGCAGTCGCCGGCGCCCACGGAGAAGATGCCGCTCTCGCAGGAGCCGCGCCGCCGCCCGCCCGCCTTCAGGCACTCGGCGAGGTCGCCGCCGGAGTTGCTCTTGTGCAGGGGGATGTGGGCGGGCTCGGGCAGCAGGGCGGGCGCGCAGGAGGAGAAGGCGTCGGAGGAGTGCGGCTCGAAGATCTTGAGTCCGCGCACGCCGGGCTGGAAGGGGTTGCGCGGCGGGTGCGGCGACGCGTGCGGGTCCAGCAGCAGCATGATCTCCGCCTCCCGCGAGAGGGCGCAGGGCGCGGCGGGCAGGCAGCCGGCGGAGCGCGCGGGCGCCGGCAGAGGGCGCCGCACGCGCGCGGGCTCGGGCGGCGGGGCCGAGCTGCGGCCGGACGACCACGACACCTCCGACAGGGAGCGGCGACGAGGCGCTGGGGGCAATTCATGTATAACTATATCATCATCATCATTTAAACTTACAAATAATAAAAATAAACAAAAATATTTAAAAAAAATTACATAAAGGTTCGAGTAAATAGATTTTTAATTTGTAGCAAAGTTAAATTGTTTCTTTTTTTTAAATTAAATCCTTGATCATCTGACCATATGAATATTTTTTTGAATTAAACCTTAGCTTAGTTCAGATTAGGCTAGTAATTTTATTTAGTAGCTAATATACTCGCTTTTGCCCAAAAACTATTCGCACTTTGCAGACAGTTTACAAATGAGTGGTGTTTTGCAAGATGAACAGCCTACAACGCAACAATAGTACATTGTTCACCGAGGGGAGAAAGTCACCGATTACTAACGAGGGCGAAGTTTGAGGCCCGACGCGAAGCGGAGGGCCTTAATTCGCTCGAGTTAGGAATCGCACATTCTCGCCGAGTGATACATAGTGCTTTATACTACACCTACGAGGAAAATAAAAAATAAAATCTCTATTAATTAAAGTTTATATTAAAATTATTACAGTTGTTAAAACTTAATAAATCAAAAATGCTAAGAAAGTAAACAGCCAATAAACCAATACTTTTATTTTATTTTGATTAAAATTTCGAACTTGTAAAAAAAAACTAGGCTGTATGGCTTTGAACCCTTGCCTTTCCTAATTTGGAAGAATTGAAGAAAAAAAATTAAAAAAAAACTAGCACGTTAACAATGAATTTTCATATACTTTTTCCTCCCGCTTAAGCACGTTAACAATGGATTTTCATACACTTTTTCCTCCCGCATATTTGTACGACTACAAAGACGTACTTTCTGACCTATTCTTACGCAAGTAAGAACCTACTTTCCGAGCAGGTGTAGTATAAAGTAAATAAACTGATTAAGCTAATCGTAACAGGTATTTTAAAAGAGGTGGATGAGGAAATTTGTGTGATTAATGAATAGAAGCTATGGGACGGAAATAAATCGATAGATGAGATATACTAGGGGCTACTAATTGTCTTCTGAATGAATTAGCATTGGAAGATCCCAGAGAATACTTCGATAGTTTGAGAATATCCAACAGTTGTGTAAATCTATTGTTAATGAAAATATAATGTCAACGTAAAGAAACCCTTTTAAGAATTGCAATTCCTGCAATTACAAAATTTTGCGGCAACTAATGAACTAGACTTATTCGACAGGTTCGGATGTAGCACCCCCCCCCCCCCAGCACGCCTCACTGCTAACTGGTTCGCGGCTAGCGTGGTGGACTTAATAACTTACTAACCTACCCGACTAAATTTTTGGTGTTCAGCCTCGTTTAGCTACTAAATTACTCGCTACTAGACTCAAATAGTAGCCTAGTCTGAGCTAGGCATTATGGATATATGTGGTTCAACAAAATCTACAACAACAAATGATGTGCTTAGGGTTTTTGGTGTCCATGGGGTAACTGGTTTTGTTTCTAAATATACAGTATGCCTTACAGTGAGTGTGCAGGTTGTACACGGCGTCGGCGCGCGCGCAGGCCGGCGGCGCGGGCGGCGGACACGACAGCGGGCCCGACGGCAGCTCCTCGCAGCTCCTGCAACCATCACCGCCACGCTCATGTATGCAGCTAACACTAACACTATTGCTCAGAATGGCTCTGGGTGATTATACATATACAGGGAGGGAAATAGAGACAGAACAGAGCCATTTATTATGTCACAAACAAAATAATCACATTGTACAATAAATCATTAAAAATATTTAGGTACAAAAAAAAAAAATGTTGATAACGATACTGAGATATATATTAAGTAAGTACCTATTTGAGCGGGAGTCTGTGCTCGCGCAGCGTGATCATCAGTACCATGGGTTACAAATGTAATTAAAGGGAAGTGTGAATGTTCACGGCTGCGGGACCATAATATATAGGCAGGGCATTTACTAGACTAAATAGATATATACAGGGTGAATTCGAAAGGATGTACTTTGAGCTGATATGAGGTTCTGCTGATCAAATCGAACAACTTTTTCCATGGAACCATGTGTCGCAAATGAACAAAAATTTTTGACTTCCCCATACAAATTGGTCATTTTAACATTACTAGTTTGTATGGAGAAGGCAATATTTTTTTTCATTTGAGGCACATGGTTCCATGGGTGAAGTTGTTCGTATTGATCAGCAGAACCTCATATTAGCCCAAAGTACATCCTTTCAAAGTCACCATGATATAGAATTATAGATGAAAGATGGACAAAAATAGTAACTGAATGGACAGGACCTGATAAAGGGAAAAGACCGAAGGGAAGACCACAAACAAGATGGGAAGATGAAATTAAGGAGATTGCAGGAGGAAATTGGAAAACTGGCAAAAGATCGAGAGCAGTGGAAGAATTTGGAGGACTATACTCGCGACGGGACCTTACAATTTTTTTATTTTTTTTTGTGTAAATATATTTTTAATGATGGAATAAATGGCTTATAAATATAAAAATAATGTAGTATGATACATACGCGTGGAGATCCGGGCCGCTGCGGATGCTGGCCAGTCTGCGGAGGATCTCCGGGAACAGCGGGCGCGCCGCCGGGTCGTACTGCGGACATCACACACCGATATACACTACATTGTTTTCCCCGAATATGACTGGTTACTGGACATTAGGTACATGTTGCCTTATAGCTTTTTTAAAGTAAATCTATACTAATATTATAAAGAGGTAAAGTTTGTGAGGTTGTAGTTTTAGGGTTGTATAGCCCATTTAACAAGGAAGGCTATATAACATACGATCTACGCTACGATCAATAGGAGCGGGGCATCAATGAAAAATGTTGGGGAAACAATGAAAATTTGTTCCTTTTGTTCCGCTGCGTGCGCTGCGTAAACGGTTAAAGTTACGCGGACGAAGTTGCGCGGGTCAGATAGTTAATAATAACATTATAAATAATTTTATTTACTTAAAAAAACAACTGACTGCTAGAACAATGTAATTTATACTTTTTGTTATTGTAGGTGACATTGTTAGTGATCGGATGGTTCTAGGTTCAGGCTTAATGTGTTATGTTCAGGTGGTTGAAACAGTGGTCTATCAAGTTTGACAAAACTTCATCAAAATGCCGCTAAGGTTGAGTGAAGTATATAAATCATCATTGCATTGCAACGGGCAAATTAAATACAACCACGGGGTGGTAGACCATAATTTTGGTCGACTGTACAGCAGGGAACTCCTAGAGGATACGACATCCACGCGGCTAGCAGCCGGTGCGAAACTGCCAATGCCAATGGAGTCTATGTTCTTAGCTATCCATTGATTGTCCGTGCGGGTGGCGGGTCCATCGCGTGGTTGGGAGGTAGGGGAGTCAACTGCAGTGTACATGGACTTGAGACCGCGAAGCAGCTTCCGAATTCAACTCTCCTTTTCACCCTCTCTACCTAACAAAATATGATCTATATGATCCTATCTATTTTTATTTCCGTTTTTTTTTCCAAGTTTCCAAGATGGGAAACGGTGTTCTATAAAAATTTCGACGCCCGAGATCTTTCAGTAGACGATGCAAAGACTTTGCTGTAATTCTTCTTGCATGAAGTTTTAGTAATTTTATTTATTATAAGATGGTGTGGTGTGGTTTGGGAATACGTACGATGCAGCAGTGGAAGGCGAGTCGCAGGAGCTTGGGCAGCGTGTGCGGGGGCAGCAGCCGCACGAAGGCGGTGTAGTGCAGGCCGAAGCTGTCGGTGCGCGGCAGCACGTCGGGGTCGGCGTCCACGCGCGCCAGCAGCTGGCACAGCAGCACGCCGAACGAGAACACGTCGGAGCGCTGGTCGTAGCGGCGCGCGCGCAGGCACTCCGGCGACATCCACCAGGGGGAGCCCGCCGTCGGCAGCCGGCACCCGCTGCGAGACAAACCGAAACCTCTCCGTCATACTACATCTTTCTGCTCACCTTTATATAAAGCCGACAGGTGCCAAAACTAAATTATACATATCCGGTGCTACGAATTCCTATACTTGCCAAATACATACATACAAGTGATCACACTCGACAAATTCTTCAACGTAAAAAAAAATGTCTTCAACACATAACTGCAGCTAAAATAGGGTTCCATGCCCTTGGCACAATGGGCGTTATAAAGGAGAACGGTCATTCTGGACCCAACCGTAAAATCAACATAAACAACAATATGCTTACTTAATAATAGATAATTTAAGCATTATTTTCCAGTATTCAAAATAATTTTAGAAGTTGGGAAAAAAAAGTTCTGACAACTTTTGTTACGTGCTGATTCTTCTGCCTTTTCTATATATTTGTCCACATTATGCAAAAAAAAAATGCTTTACACATAAAAAAAAAAAAATTTTTGCTTATCTGGATTGTGATTTAACAAAATGTAGAGAGATTTCACATGATTTTGAAAGAAAAAGAAAAGGCCGTATAGTATTAAATGCCCTTAGTCTATTAATCGCATGAAAAGAATAAAAATAAAATAAAAATATAGCGACGATAGGCCGATGCCGACTTGCATCCAGTGCTATGTTAAAATAAATTATTTAAAAAAAAGAGCGACGATATATGATCCACAGATTATATAATATTATTCTGTCAGTGCAGCACAAGGAAACACTACTAATATTTTTATGGATTAATAATTCGCGGAGCGAAATTGTTCGCTATAGCAACCTAATAACTAGTCATAACATAACCTCAAATTGAAATTCAAATAAGAATAACTTTTTTCTCTCAACTTCTCGAACTTCGATGTAATTAACAATTTTATTATATGTATTGTAAATTGGATAACTTATGATTCACATAATTATTAGTTAAACTTGATGTAAAGTCGTTTCCAGCCAGTCAATTTACAAGACAAAATGAAACTCACTCTGGATCAGGTATTTTTGCTGCGAGTCCAAAGTCCGCGACCACCGCCGTGTACTCCTTTTCACCGTTTTTTCTTAATAGTACGTTCTGAAATTTAAAATTTTTATTCAATTTCAAAATTATTTATTTCGTGTAATTTGTTTACAACAACAAGGTGTTAGCGTGCGTTGGCTCCTATTCATCACCAGAAGCACATCGATTATATAGAAATTAAACACAGAGTAATAGCAACTTGTGTCTTCGTTATATGAAAAAAAAAACTACTCAACCGACCGCATGCTACCATAACCAACTAATGTTAGCCGATTCAATTGACGAAGTAGACCAACCTCACCCACCATATTCACACACTATATCTTAATTTCTAATAATATAAATAAAGATACATAGATAAGTTATCTTTGAGGGCGTAAACACTAACTGTAAAGTCGATCCCCCTCAAAGAGGCAGCCCAGACAAAAAGGTACCAGCAAGTAAAAAAACTCTGGTGCTTCACACATACAATCAGAGGAGTGTGGCTATTGACCTACCGATGCTTATAGCATGGTAACATAATTAAAATGCTCTCATCCTGCCGATGCATGCATGCAACAACTATTATTAATATATATTCATTAACTCATTATAAATACCAAAGAATTCGCCTTAAATTCTAAAATGATACCTTAGAAGTAAGGTCCCTATGGAAGACCCCACAGGAGTGGAGGTAGTTGAGGCCGTCCGCTATGTCCGTGGCCAGAGACACCTTGGTCCCCTGGCTGAGCTCCTCGTCGCTGAGGATGAGGGACTCCAGCGAGCCTCCCTCCATGTACTCCGTGAGGGCGTGCAGCTGGCACTCGTGCACACAGACGCCCATAAACCTGGAAATTTGTACAAAATATATACATATTACAGAGAAGCGCAATGGTTTAAAATAAAAATGGTGTAAAATGGTACATATTTCGTGACAAATAAGTACAAAAAAAAATTGGCATGCTAATAATCAATAAATATGTACTACTACCCTGGTAACAAACTAAGCTCTTCGCTTGTACTATGTGTCCAGAAACAACGATATTAATAAACATATTACTATTTTATAATCACCCACACCATGGCTTGAATGTACAACATTTTATTTTCTGTCTTTGTGATAGCAATGACAATAAAATTGTTTGATGAATTAAGTTTATTTATTATGGTGAATTTAAGAATGTTGCTACTAAAAATAATTTACTACCTCGTGGTGATTCATCAATAAGAAAAATAAAGATAAATTATAACAAATAATAATAGACCCTTGCATGTCAATAATTAATATATTTTTCTACAAACTATAATTCCACGATTCTTAACAAGGGCTTGTACGTAAGTACATTCTGAATGGTTTTTCCAGAGAGTATTTTTATCCGTTTGAAAAAAATACAACCACAAATTCAGTGTATGGCAATATACCTTATATTTTTTGTAAACATTGTTATTCGCTTATATTACTTCAAGAATGATTAGCAGTTACAAACAAGAAATGAACTGCAGAAATAAATAATCGGGCATTGAATATCGATTAAATTGAAATTAGGAGGACTAAGCAAATACAATTACCAGATAAGCGTAAAACTAATCAATTTAAAATTACGTTAATTGTGTAGACAAAAATAGACGCTATTGACGTAAGCGAAGCAAAAAGTAACTTCACAAAAACCCGTGATGCAGATGACGGCAATACATCATGTCGCTGGTGAGAAAACAGTCATCGTCATCGAAAACGTTCGACGACTGGAGACAAATGTTACAAGACGTTATTGTGAAACCACATTGAAACGTTGATGAAGCAGATGCCGGTGTCAAGGCTCTACGCACAATGGTAGAGCGTGACAATAAATGCAAATAGCTAATTACAGCAAGTGCGGGCGCGCGGAGTCCTGCATAGCGCGGCGTCGTTACTGGAACGTGGGCCGCATCCAGTAGAACGGTTTTGTAGGACACGGGAGCAAAGCCAGCAAGGGTGGAACCAACGACTATGTATGCTATGCGATTGTTCTTATAACAATGCAGACAGTTGCCGTAGATTCCACATTAAAAGCTGCCTGCATTTTTATTGATTCGTTTAATGCTATTTATTTATTCAATATTTACATTGTTTGCACGAATCACTTTCAGTCGTTTTTTAATGGCAAACAAAGAAAGATATCAATGGCACAGCCCATAAACTGAATGGACCTTGACGTGACACGGGACAATGGAATTGGGAAGCGAAATCCATCTTTTATATTCATTTGGTAAACACAAACAAGCCGAAACAAAGGGGTCGGGAGTGGAGGCGATCTGTTTTTTGTTAGCCGACCAAAATAAATTTAATAAAGAAACGATCACGAGGAAAGTTTCGTAGTAAGCAGACACAATGTTTGCAGTATTGAAGCATGAAAACTCCAAGCAATGTTGCTAATAGTATTCTATTAATGAAACGATATATTATGACAAACAAACATAACGAATGCGTTAAGTAAAAGTGTATTTGAAATTATTGTAGCAAGAAATTGCTTATTATAACTAAATTTCAGTTATTTTTCAAGTGATAAATAACTGCAAGTAACTTTATTAGCACATGTTAAGTGCGCAAACATTTTAGTGGTGCACGTTGATTAATAAAGTAAAAAGTGTAAAATTGTGTTTGCAAGACAATTGGGAAGGGAATGCTACACGTTGAGTTAGCAATGTCAAACATTTTACTTGTGTAAATTTACAGAAGGACGTTAATTTCAATGTTATGGCTCCTTACAAATATTTCAGGCATGAGTAAGTGAGGCTGAGCGTGTTTGTTCAGGTTGCTTAAGTAATCCGATAAGAATTTCTAGCAAATTTACTCCGACATTGAAACTTAAGTGTTTTGTTTTGCTAATGTAACAAACGTCATAGCAATGCCTTGTTGTGTTTTTATTTAAATTTTATATTGTATTGAAATTTGAAAAAATACAAGATGAGTTTAAATCGTATCTGTTGAGCAGCCGTATGGTGCATTCTTTGCCCGGTGACATTTATCATTCAACTTCTATATATATTTTCATTCCTTATATTATAATACTTTTAGGGGATTAATAAAAAAAAAACATTCATCATAATGAATGTTTTTTTTTTTAGAAAGGATTTTTTTAATTTATAGAAAAGCTCAAATTAAAGAGTGTGCGTTATTGAAACTCTCAAGGAAATTGTACGCCTCTAATTTTAGACTGTGCATTGTCATTTAGTCTGGTCAGTCAGGCAGTAATATTAAGTAGATATTTACATATCGTTCGTGGCCTATAGAGATGGTTTTAATATTTACTTGAGAATGTTGGGATGTTTGAGTTTGTTCATGAGCTGGACCTCGCGCAGCATGTTGGGTCGGTTGGCTCGCTGCTGGTTCATCTTCAGCACCATCACCTTCCCCGTCGTCTTGTGGCGGACCTGCAACATTAACACCATTAGCACACACTCCACCAGACGTAATCGTTATTTCACTACCTATATGATGTGCTAGACTTAATCCTTGTGGCTTTGCGCCACAAAGTTAAATCATTACCTATTCAATTGTTATAATTATGCACTTCCAGATATCAAAATATTTGGCAGCAACGGTAGAGTTAGAAACAACTGTTTCGTTTTTATGTAAAAATGGTTTGTTTATTTCATAAACGTGACATTTGTAAATTACTATGACAATTCATTATACATTGCTTGGTTTAGTTGGTTAAAAGTATAATATATTATATATAAAGTATAATATATGATAATTGAAAGAGATTAAAAAATAGGGCCCAGGTATAGCTATTTACTGAAATTATATATTTTTATGGTTATTTAACGAAATATATTAACAACCCTCTAGCTAGTGTATATAATTTATACAATGTATAAAGAAATCGAGTAAAAATTCAACAAGGCCCTTTGCGGCATTTGACTACAATGCATTCATTAAAAAGTGGCAATTTAATTAATTAATATTATATTTTAAAAATCTAATACTACAAAGCGGAATTCATTAACTTAATATTAGATGGATTCAGAGATGTGCTATAAGAATTAAAAAAGATCAACATAGCACAACTTCTAAACACATTATTATCAGAATCTTGTAAAGCCGGAATTACAAGATTATTGTCGTTAAATGATTTGATTCTCCGAGCTAGCAATGTATTTGTAACTGCGTCATACATGATGTCTTCTCGTCGACAACATTATTTAATAACTTAATATGGATAACATGTGCATTTGTTTCAGCTAAATTAATCGTCTAACGGAAATTCTTGGTCGCTTTTTTGGCGGATTAAACCATAGCAATCATCCGTACTTACAAATTTCAATAGTAACCATGGTGATGATCGTTTATTGAAAACATCTGTTAGTGGTACAACTTACTCTGACGTTATTGTGGAATGTTGTAAGTATACAGGTTTAAGTAATATTTTTTTAATTTGAATACGGAAGTTGAATAGTTATTTTATTACCAAAGCTATGTTATAGTAACACATAGTCATTATTCAACTAACTCCGTATTTGTATTCGCTGCGTGCGAAACTAATCGGATTATGTCGCTTGGTCAGCAAACGCACCGAGCGTCCTTCACGCTTAGTTACAACAATGGAACGGTCCCAAATACTTCTTGAGCTCTCATGTATCATTCACCAGCAGTCCATTGCTAGTCCATTGCCTGCTGTTATTGCATAATTTTGAAGGTCCGCAGAAAAGTTATAGAAGAGTGAGGTAAAAGTGAAAGAGGCGGCCCTAGACTGACAGATGTGGAATCTAGCTGAACTGGATCGAGAGCTCAACGGCAGTTCGTTCTACCATAAATCCACTCTGTTACTTGACCATAACATAATTATTACAGAATTCGACTACGCCGACTAAATGATGAGGTTACAAAACACGATACTGCATTACGATTTATCGATATTATTATTTTCGCTGTCTTTGAATTAATTATCCCTTTCCCAACCATACCCTGAAAGCAGAGCTTCCTTACTTATATTAGGATTAACTATATATATGCCTTCGATATGCAGTCTACACAGAACAGGCGGGTTTCGTTGACGCCGTGGACAGGACATTTGGGGTGTTCGTCCGCCCATGTCTTTTGTTGTGCTTGCTCAGTTATTTCATTTATGATAATGAATACAACCATTTTGTTGGTTAGATGTCTAGGTATAACGCTTTTCTTATACATAAAAAATCATTGAGTTCATAGAGTTCACAGAGCTTAAACAAAGAGACTTCATGTCGTCTGTGATACAAACCTGTCTAAAAAAATATTTATTTTTATTTATTTAAACACTTTATCGCGTAGTAAACAAAAGTTATGTATAAAGGCGAACTTAATGCCTTAGGCATTATCTACCAGCTAACCTTTAAGATTGTGTTCGAAGTCGGGTGCTTAATTAACAAATAATTTTAATTAAAAGTAACAACTTAAAACTTTTTAAGTTTCACTTGAGCCTATAACTATTTTTTTTGTCATTAGTGTCTTTTTGGATATATGTGTGTCAACAAGCTCTATATAGCCATTCTGAATTTCAAGTAAAACGGACTAGTAGTTCTCGAAATTTTTGACGCGGACAGGCATGCAGACGGACGAACTTCTAATGTTATAAGTGATTTTCCACAGTAAGATTGATAAGCACTTCGGACCGAATCTGTCGTCGCGTGAAGCCTCATTGTGACAGAAAAATTAGAAAAAACTTGTGGTGTTTTGACAAGTTATTATGTAAGTTATGTGAGTCGCAAGGCCGACAGTTCAGTGGGTCGCCGGCGCCGGTCCAGAGGAATGCAAGTCGGTCGCGGCGCTGCAACTTGTATACACATTTTTACCATTTTAGGAACTTATATAAAGTGTATTGCAAAATTCTAAATCACTAGCTACTCTGGTACCGCCGGTCTACCGGTCTGCTACCGGTCTGGTTATTCTATTTTTTTATATATCAGTGGTACGTATTTCTAACTGGACATGATAAGGTGGGCTAAAAGCAATTAATAAATTAAGGGAGGAAAATTTTGTATTATGGGTGATTCTCTGTAAACTTGTAAACGGCTGTCCAAACCAAGTTTTAAGAAAAATAGTATAATTTAATAAATAACTATTACTTGTAATTTAAATAAAACACTTATACTTTATAGACCACATGTACTTAGAACGATAACAATTTTACTTTTTTTTCTAATAATCATTAAAGCCCTAAAAAAACAGTCCCATGGATGTCCCATTCCCTGATTTCCCACTTAGAAGTAGTATTTAAAAAAATCTTATTAACACTACATTAACTTGGCAATTAACATCTAAACATAGAATAGTGAAATTATTTATTTTTCATAAAACTAGATCTCGTTACATATTTTTTAAATTGAATAATGTCATGTAAATGTTGTCCGGAGTTTTTTCAAACAGTCCCCTGCCAAAAATTCTAAGCTGCAATAAAAACAAACTGTTATGTTTATACACTTTGTTTGGCATTAAATGAAACTCAATCAATGTGAAATTAGTAACAGTGTCGAGAACGCCGCGAATCGTCATTTTGTTTAGTGTCTGGGCGTCATTTGGGGACGGAGTATGCGTCTTGATCTCTGCAACATACAGTCCCCTGGTAAGTGATTATAGTTATATTTGTTAATTTAATTATACATACATATTATTAATAGTTGCTATGATTTGTATCCTAAATTATTGTTACTTTAGCAAGAGTTATGTTCCAATAGTTTTGCAAATATTATGTAACTAAACCAAAATAGACAGTCCCCTGGCTACAGTCCCCTGCTTGGCAATACGGCAGGGGACTGTAGATGTCATATATTGAGCAATATTTAAAAGTGCATTAGGTTGCAGGTATTCTAGCTTTATCCTCGGTCTCCCAGCTATATGTAAAACTCTAACAATGAAGTATCGGAAGTCAATGAAGATTGGCAGTATCAACTTTGACCTAAAACCCAGATGACTCTAGAAAATGGATTCCAAATCAGAAAAATAAATTGAATCTGCTGTATTGATACCAACACTTATTTAGTTACTTTTCTGAAGTTCGAGAGAGGGGGGGGGGGGGGGAGAACTTACCAGAAGTCTTTAAATAACGACCTTGGTGAGAACACAGATTTGAAATGCCCTACGTGCGAGAAAATTTACAAGAAACAAGCCTGGTTCAAGAAACATTTAAAAGCACATGAGGGAAGCGAAGCACGACAGCCGTCTGTGTAACTTCTTCGGTCAGTACTGCGGATAGAGCTGACTCTCATATGTCCCAAGGTACACCTACATGTGACACCAACCAGGAGTCCATCAACATCAGGACGCGTCTCAGCATCCCCCTATTAAAGAATCAACTTGGAAGGGGCACAAACCTAATTTGTTAAGTCTCTTGATAACCCTGATTCCAAGAAAGATATTAACAGCCAGGTACCTTCCAGTCTACTGTATACTTTCGGCAGTGGAAGTTGGTGCAAGAGGAATTCCAGCAAAGTCTTTGCATCGTCTAAAAAAAAAAAAACTATATAAATATAGTTTTTTTTTATTATCAACCAGAATGTTATATTCAATCATTTCGATATTGAGTATTTTAAAGTAAAATAAAAACTACTCATTGTATGGGTTTAATTTACATTTATCAATATATATAATACATAAAGTAATAAGGATATGAAAGCAGACTTCTAATTAAAATAAAGTTTTTCTCTTCACCCAGTTTTCAGGAGATTACTGCATCGATATCTTGGCGACGGGATACTCCCAGGGGGTATATCAAGTCACATGCCCTCCTCCAATAAAATACAGCAATAGTATCATAAATATAATATACCTATACTTGGTCAGTTAGGTTTTAATACAAATAATTATTTTCTTGTTACTAGATTTTGTTGCCCCGGCTTCGCCCGTCATATTATTTGTACAAAAAAACAGTGCCTGGTTAGATAATATGCCCTCCCTATTGGAATTTAAAATATAGTAAAACACGTGTCTGTTAGTTATACAGATGCTACTTTCAAAGTTTCATTGTTCCCGTAATACGCGTCTTCGCACACCTTTCCCTAATTGAAAAAGAGTAAAACACGTGATGCTTAGTTTTTAAGAATAGTATACATGATCCTGTCATATTAGGAAACCAGCACGATTTAATATTTCCTTATCTTCCCCTATAAAAATTTCGAAAATTAGCGAAACACGAATTGAACAGTTTTCTAAGAAGAGTCTACATACAAAATTTTACTGTTGTAGCATCCGTGGTTCCTAATATATGACACAGTTAGAAAAATCACCTCCTAGTACCAGATTCAAATTAAAAAAAAAACGGGTAAAACTATTTTACAAGAATATCATTCTACATACCAAATTTCAATGAATTGTCGAGATATTAACTTTTTTAGAAACACATTTGCCTCTTTTTTCAAACACTGAGCCTGAGAAGAAGAAGCTATTGTCAACATTTTCCAAGCTACAGTAGTTCGGCTGGGCAACGATAAGTAAATCAGTCAGCCAATTAGTCAGGACATTTATATACAGGGTGACTTTGAAAGGATGTACTTTGGGCTAACATGAGGTTCTGCTGATCAAATGGGACAACTTTTACCATGAAACCAAAAAAAAAATTGGCTTCCCCAAACAAATTGGTCATTTTAACATTACTAGTTTGTATGGAGAAGTTGTTCGATTTGATCAGCTGAACCTCATATTAGCCCAAAGTACATCCTTTCAAATTCACCCTGTATATAGATTAACAAAATAAGGTAATGCTTTTAGTGTGATTAAAATATTGAATATAGAAGTCTAGTTGGTAGTTATTTTCAGAAGCCATTGTCCGCGAACCGCAAGCTTAAATACAAAACCAACATGAATGGGAAAATGGCGGAGCATTCAGAGGGAAGATAAAGAGTTCCCAGACAATGGACGCGACAAATATAACAAAAATATTGGACGTAATGGTTTGGCTTGTTGACGTCACTAAATAAATCTAAAAATAAACTTGAGTCTCGTTATAAACTAAATAGACTCTGGTGCAACAATGACTAGCAATCCTGAAGCGAATTCCAGTCATGTAGGTAATTACTAAAAAAATATGGCCATGTAAAATAAATTCACACCTCATCGGTACAGATCTTGTTTAACTAAGACCACTTGGAAAGGTTTTAAAAGGCAGTCTCCGAAACGGGATTCATGCGATTAGCAAAAGATATAGACCAATGACATTCGGTGGACCTACCATGCGCAAGGGGCTTATTTCGTACCTACCATGCGCAAGGGGCTTATTTCGTACCTACCATGCGCAAGGGGCTTATATCGTACCTACCATGCGCAAGGGGCTTATTTCGTACCTACCATGCGCAAGGGGCTTATTTCGTACAAAATGTGACAAAATTCAGCAAATTTTGTACGAGAGAATACATGTAACTTTGGTTAAGTAAAATCAGGTCCTTGGGTGAAAATAAATATATATTTTTTTAACTTAAAAGCGGGATCAAGAAGTAAAACAGCGTAAACGTTTAGCAGAACGTGAAAGTGGGTATAAATCCCGCGTTTGCAATGTAATAAGCGAGCTGTAATTCAGACAATGGACAAGCGAGCCCGCCTGCCTGATTCTAGGCCAGATAATTTTCTAGATTTCTATAAGCGCACGAATTAACTGTTTTATGTAGCAGCCACCAGAGGGACACTCTACAACAAAATCTCGATCGCAAGACGATAAACACTTGAGGCTTTTTTTTATTGTGTTGTAATGTAAAATATGTGATAATCAATTGCAGTTTACAGTACAATTATTTGGCTAGTCATATAAGGTATAATAACATAAAATAACACGCCTTGTTAGATATTTTCCCCGCCTTCCTCTAATAAGAAACACATGTTTTAAGGAAGAGTTTAAATAAGCTATCAAATGATTTACAAAGAAAATAATGTAATAAGTATGTGCACCAAATTGTATTGTAAATTACTTTCGAGATTTTCACTTACCTAAAAAAAAAGAAGAAGCTACTGTCCAAATTTCACATTTCTATCTTTATTAGTTGCTGCTGGGCGATTATTAATTAGTCAGTCATATACATGTTGACTTTGAAAGGATGTACTTTGGGCTAATATGAGGTTCTACTAATCAATACGAACAACTATTCCCATAGAACCATGTGCCGCAAATGAAAAAAAAAAAATGCCTTCTCCATACAAAACAAAAAAATATAAAAAATAAAATGACCAATTTATATAGAGAAGCCAGATTTTTTTTTCATTTGCGACAAATGGTTCCATGGGAGAAGTTGTTCGATTTGATTAGCAGAACCTCATTTTAGCTTAAACTACATCCTTTCAAATTCACCCTGTATATATTGATGACGGGAGAAAAGTTAATATGATTTACTTGCTATAATATAGTTGATAATAAAATTGTTGCGAAAAAAATATCTAAAATATTGTTAAACGACAACAAACCGGTCACAATTCGAAACGATGTCATTCCGAGAGTAGTGTTACAAGAACGCGTGCTGCGTCTAGTTAGGTATGCCGATGCCGATTCAGTTAGGCATTCGAGTAATTGCTAAATTACCTAAGATTGATTGAACTCGACTTGCTCCATGGTGTAACTGTAAATACTTAGTCCTGGTTCCAATCCCAACCCAATCGCAAGCAAATACCGCTAGTCACTAGTGGGAGATACGAATACAGAGCTGTATGCGTCGCTCTGGCTAAATATTTCGGACTTTGAAGCTAATGCAATACCATTATTGTAAGTCTGCGGCTGAGGGAATGCGGCTGCGGATAGACACGTATGCCACTCATTACAATTGGTTGAAGCGAAGCAGATATATATCCCCTGTACAATGTATGTTTTTAGCGCGAACTTCACACTCTCATCGCATTTCGATTCTTTTGCGCTATTTTTTTTTAAATGTAGATAATAATCCGGTGGCATTAATCGTTTCAAATAGCTATTGACAACCAAAGATATAATGTCGATGTTGGCAACATAAGTCTGTATTATTATCCGAAATTGGAAAGAAGGTGAAAAGGATAAATAAATATTTACATTTTATTGAAATAATATACAAGAGAAAACATTACAGGCATCAATAAAAACCATATAAGACGAACAAATAACAACGCAACAATGGGGCTGGTAAAAGTAGGGGTGCCGAAAATGCAGAATCAATATCGCGTAATGGGAGAGACGCATGAGCAGGGGATGATTACAGGCTGATGATAATTATGATGTCACAATACCAGTATATAAGTATTAATACGCGTATTAATAGATTTGCACAAAGATAGAAACGCCGCCGCTATCGCCACTGTACAACAACCAGTTGTACCCTGATGATAACATTATTTCACTCGACAAATACCTATTCAGATAATAAAAAAATAAGTGTTAGGTCAGAGCTTATTATAATGATGTTTTTATTTTGATAATGCTAATGCATGCTTACGCGGAGACAATGATAACCTTTGCACCCATAAACATGTGACTCTATAACTATCTCTTTGCATAGACCCGAATTCTACAGAAAACGGGCGTGAATTCGTTCATTTGCTAATTTGGTCGTTCACCCGAATTCGGGATGAGCACGATGAAGAATGGCGGTAGAGGAACTACAAACTTTAAGCTAAAGAACATGAGCAGTAGTTATTGATTGTTTCCATTCTGAAGTTGCTAAAAAGTTAATGTAATTTTCATTACTAAGCTATTTAAGCATTACACCACCTGTTGAAGAACCACAACCTTATAGGAAATATCAATCATACTCGTACATAAAAAAATATCGATGCAGCCTAGATCTATTCCTCAAACATGACTGAAATTCATTTGCCGGTCTTATTATCTGTGACGAAAACAATCGACCTGGAGTTATTCAGGCATGTCACTCTATATCTACTTGAAGCAGACCTACACAGTTCATAAATGGGAACGACCAATACCTGAAACGATCTGCGAACTAAAACCGATACATATCATGACGGTTTCTACATACATAGATATGTATGGGCGTATTGTATAATACTAATTTGCTAATAAATGTTATGCCAGCAGTTGGTAAAAATTGAGCTTAAGTTTGTAAAATAAACCCTCAACTTTGTAAAAGTAAAAAAGTGACATTTTTTTTTTCTATTTCTAAAATTTCCGTTAATACTAAATGGTAATAACTAAACCTATTTCCCTATCGAAGTTTGTAACTAGTGTAGATTTCGAAGATTTTCTTTAATAAAACTCTCACGCCCAACTATAATACCATGTAACGTTTTGTTGCAACAAAACTTTTTAGTTTATTTTTTATAGCAAATTCTTATTACAAAATATTTGGCCCCAATCCTGATGCTCATTATTACATTACGGTGGTAAATGAAACCGGTCATCCTAGCAAAACTAAAAGGCCATCTCACTTACACATAAATGAATGTATCGTCAGGAATCAGAACGGCATGTGACAGCTCGGTATGAATGAACAAGCGTCTGAAGCGACCAGCCCGAGCATCCCGTGAACCGGGCTAGCTATCCTATACTTAGAGACGCGCATCACGTACAAAACTACTGGACAGATTAGCATGTAGTTGTCACAGTTAAGTGTCCTGGAATGAGATCTAAGGGCACCGGGGAATGTTCAACGTATATAAACAAGTGACATATTTTTTTACGTTGGGTATAAAGATTAATGAAAATCTGAACGGGTACCTTGAAGACCGCCTTTACTACTACCTCTTTTGTAGCCGATTGTTTTTGTGACCTAAGCAAAACAATCGTGCGTAAATCAGTATTACGCCAAACAAGTGGCGAGATTTAGAAGATCCTCAAATTAATATCGACAATCGATATTGTTAAATATAAATAATTTTATAGAAATCAACTTGGAATACTTAAATCTGTAAAGTTATCTTCAGAACTTAGATGGTTGAAGCCCAACCGGGATGCGGACCTTAGGGTCAATGGGCGATAATGTTAGCACCGAGACTGTTTTGTTTGAATAATTACAGCCTTACCCGTACAGGGTCACACGGATAGACCGACGACCCGGCCGCGGGCAATCTGCCATCAAACTGGGATACCAAGCGACTCGGCCGCGGTGGATAGAGAGAGCATGGGCACTGAGTTATGGCTACAATAATCATTTGATGTTTATCGTGATAAATTATGGTAAGAGATATACAATTTGAGTGGCAACAATAAAAATAGCAAATCGAACTACTTCTCTGAACTATACTATTAAAGCTAATGATTTTGGGTATCTGGGTATTGTTGTTGCAAACTAAACCTTTTAAATTTAGAAAATTAAAAAATATAGTCCAAAAAAGACCCAGAATTAATTACGTACTAATATAGTAAAGCAAACTTTAATGATTATAAAAATACTTCCCAAATAAGTATACGTTTTAATGGTTCTCATTGAAACATTCTTCTTTATTCTCAGAAATAGGATAAGGGTTATATCCCCTATCTATCTCACTATATAATATTACAGTGTTTTTACACGTTTAACTGCATATAATCGTGGCAATATAATAGGCTTTTCAGATTCGCGACTGATGTTAAGGAAAAAAGATTGGGAGACTCTTAAAATCAATGTTCACTTGGTGTATGGTGTAAACTGAGCAAGCACCTCGCCTAGGGGCACAGAACTTCTTCAAGCGGGATGCAGCAATCAAAATCCTCTTGTCCCATCCCTTCTACCGTTACTCTCGCGCTGTCTATTCTTTAAATTTGCATCCGACACCCAATAAGGACCGTCAGATCTTAATCTTGGAGTTTCGCACGGTAACAGCGAGCAGGATAATGTCTACCTTCTGGGAATTTTATGGGCTTTACATATCTTCACGACCGTAAAGGGGCGGTCAGGGACTTCCGGCCATTCAACTATTTATACTACAACGACCTCTGTCAGTGATAGGGTTCACGGGCTAAGGGCATACAATTACATACCACGGATGCAGCCTATAAGTCGTATGACAACACATTTGGAGACATCATTTGAAAAACTATATTGTCTAAAATTCAGGATAGCAAAAAGTACTGCTATTTCATCATTTATAATACAAAAACATCTCAGGGACAGTTTGATGTTTTTGTGCGTACCCAGTAAATAATCTGGACGCTGGAAGAGTTTTGAGTTGGTTGTTGGGATATAATGAGAAGGACCAAATGCAAGGAACATACCGAAGGGAAGAATACAGAATAGATGGGCTAACGAACTGAAACGCAGGAAAAAAAATGGACAGGAATATCGCATACAAAGATCGCGATCAATTAGTAGAATTTGGGGAGCCCTATGAAGAAACTTTACAAACATTATTGTAATTTATACATTATGTAAAATTTACTAATGTTGTGTGTAATATTGGTGCAAATATAAATAGCTTAAAATAAATAAAAATAAGGCCATACGGTTTTAGGTTTGTTGGTTTTTATACTTTTTATTTTGGTGTCGCACTGAATGAAGTTTTAGGCATTTATTTTGGTGTCGCACTAAATGAAGGTTTAGGCATTTATTTTGGTGTCGCACTAAATGAAGGTTTAGGCATTTATTTTGGTGTCGCACTGAATGAAGTTTTAGGCATTTATTTTGGTGTCGCACTAAATGAAGGTTTAGGCATTTATTTTGGTGTCGCACTAAATGAAGGTTTAGGCATTTATTTTGGTGTCGCACTGAATGAAGTTTTAGGCATTTATTTTGGTGTCGCACTGAATGAAGTTTTAGGCATTTATTTTGGTGTCGCACTAAATGAAGGTTTAGGCATTTTTTTTTTTCTGGAAATATTATTTTTTTCCAAAGTGTGTCTATTTCTCTATTGTAACGAGTAAAATATATTATATAATAGGAGGACAGGGCATGTCCAATACATTAGAACTATGTACAAATATACGAATATATTTAATAAATATAATTTATTCCGTGAAGGTGTACTTACGCCTGAGTGAAGGATGTTGTGTGGAACCCGTGAATGACGCACGCGCACGCACGACCCGGTCCGTATCACGACCTAATGTATGCCGACTTGGCCAAATTGTCATTTCCTTTTAGTCATCCGACCGTACGTTGTGCGAATATTGACATTCATGAGAACCACTCCCCAGGACTGACCACCGAAAGCCTTAATATAATAATATTATTCTTTGTAATTGTAGTTTTAAATAAAACTTAATAAGCATAAATTTATCAATATCGCAGGAGTCACTATCACTATTCAAAAAAAAATTAAATCACGGATCCAACTAAATAAAATAACTTTTTAATTTTTGTCTGAACCCTAATATGTAAATATAAATTAATATTGTTGATTTTATTCACCTGATGTTAAGCAGTATGCAATCTCCAGGAATAATAGCAACAAGCGGATGCATACAGGTGCACCGCTGGTTGCCATCATTATGCCGGCTTAAGATGCCTATTCACGCTTCGTTTAAAGGACGATATAAGAGGAAGTTATGATATGAAAGACATTGCACACATATTGTCATGGACACAAACTAAGCTTTAGGCTTGCGCTCTGTGTACCAGCAACAACGTTATTATACAATTTATATTTTATAAACACTCAGATCTTGACAAACTGTACAGAAAAACGCACTATTTTTTTTTCCATGAGTGGAAATCGAACCCAAAAATATTAAATAAATTGTAAATATCACAATGAGGTTGCAGTTTATTTCCTCAACATCTGTAGCTGTAAGTTTTTTGCAAACAGTTTTACTATAGTTGCTAGTAACTATAGTAGAAACTGTTTGCAAAAACCTGTGATAGAGCTACAGATATGTGTGGTGAACGGCATTCGGACAAATGGCTGTCGGCTCATGCCATCTCACAGCGATAATGTTGTTGCCTTCTTGAGTGCCTAAAGTGCCTTTTGCCATGAGGGTCCCATTTGTATTGGCATATGTGTTGTGTTTTTTACTAATACAGTTTTTTAAACAACTCACTTACAAACCAATTCTTCTTAAAGTTCATATTTTATTGGAAAAATGTGGTTTTAGTTGACGAGAAGAAAAATAAATATTTAATTTTGAAAAAAAAAAAAAAAAAAAACTATGACTAAAATTAATAATTTAATTCAAAAACTTGAAATTAAAAAAGGTAAAAATGGCTCTAACGAGCTACGAGTGTAACGAATAAAGTTTACTCTAGCATAACAAATAATTGTTTCGGTTTTAGTCTGTGGGTTCACCGGTTTTCAGGGGTACTGCATCGATTTTTTGTTGAAGTGGTAGTGCGAAGTATATTAACATATATTCGTAATCGCATAATTTTGCTAGCATAGTGAGAGGGACGAATGTTTTTATAGAACAATTATTGATTGACCCCATTCATGGATTTTGTAGGTCGGCTCACCACCAGGTAGATACTTGCCGTGCTCCAATAAAAATAATTATAATATGGAATGATTAATAATCCACAGTGTGTTGTAGAGACTTGGAGTGGAATAGATATTGCTATTAAATAACATTTCCAACAGAAGAAAATACATTTACTAAATTCATACAAAAAATATCGAGTCTCTTTAGATTATATTAATAAAAATCGTGTTAGAGCTAATAATAAGATTAAAATATAATTTAAGTTACAATTTAATGGTCATAAGCAATGAAAATAATTATAACACCAACTCATACAAGACCGCCGCACCGGCATTACCAAATTATAGTAAGACTTTACAGCACAACATAAATAAATAAAACACTTTTACAACAAAATTACATAAACGTCCTTAAACCAGAAAGGTTTTATAAAAACTGTAATTGGATAATTGTATAAAGTCGAATACCCGACATGCACCACACGTACCGTTAACGAAAGTTATAAATTATTCCTCTGAAACTAATATTTCTTCTAACCAGATTGAAAGATTTAAATATGAAAAAGAAGGAGCTGTACAACCTAACCCGCAAGTTACCAGGACCGAACTATATCCTGAAAATGTCATTTTGGGGAACAAGGAGGAGTAGATCTGCTCACCACCAGGTTGATACCGTCATGTTCCAATAATAAAAAGTATCAATGCTATTAAACAACAATGTGTAGATAGAACCTCTCCACGGACTTCGCAAGTCTGCTTACCAAAAGTTAGATACAAAGTCACATGCCGTGCCCCAATAAAAAAAAAAAATCCTTTAGAGTAGAAGTGCAACTGATTCATTACACATAATATACATGTTATTATGAGAAAAATGCTATGGCTACCTGCCAAAATAGAAAATACGCTTTTGATATAATATATACCCTGCTATATGATTTAGTTCTATGTAAATGAGAATTCACATAGAACTAAACCACTATATAGGTTATAAATTTTAGCAACATTAACGTAGGTTTAGGTTGATGGAAGGCAAAAGATGTTTGGTTAAAGTTAAAGCTGGGTAGTGTGATCCTGCTTTATCTGTAAGGAGTTTCCAGAAAGCAATTGTTGAGAGTTCGTTACTCGGGCATCGCTAAATATAAAGCAAACCCGACCAATTCTTTTGATGCACTTTTTATCACCTTAGCCAAATATTTGCCGAGCGAAAATTACCAACATTAATTTAAAGAAAACAAGACTTTATAGTGTACAAAATAACGAACGAAATCGTAATACCGTTCTCAAGGAATGCCTAACTTTGTATGGGCGGCACAGTTTTTGGTGAAACATTGTTGAGGAGGCAACGAAAGCGAATTGCCGCCGGTCAATGGCAAACGATGCACCGTATGGAATGGAATTTGTACTTTTACATTTATTTAGGCTAGAGTGCACCAAACTATAAAGTACTTTATATTATTATCTTAGGTTAAATTTCGACCGAGTTTATGAAAGCGAGGTAGCGGTTTAATCACCGGTAGAAATAAGTAAAGTATATATTCGAAGGCATAGTACACAAATGTGGTGTGTACATTTTATAAAATGATATAAGTTAACTTGTATTATAATAATAATAGTATGTAGGACAATTTACACAAATTGCTATGATCACAAACTAAGCTCCAGGCTTGTACTATGTTTACCAGAAAAATATATATACTACATATTATATTTTATAAACACCCAGACCATGTCAAACTATACAGAAAAAAATACTAATATTTATTTGCCATGGGTGGGAATCGAACACACGACCTCCGGCTTTAACGCCAAAGGCGTAACCACTAGTCTCCGGAGGCTGTATTGAATATAGAATTCATAATCATACACTTAATAACACTTATAACAAATTCAGCAGGGCAAGTTCACACATTTAATTGATATATTTTTATTTGCAGTAGCTGATTAATTATTTTTCATAGGTCATTGAATAAGATACATAAATAAAACACAATATTATAGTAATACTAGCTTTTGCTACATTTCGCCTTATTTGGGCGACTTCAGCAACAATATTTACAAAATAATCTAGGAGATCTAAAATATTATATTGTTATTTTCTTCTTTATTATTACTCTTCATATTCGCCATAATACTATTTTATAGTATAGGTATTTTATTTTTATCATTTAAATGTGTCACCTGTAAATAAATATGTTTTACACACCACATCAGTGCTCTATCCCATCGATATGAGAAACGAGATGATAAAATAGGTTGATAGTTAACCAAGCATTAGTACGAGTATGTATATGAGATGTATGGATGATGAGCTGAGAAAACATCCTAAAGGCGACAGTCTTCACAGATTGACCAAGTACTAATAATACACTATTAGAGAGAGAGATGAAAATGGAAATAAAACAAAATGTTAAGTTAAACAATTTATTAAAGAAACCACTGACACAGAGGTACATCAGTCCGTTGTTTGGTAACTGCCCGACCACCTCGTAAAATCGTGAAAATTATCTGGTTAAAGTTAATATTAACTTTTTAATTTCTGCAAAAAGATAAGCGCACCTCTTGGTAAGATATTTCTTCATGCAAGATAATGCCACTCGAGTTATCAGATGACAAATATTGTTTCTAAATACAGACGTAACATAATGGCCAACATCTAAATTAAAATATTATAAATTGTTTAAATATTACTCATAACATAATACACAGATAGCAACACATCTGTATCAAATTAAATTCTTCGCGCAATATTTTCATATAAAAATCCGTAACATATTCTGCATATTTTGTGTAGGTACCGAAACACCGTTGTAATTAGCTTAGAGTAATTAGCTTAGCTTAAAGATTGAGTTAAGTTATAAATTAAAAGTGGCGCAAGTTATAATGACCGGGCCATAACGTCTCGCATTCCACAGTTATAAGCCGCGTCTGAGATCGCCTCCTTGACGAATCGCGAATGCACCGCATGTGTTACATTTTATGTATAATGTTTCAGGGCTGTACTGAGCTACAAGCAGACAAACAATGAGGGCTAACATAAATAAATGCTAAGTGGCGAACAAGGCATCCGATGACTCTCTTTGGAAGATCAGATCCAAAAAAATATTGGAATCTTCCTTCTATAAGATAATAGTAGATAATAGCAACAAAGTAACACGAACATAAGATAATTCTTTCCGCCAGGGCCCCACGGGAGCCTATCACTCGCGCCAGATAAAAAAAGGTACCTATACTATATTTAAAAACATGACCAAAAAGAATTTCCAGCTTCACTATACCAACTCGAATATTATATATGGATTAGTCTAATAGAAAAACCGCGATGAGCTGGTTTTTTACCACTTGTTGGGTATAGCTAACACTCATACAACAAATACCATCAGCTAAAGCTAGGTCAGATAATACCCTGCGGCCTCAGGATGACACCCGGGGCACATCTGATTAAATACTCTATTTAGAAATATGGGCTAATCTAAAAATGGGGACTGCCTCCGTAGACTAGTGATTGCGCTTTTGGCGTTGTATCCGGAAGTCGTGGGTTCGATTCCCACCCATGGCAAAAATATATTAGTACGTTTTTCTGTACAGTTTGTCATGGTCTGGGTGTTTATAAAATATAATATGTATTAGGTATTGTAAAAGCTCTTTTCGCTGCACCTACTTAACCTTTGGGAAATAACTAAAACAATCTTTATTTTGGACTTCTTTTATTGGGTTTATCATCCAAAATAAATAATAATATTTTAATTAACACAAATTATTATGTGATTTGTAACCTATATCGAGCGATGCCAAACTGTTTCTCCATGACTCTCTTTTCGTGTCCGTGGACCTTCAAATTATTTAAATAAGGACAAGTATTTAAGAAGATTATGGTTAGCTTTCTCCAGCCAGTACCATAGGTAGTTGCGTTCGAAATAGGGGGTTACAGTATATCGTTGCTTCTGGTACACATAGTACAAGCTTAGAGCTTAGTTTGTGACTAGAGATATAGAAGATAGAGCAATATGTGTAAATTGTCCTTAAAAAAAAAATTGTTTACGAAACTGTAACAGTCCTAGCAAAAAAGTCTTTCATAAATTAGCGTCATAAAAGGAGACAGATGCATGTTAAGACAATAAGGAGATAGCATAGAGTGCTATGAACACGAGATGATACAATGCCCTATCTTACTCTAAATTAGATAAACGAAAATCTGTAATTTATCTGAAATTGACTTTTGTGATTTTAACTAATGTTGTTGGTTTCCTCTGCATCTGGTTCAGCCCTGCGTCGTCCACAAGAGCAAGTATGACACAGCTCTGCATATTATTCACGTATAGAATTGTTGCGTCCGTTAGGCGCCGGCTGGAGCTAATTCCAGACAACGGTATCGGCCGGAGATCGAAGTGAGGACGTTCAGATTGTCGGCAAAGTGCTCACGGTTATCCAGTTTTAATGATCGCTAAACCATTGGAGGCCACACAACTGTAATATGGGAAGAATTTTATAGAGAACTGTAGTTTTATTTGACTTGGCTCCCGAATGATGTCAATTCACTGGCTATGTTTATTACCCGTATACATGATGACTTTGAAAGGTTGTACTTTGGGCTAATATGAGGTTCTGCTGATCACATCGATAAACTTGTCCTATGGAACCATGTGTCGCAAATGAAATATAGTCTTCTCCATACAAACTAGTAATGTTAAAACGATCAATTTGTATGGGAAAGCCAAACAATATTTTGATTTGCGACATATGGTCCTGAACATCTTTCCGTTATTCGATTTGATCAGTAGAGCTTCATATTAGCCCAAAGAACAAACTTTCAAATTCACCCTGTATAAATAATGCTCTGTGTTAATTGCATTATATTTTTATTTTATTAAATATAAATACCCAAAATACTATGAACGACGAGGAAATGGAAATAAAACTCCTTCGCTGGGTACCCCGAGACAGGTCATACGGTCTCGGGCACCATAAGGCAGTCGCGGATCCGGCAAAGTGGCTGGCACTGGGAGGATACTATACTAAGATCTACCATAATTTTAAATCAACTTCTCTACCTCAGCCGGGATATATCGGTCTGCCCGGTGAGTGATTTAATAAAGGTTCCACTTTTTCTTTATCCTAAAAACCAAATATATTTCAGAATAGAAAAAGGAAATTGTATGTGAAGAATGATAACAAAATGCAATTAAAGAGCAAGCACAATGTAATGAAAACTATACGAAGATATATATTTAGTGTGAGCTGTCAAAAGTTTTCGAAACAAAGTACAAAAACGCTGTGAGATATAATATAAAAGATTAATGAAAAGAAGTGGTAGAGGAACGTCGCAAAGGTTTTATACTTTTAATTGAAAGTGTTTAGTAATAATTTATGGTTTTAGTATTGGTTCCAAGGTTGTGGCGGAGAGAGATTTGTAGCTCAACATTAATATTGGCTTTAACTGTATGTCCAGTTCTTTTCATTAAAGTTTTCTTATAAGAACTAACTGCTTGTAAGTAAAAAAAAATATGTGAAGGTAACTAAATTAATAATTGACTAAACATGATAGATATCCCAGATGAATAGAAATAATATGTAAATGATATTGTAAACTCGACTGCATTATCACAAAATCGTGAAGTTAAATTAGATACAAAAATAGAGTTGCATATTTTATCAAGTTTAATTAAAGTAATAAAAGTGTAAATAAGAATGAAGCAACATTTCTTCTAGCGTTTGACAGCCGTTGTTCTATTAATCTGTCAATCATATAATGTCCAGTATTAGATTAGAATGGATTTCCCACAAAATGACGAGCGTTCATATTTGCATATCTACATCTGGTTGTCAGATCGTTGACTCGAAAGTGCGAACCAAGGAGAGTGAAACTATATCAATCAACACTTTCTGATAGATATTTTTTGGCGTGTGGGTGAGGATCGAGCTGTCACGGCTGGATCTTAGCAATCTGTCATCGTATCGCAGATAGGTGACGTGTTTATCATGAGATTGGGAAACAAACAACTCTGTGCTCGGCTTGTTCTCTACAGTTTAGAGATACGTACCACAATAATATCTCTTGTGAACCGATAACAGTTCTATAAAACAATTTGATAGGTGGATCATATTTTTATTTTGATACTCTCTTTTCCATTTCACTCGATGTTTTTGAAAATTAAAATATTTTAAGGATTTTAAGAATTTAAGAGAACCTCAGTTATCGGCAGCCAACAAAGTCAAATTGCCAATGGGACGGTCATAATTTCCGTTAACCGTAACTTAAAGGTTAGTTGGTCAGGTAGATAAGCTATTGTGCTCGGCAATTTTAATTTGCTATAAATTAATAAAATAACAAGAACACTGTCAAGGTGGCACTACTTCCCTGAGAAAGTATAGTGTTTTATACCCTGCAGCTACTAATAGAAGCAGCGATTACATGAAGGCAGTTGGCAGGACCTAGGAGGAAACGAGACAACGGGATCAATAGCGTCGGTTGCCAGAAGCAGCAGCCTTTATTCTTCGATGCCATCAAGCTTTAGTCACAAACACCACCAGCCGTCAGCGTGCAGCAATACATCACTTAGCAATATCTCATTTTACTAGCGCAGTATATTTGTAGAGACGTTCCCAAGCTAATAATAGCGACGATTAATGGCACCACAAAATGTTTAGTGAAGAATTCTCGGCCCCGATGACAACTATTTGTCATTGTTAACCCACTTTCGACGATCGGACGAAGCTTAAAGATCCACATAGTAACGATTCCGAATTCGAGTTAAAAATTACCGTTATTCTAAATTTTTCGTTTATCTGTTCTCGCGAAGGTAAAATTGAGGTGAAATTGTTGTCATGATCATAACAATGCACTAAAATAATCACTTTTGAGAAGATAAAAGAGCAATCCAAATCTGTTCTCACGCATACTTACTATAATTCTGTCACAATTTAATATAGATTTAAGTAGAATTCATTTAAAGTAGGATGTTTAGTTTGAGGTTGTTAATTAAGTTAATATTGTGATATTATAAAATTATTGTATTTAAATAATAGTTAATTAAAAAATAATATTTTAAAGAATTTAAAACTACCCACTAGATAATAAAAAAAATTTAAGTAGGATCAAAATGGGCTTTTTATATTTGCATTAATGGCAGGGCTTACGGAATATTGCCAGCAGGATCTTGATACAAATTACTGGTGTATCGTTGGCGGGCATTGGAAGATATTGGCGCGTTCCTTAATCAGCCCTCGCGGTCCAAGAGAGGACTGCGAGGATGATGATGATGATGTATCAAAATATCCCGTCTTGTAGGGTTCTGTGCGTTTTAAAATAAAAACGGGATCCTTATCGGATCACTCAGTACCTACGTCCAAACCGGCGGAGATTGCTCTAACGAAAAGACCTTAGTTCTTAAATTTGAAAAGAAATTATATCAGAAAGAATTTATTCTCAGTTATAAAGTTTATCAACTTTCTACCAATGTCAGTAACCATTGATAATAATTTATTTCCAAAATATAACTTATATCTAATTTTGTCATTTTGTACGTGCACCAACTGCCTTCGCTCTGACCGACACAAAAAATATTACACTTCGGCGCTTTTAAGTTTAACCGAGTTAAATTTAGGGATACACGATGTAACAAGGTAACTACTCCAGACACACACATGACACAGTTCGTTACAAACGTAACGAGAAAGCGTTAACGGCACCAGTCATCCAATTTTATTTGGCATCGTTAGTAAAATTGTAAACGGCGCTTCGTGTGAAAACGCCATGTCATTATTGGAGTTATTTTATATTGGATCGTATGCGGACGTCACACTGTCTTGCGGTCGGTGTTCATTTGCATATCTGGAACTGATGCAATTATACACCAACGGTATCAAAATAATAACGTGAATGGCAGGAGGTGGTGTCACATTGCGATTAAAAATTATTAATAAAAAGCAATGGTAGATAGAAGATGTTTTGATGTTGTTTATCTTAACCCAAAAGTAAAGCAAATTGTTTGGGGGTTAGTAATTTATCCGACATTTCATAATATTAAAAAATAAAGTTTTAATTAAGTAAGCTAAATTTTTGATCCCCACACGACCTTTGATTTTAAAGATTTAATATATTTTTGACTTAATTTATTTTTACCACGGCATTTAATATACCTTCTTGGATATTGGATGTCAACAAGAGCTATAACTATTCATATTTTAAGTAAATCGGACCTATACTTTTTTGATTTTTGATGCGGATCTGCGGTATACCCGCGTCAGACACCAAACATTGCTTATAATACGCACTCGTATTGAGGTCATAGCTACCAAATAATTTGTAGTTTATTATGTATAGCTAGAGGTAATTTTAATAAGATAGTAATATTTAAAGATGTTATTGGTTAATTCGTTTACAATGCGAAGGGGAGTTTAACGGAGGTGAATAACGGACATATTTTGATGTTCGCTGCGAGATTACTCAAGGTTACATAGTGGCACCGCACCAGCACCGTTACCGTTTATATACCACTAAACTAACCACCAACTTTACTCTTATGCCTACATATACTACCTGTAGCCACCATATTTAGAATTGCCATAAGGTTTTAAACAAATATTATTTGAGCCCTTCGAGTTATCAGCATAATGGTATTTTTTATTATAGCATGCGACTTTGTATCTACTTGATAGTAAGCAAACCTACAAATTGTTGAACAACATTAATCGCTTCTACTGTGACGGCTATATAATGAAGGTTCACGAAACAGGCGGCGACAATAACGAATTTGCATTTCTCACTGTTTTATCGTCAAACCCTACCCGTTTTTGTAACAGCACCCTGAGAATAGAACCATCTTGCCAAGAATTTGATGCCCTTAAATTTTAGCTTTAAATAAAATAATTATGTATTGAAATGATTTTGACAACTCTAAGTGTAGATACAAAATTTGAAGTTTCGAACATACGAACAACAGTGCGAACGCTCCTTGGCCATTCAAATAGTCGACAATGGGTTGGTCCATAAAAGGTGACAATGAAATTGGCACCTTACATAAATTTATTAAATCTAGTTCCGGCCTCCGTACCAAGGACGATATCAATGTCAACGCACCAACTGATTTATATAAAATGGCTACCACCGCTCATCTCCGAAGTTGCAGATATAAATAAATAATATGATTAGTTAAAGTTATTCTTTTTTGGAAAAAAAAACAAACAAAGTCGGAAACCTCCACGGGCAAACTTCAAATGATATGTGGTGGCCGAGTTGGGTATAAGTACAGATCTCAGATTTAAATAGGTTCAGTTTTTAGGTCCCCGGTTCAAACACTGGTGTGACAATTAGTTTTTTATTTAAAAAAATATGTACATTAGTTTGATAACATCACTATTGTGTCGGAAGAGCACGTTAAGCAATCGTCTGTTCCAGTTTTACTATACCAACTGGTGAAACGATTTTTTTGCTTAGATGGGTCATCAAACCTACATATGCAATTTACATATAATAATACATATGTAATATTCAACTATAAATAAATAAAAATAAAATAAAAATGTTTTATTTCCTTTAACTTAAAACATTTCTTAGGGTGGGGTACACCTTTTAGGTACATAAGCACCTGTGTTAGGTGGCCCGCTCTTTATAAATATTAGGTATTAACTTAACAGTAAATAAAGAAAGACAATTATATCTAAATAAACCCTAAAACACAATGTTTTTTAAAGTGAGTAAGAGTAATGGTCTATTATGCCATTATTTATTAATTTTAAACAATAATAACAAATATCAAAAGGTAGCAGTATGCAAAAGTAAACAAAACTGGAAATGTTTCAACTATAGGTTCATAAGACCACTCAACTTGGTCAATAATAAAATATTAAAATGTTTAATTAATACACTTGCCTAAAATATTTGTAAGTGGAAATTGTAGCTGTAAATGGGTTTATGTTTATGTCATATCCTTGCACTCATATGCATATATGTACATATAATGACGAATATAATGTCATTAACATGTAGGTCATTTTAGTCATTAGCTTGTGCACTAGAAACAACGATGCCAATACATCATATTATAACTGCCCAGTCCTTGTTGAGAAATACATAGTAATATTGTTTGACTAGGATCGAATCTTCTACCTCCGGATACAACGTCACGCGGCTCGCGACCAGCAACTAAACAATTTTTTTTTCCCTATAGAAAGTGTCCACTGAATAGATGTAACAAAACAAAAAGGTAAAATATTACAGTAAAATGACTAGATATTAAATTTGCAACTTGAATCCATTAATTTCTGTAGGTTAATGATGGCGTACACTTGGGTTTTTTTTTTGATTAATTGAAGTCACGTGAAATTACATGCTTACTTAACAAGCCAGATATGACAAGTTGACAAATATGAGTGAATTAAATGTTGAAACTTAAAAAGGGATAGCGTTTTCCATTAAGACAGCATGCGTCACAGATAGGATGCCGCGCGTCATTCACAACGCATGTGCACATCTAAGGATTATCCGACTCCCGATGGAGAAGGTAATTATATCAACTCGCAGGGAGCAACTCAATATACTATTGCACCAATTGCAAATGATAAACATTTTAAATTATTATCTATGTAGAGAATCTATGTCTTTAAGAACTTGTTCTGACTGACAGATTTACCTATTTGATTCAACTTCAGCACCCAGCCGAAACTACTGATGTTAGGATATAGTGATAAACGTCCTTTTATTTGGTAAAGGAGCCCCTAAGATTTTTTTTTTAAATCTTAATCCCATCGGCGTCGTTGAGGTATATCCCCCTCAGTAAAGGTTCCCCGAGGCCATCTAAGCGGCCGCGGGTGGGTAAAGGGATGATATATCTAATCTCTAATACATACTCGTATAAATTACAACATCTCCCAGTCTGTTTGTCCGTTTGTGTTTAACACCCGATACTTATACGATTTTCGTGATGAATTATAGATGTTTTCTGGGGCCTTACCAAAGAGCCAATCAATAATCGAATCGAAATACCCATCGAAAGCCAAATGTATGGGATTTGACGTTGCTAGTCGATCAGGCTCTACCCATAAAGTTCCTATATAATTTTATCGATCGATGTGGCGATTCGATTGGCGATCGTGTTCTTTGGGCCCTGGCCAGGTTATAGGCCAGGTTTTGGCAGTTTGTTTTAGCCAGCTTTCACATGTTTTAGAGATCACCTAGTTTTCACCCTCTTGCTGGTATATTATAATTATACAAAAAATATTGATTATTTCTTAGCAACATGAATTTGATGCATGTTGTTTACGAAAGACTTTTGGCTAACAAACGACATTAACGCGTCGTGGCTGTGTCGGCGCTTCACCAGATCGATGTTTCCCTAGAGACGCGTCGCTAAGAGACGTCCGAAAGGATTTCAAACAATTCTTCTGTAATTTATTACCTAATGTTAGCAAAAGATTTATTATTTCACTTATACTCTATTGTTAACTAAAAATAAGCCTTTAGCGGCTTGGTGTGACGGCTATGGAATTTCGATACTATAAATGAATTTGGTCTAATATAGAGTGAAGAATAGAAAGATATTTCGCCTTTTATTCAATTTTGTAAACTAACCAAGCCACGCAAATAAATCTATTTAAAATAATCCTAAAAGTACAGTCATCAAAAAAAAAAGGTTAAGTTTGGAATTGGTGCATGGATGTGAAGGAAGCTAAGGAATACTTCCTTAGCTTCCTTCACATCTATGCACCAATTCAATGTAGAGATCGTACACAAACACCAGTTTGTGTATGTACTGTCGTAAATATCGACCAATTATAAATAGGACAGTACATCTTGTACAACTGAACATGATAGATCATCATTTTGTCATTAATGGTCATTACAATCTATAATAAGAATAACATTATTTGACAGACACAATAACAAGAACATACTTCGTGAAGCGAAACGTAAGCGAGATAATTTTGAAAATATTCCTAAATTACATGTTTTACATTTTTGTAGTTGTGTCTTTCGAGGTTCAATTGCTTTAATAAGGAAATAACATATATTATATATTAACATGTTGAAGGTCCAAGATTAAGGAAGGCTTTGATGGTAGTCAAAAGTTAATGTTTTTATCCTGTCCATGAACATGATAAGACCGAAATTTCAAAAACAATAATTATAAATAACCTACATACAGACGTTAAGTAATTGCAATCATGCCAATTTTCCAGTGCAAATGTATTTATATTCGAGAAAATATTGAACACGTCGCCAGTTAAGTAACCATATCTATTTGAGGTGGAGCACGTGAACACATTCCAGATGAGTTGGCCGATACCTACAACCGTCTAGATACCTCTAATCTAAACAAAAAGCATTCAAACTCTTCCAAATACAAACAAAAATCATCAACATTAATACGACAAACGTGTACAAACAGCAACACAACTAGTCAATGCCCTTTGCTAAACCATAGTAATAAAACTTGTCATTATTATGAAAATTGCTGACATAAAATCTCTGTGATATAACATTGGTCGCGTCACAGAGAACAAACCTCGGCAGAACGAATCCCAAGGCGCCGTTGTGTTGCGGTCTGAGCTCAACCTTTCATGAGAGTGCCTTCCAACGAAATCTCCAATGTAAATTGAATAGATCGTAAAAGTTTCTCCAATGGATTGTTTTGTTTTTGTTATTAAAAAAAATGTGCTAGAAAGTGTCTGAGGAGTCATCGGCACTTGGTGCGGGGCCAAGCGTCCGCCGCAAGGTCGTTCCATATTGATAATGACAATCACTCCCAACACAATGATCCATAGTCGAGGTGTTGCGAACTTATTTACTGTTGCAATCATTTCTGTCTTAATTAGCTGTGAAAACTACATTATCATATCATTGTGTTATCGCGATAAATACTTCAAAGCCAGGCAAATTAATTATGACTGGCATATTGAAATCGGAAATTTAAATCTAGGTACAAATTAAGACTAGGAATTGGAAGTCCTATGGTCAATCTGGTAAACTAGTTCAGTTAACATTTAACTACTCGATTTGGAGATAAATATAGCCTTATTATGGTAAACTACAGTGCGTGTGTAGTGTGTGCCACTGGCACTCGTCACACGCTTCGGTGTCGAGGTCGTCCGCTGACCATATGTCAAATTACGAAAACATCAGATGTTAAAAAAAATGTTACAAGACTTCATAATAAAATATTGAAAAAGTAAATATTAATAAAATAATACTTATCACACATATTTTAGATAAGGTTGATAATTATCCTGAAACAACTATAAAATGTAATACAATTGTAATAATAAAACTAATACCTAATTAGAGTGAAGTGTTTACAGACGATACGAAAGATAGTGCAGCGAATAAAGTGAGAGCCACAACGATGAGGCACAATGAACAATGCAATCTTATTAATCCCATTACTAAAGTCTCATAACCGACTCAAATAAAATGTATGTTTCTCAAGCGAAGCGCGTTCGAGACATTAAACATTCAATTTCACCAGCATAATAGTTACAGCATACGCAGTTAAATCAAGATGAACAGCATCTTGTACGACCTTCGGAGCAATTGCGAGGCGTTTTAATTCATTGTAATAATACTTTCTCATTTATGTAACCGCACGCCTCGGGCTCGTCCGTCCGTCATACTTGCACGCGGTTATCTTGGTGCAACACGAACAAATATCTCATTTATCTACCTCAGACTTAGAAAGGGGAGATAAGGTCTACCATATTGACAAACATGATTATTTAAAAAATATCAACAATGAATTTCTTTCAACTGCTCTTAAGAGCTTGGAAGAGAAAGCTATTTTTAAATTATTATATCACTACAAACTGAATTTGTTAAAATATAAATAACAATTACTAATTACAAAACATGCTAAAACAGAAATGAAAACAGTAAAATTTAGACTTATGAGTAATTGTATTATTGTGTACATAAGCTTCATTATAATTGTGTATTATACAATATACACATACTTGTCTATAAAAAAGTATATAAACAAAGCAGCTCGTTGGAACATTACAGAACAAGTTAAGTATCCTATATTTCATCGGAAGTCTGCACAAAAGACGCCACAAAGAGCCAGTTAAAGGCAAAACTGCTCATAAAGTCATGAATGGCAAGCGGTTAAAATTATTCCATGCACGATTTGGCACGCACGACCTTGGCCGAGGGCGTCATGAAGGAGCCCAAATGTATTCTTTGGCGGATTTTAGCACCTTCTAAAGGCGATGATATTAAGGAAATAGACACGACAACAAAATGCGGGGACTACAGTGCCAAATGACCTTTAGTATCAAATCATTTGCATGCACATTACGATTAGGAAGTATTTTCCGAGTGGGTATTTAATAATCATGTTCTTGTTCTAATATTGTAACTTTATAACTTATATATCTACATAGTCTGAATAAAGCGGTAGTTAAATAAAATGTTCGATGTCCTTGAATTGGATACACAACATTCGGGAGATGAATCTAAAGTTGGACCTTGAATTGCCAATGCTATAAAATCACTGAAGCGATATTTCAATGTCATTGATCATCGAGACAACAATGTACGTAAAAACAATACAAAAAGGTTCACAGTTCATTAATTTTATTACATTTAAAGTACGGCTGAATTTGCCAACTCGATTGTTATGTAATTTATTAAATGAGATTAAAATTCCTCTCAAGAAATTATACAATTTGAAATCACAGTTAAGGATTTATAACACGCTGATTTTTTTCGTGATCATGAATTTCCAAAAATATATCCCGTTAAACTTAATAAACACATAAAAGTAAAGGGCGAACAAGAGCTCGTTTGTGTGTTGCATCAACACCGCAGCGAGCACCTACGCGGCCTGCGACATTCGGACCGGTAGCCGATTGCCCGGCTGCCCACGCGGCGGGAGAACCAGCCAGTAAAAACTTCGGGCTTCAATGGGCAAAGCAAGCCTGTTCCAGTTAAGCAAACAATCACCACTTTGCTGTAAAAACAAAACCAGTTACCCCTTCCCAAGTGTTACAGCGTGCACATTTTGCAATAATAGCACGTTTGGAATTTTTATCAGCTGCATCAACACATCGATGTGTGGATTTAATTGTTTTTCTTTCATTATGTGCTTTGGACTTAGAGAATGTTCTCTAGCGGTTCAATTCAAATGTTTCGAAATAAAAATAAAAGTTTTACTAAAATTGTAAATTAACATTCTCAAATCGTTTACGTATGTCTTTATGATGTAATAATTTGTAATATTTAAGCATAATATAATGAATTGCTTAATAATGAAGATAAATAAAGAAATGCCCAGAATAGAATCTCGTTATCGGTGCATAGTTAATCCGCGCGGATGTAGATAAACATTAAATCAAGGATTTGCTAAGGTCGAGTTGGAAATTCCTAAAAGTTATTTACAATAAGATGGTAATGATGGTGGAAAGAAAGTAATGTTTGGAGATAAATTAAAATACCAAAATATAAATAATAAAGGTTATTATTTACAGTGTTATATCACTATATTTTATTTACAGTAATTAAATGTATCAGAAGGTCGTGGGATCGCCAATGGCAAAACAAATATTAGTGCGTTTTTTCTGTACAGTATGTCATGGTCTGGGTGTTTATAATGTATAATATGTATTATATCGTTGCTTCTAATACACATAGTTTAGTTTGTGACCAGAGCAATATGTGTAAATTGTCCTACATTTTTTTTTAATAAACAAAAATAAGGAATCACCGATAGAACTATTATTAGGGAGCGCGAGGAAATATAAAGTAAATGTTTTAATACGTATATACACTGGATAAGCCGTATATATACATCGGTACAGGAACGTGTGTCGCCTATAAGAAAATTTGTTCGACTGCTAGGGCCATTGAGCTGAATTAGGTTAGGTTAACAAAACAATATGTAATGTTCTAGAAGATTTTTTTTTTACTTTATCGTTAGAATGCGGGTTGTTCAGGTCGAATTTCCATTGAGATGGATTTCCCCACAGTGTAGCTAAAAAAACAAAGCGTTTGATGATTAATTCCTTAGAATTCATAACTAGTAAACTTTTATGATAACTTGCAATCGTTGAGGACCAAACGTGGGTGGTTTTACCATCTGTCGTTATAGCGTGTGTGCGGAGCGTAGAGTGCGATGGATTGCCGAAGCCAATGATACCACCGACGAGGTACGAGTTTCGTAAGAGCCCTTCACACCGGTGAGATGCAGATGCTATTGTTTGCATATGGTCTCAATACACTAATGATCATATCAAACGAAATCCCGCTAGCGTATTGTATAAAACCTAACACAATAAGATATTAACGCACTTTTAGATAGACACTCTAGCAATCTTATTGTAGGCCAAATCACAATATTACCAGAAGGTAATTTATGAAGAAAATTAACGGGTTTAAATTAGTTTATTTTAACGTAAAAGGAGGTACGTGAGCCGTGGTATTGGTGTAAAGGTACTCATTAGTAAATAAAACGAAGATGATCTTTGTACTATTCTAACGGGAATAAGCAACGAAATACTTCTAAATATTGTTTTATAGAATATAAAATATTTATTAATGTCTAATTAGTGTCTGGTGTTTCTTGAGAGTATCGTATTTATTAATCGTTCATAAGGTTTCTTTTAAATTGTAATTTGATAAGTAAACAGATGGCATGGCCGAGCGATGTGCTTAGGAATTCATGCGTAGCAAAGCTTAGGGGGATCATGGAAATGAATTAAAGATAAATTTAGGGTGACGGTTAAATTAGAATATTTAACCGAAAACTGGCCGTTTTAAAGACAAATATTTTAAAGGATCCCAAATGTTCTATTTATTACAGAATAGTGATATTATATTTAACAAAAATAGCAGGTTACGTTCACCAGAGTTACGTTGAGACAAACAGCAGTAATTGCCGTTGGTAGGTGCGTACGCTTTCTACGTACCGATCACACATAATCACTACGTGTAAGCATTCTAGACGAAGGATTTCTTCAGTAAGTTATTCAAACAATGCATAATCGATGCAATAAATCATGTATAGATGAGCGGTAATTACGAAATAATTTCTATAATTAATGAACTTTTTTTTTCTTTATAATTATCGAGTCAAGTCGAACTTCTCCTTCTCCATACGTCATAGTAGTCACCGACAAGGAAAATACAAATTCTGGTATTTGATATGTAGACTATAGTAAGCCTATAGCCATGCCTGATTTAGTTATACTCTGTTTGCTTCGAAATAAGCTCGCGGGCAACAATAACCGCCTTCCTAGACAAGTGGTTGCGCCTTTTTTGTAGTACCCAGATGTCGTGGGTTCGAATCCCGCCCATCGCAAAAAAATATTACTACGTTTTTCTGTATAGTTTGTTATGATCTGGTTGTTTATATGTATTATTACTAAAATCTTAGGTGTATTATACCGTTGTTTCTGGTATACAAAGTACAAGCCTAGAGCTTAGTTTGTGACCAGAGCAATGTGTAAATAATAATAAAAAATACTATAATATAAGGTATATGCTTTTTTATATAGCGTATACCTTATTCCCTTATTACCAGGATTTTAGTAGTTTATTGGATGCTGTAAAACAATAAGTTAAAATTACTTGTATTTTCTAGTCTTCAGCCATACTCGTTTGAACGTGAACAGAGATAAGTTTGATACTGTGAATACGTTGATAAATTGAAAATGATTATTTTTATTTGGCCATAAAATTGTTATCATTTTGATTATCATAAAATTAAATTGCTTTACAATAAATTCTTTATAACTAAAAATTATAAACTCAAAAGCCTAGAAACGTCTAAACGTTGCTTTCAGTAATATTATAGATTTAAAAAGAAAAAAATTATAACGTGAAGGTGAAAATATTACTTACTCGATCCTAGTTATAAAAACTTTTGAAATTACAACTAAGGTAAGGTTATTAAAATCAAAAATCGTACTTTAGTCGTCATTTCACCTCCGCGTTTTTTTTAATCTTTAATATTACTGAAGCAACGTTAAGAAGTTTTTACGCGTTCGAGTTAGCGCATCCATTTCCTTAAGTTTTTTTGGCTTCTTAAGTTTTTTTAAATATTTAAACTACATGCCCTTCTTATCCGCTTTCACTTAACACATCTTACAAAACTTATAAAGATTACGAAATTTTACATAAATTAATTAGGTATACAAAATTTTAATCTATACGTTTTGGGATATTAAGATCAGCAAGTCACCTTTGAACGGAAGCGAATGTGCCACACATAAGCCTGGGACACATACTCGTAGTTGGGTTATATGATAATGTGTGACGCAATGTGATCAGCGGAAGAGAGGTCGTTACTCGGCCGGCCTCGGAACCACGCGACCACTTGGACTGCATTGGTACAATTATCCTCTTCAACTATCAACTTTGTAATTATGATATGATATGTTAACAGGGTGTCCACTTTTTTTCGGATACGAATTTCCTTGACTTTTCCAGATGTTCCAGTCATTTTTATTTTATTTTCCCTGATCTTAATGAGCTTCAAAGAGAAAAGAAAATCTCCCAAAAATATATTATTTGGTTGTGTTAAATTGATTTTAGGAAAATTTATTCAAAAATATAATAAGTTTTTTTTAATTAAATTTAATTACCTAGAATTTTTGGAAATAAAAATATTTGAGATAAAAAATATTGGAAAATGGAAACAATTATTTTTAGCAATTATTTCTAAAAATATAGAGCTACAAAATATATTTCACATTCTTAAAAAAATAAGCATATTTTAAACTTTTAGATGGAATCGCCGTCCGCTTAGGTTGCCAGTCGTTTACAGTAGTAAATATTTACCCCGACCTTCTAGCGTTTTCCCTGACATTTCCATGTTTTCCAGAAAGTGGCCACCCTGACTTAGTAGTTGGAATGGGAAGTGAGGAATAGCTTTGTCAATAAGAATACCACCGCCCATACAAATGCAAAAACCGTCAAGTGACCTAGTCATGCTTCGGTTTTAGTCTGTAGGTTCACCGGTTTTTTGGAGACTACTACATCGATTTCTTGTCGAGGGAGTGGTCTTCTTTCTTAGTACGGTTACGAAACGGCCAATTAATCTGACGATAAAGCAGCGACGATATGAAAATAGACTCGTAATGCAAATACGTCCATGCCGCCGCTCATTTCGTAACTGCATCATTTGGCCGGCATAGTGGGAGCGATCAATATTGTTAAACAAATGTATTGATCGGCCCCAATCATATACTTTGTAGGTCTGCTCAACATTAGGTAGATACAAAGTCACATGCCGTGCTACATTAAAAAATAAAGAAGCTCAATAGAACCATACCATATACTATTTACTTATTTTTTCTGTGACCATACTAAAAATTGTCAAATAGTGTAATTATGTAGTAGTCTCCAGAAAACCGGCCTCAATATACCGAAGTTATAGACTTCCCCCCAACTTAAGAGTAAATACAGGATACTAATGCCCGATTTTACTCAACGATCCCTAATTCTAAAGGAGCCCCTAAATAAGAATTTTGACATATTTCCCATTAAAGAACTGTTATTATTTGTCCCTTAACTTTGTTACGGGGTCCCTTAAAGTTGATAAAATCGGGCATAAGGCACAGATATCACAAATTTAATTTTGTACCAAATTAAGTAAAATGGTGCATTGAAATAATAAGTCCCTAAATCAGCGCTCCTTTAATGCATTTAAAGGTTATTTGTTTTAGTCTCGTATTAACTATTAAAAAATAATATCAATAAAACTAAAGCCATAGTTATGATACGAATAATATAATGTATGCAGAATTAATTAATAATGTCGCATCCACAGAGGACGGGTCACACGTCGAAGTCCCCGACGACGTTCTATTTTAAACTTGTGTTAACCCACATTACGGCGCACTAGTGGTACAAATTAGCTAAACTTACACTGTACCACAATCAGCTAATCATAGCCGTTTGGGAATTCGCGAGTAACGCTCTAGAATAGCGGAGGCAATCGGCCAAAATCTTCGGCCGTTAACCTGTTTGAGGTTAGGACATTAGATAATAACGTGTCAGGAGTTATGAAGACGGTTCCCTTTGCTAAATTGGACTAAGACAGGTGTCCGTAGATATTAGAATTTACGAGTGCGGTCTATAAATCTAAGATAATTTTCCATAATTTTAAACGTAATAAATAAAGCCTTAAACAAAATGTTATTCTTATCAATTTGCAATTATTAGATTATGTCGGCCGTCGTCGGCTAGGTGTAAACCATGTTAATATAACATGTCAACTAATGTCGCAATATCCAGCTCTAAATAAACTATTTTGTGATACAAGGGCGAGCGTAATATCTAGACATAAATAAACATGTCGCAAACGAGTTTCATGCGATGTAACCGCAATAAAAAATATAAATGACAATCTGAAAGTGGATTGGAAATTGGAAAGCAATCGACGGCTGCATATCTTCAAATTTACTTTAATACACTTGGCTGCAGTAATTGTGAAGCTCTAAGTCATAAAACTATGGTATTAAAAGCTTCGGTTTACGACCCGGAAACATCAATTGGGAATCATCTTATGGCGTGATTGTAGGAATTTGAATCCGACGACACGGCGCGGATGCTGCCGAGGCGTTGCGCAAGCGCCGACGGCACGCGACTCCACTGGATGACAGAAATAAAATATTACCTACAAATAATTATTTATACAAGATATCACCAAGGTTGCTTTTATTGAGAAAGCAAACAGCGTGACAAATGGTAAAGCTTCAATTATTGACGATGATCAGACTTTAGAAACATTTAACTAATAATGACTTTATATTATTCAAAACATCTGATGCAATAGAATACGTTTATACAATTTGGATAGATTTAGAATTCAAGAGATGTAAGGAAACTGACCACGACCTAACCTCACAAAAAGAACAAAAAAAAACACAGAAGAACGGAGTCTAACTAATTAGAATTTAATTAACTTCTTTAGGCACGTTAAAAGGAAGGATTCAACTTCCTGCTATTTACAGTAGATTACAATAAACGACTAATACTAGTTATTGATCATTTATTCATTACATATATTTCCACTTTTTATAAACTATATAATTACTCATTGTGTAAATCAATGAAACGGATATCTGCAGTCGGGTCACAATTTGCCAACATGGGGTGCCTAGAACCCACAACACCCGGCACGCTTTCGCAAACCACCGCGCTAGGCACGCGCTGACACAATCGTCCAACTTGTCTATGCATCATTATCGACAGACCCGATACCTATTGATAACTACAAAAAATGCAACTGTCCATAATCACAGGATGCAGCAACGGGCGAGCACGCGAACACAAGCAAGCAACCGCAGCGGCAGGTCAACTGAATAATGAAGTAATTAAAGTATATCGTAGAAAAGAATCGATAGTTGCGACAGATAAAGAAATAAATAACTGAATTAGAAATTCAAGTAGGACAGAAAAAAATAAAAGTTCACTAAAAAAGCAATATGAAAGTAAGGCAATTAAATTACATGTTTAAATTTTAATTGACTACTTAAAAGTTATGTATACATTGTGAATGATTAAGGTAATTAATTAACAATAATAAAGTAACAAATGATTGCAATAATTATGAAATTAATAAGAAGATTTCAATCATTTAAAACAATTGTTATTTATGCCTAGACATACAAAGCACTGTTATAAGACGATAAATAAATATTTACTATTTTCACTCTTACAGCTGAAAAGTAAAAAAAAAAAGATTAAATGGCAAAGTTGTAGTAAAGATTGCAAAGGCATCAAACATTTATGTCAGAAACAGCTCATCAAAGCAATTTATTTGATATTGCGTGTAAGTGAAGCGTTGCGCATGGGCATGGGACACGCGCCTCTGCTCCGTAGAAAGTCTACAATAATTGGAGATTTCAATTAACATAACGCAGTTATGGAATTGCCACGGGCAGTTTGTGCTCGCGGTTTATGGCAACTTGCACTTTCTACCCGAATCGGAAGCATACGACTTCCGCACCCGCTTTCCTTGGCATCTCGAAAATATATCATTTGTAATTCTAATTAGATTTAACGCTTTTTGCGTCCCTTCGAGCCGCTTTGTATGTACGCCTTTGTTGTGCAAGGTTTCCTACGTCATGTACCTTTATCGCGGTAATCTTGCTTGACCACTTGTTGTTCAGGTATTCTATCTGATAGGCCAAACACAATGGTTACTATAAAGATGCATTTTAAAATATATTAATCTTATAAAATTGTATTTAGGTTCATAATCCCGAAATGGATTTAACGTAAAAGTCAGCTAATAAAGACACTAAGTGGAAATTAGATTGGCAATTGATTCTGACTCACCAACGTAGGACAAACCAACGCAAAATGAATTTTGCTTTAATAACACTAAAACTAATATAGAACGAGACTGCATCTCAAATTTATAATAAATAATAATAATATGGTTAATAATTTGTTTGGTGTTGTTATGAATAGATGCTATGACATTGGTTAGTAATCAATATTAAACAAAGTTTATATTAACTAAGCTAGCTGACGCACTACACGTATCTCAAGCAGCTTCAACAGATAACCAGTGCTATCGCCGCTACGACCCGCTGCATCTTGAGACTGACTTATCAGCAGATTAAGATAACAGCGACAACTGCAACCCAGTTTCTATAAGAATCTACTTACACACTTGAAACTTCGAGCTGTAACTTGGACTGCTTTCATGGGCTACTCTTCTAGTTTAGTGACTTTCATTGCAGGAGTGCATAATTTGTAATAAGATATACAAACTATTAGATACACAATATATACAAATAAGCTCTACAAACCGAATTAAAGAGAGAATTATTTGTCTAAAACTAAATAACATTGCCAAATTAATAAATGAAATGTGCAATGTTATGCAAAAATGTAACAGTTTAATTAACTGGATTTAAACCAAGCTATGTAGGTCAGGCTAGACTTATAATCATACATCTTATTAGTTGTAAAACAAATATTTACGATCACTCTATCAGTGTTAATGAAATCGGCATTTCGTTTGTAGCAAGCCTCAATACATTAAAAGCAGATTAAATCATAAGCCAATATTTTATTGGAAGTAATAGAACGAGTAATAGTGGCGATTAAAGCGACGACGACCGACTCTCGGCTGGACCACGCTGCTGATAAACTCAATTTAAAATAAGTAGGTGTTGGTCGCGTATTCATTAGCGTTATACAAGACAATTGTTTGGAGTGAAGATGTTATCGTGATGAAGGGGAGCCGGAAGCGACTACACACGAAAGCGCAATTGTTCTCATGACATGACCAAATTACTACCGCAATTTATTATTGTATCATCAGACTGCCAAAGGTCGGTATGTGTGATGCCATTCCTTGTTACTCGTACATAGTGTAATACAAGATAATTATAATACAAGATATCGAATCTAGTTTGTAATTTAATGTTAAGATTTAAAACGACTACCACGGCGTAAAGGAAAGCCAACAAACATAATAATATTTAACAGTAATCTAAGAAAATAGTTTAATAGGCAATGGAAGCACAAACTCGTGTGTCGAAACGAAGTTAAGAAATTATACTCTTTATTAAACCAGCGAAAGGTAGGTCTTCTATTAACATGCCTGAGTGAGGGTGTATGGTTTTCCTCAATAAATCAGTCTATACATATTTTTTATACCTTAACCTATATTATTTCTTTATAATTATTGTATTAATTTGATCTAGGTTATTTTTATTGAAAGATTTTTTACTGTTTTACTTTGAAATTATTTTTAAAACTTGGTATAGTAGGTAGTAATAGGCTGACTATTTAGTTGCTACTACATAGTTATTATTTTACCTACAACGTATTACACCATCCATAACAATAAAAACAATTCATTAGCATTACATGATTGTTGCGGAAACGAGAATGTTTGCAATCCATCTCTAGATTCTCGAGTAATGCGGAAACCTTTCCAACGGAACGGTCACACGCGAGTTCTGGGCTAACGTGGTAACACGACGACCAAGTTCTGGGCTAACGTGGTAACACGACCACCAAGGCGATTGTTTAGCCGACCATCGGCGGGATCGCGTCGGCCATCACCATAAACATTGCACTCAATTATAATGTGAGAAGACGATTTTATGGTTAAATCATTGTAAAATCTTACAACTACCGGTATTTTATTATCTAAACCATGAGATCAAACATGTCTACAAAATAGTTGGGGCAAACTTAAGAGATGTTAGGTATGAATAAAAGGCATAGGCTTAAAGTGTACGACATTGATTGGCATGAAAGCTGCGTAAAAAAATAACTAAGTTCGGTGTGATAGCAAGAATAAAAACTTATTTTAAGAACGGAATGACACAAAATAGGTATGGGACAGGTACTTGAACCATAGTGAATACCTTTTGAAACTGCAGTCCCACATAAATTTCAAAACGACAGCGTTGGCGGATTAAGAATGTTACCAATTCTAACACCCACGAAAGTGCCTGTCGTAACGATAGTCGTAAATATTCCGATGACTCTATCGCCGTTTCCCGTATTGCTTCTAATTGATCGCTCGATATGAAAATTTATGGACGAAGACTATCTCAAAACAGTAACGAATAACGATATTGAGAGAAATTTATGATATTTGAATTCTTAAACTAAATGATACAACGGCACAATTTTAAGTTAAGATTAGAAACGGGAATTTTAACTACTAGAAGTTATACTGTCTTATAAAATCTTTATGATCATAGTTGAATACAATACTATAAACGCTAATGTATTATTAAATTCAGGTAAAACAAAAGGGCAGGCGCCTGTGTCACCTCAGGTCAGCGGCTGTAAGAGGCCGAAATGTAAAGCATTTAAATAGCCAAACGAGTGAAACAGCCATATGGGCATCGCTAAGCATGTGGTATATCTATCTCAGTCCCTATACTGCGTTTTCCTCTTGGAATACGACCTCTGCACTCTCGCTTTCGTTGCGCAAGAGTGCGCGGAATGTCGCCCGCCGACTTGACCCGAGTTACGGCATGTTACCTGGCACGGGGATTACATTACTGAACGAGCGACATTTTGAATTATATGGTTTTTGCTAAAATGTTACTAAAAATACATTTTATGCGTACGATCAATGATTAATTAATGATATAAAATGTGTACAAGTTAAAGCATTAACATGACCATTCAATGTCACTTATAATTAGTACCTATATAAGTAATTAACAACAATTTAAGTAGTTAGAATTAAAACCTTTTTTAAATCGATGATATAATACTCGTATTTGATATTCAATTTGATAACAAACAACGAATTTTATTAATAAGCGAGGTGTGAAACAAATGTTTGAAATGCAAACTCCAACTGTTAATTTTGTCACAGCAGTTTGCAGTAGTCGGTCCTTAGACAGACTTTGTAATTAGTTTTGCTAAGCGCCAAGCGTTTTGGAACATGCTATCCGACTTTGATTAAAATGTATTTGATAGGCACTTTAACAGTATTTCCTTCTTTAGAGTTTCTTCAACTTGTAAATAAAGTATTTCTTTCTAAATAAAGTATTTCGTACTTTCTTTTCTTTAATCACAAAAACTAGATAATTCGGGTTGTTTTACTTAACCTGCGTTATTAATTAAACTATGTTGCCAATGTAAACAAGACAAATATTTTTTTAACACACATTTATAAATAATTGGTAACCAACTTCAAAAATAACTTTGGTCGCTAATAAATAACCGAGATGTACAGCTACACGTTCCATGTCATAGATTCATTCGCAGTCACGATTCCAATAATTGGATTAAATAGAATCATATTATGACCTACTTTGCTGAAGGTCCCACTCTTATGGGGTTTCACTAATGCTTATTATACTAATAAATAAACAAACTGTACCCTAATTTTCTTTGCCATTGTGAAAAAGCCGTTCTAGTTTTTGGTAATTTTAGTAAAAAAAAATGGGTAGAGATTCTTGGAAATTTTCGGTGCATATCAAATTCGGTTTAAGTATACTCTGTTAACAAATCTCACGTACGGTCCGTCGCCGTGGATGACGGTCATCGACCCGCAGCGAGCGACGATCTGCGCCCGCGCACGGGAGGGGGCGCCGCATCGCGCCGCGAGGAAATTGTCAAATGTCAAGGCCGATTCTTTAAATCGTACATCGTAACTTACAATTAGGGCCGATTTCCCTCGGGAACTGGCGAGGGGTCCGTTGTACGGCGAATCCATTCTATGGTAATAGCCGTAGTTCAGGAAACATTTAAAATAAAAAGATGGAATGTACGTACGTATTAATAAAAAGCCTTTAACTCGAAGAAGTATCCTCGAAGTATTTGTTTCGTTACTGTACATGTAGCATAATTCAAAGTGTTGGGAGGTAGCCATCACCACGTAGGACGCTTTCTAGGGCTTTATACAGTGGTGAATTAATCACTATAGTTTCGGTTTCCATAAGTGCTACCAGCGCTGATGTGCTTTTGGGATCATGAAACGGTATACTATTAAAACTGATTTTAATATGTCTTTTAATTACGACAATCGCTGAATCCGGAGACAGTTTTCTTAACCAATTGGTAACCTGTCTCTTTGAAAGAATTACGAATTGTACAATAAATTCAAATGAAGTCAAAATTTTGGTGAGATAATATTATTGTAGCAATGCAGTTAGAGGTCCGTGGGCGTGTCTATGTAGGGCGACAGCACAGACCACAATCTGCGGTCACGGGAGCAACAACTTCTAACTAGAATGGATACAGTTCCATCCAGTTCACACTAATTATGTAATTTCTGATTAAAGATCCATCTAGTGACCGATTAGTGAGAAAAAACGAAGAGACGCCACAAATTTGATAAATCACCATAAGAAACAATAAATATAAAATTCTTAAACGATGTTAATAATGATTAAGTGGTCGTGTAATCCAAGCTATATTCTGCTATCAGATAACAGTGAAGTGTAATGCACTTCATCACGTACACACCGAATGAGACCCTCCAAATATATTCTAATTATTCCCCAAAACAAGCGTTAGGTATTGCACGCGACTATGCAATACCGATAACGGGAGTAGTCAAATCTAATTACCGGCTCCGACTTCATCGGTATCGGCGATGCTTCTCTATCTATAAGATAGACTAATCATTACGTCACACACTTAATATCTGATCAATCTTTAAAAGGAAAAGCTGTCGCAGGTAATCATTTATAGCTACACACAATGATACTTTCTACTTCGCAACAAAAATTCACTTGTATTGTTATCTAAAAGTTTTACATATAATCGGGTATGTTTTTTCGCGTCGGTTGGGTAGAAAGCGCGGTCGATCCGATCGGCAATTAATAGATGCGCGAACGATCGGATGAGATATCTCGTCGCTTCTTGCTCCATTGTCTCGTTGTTCTTCTGTTTAATTAATGGCGAAAGTCTAACAAGTGCGCGAGAAAGTGCGCGCGTACCACCCGGGCTCCCACAACCATCGGGCGTTCGGCTCCAGTTACCACTCGGAGACATTGACGAGTCTGAATTCCGACACTCAAAAATGTCATAACCCAATGGATCTACAATATCAACAGATGGAAGTGGGTGGAACGTTCCCAGGGCCCGACGACGGGTGGTCGTGATCAGGAAGATAGCAGCACCTGACGAGATGCTCGGCCAACCATCAATGCGAATCTACAGACTGTCAGGAAGAGATAGCGTAACTGACCTTTCTCTTTATATTCTGCTAACAAGAAATAATCTATTGATCAATTGTTGTGAAAACGTATTAAATTATCAGTTGGCGATGGTACCATGTACAGAAGTCAGGAAGATTTCGCATTGGCGGCTGAGTTGTGTTGTGCGGAGTAATAAACATGCACCAGTAATTAAAAGAAACGACTCGTTCCGACCGCTGAATAGAGATTGTACCATCTGAGATTGTACGCAATACGAGTAAACAATTAACGCAAATATTTCATCAAAATAAATACAGATAAGAGATCATCTACATATTATTAAATGCTCTACTGTCATAAGATTAAGTATTAAATAAGTTGTAATTTCCGCAACGTGAGCGCAGCAGCGAAAACAGGAAAAATTATGAATATTATTACATTACAACATCTAAAGATCATCACATACTTTCACTTCATTCTATGAAATTTCCATCATTGCGCTAGAGGATGGTCGGCATCTGGTCCAATACAGAGCACTACGTGTTGTCGAATAGCAATGTCATGCTCACTCATGTTTTTCTCTCTAATAGGAGAATGAGCTTTATTGTTCATATGAGTTTCTAATTGTTTTCTTTATTTAGAAATTTGCAGAGTCAACATCCAATCTTATAGAAATTTCATATTTCTTACTTACCGACATCTGGTTTGTGATTTATGTAATCGCGCACGGCCCGCCTTACCTGTAATGAATAAAAAAACTTCAACAAACTGCAATATAGCTTATATAATTATCTCATAAAAATGGTAACAAACTTGTGTAGACTTGTACATATGAAAGCAAAACAAGACCTCAAACGTTCGCGGCATATTAAGTAGGAGGGCATTAAAATTCATCAACATTGTGGGTTTTTTGCAATCGGTTATTATTTATGATTTGCTTTTGTATCTACAGATCTCTTTCGCAATGCGGTTATAAAGTCTTTATCATCTGATATATCTATGACGATAAGATTAAAATTTGAATTAATTTTAAAATTAAATAATTAATAATACAAGGAAAAAGTCAATTGTTATAAAATAGGGATTAATGTCTTTTGTTCTAAATGGGTTATTCATTATAACGGGTTTAAAGGCTTCTGTGTTCGCATCTTCCAATAATACATTAGTTATTCAAAATACTTTCACAAGGAACCATTTAAATGTTGGCAACATTCCTGTCTGCAGGTAAATCCAGGTGAGTTCCGGGATCATGGGTGGGATCCCAGGTTTATAGTTCTGGCGGCGGTCCACTTGGCTTCTTGGACACGAGACGTCTTAGATGTAACAGTCGCTGCTTACGGCGCTAATAGATTAGTGTGGGGCGACTCATTACTATTGACTATACAAATCGATTCTAATTTTAAATAACATTTGGTCGGTGTGAAACAGTGTTCACTGCTTAGATGTAAAGGTGATTTTGGGTCATATTTACTAATAAATATGTTATTATTGATTGCTAAGGATTCTTCACATATCTACTTGTAAAATAAATACTTTTAAGTTTTGTAATCTAAATGTTAGATTAATAAGATCATTAGTTAGACAAATAGAACAACAGACGACGAAATAACTATGCTGAAATTAATAGGAATCTTTTGGCAAACAAATATACCTTTAATAATAATAAAAAAAACAAACATCGAATCAAACTAAACCGAGGAGAATTATTAACCTATAAACAACTCAATAAGCAAAATCCTGCACATTCGCCAGTTGCTAATGTTTGTAGCACACATGCGTCTAAAACTGAGATAGGCACTGCGTAGGCGCAACTGTCTGCAGATTTGCTAGCGAAGTGAGATGAATCACTTTGTTTACCTCACTTACACCAAAATTATAGTGCGAAAAATTTGCGGCCAAAAATATAATTCCCAAAATAAAGAGATGCGGCGAACATATTACAATTTAGTATTTTTAAGTGTTGCTTACACATACGAATTTAATTAACAGTCATAATTTATTTAATATTTTTTGGTGCTTTATCATCAAATCGTACCCTGACAGGATTTAACGACCTCGACATGAAATCGATGCAGTAGTCTCCTGAATCCGGTGAAAACACAGAGTGAAACTGAAACATGACTAAGTCACTTGATGGGTTTTCCATCTGTTTGATTGGGTAATCAAAACAGGTCTGCCTGGCAAAATTATAAGGAACAGTCACAACAGCCAAGATTACACTAAAGAAATATGTAACCTGCAATAAATATTGTCTTTTTATTCTTTTTAATTAAATAAAGACACATTTAATACCTAGTGGAAGTATTCCGTCTATCAGCTGTAGATCAGCTCACGTGCCAAGCTAATGATCAATTTGTCAGTATATGTTATCCATGTGTGACTATTCAATAAAATACATTGAGATTAATTAGGTAGCTTGAGTACTTATCCTCCACATACAGCATCAGTATCCCCACCAAAGTCACAAAAACAGTAATTTGTTTGTAGGAGCAGCAGCGGACAGTTTATCATTGCCATCAATTAAACTTCGGCCTTGCGATAAACGAATGTAATTACTCCAAAAACAATGGCCGAAACACGATGTGCATCAGCGGTCATCCGGGTGACTACACCAAGATATTTGGAATGACGATTGAATTCCATTACAACATCGATGACGTTGACGGGGTATTCAATGTCACCAGTTGTGCCTTGTATTGTACATATTTATTGTGTATATTTTTTATTTTATTTATTAGGAAAAACATACGGTTGTTAACAAACATTATAATAGAAGAATATTAATTTTACATAATCCAGCAAAGTTTTCTCAAATTAACAACAAATAAAATTACTTAATTAAATAATAGGCACTAGAAGAAACATACTGTGTATAGTAAAATAAGGTATAAATATCCATTATTCCTTCAGGTTAAAGGGGAGCACTCTCCCGTCCAATGTTAAAACCACAGAGCTCAAGCAGGCTCTACACCAATTTATTAAAAATAGATGCAATTTTTATTCATCGGGGGTAAATATGACACATGTAAGGATAAAATATATACAATTTTGTTTCTAGCGCGTGCGCAAATAAAACTATTTCCCTGTTCTTAACACAGAAGTTGTTTATTTATAAATTTTAAATTGCTTATCATAGACCGCGTTACAGATTATCTAATTTAAATTGAATTATTTTGAGAAATAGTTTGTAAAGTTGCCTTAATAACTTTTTATCCGCTTAATGAAATAGAATTAAAATCTTGTCGGCTTTTGCTGTTTTCAAGATTTTCCCAAGTCTTTAAATTTAAACCTTAATTTTTTCGCCATTTAGCACATCCATCTATATAGTTTTTTGTTGTTTTACCCACGTCAAATTAAACTCTCTGATAGGAATGCAATTGGAATTCTAAGGAATTTTGTGCGCTTAATAACTCAGCATGACTTGAGCACGATTAGCGATTGGAATACAAGTAAATTCGTGAAGATATTTTATGGATATGGCCAAATTATTCTTATAGGTTTTGTTGGTAAAGCGGTCACCATATTTGACCTTTACTATTTATTTTTAATGCTTGTCCACCACGAATATTTTACTAACTAGTTCGAACTTTGTGGCTCGGGTGATTCTTTGAGTAAGCAATATCCTATTCGAAGGATCGGTATTGTGGGTTCCTCGTCTTAGAATATTTTAGTATATTTGTTTGTATTTAAGTAAATTTGTATTTTAAAAGCGTCATATTCGTCTCTGTTATCAGAAACAAAAAGTCAATGTCAAACTCGGCATTAAGCATATTTGATTGTAGTTATTTATAAATGATGTGTAAAATAATATAGGTATTTGTGATTATGAATGTATTTACAGTAGCGGCTTCATTGTTGAAACCTAACTCCAGTGATAGGGCACGCGCTGGCGTTAGGATATAGCTCTGGGTCACGAACACTTTTGCAATGACTAATACTAATAACTAGCGATGCTATCAATTAAACGAACCTACATTGTTACTCTAATTAAACAGAACTGGAAGTTTACAAATTGTGTCCCACTCAAATATTAACTAAACATTAAATAAATATCTTCAGCGCTGTCAATCATTTTATACTTAATGGTATTTCCTCCAATGGTGAAGTAAGAAAATAAAGCTATAGTGTTAGAAGAAGCTCACCCCGATGTTTAAAACTACTCTGGTGGTATATGCGATACAATATAGGTGGAATATGATGCTCCTTAGTGCATAGAACCGGTCTAGACGTTAGGTTGCGACCTTCGTTTCGGAGCTACCTCGCGACCATTGACTTGCATTAAACCTTATATAAGAATATTAAAACCATAAAAAGTTATTTCTCTTTATAGGAGCACGTTACCATATAGAGTCGATATTGCCTTTAGGTATACGCGTTTAGTATTTTAAGTTATATCCTCCATTATTTACTTAATAAAGGTCTTTCTATCTTCATTCACTTAAAATTCCTTATTGGACATAATGGTACATAGGCGACATTACCTTTGAGAGTAAAATATGCTTAGGGTGACGTACTATTAAAAAAAAAATAGATAAAATATCATCAATGATGCATAACAATACTAAAACTATATTCATTACTTGCTTCATTAAATTGAGATTTAGTGGAAAGATATACGGGTGATTCTACGATAAGAGGTTTTGAGCCCATAGAGGATGCGGCCGAGGGGAAAAGTTGGATTTTTTCGATTAAACACAAATATTACTATTTTAGTCTCTTTTATTTACTCATTTACATAAGGGCAAGTCACTTTATACATATTTAGTTACTTTTTAGAAGGCCAGGGTAAATACACCATTCAGGGTAGATACATTGAGGTCAGGGTAGATACTTTTTTGAGCAGGGGAGAGATTATGATATAATAAAACAGTGAATAAAATTAACTTTTATTAGATATTGTACTTAAATTATAATAATAACATAATTTTGGTATAACAGCCTTTTGTTAACTCTAAAACTAGAGCTTCTATAGTGTCAGTAACAAAAATATAAATAAATTAACTTTGCATCTTCAACTAATAATAAAGTATTGTTTTACAAAACTAATTAAGTAGACTAGCGCCGTTTAAGTTAATATCTCAGACTTGTGATAATAACAATAATTTTCATATTCCTATACCTACTTGTAGTATACTATTTATTAAATCAACTTATGATAAATACTAAAAAAGATAACATAACAAATTAAAAGATATTTTACTTCATCACAAAAAATAATGGTTTTGTCACCGTGATTACTACTTTTTGTAGACAATTTGAATATGGTTATCAAATACTTTACATGCAAGTCCTTTATTTTTACAAGTTTCGCATTCTTGTAAAAGACACTGCTCCTTACACCTATTGCAACAAATTGTATTAAGCAGGTCTATATAATATTTTGATATAGATATTACTTTGGCTTGAAATAGAGCCGTAAGAATCAGATCCATATCAGCGTGAGTAACACACAGACAAGTGTTACGTTTGTCGCAATTCGGCTGTACTATCCAAAATGGCTTTAGGCGGCAAAAGAGAGAATATAATAAACCTTAGAGCCACTGCAGCTTCCCAGAGATGTAGCGTCGTTGAGCGTATTTTACCGCCTTTACCATGGACAGTGCTCTAAAGAACTTTTTGATCTCATTCCCTCTTCCCCTTTTCGTTACAGAACCTCACGAGCAGGTAACAAAATGCATGCGCATTCTATGGCCGATGTACCAACCCGCACTAAAAGATTTAGTGATTCGTACATCTGCCGCACTATTAAAATGTGGAATGCTCTGCCTGCTTGCGTGTTTCCTCCATCCTATAACCTTGAGTCCTTTAAACGAAGCGTGAATAGGCATCTTAAGCCGGCAAAATGGATGAAACCAGCTCTTACAACACAGTTCTAAGAGCTGGTTGTATTCATTATTGGACCTGCATAATGCTTTCGATCAGGGGGATGTGGGGTCTTATGCCGAGCTCCTATAAAAAATCAATGGGATCGTAATAATGCACTTCTTTATAAAAGATTGGCCTGGGATGGGTGACCGCTTTATACAACGAGGCTATTTCATCATAAACACCGCAACAAGTTAGCCACTTGTTAGGTGTTGCCTCCGAATACCATCGGCGAAATGAGGATGGGTTAATCCCTCCGCTGGGACCCTGAGGCCGTTTAAACGGTTCTCGGGAGCCAAATTGGCACCCGTGATGGTATTTATTTTTTATAAAAGATTTGTGGAGATTGTTAAAAGTATCTAGAAGAACTCTATTTTTTTTTATTAATTAGAGGTATCTTTGTCTCCTAGCTTGGTCTGATTTAATTTTAGAAGCTACAACTCATCTATCTATAATCATAACATATAAGATATAGATGGCGTTACTGGAACATTGCTAATATTTTGAAGGACAAGTCGTCCCCTACGCTCTCTTCCTTTCTCTTTCTAAATTTTACGTGCTTTACGTTGGTCTCTGCTGGGAATTATTTGGTCGCGGTTTTTATTACTTCTGTCTCCTTCTTTTTCAAATATTTTTCTTTATCTTTTTGCTTTTGTAATTCGTACTTTTCTGGATCATTTTTAATCTTTTGATATCGCATTCTCTCTGCTTGACGCTTCTTCTCTAATCGATCTTCACGTGTTAAATTTTTGCATGGTGCCACGATCTGTAACAATATTATGAGATCTACAATTTATATTCTGTATTGAATTAATAAAAAACATATTATCATCATAAACAAAGAAAATATCCAAACATATATTAAAAAAATATGACGGATAAACCGAGAACCTCATTTTTTTTACCATACTGCTTTTCTTTTACAATAATCATTTATAAGCTTCTCGAGACGTTCATAGAAGTTATCACACTAATTCAGATATAGTGAATTAATTTTCACAATCATTTTACCACTGGAATTATCTCCCCTGGCCAGTAAGTATCTCCCCTGATGTTATATTTCCAGGGTAAATATGCCAGGGGAGAGACGTTTTCGTAACAAATTTTAAAAAAGCACTGTTATAAGTTAATATTAGGTTAATATTATATCACGCCACCACTGTTAACAGTATTGTTGAATTTAGGCAGAAAATGCAAATCAATTAAGTGAATTTTATAAATTTTACGACTTACCAGTGGAGAGACGCAATCACTTTGCAAAACCGCTGCACTACACTGTCGCGTCGCGCTAACTAACAAATGAAAACGATCTCACGGTTTGTGTTTTAATTATTACTAAATTGACGCTGATACGCGTCCTTGAGCGCCATTTTGAATATAGCCGTCTATTATTTCTGTTTGTTTTATAGGACCAAAATTCGCCAGGGTAGATATGCAAAAAAAGCGGGACAAAAATAAAGTACGAAAGTTGTTGAAAATAAACAAATATTAGTTGTATTTTACCTTCATAATACTTAAGTACACTTTTTACTATTACTCTAAATATACTTTAACATGGAAAATGCGGCGAAAAAAGTATGTAATGTCTGCATGTTTAACTAAAAACGTCAAAGGGACAGGCCAGGGTAGAGACTATTTCAGACTTAAATATGAAATATCAGGAAAATGTACATGAATTTGGAATTTAATTATAATGCTATTTATAAAATACATAAAGATGCTGTGATTTGTTGCATAAAATCAAAAGATGTAGAATAAAAATGCTGTTTTATAATGATTGCCGTACACATTACCTCTTATCGTAGAATGACCCATACACGTTTGTTTAAATTAAAGTGGGGGTTCGAAGATTACCCCTAATGTCCATGGTATTAAAGGAAAGATGGTAGAAAAGAGAGAAAAAGCACTTAAAAGAGGAAGACCGAGAAAAAGCAATTCAGATAAAAGAGAAATGTCAAGTCAATTCTTCAACCAAGCCAAGTCAAATCTGACAGAATATTTAAAAGAATAGAGATTGCTAATTTAATTACTCCACCAGCGAGTCAGGCTCTTAAATGAATGATGATGATTGCAATATCACCCCATCGAATCGCACCAGGATATATTTCTGTACATAAAAATATAAACGTTATTTAAAAACTAAAGTTACGACTTCTAGAAAACGTCCACAATATTGATGAAGCTATGACGTAGCGACAGAACACCAACCTCAGGACAATCAAACCAAGCCATAAACTACAAAACAAAACAATTTAATTAGGAGCTGTCAAGTCTAGACCCATAACAATGAATAACGGTCGCAGTCGAGTTTTAAATGAGTTACAATGAAGTAATATTGTATGAGTTGCCCTCGGAACTCGAGGCGGCCTCGGGGAAGGCTTCGTCCTAAGCAAGGCAGGAAAATCCTTGCTGCTTGGAATTTTAAATGGTATTTATTTTACTTGATAAATAACTCTAAGCATTTGACGTGGGTTTCAATGTTGATATGAATCAGTATTATTGTTTTCCGTAGCATAACGTGTGATTTATAACCCCCATTTCTATATTCTACGAATCGTTGTCGAATCATAGATTATCCCACGAGTTTTCAGTGGACCACGTTTATGTAAATGGAATGGGATCCTCTCTCCAGAATGAAGAATCGAAGATGTTGCATAAATAAACACCGACTTGCTCGCATTCAATTACGTACGAGTCAATTTGTAAATGTGCAATCATTGTACGAATTTTTTGCTTTTCGGATTTGCACATAGCGAGGACTGAAGTTAGCAGTTTAGTATTAGTAAGCCTTGCGAGACATTTTGCTATTTATTCGCTTATATATCACATGTTTTTTTGTTTTACTTGGTGTTATCACAAAAACCTTGCTAGACAAACTACGAAACATTTATTAGCCATCAAACTCAAGCAAGCAGTTCCATTTTGATCCCTATAGGCGTTGCAAGTGTCGAAGCTTAGCGGAGTCAGTGCGGAGGGTTCACACCCCATTTGAAGGGACCCTTACTTCTTCAATCAATCTTAATTTGAAATAAGAGTTGTGGTTGTAGCCTATATCGTACATTACGTACTAGTTTTAGGAGTCAGATTGGTGTAAGCATGTAAAGCAGCAATGTATTGTAGTTCAAGATATTTAGTCATTTGTAGATTTTGGTCTTTGGGCATAAAATGTCGTCTAGCTAGGGAGAATTATTAACTACCAATTTCCGAATGGCAAAGGAAACTGTATTCATGTTTACCTATTTATTTAGTATTTTTGTATATTATCCTGGGCATATAGATATCGACATATTTTGATATGTAATACAACAAATACACCTGTTTCATTGGTGGATCAGTCAGATCAGGTAATAACCAACTAACATCCGTTAGCAAACATATAAAATATAATATTTTATATATTTCGTAGGACTGAGCAGACATTTGACTAAAGTATAAGGTCCATGAAAAAAAGCAATGCCTATAGAATGCAGCATAGTATCTATCTGGCGGTTTACTATGCTGCATCAATATGGAAGGACCAGGACGAAGGTAGAAGGAACCCGTACACAGATGATATTTATTATTTGTTTATTAAGAAGATCAACAGCTTTACAAATGTATATATAAAGATAATTTAACAATATAAATGTCTATAATCTCGTACAAGATAAGTCTTCGCTGCAATCTCCCGGGAATCAGATATGCTTTAGGCACCTAATACTTCTTTCTGTGTAAATAAGTTGTTATAATATTTTTCGTACCAGAAAACACACACGTCAAAGAATTGTCAACCATCTTTCATCATCATCTTACATAAATTATGAATATTATTGTCAATTGCCAAGTTTTGTTGTTCACGTTTCTGCATTACCGTAACCGAGAAATTATCTTCGCAATAATTGTGAAGGTCAACCTCGCATGTACAATAATGATTCTGCAGCTAATTGACAAATAACTAACTACGTAACTTCAGAAGAAATACTAAAGTATAATTATTTGTAATAGTTTTATTATTTCCTTCATGAGAGAAGTTATTATGAATTTAATTACATTTATACATCGTAAGATACCTAGATGTATAATCTAATAAACCTACCGTCCCTGATGAATCACACGCATGGGATGGGCCGCCTTACGCGACTTGCAGTGCTGGTTGTATATAATAACAATAATATTGGAACAACAAATAAGTATTAAATTTGTTGAAAAAAAAAAAACCTTGCCTCTAAGATTAGGTATATAAAATCGTCTTGCTGTAATTTTCTAGCTGCAACGACTGCTCTTCTGTATGTTTTTTTTTAATGTAAGGATGAATCCAAAATCTTATGTCTATTACGTTTGTGTCGGTAAGAATAATATAAAAAATATCTTCATCATCACTAGACTCTTTCAATTCTTTTATTTTGCAAAACCAAAAAGAGCGCAAGGTACGTATGTCCTAGAGGAGATTTCTTAAATTAGGTAGGTATGACAAAAGTACTAAACTTGCGTCGCACCGTGTGACGGCATTCATCGAACTGCAGTTGCCTGGGTTTTGATTTCTCTGTGTGAGAAAGGCCTTAGACTAACTCACATCATGATACCACATAGTCACTGATTGTTTTTTAATTTTTTTTATTGGAGCACGACATGTGACTTTGTATCTACCTGGTGGTGAAGAGACCTACAAAGTCCATGAATGGGGTCAACCAATAATTGTTCTTAAACCACTTTGATTGCTCCCACTATGCCGGCTAAATGATGCGATTACGAAATGGGCGGCGACAATGAAGAATTGCATTACGAGTATATTTTAATATACTCGCTGCCTTATCGTAGATTCAACTACCCACTTCGTAACCGCACTCTGAATGGAGACTACCACCTCGACAAGAAATCGATGTTGTAGTCTCCAGAAAACCGGTGAACTCACAGACTAAAACCGAAACAGGATTAGGTCACTTGACGAGTTTTGCATCTGTATGGGCGAGTAACGAGACCGGTCGGTCGGCCTAATGAAGTTATAGAGACCTTCTACCCTGATATTATAATCCATAGTATCGGCGCATATAACCTCTGCGTGTCGAGTAGCAAGTCACATTAAAGGTGTATCCTTACTTATGTCAACTTTATCGGTTGTTAACACAGTGTTGGCACAAGTGTTTGCGTTGACATTATAAATACTTGCTGCACTATGCACGCGGCTAGATTCAGTGACGAAGGTCCCGTCCTGTAGGAACAGTCTCTTCTACGTGGGAGGGAGGCCTCTATAACTTCGCTAGGTTAACTGACCGGTCTCATTCCCACCGCCCATATATATGCAAAACCGTCAAGTGACCTAGTCATATCTAAATCTACTATAATCTAAATCAATATTAGAGAATTAGAAGTTCATATTTATATTAAAATTAACACAAACAATCAACTTTAGTTAATATGATAAGTAATTAATGATGGAACAATAATACCTACATAAGTAATAACAGTAAACCCACCATCTCATGACTTGCCATCTGGAAAAATGAATGTCAAGTCACTACCAGTTAGAAACTAGACCAGTCATTAGTGCACATCAGTGTTTATTTCCTTATGACATCACAATCCTTGACATTGCAACAATCAATATTACTTGTGGCTTACTTCTATAAGAATTGGCTAATAAACTAATTCTTATAGCAGCTGGGGCATAAAAGACATTGGAAATGATTACTACTTTGTAACACTAATACTCTTAAGTACAGAAAACAGAACATTCATCCTACTTAGGATAGTATGACAATATATATTATAAACTCAAAAGTTTCTGAGGATTTTTGTTACTCTTTCACAGAAAAACTATTAAGTATGTGTTTTAATGAAACTTAACAGATTATAACTTATCAGCTGAATAAAAGATACAATATATGTTGTTTCACAATTGATTCCACAAAAAACGTAATTTTAAGAAAATCAAGATGAGCAGATGTCCCTTGAAAATAAGGTTGAACAATGTACCAATGTACAATTAAAATTTTCTAGTAAAATACATACTAAGATAACAATATCAGGAAATTGTGTAAACTAATTTACAGAAAGTAAATGCATAACTAAGTACATAACATATATATTTAAATTGCCACATTATTGTTGCAAAATAGATTGTTGAAGAATTTAGTTTATGAAATATAAAACACCTGGTTATCTATGTAACCTAGTTTCCCTAATAGAATTTTAATTAAATTAGATATTTAGGTATTTTCAACCCAACATTGGGACAGATTAATATGTTCAAAATTATATTGCCTTACAAATATATTTTTTACATGAATATCTTTATCATGAGCCTGTAGGTGCATTGCCTCTTGCATCCAGGCCTTTACAACAACCATCCTCAGGTTATTACTCCATCCAGATTGGGTCACCTACATCATCCCCTGTATTCTCAAGACCACCTAGACGGCATCAGGGAACCTAGCAGAGCAGTTAATATATTTCCATCTGGTCTGGGTTAAATTATTGTTGGCAAGATATAAATAATTGTCTTTTTTTACTGGAGCATGGCATTTGACTTTGCATCCACCTGATGGTAAGCAGGCTTAAAAATGAATGAATGGGGTTGATCAATACATTATTTTTTAACAGCATTGATTGCTCCTACTATGCAGCCTAAATGATGCAGTTTACTCACAAAAATGTAAACAACTAGTCAGACTTTAGGGACCTCTAAGTTAATGATACCGGTTTGATATTACCACATAAAAATGTTAACACCCATAGGTTCTTCTGACTGAACCTGTTATTATTACCAAAGATTATAGGAATAAGCCCTGGAGTCAACTTGACACCCATACAAACATACTTCTAATATTATAACCTGGCTGTTGGACAAAGTACAATATTTTTTTTTATATTCATAATTGTCGGCAAAAATCTTTTGGTAGTGGGTAATATTTTTGTTTGTTTTATAAAATTAAAACAGTTTATTTTCTGAATTAAAAAGAGACTAACTGACTCTGAATTAGACTCATACCATCGACTACGACGAGGTGGGATTAAAACCCCTCTGCTGGGTATCCTGGGGCCGTGTAGGCGGTCTCGGGCGCCGTAAGGCACCCGTGATGATACACAAAAAAAAAAAAAAAATTACCCAACACCAAAAGATTAATAAATGCAATGACAGATAAAAATATTATTTTAATTCTGAGACAAACAGTAATCGAGTATTATTGGAAGTGCCAAAGCTAATTTTGTATGGAGAACACAGAGTTTGTGAATACGAATGCAGTGCCCTTAAGGACACTGCATAGTAAAGTCTGCATTATCCATACAAAACGAGCTTTATCAATCCCAGTAATACTTGACTACTGTTTTGCAAAATTAAAATAATATAGTTATTGGTCATCGTACATACATTTTTCTGTGTTGGGTTTTATATTTTTGAAATCAGAAAAAAAAATGTGGGTATGATAAACTGTTGGTCCCAGTTTCACTTTACCAACCTGTGAAATTTTGGACATCCTAAGGCAGTACAGAAGGTCTCAAGCACCTGTAATGTTGGAAATAAAATATTTGCTCATGAGTTCAATAATAATAATAAAATTGTTTATTTCAGAGAAAAGTAACAAAAATATATTTTAGCATCATGGTAACCAATATGTTGTTGATTAACAACATTGAACGCTTGTACGCTTGCTGGCATAAAAAATCTATATGAAATATAAAAAAGCATAAAAATCTAAATACATATTCCAATATCTCGGGGGAAAAGAAAGAGATGAAGACAAGACAATGTTGACAAAACTTAGCTATCCAAGGGTTCTCCGTGCGGGTGCCAGGTCCATCATGTGGAGGCAGGGGAATGAACTGCAGTGTTCCGGGACTTGAGACCACAAAGTAGGGTTACATAAATTACATATCTCAGTCTCTCGCTTTCACATTGCACAGGTTAATTATTACCCCATTTTGGATAGCAGCATAAATAATAATAATAGTTATTGGTGATTATTGGTTTGAGTAATAAAATTTTCATCTATATTTTTGTACCCTTGTTTATTTTCACAATTGTTCTGTACCCTAAGTATTTTGACTCTCATAAAGGTGGTAGAAAATGCCTAATTGTACATAGGCCTAATCTTGCCTAGTGTAATACTACTTAATTGTTGTAGTGTACAATTTTGTCCAATACACTAATATTAGTTTGTAAACGGTCCCATGTGTGGAATGTCCAACATATTATTTTTACTGAACTGACCTTAAACACCTCTGAGAAAAATCCCGAGCCGATCTTCTCCAGAACAAAGTCGTCGAAGGGATAGAGCGCCGCCACGGCCGTCCGCAGTGCCGTGCACGAGGAGCCCGTGACGCTGCGGTCGCCCGTTCCGCCACACACCGACCCGCACTCGGAGGCACACCCGTTGGCCACATACTCCTCACTGCACAGTCCTGTCTGCCGACTGCGGCCCTCCTCCCGGTACCGCTTCCCGCTGCGGGACTGCGGGCCGCGGACGAAACGACCCGCCTTCGCATTCTCGTCCAAGTTCGTGAAACTCTCTGCTATCTTCAAAACCTTCGTAGGCTTCCGCCGCTCCGTAAGGTTCTTGCTTCTGACTCCTTCATCACAATATTCGTGTTGCATTATAGAAAACCCTTTAGCACTCGATAAGAAGCCAAACTCTCATCCGATTTCGTACATAGTGAGGGATTTTCTTTCATGTATTCCCCTTGAGATCCTCTGCAGCCGTTTTCCGAACTACCATCACAAACGAGCACTACACGATGAAAACATTATCAATTTTATCACACAAAAATGTATCAATATTTATAACTGTCACTTTCACGTATTACTAAAATAAGATAAAATCCTTTTATTAGACTTCACCGCGATCCGTTTTGTATAAATTTCGCTAATCCAATTATGTATTTTTTATTTTCTTATCAGAAATTAAGAGTATTCTGTCAAAATTTATTAAAATTACCGACGCGTAGTAAAGCAAAGCAAGAATCAGAAAATGAATGAACAAAACAACCACAGAGAATACGCATTGCAACAATACACATGACACTTGAATTGGAATGTTGGCAGCACTGTATTTTTATTTTAATGTTGGTATATAAAATGTTACCAACAAATAAAATAAAAATACCATTTAATCGTAGAAATCTGGGATCAGCTAATAATACTATAGCTAGAACGGACACTGTACTGGCTGGAACGACAGCCAACACAGAAAATACATAATGGTGGCCTCTAGACGCCTATGGCCACCATTATACATATTTTATGATGGCTTACGCCATCTCCAATATAAAATATAATAAACCGGCAATAACGGCCGTTTAATATGTAATAAACCAAAAACAATAAAAGTTAGAACAATAATTATTATTTAAAGAAATAAAAGCTCCAATAGTAAGAACCGAATATGACCAACACATTAGCGAAACAATCTCTTTTGAATGAGTTGTGAGTGACTCGGAAAAATGATTGTATATTTAAAAAGGAGCGTGAGTCCCTTCGCGAGCCGCCAAGCGATCCGCGAAGATATACATAAAAGATAAAAGAGATTGACAGTCGCGCAGGAATGGGTTCCAAGCATAGACTATAAATTCCTATTATAAAAAAAAAAAAAGTGACCGAAGGATATTATAAGCAATCACGGAGCGTTGATTGGTTAAAGTGGGAACGGACTGGGGCGATTCTATATAATATTATTATTGGTTTCATGCACTAAACTTAATCATAAAATTTTAGTATTCAGATATTTATTGTTAATTTATGAATAGGTATATTATCTTTAAAAATGTTAATTTATTTAGAAAGAAATCAAGGTTGGTAAAATTCTTCAGTAAATAATAAAGATGTGCCTATGAGTAAATATATCTGTCGAATAAAAGTGTAATTTTAGAAAATTACTGATCGTTTGCTGATTGATCAGTTGTCGATACTAAGAGTTGAAGATTATTACAGTGCTAATATAGCTATTGAAGGGATGGCGTTGGTGGTGAAGGGATCAAAAAAAAAAAAAATTTGGTGTGGGCCACCTTTATCACTTTATCACCTATAAAGGTATAAAGAGTGGTTTGCGACCTATTCTTAACCTACCGAATATAAACAAAGAATTTCATATGAATTGGTCAGGTCGTTTCGGAGGAGTTTGGTTACAGACACTGTGACACGAGAATTTTATGTACCTATTGGATATATATAGGTATAGTACAAATAATAGGTATTTACATAAATAACAACGATCTCACATCGATCTGATTTGGAGAATGAAGTCAATGAAGCTAGGCAAGGAAATTTGTTTGTTGGAAGTATAGGTATTTTCATTATAACTAAGTGTATATTTAAATTATGCACCCTTAAGTAATAATATTGTAACCAAATACACTATAATATATTATGAAATTATTTAGATACCTACCTTGATTGCAATGTTTACAATGCAATATATTAGTTATGTATATTACTATAATATATTATATATAACTAGATGTGTGGAACATATAACATAATATGGCGCCTGTTTTTGTTTTATTCGGTAAATTATAAATATTTTTGATGACTTATTATGGATGGGTTGAAGCCTATTTCATAATATATTACTTTTAGTGTCTATTATCAATATGTAAGACATAACGACTTACTAGAAAAACCGAATGTTAATTAATGGGTCACGGGCTCTGTTGGTACGAGAAGGGGGTGCATAATAAGATAATATATTTAGAAGCTGCTGGCATCAAATAAATAAAAAATAAAAAATTGGAATATTATCAAGTATAGGTAAATGTTATAATATTAACAAACGCATTTAGAATTTTATAATTCTTGTCTCTAAACTAGGAGGGCCCGGGTTCGATTCCCGGGTGGTTTAGAATTAAGTAAATATTTCAGACTACACATAAATGTAGTTAGGAGTTGTACAATTTACTTCCTTATCTAGTACCAGACTATACTAATATGAGATTGTTTATTTTTGTATCAATAATTACAGGTGGCAAGGGGTGCGAAGAATCTCCGGCGGAGCCCAAACTACGGATCAGAGACGTGGTCGCTTACTATGGGCCTCATGAAAAAGCTCACAGTCACACAAAGGGCGATGGAGCGCGCTATGCTCGGCGTTTCCTTGCGGGATCGTATTCGAAACGATGAGATCCGCAAAAGGACCAAAGTAACCGACATAGCCTCCAGAATCGCCAAACTTAAGTGGCAGTGGGCAGGCCACATAGCTCGCAGAACGGACGGCCGTTGGGGTATTAAGGTTCTCGAGTGGCGACCGCGTGCTGGAGGACGCAGCAGAGGCAGGCCCCCCACAAGATGGACCGACGACCTGAAAAAGGTCGCGGGAAGCCGATGGATACAGGCAGCGCAGAACCGGTCGTTGTGGCGATCGTTGGGGGAGGCCTATGTCCAGCAGTGGACGCGCAAAGAAAGGCTGGCATGATGAATTACAGGTGACGCCTGTAACATTCTACTAGACTGATGTACAAAATCAGTGTGATAAGTTGGAAATTAACGAGTGATGTTACCAGATGATGCCTGGTAGTCCTGAAACAGGTAACGCCTGTAAGGACTTTGTAATGTAACGAGTGATATTACCAGGTGATGCCTGGTAGTCCAGAAACAGGTGACGCCTATAAGGACTTCGTAATGTAACGAGTGATGTTACCTGGTTGATGCCTGGTAGTCCAGAAACAGGTGACGCCTATAAGTACTTCGTAATGTAATGAGTGATGTTACCGGGTGTGATGCCTGGTAGTCCAAAAACAGGTGACGCCTGTAAGGACTTCGTAATGTAACGAGTGGTGTTACCAGGTGATGCCTGGTAGTCCAGAAACAGGTGACGCCTGTAAGGACTTCGTAATGTAATTTACAGATGATGCCTGTAAGTACATGATGCAATACGACGTAGGTATTGCAGAGTGTTATACATGGAATTTTTATTCGGGTGACGCCCCTAATCTGAAGTTTTGTATACGGGTAACGCCCGTTTAGTCCAGAAACAGGTGACGCTTGTAGGGATTTCGTAATGTAATTTAGTACAGGTGATGCCTGTTAGTACATGATGCGATACGACGTAGGTATGTCAAAGTATAAATATGTAAGTCTCATTCGGGTGACGCCCGTAATCTGAAGTTTTGTATACGGCAACGCCCGTTTACTTTTACTATAGTCTGAAGACAATTCATATAACATTGTTAGTTTAAATTTAAATTATGGTGTTTGTGACGATGCTGACGTGATGATGTTGGTAATGATGATTATGGTGATTGTGACGATGCTGACGTTGATGATGTTGGTAATGATGATTATGATGATTGTGACGATGATGATGGTGACAATTCTTGATCATGTGACGATATAGCGATGGTGACTATGATGGTGTTGATGGTGATGTTGACGATGACGATATGGTGATAGTGACAATGCTGACGTTGATGATGATGTTGATGGGAAAAAAAAGAGATGTGAGAGGGTAAAATATTTAGTAGACATTATGGATGCTTTCAATTGGAAGGAAGTGCAACATGAATGGATATACTCGTGTGCATCTCTATATATCGCAAGGGATTGTTTCAACATAAGGTGCTGATGTTTGGTATTAGTTGTGATCCTGAAATATTTCAGGGAACTCTTGATCATTTACAGTTGGGTTGTAAAGGAGTGGGTTGAGGAATAGTAGAACCAGAGCGAGGGGACACGGAAAATCCAGATATTATCGTGCTTCTAATTGAGGTTATACACACTTAATACAATTTCGGAATTACTGGGTTTCTTGGGCTGATGACTATTGATGGAATATGGTTCCAATGCATGGCTTCCATAGCAAAGTTAAGGATGAGAGTGCTTATATGTAAGCCTGCTGGAGATGCTGAGATGGATGATCTTTAGGGAGATAGGTAACATGTAATTTTCAGTTCTTTATTGTTTCAATGTTGTGATGTTGATGGAAAAAATACAATGGTTTTTGCGGATGCCAGTCCTGTTGGTCTGAAAGTGGTGCTAGTACAGGCTAATAGTGTAGTAATAGCTGCGAGTGGTTGTATGCGAGAGTGAAGTGTTTGGTGATTGCGGACGGCGCTATTGCCGGATAAGTGAGGAGGCAATGGTTTTAGTATGGTTTGTTGTATTTCCATGGATGACGGATTCTAGAAGCTTCAATACTGGAAAGGAAGCGACCCATTGACGAGGTTATACACCTAAACTATCTAAAAAACTGTGATATGATTTGGGAAGGTGTGTGCAAGGGTGGTATAGAAGAAATGAAGTGGCCAACCATCTCCTTGCAGGAGATTGGAATGACGACGAAATAACAGACAGGACGAAGAAGTGCAGGAGGTTGAGGAGGGTATTTGTGGTAGTATGTATTTTAGGAATTAATTATGAAGGCAATTTACACGCTGCTTAAAAGGGCGTATTGGTCACGAAATTGAGATTTAGGAAAGGTTGGGTGACCGAAATTTTGAGGTATGCTGGAAGAAGTTAAATCTTGTAGGGGTTCTGCTCTCGGTTGAGAGGGGTGAATTGCCGGAACAGCCTTGTATTGTAATTGATGTGGACTTGGAAGGTCTTCTTCCTACGGGTGATACTGGAGTGATTGGTGGTAGTGAAATGCTATTCTGGGAGTAGGAATGGGATGCTGTCGGAAAACTAATTATTAATTTATTAGCTACTTTGGAAGTAGGAATGGGATGCTGTCGGAAAACTAATTATTAATTTATTAGCTACTTTGGCAAATATTTGGCCATTTGGGTTGTCCCTTTTTCCTTAATAGTTCAAGTGCCAATACATTGGAGGGAGGAAAAAATTCAAGAAATAGTATGCATTTTAAGGATTTTGGAGGAGGGTGGAGAGTACTAAATGAGAATAATTTAAAAAAGGAAAAGGGCAAGGGAAGGGAAAGATGATGATAGGAAGGAGTAATTCTTTGTTTATTAAAGCTATATTTATGATCATATCAACTATTAAGCACATTATTGATATTATAATGATTTGAATTGGTGTACTTGTGCATTTGGAATGATTACCAAACATAGATGTGACTGTATGCGAGTGGCTCAATGTTGTTGAACTTGCGAATGTTGTTTATCTGAACACGATGGATGATTTGAATTATAATGATGTGGGAAGGAAGGAAGTTTATTGTAGTTGTGGCTGATTTGGTGGAAGCTGAACGAATTTAATAATATTATTTGTTTAACATTGATAATGTCAAATAGTAGTAATAATGGGATGAATCATGTCAGTGACATGATGGTGTGTTGGATGGAAGTTTATTTATATATTTTGACATTGATAATGTCAAATAATAATAATGAGATAAAACATGCCAATCACATGATATTTATGATAGACGAAAATTATTTAGAATGTGAATAATAAATACTGTTGTGCTAATGATGTTTGGTTATAATAAATAATAAAAACAATAAGGAAGAGATGTAGTGTATGCATGTATATCAATGTATCATAATATGTATATTGGTATACGGGCATGCCATCTGTCGTCTCCGGCGCACGTAAGCAATGGGCGCGGGGTGGGGGATGACAGTTGTAACCCCGACGCGGTGGACAGTGGACGTGTGACGTGCATGTGTGCGGAGCCGATAAATGTATACCGAAGGAAGTACACTACACCTGATTTACTGGGACAACCAATGGGCTTCCGAAGTAAATAAAAATATGTTAATTATATTTTTTATTTCGAACATATAGTCTAAAATAAGAAAAATCTAAAAAATCTGCGTGACGTCACTAGCACGTTATAAAGACGTTGAAAACCAATTATATGCACCTTTATTAAATGAATGCTTAATATAATATATAATATAATATTTTACAGCATGATAATAACAAAAAAAGATTATTTTTAATTTGTATTGCTATTCATATAGGTAATGACAATAATGAAGCTTCACAAGATTTCTTGTATAGAAGATGAGTTTCTAGAAACACGTATAACGCTTAATAAACTGTAGAGTATTATCGGACCCAAATTTTCATTTCACTTAGCGTTAACTAATAGAAATGCTTGCTTGTGACATTGACATGTCAACTTCCAATCATATTTTTTTAAAAACAGCCAGGGCCTGACCAAAGAACACGATCACCAATTAAATCGCCGCATCGATTGATAAAATAATAATTTATTATGCAATGAAACAAGTTTAAAAAAACATTTTCTTTAAATTGTTTTAATACATTAGGCTGTATGGTCGAAAGATCTTTGCCTTCCACTCTGTGGAAAAAAAAAAGTTTTAATACATTTAAAGGTCAAAATGTGATTTGTAGGTATGCTTGCCATCACACGACATATAAACATCTACATACAATGGGAGTTAGAGACGATCCCAGATGCAGATTTTGCTCTGATGAGCTAGAATTAATGCAGCATCTACTGAGCCAGTGCGATGGAAGGGCCATACACAGAATAAAATACCTGCAACAGGCTTACCCGGAACCGGAAAGCCACAGGCTCCTCAAACTTGAGGACGTCCTCAAATATGTCTGCAGCATATTCGAGGATGGGAAGGACGAGTGAGGGGTAAAGGACTGGGGAATACACAAAAGATCCCACTGGGTCGAAGTGTCGTGACTGATGTCAGCCCAAAAACTAATAAGATAAGATAAGATGCTTGCCATCAGGTACATACAAAACCACATGCCGTGCTTCAATAAAATAAAACATAAATTCAGAGTTTATATTGATGCCTAAATAATAAAAAATAAAAGATGTAATATTTTATTGATTTCGTTTAATCATTGATATACAGGGTGAATTTTTCAAGTGAGTCAAATCTTAAACTACACGTCGTGTCGAAGATATATTATTAATCTATGACTACAAGGAATAGTAAAAAATATTCAAAGGAGTCTCGGGCCGATTTTGATAAAAACTAAAAATATTGGATTTGGCCTTGAAGGCCCACTTGAAAATTCAACGTGTATATTTATATACTCGGATCATTTTATGCATATCTTTGTTAATTTTGCAAAGGTGGACGATTTTATAAATTATTATTTTATTTAAATATGTTATAAATAGTTCCCATATTCAAATCCGGTTGTAAGACAGATCGAAATAATTATCGCCATGTTTCTGTCCTGCCAGCCTTAAGTAAAATATTCGAAAAAATACTTCTTGGTCAGCTGGTAAGTTATTTTAATACTCATAAATTGTTACATGATCAACAATACGGGTTCACAAAAGGTAGAAACACAACAGATGCCGGCACAAGATTGGTTACTGAAATAATTGACGCTTGTGAAAACTCTTAGGATCTCGTTGGCGTTTTCTGTGATCTGTCTAAAACGTTTGATTGTGTTGACCATCAAACTTTGTTAGATAAGCTGGATTTTTTTGGCATTCGCGATTTAGCTTTAAATCTAGTAAAGTCCTACCTTTCTTCTAGAACCCAAGGTGATAAAATTGATGGTTGTGTATCAGACGGAACCCTTGTAAAGATGGGTGTCCCCCAGGGTTCAATTTTAGTCTGCTATTTGCTGATGATACATTCCTACTTTTTAAAGTAGGAAAGATAATATATTATCGTAGCTAATGACACTCTGGAAATGGTTTCAAAATGGTTCACAGCAAATAATTTAAAATAATTAAAAGTCTCTCACCCCTTCGTTTATCATAAATACCTTTTTTAGGAAACTCTCTTATGACAAATAAGGCTAGTTACGAATAATCAAAAATTAAATATTACTTTAGAACAAATAATGATAAATTTTTGAAACCTTCATTTTTACATACATACATACATATCATCACGGGTGCCTTACGGCGCCCAAGACCGCCTAGACGGTCCTAGGGTACCCAGCGGAGGGGTTTTAACCCCACCTCGTCGTAGCCGATAGTATGAGTCTACACCGAACAAGTGGCTAGCTTGTGGCGATATTTTGAATAGACTCAATAACCCATCTACAGTTTCACAAGTTGGTATAGTGAAACCGGGACCGACAGCTTAACGTGCTCTCCGAGGCACTATAGTGGTGTTGTCAAACAAATGTACATATTTTTTTTAATTAAAAAGTCATTGGTACACGCTGAGCTTCGAACCAGGGACCTAAGTGTTTTTAAGGCCAAGGTCTAACCAACTCGGCCACCACTTTCATTTTTAGGTCCATATAAATAATGAAACAAAAATAATTTAAATTTTGCAATTTATTTATTTTTCATGATCGATGCTGATGACTATACTTACAAATACCTATTATAGTTATATCACAAAAAGGAAACGTTATGGATGAAATGTAAATATATTTTTGTTATAATTTTCATTTCTAATATTTAAAAAAATGTCTATATCATTTTAAAGAACAAAAATATAATTTACAAAGCAAACCCATAATTTGTACCTAAGATATAATATAAGACACTATGTTGTATTTTTTAAAACATTGCAAAATAACTAATTTACAGCAAATAACATTACAATAGTAATGAAATGTTTATTAATATTATTTCTCTTGTTAGAGTTCCAAATTAAAAATAACAACACTAGCTCGCTTATTCACAATCACTACCTACTACCATATTAAAATCATTTAACACTTCTTTACTTTAAATACAAATATATTATTGCTGTCATTGTCTATTCAAAACTTTTTACATTAATCTCGTATTTAAAGAGTATTTCGTTATTCCCTTAACTACAATTACTTGCTAAGTCATACATTAATATTGCTTGTGCTAGGAAACGCAAAAGCTTTCCTTTGAAATTGTAACAAAGGCGACCATCAAATGGCGCCGGTATAACAATTTAATACTAATTTAGCTGTACAAAAATTACGTATAAAATACTATAAATAAGTAGATAAACATGATTTGGGTATTTTTATTAGATACACTTTTAAACAGGCTCTAACAGAACTATTGATTTATTACTGTTTAATTATAAAACAAAATATTGTATTGAAAATCTTATAATAAAACTTACATTGGCTACCTTATGATTAGAATAAAATATTTGTAATTTTGTACACGAGTGTAAGCTTTAAAGAGATATCGTAGTATTAATTATTATCTATTATGAAATAGAAATTGAATGCTTAATAGTGTTATGAAAGAGGTAAAAATTTTGTGCAATGATTTTATAAATTTATTATTGATAGGTACTTATATTGATCAGCTGTATAATATATGTTTATATAGTCTGTCAATTAAATAGTAAAGATAATAAGGTTAAGTTTAATTGATTTTCAATCAACAAAAAAGGTTGGTCAGGAAATGTAACAACCAAAGTAGATCGATGTCTTTGGCCGACGCGGACGAAGTTAAAATTATTACGGAAACATTTGTTATTAAACTGATTTTTTCATTTTTTGTATTTTCTCATCGATCGACAGTATTGGAAGAATGTGGAGGTAACACACTGGGATTAATAAAATCAAATTTATAACAGTGTAACTATGCTATGTTGTATTACTAAACCTTTTCTGTAACTCCGACGCCATACCAGTATAAAGTTATATATACTGTATAATGTTTTGACAGACTATATAATTAATGAAATCAAGTATTTAAAGATAAATTGAATTACACTAGCAAGATTAACATTATGGATTTATGTCTCTGCGCTAATAACAATCTGCACCATTCATGAAATCTTAAATAAAAAGGTCAAAATGCATTTGCATTACATAAATATATATATATAGGTATATATTAAGTAGTACCTTCAAGCATTTATTTTTCAATTTATTAGTATGACGATTTATTATCAACAAGAAACAAATTCTCACAACCATTCTCCTTCCACTTTCATATTATATTTAATTTCTGAGTACATATCTCCTATATACAAATAATATTTAGGGTCATACTTATTTAAAATGACCTGCCTCATAATTAAAAAGGGTGTAAGCGTGTAACTGTAAAGGGTGTCTTGATTTCGTTATAGGTTATTTTGTTTTACGTTAAAGTTAACAAGGTTTTCTATTGCGATCATTTTTATTAGTAACCTACCTATGCCACCTGGCCTAGGTACTTAGAACTTATCAGAAACTAAAAAAACTTGTTGTTGTTGTTATAATTAAGAACAAAAGTGTGTTTGTAAGCTCTATGAACTATTTCAATATCGAGTACCTATATACTTAGCTTGCTTTTCTGTTTGGAGTTGTATTAACCACACTTAAATTAGAATGATAATTGGAAAACATTCATACAAACAAGAAGTATATCTTAAAATTTACTTTATTTTTCACTGAATATTTTAAAAGGGGCACTTGCTGTAATATCTTATCTATTTTTTTTTACGATTGAATTTCCACTTAAAAAACTTATAAAACACAACGAATTGTAGTCTTTTGAGTGTTGGACTAAAATTAAATAATCTTGTAATGGACTTTTTAGGTCTACTTACCACTACACATAATAATATGGAGAATTATATGCCGTGCTTTAATAAAAAAATACTTATCTTAATATATATTTTTTTAGCTATGGATTTTAATTGTAATATCTAGTTAATACGCGAGAAATTCTATAAGGTCGAACGCTTTCATTTACGCCGTTTACCCGCTTTGGCGAAGCAGACGGCATGCATGCCAACCATTTTATGCACCGCGTAGAATAAATTCTTATAAAATAAAACCGATCGCACCATATTTATTTTAATGCCAACGATTATTAAAATACCAATTTATACACAGCATAACTGGATAACATTACTGCTGCCTAACCGTTAAAAAAAATATTAAATGAATTAATAGAAAATAATAATAATATATATATGTGATATATAAATATAATTTGTTGACTAATAATTATATTAGCTAGCTAGGGGTAAAACTGTGAGATAATTAAGTCTAGCTATGATAATGTTTCATTTCGATAAGTCTAGTAGTTTCCTTACATCTATTTTACACCAAAACTTTTTAATCAAACAATACATTTAAATTATTGAGCAAAGAAAAAATCAACTTAAAGTGAAGTTGTACATAATTATATTAAAATAAACTTAACGAAATATTTACAACAATAAGAAGTCTGTCTTCAGAATATCTTACTGGCGTAGTGATAGTTAGCATTGTCTACAACAACTTGAGTATGTGCCATTACAAAAACACTGCCAATATTATAGGCTAAAATTTTAATCCAAGAGGTTAAAATTTTAGCCTTGTAATCAAAGCGATGGAACTGTATTAAAATTATGCTGTCGAATGAAAATTTAACTTGTTTACAGTATGCCCATTCTTAGCAGTTTTTTTATTGTTACAAAAATTATGATTAATTTAACTAATTTTAAGTGTTGCACAGTTTTCAAAGAGTTTAGAGTCATCTGGTTATGACCTGACGGAGTAAAGCGGTGCAGCTGAAAACTATCGCCGTTACAGATACAGTGGCACTCGACCCACTACCGGTGATGTCTTGACATTCTCCTGAAAGTAAATACATTATGTAAATATAATAAATTAGTTGTAGTCACTTAGAATATTTATGGATGGACTTGTCAACTTGTAGGTCCAGTAAAGACAGCAAGCAACATATTCCGATTTGTCTATAGCATGGCTTTTAAATTAAATGTAGTGAAAGTATTTTTTTTACTATAGTATTATTTATTTATTTGCCAGAATATAATTTTATTGAAAGTCGGTATTATCTGTTGCAGGATATGTACTTAATACAATTGTAATATATTATGTAACGTCGTTTTGCTGTCTAAAATGTGGGCATAATCTCATACGTGATCTTTCTCTTATTGAGGATCGGGGGAAAGTTTATATAAATGTATGGTAGCGTTACCCAAACACCGTCATGCGCGGGGAAGTTAATCAGCATCGAAGGGCCTCATTACTTTATGAATTCTGATTTATGTAATAATTGTCATTTGTCAAGCAACTTGATATTATCTTAGTTAATATTGAGGTTTTGCTATGTGGCACAAACGTAGGTAGGTACCTTTAGTATAACAACTGCCAAATTAAGACGTAGTTTTTTTTAATGTTGGTATAATTTTTCCTACGTAAAAACTTTCAATTGTAGTTAATAACTTTATATTATTAATAATATAATATTAAGAAATAATGTTTTTTTTCCTCAACCGAAAGATTAATAAATACAATGATCGACAAAATAATTATTTTAATTCTACGAAAAACAGTAGGGAGAAAACATTCGAAGTTTAATAGCTAATTTTGTATAGAAAAGGCAGACGTCACGATGGCAAATGATAAAGTTGAACAATGGTTTATGAATGTAGTGCACCTCTGGGTAGCGCGCGGTGCACCCGCGGCGCCGGGCGGCGGTCGCAGGTGGTGGCGGCGCGGTGCAGGTCCAGGCCCTGGCCGGTGTCCCGCCACACGAAGCACAGCCTCCGCGCGTCGTTGCTGTCGCGTGCCGACGGAGTGGCCACCACGAACGCCGCGCCTTCCTCGTACCACCCGCCGTGGCACGTGTATGCTAGAACACAACCGACAACACTTTATCATCATCGTTATATCAATTTAACATTCATGACTGGAGAAAATAAAAAGTATAGAAAGCGAAAATGGTCGTAGTAAACAATATAAACCCAACGACTCACGGAGATTAAAATATTAGAAATTAAACTCAAATTAACAATATAGTTTGTGGCCTAACTTCTGAACTAGTCGCGAGGCTGTATCTCAGGAGCCAGTGTTCTTCACCTATTACAGAGTAAAGGCTTATATTCTAAGAAATTATATACTTACACAGCTAGCCACTCTTAATACAAAATGTATCTAAACTCACCTCATCTCTAGTCACCCAAAACATTGCAATCACTTACTTTGCAAACATACATAACACATAGCAGCCACCCTTTAATACAATTTCACCCAATACTATAAACTCATACAGTTTTACTTTACTATAATTATAAACATACCACGCGTTTATTATTATTCAATGTAAATGGCATGCACTTTAATACAATTATAAATTATATAGATGGTATTAAATGTTAGTATTTGTGTTTTGTTAAATTAAGCAATCAAACTGTTGGGGCAGAGCACAGATGTTACCTAGTATGGGGGTAAGACAGGTACTTGGATTTGTAAATACTTTAATAAGACTGAAACATTTATATATATATCATCACGGGTGCCTTACGGCGCCCGAGACCGCCTAGACGGCCCCAGGGTACCCAGCGGAGGGGTTTTAATCCCACCTCGTTGTAGCCGATGGTATGAGTCTACACCGAACAAGTGGCTAGCTCGTCGCGATGTTTTGGATAGACTCAATAACCCATCTATAAACAGTTTCACAAGTTGGTATAGTGAAACCGGGACCGACAGCTTAACGTGCTCTCCGAGGCACTATAGTGGTGTTGTCAAACAAATGTACATAAATTTTTAAATTAAAAACTCATTGGTACACACCGGGATTCGAACCAGGGACCTAAGCGTTTTTAAGTCCAAGGTCTAACCAACTAGGCCACCACGTAACTGAAACATTTATTATTTATTATTCTTTATTTTTTTGGATTGAGTGTGTTCATGCCTTAATATTATATGAAAATGATTATGTACCTATATTGTAGTTTAATTGTTTATTTTTATAATTTTGTAATAGAATATATTAATGACATAGTAATTTGTTTATTTTTTAATATCTACTAACATTATGAATTGATATAATAGTAGATTTTGTTATAGTGTTAATAAGATATATGACTGAATTAATTTATATTATGATGACATTCAAAACATATTTTTATAATTTGCTGTTAGTTTTGAAGGTTCTTTATATTGTTTATTATACTTTAATTCTATATTTGCATTTGAACATTGATTAAAAATACATCACAATATTGAATTCAATAATTATCTCATTATTTCTACTAACATTGTGTATTGAAATAATTATTGATTTACATAGAGTTGATAAGATCTATGACTAGGTTACGTAGTTAGCGCTTTATCCCGAAATCGCAAGTTCAATTCGCACTATTAGGTTTTTTGCTTTTACTATTAAATAGTATGCCAATAAATGGGTAAATATTTTAAGTTGGTAACACTAAACAATGTTTGCGTAGTTTTGGGACTTTTTGGCGGGAAGTCAAATTACGCGGGCGAATTAATTTTCTGATAATTAAATAATTGTTTTATTTCGATATTAAAGCGTTATTAAAAGATTTATTTTTAATGATTATTTAACACTAGCTCATTTTGTTAAAAAATGAGTTCAAAAAGCGACGGCAGTAGGGATGAAAAGAAAAGACGTAGACTTGATCCAGAGCCATTGCCTCCTGACATTAAAAGTGACCAGGATAAGTATAAACCTTATCTAAAACCCAACTACAAGCGACTTTTCTCAGAAAACTCTAACAACAATGAATTTATAGTGTATGTTGAACATAAAATGAAAGAAAAAATTGGCAATCGCAACCCTATACACATGACCAAACTATTTACAGATAATGTTAAGGGTATTGATACAATGCAAAGAGTAAATGCTACCAAAATTGCTGTGGCTTTTAAAAAATCATCTATGGCTAATGATTTTTTGCAGATGAACGATTTTCTCAACAAAAACAATTTTATTGCATACATTCCAGCACACCAAGTTGAAAAAATAGGAGTAATTAAATATGTACCACATGAGATGAGTAATGAAGAATTATACAAACAAATATCCTCTGACATAGAAATAATAGCCGTAAGAAGATTTATGAAAAAGGACTTGACGGGTAAACTCATTCCACTAAATACAATAACTGTTACATTTCTATCAACTACTTTACCACGACATGCATTTATAAATTCTTGGAGATATCAAGTTCATACTTATATCCCACCCCTCCTACAATGTTACAATTGTTATATGTATAATCACTCTGCCAAAGTATGTAGAAATAAACAGGTGTGTTTATGTTGTACAGGTGAACATTCCTATAAAGAATGTGAAGCAGAGATAATTAAATGTGTAAACTGTGGGGGTGCACATTTAGCTATATCTAGGGATTGCCCTATTAGAATTAAAAAAATGGAGGAAAAAAAATTAAAAACTTATGCTCATGCTGTCTCCGCTGTCTCATTTGATAAGAAAACTTTCCCATCACTACCTATATCTAAAAACTATAATAATAAAAGTCATAATTACACTCAACAAGTAGAATTAACCCAAAAAAATATAACAGATTCCCAAAGTAATAACACAGAAATAAAAAATTTAGCCAGTAATGAAATTATAATAAATGCCATAATTAACTCAATAATAACAATGTCCAACTCCAATGACTCAGTTACCAGAAAAAGAATTAAGGAAGTTTTCTTATCTAATTTAAATAACCATGGATAGAAAAGTCCGCATAGTTCAATTTAATATTCAGAGTTTAAGTCACAAAAAAGTATTGTTAACAAAATTTTTAAAAGATCACCTTGTCGACATTTGCCTATTGAATGAAACTTGTATTAAATCTGACCAAACCGCACCTTTCATCCGAAACTACACATTAAAACATATAAATTCTAGTAAAACGCACAACGGTGTAGGAATATTAATTAAAGATAATATTAAATTTAAAATTATACCTACTAATTTCTACGAAGACATACAAAATATTGCCATTTTGATTGACACTAGTGTTGGGAAACTTTCGATTCTTTGTGTTTATTGTCCACCTAACTCGCGGCGTTTCGATATTGCTAAACTCAAGTCAATTTCAGATAAATTACCAAAACCATGTTTAATAGCAGGCGACTTCAATGCTCATCATGTAGGTTTTGGATGCAACACATCATCAACGAGAGGTAACTTAATTTATGATTATATTGAAGACTCAGATTTTTGCTTACTAAATACCGGCTCGACTACAACTATTTCACGTCCTACTACAAATCCATCCGCGATAGATATTTGTTATGTAAGTCCTGCAATAGCATCATTATGTGAATGGAAAGTACATGACGACCCGATGGGAAGTTACCATTACCCAACAATTATTGACATACATACACAAATGTCTTTATATTACGTTCAACCACCAACAGAAAAATATATGTATAAGTACGCAGACTGGGACAAATATTACAATCAGTCATTATGTATATATAACAACATGACATTAGAGAACATGTCACCAATTGATTCTTACAACACATTTTGTGATTTCATACTCACACTCCGAGATGAATGCATACCAAAATATGTTAGCAAAGGAAATCATAAGACACACAAACCAGCACCTTGGTGGAATGAGAATTGTGAAAAAGCAGTCAAAGATTCAAAAACAGCCTTACATCATTACAAACTATATCCCAACATATCAAATTACATACAGTATAAAAAATTAGATGCTAAAAAAAAAAGAATAATTAAAGAGGAACGAAAGTTATCGTGGCATAATTTATGTGCTTCTTTTAATAGGTCAACACCTATATCTAGAATGTGGAATTACATTAGGAAATTCAAAAGAGTTGACTCTAACATAATGACAAAAAATGATGAATGGGTACCTAGCTTTATTGATAAACTAAAATATACATCTAAAATTGATGAACAGCCGCTACAAAAAATATTTTCTACTGCTAAAACAAATAACTTTTTAAGTAATAAATTTACAATAGATGAGTTTTGTTTGTCTCTGCAAACCAGGAAAGATACGACACCCGGTTTAGATAATATTCCTTACATGTTAATTAAGAAATTACATTGTAATATGCATAAGATTCTACTAAATATTTTAAATGATTTATGGATTCATAACAGTATACCACAATCATGGAAAGAACAGTGTGTCATACCAATTTTAAAGCCTAATAAACTTCCTGATAATGCTGAGTCTTACAGACCAATATCACTATCATCATGCATCGGTAAAATATTTGAAAACATGATTAAATCTAGATTAGACTGGTTTGTGGAGACAAATAACATTCTTCCTCCTATCCAATTTGGTTTTAGAAAGGGTAAAAGTTGCTCAGAAAGCTTTGTTTCATTCATTTCTGATATAAATAATACATTTATTAGTCATACTAATGCTGTTTGTGTTTTTTTAGATGTTAAGGGGGCATTTGACAATGTAGATATTTCCGTTTTAATCCATGTGCTTCATAATATAGGTTTACCGGAAAAATTACTTAGATGGTTGTTTAACTTCTTGAATAATAGAACTCTGTATATTAGATTTAACGGTAGGCTCTTTGGTCCTCATATAGTTAATAAGGGAACTATGCAAGGGGCAACATTATCACCTTTATTGTATAATTTATATACAAGTCAAATATTAAAATACGTGAAGGTACCCAATACTTACATTTTGCAGTTTGCAGATGACCTACTCCTATACAACATTGATAAAAATTTAGAAAATGCGGTAAAAGGAATTAACGTTTCTCTTTCAAAACTTCTTGTATATTATAATTATTTAAAACTTAAGATAAGTAGTGAAAAAAGCTCTGTATTAATTTTTGGAAAATATAAGTTTAATGCTACCTCTAAATATAAAATAACTTATGATAATTGTATAATACCGCATGTTAAAGAGAAAAAGTTTTTAGGTGTAATCATAGACAATAAATTAAAATTTGACAGTCATATAGAATATATAGCAGGTAATGCAAGAAAAGGATTAAATATTTTACGTTGTTTAGCTGGTGTATATTGGGGTTCAGATCCCAAAATTTTAAGTTTATTATATAAGAGTATCGTAAGAAGTCATTTTGATTATAGTGCTTTAGCTTATATACATGTAAAAAATATATGCTTACTCAATAAATTAGATAAGATACAAAATTGTGCGCTCAGAATTATAAGTGGTGCCATGAAATCTACACCTATTAATTCAATGGAGATAGAAACCTGCATTATGCCCTTATCTATAAGAAGGCTTATGATGACAAAAAAGTTTTGCATTAAGATATTAAGTTCAAATAACGAAGTAGTATTAAAAAAGTTAATAATATATGAAAGTTCAATACAATGTGATGCAGCTATCACTGGGAGAGGTATTTATTTCGGAGCTTTTCCGTCTCTAAATCATATTATGAGAAAGACGAAGGAGATAGCACAAGATTTAATTGTAAATAAAAAATGGCCATGCTTTATTAAACCATTCTTTAGTCTTATTAGTTCAATAGAAGTTGATGTAGATTCTATATATAATAACAATGATTTTCTAAACTACATATCTGATAAAGAATCGTATTACAGAATATACACTGATGGTTCGAAGAAATCCTCCACTGTGCAAAGTGCTTTTTATGACGCCCATAGTAAAGTTTCAAAATGTTACAAAATTGACATGCAATGCAGCATTTTTACAGCTGAAGCATATGCCATTTTTAAAGCCTTGATGTACATAGATAGTTTAAATGTAAATAGAAACTATATTATTTTTAGTGACGCCAAAAGTGTATTAGAAGCAGTTAGAAATAAGAGTTTGAGTTATAGAATTAATTATATAATTTATAATATTAGGGACACTGTAAATAAATTAATAGAAAGTGGTAAAGTAGCAACTATTGTATTTGTATGGGTAAAGTCACACAGTGACATAGTAGGTAACAATATAGTAGACGAAATAGTAAATAATACATATGATGAAGATGATACTAAAGTCCTAAAAGTACCTTTCACAGACTATTTCTATGCAATAAAGGAGCAGACAAAGGAGATATGGAAAGAATATTGGAATGTATCTACAGAATACAAAGGAAAATGGTATAGAGAAATACAAAAGGAAATGCCTACCAAGCCATGGTTTCATAATATACCATCAGCTAATAGAGCCTTTTATTCTAATATAAATAGAATGAGATTTGGTCACTGTCTCGTGCCTACCCATCTACATAGAATAAACGTGTATAAGAATGCCAATTGCCCACATTGTGATGAAGAAAACGCCGACTTAAATCATATTATTTTGAAATGCCAGAAATTTTTACTACCGAGACTAATATTTGCAGCAGAAACAGAAAATATATTTAAAAGTGTACCCCGCCATATACAAGAGATCCTACAATATCCAGAAGTTTATGGGGCTTTGAATAAGTTTATAACCAACTTAGTTGAAAAAATTTAAATTAACCACAGAGTTGTGAAATGAACACATAGAGAAAGAATCAATTAACTGATCGAACAAAAATGAATTCGGCTGAAGGACTTGTATCCAGGCTAGAAAATTTATTTAAAAAAAAAAATTGCGTAGTTTTGTTTTCACAGATTATTAAAAACTAATGTAAAATGTTCATACGTAGTACATATTACTATATATACGTAGTACATATTACTATATAATCTGTGAATTGAATTGACTGAAGGAGAACTTGTTTATTTAACTCAAACATAAATTATTATTTTTTAATAATTTATGTTTGAGTTAAATAAACAAATGTTCGCGTGGGAAATGAATTCGTTGTTTTTTTCAGTGATATAATAAAGTGAAAAAAAAGAACATGTATGTGTTTACTTACGTACTCCCTTATATTATTTATTTATAAAAAATCTTATAAGTTTTTAAATGACAACTAAAGTAATATTTTTAGAATGATTAATCAAACTTTGGTTGTCTTTTCAAAAGTTAGTAGATTTTTTTAAAGACTAATTAGGTTAAAAGTATATTTTAAAGTAAGTAATATTTCACCACGTTCTCTATATTTTTTGAAAACTTTAATACAGCGATATTTAAGTTTTAAAAAAAAATATAGAGAAAGAAAAAAAAAACATTTAGAAGTTTTATACGTTCGAGTTCGCGAATAGTGGGCAATTCTCGCGCTTTCGACATTCATCTCGATTCGAGATTATTAAACGAAAAATAACTAAATATGCCATTTTTCGTTCAAAAATATCGAACATTAAACGAAATAAATAATAAATATTCAAAGAAAAATGACATATTCAGTCATTTTTCGTTTTAAAATCTCGAATCGAGATAAATGTTGAAAGCGCGGGAATTGCCCGGCTTCTTCTCAGAGCAGTGACATTAATAATAAAGAAAATGTTTGCGTAGGAATCAGGCGGCATGATTCTAGTGTCTGTGGTAGGAAAATGCCAATATTTTTTTTATACTTGCCTATGTTTGACAACACAAATAAGTTTCCGGAGAGCACGTAAAATCTATCGGTTCCAGTTTCACTATACCATCTTGTGGAACTGTTTATAAGTCTATACTTGACAAACACCGCGAGTTAACCACTTAACTTTTTTTGCTGTTTTTTATTATTTTATTTATTAGAGCACGGCATGTGACTTTGCATCTAGCTGGGTAAGCAGACCTACATAAATGATTTCGATCAATACATTGTTGTTTAGCAATATTGATAACTCCCACTATGCCGGCTAAATGATGCTGTTACGAAATGGGCGGCGAAAAAGACGAAATAGGATTATAAGTCTATTTTAATATCCTTGCTGCTTTATGGTCCAATCAATCGCCCGTTTCGCATCATGGTATTTTGAGTCTACACCTATATGTCTATATTACGGTCTATGTCTTTATTAGGTGGAAGGAATGTCTCTATATTTCGTTAGATATGGGATTACGATAATATGTGAGGTTTTGTTAGAACAGTTGCAAAAACCGTCAAGTGATCTAATCATGTTTTAGTCTGTGGGTTTATTTATTTAAATCTTTATTGCATACAAAATACAAAGGCGGACTTAATGCCGCTAGGCATTCTCTACCAGTCAAACCTTCGGGACAGTTAAAGCAGTTAATAAGGTTCACCGGTTTTCAGGAGACTAATGGATCGATTTCTTGTCGATGTGGTAGTTTCCTTTCAGGGTGCGGTAATAAACGGGCAGTTATTTTGACGCCCATTTCGTAAACGCATCATTTAGCCAGCATAGTGGGAGCGACCAATTCTGTTAAACAACTATTGTTTGAATCAATTTATACATTTTGTTTACAAGTCTGCTTAGCATTTTTTTTAAATTTCTTTTATATATTTAATTCTGTTACACTACGGCAAACAACAATTTTTAGTACAAAATATAAGATTGAGTTGCGTGTCGATTGGATATATTCGAATACTTGACGAGGTATAGGTACCTATTTTTTTACTTGAAAGCTCCACTTATTCAGAAACAAAAAAAAAACACTCACCAGTAACAACTTCCTTGTTATTGCAAGTAGAATAAAACTCCATGCTTTTGGCGGCGTTGCAGCCCACCTCCAGCCGACTGTACTCGCTCCGGTCGCAGTCCGCGCCTGCGTCCGCCTGCCGCTTGTTGCGCAGCAGGGGCGTGCTCGAGATGTTCTGCACGTTGAAGTTGTAATGCCGAGTGCTGTTGCTTCGGTGCATGCTAGTCTGTCTGTCTCGCTTGCTTATGCTTCTCTGGTGACGATGGTTCTCTATTACGTATTTTCCCGCGTAAGGACATTCTTTTGTTTCTGGATTGTTTGCTGAAAACCAAATATAAAAATGTATCTGGCTCGAAGGACCAAGTATAGATTTTAATATGTTTATTATATGTCATCTATACTATATAATATAATAAATGTTGGATCAGATTGAATCCAACATAAATAGATTGTTTCTTCCAAAGTAAGCAGTTTATAAGCCTGCACTTCATTCTGTTATTGTTGTTTTGTGTCTATTAAAAAGAAATAAAAATTGTGTTATAATTAAGTACCAAAAAATGTCACGAGATCAATCTGCCGACAAACTATTTATATAGTTTGGCAGAGAAATACTTTTAAAATTGTGTTTATTTTTGGTGGTTAAATAAATAAAAAAAAAGAGGTAAAGTTAAAGAGTGAAGTTTGTAGTTTGTGAGGTTCTAGGGAGTAATCTCTGGATCTACTGAACCATTTTTGAAAATTTTTAGTGTTGGATTGCCCATTTATCTAGGAAGGCTATAGGCTATATAACATCACGCTTTATTATTCCACGACCATTAGGAGATCAATGGAAAATGTTGGAGAAACAGGGAAAAAAATGTTCCTTTTGAGAGCTTCCGCTGCGTGCGCTGCGTAAACAGTTAAAGTTACGCAGACGAATTATCGCGGGTCAGCTAGTATATTAATAATAATAATAATTTATTTGCTCGATTTTAATGATATTACCTAACAGTGTGACGTAGGGTTCGGCAGCGGCGCTGAAGTGTGCGGGCGCGCAGGCATCGTCGGGCCGGCCGGCTGCGGCGCCGCGCTGTAGCTCGGCCACGTGCGTCGCTCGCCGGTACAGCACCACGCACACGTAGCGGGATACGCTGCCAATATACTTTTTATTATAATAAATGTACGCAAATACTTTATAACAATATATAATTTAGTTCATAGATAACACTATATAAATGGAATAGATAATAATGGAATGGAATAGACTAAAAAAATATGCTTACATCTCCCCTACAGATGGCGCTTTTAGTACCCTTGGTCTCTAATAGATGTCACTAATATTTTTATTATATAGGACATAGTTCAAGTATAATAATATGTTTTATGTTACGGCTGGATGCAAATTCTATAACTATTAAAATTTTAATAAAATACTATAACCAAGAAGAAAAAATAAGTAGGTAATAATATACACCTCAAACAAAAGTATACAAGATTTCACAGCTTTTTTTTATGGTCTTCACAGTTCCTTTATCGAATTTAAATTCTAAAGGATTTGCACCCAGCCTGGGTCGCAATTCTCTTAAATTAACTTACTTTAATAGAATCCTACTCATGGCATCGTAATGCTCGCTATATTTGTATATATACCCTCATCGACAAATTAAGTTATTGTGAATTATCATATTATCAATTACCATGCGATTATGGCACAATTGATCTATAATTTAAGAGAATAGAGGACCTGTTTGCAGTTTCAAACAACAAAAAAAATGCGTCGCCGATCACACGCGCTGTTTTATATTTATTTAAATAGTTATTTTCGTTTGCAGAAACATACAGACATTATTGAAGTTGTAGTAGTAATATTAGTATATTATAGTTGTAGTAAACCATAATAACGCCAAAGCATCGCGGACCCGCAGCCAATCATTATTCTTTGGGGAAGAGATAAACTCTGCAAATAAGCGACCAAAACAATGGGTTTTCGGGAGAGGAGGAGGCCTTGGTATGAACCTAGTAGATATATGAATCTTCATATATCTTCCCGAGGCGTCTTCTAATAAATAGGGAAACGTTCCATTAACTCACCAATGGTGTTGCCAATGAGCGACCAAAGCAACTGAGTTTCCAGAGGGGGAGGAGGCCTTGATATGGACGCAGTACACCTTGATATCTCCCCCTGAAGCGTCGCGGATCCGAAGAGAGGCGTTCTTCTGGTAGAACGTGTAGTTGCTGGAGTAGTCCAGGGTGTGCCACGTCATGGACGACGTCATCCAAGTTGGGAACTGGCAGTTTGAGCGGACTGATACTGGAAATTACATAACAGTATTTTTAATATTATAAGCATTCTACATAAAGCAGTAAAGTAACACAACAGAGGATACAGTTTATAAATTAAGTAATACAAATTGTACCTTCTGGCACTCATTATATTATGCCTAATATTGATTTAGTTTATATTGGCAATATTATAAATAGCCATCCATTAAAAATACATAGTAAGAAGCATAGTATGTTACGAAACAAACAGAGAAGAACAAACTTTCTAAGAGGAATCGTGAACCCGGTGACGGATCATTAGCCTATTAGTCGTATGGTCTCATAAATACGAGTATATACGTTTTTCTCTACTGTTCCTCAGTTATTGAATTAAGAATCATTTAGGGTCTATTAGTTATACCTCGTTTTAATGCCATGGTCCTGGATCCCTCGGTGGCGCTGAACAGTCCATTACAGGTGGCGTCTCCAGATTGCGCTACTCGGTATTCAACTTCATCTTCTATATCTTTAGCTGTCCCTGATGACCCTGAAATAGAAGCAAAGTGAAAACCTATTGTCTGCTAGTCCATTCTACAAAAAGAGTTGCTATAAAGTTCTTTTGGTAAATTCGCGTGACATTCATTAATCACTTTTACAGAGGTACCTAGGCACGGGCGTAGCCAGGATTTAGTATCGGAGGGGGTTCAAGCTTCGTTTAATTTTGTGTTTTTTTTGCCCAGAATTAAAAAAAAAGCCATTGTAAATATCACCTATTATATATAACGCCTTATTTCTTAAATTAGTAAGTTACGACTTGGGGGGTTTCATCCTCCAACATCACCCCCCCCCCTCCTCCTCCCGTGCCAAATTTATCTAATTTCATAGATTTCGGGAGGGGTTGGGCTACGCCCGAGTACAGCTACGACCAGCGACCTAGAGAAGCTTTAATAAAAGAAAGTGAATTTTTGATCATCCACTTTTTCAGAAACCTGCGGTGCTATAAGCTTATTTATATTATTTTTGATCATCCACTTTTTTAGAAACCTGCGGTGCTATAAGCTTATTTATATTATTTTTGATCATCCACTTTTTTAGAAACCTGCGGTGCTATAAGCTTATTTATATTATTTTTGATCATCCACTTTTTTAGAAACCTGCGGTGCTATAAGCTTATTTATATTATTTTTGATCATCCACTTTTTTAGAAACCTGCGGTGCTATAAGCTTATTTATATTATTTTTATCATCCACTTTTTTAGAAACCTGCGGTGCTATAAGCTTATTTATATTATTTTTGATCATCCACTTTTTTAGAAACCTGCGGTGCTATAAGCTTATTTATATTATTTTTGATCATCCACTTTTTTAGAAACCTGCGGTGCTATAAGCTTATTTATATTATTTTTGATCATCCACTTTTTTAGAAACCTGCGGTGCTATAAGCTTATTTATATTATTTTTGATCATCCACTTTTTTAGAAACCTGCGGTGCTATAAGCTTATTTATATTATTTTTGATCATCCACTTTTTCAGAAACCTCAGGTGCTATAAGCTTATTTATATTATTTTTGATCATCCACTTTTTTAGAAACCTGCGGTGCTATAAGCTTATTTATATTATTTTTGATCATCCACTTTTTTAGAAACCTGCGGTGCTATAAGCTTATTTATATTATTTTTGATCATCCACTTTTTTAGAAACCTGCGGTGCTATAAGCTTATTTATATTATTTTTGATCATCCACTTTTTCAGAAACCTGCGGTGCTGTAAGCTTATTTATATTATTTTTGATCATCCACTTTTTTAGAAACCTGCGGTGCTATAAGCTTATTTATATTATTTTTGATCATCCACTTTTTCAGAAACCTGCGGTGCTGTAAGCTTATTTATATTATTTTTGATCATCCACTTTTTTAGAAACCTGCGGTGCTATAAGCTTATTTATATTATTTTTGATCATCCACTTTTTCAGAAACCTGCGGTGCTATAAGCTTATTTATATTATTTTTGATCATCCACTTTTTCAGAAACCTGCGGTGCTGTAAGCTTATTTATATTATTTTTAGCTTCTAAAGATTCTAGTAGAGACTTACCAATCCCCGAAGTCTTTTCGTATACAAAACAGCGATATCTGTCCTCGTTGCCGGTGGCGTGGTTGTGATGCAGCTTGCCTACCAGGAACCTCAGGCTGCCCTCCTTCCATGCTGCTAGACATTCTAGTTCTTCCACTGAAATCAATGATCAATATTTCAGTCTATATCAACCAAAATTACATAAAATTGTTAGTTTTGTAGTTTCCGAGCCGAGTATAGCTTATTTATTTATAATTATAAAATAAGTAAAAGTCTATATTGCATACTGTGGTTTTTTCACAATGAATGGCATTTTATTTATGCATTATTATGTATATTTCTTTTAGGTATTTTTTTCTCCAATAAAATACTCGATAAATAAATTATTATTTATAATCATTTATTCAGGAAAAAAATGTATAAAAAGAAAAATTCAGACTAAAATAAAACTAAACTTAATATACCTACTCGTATAACTAAAAAGGGTTGGAAGTAAAGTAAGACGGGTTAAAATAATAGGTCCCTATCATATGCGGCATGATAGGGACCTATTATGACCATGACACTGGCGGCGTTTCCGCGCTGAATACCCATGCTGAACCCTTTGTACAAAAAAATGATGAGCCAGCTTACCGCTATATTTTATATAGAGAAGGCGTCAAATTTGCACGAGATATTTAGCATCTCATAGGTGGGCACTTCATTGGTTATGTATCTTTTTACCATGGTATTACAAGTTATAGTTTTGTATAAATAAAATAAAATTCTATGACGGGTATTGATCGTTATTAGGCACCTAACTTACGGTAAAAACCATCAAGTGAGGTAATCATGTTACGGTTAATTCTGTGGGTTCACCGGTTTTCAGGAGATTACTGCATCGATTTCTTGTCGAGGTGGTAGTCTCTTTTCAGGGTGCGGTTACGAAATGGGTTGAATTGATGACAAGGCAGCGAGTATTAAAATATATTCGTAATGCAATTTGTCGCCACCCATTACGTAATTCATTTAGCCGGCATAGTGGAAGCGATTAATTTTGTTTAAGAACAATTATTGATCGACCCCATTCATGGACTTTGAAGGTCTGCTCACCACCAGGTAGATACAAAGTCACATGCCGTGCTCCAATAAAAAAATACTTACGAACTCTTATAAAAACAATTGAAGGATGATAATGCAAATAGTGACGATTATATCGTTTATAAAGAATATTTTCTACTTAATTCTAATAGAGATTTAGGTAAAATACTCGTAATTGTCAAAGAAAACAGCCACGAGAAATGCCCAGGTGGACGTTTAACTTATTTGTGAATGCAGAAGTGACGCCGCGCCACCGCAAAAGTCAAACAAGTTAGACTCCAACTTAAACTAAACACTACTATTACCACACTATCAACTGACAAATTACACTCTATTTCCAGAATGCTACTAGCATTTAAATTTGAACATTGCTGGTAGAGATGTTAAGGTCGGTATTTGCCTTTAAGAAAGGTTTGAGATCTAAAAATATTCTTAGTGTTGGAAGACAATGCGACAGAGACGAGAGAAACGTAGGGTTGTCGCCGAGCAATAATAGAAATACAAAAGTGTTTCTATTTGCGGTAGTGCTAATTAGATGGTTCGTTTACAAAATATGCAACCAATAGTGATTATTATTTGATATGACACTAGACGTGTTGATGAAACCAGTATTTACTTAACTTTTAAATCTTGGTTGTATGCTTACCTACTTGGACTTTCATACAGATTTCCATTAAAGGTAATATGCCGCGAGCTCTCATAAAAAAAAAATGCTAAAGTTTGTGTTTACGTTTTTGGTACGACTACAGTACGATTACACAATAACGTATTGTCAAAATGCATAAAAAAAACTAATTTTGACTTAGTTTCATCAGGAACATGGTTAAAGGCCAAGTAAATATAGACGCGAGTTGAGTCATACGCAACATAATATACGTTTAAAATCATAATTTAGTGAGCGTCTCACTTGCGATTTGTTGCTGAAAGTTTGCCCTAACTTAAGGCTGTATTCTGAAAATCTAGAACTACAAAACTAAAAATGTTTGTTAAAGAAATTTACTCGATACTCACAGACAACTATTATTATGCAAATAGTAACTCTTTAACTTCAAATGTATGAAGAGATTAATATAGTCTCCCATATATTATTTCAATAAAAAATTTATTTATATTTTCCAAAACATGAAAATTTTGTACTTTTTAACATCGCTGCAAGCGACAAAACTACGACAATTTATAGTGGTAAAAAAATAGATATCAATAGTTTATTATGTATTCTAAAAATGTATGGAGAGATTTTTGCAAGTTTAATAGAAAATTATTAATTAAATAATTACAAAAACTTGCCAGACAGAAATCTTCATACAAAATTCATGACAGGCCGTCATTGTGCGGGCGATCCCGTCTGTGAAAGGTGGCTCCGCGTCGCTTTTTTCTATTTCACTATCGGAACACTAAATATTCACTGTTGGGAATTTTATAAGACAAGTACATATTTATTTTGATTATATTCTATGTTTTTACACCTTTTAACGCGATTAACTACAGATTCAGCTAAAATAAATATGCAATTTTCACCAACTGTCACTGTCAGTATAACCTTACAAAAAAAAAAGACAGACATCCGATGTAACTAAAACTACGCAACAGCTATTTATTTTGGTCGCTTTTATATTTTTAATAAAATGTATCGTCGGGCGCACATTATTTTACAATTTTTAAACATATTTTACCTATTTATTTTAATTGTTATTTTTTTTAATATTTTTTTTTATATATGTCCAAAGCAAAGCTCAATAGGGTTCTATCCATTATCCAAAACTTTATTTTTATAAATGAGTAGTTCAACAATTTTATTATCTACCTAACATTTAAATACTAACATAATAATGTATTGTCTTATTTTATCATCATTAATATTATTACAAAATCAAAGTTTTTTTTATTTTAGCATGTGTGACTGTTTGTATCTAACTCATGACAAACATACAATATTTATGAATAGGGACCAATACGATGTAATTTCCATAGAATTAGACCGATTTACTATGGCCTATGGATTCATTTGGCCAATGATGCTGTTACCAAATGGGCGGCGATAAAAAAGAACAATACGAAATAATAATAAATAATTTCTAGCATAGAATAATTCGAACAGTGTTTTAGAAACTGGCGTGGGCAATTTCTAGAACATTGTTTGATTTATTTTACGCTAAGTATAAAACTAAAATACATATTGAAAACATTACGCTAAAAAATAATTATTATCATTCCACATGATTGGTGGAATGCCAGGTCTCTGAGTTTTCAACAAATTAACTGCTATTGCATTTTATACTACCCACACCATGAAAAGAGACTACCGTCTCGATAATCGAAAAATTCCACGCCTGGTGGGCGATTCTCGCGCTTTCGAGATTCATCTCGATTCGAGATTTTTAAACGAAAAATGACTAAATATGCCAACATTAAACGAAATAAATAATAAATATTAATTAAAAAATATCGAACATTAAACGAAATAAATAATAAATATTAATTAATAAACAATAAATATATAAATATTGAACGAAAAATGACTAAATATGCCATTTTTCGTTCAAAAATATCGAACAATAAACGAAATAAATAATAAATATTAATTAATACATAATAAATATATAAATATTGAACGAAAAATGACTAAATATGCCATTTTTCGTTCAATATTTGTATATTTATTAATTAATATTTATTATTTATTTAATTTAATTTTCGATATTTTTAAACGAAAAATGGCATATTTAGTCATTTTTCGTTTAAAAATCTCGAATCGAGATGAATCTCGAAAGCGCGAGAATCGCCCACCAGATCCAAATCATAACTAGCGACCGTTCTCTATAATCAATCTATATTTTTTGACGGATAATAAACGGATAGTTTATATGATATTTGTCTGTAAATGTAAATAATCATTTTTCATGTATTTATTGGTGGGTATTGTCATACTTAGTAGGTGGTCTCTACTAAGTATAACAATACAAAAAGTAAGTACTCGTATGACAATACTTCTGTTAGACCGAGAGCTCGTGTCCAATACAACTATAATAGTAACCAATATTTATTTATTAAATAGTGACAGCTGCTTTTATAAAATAATATTGCATTTTTACAATATTTAAATAAAAAACATTTTCCAACGCTGAAAAGATTTTTTTATTTATTTTTTAAAATTTTATACATATACCTACCAGCGGCCACATTCTGTTTCTTATAACGCGAACGTCAGATAGTCAAAATAACAATTTCAGCTATTAGCGCGTTCTCCTCCAATCAGAGTAGTTGTTAAACTTTTCTGATTGGAGGAGATCGCGCTAATAACAGAAATCGTTATTTTGACAATCTAACGCTCACGTTATAAGAAACAGAATGTGGCCGCTGGTAGGTAAGTAATTAAAGTTTATAAGAATTATTGATAAAAGTGAATGTGTATGGGTGTAATATGTGTAGTGCACGTCTGTGTGTATTGTATGTATGGTGCGTGTGTGTAATGTATGAAGAGTATATTTTTGTAGGCTATGGTGTAACAGTAAGGTAAATTTTATGATAATATATTATGTTATGTCAAAAAACGATAGACTAATTATTGAGAATGGACATAGGGATAATATCTAGGTGATCAAAACCGGTAAATCGAAGATATTTTGTAAAATGAAAGAACGTGATACTTAGCTTGCATAATTTAGTACGTGCAGATTTTAAATGTCAATCTTTGTTTCATATTTTCCTACGTATCTTTTTATATTTAAGCTTTATGAGTGTTAATTAGAGACAAGTTCAAAACAAACCGACAGATATGTGATATATGATATATATAATGTAGAGATTATGATTGCTTTGAATACCCTGAGTCTAGGTACCCTGAGGCCGTGTAGAAGTTATGTATATAAATTTAAATGTATGTGTATCTAAGTTATTTTACTATAAAAAAACTAATTTATTTAAAATAAAATATTTTACATAAAATTATTCCAATTAGGTAACTCCGGAATATTTTTAATGTAGATAGATAAGTAAGTAGATTAAAGGGACGCAGACCCCAATCCTTAGTAATGTCAATTCGTATGACAGCATTTTTTTAAATAAATACTTAGACTGGCTGAATTAGTCCAAAATAAAATAAAAGTTTTGTTTAATATAAATTAGTTTATTACGGAGCGGAGTCTAGTAATTGTCACTCTTACCAATGCCTTATAATAAATTTAAACTGTTAAAATTAATATATATTAATAAAATGTACCGGTAATATCACACTTTGTACGCATGTCTGGAAATTATAGTAATACATCAATTTTATTAAAACATTAAATCCTCGCATATAAAATTACATTTCTTGACTATTTCGACAATACATTACTTAAAATAAAATAGTAAGATTTCTAAAAGTAGATATCTAAAATAATAAACTGTAACACTCCATACAATGAAATTTCAACAGAGTGACTTTTGGGCTCAACTGTCCGTAGTTAGAATAAATTGAAGAAATAATCTCAAACATTTTTGAGTGAAATCTGACAGAAGGTGATGACGTCACATATACGAATTCCCCCTTAATTAGTTATTATATTTTGTTAGCAGTAAAAAAAGATTCAAAATAATGACTATTGTTTTTAGTACTAATGTTTTGTCATCAACTTGGACCAACCAAGCATGCTCATATATTTCTATGGAGACACATGTTTGACAACCAATGATTGGTAGCACTCAACTCAAACAAGAGGGAAGCTATCATAAATCGTTATTTTATTCACTGTTGTTATTTTTATTTCAGCTTCGGAAATAATAAAACTTTAATAAACTATATTTTTAACAAAAAGAAAACCAGAAATATTTTGGTAGGTAACCCTTTCAACTCAAATTTCGTAAAGTTTCAGTATAAATCAGATGATTGTCGTTTTATGTGACATTTTACAAGTCAATTAACATTTTTGTATACTTAACAAAACTTTTCTAGTTTTCAGAAAAAAAACATAAGTAGGAATGTGGGTTAGATGTTTTTTATTTAAATTAATTGTGGGTATTTAAAAACATTAATTTAAAAATTAATATTTAAAAAAAATCATATTTTTTAAGAAATTAGGCGATTCTTGTTGATTTTTTAATGCGACAATATTCTGTACAATTAGTATAACTTTCGGGGCAAATTAGGAGATGATTAAAAAATATTATACCTGTACTTTCGGAGCCGTGTACATCAGGGCAGGCTTGGTAGTTCAGCAGCAGCCGGGAGTCTTCTGTGCAGCTCTCTATAGACGACACCGGGCTCTTGCAGTCGCCGTGACCTCTGCAATGTGTATCAGAAGCTATTCAAAACGTAATGATGAAGAAAGTCATTTCAAATACATAAAACACTTAAACTGACTGACTGACAATTGTTTTGAAATATTTAAGAATTTAAATAATGAAAATATGTAATAACATTGTCTTGGAGAAGTTTTTGTTTTTCCGTATGATGTACTATAATTTTATTGTGATGAGCAGATGTCGCGGTTCTGGCGAGGTTATGTTCTACAAATGTTGAAATTATACAGTTAAGCCATTATGGTGATGTATGTATTCCATACCTGTTATAGGTGAAGGAGAATGGCCCTCGTAGGGGACAGTCCACAGGCTTGGCGTTTTCCCGGAACATGGAGTAGAGCAGAGCATCTCCCGTGATCATGGAGCACAGGTGGGGTAACGAGTCCCGGCGGTGACAGAACGCTGGAAGTAACCAAGTTAAAATAATAGAATGTGTTACCCACCAGTTTTCCAATTGTCCATACATGTACTCATATTTAGAGTATAACATAGTTGAAACCCGTTCAATTCTTTATTGTATCATATGAATTAATAATTTTCTTTATTAAAAAAAAAACATAATTTGTCTTGTATTTTATTAGGTATATTATTATATTGCCTGAAGACTAAGAAGGCGAAATATAGCAAGTTATTATTATAATCATGTGTTTTACTTTATATATTTTTTGTGGGTTGAAAAATAATAAAGCAGTTACTGCAAATAAAAAGTATGTAATTTAAATATAATTTATAATTATAAAATACAAAGTAGATACCTATATGAGAACAACAGTTTTTATTGACAATTATTCTTTTCATTGTCGGATTAGGTCTTTCCAGAAGCGGGTCAAAAGTGGTATGTATAATACCAATTCTGCTTTGGTGAGGGCTACAGTGAATATAAAGTTATTTTTATTTATTAATTAAAAAACTTTATTGCACAAAAAATGTTCAAAGACCGCCAGGCATTCACCAGTGAAACCTTCGGGACAAATAAACAGTAGGTGCAATAAAAGAAAGCTAAAACAATTTGTCTTTTGCAGGGTAAGCATAGAGACTTAGAGCGTCTGGTCTCTCAGAATCTTCTCGCCTCGTCCACGATATTATACTTTAGAAGACTTACTTTTTAGTCTTCCTCGGGTATGTTTCTCTTTTACCTTACTATTGTGTTATTGTTATTCTATCATCATCATCACTCACTCTATAGCCCTCATCAATAGAGAACGTCCTTCCTCATTTACAAAGGTGCCTATACTGCTTTCATTCGCACTATAGTAACTACTACCGGGGGGTATGTAATACAATACCTATACAAATAATTTATTCCATTTATGTACTCACTTTCTTTATATTGTAGAACATTTTCGTGTTTTTCGTGCATAACCACACACCGATAGCATCCTTTTCTGTAAACAAATAAAACTTAATTGTAAACAAAACCTACATACATTACATATCATCACGAGTGCCTTACGGCGCCCGAGACCGCCAAGACGGCTTTAGGGTACCCAGCGGAGGGGTTTATAATCCCACCTCGTCGTAGCCGATGATATGAGTCTACACCGAACAAGTGGCTAGCTTGACACGATGTTTGGATAGACTCAACTACACATCTATAAACAGACCGACCGACAGCTTAACGTGCTCTCCGAGCCACTGTAGTGGTGTCGTTAAACAAATGTACATAATTTTTACATTAAAAACTCATTGGTACATACTGGGGTTTGAACCAGGGACCTAAGTGTTTTTAAGTCTAAGTAAGGTCTAACCTACTCTGCCACCACGTTTATAGAAAAAGCTTTTATTATAGTTTTATTAATAATATTCCTATGTAAGTATTTTGTGAGGAATGTGTATAATATAGAGGAATGCATAAACGGCGTGAATCTTTGCTATAAGCTATAATCGCGGGTTGTTCCGGCGAAGCGTGAACACATCGCTAAAGAGCCGACATAGTGGAGCCCACCAGCGTCGATTTATTTTCTTTTAGCATGATGATGGTAAATATGCATGGACTGCACAGCCTTCTTACAGAGTCATACTACTACGAGTATATTGAATATACTAGGTGCTACAATAAAAAATGTATATCATTGTGGTTCCCAAACATTAGCTTTAATTGAACACAATAGGAAATTAAAAAAGTTTACGTGGTAGGTACTGTTACAAGTGCCTTCCGGCGCCCGGGACCGCCTGAGGACCCAGGGTTCCCAGCGATAGGGGTTTATTCCCGCCTCATCGTAATAGTGCCTTGTGTCTACATCGTACCTAGTCAGTAGCCAAATAAATTAAGGTGCGCTATTTCCCGGACTTGTAGATTTGTAAGTGTAGGTGTGTGTCAAACATTAAACAACATTAAGAAATAAATACTAAAAAAAAATAAGTTCTAGTTACTAGCCAAAATATTTCATAAAGGTCCCTTACTGTACGGCCATAAGCCCGCACGGAGAATCTAAGGATGGATACTTACTATATAAGCTATAGTAGTGGCCTACTAAATGTGGACAAATAACTAGCAAAGTATAAATCCTTTGTTTATAAAATCGGTTTTACTTTGTTTAGGCTGGTGCCGAGGGCGGGGTCAAGTTAATTGTAGGTAAAGTCGAGACAACTGGAAGCTTTTCACTTGTAGTAGGTACGAGCCTTACATCTACGGCGATTGTACAAACAACCGTACAGAGTCCAACGCGAAAAGCTACACGAGCTCTTGGCTGTACAATAAATGAAACTTGTAAATAAGTTATCATTTAATCAAATACTTAGGCTTAGGATTTTGGTTGCTTTACATTTGACAACTTTTTAGGTGCCCCCTCCTAGAGATTCTAATAAACCCTGGTTGATGCTACAGGTCCATTTATTGCTAAACCTCATTGTGTTATTGTGGAGGTGTCATTATCCAGTGACGAAGTGGATAATTCTAAAATGTTGTCCAAAGTCTGGTCAGGACTATATACATTGCCTTTCTCATATATAGAAACAACTTTGGTGCCGATAAACAAATATAAATTATGCATTTATTTTCATATATAATATATGATACTTACTCGTCAACTAAAATAAACTTGTCCCCTTCGACGGAAAGGCACCTTCCCTTGTTGGAGAGGCGGTCCCCGTCTATCATGATGGGCAGAATCACTCCGGACTGGAACCACCGGCCGTACCACTTCACCGGGAAGATGCAGCCTGCAGACCACGAACATATTATGTTAGGTTATTATTATATTATTGCCTACAAATTAACACAAAATAAATTAGTTTATTTTCAGTTTTATTGGAACACGACACATTACTATTGTAAGTAAACCAACACAGCCCATGTATGGGATCGACCAAAACATTGTTGTCACTTTCAGTATGCCGGCTAAATGATGCGGTTACGAAACGAGTGGCGGCAAATACAAATAAAAAAAAGTCGATATCTTAAAAAATGTTAAACAGCAACTGTACGTTTTCCTTTTTTAAATTTTCTTTCTTGATTTTAAATATGAGACATTTTTTGGCGATTTTTATTTATTTCAGGGGATACTATTATCTATGATATATGACGCTCCAAAAGGTTTAGGGGTGAAAGGCAACATTCACGACCTTGTGTATGTGAAATTTGTATCACACGAAAGGACATTTAATGATTTTATTTACCTAGCGTTGTCTATCCTATACTGTACATTTGATGCGACCGCAGTGGCTGATCCTAACCGATACAATATTGAATATGTCTTGACTAATTTATGGAAACATGTACTATTGTTAAATTAGCTTAAGATACCTGCTATAGTTTTTTTTATTGGTGACGCTGATGTGAGGTGTAGGGTTTGATTGGCATAAGCAACATTATTCTGTACATATTGTTATGGTCTGACGTGTAGGTGAGTTTAGAAATGACATTTAACGTATATGAAAATAGCCTTGTTTTTTAAATGTCTTGAAATCGGGCGTTTTTGTAAGAAAGGAGTTTAATTGATTAAATTGATTGTGGAAAAGTACTATCTTTTGAGATAAATAATTATCATAATTGGGAAAAGATATTTTTGCGATGACAGTGCTGTTATAATATAGGACCGAATCCGCAGACGTAATTCGTGAACGAGTGGATCTGAAAGAAAGTATAGAAATGAAAATGAAGAACTGAATCCTTCGCTAGTTCGGACATGTAGAAAGACTGAAAGATGAAATAATGACGAACCAGATACATAAAATCACTGCAAAGGTTTTAAAACACTTTGAAATAGGAGCGCATGCATAAGAAGAGTAATGAGTATCAACACGAGGTAAAGGAGTATGTAGAGATTGATGAGGTGCTGGCGTTTCCTGTATACCCCTTAAAGAACTTGGCGTGAAAATAAATAAATAAACTGAAGGTACCCATAAAGACGGGTTTTCATTTAAGTATAACAATATCATACATTTATATGTAAATACGCATAAGTATAATAGCTAAATCCATTACATACTTAATATCTTTGAATATTTTTTATGAATATCATTGTGGCAAGTGTAGTGAGTATATTAGAATACAATAGGGCCATGAACAAGCCGAATCTGTATTTGGTTAACAATTGTCATCGTCATTTATTCAATTCGGTGCGATGCGGGCAAGTGTGAGAGATATTATGGTTGGACAAGAAATTGTTATATTGCCTTATGTACTGTGCGTATTAAAAAACAAGTGCGGCCTACGAGATTTAGTTGGCGTCTGCGCAACCATCTAGATTTTGGAGGTGTTAAAAAATATGGTGTTAAATGTATATATATTTATTTGTGTGTTTTTTTATGATAAGTGTGTTTTAATATCAAAATTAAGAGTTGACAGTTACTTAAACTTATTATCAATAGGTTTTAAGTTACTTTATAAGAAAATATGTATTTGTATTAAATAGCTGATAGTTTTCTGGAAATAAATAAGTAAATAAAGTCTGTTTATACTCGTATATATAAAATAGTGTTTTCACTGTAGAATAATATGTTCTGAGAGTAAACCTTTCGGGCTACATATAAATACTCTAAAGAACACCTTATATTATATGTAAGGCGTAGGAATTACATTTGGGTCATACTACTCACAGCACACCGCACACGAAAGCCAATTGACGTCAAATTATAGCGCTTTGTTAAAATAACTCTATACAGAAATAATTTGTTAATTTTGTGATGATAAAGAAAAAAATTTGCTCGTGTAAGTCGAGCTTTATTTTGCGGCACTTAAATAAGGGTCGCTCCAGAGTTATGAAACATTGTATATAGGTAGACATTTTGGTTATGGCCACAAAAAGGAAGCAAAGTAACGTTAGTAATATAACCAAAAAAGTTCGCTCCAATTTAGTAAAAAAATCTGTTTATTTAAAAAATATGAAAATAGATGGCATTTAGAGATTACGGAGAGTTTTCCCGGAAAGGCGGAGAACTTTTGCCCGGATATGCAAATCTCCCGGATCCCGCTCCCGGGGGGTTAATTTGTATAAATCCGGACTTTATAAATCACTTCAAGACACTGTTGTGTTTATTAAGTAAACGACCTTTTTTATAAATGTTCATAATTTCTATGATAACTTGATAAAACGAATAAAATGTAGAAGCGGAGTTGTGGTTATTTTATTACCTTTCTAAACAACTGAAATAAATATGTCTAAATAATTATGAATAAAGTGTCCGTAAGTGCCCGTATTCGTATCCGCTACTTAAGCACACAATTTTTACATCAGTTACCTACTTTTATATACAGACTTCAACATTGATGTAATAAAACATTCTTACTTTTGTGTAAGAAATGTTTTAAAAAAACAAGAGTAATATTAAAACATATAGTAAGTACTGTTACAATACCTACCCCTAGTATTGCAACGCAACCATGGTACTGGCTGGAGAGGGCTCTTATTATGAAAAATTTTAAGGTCCACGGACATGGGACGGGAGACAAAAGATATAGTTTATCATTCGGGTTAGCTTATAGCTGCAGTAATATAATTATTATAAATATATTAGTCAACGCATATTAATTTGTAATATATAATAAATGATTTTGAATGATAATTCAATAAATGAAGTCCAAATATATATCGAGTTTTAGTTTTATACCCGATTAGGTAGGTATTGTAACAGTCACGAAAACGGCTGTTACAGTACTTAGAAAGCTATTCATCCCGCGCAGATCTAATATATTCATGGTTAACAAATCAATTACAACCCGTAATTAGTAATAGTAAACCAAACAAATCCATATAAATAGCATAGTGTAGCTCCGTGCAGGCGACCCGTTTGCGAAGCACACCTCGTTAGCGGATGCAAACTGTATTTAGCTCTTATTGCATTTTGTCGGATAAACTTAATTACATAATAACTTGGATTTACTGCTTTTGTAATTAAGCGATTTGAACTCAGGACTTTGTTAGGGTAAATAAAGGTCATGATAATATAAATAACTATTATCCATAGAAGTTGGTACAAATATAGGAAGGTTTTCTCTCTTTTACTCATAATCATTTTTGTTGCTAATAAAAATAGACAACATCTTCCATAACCAAACTGTTCTTCGAGGACTCAGTTTTTATGAATACCAGTGTTTATCTATAGTAAATATATTATCATAGTGATAAATATGAACAAAAAATTATGTAATCTGAAATAAATATTAATGGCCTTATTCATAAAAACTTATTGAGTCCTTCAAGAACACTTTAGTTATAGAAGGTTTTGTCTCTTTTATTTAGCAACAAAAATGAATATGTATAAAAGAGACAAAACATTCCATAACTAAAGTGTTCTTCAAGGCTTCAATAAGTTTTTATGAATAAGGCCATTAAACTTTACTTAACCTGCTACGTAGTTTAATTCGGCAATTTATGTGAACTTATTGTTATTGTTGTAAGTATATAAAACATCTTTAGATTAAAAAAATATTCCTATCAGAAGTCAGAAGATAATTATTTTTATTTTGTTAAAATAATTAAGCATTTCTAATATACAGGGTGTGGTAGAGCCTCATATAAGCTCAAAGTTTGTTTTGACAAATAAATGAATTTGATTTGATTTGAAAAAAGTACAGCCTTTCAAACTCATTCTGTATATTAGAAATGTTTATTTTTTTATTATACTCATGCTATTTATATTTAAATAAACTATATTTAAAATGTATGAAAGTCAGCTTTACAGCACCCCGGGGACCACGGAACCACTTACGAGTATAAACTGACAAGAGTGAATATTTACTCAAAGTTATGTTTTTGTCTTTCCAGTATAATGTCTATTTAATTTATTAAATAAATTTGTACTTATATCTCATCTCTTTATGAGCCTAAAAAATATTGTAAAAATATATCCTGTTGTTGGATCCGGAGGCCGTAGGTTCGATTCCCACCCATAGCAAAAAAGTTTTAGTACGTTTTTCTGTACAGTTTGTCATGGCCTGGGTGTTTATTAATTATAATAGTATTATATGATTGTTTCTGGTACATATTACAAGCCTACAGCTTAGTTTGTGACCAGAGCAATATGTGTTAATTGTCCTACTCGTTATTATTATTATAAATTCTTTTGTATTTCATTGGTAAGTTAAAATGTTGGGAGATTCCTAGCTTACGGACGACTGTTAGGGGATGCCATATCGGGCGCTAACCACCCGTAACCACTACGTTACAGAGTGTAATGACGCGTCTTAGATCAGCGGTTACCGGAAGTCACTGCCAGCATCGATGAATCGACAAGAAAAATAATTGACTTACGAACTACATGCAGTCAAATAGGGGAGGCTGCTTGATTAATCATATATTAGTCATTGTGATTAATCGAAAAAAATATAATCCTATATAATAAAAAAAATATGAAGAGAATAGCCTAGTGGTTAAGTCACTGTTCAACTGATAACACGGTTAAGCAGATGATAACAAGGACGGACCTGGGATGGGTGACCGCTTTATACAACGAGGCTATTTCATCATAAACACCGCAACAAACTCGCCACTTGTTAGGTGTTGCCTCTGAATACCATCGGTGAAATGAGGACGGGTTAAGCCGTCCACTGGGTACCCTGAGGTCGTTTAATCGGTTCTCGGGAGCCAAATAGGCACCTGTGATGGTATTAAAAAAAATAATATGGCCAATTGTCGTTGGAATACTAAAAGTAAAAGTAAAGTGACGTACCTTACGTAGGTGCTGTACACCAACTAAACCAATGTAAACTGGGAATGAGACAAGATATTTTTTTGTCTCTTTTACCTTACGTATTTATTTAAGTCTCTCCTATTATTAAAAGGAGTAGACTGCTCTCGAAAAAACTCACACGTCATACTTTTGTTGCAAATTCTGTAGACATTATCCGAAATAAAAATTAAAAAAAACTGATAAAAGTAAATATTTCATAAGCGTATATGGCGGAAATAATTTATTATTTATTTATATCTTTTTAAATAAAGTAATTCTTTACTCAAAACAAAGTTTGTGACCAGGGGCCTATTTCATAAACGTGACAATTGTAATTTACCATGACAATTTATAATACATTGCTTGGTTTAATTTCTTCTAAGTAAATAATTCCAACTATACTGAGCAAATGTATTATAAATTGTAATTTACCATGACAATTTATAATACATTGATTAGTTTAGTTGGAATTATTCACTTAGAACAAACTAAATTGAGCAATGTATTATAAATTGTCATTGTAAATTACAATTGTCACGTTTATGAAATAGGCCCCAGGACAATATATGTAAAAAAAAGCCCTACATATTATTATTATTTATATATTAGGGTTATAATAGATGTTTTGTTGTTTAAACTTCGGTATATATTTTTTTTTAATGTTATTTACGCTACTTTACTTCCTTTTTAGTACCCTTATGTTAAATAGATATAATATACGTCATTTAATAAAGGTAAAGTCAGGGATATTGATAAATAACGATAAATAGGTAGGGATATTTGTAAATAATATTAAACATAATAAATATATAAAAGACAGTATAGAGACAACAAACTTTTATAATATAGCAAACAATGTAACTTTTATTATTATTTTTAGATACAGTAAAAATAAGTAGAGTAACATAATGAATAAAATAGTTACAATGTAAGTGAAAACTTGGGATTCTTTGTTCCGAAGTGTAACAAGATTAAAATTAAACGTTTCATATAAACTGCTGAGCGTCTATAAAATCTGCGCTGCACCAAACTTTCTTGGCGACTCCGGCGACCTCTATCCAATTATTTTACTTCGATCTTACACTCAAGAACCTACATTTTGTAATTTGCTTCAATGAGAACGTGTCCGACTGAGTTTTATCGACAGTTCATTTCATAAACGATAAAACATTTGAAAGAGAATGGAAATCACCTTGTTCATGTGGTGTCGGAGCTTTTCATGCGTCGTCAATTTTTGGTAAACATGAAAGATAGGCGCGTTTTGTGCGTTCTTGTAAATTCCAAAATAGGAATCTTCACTTGTGGTAGCGATTCGTGCGTCCAATATTATTCTATAAAACTAAACAATTTGGGATATAGAGCTAGAAATTGTTTCCTATAGAGTTGATATATCATACTAAATTCATATTTGTTAAGTGTTATTGGGATAAATTAAAAAGCACAGTAAAAAAATAAATAGTATAAAATTTATATATATATATCATCACGGGTGACTTACGGCGCCCGAGACCGCCTAGACGGCCCCAGGGTACCCAGTGGAGGGGTTTTAATCCCATCTCGTCGTAGCCGATGGTATGAGTCTACACCGAACAAGTGGCTAGCTCGTCGAGATGTTTTGAATAGACTCAATAACCCATCTATAAACAGTTTCACAAGTTGGTATAGTGAAACCGGGACCGACAGCTTAACGTGCTCTCCGAGGCACTATAGTGGTGTTGTCAAACAAATGTACATAATTACATTTGTAAATAAATAAAATAAAATTTACAAATGTAATTTTTTTAATTAAAAACTTATTGGTACACACCGGGATTCGATCCAGGGACTTAAGTGCTTTTAAGTCCAAGGTCTAACCATCTCGGCCACCACGTGTATAACTTAATTTTATTAGAATTTACAATAATTCACTTTACCTAGTCATGTTTCTGGTTTAGTGTGTAATGTTACTGATTTTTAGCAGATGGTAGTCTCCTTTCACGGTGCGGCTATCAGAACGGAAACGGCCAGTTGATTTGACGATAAAGAAGCGATATTAAATTCTATCGTTATCGAAATTCGCCATTGACAAAGCCTATTTTGTAACCGCATCATTTATCCGGCATAGAGAGGGCAATCAGTGCTGTTAAATAACAATGAATTTGATCTACTCCAATCATGGAAATTCTAGTTTTTAGTTCTAGAAAACAATGCAATATCGAAGCCAAATAAAACAGCACACAAAAAATAAACATTTATAAAACAGAATAATTATTTCTGTCTAAAAGACATTTATCCACACCAGTCATAATTAAAAACAAAAAAAAAAACGGCGTGTAATTTGACAGCTGTCAAAATTAATGTGTTTAGGTTAGAATTTTCCGGAAAAATATGGCGATTTCATCAGATTTTAATGTCTTAACCGCAGCCCTTACTTGCGTTCGCCCTTTTCGCCCTTTCCCCGGGGTGTAGCTATGAAATATATACCTCTTCATATAAAAAATCGTATGCATTAGCTGGCGAGTGATGCGTAGTGCTTGTAGGTGTCACGGCTTACACATTAATATTTGTTTTGGCAAATATATTGTCTCATATACGAAAGGGAGTGCAGACGTTATGGCCGTAAAATCAAGGTTCTATCATATTCAAGTACTAGTTTCAGCCTGCAATCTAATCCTATCGCGTTTCACATTGCTCAGACATTTCATTATTATTATGTATGTATGCTTATGTATAATATAATGTGTAAATATTAACTAATATTTTATTATATCTTTGTATTTTAATTTATATGTTTGCATTAGCACTCTGTTGGTCAATCTCCCAAAGGTAAACTTGTAGATAATGCCTGAGGCATCGCCTACGCACAATAGTATTAAGCTTTTTGCAATAAATGATGTTTCATTCATTCATTTATTTTAAATGTAATTGTTGTTTATAGCTCAATCCAGTGTTTTATTGACTTATCTGTTGCTATACATTTTATTTAGTGCTATTTTAGTAGGTATTATATTTAAAAAATAGACAACGTTAGTATTTCGTGGCCAAAACAAACGCGCCTGTGGAATATGTATGTAGAGATCGTGTGAAGTGGCAAATGTCACTTTTGGTGTGTATGTAGGTATATATTGTTATGTATTCTATAATGCACCATTTTTTGAAAAATATTTATACATATAGGTATAATATGTATGCATCACGGATGCCTTACGGCATTAGAGACAGCCAAAACGGTTCATACAGGTCATAGTCGATGATACCTTGGGTTTACTTTGAACAAGTGGCAAGCTCTTCGCGGTGGATAACGATATATAAAACAATAAAAAATGTTTTGGTAATTTACTTACAAAAAAAGTGCTCGATAAAAGTAATCAACTAACTTAAAAATAGTTTGATTGGAAACCGAATTCCTATCATAAATATTTTTCTACAAGAACAAAACTTGAGACTATTAGATAGTTATTCAATAAATCAAAGGAGTTGAGATGGAATTAGTGATAATATTTTTAATGGCAGCGATCTCTGCGCCACCCACCTCCACGTATCGTAAATCTTACCAAACCCATAATATTTAACCGAAGGTATCTGCGGGCCACAGATGTACTGAGGTAGATAGAACAATGTATATATGTATTTTCAGACATCAAGTACGTAGTATCAAGAATTTCAGGTAATATAGAATTTTTGTAATTTAATTGAGAAGTCAATAAGAAGCCAATACTTTATTTTAGGAATAGAAATAGTTTTTTCAACCTGTTTTTCGTTTTAATTTCATTTTGACTTTGACAAACTGTTAGTACCTAAATATAATATAATAATAATAAAAATTGTAATTGTCTCTTTTACGCATATTGATTTTTGTTGCAAAAAAATGGAATTAATATTTTTTTATGAATAAATAATAATAATAAACGTTTATTTTAAGTAAAAAAAAGTACTCATATTTTACCATAAGTTATAGTAGAAAAAAATAAAAACTAATATTGATTTCTTCTAAAAAAAATCTTCCACCTTATTCATTTCTGTGTTTGTACCCTGCAGCAGTGATTGCCACAATATAGCAACATTCACACCGCGATCAAAAACTATTAGTTTTTTAACTTTGGTAATATTTTAACGTGTTTTTTTTAAAACGATAAACTACGCGTTTTTTTTTTCTCGCGTTGCTAAGTCTATGGAGGTAAGCATGGAATATTGATATAGATGTAGATTCGATACGTGACCGGATCGCGTCGGCATGCAAAGTGAATACAGCAGCGGCCAACACTGAGGTTACTAATAATTCAGGCGGGGCTGGTGGGTCTGGGGGGATACAACACACAAGAAATTCTCTTCTTAAAAACTTATCGTAGGTACAGTTCAATATTGAATTTACTTGCAAGTGTTTGCGCCTTTTGTTCGGTGTTTAAATTGCTCTATATGAATATTGAACCTTTTTTGGTGAATAAAATCTCCTACACATTCTATTGAAATACACGGAATAAAGGTTTTTTTAAAAAAAAAAAAAATACCATCACGGGTGCCTATTTGGCTCCCGAGAACCGTTTAAACGGCCTCAGGGTCCCAGCGGAGGGATTAACCCATCCTCATTTCGCCGATGGTATTCGGAGGCAACACCTAACAAGTGGCGAGCTTGTTGCGGTGTTTATGATGAAATAGCCTCGTTGTATAAAGCGGTCACCCATCCCAGGCCGGCTTTGTTGTCATCTGCTTAACCTTGTTATCAGTTGCGCAGTGACTTAACCACTAGGCTGGGGCCGCTTTTTAATTAATGTTTTAAACACATGTTTTTTAATAATATAAATATGTAGGAAAAATTACACATGTTGGTCACAAACTAAGCTCTAGGCTCGTACTATATGTACCAGAAACAACAATTTAATACATATTATATTTTATAACCGACAGACCATGACAAACAACAGAAAAACGTACTAACATTTATTTGCCATGGGTGGGAATGTCAAAGGCGCAACCATTAGTCCACGGAGACCGTTAAATAAACTTAATATTTAAACATATAATAATAAATATATTCTGTTTTAGAATTTGTACCAAAGATATAAAATGAATATATGTCATGTAAAATTGTCACATGAATAATAAATAAAATAACAATTATTAGTATATAACAAAAAAGAGAAAAATGTTATATCTTATACTAATAATACTGTTTAAATATAAACATAACTATTTGTATTCTTAAACGTTATTTTGTTGCCATCTAAAAAACTTATATTTTATAAATACTTTTTGGTTAACAATTGGCAACATTAGAGATCTCTCTGCGCTGCAGAAATGTAGACGTATATTTTTTCACAACCTAAAATTACTTAGCGTCCTTGTTACATTAAATATTCTTCAAAATAAAAGTGTTATAAAAATAACAAGATTTTTTACTTAAAGCCCATTCCCAACATAAATTTGGTCCTTCAAATTATTGGGAAATGGTGAAGATCGCAGGAGTGGACGCAGATTTATTTTGGGCCCGGCATTTTTAGTGCGTGCTCGCATTATTTTTTTCGACCGGGCCGGCATCTGCTTCAGCAGAGGTAATAATTTTGTTGAAGACCGCGGCTGCAGTCGCAGATTAATTTGGGCCCGGCATTTTTCGTGCGTGTTCGCACTAAATATTTTTTTGTCCGGGCGCCGGCGTCTGCATCAGCCAGCAGAGGTAACTAGGACTGCAGAGAAGACTGCCCAAGATTTTTTTTACCTTATTTTTAATATTTACGCGCAATGGCAAGTGGCGCAGAGTTCAAGGCGCGAGGACAAATAACGCGAGTCTATAATTATATTGCCCAGCTCGAAGATCAGGTGCTGCTCGACGTGGATGACGTCATCACAAGGTGCAGTTTGTTGGAGGTGGCGTTTCAAAAGTACCAGTCGGCCTTAATTTCCCTGGCGTCGGAAGAGGACGAGATGGACAAGCTGGAGGTCGCAACGGACGAGACGGAAGAAAAGTATCTCGTCACAATGGCCCGAATAAAGCGATTGTTGAAGTCTTGTCAAGCCCCGGAAACAAAAACGTCGGAGGTACCAACTTCATCGGCCAGCAGACAAGTCAAATTACCACCAATTGACATCCCAGTTTTCACTGGAAAGGATTATGCCTGCTTCAAGCCTTTTATAAACTTATATAATGCTGCAATCCATCAAGACTCCTCCCTGACGAGTGTGCAGAAGTTATTCTACCTCCGCAGATACCTTCGAGAGGAAGCCTTAGCGCTGGTGGAGGGCCTGCCACTAACAAACGAGTCATATGCTGAAGCTATATTGCTACAAAACAAGAGGTATGACAACCCCTGTTTACTAATCAACAATCATATTAATAATTTATTAGATTTAGCATCCACACAGCGGGGGACTGCAACTCAATTGAGAGATTTTGTATCTCAAGTCAGACAACAACTGGTGGCTTTAAAAAATCTGTCTCAAAAGATAGAACATTGGGACATGCTGCTTATTGGCATTCTGACCAGGAAACTAGACCCTTTAACAAAACGACTTTATTTTTCAGAGCGGCCTCTTCACACATTGCCTACACTGGAAGGATTATTGACCTTTTTGGAGTCCAGGGCTATAGTTTTGGAAGAAAGCTCTACCTCCACTGCTTATACAGCAGAAAAATCAAAATATAAAGTCAACAATCTGGTGCAGAAACCACCTTCCAGTGTGGACATATGTGCCTATTGCAAGTTGCCTAAACACAAAGTTTATAATTGTTCAAAATTTCAGGTCCTGGATGTAAATGACCGAGTTAAGTTTGTAAAAGAAAACAACCTATGTATCTCATGTCTCAATGCACATAAGGGTAAATGCAGATTCAATATTCGGTGTATGGTTTGTAGAAAACTTCATAATGCTTTGCTTCATAATGACATGCTTTCAGGAGATACTGAAAATGTGTCTTTACTAACTCCTAAACTTTTCAGCTCTAATGTTTTACTGCCAACAGTACGAGTGAGAGTGTGTGCTGGTGACGGGGGCTCATTTTGTGTAGTCAGGGCTTTATTAGATAGTGGTAGTCAGACATCATTTATAAACTCATCATTAGTCAACCTAATTAATTGCAAACTATTATCAAAAAATTTAAATATTGTAACTATGGGAAAAAATATTAAAAATGTCAGTAAGGCTGTTAATATAACAGTTCATTCTTTAATCAATAATTATTCCTTAAATATAAATTGTTCTGTTGTTGAAAACATAACCTCATTGTTGCCTCAAAATAAATTATATTTAAACAAGTATGACATTCCTGCAGACATTCCATTAGCAGATCCTTATTTTAATATTCCAGGTGAGGTATCAATATTGCTATCAGCTGACATCTTTTTCAAAATTCTACTACCTGAAAAACACCAGTTGGCATCTTCAGAGGCTGTACTGCAGAGCACTGAGCTTGGATTTGTGATATCAGGTGACATTGCACAACATAGTATTTGTAACACCACTGTTGTAATGCATTTTTTGCAAAATACAAGCTTAGACAACTTAGTTAAAAAATTCTGGGAAACCGAGAGTGTTCCTCAAATATTTGAAGAAAATTTTAGTGAGCATGTGTTATGTGAAAAAATATTTCAGGAATCAACAATTTTATGCAATAATAGATTCCAAGTAAAATTACCTTTTAAAATAAATACAAACAATTTTGATTTGGGTGATTCATTTTTATAGCAAAGCAAAGATTTATTAACCTTGAAAAAAGATTTAAAAAATATCCAGAAGTTTTTCAGGAATATAATAAATTTATTTCAGAATATATAAGATTAGGTCATGCAAAGGTTTGCCAGCTACCAATGCAGCATAGTGGGTGTACTTCAACATACTTTCTTGCTCATCATGCAGTTATAAGGGAGAAAAAAAAAACCACAAAATTAAGGGTAGTCTTCGACGGCAGCATGAAGACAAAAAATAAAGTATCTCTGAATGATATTCTTCATAATGGAGGTACTGTTCAAAAAGAATTATTTGATATTTTAATATTATTTCGTGGTTATGAAATAGTCTTCATGACAGATGTCTGTCAGATGTATAGGCAAATTCTAATACATCCGGAACACAAAAGGTTCCAGCATATTTTATGGCGCAGTAGCGCCCAAGAAGCGTTGACATGCTTACAATTGCAGACAGTCACCTATGGACTGAAGAGTTCGCCATTTTTAGCGACGCGTTGTTTAGCATAATTAGCGAGAAAGTATGGGGATTTATACCCGCTTGCCGCAGAAGTTATAGCAAATAACACATATGTCGACGACTTGCTCACAGGAGCAGATACTGTAGCACAAGCAGTGCAGATTAAAAATGAAATTATTAAACTATTTTCTTTAGGTAGCTTTACATTACATAAGTGGTGTTCAAATAATATGGCTGTATTAGCAGATATACCTAAAGATAAACTACATTTTGAGGATATTGATGTAAATGAGAAATGATTTAATTATGAAAACTTTAGGCTTACTTGGATTTAAAATCAGATAAATTAAAAATATCCTGTCCGCCCATACTGTTACCCGTAATGGCAACCAAGCGCAGTGTTCTTAGAACAGTCAGTCAGTTTTATGATCCACTGGGGTTAGCAGGACCCATCTTAGTTCAGGCTAAGGAAATTTTGCAATCATTGTGGCAACATAAGTTAGAATGGGATGAGCCCCTCCCTGCACTTATACAAAAAAAATACTTTGATTTTATGAATAATTTAATTAACAATATATATTGATAGAAATTTAAAAATGTCAAACTCAGACACTGTTCAGTTGATAGGATATTGTGATGCATCAAATAAAGCCTATGGTTGTTGCATTTATGTGAGAACCATAAAAAATAATAAAGTTAACATCACATTATTATGTGCAAAATCACGTATAGCACCGGCTCATAAAAATATTACAATACCACGCCTTGAGTTGAATAGTGGCTTGCTTTTGTCCAAACTAATGAATCGTATATTAAAAATATTAACTAATATTCAAGAAGTAGCATTATTTTCAGATTCACAAATAACATTATGTTGGATGAGAACTAACTGCTAACAGAGTCATTGAGATAAATAGGTTGGTTCCAAGGGTTACTTGGTGTCATATAGCCGGGGACAGCAATCCTGCAGATATTTTGTCCCGTGGTATAAAGCCACAATGCTTGCATGGTTGCTCTTTATGGTGGTCGGGCCCCCCAGAATTAAAAAATATTAATTTTCAACCTATTGAATTTCATAATTTACATATTATTGTACCAGAGCTAAAAGTTAACTTATTTACAAATAAAATGGAATTACTTCCTGTTTTTACAAAAATATCCAGCATTAGCAAAATGCAGAGAATTATAGCATATGTTGGCAAGTTTATTAAAAATTGCCTCAATAAGCAGAAATCATTATCAATAATAACAGCATCAGATATGAATGCAGCCTTAATTATTATAATAAAAACATATCAGCAATTTTATTTTGCTGAAGAAATGCATTGTTTAAAAAACAACAAGCATATTAAATCAAACTTATTAAGTTTACATCCATTTTTAGATGGAAATAATATTTTACGAGTGGGTGGGAGATTGCACAATGCTAACCTACCATATGATACCAAGTATCCCATAATATTGCCAAGGAATTGTCATGTCACTAATCTAATAATTTTAAGAGAACATTTAAATTTGTTACATGCTGGTGTAAAGTTAGTTCATTCCAACTTATGTCAAAAATATCATATTATAAATTCAATTCAAGAAATTAAGAAAATATTGCACAGATGTGTAACATGCTTCAAATTAAAGGCTGACCGATCAAAACAGCTGATGGGGTCATTGCCCTTTGATCGGGTAAATGCAGCCCAGGTGTTTCAAAAAGTAGGTATAGATTATTGTGGTCCATTTAAATTAAAAAATTCAAGAATTAGAAGCAGTATTGTAACAAAAGGCTATGTTTTGGTTCTTGTTTGTTTTGTCACTAAATGCATTCATTTGGAATTGGTTTCTGACATGACAACTGAAAATTTTTTGGCAGCCCTACTTAGGTTTATTCATCGCAGAGGCATGCCTGAGCGCATTTACTGTGATAATGCCACCACATTTAAAGGAGCTCATAAAGAGCTCCATGATATGTATGTAAATTTTGCCAATAAAAAACACCAAGATAAAGTTATGTCATTTGCAGTTGGGAAAGGTATTGATTTTCACTTCATTCCGGCTTACTCCCCAGTCTTCGGTGGACTATGGGAAGCCGCTGTCCGTTCAGCCAAGCATCACTTCAAACGAGTCATTGGTAATACCATATTGACATATGAGGAATTTAACACTGTTATAGTACAAGTGGAAGGTATATTAAATTCACGTCCGCTGACTTCATTAAGTCAAGACATTACCGATTTTTCTTATTTAACACCTGCTCATTTTTTGACAGGACGTGCTATCACTTCCTATCCGGAACGTGATTACAGTGAGGTACCTTCCAATAGATTAAAATGTTGGAGAACTTGTACACAAATTAAACAACATTTTTGGAATGTTTGGCAAAAGAGCTACCTTACTCAGCTGCAAAATCGTCCTAAGTGGAAAAAGGAGTTTCCTAATTTGAAAGAGGATTTATTGGTTTTATTAATTAAAGACAACACCTCCCCCCTGTGTTGGCCCGTAGGTAGAATTTCTAAAGTTTTTAAAGGCAGTGATGGCAAGGTCAGAGTTGTTGATGTTAGTACCTCTACTGGAGTCCATAGGCGGTCAGTTACAAAAATTGCAGTATTGCCTATCTATTCTGACCATTAAAATTTTTTTACTACACCGTTCGGTCAAAATTCTTAATATAGAAATAATCTCAAGTGTTCTTTATTCATGAAGCCACATTAAACTAGAAATGTGCATTTTGCGAATGTGGTTAGATAGTTTTATTCAACCAATAAAAACAACTATGGAAGGTATATTGTGTTTAAGGTGACTTCGTGAATGGGAACACTTATATAACAAACAAAAATTTGTTATTTTTTTATTATTTTATTATTGCTAAGGTGTATACTTTAGTATATATTTTGTTAGGTTAATTTTGTGCTTATTCATATTTGTTTCTTGTTCATAACAGAATCTAGAAGATATTTTATCATTAATAAATGAATAAAACAGTTTTTCATATCATATATTTGTTTGTAGATTACTTGTTATAACTTGTGTATGATAATTGAGTATTGACCTTTATTTTGATTGCAGACTGGCTTTGGAACTTTGTAACATAAAATGAGATCTGTCAGGCATACACTACATTGTAGCATACGTTGGGTGTATTCGCATTGGTGTGACAGGGTTCCATAATGGGTCTGCAATTTCTATGGAAGATACCTACAGTTTATTTAAAAATAAATTTTGTTTTGCATTTTTGCAGATAACTAATACTTGTTTAGTACCTTTGCACTTAACTTTTTATTTGGTAATATGATTCCAAATATTATTGTATAAGCTATTTTATTTATTTTATTTAAAATACTTTATTGCACAAAATTACAAAATAAAATTGTACATAGGCGAACTTAATGCCTTAGGCATTTTCTACCAGCTAACCTTTGAGAGAGTGGAAGATTATGCATAGGGTGCAAAAGCAAATAAATAACAATTTAAAAGACATATAGCGAATAGTATATAAACTACTTAAATATTACATGTAAATACTTAAACATACACTCAATACATAATATACTACTTATATAAATCATACAATATAATACTTATAGTACATATCAAAACAGAAAATGCTAAAGGAAAAATTGGCAGTTACTTATTCAAATAATGAGTGGTGAGTAGACGTTTAAATACACCGATGGTTGGAGCCTGTCTTATACACAGAGGAAGCAAATTCCATTGACGAGCAGCTGACACAGTAAAAGAATCGGAATATTTGGTGGAGATGTGCGACGGGATCTTTAATTGGTTATTAACAGAGGAGCGAAGAGGACGATCGTGAGAATCACAGAGGAAAATAAATCGAGATTTTAGGTAAGAAGGGGTATTAGGATTATAGAGGATGTTATAAAGGAAAGAAAGCATGTGCACTGATCTACGTGATCGAATATTAAGCCATCTTAACTGTTTGCGGTAAATAGATACATGGTCATATTTGCGAAGGCCGAAAACAAAGCGTATGCACAAGTTAAGAAGGCGGTCGAGTTTATTGAGTAGGTCTTCAGTGAGATCAGAGTAACATACATCAGCATAGTCTAAAATAGGGAAAAGAAGTAAATTTACTAACATAATCTTTGTCTTAAATGGAATGAGGTACTGGGACCGCTTGAGCGAATGCATGCTGGCGAAAATACGTTTACTAACTTCCGAAATGTGATAGTTCCAAGAAAGATCGCAGGTCATATGTAAACCAAGGTTCTTAGCATGCTGGCAAAAAGGAAGAGGTATGCTATTAAATACTAATGGAGAGATTGATTCCACATCCAATCTACTCAACATGTGTTTAGAACCAAGGACCATAACCTGCGTCTTACAAGGATTAACTAAAATACCAAGGTTTTGCGAGCGAACCCGAATAGCCTCCAAATCACGATTAACCCTGGTAATGGCAACATTTATGTCACAAATATCAAAGTGCAGCGAAAGTTGCAAGTCATCGGCATACAGATGATAGGAACTGAAATTAATTACTTGGACCATGGCATTAATAAAAACTGAGAAGAGCAAAGGAGATAAAACGCCACCTTGCGGGACGCCAGCAGTGAGGAAACACCAATCAGAGAAAACATTGTCCACCCGAATGCGCTGCCTGCGTCCGCGAAGATATGAGTTGAACCACTGTGTCGCAGTAGGAGAAATATTAAGTGAACGCAAAATAGCGATAAGAATATCATGATCGACACAGTTGAAGGCATTACTAAAATCTAGGAGAACAAGCAGTGTTAACTTTTTTTCGTCAATAGCACGGCGTATGTCATCAGTGATATTTACAAGAACAGTACTGGTGCTATGAGACAATCGAAAGCCAGACTGCCGCGGATTCAATAATGCATTACTATTTAAAAAGTAAGTAAATTGTTTGTGAACAACGTGCTCCAAGACTTTAGATAAGAAAGGAAGAATAGAAATGGGTCGTAGATCGTTAAAAGTAGTGGGAGCAGTTTTTTTTGGAATCGGAATAACATGCGCACTTTTCCAAGTAGTAGGAAAATGTCCTGAAGAGAGAGATGAATTAATAATTAATGTAATAGAAGGGAGAATTATGTCTGTATGTGATTGTATGGGCGCATGTTTGTTATACAATTTTAATAATAGTTCGTTAAAAGTTGAGACCATTTCGTCTACAGAATCCCGTATTGACAAATTATGCCATTCGATGCCAGCAGCATCCGCCAATAGCAGGTCCGGGTCCATCCTGGCAAAGTTACGTTGAAGAAAGATCTTAGGTTTAAATCTAGGAGTTTTAATTTTGTAAGAAGCATATATTAGGTCGTGGTGAGAGAAGCCTGGAGCTGAGTATTGTCCAAAAGAAGAAATTCTGTGGGGATTAGCTGTGAGGATGAGATCAAGAAAGCTAGAGGAGTCATTTATTTGAAAAGTGCAATTCAATGGAAGAATAGAAACATTAACCGAAGAAGTAATTAGCTTGAGTTTTTTACTGCGTGAGTCGTCTTTTAATAAACAGGTATTGAAATCGCCCATGATGAGATTATGTTCGTAGGAGGGTAAATGTTGCTCGAGCAGTAATTCAAATGCATCAAAGTAGTCAATAGTAGGGGGAGAGTATACCACTCCGAGGAGGAACTTAACAGAATTTAAATCTATTTCAATGAGAATGAATTCAGAGGAGCGAGAATAACTGGAAGGAGATTGAGAAATAATTTTAAAAGTAAGATTAGATCTAAGATAGATTGCGACACCACCACCAGCCTTACCAGTTCGATCGTTGCGAATCAGCACGAAACCTGGAAGAGAAAAGGAAGTAGACGGAAGTGTTGGTTTGAGAAAAGATTCAGAGATTAGGATAGCATGAAGGTGTTCACTAGCAAATGTGGTAAGGAGATCAGCATAATGACTGGGAACACTCTGCGCGTTAATATGACAAACATTCAAATTTTTGGGAAAATGTGAGAAGGTAGTATGTAGTGCATCGCCAAGGAGGACATCGCTCTGACTGACATCAAATTCATCCGTACTAGATGAGTTACAAGAAAAAAAAGCCATTGAGTCATCATCTGAAGAAGAAAATGTCATAGTTTATAATAAAAGATATAAATATATAATAAATAAATAGGTATATCAAAAATACAAATATATATATATAAATATTATAAATAAAAGCATAAATTTTCATCACTTCAATCTGCCGGTTAACTAGTTTACAAAACATTTCTTATAAATAGGAATAATAAGGAAGTAAGAAATAAAATGGACAAAATATACAAGATTAATTCGTGCAAACACAGCATAGCCATCAAAAGAAAAAAAAATAGAAAAATAATCATAGTGAAATTAGCACTAAGCCAAAGCCATAAAATCAATTTAAAAAGTATAAAATTGATTTGGCAAAAATGCGCGCCGTGCGCAGAAGCCAAACAAACATTATGAAAATATAATATATAGTAATAATAAAAATTTAAACATTAGTTTGTATGAGTACTTTGTTATATTAGTAACTAAAAAAAAAAACCTAATAATTTGGATAATGATAATAATAATTGAGTTGTTCATTTGTTTACAAAATACCTCCAAGTTATCTGTGGCTCTGTGCATAATACATTTAACTAATTAGGTATATGTTATATATATGAGAAAGTGCCTATGTTTACAACGAATTAATAAATAATTAGAAAATATCAGTGATCAGGAGTGAAGTTAACAAACAGTTCACCTCACTGTTTTTTACCCAATCTTGCTGAACGAAACTTTTTATTTTGAGTTTCTGGCTGGCTTGGTGGGTGAACAACAGCTAAATCCTTTAATTGGGTCATGGACTGCAAACAAAGTTTGGATCCATTGGGCAGTTTGTAGTAGATTTTAGCATCCTGGGACCAGCAGTTACTCAATCCATACAACCGACGTCCTTCTGTAAAAAGTTGTCTCCGAGTTGCTGTCAAGAACTCAGCAACTGAAACACCTGAACCTTTTAACAGAGTCTTAGAGCGCCAAAGCTTCATCCGCAGATCAGAACACCGGAGCTTAACAAGAATGGGTCTTGGCTTGTCGGGGCTAACAACTTTGCCCAGTCTGTAGCTAAAAGCGATATCTTTACTCTCAACTACCTGCCTGAGCCTGCTAGACCCTAGGTCACAGATTATCTGTGAAGTATCCTCACCAGTATCCTCCTTCACACCTTTGAACAATAAAAACTTCCGCCGGCTCCTGTTTTCGAGATCCTCTGTCACACTGGCAATATTGGAGATTTGTGCCCTTAACAAAGTCAATGTATGAATGAATGAATGAATGAATGAATGAATGAATGAATGAATGGTGGTGGTGGATGCAGTAGTAAAACGGTCCTCAAATGACTTCATAGCTGTCTCGAATCTCTCTTCCAAACTATGGAGTGTTGACATTGGTCCCTCAGTCAGTCTAATAGTGTCCATATTGTTCAAAAATTAACTTGTGATAGTGAAAAATATAGGCAGTGAAGTGACTTAGTATATTATGCCTTCATAAAATGCTAAATAATGTAAATTGTATGTAAAATAATTAAATTAATTAGAGAAGAAAAACAAAACGTATTTATTAATTTCTTCCTACCCTCCAAAAAGCTATGCATGTTATAGTATTGGTGAATGGAAATAAAATAACCTAATTTGTATTAATATATTTAATTTATATTAATATCATAATTGATTTTTTACAGTCCACTTTTATCGCTTTAACCTCAGTTATTTCTATTCATGGATATCTAGCATAGTTGTTATTATATGTAAGTTATTAATTCGTTTATACACATTTATGTATGTGTGATTTTTGTTCTTATATTATTCACTGGATACTGACTATTAGCTCAGGCTTTCATTGATTATTATTGTATAAATCCTTTCATTCCTGTTGCCCGCAGTTTATGTTTAAATATAAACATAACTATTTGTATTCTTAAACGTTATTTTGTTGCCATCTAAAAAACTTATATTTTATAAATACTTTTTGGTTAACAATTGGCAACATTAGAGATCTCTCTGCGCTGCAGAAATGTAGACGTATATTTTTTCACAACCTAAAATTACTTAGCGTCCTTGTTACATTAAATATTCTTCAAAATAAAAGTGTTATAAAAATAACAAGATTTTTTACTTAAAGCCCATTCCCAACAATACTCTACATTGGAGTCTATAACATGAACGTTATGACAGAACATATTTTGCAGCTACTCTGTATGTAGACAAAATGTCGACGAAATATTCGTGACAAATGTTTATTCTATTATAATAGAATACTCAAATAAAATGTATTTGATATACATTATTAACCATAATTAAAACCTTTTAAACGAAAAAATCATGAACAGATATATATCATCACGGGTCCAAGGTACCCAGCAGAGCCGACGAGGCGGGGTTTTAACCCCGCCTCGTCGTAGCCGATGGTATGAGTCTACACCGAACAAGTGGCTAGCTCGTCGCGATGTTTTGAATAGACTCAATAACCCAACTATAAACACTTTCACAAGTTGGTATAGTGAAACCGGGACCGACAACTTAACGTGCTCTCCGAGGCACTATAGTGGTGTTGTCAAACAAATGTACATATTTTTTTTAATTAAAAACTCATTGGTGTACACCGGGATTCGAACCAGGGACCCAAGTGTTTTTTAAGTCCAAAGTCTAACCAACTCGGCCACCACAGATATATAAATAAATGTTGATTATCATTGTCACTAGAATGAATTATATTAGAACGCTGTCAAGATAAACATAAAACCTGTATTTGTTAATATTCGTTGTAGAAACAATATGTTAGAGCAGGGAGTATGTTCTAGCAGTTATTTGGTGTAAAGTCCAGAGTTCCAGACTATAGTACTCCTCATATTGGCCAGCTCCGGCTCGGTATTGTTGACGAACAAACACGCTATATTGTCTACCGGTTATTTGTGGAATACACTATTACGTTTATCACTTTCATACTATCTCTTTACATGCTTTTAAAGATTACCTTTGCCGTTAATAAGAGTAAATAATAATTTGTTAAACTATCCGCTTATAAAAAATAAACTAGATTTTACGCTACTTTTAGGCAAATTGAATTATTTATTATACACAATAAATAATTCAATTTGCCTATTCTTGTGAACATGGGATTATTTGAAAAGCGTGCTTTTTGAGGTATATATTGAAACTAATAATATGGATAAATATATGGAACCGCCCCAATGCCTTAAATATATGGAACCGCCCCAATGCCTTAAATGGACAATAAAACGAAATGTCAAACGTGCAATATTTTGTTCTCACTTCAACCAAACAATTCAGTGATTGCTTATAATATTTTTTGTTCTCACATAAAAAAAAAATGTATGGCGGTGGCCATCTTTGGTTCTCACGACTGGAAATGTTATTTAAGGCCCAAGGGCGCCTTTTAAATTATCCATGGGTATATAACACCTAAATAAATAAAATAAAAAATATGAGCACGGCACGTGAGTTAATAACTATCTGATGGTATCTACGTGCTGTTCTTAGTACAAAACTTTTGCTAATATTTGGGTGTTGTGTACACTTGTAATAAACTATTCATCTGGTGACATTTCCGTTCCAACTTGTACACTTGTTGTACTTATGATCAAATAGTTCGGCTCACATGACTACAGTAAACTATATTATAGTTTTAGCAATGTGAAGCCAGAACTTGTGCTTGGAGCTTAAACTGGGGTAAAGTCGCATATTACTTCCGCAATAATAACTTATAATGTCGTTTTAAAGATTATAGTTTATCATTGGAGTACGATATAGTAGCTCTGTATGCACCTACAAAGTCCATGAATAGGGACGGCCGATGTGGTGTACCTGTATATTTATACTCTACCATGAACGTATTTTTTTTTGTATATTTCTTAATCTTTACTACATTTTATTACAAATTGAAGGGCTAGTATTTTAAAAAACAATAAATCGTATTCAATTAAGCACAAAACGCTTCAAGACGAATGTTCAGGCGATTAACCCGTGGCGAGTCGCGCCGTAACGGACGGGCCTAAAAGACTTCACCACATTTAGGCGGTTATTTTTAAATGTAGAAAAACATTGGTTTAAGGGAATTTGTTAAAATTAGTTTTTGGGTAATTAACAAGTTTTGGGTAAAAATAAAGTAGGAAATAAACCGTTACTTACTTTTAAACATATCTACGAGTTTTTAAGTTCCTATTTAACAAGTAAATATAGAACGATTGAAAGTTTTGTTTATTTATTTTTTATTGGAGCACGGCACTATTTATTTACCTGATGGTAAGCATACTTATAAAGTCCATGAATTGGAGCAATGATGATCAATACATTGTTGTTTAACAAATTGATCGCTCCCATTATGCCGGCTAAATGATGCAGTTACGAAAAAGGCGGAGACAAAGACGTATTTTCATTACGAGTCTATAATATACTTGCTGATTTTTGGTCAAATCAATCGCCCGTTTCGTAACCGCACCATAAAAGTAGACTACTACCTGGATAAGAAATCGATGCAGTAGTCTCCAGAAAACCAGTGAACCTACAGACTAAAACGAAACATGTCTAGGTCACTTGGCGGTTTTTGCATCTGTATAAGCAGACACAACAGATGCGACAAAATTGTCCCTTAGTGCGAGGGACAATTTTGATCACATAATAATATTATGCCCTTATCTATGGAAGTTTGTTTTTGCTTAACATTGTAGGAATTATATATGGTGGTATTATACGTGGTGGCCGAGTTGGTTAGACCTTGGACTTAAAAACACTTAGGTCCCTGGATCGAATCCCGGTGTGTACCAATGAGTTTTTAATTAAAAAAATATGTACATTTGTTTGACAACACTACTGTAGTGCCTCGGAGAGCACGTTAAGCTGTCGGTCCCGGTTTCACTATACCGACTTGTAAAACTGTTTATAGATGGGTTATTGAGTCTATTCAAAACATCGCGACGAGCTAGCCACTTGTTCAGTGTAGACTCATACCATTTGCTACGACGAGGTGGCCGTCTAGGCGGTCTCGGGCCGTAAGGCACCCCTGATGATATTGTAGGAATTAATCTGTCTATTGTAGACTTTCCGTGTCTGTAAAATAATTTTTTTTGCAAAAAAAAGTACTAGAAACGTGAAAAACAAGTAATACATAGAAGGTAAAAAATAATACGCACATGAAGTAACGGGCACCAGCTTGTTATAATAGTAAAATATATTCGAGGCACCTATGAGGTATCCTACCTAGTGGCACAGCCGAGCGCCACTATTCTCTATCTATCCCTTTACCTCCTTCACAGTCATACGAGTAACACGTTTCATACACGAACGCCGCGCCGTATTGTTGATCCTAATATTTAGGAATTAAACGAACTTACCTTGTGAAGTTCCAATTCTAATTGTACGAGCTGCATAGTCTCGAAATGATAAATAAGACATGTAGTAATCGAATTTACGAGCCAACGATGCACGAGTTCAGAGCCTTAAACAAGCGCTTTAAAAAAAATAAAACTCTCCTTATGTCAATCCCCGCCTGTCAACTTCATATAGTGTAGAGCTGCAACATAAGGTTAAGTGCCTGAGGAGTCTAGTCTAGCTGAGAAAACGCAAACTTTATTTCACGACATTAACATACTGGGAGAGTGTTGTAAACATTTGGGGGGGGGCGGGTTATATGTTATCATTTCGAGACTATGCAGCTCGTACAATTAGAATTGGAACTTCACAAGGTAAGTTCGTTTAATTCCTAATTGTACTTCGCTGCATAGTCTCTTCAATGATAAATAAGACATGTAGATGTTTAGAGAGTCGTGAAATAACAGACCGATGAATAGTACCTAATATAATATAAATTAAATCAAATGTTTATAAGTATCAAATTGGATACTTGAAAATTTATTATAATATATACTCATATAAATAAATATATATATATTAATGAGGACTTATCTTTATAAAATTAAGGAAACACCTTGTATGATTTATTCCATCAAACTATATACTTGAAAATTTATTATAATATATACTCATATAAATAAATATATATATTAATGAGGACTTATCTTTATAAAATTAAGGAAACACCTTGTATGATTTATTCCATCACTATTACTGAACACCCAGACGTTCAGCTGAAAAACGTATAACCATGTGCTAACTGCTGTATGTCTAATCACATCTATCTCGCTACTAAATAGACTTAATCCACCAGCTAAATATCCACGATGCTAGCAATTTTTAGGCAATATGTGTGTAATTAATGTCTTACATTTTATTATTATGGCACTTTAATATAAATACACCTAAGTTTTAACTAATTTTATTTCAGTTGTACTATTTAATAGGGCATTAAAGTTTATATTGTAAAGTATATTTAGGCTTTTCTTACAAAACTACACTTCGGTTGTGTACACCTATTTTAGATATTTTAATGAGATTTGGGATTCTAATACGAATATTTTCTTGGAACCTAATTTAAATATTTTATTACGAAATAAAATAATGAGCCTTGGTACATTGTGACATGTTGACATTTCTTTGAAAGATCCTATAGTTAAAAAATGCAACCCCACTCAATGACTAAAGTATAATTACGGATTAGTCCAACCCGACCCGTTAGACTCTGTAAAATATGTAATAAAAATAAATCTGTGGAGAAGTTGCTCCTTCTTTATACATTTCATACAAAATATATCAGTCCCAAATATTTAATGAATAGTTCGTAATAATCTAAATTTAATTTGGTGCAACTATACTACTACTTTAAATAAGTGTTGTATTGCCTTGTTTTTTGTCAATATTGGCCATCATGATTTTATATTTGGTCTGGATGGCACGTTACATTGTAACAGTTCATTACAGGAGTAACACACTCTTAAACTTTAACAAACAAGTAAACACACTCCAAGAAGTGGTTATAGCGGGAATACAATAATATTCGACTATCATTTGGGAAAAAAATATAATAATAGCAAAGATGGGATAAGTATTGATTAACTGAGTACTAAGATTTAGATGTCTCAGTTTGGTAACACATTTATACCTACCGACTGTTTAGAGATAAATCTTATTTTAAACTTTTGTTATTAAAATAAAATGGGAAAGCAAAAAAAATAAATATAAATAAACTAAGTAGTTTATTAAACAAATGTTTTTTACGCCTCTTACAGCATTGCTACACCTGCCCAGTGATAGAATTCAAATATAGAAATTAGATCCCACATACCATTAATTATTTTAAGTGTTTTGTTTTCATCTTACAAGTTGATGTTTCAATGTATGAGAGTTACTATGTAAATGTAGAATAAATTCTAGATCTTACTATTTTGGATCTAAAATATAGACTAAATCAGAATAATTGTAAGTTTAAAAATCTCAAAATAAATGTATATAGTATAGTGTCTCAAGAGACATTTCATTTATATTTTTTATAATTATTGTAAAAGAATTATGGGACTACCATTATTCTAAAAGGTGGAAGCTTTTATAATTTCTTTATTCCCAAATTAAATGTAAAGATTTAACTTTCATGGATGGGTAACTAAGAAGCATATATTATTTAACTCAATCAACTACTATAACAATACTGAGACATTATTTTTATGATCAGTTATAAAAATTAACATCTTCTAAATTGAATTGTTGAAAATATAAATTAATTAACTTGTTATATATTTAGAATGAATCTAGTAATTTTTACTCTAACAAAAGCTAGCTAGTAGAAAATGACTAAAGTTTTAATTTAGTATGCTCATTTTGTACAATAATTTATTTTAGATAAATAAATCTACTCTCCTTGACGAATTACTCGTAAGATATACAGTAAGTATATTTGAGAGAAAAAAATTGCCATTTAGTAGGTTCACCACATATAAAAATTATATTTAATTTGAAAAAATACATGCATTAACATAATATATAATTTAATAAAAATTCTTGGATTACATGTGATCTATAACCACTGCTGCTTAAGAAATTTTAAGCGTAAGCTGTAAATATGTTAGCATACCTATTAACCTGTGTTAGTTACGGTTCAATATTCGCAAGAGGGCGGATTTGCCCCAACAATGAGGATGGCTTTTCCTCGGCATTTGGAGCATATACACTGAAGGTTGCTGTAGTCTGGAATGAATGAAAATATACTAATCTGGTTCACTTCCAGGCCATTGCAGTAAAGTTTACAACTTTATTTATGCTATTATTAGGCTTTGAATATTTGCAATTACCAGTCATTCTTCAGACTTTTCAACCGCCGCTAAGGCTTTTCTTCAAAGATCATAAGATTCTTTCATTGATTTAAAATCATCGCCAAGCTTACATTTCCTTACAATACAGATTCCTGGTTATAATGGCTACCGGCATGTCTACTGCAGTTTTTAATAAAACGTTTACACTTATTTTTAGTAATATTTAATCAGTGGTTTGTCTAGATTAACCACCACATCTGTGACTACCGCTTGGATTTTAGGTTTGAGTATATTGCATCAATCATTTTACATTAGGTATTATCCGGAGGTAAACCATCTTCCCCGTTTTATAGAAGTTTCATAATGGAATATTATTAAAGGGTAAATAAATACCTGAATCATAAATATTGCAAATCTATACTTTTATTTCTATGATATTACTTTTTTATTGTAAATATAATATTTTATTTATGTTGTTATTGTAATTTTGAAGGCAATAACCGTCTTTTCATTTCATTTCTAAGTTTCATAATGAAATCATTTTAGTAAGTATTACCTAAGTCTTGAGTAGTATAAATATTTCTTTGTATAAATAATTGAGATTTTTTATATAATTCTGTGAGATTTAATAAGCTTTAGTAATGAAAAACATTCAAATAATAATACATAAATAAAAGTATTATTATATTCTATAATATAATAATACTTTTATTTAAGGAACACATAAATTGAATTAGTTAATATCTAATTCTGTAAGGTTAAATAACCTTTTGTAATAAAAAACTGTTTAAATTATAACACCTGAATAGGTATTATTATATTATAGGCTAAATAACCCATAATTTGGATAGGTAAATACCATTCTGTAAGGTTAAATAACCTTTAGTAATAAAATGTTGTTATTGTAATTTTGAAGGCAATAACCGTCTTTTCATTTCATTTCTAAGTTTCATAATGAAATCATTTTAGTAAGTATTACCTAAGTCTTGAGTAGTATAAATATTTCTACTAATAATCTTTAGTAATAAAAATAGTTTAAATAATAACACCTGAATAGGAGTATTATTATTATATGATAGGCTAAAAAACGCATAAATATGGATAAGTAAATACCATTCTGTAAGGTTAAATAACCTTTAGTAATAAAAATAGTTTAAATAATAACACCTGAATAGGAGTATTATTATTATATGATAGGCTAAAAAACGCATAAATATGGATAAGTAAATACCATTCTGTAAGGTTAAACAACCTTTAGTAATAAAAATAATTCAATTATTAACACCTGAATAGGAGTAGGTATTATTAGGTATATTATAGGCTAAATAACCCATAAATTGGATAGTTAAATACTTATTACTGTATTAACTTTAAAACAATAATCTAATAACCTATATTACCTAAATAGGTGAATTACAATATAGAGGATTCATAAAAAATATAATTAATTAGTAAAATTGTCTGCCACCTTAGTAGGTGACATAAAAATCGAGATTTTCCTATTTAAAGTAAGTGGGTACCTGAATAGGTGTTATTATTACATAAAAGGATAAGTAACACCTACATTGTACCTGTATTAACCTCAAAGGAATAAAGGGAATTATAAAATAAAAATTATTGTAATTTATTAATTTTGTCAGCACCTTGTAGGTGGCATAAAAAAACAATATTTTTTATAATAAAATTAATACCTGATTAGGTGTGGTTTTATTATATTATAGGTTAACCCATAAAATAGGATTTAGTAAGTAATTATCTAAATCTGAGACGTTAAATAACAGACCCACCTGTAGGTGACGTAAAAAAATATATATTTTTTTGTAACTAAAAGGATTCATGTAAAACAACAAAAAACATACCTTTATGTTTAATTTCTTGTCGTACGATTGGTTTTCCTTTGGATTTCCATAAAAGGACTCCTCAGGCCAAAGAAAACTTTAGAATTTGTTGTTCGGGCCAATACGCCAGTAATGGCGTCGCCCGTCGGAAAACATCTGTTTTTATCACATGTTTTACATAAATCTTCTTACAAATCACTAAATTACATTTTTTCTTCACTATTTCAATTAAATAAGATATTTAATATCTTGTGATAAAAAATCGATGTGAACGGTGGCTGCACGAAAAACGATATGAAGTTGACAGGCGGGGATTGACATAAGGAGAGTTTTATTTTTTTTAAAGCGCTTGTTTAAGGCTCTGAACTCGTGCATCGTTGGCTCGTAAATTCGATTACTACATGTCTTATTTATCATTGAAGAGACTATGCAGCGAAGTACAATTATAGATTATAAACTATTAATGTCATTATATATTAAAATAATCCGTCTGTATAGCAACATCATGTATAAGAGAAAATGATAAAGTGTAAATATACGGAAATACATAATACTTTACGTTACGTGTGAACTAACAATATTTAGAAGGAACGCGAATTATATAAGATTAAACAAATGCTTAAATAGCCATTAGCTGTCAAACTACACAACATGAAACTTCCTTTATTAGTTGTTTCAGCTTCAGGATCATTAACAATAATCTCTTTAAAAAGTCGCCGGAACGCTCCTAACAGTTTCGGGCCAAATTGATCTCTACAGCCACAAGTTTAGGGTTAACTATTCTTTGTTGAGTGGTTATAAAAGATCTGTTTTAAAAATATGGTACCATTTATATGGATTTGAGGGCGAAGCTGGCGTCGGCGACTTCGTGCGATTAATCATATCGTAATCCACTCGAACTAAACTCAGTGGAAGACTCCAGACATTTTATAAACTCTGGGATTTTCATTATGTGATATCTTGTGTAAGAACTAGGTGGCCAGAAAGACTGTCAGTATTGACTCAAATTTAAAGATTTGACTTTGTCGCTTTGAAAAATTCGAGCGTACAATCGCAGATTTCCAAAAAACTTAAGTAGTCCTAAAATATTAGATCCCTCGAATTTGCCCTCTTTTCTATCGTTCCACTTATCTATATTCTAAAAAGAAGTCCCATTAAATACTAAAATATATTGTTTTTAAATCTGTATGAATGGTATGGTACAAACTCTGTTCTGTACAAAGTCTGGTCTTATCCGCAACAAATTTTAAATTTGGTTTCCGGATTAGATGGTTTCCGAATTAGATGGTTTTCTAAATATTATTTTGTTAGAAACCGTAACCTGAACCATACGAGGGAAAGTAAAATTAACCTCTAAGTAACAGTACTTACGAAAGAACTTACTAGTTTAGAATGTCTCTGAAACTCTGAAAATAACTAGAGTAAGTAAAAATGATTTCCCTCTAGGTATTCTCGTTCCCTCACATGACCTAGGTCTAGAATTTGTTTCCCTCCTCGTGACGCTAATATCCACTTTAATTGGGTTTGGGGCAGGCCTTGGGTTAGGTCATAAATATAGCGCCACGAACAGTTCTGTCATGGCCTATTGTTCGGAAAATCAGAAGGTTTTACATTGAATTATGTTATATTATATTATGATGTGGAGTAGTATAGACAGTAATTGTTAATTATTGTATACAACACCCAATTTTTTTGTGGTGACCTTAAAATGTTATACTTAGGGCTAATATAATTTCTACTGGTCAATTTTTTTTTTCGAAACCATGTGTATCAAATGGAAAGAAAGGGCTTCTCCATACAAACTACATAATAATGTTAAAATAACTAAGATAAGCCCATTTTTTTTTTCATTTGCAACACATCATGTTTCATACATACATACATATCATCACGGGTGCCTTACGGCGCCTGAGACCGCCTAGACGGCCCCAGATTACCCAGCGGAGGGGTTTTTAATCCCACATCGTCGTAGCTGATGGTATGAGTCTACACCGAACAAGTGCCTAGCTCGTCGCGATGTTTTGAATACTCAAATAACCTATCTATAAACAGTTTCACAAGTTGGTATAGTGAAACCGGTGCCGACAACTTAACGTGCTCAACGAGGCACTATAGTGGTGTTATCAAACAAATGTATATATTTTTTTAAATTAAAAAACTTATTGGTACACACCGGGATTCCTAACGGAACCTAAGTGTTTTTAAGGCCAAGTTCTAACCAACTCGGCCACCACGTATATAAATGTAACGATTAAAGTTAAAAATGGAGTCTTTGTACCAATTTATCACATCATGTTTCCAGAGGAAAATTTTCTAGATTTGACCAGCAGAGCCTTACATGTATAATATAAGGCTCACAGAACAACCTTTTGAGGTCACTATGTATATAAACTTGTAAGAAATACACCTGCATGTATTGTTGCTCTATCATCTGCCATGTTGAAGTTGTATTGTTGGTCAAAGGCCATGTCACGAAAACTTTGTAGTTTTAGTAAGCGATTCATCATGCCAGCTTTTCGCGCGTCCACTGCTGGACATAGGCCTCCCCCAAGGATCGCCACAACGACCGGTTCTGCGCTGCCTGTATCCATCGGATTCCCGCGACCTTTTTCAGGTCGTCGGTCCATCTTGTGGGAGACCTGCCTCTGTTGCGTCAAGCAGCAGTAAGCGATTACCCTATCACAAATACTAGTTATATTATTAAAGTCGTAATGCAAAAGTCGCAGTATGGCGTGCAAAAAAAGTGATTGTAAATGCGGACTGCGTGACAAATGCAATGCATGTGGCCGCTGCGATGGCTAAAACCACCACATTTACATAATATCACAGCTGATTATTATATTACCTCCATTAATATATACATAATGATTTTGTGCAACCTAGCCATGGGTTTATGACTCCATCCTAGGTATATCATATCATAAGTGCTATCAAAAGTCTCAGAGTACCCAGCGGAGGGGGTTTTTCCCACTTCGCCATAGCAGGTATTCTGGCACCAAACAAGTACCTAGCATGCGCGCGGTGTTACAGACTCAATCCATAAATATTTATACAATTTAATAAACAATTCCATAAGTTGGTATAGTGAAACTGTGCCGATAACTCTAAGGCACAGTTTCATGTTGTAGCCTAGGTATATAATAGATATATACTTCCACTAGATATCAAGTAGCATATGCATATTAAAAGGAATAGTTGTTCCCCGTTTTTGCAACATTTTTCATTGTTACTTCGCTCCTATTGCTCGCAGCGTGTAGTTATATCGCCTATGTACACTAAAATAATTTTTCAATCGAAACAGTAGTTCCCGAGGTTAGCGCGTTCAAACAAACAACTCTTCAGCTTTATCATATTAATATAGATTTAAAATACTATATATACTTGCATTAAAAATTATTTACAAAATAAAATTGTACTTAGGCATTTTCTACAGCAGCTTACCTTTGAGAGAGTGAAGGATTTTTTTTAACGATTTATTTTTGTATTAGCAAAGACTAGAAGTTTTCTTTCAGAGTATTTCCAAACGAGCGGTTTCATGATAAATTAAGCGGACGTTAGTTTAGACTTGAATCAACAAATTCGTCTTTATCGTTGCCCTTTATAACATCAATATTTTGGTAGTGACTCATAAATATACCAAAAAGTAGATAGATTTACCAATAAGCAGTAAAATAATAGCTGTTATGAAATATACTCTATCACTTGGGAGACTCAACTGCCCAACGATCAGCCGCCCACAACCTACCGCCCATAAACATTGTCTCAGATTCTCAATTACTTTGCACCTTGTAGTAATTGAGGAAATGTATTCGATAGCAGAAAACGGATCTGAATAGATGCTAGAGTGTACTTGTGTGTAATGCGCGGGACCGTACTATGATACATAAATCAGGACTTCAGTGAAGTTTAAATATAAAATTTGCAATGCTGTAGCCCAGGTGTATATGTTATTACCATGATAGGTTCTATTGTGAACGATCTCAGGGTTCTCCCAGCAGAAGAGATTACTTCCAACCTAGTCGTAGCCGCTTGGTATTTCTATACAGTCTACTCCAAACAAGTTGGAAGCAAAAAAACAGAGCGAGAAAAGTTAGATTAATTTAATTTTTTACCAACTATCATGTTGGGCTCAGCAGTTACGTATACTAGTTGTAGCAATTGCTCCTCAGTTGTGAAGGTACAAAAAGTATGCTATACAATGAACGATTTATTTATTTATTTAAAATTCTTTATTGCACAAAATTGTACATAGGCGAGCTTAATGCCTTAGGCATTTTCTACCAGCTAACCTTTGAGAGAGTGAAATATGCGATGAAATGAGTGAAACGATCATGATGATAACGAGAAAAAAAGTAGGCACGCAATTTGTACTTAAATCAAAACAGTGTAGTCCACTGCATCAGCTCTGTGGGTAACGGTGGAGCAGTGAAGGCTGAATAAGGCCCCGGTACACAGAACATAATTTAGTGTCGCTTCCGCCGCAGACATTTGTTTCCTGCGCCAATAACGCCGGTGAATCAAAAACAACAACCGCCCTAAGTCCCCGTTGATAATTTACTCGGCCAAAACACATTTGTTGTGTTTTATAAATAAACAAAGTAACAGAGCTGTTAATAGTGGTTAGATAAACTATAAGGTACATACAGAGTCAAATGCTGTGCTCTAATAAAATAAAAAACTCGCAGGATTATTGCTAACCAGGCAAGTACATTTTACATATATTTCGTAATATAAATTATATATGAACGCCTATAGGGTTAAAATTACTTAAATACATATGTCTTCGTATCAAGCAAATACCTTTAGAAAAGTGACGGACTAAATCGTGAGTTTAATAGAAAAGTTGAAGTGGTTTGTGTACCTTTTTTTTTATTATAATGTTTTTGTATGGGCGACACTGTAAAATACGTGTTTCTTTATTTTCTCCATAATCCTAATTACTTTGGGTGAAAATTTTTTTTAGAATTGGGTACGAATTTTGTATATGTATCTATAGGAGATTTTTCTTAAATTCTTCGAAAGGTCCGTAGTTTTGGAAACACACTTAATAAATTGTATATATTTTTCAAATATTTCCGATAGTAAATATAAGACTCGGGAAGTCCTTTTATTAATGTTTAAGATAAACTAAACCTTAATGCAAAAACAAGATGGGTGCAATGGTGTTTAGTATCTTTTCGTCTATTGTAACTACTCTGACCCTTTAATCTCTACTCAAGTTATTGTACTTATTTATTTTTGTATAACAGATAATAACGTAGGTACAGCCCAGAAGAAACAAAGGTAATAAATGTAGACTAATAAATAGATCAGACAGTTAACAATGAAGCGTTTACTTAATAATTACGGAAGTAAGCCAACAAATTTAATAACGTGCGTATGTTACAAGCTGCGGCTGCGCACTTACAGCACACGACACGACAACGACATCACCTCAAAAATTAATTACTTATTTTGAAGTAATTCTAGCATATAATGAAATATTTACTTAGAAGAGTTAGCTGTCGGAGAAAAAGGAATGTTTATAGATAGATAGAAAAAGGCACCTGGAACCTACTAGGTGATAGCTTAAGCACCTAGTACTGACGTAAAGATTTTTTTTTTTTAATGAGAGTATGTGACCTTACATCCACCTGATGGATAGTAGTATGAAGGTCCAAGAACAAATGCAACCAACAATTACGAGATACCTATTCATCAATTACGTAACCGTTGATTGCACCTATTATGGTACTTAAGATACCTATACACGATATAAATGATTTATTTAATATTATTAAAGATATATGCAATGACGTAAAAGTTAAAATGACTGAAGGCGATGTTGTATGATCAACTAGCTATTGCATACAGGAGTCAATAGTTATTTAATTATTTGTTGTTTTGCAAGTTGTTGTCGGGCTGGGTGATGCGTCGTGTGGTGTAAAGGCCCCTCTCAGTATATTTGCTTACAGCGGACCGCTCGTCAATCACCGCCGAGGCTGACTACGCATTTCAATTTTAGGCAGACATCACACACAATGCTATTTTTACATTTTAGCAAGTAGAGTGAAATTTATTACTACCCAGTGTATACTTGCAAATGAGCATTAGCTATAAAATCGTAGCACACGTCGTTCCATAGGTATAGAACGGTAAGTTATTGGAATTCGAAAACCCGTTTAGATTACTTAGTGGACGCCTACAATACAATATAAAAATAAATAATTACAGTATAAGGAAGCTTCTGTCTAAATTTCATATTCCTAGCTTCAGTAGTTTATTTTTTTTAAACAAATTAAATAACTAAATTAAATTCCATTCATCAGCGCAAACTCCGCAGATATTTTATTGTCATTATGCTTAAATTAGTGCACATTTTGTAAAAAACAATAGTGATTGTCTACCTGAAGTGTAAAAATAGGCATATTTGTTAACTTGAGCAAAACTCTTAAATAAATAGTACTTTTAAATTCTCCAAATACCGAAGCGATGGACTACAAATTTGCCCTAGTATGTTTTGCTGAAGCTATCAAAATTAAAAGCTTATAGCTCTTGGTTAGGGCAGGGCTAATAAGGCAGGACGGTCAAATTAAGACTAACGATTTCGTAGCTAAACGCGGACAGTTTTCATTTTAATTTGAAAACAGATTTTACGTTCGGCTACGGCCGTTCACGTTCACGTGAGCAAATGTGTGTTTCGTAGATAACATTAATTACAATGAATAATCGACTTCCCTTTCGTGGGAGGAACGTAACAGATGGTGAAATATATTTTATTATTGTAAAGTAATATTAATAAACAAAATTCAATCAATTCGTTTTTTTTTCGTGTTATTATGACAGCTTATATATAGCAGATTTTTACTAGGTATGTACGGTAACGCTCTGTTATTCCCATACAGAGATATTAACGTACCTAGTTTGGTCTATACCTACTTTAAAAAAGGAAGAAAAAAGGAGGTTGTATTCGACGCGTATGTTTTTTTTGTATATAGGAATAATGTACGGTACACCGTAAGATTCCGCCTTTAGTCGTCTTTCGTTAGTTGCCGTTACTTAACAATATAGATTGTGTGCTGTGAGTTATAATAGTGACCTAAAACTTAGGTGCTCCATAATATAGAGCTATTAAACTAACATATTTCAGTATATTCTACTATAAAAATATATAAATATCATCGCGGGTGCCTTATGGCGCCCGAGACCGCCTAGACGGCCTCGGGGTACCCAGCGGAGTGGTTTATAATCTCACCTCGTCGTAGCCGATGTTATGAGTCTACACCGAATAAGTGGCTAGCTCGTAGCGATGTTTGGATAGACATAACCTATCTATAAACAGTCACAAGTATAAAGTGATACTGGGACCGACAGCTTAACGTGCTCTCCGAGGCACTATAGTGGTGTTGTTAAACAAATATTTACATTTATATTACAAACTCATTGGTACACAACAGGGTTTGAACCAGGGATCTAAATGTTTTTAAGTCTAAGGTCTAACCAACTCAACAACTCTACTAAAAATTAGATTTAAAAAATATATAATCTAAAAATAAACATTCCTTATGTTCTTGAACCCTTAGACCCCTACAAAGATCTGATGGCAAAAAACCTGACGGTATGACTATTATACCATACAAATGTGGTCGTGCTTTGGTCTGGGATGTGACCTGCGTGGACACACTTTGTCGGTGTCACGTTTCGTCATCTTCCAAACGTGCGGGAGCTGCAGCTGAACAAGTACGCAGAGCCCCTAAACTCGCACATATTTTTGGCATTTTCCGTTGAGACAATGGGTCCGTCGTGGTCCGAGGATGCTAGCGAATTTATCCGTGATGTGGGTAGAAAAATTAAAATAGCAACTGGTGATTCTCTGAGCAAGGAGTACTGGTTCAGAGGATCAGCATTGCTATCCAACGGGGTAACGCCGCTAGTGTCCTTGGTACCCTACGCCCATTGTCTCATTTTAATTTTTTTTAATATAGGTAATAATTCATTATTTTTATAGGTAGGTATATTTTATTATATTTTTGTTTATTTTATTTTTCATTTATATTTTTTGTAGGGTAAATAAATATATATCTAAAAATATACTCGTAATGCAATTCGTCTTTGTCGCTGCCCTTTTCGTAATCGCATTATTTAGCCAGCATAGTGGGAGCGATCAATATTGTTTAAGAACAATTGATCGACCCAATTCATGGACTTTATAGGTCTGCTCACCAGGTAGATGCAAAGTCACATGACGTGCTCCAATTTAAAAAAGCAACTTACTGAATAATGTTAAAATATAAGTTAAGTTTTTTTTTCAATTTACTTAGCCACCTTCATGTAGATCAGGATTATTTCACGTCGCATATCTTACCTGAAAAGAAAATATTGAATTTAAAATAAGTATAATTATAAATAATAATAATATTTGGGATAATTTACACATATTCGTACTGCTCGGTTAACAATTTAAGCTCTAAGCTTGTATTTTGTGTACTAGAAACAACGATAGTAATAAATATTATATTTTATAAACTCCAAGACCATGATAAACTGTACAGAAAACGTACTATTTTTTTTTCATAGGTGGGAATCGAATCCACGACCTTCGGATACAACGCCAAAGGCGCAACCACTAGTCAACGAAGGCGGTCACAAATAAACTTAAAAAATAATACTTAGTTGGTAATTGGTAATTGACCAGGATATTTTAAGTTTTTAATACTTGTTAAATTAAATGAAATTTCTGATTTAGTGGAGCGCAATTAATGTTTAATAGAAAATTAAACTTATTTTCTCTTTTATTTTAAACGAGTTTAAATTGATTATTAATGAGTCAAAGTCTTTTATGTGTTATGGACTGTGAACCGTTTTAGGACTTAAAAAATGCTAATGCCAACTACTATAACAACGATAAAGATAACGGTTCGTTACTTTCATACAAAAATATTAATCGTTAACCTTTACTGTTACCGTAGATTATAGCAATTGGCCATTGGTCTGCTGGACTAAACCAATAAAATGCATTATTTAATGTATTTGAAGTAATAGAGTAGCGTTGGAGCAGTAGCGCCGCGGGTAATGGAGGTAATCGGGCACGTTCCGGGAGATCCGTAATCCCCTTTGTCCGGGAAAACTGCAACAAAATACCCTAATCCCGGACATGCCTGCTTATTGAACGTTCGCGCGAAATAGATGCTCGCTTGGTTAATAAGGCCATGTGACATGTAAGAAATATTTTCAGTCTTTGTCATGTGAGCTAGTCAAACTATAAAAACTAAATTATTGGTACCTATTCGTATTTAGTTATAAATATAAATAAACGACGCCAGGGATTTTCTAGTCCATTTAAAAGATTTTAATGTTTTTTCTTTGTTTCAGTGATAATTAAAAAAAAAAAACGAATTATTGATATTATTATTATTGGGACCAATTGAGACATCATCTTTCTCCTTGTCATGTATTTAAATAAATTTGGAGGTAATTTGGAAAGTCATAGTGAATGGCGTTTTTCAACGTTTTCTAAATTATTATTATAACACTAGTCTACTGAAGAGGCCACGATAAAAAAAATCTTGAAATTGTAATGATAATATCAATAGTGTCTGACAATAAACATAATACATTAACATGTTGTGCTTTAAACACAATGACACAAGTAAGCAGTATGACTGCTTGAGTCATACATTTTTAGCGAATGCGCTTTCCAGTCAGGTCGCATCTTGAAGGTACTGCAGTCAGCATGACATTTTTGCACAAAATTCTTAAAACTTTCCTCCTGTAACTGGCATTGTTGGGAATTCCCTCCGCATATTGTGCTTCATATTATTTAGCTTTTCTTATTCAATTTCCTTTTAAACTTTCTAATCACGAACTGATTTTTATTTTGAGGCAGAACTAAAAAAAAATCCAATAAATAAAATGACTCATGTATTTTCTATGTAACTCTTGAGCCCGGAGCTGATTTTCAACATTTCATGCGAGGTTTGAATAATTTATTGGAGTTATATTCAATTTCAAAACAAATTATGGAAAATGAACTTTGCACGAATATCGAAATATCTACTATCGTTTGGTATATTTAAGGTTTCATAAATTTTAATAGTTATATCGTAAAATTTATTTTATTCATTTCTATTATACCTAATTATAAATTTGACTAATACTATATAAAAAAAGGTGCTAGACGAAATTTGAAGGCAAAACCTTCGGATCAATGGGTAACATTTACCCACCACACACTTTGGCTAATATTGGACTATTATAGCCGGTAAATAATGTAGCCGTGTAGGGTAAGGTGTACACATAATAGCCAGTCATCAGCGGGCGGTAGGGATCCCTGTTCACGTAAAATAAATACCCACTTATCCTGAGAGCTGTGCCAAGCGCGACCGCCTGACCTACATACGGGGTTCTGTAGTTTTGTTCAACGAGTTTGTAACCGGAGTTTTTTACATAAACTTTTTGTAATATGTAATTTTTCTAATATATCATAAAGGTAGTTTTTAGAATTTAAAGATTTTTAACATATATAAATAGACTTGTTAAGATGTTTACTGTCAGACAATTGGTATTGTCATTCCAATTTCAAGAGTTTTACTTCGTACTCCTTCAGTTCCCAGATCGATTCCCAGGCCACCAATGGCAAAAAAATATTAGTTCGTTTTTTATGTACAATTTGTCATGGCACCTAGTGTCTATAAAATATAATATGTATTATATCGTTGCTTCTGCTACACATAGTACAAGCCTAGAGTTTAGTTTGTGACCAGAGGCTCTACCATGGGTTTGCGTATTGTACAAACGTAACGTATTCATTTACGTATACGTGAGCAACAACTAATAGGGTCGCTTTACTCAATCCTGTTACCAAAAATAAAGCGATCCTATTGGTTGTTGCTCACGTATGCGTAAATGAATACGTTACGTTTCTACAATGCGCAAACCCGCATGGTACAGCTTCAGAGCAATATGCGTAAGTTGTTCTACATATTAATATATTTAAAAATAAATTAAAATACTTTTTAATACAAAAATGTTATTATTCTCTAAAAGAGTTTCTAAATGATGATGAGCAATATAAGTAAATAGAAGTGTATTTAATTCTATTTACTTATAAATATATATTTTTTAATCTCATTAATGTGTGTACCTAGTTAAGATTTTTTGTAGTGCCCTTGCAGGGTCTTGACCAATTTATATTTTATATATTTTTTTCAAGTGCAAATAAATAAATACTAAATACTATATATATACTTAAGTATGTCATAATTTCTTCTTGTTTTTTGCCTTCGTCGAGTCCTAAGGAATCCCAAAACGGTTGTTATATTTTGAGGTACCATTTATTTTAGTTACGAGAGGATAATAGCCGATTTCTATCACGTGTACATAAATACATAAGTAGTAAGTAACTAGTAAGCTTTTCTTATATTTGGGAAAATAAAAACTTGAAAACGCAAACATTTTTGGATCGTCATTATTGACTCGCACACTATTTTTATTTTATTTAACTGTTACTAGGGATACAAACAGAATCTAGTCAAATTAATAACCATCTTAGAATAACAAAAACCAAAATAGCACCTACAAATGAATAAACGTGTAGGTATAACGTTACAGTTAGATTTAACAGCGTGTCTGGTTGCATAACACAAAACTAAGTCATAACCGGGATGCACATCGCGCAGCAGAGGTATTCTAGTTTTATTCAGAAGCCATTAAAATATTATAAGTGCAAAAAAACTTTATGTAGTCACTTAAAAGTTTTAAAATGTTCAGTTTTTTTTTTTCAGAAAAGTGTGAATTTTCTTCTTAAAAATGTTTTTCCAGCTTAACAAAAAATCTCACTAATGCCCGCGTCCTCTTTCGCTGAAACAAAAGTTTTATCCGCGTGCATGTGTGCAAGTTGTTCACAAACTTGTGTCACATTTTCGTTGTCAGATTAACATGTATTTTTGTTTAATTTCATATGCCATCATTGGCCGCTGTGTGATGCTAGTTTATTGATTGAAGGTATATGATTGAGGTCCACACAAGAACTTATCTTTTTTTTATAGCTGGCACATCATGTAACCTTGTATCTACAATGGTGTGATGCTCTAGTCATTTGTCGGGTTTATTCTGTAGATCCACCGGTTTCCAAGTGTATACTGCATTTATTCTTTTTGAGATGGTAGTCTCCTTTAAAAGTGAATTTACGAAACGGGCGGCTGATTTGACAATAAAGGAGCGAGGAATAAAAATAGATTAAATGAATTGACCCCATTCTTGTACTTTCAATCTTACTACCAGGAAGATACAGTAACACATGCCGTGCTCTAATAAAAAACCAAAAATATTAAAGAAATAGATACAAAAGATAAATAGTAAAAATGTTATTTCATTTTACGCCAACGAAGAAATAATAGCCACGCGCGACGGTAGTTATAGTTAACGTGATCATACGTCCCATTTTAAACGGGACTGTCCTTTTTTGTCTGTCGTTACTCCGTCCCGGTATTCCCGAGAAAAGTTTCGGGACGCTTTCAGTTTCATATGCGTCAATAGTCAATACTGACAAATACTCAAAATATATACTACAGAATATGGGTCTTCCCAATAAATAAGAGAGCTTTCGTTGAACCATTATTTGAATAAATTGTAGACACCCGAAAAATAAATGCTTCTTCAAAGTCGTTATTAACAAAAACAAAAATGGTCACGTTAGGTATAGAGACCGAAGTAGTGCTCGGACTGTAGCTAATTCGATTGTATAAAGTCTTTCAATAGTTATCCGAAGTTGATGAGTCAATCTCGCGTCCTATTCTTGTATTCAAATCAAATATTTATAAAAATAATCTGCTTTGTTTCAGATTGCTAAGTTTATTTGAACTCTATTTCAAAATACTAAGAGTTAATATTTGCTAGAGCTGCTGTGGCGACAGGAGAGTTTTGCGGGCAGTGTATTGACTTTATGTAAATGCGCGTCTTTATGATTGGAGAAACAATTGCCGAGAGCGTTTCCCAGATATTGTTTACAATTGTTTAGATTTTATTTGAAAAAAGTTAAGGGACATACACAATAATTGATGTTGGGATATAGCGGTTGTTGTTCGCTATGAATTTCATTTCCCAAATCAAGAAAAATACCTTCAACAGTTGAAAATAAGGATGATATTGCTGTGCACTAGTTTGTTGACTGTATTTAGGTAAATTAATATGACTGGATTTTATAAAACACGTAATGTTTATTTGACACTTTGTTTACAACCATTGACAACATTATTGTTATTTATAATTATATTTTTAATATTTTATAATTTATCTATTCTAATTTGAGTATATTTTGAGTATTGCTATCCAACGAGTAAACTCGCCGGCGTTCTAGGAACATTGGGGTCATCGCCTCCTGGGTTCCAAGACTTTTATTATTTAAATTTATCAGATTTAATTATATATGCCAGTTCGGCACTGATATAAGTAGAACCAATAAGAAGCATTCCGACGGCTTCACACTCATCCCTTATGGTCGAATATTCGCTAAACCAGGAATTGACGGTGTGGCCGAAATGTTTGCGACATCGTCAATCCCTGCTCCAGCAAACATGGCTGAGTCATGTAAGCGGCTGAAATACAAAGATTTAATACAAAATTATAATTTCGAATCTTTTGAAACCTTGGTGAGAATAAATAGGTATGTGGTGGCTGAGTTGGTTACACCTGAGTACCAATGGTACCAATGAGCTTTTAATTTAAACATATACATAAATGTTTATATTCAAATCAAAATGCTTTATCGTTAATATTTTTTAATAAACATAGAGTATGTATCTACGTTTTATAATACTTGGTAGGTAAATATACTTTTTGAAATAAAAACCTAATAATACAAACCATAAAATTAATAAACACAAATTTCTTTTCATTAAGCTTTCCATTTTAATTGAAATCATATAAAAGAAAATGATTAAAAAGAATAAAATAATGAGGCGACTTTATGTATATTTTCGGCGTTATGAATATTATTTCGTTGAATACCTTTTTCGCCTTTTCATGTCTTTTAGCTTTAAACAGTGCATCGCGGGTTTTCCTTCAAATAATAATGAATGCGTATTTATTATGAAAAGCTTTTTATAAAAGTATTTCGGAGAGGTTGTTTAAGTAAGTAGGTTTTGGTTTGGCGATGGGGCCGCGGCTGGCGGCCATTATTATTTCATAAGTTGCGGACTCCGCTATTGATGGGACTGTGCACTACATACAATACGAACACTTTTATTCACAGAATAAATAACTTTTGTCCACAAACTAAAAATATTCGTTTGCTGTTTTTATTTGTATTCTCCAGTAAATTTTGTACTTATTCAGTTTTATTTTATACCTTTGTATTAATGATTCCAAATTACTTTCACGTATTTAATTTTCATAATGTTTCTTGTCTTGTATTTGTTTTAGCCATTGACGTAAATAGTATTAGCAATGTGTTATCAAGATATTCTTTACGCTATTTATTAAAGCGAGGTTAGAGTTACAATTTTTATGTAGTTTTCCTTAAAATAATATTTAAATGCATTGTGAATTACGACATTTTGTTTCCGTGCGACTTTTGATAGTCGACGCTGCTTATTCTCCTCTGAAATCGTACTTATAACGCTGACATAAAACACCGGGAAGTAGGTGCAAATACGTAATTTCACTGTCTAGCATACCTCACCTGACCCGCGCAACATTGTTTGCGTATCTTCTATTGCTATCAAACACTAAAGAAATTTGAAAATCGGTTCAGTAGATCCAAATATTACCCCCTACAACCGCACAAACATTACCCCCTACAACCGCACAAACATTACCCCCTACAACCGCACAAACATTACCCCCTACAACCGCACAAACATTACCCCCTACAACCGCACAAACATTACCCCCTACAACCGCACAAACATTACCCCCTACAACCGCACAAACATTACCCCCTACAACCGCACAAACATTACCCCCTACAACCGCACAAACATTACCCCCTACAACCGCACAAACATTACCCCCTACAACCGCACAAAATTTATCTCTATATAGTACCTATAGATAGATAAAGTGTATAGAATTAACGTCTTTTAATTTTTTTAAATTTTTAATGTCTTAATTTAACGCCTTAGTATAACCGTTTTAAAGTTGAACTGACGATGTAGGTAAAGATTTATTAACTTTTAGTCGGTGGGCCTTAAGAAAATTTATAAGATTAAAAACCAAAATAAATTCATTAAATGTGTTCTATGTTATGTGTGCCAGATAATTATGCTAAAGAAATTACAATAAAAGCACGTTTTGAGAATGTTTATTACAGAGAAGATTACTGTAAAGCGGCAATAAAGGACTTTTTAAACGATTATTCGTGCGCCTGCCCAGTTTACACTCCTGAATGATTTTGTTTGATATTAAAGTCAACTTTAGTATCATCATTAATTACACCAAGCCAAACAAAATGTATTTTTTATGTAAAATGTATTTTTTTTAAATAAGTGCTAAGGAAATATTTTTACAAATCCCAATAAATACCAAATAAAAAAAATAGCAATTAGAAAGTAAAAATTAAAACAGAACGAATAAGAAAACTTTTATTAAACTCTAATTAGTCGAAAAAGTATAGCAATTAAGCTTGTCTTTTTATTTTATTTTACTTCAAAAACTTTTACAACTTTATTATTTGAATAATGAAATAATATGGATTTGAAAAGTTTATTTGCTAGCCTAGACATTAGACATTTTGGGCTCCAGGTAAAAAACAACTTTATTTAATAAAGCTATTGTCCCACCAACACTAGCGTTACTAAACCTTCTGCGCAGTATCTGGACTGCCTTCCATTCAAATCCGAGTCCAAAATACGACAAATCCTAAATCCAGCGTTTTATTTCGCAACGCATGTGACTTTGTACTTACCTGATAGTAAGCAGATCTACAAAATCCATGAATGGGTCGATCTATAAAGACTTTGCTGCTTTATTGTCAAATCTTGTCAAACTGCTCGTTTAGTAGCCCTGAAAGAAGACTCTACAAGAAAAACAATACAGTAGTCTCTTGAAAACCGGTGAACCCACAGACTTAAACTTAAACATGACCAGGCCACTTGACGATTTTTCATCAGTATGGGCGGTGGTGATTAATATTGATCATAGAGAAAGATAAATTTATCCTGTAAATTCTAACTAAAATAATGTAATAAAAATAATAATTCTTTATTCATAATTAATGTTTACAATTTATAATTTTAATTTACCGGATCCCATACTAGGAAAAACCTGTGCTATGGGTATTCGGTTTACAATTGTAACATTTAAAGTTGAATAAATAATATAGTAGGTAGTTATAAATACTTGACATCTGTATTTAATATAACGTTTCCGTCGTGTCGTAGCATAATTAGTTTGTCCATATGTCTGTCAGGAGCTCGTTAGCCTGCTGCTGTTAGCATCCAAATCATTTATACACAACATAAATGTACGTAACAATAAATAATGCTAAATTAACTGATTTTAATCATAGATCACTATCATTTTTCTGAAACTAGCCGTCGGTATTATTAGCGATATATATTTGATAACATATATTATTATCACTATCATCATTGTGCCTTACGGCGACCGTATAGACGACCTATCGAAACGGTTTTTCCACCTTGTCATAAGCCGATAATATTCGTACACTAAACAAGTGGCAAACTCAATGCGGTGCTTTTTATATGGACTCAATAAACACATTTACTGTAGCTGATTTACATACATACAGTTACATAATGTGGTACGAATAATAATAATAATATGTAGAACAAATTACACATATTGCTCTGGTCACAAACTAAGCTCTAGGCTTGTACTATGTGTACCATAAACAACGATATAATACATATTATGTGTCTGGGACCGACAGTTTAAACTGAGGCACTATTATTAGCGGTGTTAAACAAATGAAATCTATACTTCTATACTAGGTAATTGATATAATAAAGCTGAAGTGTTGGTGTGGACACAGTAATCTCTGAAAGAACCCTTTTATGAGAGCGCGGGACCTTGCATCCACCTGATGGAAAACAGTATACAGGTCTAAGAATGAAATCAGCATTTATTTATACCAAGTTGTAAGTGCTGGTTTCATCCATTATGCTGCGTAAGATGCCTATTCACGCTATATATATTACTTGATAGATAGTTATACATATAGGTGTGAAAAAAAATGATAGCCAATTGTTGAGGAGGGGTGTATTTTTGGATTAGATTTAACATCATGCTACAACCGCCGAACGGGCAAACTAAAACCGCGAGAACTATTAATATTAAACTGCACGATGAGTAATATTTTTCAGAATTTATCAAAATACAATATACGTGGTGGCCTAGTTGGTTAGACCTTGGACTTAAAAACACTTAGGTCCCTGGTTCGAATCCCGGTGTGTACCAATGAGTTTTTAATAAAAAAAATTATGTACATTTGTTTGACAACACCACTATAGTGCCTCGGAGAGCACGTTAAGCTGTCGGTCCCGGTTTCACTATACCAACTTGTGAGACTGTTTATAGATGGGTTATTGAGTCTATTCAAAACATCGCGACGAGCTAGCCACTTGTTCGGTGTAGACTCATACCATCGGCTACGACGAGGTGGGATTAAAACCCCTCCGCTGGGTACCCTGGGGCCGTCTAGGCGGTCTCGAGCGCCGTAAGACACCCGTGATGATACATATATACATATACATATATTATCAAAATAAAAAGTGAAAAAAATATATTGAATCTCCGACACTAAAGTTAAAATGCAATTAAAATGATTGAAAATGACACCATCAAAGTAAAATTCCGACAAACTTAAATGCTTTAGTATGCTCTCAGCATTGTATAAATAATGTACAACAGAAAATGTAATTATTAATAAGTTTTTTAAATTCATAGTCGATCAAACAATCTGAATAAACCCAGTGGCCGCATTACTCTAACATACATCATAGTCGATCAAACAATCTGAATAAACCCAGTGGCCGCATTACTCTAACATACATCATAGTCGATCAAACAATCTGAATAAACCCAGTGGCCGCATTACTCTAACATACATCATAGTCGATCAAACAATCTGAATAAACCCAGTGGCCGCATTACTCTAACATACATCATAGTCGATCAAACAATCTGAATAAACCCAGTGGCCGGATTACTCTAACATACATCATAGTCGATCAAACAATCTGAATAAACCCAGTGGCCGCATTACTCTAACATACATCATAGTCGATCAAACAATCTGAATAAACCCAGTGGCCGGATTACTCTAACATACATCATAGTCGATCAAACAATCTGAATAAACCCAGTGGCCGCATTACTCTAACATGCATCATAGTCGATCAAACAATCTGAATAAACCCAGTGGCCGGATTACTCTAACATACATCATAGTCGATCAAACAATCTGAATAAACCCAGTGGCCGGATTACTCTAACATACATCATAGTCGATCAAACAATCTGAATAAACCCAGTGGCCGCATTACTCTAACATACATCATAGTCGATCAAACAATCTGAATAAACCCAGTGGCCGGATTACTCTAACATACATCATAGTCGATCAAACAATCTGAATAAACCCAGTGGCCGGATTACTCTAACATACATCATAGTCGATCAAACAATCTGAATAAACCCAGTGGCCGCATTACTCTAACATACATCATAGTCGATCAAACAATCTGAATAAACCCAGTGGCCGCATTACTCTAACATACATCATAGTCGATCAAACAATCTGAATAAACCCAGTGGCCGCATTACTCTAACATACATCATAGTCGATCAAACAATCTGAATAAACCCAGTGGCCGGATTACTCTAACATACATCATAGTCGATCAAACAATCTGAATAAACCTAGTGGCCGCATTACTCTAACATACATCATAGTCGATCAAACAATTTGAATAAACCCAGTGGCCGGATTACTCTAACATACATCATAGTCGATCAAACAATCTGAATAAACCCAGTGGCTGCATTACTCTAACATACATCATAGTCGATCAAACAATCTGAATAAACCCAGTGGCCGCATTACTCTAACATACATCATAGTCGATCAAACAATCCGAATAAACCCAGTGGCCGCATTACTCTAACATACATCATAGTCGATCAAACAATCTGAATAAACCCAGTGGCCGCATTACTCTAACATACATCATAGTCGATCAAACAATCTGAATAAACCCAGTGGCCGGATTACTCTAACATACATCATAGTCGATCAAACAATCTGAATAAACCCAGTGGCCGGATTACTCTAACATACATCATAGTCGATCAAACAATCTGAATAAACCCAGTGGCCGCATTACTCTAACATACATCATAGTCGATCAAACAATCCGAATAAACCCAGTGGCCGCATTACTCTAACATACATCATAGTCGATCAAACAATCTGAATAAACCCAGTGGCCGCATTACTCTAACATACATCATAGTCGATCAAACAATCTGAATAAACCCAGTGGCCGCATTACTCTAACATACATCATAGTCGATCAAACAATCTGAATAAACCCAGTGGCCGGATTACTCTAACATACATCATAGTCGATCAAACAATCTGAATAAACCCAGTGGCCGGATTACTCTAACATACATCATAGTCGATCAAACAATCTGAATAAACCCAGTGGCCGGATTACTCTAACATACATCATAGTCGATCAAACAATCTGAATAAACCCAGTGGCCGGATTACTCTAACATACATCATAGTCGATCAAACAATCTGAATAAACCCAGTGGCCGCATTACTCTAACATACATCATAGTCGATCAAACAATCTGAATAAACCCAGTGGCCGCATTACTCTAACATACATCATAGTCGATCAAACAATCTGAATAAACCCAGTGGCCGCATTACTCTAACATACATCATAGTCGATCAAACAATCTGAATAAACCCAGTGGCCGGATTACTCTAACATACATCATAGTCGATCAAACAATCTGAATAAACCTAGTGGCCGCATTACTCTAACATACATCATAGTCGATCAAACAATCTGAATAAACCCAGTGGCCGGATTACTCTAACATACATCATAGTCGATCAAACAATCTGAATAAACCCAGTGGCCGCATTACTCTAACATACATCATAGTCGATCAAACAATCTGAATAAACCCAGTGGCCGCATTACTCTAACATACATCATAGTCGATCAAACAATCCGAATAAACCCAGTGGCCGCATTACTCTAACATACATCATAGTCGATCAAACAATCTGAATAAACCCAGTGGCCGCATTACTCTAACATACATCATAGTCGATCAAACAATCTGAATAAACCCAGTGGCCGGATTACTCTAACATACATCATAGTCGATCAAACAATCTGAATAAACCCAGTGGCCGGATTACTCTAACATACATCATAGTCGATCAAACAATCTGAATAAACCCAGTGGCCGCATTACTCTAACATACATCATAGTCGATCAAACAATCCGAATAAACCCAGTGGCCGCATTACTCTAACATACATCATAGTCGATCAAACAATCTGAATAAACCCAGTGGCCGCATTACTCTAACATACATCATAGTCGATCAAACAATCTGAATAAACCCAGTGGCCGGATTACTCTAACATACATCATAGTCGATCAAACAATCTGAATAAACCCAGTGGCCGAATTACTCTAACATACATCATAGTCGATCAAACAATCTGAATAAACCCAGTGGCCGGATTACTCTAACATACATCATAGTCGATCAAACAATCTGAATAAACCCAGTGGCCGCATTACTCTAACATACATCATAGTCGATCAAACAATCTAAATAAACCCAGTGGCCGGATTACTCTAACATACATCATAGTCGATCAAACAATCTGAATAAACCCAGTGGTTGGATTACTCTAACATACATCATAGTCGATCAAACAATCTGAATAAACCCAGTGGCCGGATTACTCTAACATACATCATAGTCGATCAAACAATCTGAATAAACCCAGTGGCCGGATTACTCTAACATACATCATAGTCGATCAAACAATCTGAATAAACCCAGTGGCCGCATTACTCTAACATACATCATAGTCGATTAAACAATCTGAATAAACCCAGTGGCCGCATTACTCTAACATACATCATAGTCGATCAAACAATCTGAATAAACCCAGTGGCCGGATTACTCTAACATACATCATAGTCGATCAAACAATCTTAATAAACCCAGTGGCCGCATTACTCTAACATACATCATAGTCGATCAAACAATCTGAATAAACCCAGTGGCCGCATTACTCTAACATACATCATAGTCGATCAAACAATCTGAATAAACCCAGTGGCCGCATTACTCTAACATACATCATAGTCGATCAAACAATCTGAATAAACCTAGTGGCCGCATTACTCTAACATACATCATAGTCGATCAAACAATCTGAATAAACCCAGTGGCCGCATTACTCTAACATACATCATAGTCGACCAAACAATCTGAATAAACCCAGTGGCCGCATTACTCTAACATACATCATAGTCGATCAAACAATCCGAATAAACCCAGTGGCCGCATTACTCTAACATACATCATAGTCGATCAAACAATCTGAATAAACCCAGTGGCCGCATTACTCTAACATACATCATAGTCGATCAAACAATCTGAATAAACCCAGTGGCCGGATTACTCTAACATACATCATAGTCGATCAAACAATCTGAATAAACCCAGTGGCCGCATTACTCTAACATACATCATAGTCGATCAAACAATCTGAATAAACCCAGTGGCCGGATTACTCTAACATACATCATAGTCGATCAAACAATCTGAATAAACCCAGTGGCCGCATTACTCTAACATACATCATAGTCGATCAAACAATCTGAATAAACCCAGTGGCCGCATTACTCTAACATACATCATAGTCGATCAAACAATCCGAATAAACCCAGTGGCCGCATTACTCTAACATACATCATAGTCGATCAAACAATCTGAATAAACCCAGTGGCCGCATTACTCTAACATACATCATAGTCGATCAAACAATCTGAATAAACCCAGTGGCCGGATTACTCTAACATACATCATAGTCGATCAAATAATCTGAATAAACCCAGTGGCCGGATTACTCTAACATACATCATAGTCGATCAAACAATCTGAATAAACCCAGTGGCCGGATTACTCTAACATACATCATAGTCGATCAAACAATCTGAATAAACCCAGTGGCCGCATTACTCTAACATACATCATAGTCGATCAAACAATCTGAATAAACCCAGTGGCCGCATTACTCTAACATACATCATAGTCGATCAAACAATCTGAATAAACCCAGTGGCCGGATTACTCTAACATACATCATAGTCGATCAAACAATCTGAATAAACCCAGTGGCCGGATTACTCTAACATACATCATAGTCGATCAAACAATCTGAATAAACCCAGTGGCCGGATTACTCTAACATACATCATAGTCGATCAAACAATCTGAATAAACCCAGTGGCCGCATTACTCTAACATACATCATAGTCGATCAAACAATCTGAATAAACCCAGTGGCCGCATTACTCTAACATACATCATAGTCGATCAAACAATCTGAATAAACCCAGTGGCCGGATTACTCTAACATACATCATAGTCGATCAAACAATCTGAATAAACTCAGTGGCCGGATTACTCTAACATACATCATAGTCGATCAAACAATCTGAATAAATCCAGTGGCCGCATTACTCTAACATACATCATAGTCGATCAAACAATCTGAATAAACCCAGTGGCCGGATTACTCTAACATACATCATAGTCGATCAAACAATCTGAATAAACCCAGTGGCCGCATTACTCTAACATACATCATAGTCGATCAAACAATCTGAATAAACCCAGTGGCCGCATTACTCTAACATACATCATAGTCGATCAAACAATCTGAATAAACCCAGTGGCCGCATTACTCTAACATACATCATAGTTGATCAAACAATCTGAATAAACCCAGTGGCCGCATTACTCTAACATACATCATAGTCGATCAAACAATCTGAATAAACCCAGTGGCCGCATTACTCTAACATACATCATAGTCGATCAAACAATCTGAATAAACCCAGTGGCCGCATTACTCTAACATACATCATAGTCGATCAAACAATCTGAATAAACCCAGTGGCCGCATTACTCTAACATACATCATAGTTATTAGAAGAAAGCTAATAATAACACCAGGATTTTTTTCGTTGCATTTTTATCTTAAATTTAATATGTAGGTAATATAGTAATTTCTGACTAGAAATATAGTTTTGATAAAAAAAAATGTATACAATTTGATAGTTTACAGCATTCCTAAGCGCAAGTTACAAAAAAGAGCGATAAAAAAATTGGCATCCCTCGGTGCCCCAGAATGTTCAAATGGATCTTCTTGACCTTGGCAAAATGGTGGAGCAGAGGTCTTAAATATATTCTTTCCCTTCTAACACAGGTTTCTTTAAACTTAAAAGAAGAGGTTTGTTAGAAAATGTTTAAAAAAACTTTATATGAATTAAAAAAATGTTTTTGTATAACTCCTACGTATTTCGTTACAATAACTTTAACATAATAATAAGAAAAGAAAAAAACAATAGATAAAATATATTTCTAGTATCTAGGCAGATGTCTCTAAGTTAGATAGAAACAACATCTAAATAGGCCTTAAGCAATCCTGCCGAGACACCAGCTGCAAAATTATTAATAAAAATATAAATCCCAGTCCTCAGAGGCTGACTCTGCAAACAAAACCGAAATAAATTGTCGCCCCTACCGTACATGACTATTTTCTTTAGAACTTATCATTGTAATGTTTTCAAGAAACACGCAATGAAGCGTGGTCTCTATGCTGGCTTCGGTGGAGTAACGAGCTAAGATAAAGGGATTTAGCGACATTTTCCCGAGAGAATTTCAAAGTCTAATGCCTTGTATTATTCCTATTTATGGATTTTTGTGTAATTTATAAAAAACATATTTTGTATAGTCCATGTCATGTCAATGTAAAATGTAAATTCAATCTTTACTCTTGTTTAAATGTAGAATATAACCACAAACTCTACAGTTAGAAATAAAACACCACCACTAGGTTCACTGAGGCTGTCTCGGAGGTCTCAGGACAAATGCAACTTAATCTCGTCTCAACTCTTAGATTATAAGAAGTTAATTATCTGAAACTCACTAACCATTCTAGATTAACATTAAGAACATAATATACCATCGGCTACGACGAGGTGGGTTTAAAACCCCTCCGCTGGGTACCCTGGGGCCGGCTAGGCGGTCTCGGGCGCCGTAAGGCATCCGTGATGATATGTACGTATGTGTAAGAACATAATATATTAACATAAGATTATAACTTTCGATAAAATGTTAAATAAAAACTATTAAGTTGTCAAAACAAAGTAACAAAATTAAGATATATAATAATATGTTGATTATAATATCCTAATTTATCATTAAAAAAATACTATACTACATAATATACTGTATAACAGATATTAATTAGTATTTTTTTATTTAAAAACTTTATTGCACAAAGTACAAAGGCGGACTCAATGCCGTTAGGCATTCTCTACCAGTTAAACCTTTGGGACAATTTGATAGCTAGGTAAGGTAGATGTGCAAAAATGTATATGTAAATGTACCTAATATCTAAATTATAAATTTGGAGTTGCTTTGTTCACGGGAGAAGTAAAAAGGTTTTGTATGAACATTATCGGTATGCAAAGATTTATAATATAATAATAATAATAAACTCTTTATTTGCTCATAAGGTTACAAAGGTGTAAACAAGTTTAGTTTGTGTTGTGCTGCTTATCTACCAAGCTGGTTTGCAAATTAATTTGTGATATTATGACATCACTCTACTGATACATTCATTATACATACCTTACATTATAACAAATAGTTATTATTTAGCTACATATTCTTTATATTTATTAATTATATTGACACATTCTATTAAACCCATTATAAGTATATTTACAGATTAAATCAAATTAATTTGATTTAATAATTATTCATTACTGTTAAAAGTTAATTTATTAAATTTATTATTACCATTCATAAACATATTTATTTATATATTTAACACTTTAAATTATTAAAAAAAAATACTTTTATTATTTATGTTAAAAACATTTTATGTAATTGAAAGCTCATGAGATCGGAGTAAATGTATAAAAAGAGAAATGCCGAAGGAATAAGACGAGTATGAACATATTTAGAGACAAATGCCATTTGTCTAGCCTTCCCCGCAAGGCTTCAGAAGAGCTATTACGCCGCACAACGTTAAGCTAAACTTTAACCAAAATGACGTAATAGTCTGTTAATTTTAAATGTCACAAGGTTTGCATTACGTCAGGATTGCATCATATCGATTACAGTTTAGCTTAGCGTTGTGCGCGTAATCACACCGCAGGACAAACAAATATAAACCATAAAAAACAAACCAAAATAAAAGCTGCCAAATGAAGTTAGTGGAAAGAGTATTACAAAAGGCGACATCGGTTAAACTTCAATAATAATTATGGCGCGCATTTAAATTGGCGGTAACTTTTGTTCACATCTATCAATTAAGGCGCTGTCGGTGTAATTATACAATTTGGGGGCACCTCCCCTTAACGGCGTAACTTGGGAACAAGGGAAGGTATATTATGATGTAAAGTGACTTATTGATTTTGTGAGGGCTATGTCGCTCTTGTAATTGTTGCGGCTTCATTTGGCTGATGTTTTAGGAGCCCGATAGACTTAAGACCTGGGTATAGCTCGCTGGGTCTGGGTGCCCATAGCATCGAGACTTATATAGTCTCTACCTCAGAATATACGGGGAAAACGTTAAGTGTGTTCAGGCAATTATTGCTTAAATATAAACTAACGTTCCTTAACGTATAAAATGTTGTAAAGTAAAAAAAAATGTGCACTATATATATTGGCTTGAATCAAATACAAATCATAATTGTTCTTTATTTCAAGAGATAACGAGAAACTGTAAACTAATATAGAATGTATTTAAATGAACTATTTTAGTTATTTATCTAAAAGATTTTAATATTTATTTATTCTTTAAATGATTATAAAGTTTTTCAACTTGGTTAGGCCGTCATTCCTCCCACACATACATAAAAATAAATAAAAACTCTGGCGTTCCACATGTACCTACCTGACCATCAGGGAACATGGTTATTTACTAACTTATGCTCATAGCATATGACAATTTTCCCTCATCCTGCTGAAGAGCACGAGTAGAACCCCCTACGTGATAGTAATAATTAAAACCGAAATTGATATCTTTTTACTCATTAGATACTCTTATTAGATTTTACTAATCATACATAATAATCGTCTGGACACACTTATCTTTTCCATTCGGTATAAAAAGACGCGTAACTTGGCGTCCAGTTAACCGGATGTTGTGCAAAAAACAACAATGAAAATTGTCTGTGAAATCTTTAATAATAATAATACGAGTATAATCAAAATCTGCTGACAGATTTGTGTAATATAAACATATTGAACGATTCTCTCAGGGAAAGATATGGTATTAGCGGTATACGGCCATGAAGGTATATAATAGGAAGGTGCCTTAAAGTCGAAGTGCCTAAAATCGATTAAAATTAAAACAGAAGATGGCCGTCTGCCATATAAACCAAAACAAAAAATATTATAACTAATCAATTTTCAAGGAGTGAAAACGGAATATGTCGGCAACGAACATGTTTGACATTTCCAGTTTAGCTTCCACTTCTATATATTATTATTAGTGTCATGAATACGACTCACAAGCTCTTCGAGGCGAAACAATAGTTTTACCAAATAAATATACACTCACACAAGCCACCCGGGACTTCAGGGTTTGTGTAGGACGGTCTAACCAAGACACATGTCCAGCGTGGGCGGTTAGGCTGAAGATACCCAGGTCTTCCGCAGCTATTTGCTTCATAATGCTTTGTATGGCAATCATGTCTGATACTAACACCTAACTACCAAGATTACACAGGCGCAATGCAGTCTTTTGTTATACCCATGCAATGGACTTATAGCATTGATAACTTAATAGAAAGCGCAAACATATTGTCAGATGTTTTTTTGTTAGGATTGAATTTATGAAACTAACTACGGGTAAACATCAAAATAAACTAACATTTTGCCGACTGGTAAAAACCCCACCTGAAATAAAAATTGTCTATCTAACATATTCATTTAATATAATATAAAAGTTAGAACACTTGATTTCTGCGTTGGGTCAACTATAATGTAACGGACTTAAATTATAAAAAAAAACCTTTAAGGTTGCATAAAAGAAACAAAATGGTAATATGAGGTATGCTAAGCGATAAAGAAAAATAATAAAGTTCACTGATTCCAGTTATCCATCTGTTATTTGAACACAAATATAATACCAACTCGCTCGCACGCCTATTTTGTGGGACCGAGTGACAGTGACAAAAAGACCTAGTAAGAAATTATTTTTATTCCTCGTCTGCACTTTGCTTACTTTACTTAATCCTAAAAGGATTAATGAAATAAAGGACATATGTTTAATAACTAACTTAAAAACGAATCCTATAATAGGTAAACTGTAATAAAAGCGACTTGAAACAACACCAGCGAAGTGAGATTCTTTTATCATGCATTTACTTCATTTATCTAAATCTATGTCCACTCTGAATATGTTTAAGGCCAGTGTATTTGTAAGTATCAAGACTGCTTGTGATGTTGTGCTATTGTAGTAGTGGCGATCATATCACATGACGAAGTGTTTCCGCTAGCGGTTAGAGGAGCCGGCCTATACCAACAGTCTGCTCTGCTGCTATTGTAAGCCGATTAGGTCACAAATGGACGCGAAATCACTTCTGTAGACTTCATAATTAAAAAAATCATAAAAACATTTTTTATATTTTAATATATTGCTGAAATGATTTAAATTAATAATAATATATAAAAATCATAAGACTTTTCACCATGCACATACATGTATATCAATGTGAACAAAATTTAGAAAACGTTTTTTGGGCTAATGACATCTCGACTTTGGAGATTTACCTGTGTATTTTTTTCTTTGCTTGACTAACGTAAGCAAAGATTTTTTTATATACGAGTATTTTGCCACAGCTTAATAATTCATTTAATAATTAATTTATCTTTTTTTGACGGTTAGTTAACTATAACTCTGTGCTATACTACAATATATTTTAAAACACTGCAATGAGTTAAGGTGCATGACATTTTACTTTTATCTATATATATATATATATCATCACGGGTGCCTTACGGCGCCCGAGACCGCCTAGACGGCCCTAAGGTACCCAGCGGAGGGGTTTTTAATCCCACCTCGTCGTAGCCGATGGTATGAGTCTACACCGAACAAGTGGCTAGCTCGTCGCGATGTTTTGAATAGACTCAATAACCCATCTATAAACAGTTTCACAAGTTAGTATTGTGAAACCGGGACCGACAGCTTAACGTGCTCTCCGAGGCACTATAGTGGTGTTGTCAAACAAATGTACATAATTTTTTTGATTAAAAACTCATTGGTACACACCGGGATTCGAACCAGGGACCTAAGTGTTTTTAAGTCCAAGGTCTAACCAACTTGGCCACCACGTACGGCCGTACTTACTTTACTTTTATCTATGTAGTATTATAGGTACAACGGAGAAAATAAATTTTTAAACCACTGTAGAACTTTGTCATCGATTTCTTGTCGACGTGGTAGTCTCCTTTCAGGGTGCGGTTACGAAATGGGTAGTTGAATTGACGATAAGGCAGTGAATATATACTCGTAATGCAATTCGTCATTGTCGCCCCCCATTTCGTAATCGTTTCATTTAGCCGGAATAGTGGGAGCGATTAATACTGTTTAAGAACCATTAGATATTGATTGACCCCATTCATGGATTTTGTAGTAAATTAACATGCCGTGCTCCAATAAAAAAAAAATGTAACCTAAATGCTTTTACTTCGTAGTACGGTTGTAATTCTCGAATAGGTCGGACGCACAGTTACCGAAGCCATTTATGACAAATAAATAAATCTGAGCGCAATAGATTAATTTACCGCCGATGAACAAAAGGCAGGGTTATGAGAATATAATTTGTGTGTAATCGCAGGAAGGCGCCCACACGCAATCCCCATATCGACCCCCGCAGACTTAATAACAAAATAATTCCCTAATTTTGTTCTAAAGTAAATTTCGGAACACACCCCGGAAAATTACCCGTGAATTTACACAGCTTGCCGGATTTGGGGCAAAAATAATGGACTGTATTTGTGGGTTATTAGAATGAACAGTTGACGGCAGCGTGAGATAATATACATTTTGCATCTAAGTCTTGGTTTTAAAGTTCAAAATCCAAAATATATCATCGTTTTATTTCAGTCGGTAATTAATGCACAAAGATAGATTATAGATAGGTCAAAACTAGTCAGGAATTTTAAAAAGCGGGATTAAATAAAGATATATTTTGTAATCCATCCATTTCTGGATCAGAATAAAACACGTTCTTATCATATTTTTATACCCGATTGGATGTTGCTTGATAACAAAAATATTTTAATTATCCTTCTAGGAGATTACCAACACTTCTTAAATTAATTCTGAACGAAACATTAACATACGTAAGAAGATAAAAAACAAGAAGTGATTCGATCAAGTGAAAAACGTTCCGATCTCAAAACCGGTCGGGAATCGATCCCGAGTCCCGTATCACGTATCACACAAACCAACCCACGCTTGCATTAAATATTACTACAACTTTACGAGTTTCCACTATTTTAGTAGTTACGGCAACAGATTATAAAATTAAAATATACGCGTGGGACTATCCTAATAACTGCAATCCTTATGTTGTAATATAGAATTTTATTTAACTTAACGATTTTTTTATTAGTTGATTAAATTGTTAGAGGTCATATTTTATTTTATTAAAACAAAGTTGTTTCTGATTGAGAAAAAGTATAAACAACCCCATTTTAGCTAATCTAGTGCAACTACATAATCATATGTAGGACATTTCAGACATATAGACACTTTCTCTAGGCCCGTACTATATCCAAATAAATACTTTATTAAGCAAATAGGATTCACAAGCACTTTTTCACGTCATAAAGGTACCTTTAGAACAACGCAGGTCGAATAGGTTCTTTTCCATATCCAGAATGTCGCGCACTGAATTCTTTCTTTTGGATAATTTTGTATATGTACCAGAAACAAGGAATTTCATATACATAAACAAATTATAAACATCCCAACCATAGCGAATTCTAAAAATATAATTTGTATGTGCAGTAACTGCTACTTAGGTAGTAAAAAAATATTTTGAAAAAATCGTACCTTACGTAACAATGGAGACGGTATTTTCCAAGAACGGGCTACGACCAAATGTATGTTTGTTAAATATTAGTTTTTGTCAGTATTGTGTTGTTAGACATTAACATTTACATCGGCGACTTACTTGTATTTGTTTTGAAAATATATTGTTATTAGCCAGCTTACCTGAAACAACATTAAAATACATTATTATTTTATTGTTTAAAATGGTTATTGAATAAACATTGGAAAAGCTCCATATTGTATATGATAACAGTTTTGAGTTAATAAAAATAATTATAGCCGTTTTCATTAATTATAAAAACATCGATCAAATATTGAAAACTGGCATTAGAGAGCTGATTAATTATTTTAGAAGGAATAAGCACATAAAAGAGAAGAGCATATTATATGTAGTGAAGATGTGTTACGTAGTAGTATATAACATTTTCCAAGTAACAAGGCTTTAGTCGACGCTCTTTAGGCCAGAATAACATACAAAACACGGTCATTCTTGTCGGTCACATGTATTTAGTGGGCACAGCGCTGGAATCGAATCGCTGCTCCGCTCAGATAGCGTAATCCCGGCCAAATATCCCGGACTGTCCCGGGGTTTAGGGTTGCCGTAAGTTTCATTCTTCAATATCGTAAAGTTTTACTTTACCCAACCGGAATGTTAAAAAAATATTATACAATGATTTCATTGTGCATCAATGAAATCATTGTATAATATAAAAACATAGCTTCAGACAATATTCCTTGAGAAATTTTACGTTACTTATTTGGTGAGATTACCTATATCATAGCTATACCTATTTAGTTATTTATTATATAAAAACTCTTTATTAAGGTATTTAGTAAAGTTTCCTACAGTATTTTTTTATTACATATTACAGTATTACAGATTACATATATATAAACAGATATATTATATACATATAAACAGATTTAAAAAAAGATTACTAATGTTGAAATATCCTCAAATAACATTTAGGACTATGATAGTTGTGTAGAGGCAACCCTAGCGGATAGATTTGGCAAAATGATTGTAGCTGTGTTTCCGATAGACGGCGCGATATGAATTGTTACCACAAATTCTATCAATGAGCTTTGGACGCTGTTTGGGTGACCATAACTATTGGATTGGAAAATGTTTTACGCATTCACCCATTTAGGTTTAAAAATATTTTTTACTTTGCTCCTATAAAATCTTAATTTATTAATATTAGCCCAGCCTATAAAATTCACCACGTAATAGAATAATATATCTAGCAGTTATTTTATTTTTGGCCACTTTTGTCTCGGATTATTATATTTCTTATATTAAAACTATTTGAATGATGAATTACGTATTATATTTACTGCTTTACTGCTACTTAAAAAAACCTGTATAGATTAAGATTAATTGTAACTAATTATAAGTATTACTACTGGGGAGACGGGCTGCTCCTAATACAGATTATTATAACTTACAAGGAGCAGCCCAGCTGTACAGTAAAATTGAGTAAATTTGGTAAATGAATAAACATTATTTTTATTATTCAAAACGTCGCGACGAGCTAGCCACTTGTTCGGTGTAGACTCATACCATCGGCTACGACGAGGTGGGATTAAAACCCCTCCGCTGGGTACCCTGGGGCCTTCCAGGTGGTCTTGGGCACCGTAAGGCACCCGTGAAGATATGTATAAATGATGAATTTATAAATGTGGATTCAATGGTGATTTGGATTCGTTTTGGTAGTTGGGTGATTTCCAGAACGTCCCGGCAAGACAGGTGTCCGCGGGATCACGTGACGAGGGACCATTTGGGGACATAATTGTTTCCAGAGATTTATTTCGCTGAACCGTTTGGGCTGTGTGCCCGTTTTAATGGATTGTAAACGGAGACGATTTATGACACTTTTTTTTAGTAAATATGAAAAAAATGGTATATTTTTGGTATCCAACAGATGTATATTTAAAAAATGCAAAATAAAATTGGAATTTTTTGGGTGACTCTTTGTATCTCTACATGTTTTGTTTTCATCATGAAGGTAAAAACCGTGCTCGTCCGCGCGCCGGGGCGCGTTTTTTAGCTTCATGGTTTTCATTGATTTAGATTACAAGGTGATGGCCGAACTTCTTAGATCTTAAACATACAAACTACAGTTACATACTAAAGTCAGGTTAATAACGCTACCTACTTAAATTAATGTATTAAGCTCAAATATTTTTCGACAACAAAATTGACATTTGACGCAAAAAATACAAGACATTTATTAAAAAAATATTATTTGATTGCTATTATTTGACCATGAAGTGTACAAGAGCTGTAGTGTAGGCCTTGTTAAACATTTTAAAATATATAGCAACTTAAGCTATTATAATGATTTGATGATTACAATAATATTTATTAATACCTTTTTTTTGAAGTTTTTTTTTTTTTTTATATATAACTGTCCTTATTAGTTTATATTTACCTGTTTTTTATTATTTTTATTCATTATTACGTGCTTTTAAATTATATAATTGATCGACTTACTTATTTTGCTATATATACCTACCTCATCTGTGGATAACGAAACGGGTTGCACACATATCTACATAATGTTATTGTAATACGTTTTATATTTAAGTTTCTATGTGCAATTGTTTGTTAACCTAAATAAAATAAAATTAAAATAAAATAAAATACTTCTGTATCTTTGCGGTTTTACTTGTTATTCTCGATATATATAAGTGTTAACTCTATATATCAGAGATTTAATTTTCCAAAAAAAATTACAGCAAACGAACAACAAGTCAAGTCATAATAATTAATCAAATCAAATAATCAAATATTATTTATTTCATGTAAATCTTTACAGATATTTATGAATAGTCAAAAAAAAAAAAAGTTTTAACAATAAGGTCTAGAGTGCGCTTGGTTAGGCTGCTATATATATATTAATTAATAAAAGGTGTCATAAAATAAAAATATTAAAAAAGAAAAAAAAAAAAACAACCAACCGAACGCACGCTACATAACCAACTAGTGTAAGACTAGGTGGTTAGCTGATTCCATTGACCATCCGATTATCATCCGCCATACAAGAGTGCCACCAAGGCGACCAACCTCACCAACCGTATCCACGCCTTAAATATTAGTTCTTATATTATATTATTGTCATTATATTGGCTGTATATATTTTTGAATGACCATCAATCGCATTAACATAGTTATATGGATCGGTATCTTCAAGGGCGTAAACACTAGTTGTAAAGTCGATCCCCCCGGAGACACCCCGGAGAAAAAGGTACCAGCAAGTAAAAAACTCTGGTGCTTCACACACACTAACAGAGGAACACAGCCATTGAGTTACCGATATGCAAACAGCATATGGTAGCATACTTAAAATGCTCTAATCCTACTAAAAGCGTGCACAAAACACCCTATGGCAGATTATTTAACAGTATAGCAATTGGTTACTGTACCAATGTACAGACCTGAAAATACTAAATAGTACAGGCAATTTACTAAATAATAATATATAATAACAGAGTACCTGTATAACGTAAATATAAATAAGATCATAAGATATACCTTATCCAAAGATAAAAAGTGAAATATAATAAAAAATAAATTAAGTAATAATAAATTATTACAATATCAGATTTAACATACCTTACTAGGGTCCTAGTACAATTTAAAACTACAATTGAAAAGGCAATACTAGTTGTGAGACCTCAATTGCAGATCAGAACGGGTCCAGACATCTTTATCATTAATATAGTCATTAACTCTATAGTAAGCCCTATGGATTAATGTTTGTTTTATATAATTTTTAAACTTTATTTCACTTAAATCTATAATACTTTTAGGTAATTTATTAAATAACCTTATACTGTTAATGACAAAACATTTATTGGTTTTTTGCAGTCTAAACTTTGGAATATCAATTTTATCTATATTTCTTAAGTTTAAATTATGCCTGTCGCAATTTTTACTAAACATACTTAAGTTTTTCTTGACGTACAATAAATTCTCATAAATATACTGAGATGGTAGTGTCAATACATCAATCATAGGAAATGTTTCCCGGAGAGAATCACGAGCTTTCATGCCATATATTGCCCGAATAGCCCTCTTTTGTAAAATAAATATAGTATCAAAATCTGCCGCGGATCCCCACATTATAAGACCATACGTCATTATACTGTGAAAATAGGCGAAGTACACTAGTCTGGCTGTTGCAACATCAGTTAATTGTCTGATTTTTCTGACTGCATATGCAGCAGAGCTCAATCTATTGGATAGAGTATTTATATGAGCTTTCCACTGTAGTTTGGAATCGACTGTGATCCCTAAAAACACAGTGGAGTCAACAAATTCCAGATCAGTACCACCTAACTTCACTGTGGAATTAATACTAGTTACGTTGGGGAGCGTAAATTTTAGACACTTAGTCTTCTTAGCATTTAAAACTAAATTATTCGCCGTGAACCACTTCGAAACCATTTCCAGAGTGTCATTTGCTGATGATAGTATATTATCTTTTCTACTAACTTTAAACAGTAGAGATGTATCATCAGCAAATAGCACTATCTGCGCCATCTCCTGAACCATATGAGGAAGGTCATTGATGTATACTAGGAAGAGGAATGGTCCTAAAATTGAGCCTTGCGGAACACCCATCTTTACAAGGGCCCCTTCGGATAGACAGCCATCAATATTAACACCTTGAGTTCTATTGGAAAGGTAAGATTTTAATAGATTTAAAGCTAAGTCGCGAATACCATAAAATTCTAACTTATCTAACAAAATTTGATGATCAACACAATCAAACGCCTTAGAAAGATCACAGAAAACACCAACGAGGTCCTGAGAATTTTCCCAAGCATCGATTACTTCCGCAATCAAACTTGTACCGGCATTAGTTGTGTTTCTTCCTTTTGTAAACCCGTATTGTTGATCATGCAACAATTTATTTGTATTAAAATGACTTAACAGTTGACCGAGAATTATTTTTTCGAAAATTTTACTTAAGGATGGTAGGACAGAAACAGGACGATAATTATTTGGGTCTGTCTTACAACCGGACTTGAATATCGGAACTATTTTACTGTGTTTCATAAGGTCGGGAAAAATTCCTTCATTAACACACCCATTATAAATATCAGCAAGTACCGGTCCTATAGTATTAATGATTGGTTCTATAGCTTTGACCGACAACCCCCATAAATCTTCAGTTTGCTTCTTATTTAACATTTTAAAATGTTTAAGAATATCCTCAACTGTGACATATTTAAAGGTAAAATTAGGTATTTTTGGTATTTTAATATATTGTTTTAAAAATTCCTTAGCTGTACTAGCTGATGATTTAATACTGTTCGTGATTTGTAATGGAATATTAGTAAAAAAATCTTCGAATAATTCAGCAACTTGTTTATTGTCCGATATCATAACTCCATTCTGTCTAATTGAAATATTATTTTGCCTTATTTGATTTTTTCCAGTTTCAGTGTTTATCATTTTCCATACACACTTGGATTTATTATCTGACTGTTTGATTTTAGATCCAATATAAACAGATTTAGCTATGATACAAACTTTTTTAAATAATTTTGAATAATTCCTAACATAATTGTGGAAACTTTGGTCAGATGTGTATGATCTTTTGTCATATAGATCGTATAATGTATCCCTACTTATTCTAATGCCCTTTGTGGCCCAAATAGCAAAATTTAATTTGTCGTTAATTTTCTTTGTTTTTATTTGACATACTTTATTAAATTCTTGATCTATTATTTTATGTAGATTCGCGTATGTAATATCTGGCTGATTAATATTATATATGAAGCTGGACATTTGATTTATTATGTTGTCATTAAAATAATTGAGTTTATTAACTGTTAATGGCCTATACTTAATAATTTTATTTATGGGTTTAATTTGAGATTGAAAGCTAACCAACAAACATTTATGGTCAGAACGCACACCTGTAATAACAGAATTACTTAAGAGTGAACAGTTGGTAAATATATTATCTATGCAAGACCGACTAGTTGAAGTGATCCTAGTTGGCTCCATGAATACATTATTTAAATTAAAGGAATTAAATAATGATATTAGTTTATATTTGTCGCTGTTATTTATTAAAATATCTATATTGAAATCCCCACATATAAAAATTTGTTTATTTAAGTCATAAACTTTTGACAGGACATCCTCCATTATAGTAATAAAATTAGATAATGCAGAGGCAGGGGGTCTGTATATGCATAGAATAATATAAGTATCCATCTCCGCACATGAGATCTCACAAACACGTTCAACTGATAGTTTTACAATATCCTTCCGCTCTTTACATTTTAGTGATTCTTTAATTAAGATAATAGATCCACCTCCCTCACCGGAGTTTCTATTGAAAAAACTAGCAACTATAAAGTTATTTATACTGAAACACATTTTCTCTGCTTTTAGCCAGGATTCTGTAAAACACATCAAATCTAAATCATATTTTTCAATTAATAATTCAATGTCAAGAACCTTGCTAGAGAAGCTTTGTATATTTTGGTGTATTAAGGTAAGTTTACAATTAACCTTCTCTGTTGTCACATCTATAAGTTTAAAATAGGTTGTACCACAACATTATTAGTAATAGTACTAAATGATGATGTGGAGTCAATACTTAATAATATATTATTGGCTACCAATGTAGCAATACTTTTTTGTACCTTCATAGGTAGTTTAAAGCTATCCTGGGTCATATTAATATTCTTAACAAATTTGTTAATATCAAATAAAGTAAACAAATTATTGTAACATGTCAAATTATACATGCAATTATTTAAATAATATATATGTTTATTCTGTGAGGTGGAATATAAGTTTGAATAAAGGAATGTACATATTGTAACATTCCTTACTCCAATTTCAGACAAAAGATCCACACTGTCCAACAAGTCTTTTTTGCTTGTGTTCAATCCATTTCCTACCATAATAACTATATTACTATAAGAATTGTAAAATTTGGAGGAAATGGATTTTACAATATTCTTAAAACTATTACCTGGCATACAATAGTTTGTCACAGAATGATCTAAATTTTAATAAAAAAATTGACCTATTCCTGAACCAATACTGTCTGTGAGTAGCAAGGTGTTGTTGGTAATGTCCCTTGAGGGAGTCACACTGGAATAGGATAAAGATGATCCAGGCTCTGATAAATTTGCTTGATTTTCGCAGGAGCAACAATTCTTATTTACAAATGAGTCAAATCTATCAGCATTATATTTGCTCAATTGAAGAATCTCATCCATGTTTTTTATTTGCTCAGAGAGGTCATTCTGTGACAACTGGTATTTTTCTGTTAAGTCAGTGAGACATAAATGCAAGTTATTAATTTCAGTTTTTGATTTAAGATTATCACTATTATATTGTTGTTGTAAATTTAATATATAGTCACTATTTTGTTTAGCTTCCAACATGAGCCTTCGGCAGTCTGATTTTAATGAAATATTTCTAGACCTAATAAAATTATTGTTTAACTTATTTTTATATTTTTTAATAAATTTTAAAAGCTTAATGTATTTCCTATTGCTAAAATAACCACCATTGATTGAAATCACATTATTCACTTTTAAGTCTTTGTCAACCAACTCATCATATAAACATAATGTTTGTTCACATTGGCACCTCTCCTTCTCCTCTTCAAACTTTTCAATAGTCCTAAGAGCTTCATTGAGCTGCAACTCTAAATGCCTGATCTGATCTAATGCCTGCACATAGTAGTCACTGTACAGGCCAACAGCGGAGAGTTGCTCCTGTACCTGGTCCCGTTCACTACATACATCCTTATACTGGGTGTGGAGTTCACTCAGCTCTTTTTTCAACTCCTTAATTTTGCCATTGATGTTCAATAACTCAGCCTCACCATCATCTCGCTCTTTCAAAAGTTGGTCACACAGTAACTTTGATTTTTTTAGTTCAACCAGAGCAGTTTTTAGTTTTTGTTCTAATTCTACCACAGTAGCTCTTCTTGTGGTAGGAGGCATGACTAATTCTGAAAACAAAATTCACACCCAGTAACTGATCCTCACAAAACACATACCCACAAGTACCTATTACTACAAGTAATAATTTTGAACTAGTACTTAATAATTTAATAAAGTTCTTGTGATGATATGCACTACATAAAAGAAAACCTAAACAGTTTATAAAAAGATGGTTTGTTAGGGTGATGTGTAATGTGTAATGCAGTAATAGTAGGTGGTCATCTAGGCATATGGCATTAGAATATTGTAATATACTTATAATATAGTTCACCATCCATCACAATAAAATACTCTTCCTTGCGGAATGCCTTTACTGTAGAGGAGATTGTCAATGAATAACATACATATAAATACTTAAATGTTATTATTAATCCAAAATAAGATATGTTATTAAAATTATATGGTTAAAAATATAAAAGTTCTTGTTCAACAAACCTACCTACTTATTATAAATTTGACCTCACACTTATTAGTAATCTTCCTACCTGGTTATTAGTTATTTTCCTACATAACATGAAAAGAACAAGAAAATAGTATAGTTAATATTCATAAATATTAACAAGCTAAAATATCAAACTTAAAATTTATAACGATTTCATACGATTGGAACGCCAAACATAAATACCTGTAATGTCTCGTCTGTTAATTTTTATAGCAAAAATTGCTATAAACTATATTTATATTCGATTTATTATAATGTATATAGTGTTTTCAATAAATAATTTACATTTTAAACTATTTAAATTAATTATTTATAACTCCGAACAACAAAACAGCTGTTGACGGTTTTTTTTTTTATTTTTTTTTTTTTTTATTTTTTTTTTATTACAGGCAAATACAGAGTTTAAACACAACAAACAAGATTACAATTATTTAATTAACAATAAAAATGATGGTATTCATTCGGTATCGGATAGGTGGTGATTGTGTGCAGCGTTGTTTTGTGGTGACAGCGTGCCAGCGCGTAGAGGTTATCTAAAGTAATATTCACTGATATGGTAAATTAATATATTTATTAGTTTCTTTGGTAAGTAGGTTCTTTTTTTATTTCTATGTGATTATAATCATTTTTGTTTCATAAAAACTTTTAGCCTAAAATACTGAAAAAAATGATACCGCATTATTTAGCCGCGTCGAGGGAGCAATGTTGTTAAACGACAATGTTAGATCGACCCCATTCATAGACTTTGTATGGCTGCTTACCATCAGCTACAAAGTCACAAGCTTTGCTCCAAAAAAATAAAGTAAAAAGATAGCTTGTTTCTTTTTGAGATGCTTAGTAAACAATTAAGTAATCCAAAGTTTAGACGAATTTTTATAGTCCAAAAATATATAGGTAGTTTAATTACCAAAGACATCTGCCATCGACACAATAATTTATAGATACATTTGGGGTCCTCAGTGTGACACTCCATCCACCATTAGCGCCTAAAAGTTCACTCCCATGGTATAATGCGGTAAAAACAGAATTGCACCTGACAAGTGTAATTGATATATGGGGTCATTAATCAATTGTATTTCGCCGTATAATATATTGGGGGAATATAAAGTTACAATTTGGGGAAGAAAACATAACTCGGATACTTTTGAAAGATTTGTTGTACCTACTCGTATATGGTTTTATTTTTTAAATGGCAATAAAGGTGTTCCGAAATTACTCTAGGTATTTATCACCAAATTAATAGTAAATTATTATTTTACATATTTATTAAAACTCCACCTTTATTAATGTAATCATACAATCTTTAAAAATAATTATTAGGATGCCGTATTTTCTTTTTATAGTAGATTGCCGCATCCCTTAGTGTTGTATCTGGGGTTCGTTGAGACCTAGATTCTCCGGCTGCAGGGTGATTACGCGCACCAAAGTTCTTGCACGATGTACACTATGACGTCGTTTTCTGAGATTTTTTAAAGCTTTCAGACTTGAACATGAACTACGTCATAATGACGTCAAAACGATTCTCGAGCGAACTTAGTGCGCGTCACCCTGCAGGGCCGGGTCCATCGCTAGGTTGGAAGGCGAGGAGAAAACTGCTAACCACCTCGACAAGAAATCGGTGTTATAGTCTCTTGGTATCTGGTGAACTTAAAGACTAAAACATGACTATGTTACGGTTTTTGCATCTGTTTGGTTGGAGACCGGTCGGTCGGCCTAGCGAAGTTATAAATATCAAATGTCTACGTATAACATGTCTTTTAGGGTTTTAAAAAACGTACATATATAATAATAAATAATATTCCTAAAAATAATATTATGCATTTTTATTTTATTTTTACAAACGAAAATCATAAGTTTATTTTTTTGTTTCAGCTATTGTTGGTATGTCAATCACTAAAGATTTTTTTTGTTTCAGCTATTGTTGGTATGTCAATCACGAAAGATTTTTTTGTTTCAGCTATTTTTGGTATGTCAATCACGAAAGATTTTTTTTGTTTCAGCTATTGTTGGTATGTCAATCACGAAAGATTTTTTTTGTTTCAGCTATTGTTGGTATGTCAATCACGAGAGATTTTTTTTGTTTCAGCTATTGTTGGTATGTCAATCACGAAAGATTTTTTTTGTTTCAGCTATTGTTGGTATGTCAATCACGAAAGTTTTTTTTTGTTTCAGCTATTGTTGGTATGTCAATCACGAAAGAATTTTTTTGTTTCAGCTATTGTTGGTATGTCAATCACGAAAGATTTTTTGTTTCAGCTATTGTTGGTATGTCAATCACGAAAGATTTTTTTTGTTTCAGCTATTGTTGGTATGTCAATCACGAAAGAATTTTTTTGTTTCAGGTATTGTTGGTATGTCAATCACGAAAGAAATTTTTGTTTCAGCTATTGTTGGTATGTCAATCAAAAAAGTTTTTTTTTGTTTCAGCTATTGTTGGTATGTCAATCACGAAAGATTTTTTTTGTTTCAGCTATTGTTGGTATGTCAATCCCGAAAGAATTTTTTTGTTTCAGCTATTGTTGGTATGTCAATCACGAAAGAATTTTTTTGTTTTAGCTATTGTTGGTATGTCAATCCCGAAAGAAGTTTTTTGTTTCATATATTGTTGGTATGTCAATCACGAAAGATTTTTTTTGTTTCAGCTATTGTTGGTATGTCAATCACGAAAGATTTTTTTTGTTTTAGCTATTGTTGGTATGTCAATCACGAAAGATTTTTTTTGTTTCAGCTATTGTTGGTATGTCAATCACGAGAGATTTTTTTTGTTTCAGCTATTGTTGGTATGTCAATCACGAAAGATTTTTTTTGTTTCAGCTATTGTTGGTATGTCAATCACGAAAGTTTTTTTTTGTTTCAGCTATTGTTGGTATGTCAATCACGAAAGAATTTTTTTGTTTCAGCTATTGTTGGTATGTCAATCACGAAAGATTTTTTGTTTCAGCTATTGTTGGTATGTCAATCACGATAGATTTTTTTTGTTTCAGCTATTGTTGGTATGTCAATCACGAAAGATGTTTTTTGTTTCAGCTATTGTTGGTATGTCAATCACGAAAGATTTTTTTTGAACCTATTAGTTTGAACGTATGTTGATGAAATATAACTTAAAAATTATGTCCCGCTACAAAGAATCATAAAAAGTTTACTTGGTTAAATTAATAAATTAAGGAATTCTACTTTATCTAAAATAACATGCAATTTGACTTCTATATTATGGTAAAATAGGAAATATTATCATTTAGATGCTGTAACTCCATTTACAAATCTATAGAGTTAGAATTACCGATGATTTTGTTTTACGTGTTTTACGTTATATACGTGGTGGCCGAGTTGGTTAGACCTTGGACTTAAAAACGCTTAGGTCCCTGGTTCGAATCCCGGTGTGTACCAATGAGTTTTTAATTTAAAAAAAATATGTACATTTGTTTGACAACACTACTATAGTGCCTCGGAAAGCACGTTAAGCTATCGGTCCCGGTTTCACTATACCAACTTGTGAAACTGTTTATAGATGGGTTATTGAGTCTATTCAAAACATCGCGACGAGCTAGCCACTTGTTCGGTGTAGACTCATACAATCGGCTACGACGAGGTGGGATTAAAACCCCTCCGCTGGGTACCCTGGGGCCGTCTAGGCGGTCTCGGGCGCCGTAAGACACCCGTGATGATATGTATGTGTTTTGTTTTTCAGGCGATATAATTACACGTTATACCATACTTCTCAATATTCCGGTTAGACAAAACAAATATATTTACATTACTCTAGTTTGGAATTTAAAATAACATATAATTCAAACCACAAAAAACTTTAACATATATGACGTTAGCTGGTTCTGTAGGCAAAGGACCAAGATTTTCTACAGAAAAAGCTATTTATATTTTTAAAATAGATTTAGATCGATAGTTAATAGTCATAGAATATATATTATTATTATTATTACACAAAATGATATGATTTTGATGACCTTACTTACTGTTCGTAATAATAGTTTATTCAACCTTAAACTCGAGAGAAGAGTATGCACCAATGGAATAACATTTACTATCTCTTTATATGCAACGAATCAGAATCTGGTTTCGTGTTTTTTAATACCAAAAAGCTTTAGGCAGGTGCACACAAACTGTTAGTCATGCTATGTCAACGAGCAGCAAATGCTAGAAGCGGCAGTCTGCTTGTTGCTTTCTAGTAATGAATGATAACATATGTCATATATATTATTTTTCTCTACCATTCTATTTAAATAAATTAAAGTTGACACACTTTAATTTATTTAAATAGAATGGTAGAGAAAAATAATATATATGTACGGAACTAGAGTGCTAAAGTATGTAATATATCTTTTATTTAATTGTTATTAGGGATACATACAGAATATAATCAGATTAACAATCATCTTAGAATAACAAAAACCAAAATAGCATGCACTAATTATGACACAAAAACAAAAACATCTGACACACACTAAATACAAAATTAATAGATATATAGAATGGATAAAATAAGTTTTATTTTTATTTTTTTAATAAGTGTTAGATAAACAAGGCCCCGGTCGGGGTAAACAGCAATTAATCAATAAATTGTATTTCATGTATTAGTTTTTTTAAATTATGCTAACGAAATATTGAAAATATTAATATACTGCTTATTGGGAACCCTACCTGTTGGCAGCGATCTGGAAGAAGTTTTTTGTTTATTATAATTTTGTTTAGGTTATTTTTATTTTTTATTTCTTAGGTACCTATATTGTTTTTTTTTTTTTAGGTTTTAATTTTGTTCTTAATTATTATATAATATTAATTTGAATTGTTATTTCAATATATATATGTATATATCTTAATGATATGCCAATCATTCTGCAGAATCTGTATGTATATATAAATAACTGCAAATATTATATTAAGTATAAGAGCATATATAATACTCTATAGATATAATAATACCTATTATAACGTGACTCCCCTTACTCATATAAACCTTAAAGGTTTTCGGCATGAAGCTAAAAAAACGCGGCCCCGGCGCGCGGACGGGCACGGTTTTTACCTTCATGGTTTTCGGGTATATACGGGTGATTACTAATATTTTTGTAAATTAAATATGTAGTAAGCATTAAATAAATAAGTATAGGTTGACTTCGGAAACGTTATTATTATGCAGGTACTTTCTACTACTACTCAGGAAATTATTATTAATTTCTTATTATAACATTTTTTTTTATTAATCAATGGATTATGTTCAAATAAATAAATAATACAAAAGAGACTTCTCTCATATTGCCCTGGTCATAAACTCAACTAGACGTAATACGAACAATTACCTAATTAATACGTGTTATTTTAGCTATACCCAAGCTGTGAATCGAACCCCCGACCTCCGGATACAACGCCAACGTTGGGTTCCACTAGTAACCACTACACCACAAAGGTGGTCAAATTTATATTACTAATTAAATTAAATATTTTATTATGTATTTACGATAAGCGCTCATTAATAATATCAGCAATTTAAATTCCATTTTATATCTATTTTTGTTCTTCTCTTTATTGTGTTAGGATAAGCAGTTAATTTATATTTGTGTAATTATTATATATAAATATGTGAAAATAGCGTAATTCATGGTGTATACGGGCTTCTGGGTATCAGCCTAGTACAGTACCTATGTAGAATATATATATATATATATATATATTGCATTATATAGCTTTTGTTTGTATACCTATTGTAAATAAATAAATTCCAATTAATAATTCTGTGTATGAAACACAATTATTTATTTCAGCCATGACATTTAAAACATAATCTTGGAATCTAGCATACTGCCTATCTGCGTCTTGTAGGTGGATGTACACCTGTCTTACCTACACTAATAATAAAAACAAAATTTCCAAAATATTAATTAAACAAATTTCATGTCTACACACAAGAACGTCTACAAATATTTTTTATACATCCCCAGCTACATATAGCTATGTGTATGGACTTCTCCTATGCACAGCGGTCTCTATAAGTTACGAAGTGTTTCCGGTAGAGTGGTTCACCAACCGTTTTGATTGATCGAGCTTTCTTGGTAGAGGCACGAGTTAAGGTTTAATCAATTATTTAACTAACGCAAACCATCACCTGCCTTTGTCTACCTATTAGCTTCTATACTTCTACTAAGTGTATTTTAGTTTATTTTTCATTTTATAGTATAATCTCCTTATTAGGTATAAGTAGTTCCCGGCACACTATATTTAAATTTTGAATAAAATGTTTTTGGTTGTCAAATGTCTGCGCTAACTTCCTTTACTACACCAGACTTTGACGCTAAATATACTTCAGCGTGTTACCCAGTAGTCTGTTTAGGCTGGCTTGTAGTACCAAAATGTCATCTGTCAAATGTACTAAAGTCGGCCAAAATCTCATGGCAATCCACCTTGAGATTTAAGTGACTTCATTTTAATAAAACTAAAGAACAAATCACAAAATCTCAGCAAAAGATGAAAAATCTCTTATTTGATATGACAGGTATTTTGACATTATGTGTTGGTATTGTGATTTTTTTTTTCTATCCCATGATATTCTGATGCACCTATACCAGCTGTCATTGGACTTCCAAAATAAAACTGGTACATTCGGTTTAATTTTCCTGCACTAAGACACATCCTGTATCATTTATTATTACAAATATTTTTTAGCTACCAGTCAACATATTATTAAAATCATAAATTAATTAAGTGAATAAATTGGCCAATGTTAAATATTTGGAAAATAATTTAAGCAACACAAAATATTATAACATATAAATAATTACAACAGTGTGTATAGTTACCCACGCGAGACGAAGCCCCAAGAAATAAACAATTTCGCGAACCACTTGAAGTCGTCGAGCCCCCTTCCCAGAAAAAACACCTAAAATATGAAAGATGGGAGCAGAGGGGCGCTAACGAACGGAGAATGTCACCATGTCTGTCGCTGAAAAAATATTCGTGCGCCCTCTCAAGTGTTATCAACCAAATAACTAAGCAATTAAAATATGCTATCAATAATGAAAATACTACCAAAGTATGAAGACACTTTTTAAATACAATACTTTTTGATGTGAGATTTGTATTCAAGATAGTTCATAGTTTTTATAATATTATTTGGCTCCGTATTAAATCTAATCAGTGCCTGCTGCTGTAAACTTTATTTTTTTAAATATTATTTTTACTTATAAATTGGGTATCAGAGTGATATGTCCAGTGGATAATGCATCAAGTTTACAAGGTTAGTAAACACCTGGAGACCTATTCTACTATCAATTGCAAGTTAAAATTTGGCAATATCCTATACAAAATGTGTCAAATTTTAACTTTCATACGACGTTGATACACAATTGATTTACTAAAGCCCCAGGTAATTTGCTCAAGTTGAATTTAGTTTTCCTATCCAATACAAAATTTAACTTCACTATGTTTATATAATATATAAAATTATTCGTCAAATTCCGTCAATTATAAGTACGCCTGTGTGTCCCGCGGGTGCATTAAGACTTCGCCACCAGCAGCCATCGCCGGGTGGTCTCGGGGGACTCATTCATTGATATTAGCGATCGAATCCCCCGCTCTGCCCCACCAAGGTACTGCGCGGGGGTTTACTTGACAATTATTCCGTAGCTGATAGTGACCGTTTAATTTCAGTTTGCAATATTTTGGTTATGTTACACAGGAAGTTAATAACTTTTTAAGTTAATGTCTAATGTTGACCTTAATACTCTGATATCCAATTCATTTAATTCAATTATTAGTAAAATAAAGCCCCTGGTCAATACACTGCCACATACTATTCATAATATAACTTAAGAATCAGCAATATAGTATTTACCCAGCTATTGTAAAAAACAAATCAGATGATATATTGACTTTTTACAAGAGTCATGGTATGACAACGCCATATATGATTAAATAACATTTTAAGGCAACATTGAAGTTCGGACTTGTAATAACCCAATGTAAAGAGATTTTTCCAAAAAAATATTTTATACAAACCATAAAATATAATAAAAGTGATAAATGTTGTCTTATAAATATTGCTGCAATTATCTAGGCACATCGCAGTCCGATACTTTAAAACGGAATACCTGACCAGAGTTATGGAGGTCGTGCTGCGCCCACAATTTCAGGAACGCCGCATTCAGTCCCGATTCCGGATTCAAGTACATGTCGATGATCTCGACCATCGTATTCGGACAAATAAGAATACTTGGCAGCGTGTTTACGAAACCTCATATAATATTATGTCCCTCAATAGCAGTGGCCGGACGACTAAAGGCCTTCTTCTATCAAATTTATAATTGGTGAGTAATTATAAACCCTAAGAAGAGCTTACCACTAATTCGGTGTAAATTCAGAATAACATCGGAAACCCGGAGACCGTCGAAGCTGTCTTTATAATGATGAATAAATAATTATGAGATTTATATGTATCTTACAATATTTAAACATTTTAATTTATAAATCAATACACTTTAACTTTACTACTACTACTTTAACTTTTTTAAGGAAACTATAATTTTTCTAGAAACATTACTAAAGTATATTTAATATTTAAAAACTAGCTTTTGCTTTGCGTGTATTAATAAGTTTTTCCTCAAAGAATCTTAAAATATTTATGTATATAACCTGCACCCCCTTGTAGGTAGAGGTACATATATCTAAATGTAAGAACTACGGAAGTTAGTATCAAAATCTGTTCAGTAGTATTATTGTGAAAGTGTCCCAAACAGACAGACAGACTCGCTTTCGCATTTATAATTTAGGGAAGGATTTTATAGAAGCTTACGTGAGCACGCAGCCTGCTGCACCCCTTGCCCTCTGGGTATGTGACTGTAAGGATGTGATGTGTGGATTGCTTCGGGCAAAATTTGAAAAATATGTGATCGAAATATAGAAAGGAGTTTAGTCTTTGTGAAAATTTGATTGCAATGTGACAATAATCGATAGAGATGTCGCTGGAACTTCTAAAAAAATCAGTGTATAATATATTTTTTGTAAATATTCAAAATATATTTTTTCCTGTAGGACGAGTTTTCAAAAGTCTATTTTGAGTCAAAAATGAAATAACAAATCCAGACGATGATATCAGAATAACCGTTCAAAAAAGATGATAAGTTAAAGCTATAAAATGGAAATTGTGGTTTTCTTAAATTTTAATATAGTTAAGTGTAGCGATTCCTGAGAAGGGGTAGTGGGCGGGCGCTATGACAGGTCGGCAGTGATAAATATTTAAAACATAGCTCTTTCGAGTCGGTTCAGGATATTTTAAAACGATATCGTTTAATATTTGATCTATGTAAAATTCAAAATATTTCAGGAACAACATTCATGAATTTCTGTACAGGAATTTATGAAAAGTATCTAAAGTTTAAAAAAAAAAATTAATAACCTAGTAGAACAAGTCTACACTTATAGGGACTGGTGTTTCATGTACATGTCCTTTAATAAATTAAAAATTAGCTATACATTACATAGCTCCGATGCTCTGTTAATATTTTAATCTACCATAAAATGAGTAGCTTTACCGACGATAGCATATTTAGTATTTTGTAACCAAACGCGTTGATAAACAATATATATTTACATTTAAGGGTTTTTTTTGAATCACTTAAACAAATGAACGGCTGGTAAATAATACTTGTATATAGAAGAGCAAGATAATAATCGCTTAGTTTTATTATGATTTCTGCCCAAAATGTAATAAAATCAATTAAAAGTGATTATTAGTAAATAAATAATATAGTTAATATTGAATAGACTCCTTTGAAGTAAAGTGAATAAGTCCACACGTCGCTGGTAAGTCGGGAAGCTGGACGTCTATGAAGTTATGCATTACTTTCCGAAGCACTTCAAACTTTGCCGGCTTCTGGTCCACAGAAAAATCTTTCAGCTGATTACATCAAGCTTCAGATTAAAATTGCTGCGAAAACTTAATGGTGACGGGTTTTTTATTGCTATATTTTCTAGAAAGTTGTGGTTTTACTTGTGCAATTAATTGATAACAAAGATAAATAGGTAGTGAGCGAGGGAGCTATTACTGGCTACCATCAAGTATCTAACGCGTGTATAGGCACAGTTGAGCTCTCCACCAGTCGTGAGGATTTAGTCGCGGTTAGGTATTTTATCATTTTACCAACACTTGACTAATAATAACTTATGATTATGTTTTTAAACTGTTGATTGATGTTGCCAGTAGGTGTAGATCCTTAAAACTACTCAAAATTCTATTGATAATATTTTAGACGATCGCGCCGGTTCCCATGAAATATATGATAAAATATTTCGAATAAGCATAATAAAATAAATAATTATAAGTGTTATTTTTTTAATTAATAATATCTATATTATAATTGGACGTGTTAACGTAATTTTAAAACTGTAAATTGTGTATATTGCATAAATTTCTAACACTGGATATAATTCAGAATTTCAAATACCTACATTTGTGTACATACATATGTACAATGGATTTATAATTTGCTCTATACTATGTATAAATCCATGAAGTAGGTACCTAATAGGAAATTAAAAAATATTTATATAATTTGCGATTTTTTTCTATCGAGGAAACTTTATTATTACGTTATTTAAGGTATTCTCGTATTCGGAGGTCTATATAGATTTGCTTTTTAAGGTATTCTCGTATTCGGAGGTCTATATTGATTTGCTTTTTAATGTATTCTCGTAATCGGAGGTCTATATTGATTTGCTTTTTAAGGTATTCTCGTATTCGGAGGTCTATATTGATTTGCTTTTTAATGTATTCTCGTAATCGGAGGTCTATATTGATTTGCTTTTTAAGGTATTCTCGTATTCGGAGGTCTATATTGATTTGCTTTTTAAGATATTCTCGTATTCGGAGGTCTATATTGATTTGCTTTTTAAGGTATTCTCGTATTTGGAGGTGTATATTGATTTGATTTTTAAGGTATTCTCGTATTCGGAGGTCTATATAGATTTGCTTTTTAAGGTATTCTCGTATTCGGAGGTTTATATTGATTTGCTTTTTAAGGTATTCTCGTAATCGGAGGTCTATATTGATTTGCTTTTTAAGGTAATATCGTAATCGGAGGTCTATATTGATTTGCTTTTTAAGGTATTCTCTTTTTAGGTCTATATTGATTTGCTTTTTAAGGTATTCTCGTATTCGGAGGTCTATATTGATTTGCTTTTTAATGTATTCTCGTATTCGGAGGTCTATATTGATTTGCTTTTTAATGTATTCTCGTAATCGGAGGTCTATATTGATTTGCTTTTTAATGTATTCTCGTAATCGGAGGTCTATATTGATTTGCTTTTTAAGGTATTCTCGTATTCGGAGGTCTATATTGATTTGCTTTTTAAGGTATTCTCTTTTTAGGTCTATATTGATTTGCTTTTTAAGGTATTCTCGTATTCGGAGGTCTATATTGATTTGCTTTTTAATGTATTCTCGTAATCGGAGGTCTATATTGATTTGCTTTTTAATGTATTCTCGTAATCGGAGGTCTATATTGATTTGCTTTTTAAGGTATTCTCGTATTCGGAGGTCTATATTGATTTGCTTTTTAATGTATTCTCGTATTCGGAGGTCTATATTGATTTGCTTTTTAATGTATTCTCGTAATCGGAGGTCTATATTGATTTGCTTTTTAAGATATTCTCGTAATCGGAGGTCTATATTGATTTGCTTTTTAAGGTATTCTCGTATTCGGAGGTCTATATTGATTTGCTTTTTAAGGTATTCTCTTTTTAGGTCTATATTGATTTGCTTTTTAAGGTATTCTCGTATTCGGAGGTCTATATTGATTTGCTTTTTAAGGTATTCTCGTATTCGGAGTACTATATTGATTTGCTTTTTTATATATTCTCGTATTCGGAGGTCTATATTGATTTGCTTTTTAATGTATTCTCGTAATCGGAGGTCTATATTGATTTGCTTTTTAATGTATTCTCGTAATCGGAGGTCTATATTGATTTGCTTTTTAAGGTATTCTCGTATTCGGAGGTCTATATTGATTTGCTTTTTAATGTATTCTCGTATTCGGAGGTCTATATTGATTTGCTTTTTAATGTATTCTCGTAATCGGAGGTCTATATTGATTTGCTTTTTAATGTATTCTCGTAATCGGAGGTCTATATTGATTTGCTTTTTAAGGTATTCTCGTATTCGGAGGTCTATATTGATTTGCTTTATAGTAAAAAAAAATCTGGAAACGACATTGCCTGCCATGCGGGCAATGTCGTTTGTATAACTTATAATGCATTATAATAACGCTTTAATCTAATTATAACTATTTCAAATGTACGTCCACATCAATATATCTCATTTACATTCCAGTGAAGTTTTAACATGCAGAAGGTGGGCCCACCAAAAAATAATTACCATAGTAAATTATTCCTTTATTATGATAACATTATTAGGTAATTTGAAAGGTAAAATATGACATTAATTACTGTCAGTCTGTCAGGAGGGTAAAACAATAGGTTTTTTCGTCAGGTCAGGAGGAGTACTCTTTAAAAATATTAATTGTCTTTATAGTAAAGAAAAGATATAACAGAAAATTGAATTATTGTTTGAGTAGGATAATTCTAAATTTAAGAAAGTAAAATCTTAAATAGGATTGTATGCTAAAAACTTAACCAGACGCGGGCGCTGCTACTCATACAGCGTAGCAGCGCAATCATAATTTAACTATGATAAATTGTTTAATTATTTATTTAACAAAAATGTATGCAGTTATAACCATATTAATTACAGTTTACATAACGTATACAGTTATTATAATATGGTGGCCGCGTTGCTCTAAGAAGTTTAAAAGCAAGTTAAGCAAGAGGATGCTCTGATTTTATTATAAAAGCATAGTTTTATTAATTATTGAAAAAAAAAACCTTTTCTTAATTTACGAGTATATAGTAATAAAAATTGGATGTAATTTTATTTACATTAATTAATATGATGTTTTACAATGTTTTTGTGAATGCATAAACACCCTCTTATATGATAAAAGGGCAGTTTTTATACCACTAGCTAAGAAAGTAGTTTGAAATTTGTAGAGTACCTAGTTCATAAATAAGTCATGATAGTGTGTAGTTAGTTAACCTATAGTTGGGGAATTCGGGTATTGAGGAAAATAGCTAGTTAAGTATATTTAATAATATCTGTCTATAAATTATAAATTAAAACTTACTGTTATCGACATATATTGCCTAACACTCGCTAAGTTTTATATTCCACACTGTATTTATATACTGTGTTATCAAGTTGTAAAAATGGCAAAATGTCTGGGTTAATCCCTCCGCTGGGTACTCTGGTGCCGTTTAAACGGTTAAAACTTGATGGCCGTTATTTATTTCCATTTAAGTTGTAAAAAAACGGTTTCGAATTGTATTTGTACCAAAGAGTGGCTCTCCTAGCTGATGATGAAAAGCTGGTACCGACCCTTCGGTCACGGTCGCTGGCTGCACTTCATTTGAGCGTCTATGCGACCCCTCCATGGATATAAATGTAAAAAAAATATTCGGTTACTATACGTAGTCCGTACTGTAATGGACGCTTTTATTGCCGTTTCGGGGTGTTTTTTGCACTGAATTGCTTAACTGAATATTGGGTTATATATATCGTGTAATGTAATTTAATTTGTGTGGGAATTCTTATTATGTTATTGCGGAGGGAATGGTTACATTTTTTAGGTTCGTAACAATTCGCTCACAAGTACATAAATCAAGAGTGATGTATAAGTATGGTCATTTAAATTACAAACAGTACGAATACGAAGTAAAAAATGTTCATTATGCACAATTTACACTAATCGTGAATTTTTTATTTTTATTTTTTTTATTGAAGCACGACATGTGACTTTGAATCTACCTGGTGGTAAGCAGACCTATAAAGTCCATGAATGGGGTCAATCAATAATTGTTCTTAAACAATATTGATCACTCCCATTATGCCGGCTAAATGATGCGATTACGAAATGGGCGTCGACAAAGACGAATTGCATTACGAGTATATTTTAATATACTCGCTGCCTTATCGTCAATTCAACTACCCATTTTGTAACCGCACCCTGAAAGGAGACTACAACCTCGACAAAAAATCGATGAAATAGTCTCCTAAAAACGGGTGAACCCACAGACTAAAACCGAAACAGGACTAGGTCTTTTGACGGTTTTTCCATCTGTATGGTCGGTGGTAACGAGACCTCTCGGTCGGCTTAACAAAGTTATAGAGACCTTCCTCCCACCTAAAAAGCCTAGAACCTTGTCGGTTTTAGACGTATTGCTTAGAGTTTACGGCCTTTGGTTACAAGTACAAAGTACTCGTAGGGCCGAGTTGCTAAAATGTTTATTTCATGAAGAATTCTCCGTAATAGAAGTAGAGATAGAGTCACAGAATAGTTGTAGTAGAATGGTTGTTTGGGCAACATTGATATAACAATAATAATTAGGGACACGCAATCCTCGGCCCGAAACACCACATCTGTCAGACTTGGCGGTCCCTTACTCCACTACTTATCCAAATAAATAACAACCGCATTGTATAAAGATGTCAGACAGAATGCATTTTTGACATATAATTATAAAATATAACAGGCACGTAATAAATAAATAATATAGGTAGAGAATACACTTTATTTTTATTTATTTATTATCTTCTTAGCCCCAAATATCTAATAAATAATATATAAGCAAATAGATATATAAAACTCCTTATTCTATTGTTTTAAATCCTGCTACTTGTTTATTGAGTAATTTTAAATGTTATTAATTTGGAGAAAACTTTGCTGGATTGTGTAAAATTAATATATTTCTAGACTGAATGTTATGCCAAAACAATAAAATAAAAACTAAAACAGTTTACAGAGATCGCTATCAATCTGCTTACAGACAAATACAACTTTTACTTATTTACCTACCCACAAGATTTATATAAATAATAAATAAAAATAATATTTTGTTTTGTTAGTAGGCAAGCAGTCGGTTGTCGATCTGTTGTTAGTAGGCAAGCAGTCGGTTGTCGATCTGTTGTTAGTAGGCAAGCAGTCGGTTGTCGATCTGTTGTTAGTAGGCAAGCAGTCGGTTGTCGATCTGTTGTTAGTAGGCAAGCAGTCGGTTGTCGATCTGTTGTTGGGAAATTATTTATTTTTTGTTTGTGTATATTGTTTGTAGTTTCTAACCTTGTTCAGACCAATTTTAATAACCATTTTAAGTGAATTTTGTAAAATTCTTATGGAAAATAAATTTCTTTAAACCTGAAATAATTTGATAATATGTAAAATAATTATTTATTTTAAGCCCTTAAGATATAAATAATTTTAAATTGTAAAGTATCTATTATTCCAGATGAACATTTAATGACAAGATTTTATTTATACCCAAACTGTAAAACTAAGTTTACTTTAATATTACTTAACTGTGACTAAAACTATATTACTCATAACAAAAAACACCTCCTTGTTCGCCTCATAAAAAACAAAAATAATCGCTCCGATCCGTCTAAATGGCCTGTTTACGAGGACTGCACGCGTTTACAACTTTGCGTATGACGCCATAGAAGGGCCATAGCTTATACATTACAATCCAAACTGAAATAGTTAAAAAACAGGGTTGAAATTTGAATAATATAGCTCGGTGGTCCCGGTACAGTGCGCCCTGCCGATTTAGAACTTAGCTCTAACAAATAAATGTCACCACTTTTCGAGCTTTACGATTTGCCGTATGCGGGCAGTTCGGGTAAATAGCTTTTTATGCCACAATTATAAAGGTAATGTTTTAATAGCGACATACTCAGAATATTTAATGGCAAAAGTAACAAATGATTAGGCATTTAAATCACATACTTAATTTGCACAGCTTTTACTACATCTGATTTAAAAAGTAGTTTTTCGCATTTAAAAACATTTAATTAGGTACTTTATAAGCTATTAAATTATTATTTATATATCTTGGTATTATAACTGAATATTTATAAATCCAAGTTGGCAAAACAATAACGCCTATTTTTAAAATCTATTCCACATGTGACTTGTCCCAGACCTTAACAAACTCATGTTTATCTAGACGACACAATTCTCCGCTGATGGAGTTTCTATGTCTAATCATTTTCAGAAAATAATTAAAAATATTGTATTATTATTATAGAATATAAGTGCCTAATAATTATATGACATAATAGATTATTCCTGGCGTAATAAAATTTGCATAGCATATGATTTAATATGAAATTTATTTTGAATTTAGTGCAGTATTTTGGGATTTGTACAGAACTGTGTTATTTAGAGTGGATAGGTTATAATAAAACTATTTATTTAGGAGTAAAGTTTTAAATATGTACTCACCGTCTTGTTTGACCGTATTCCCCAAGGGTGCACACGCAGCCACCCACAGTAGCAGTATCCACCTCAGCATGAGAGGGAAGCTGCCGCCGCGCTGCAGCTCCGGCTGGTTGTGGAAGTGGCGCACCGTGGGGCGCTGGCGCAGCGACTCCGCGCGCTCCATGCTGCCAGGGGGACGCTCAACACATTGCGCAAGCACCGCGCTCTACATAACGATACGCTTCTCACTCGTAATGTCATTGATAGGTGTTTCTGTCCACGCCCAACAATCTACTTCTAAGTAACGAATTACATTAGCCACAAGAACACCAAAATATAACTAATTTACTGCTCCTAAATGAATTTCATGGGCCAGAAAGGTGATAAATTCCAAAGTTCGGGTCTACTTAAACGAAATATTGCCGGAATAATGCCAAAATTAAGATGGACGAGAGTTTTTTTACCGCGGGTCGACCAGAATCGAGGGCATTAACGATATTTAAGTTCCCTAAGGTGATTCGGAGAAAACGTGCCCTATCGATGGCACTCGGAAGGTGACCCCAATAAATAAAAGCGCGTACTGATCGCTTGATAAGCCTGGCTTTTAGTCTTGATGGAAAACAGAGTTAATAGACTCCCGTTGTGAGGTGACAAGTGAAAATGAAAAGTGGCTCAAAGTTCACGAGTCGACATTTGTCTACGCCATTCAAAACAGACGATAAATTATAAACCATTAAAATTATCGATTACTTTACTAATTTAGTCAAAAGAAAACATCAAAACAATATCATATGTATGTGAAAAGCAATTTCATTAAAATTTGGTAATAAGTAAAAATTATCAACCATATAAAGTGTTATAAAGTTTTTTTTACAAAACTATTTTGGCAAATTAGTAATTACCTAGTTTTGCAACATTAAAATATGTTGTAAATTGAAGGCGAATACTTAGAAACCACTACTTCTATTATGTGTAGATTATATTTTTCCCCGAATTTTTCAAACATCGTTCCATCGATAATAATGTCATTTCTGTTACAATTTAAAATGAGTTTGTTAGCGTGACAAAGACCACTTAAAGCGTAACCTATCAACATGCCTTATTTTATATTCATCAAAGCCATTTTATATCGTACAGCATTTAAAATAAGTGGCAAATTCATTTACAAGAGTTTAGTGTAATTAATGTTATGATTACATTTATTGATTAGTTTTTTTTTAATTTTTTGACCAAAAGCAATTTCATTATTTATTATTTAAGTTACATAAAAAAATAATTACATTAAGTATTACTGACATTGACAAAAAAAAGGAATTAAAACAATTTTTTTTTATATTCGCATACATTGGCAAGTTTACTCTGCTGCAAATAAAATCAAAATGATTTATTCAGAATCATTTAGTCGCGCGGACGGAGGCTATCCAAATGTAAAGTTACAGTCTTCTCGTATTTATAGATTGTTACTCGATTAATTTATAAAGCTGTCTGTGCTTTTATACCAAGTCCTGTTTTTACGATCATTTCGTATTATATTCAAAGAACTGGTTGGAATTCTGCTTCATCAAGCTCGTCCCTTTTTGGTGCAAGTCACTACAGATGTATAGTACGCTTCGTTATTATTGACTAATTAAAAATGTCTTTGGATAAAAAAATAATAATTATAAATATTACGTTTTTCTTGTTATTTCAAGTACAACATAAATTGTAAAGGATTTTATTATCACAAACAAAGATAAGTTTTGAAGACATCCGTCGGGCGCAACCGTAAGTGGATGTAAATTCCCACCACTAAAAAAGTTATAGCTTAATTTATAACCCCGACCCGAGGCACAAGAGCCCGTGCCTTAATAAAAATATAATCGGAATAAAAAACGCTATTCATGGGGCTCAGGTAAGCAGTTGGCGCAGCACAAAGCGTGGGTCGCGAAGCACATTTCATGCCTATTCATGGTTTGTCAAAACCTATCCCGACCGCTGGACTTTATTCTCATTTTAGTCCCATGTGAGACTCTCTGACTCTTGAGTGTTCAATTGTATTTTTTTTTCTGTCAAAACGTTATTCGTACCTTTTTAGTTAGCATTTAAAAGGGTTTCCTTATTATTGTGGATATACAAATGATTTACAAATATAAATATATTATTATTTTATTTAACTACTGCTTCATTTTTAAATAAATATGAAATGTCGCCTTTAATAAAACTATTGTGGTATTTGGTTCTAATTGGTCAGTAACATTTTATTATGCAAGTTGTTTATTACGAACGAACTAAACTATAATATTCTCAATTTTACGATTATGTCTCGATTTTTAATAATCTTAATTAGTAGCGCGGCGAGATTTTTACAACTCCTTTACAACGTTCCTCAATATTTAATCGTTTTATATTTGTGTTATAATCTAGCGCGCATAGTGTTCATTAAAATATTCTATATTAACTATAATTTTACTAATTAAATGTTGTGTAAAACTTTTAAAATATTTTATATCAATAACGATTGGATAAATCCCTCGACTGGATTTAAGGGCTTTGTCTATGAATCTCTAATTGGTTCCGAAAGGTTTGGCCAGAAAATGTGCATTAATTATCGTCGACGTTTCTCTAATTGGCAGGTCCCAAGGGTCCGCGAGACGCTTCGGCAGGGGAGTGGACAGGGACTCCCAAGTATATTTAATCACGTGAAAATTGCTGCTTGCACAATTGCAGTTAATTTATGCTTTTTAACAGCAGACTCAATAGGTTTTAATCCATCGTGCCTTAGTCATTATTGTTGTAAAATAAAACTACTAAAATTAGCTGGAATATTTTGAATAGTTGATGATGAATTTAATCAAATGCTGTTTAATTATTTACTGTTGGATAATTACAAAAAAAAGTTAATTAAGTATTTTTTAAATTGATATTGTATTAAAAAAATACACGTTATTAATTGATGATAATTAAACGCCCATTAAAAAAACGTATTAAAATTACTTCAAATTGTACAATTGTTATATTACAATTTGGAATACCTATATAAATAACAATATATTATTAAACACAAAAGAATATGTATCGTATCCAATGTAAATAATAAAACGAGTGAAGTAATCCTAAATAAAATATAAAATGTATGTGACCTTATCTTTGGGAAAGTTTTTTTGCAGAGTTACATAAAGGGGGCGGGGAAGTGTGAGAGCGACGGTCGGAGCATCCCCAAACGTCAATCAGCTGCTAACTGTGGGGAGAGGGATGTACTCATGCGACTAAATATAACATTATACATTAGTAGCATTGTTATTCAGAGCTTTGCGGAGATTTTGCTTCATTGTGCAAATCATTTACAGCCAATATTGCAGTTGCAATATTAGCTTTTGTTAACTTAATACGGAATATTAACTGTAATTATTGAAGTAAAGGAGAAGAAAACCTCGAAAAACTTTAAGATAAATAAGAGAAAAACTTTCAATTTGGGGCTTCGATACTAAATAAGCAACATCGAAACACGATGAAGCTCAATATCCAGAAAAGGTCTTCGCAAACACAAATAAGGCTTAAAAAATATTGGCACAACGCTGCGGTGCCTTATTGCCTTGACTTCCTGAGGGTCGGGAGACGCGCGACGGCTTTCGGATTGGCAAACGTCAATCACTGCTGAGACGAGGTCAGATTAGTCAGTTATACGCATCATTCCACTTTCTTCTCCCAAAGGGTAAACATTGTAATATATTTACTTTCGTGCAACTAATAATTGAACGTCTAAACGTGAGATTAAAACGTCAATCGAATTTGCTTTGTACCTTCTCTGCCTTCATTCTTTATTTGTCGTTTTATAATTTTGATGGAATTTGAATACTAATAAATAAGTCTTCCAGGTAAACCTAATATTAATGGTGGATAATTGATAATATTTTCAAATATATTATAAAATACTCAAGTAGTTATAAGACTCAAACAATGAAAATGAAGAAGAGAAAAAATAAAGATGCAGTATTCTTTGTGTGAACAACTCTATACAAACAGTGGAAAATGTAAACCGGATTCATTGCTCCCAGATGAAGGAAAAGAAACAAGTACAACCTCTGATAACTTCCGCTGCCCAAGAAATAACACTTTAGCCAACTTCCAATTGTAGCTTTGTATTGTGCCTTTGAGTTTCGTTGTGAAATATTATTCTTATCGCTTGTTCTTTCCCAGAGTATTTGCGTTTGGGCGTTAGTTACAGCGGGACTATCGCCTTGCTTTTTGTTGTGGATGGCTCCAGCGGGCTGATGAGTTATTGCGTTGCTCGCGGCATCGTTAACCCAATTAATTTCAACGTTTAACCGTCACTCCAAATGTACGTACTCAGTGATTAATCGCATTTATGACTTACTTAATCTAATAATATTAATGCTATCTATCTGTTTATTTACTTATTGTTTTTGACATAACTTCGGTTAAATAAGGACACTACTCATTCAAACTCAGAGACAAATGATTCTCCCTCATAGGATACAAAGCCACCAGAAAAAGTAAGTAGATACGAGTATCAGACGATTTGCAAATCAAATTGCACTGCAGTGGCTAGTGCAGAGGTTTTTGTGGACGGGTTAGAGAGGACCCCCTAATTAGCATATTCCATCGGAGTCACCTCCCCGACTGCGGAAGCATTGCCAACATCCTTCGCGTACACTCCGCGGACCGTCACACTGTTCCGCAGACTTATTGTCGGTATGTTGCTGATTTATGTGATGATTGGCGATACGGACGCGCTGGCCGGACTAAAACCTTATACAATTCGACACTACCGACGAAGCTGTGTTTTACCTCGCACGCGAAGTGGTTCGGACCAACCGCACATAACAACACAAGAACACTGCAGCTGTGAGGGATGTAGGGTTATTATACACAAAAAGGATTATATTGTTGTAATGCGAGGGGCGCGGCGCGGGGGGTTCGGCGCGGCGGCGGACGTGCGCGCGGCTCGGTTTCGGTCGCGCACTGTCTCGTTTCGTTTGTTCGCTCACAAACCCCGGATTTTCGCCCCCGGCTCTATATGACGCGTTTCGTTTCACGCAGCTTTACAATGTAGAGACTTCAAAAACGTTTGTAGAGATAATATTCTGACTACCGATGGGTATTTTTCTTAGATTTTACTGAATGAATAAATAGTATAAAAGATTATTTCACATTTTAAATATGTTTATAATTTTAAACTGTGTAATATCTTCCGAGAAACGAAACGTTTATTTTGTATATTTTTTCTCTTTCTAACAAGGTATAGTGCAATAAGAATAAAAAGCCCAGCAGATTCACGTGTATCAACCCTTCGACCAAAGGAGAGTTAGGGCGGTTAGGGCTAACAAATTAGAAAGGGGAGTTATACGTTCCAAAACGTCTGGTTTATTGACATTTTGTAGCGCTTTAATGAAGGTTGTAGCTTAAAAGGATCGAACATTTTTATTGACAACTCGTAAATTTTAAACTTAACACGACTTTTAATTGTTTTTCTGTGAATTTACGAGATGATTTTAAAGGCTCTTTATTTTATATTATTTTTGATCGAAAAAAAGTCAATCCTGTTATTAAACAAAAAAAAAATGCTGTAATTACTACAAAAAAAAAAATATTATAATTATTACAATTGGTTTTAGAAAAAAAAAAATATTGAACTCAACAGCGCCACCTTTGAAATAATTGTGTACTAAAAGGTTATCAAGACATGAAAGCAGTTCGGTAAATTGTTAACAGATGTCATACTGGTGTTAAATTGGATAACTTTAACTTCAACTAAACTTTAGTGCAGACTCTATCTATTGCAAAGTAAAGATTACTTTTTATTATCCAAGCGATTTAAGAGAAATGTGCCTAACTAAGATTATTAAAAGTGGAATTAAAAGGGTTTTAATTAGTTTAAAAAAATATTTGTTATTTTACAAATTGTTACATGAAAAACCTTTTTTTATAAAAAAAAAAATGTTATAAAGTAAAGTTATTTTATTGTTTGGTTTATAAAAAATAGTTATTATAAGAAATATCTCCAAATTAATTATTATATAATATAATATGTAATATATCGTTGCTCTGGTACACATAGTACAAGCCTAAAGTACATTTTATTATATTATTATTATTGTTAATTTCTATGGCTTAGCTAGCAGTTTTATAACTTTTTATTTATTAGTATTATTTTAGGCGTTCCATAATATTTCCACCGTTTAAATATATATTATAGATTATTGCCATAGCTTAAATATATTCCAATACCGAATTAGTACGGGTAGAGACCTTTTCAGCACTACATCCCTAAGTCCAACGGGAGCTCAGAGTCAGGAGACAGAGTCCCATGTCCATTAGCTAGGGGTTTGCCATAGTTTAAATATATTCCAATACCGAATTAGTACGGGTAGAGACCTTTTCAGCACTACATCCCTAAGTCCGACGGGAGCTCAGAGTCGGGAGAGAGAGTCATATGTCCATTCGCTATAGTTTTGCCATAGCTTACATATATTCCAATACCGAATTAGTGCGGGTAGAGACCTTTACAGCACTACATCCCTAAGTCCAACGGGAGCTCAGAGTCGAGAGACAGAGCCCCATGTCCATTCGCTATGGGTTTGCCATAGCTTAAATATATTTAAATACCGAATTAGTACGGGTAGAGACCTTTTCAGCACTATATCCCTAAGTCCAACGGGAGCTCAGAGTCGGGAGACAGAGTCCCATGTCCATTCGCTATAGTTTTGCCATAGCTTACATATATTCCAATACCGAATTAGTGCGGGTAGAGACCTTTACAGCACTACATCCCTAAGTCCAACGGGAGCTCAGAGTCGAGAGACAGAGCCCCATGTCTATTCGCTATGGTTTTGCTATAGCTTAAATATATTCCAATACCGAATTAGTACGGGTAGAGACCTTTTCAGCACTACATCCCTAAGTCCAACGGGAGCTCAGAGTCGGGAGACAGAGTCCCATGTAGTCATGTAGTCCCATTAGCTAGGGGTTTGCCATAGCTTAAATATATTCCAATACCGAATTGGTACGGGTAGAGACCTTTTCAGCACTAAATCCCTAAGTCCAACGGGAGGTCAAAGTCGAGAGACAGAGTCCCATGTCCATTCGCTATGGTTTTGCCATAGCTTACATATATTCCAATACCGAATTAGTACGGGTAGAGACCTTTACAGCACTACATCCCTAAGTCCAACGGGAGCTCAGAGTCGGGAGACAGAGCCCCTGTCCATTCGCTAGGGGTTTACCATAGCTTAAATATATTTCAATACCGAATTAGTACGGGCATAGACCTTTCAAGCACTACATCCCTAAGTCCAACGGGAGCTCAGAGTCGAGAGACAGAGCCCCATGTCCATTCGCTATGGTTTTGCCATAGCTTAAATATATTCAAATACCGAATTAGTACGGGTAGAGACCTTTACAGCACTACATCCCTAAGTCCAACGGGAGCTCAGAGTCGGGAGACAGAGCCCCTGTCCATTCGCTAGGGGTTTACCATAGCTTAAATATATTTCAATACCGAATTAGTACGGGCATAGACCTTTCAAGCACTACATCCCTAAGTCCAACGGGAGCTCAGAGTCGGGAGACAGAGTCCCATGTCCATTAGCTAGGGGTTGGCCATAGTTTAAATATATTCCAATACCGAATTAGTACGGGTAGAGACCTTTTCAGCACTAAATCCCTAAGTCCAACGGGAGCTCAGAGTCGGGAGACAGAGCCCCATGTCCATTTGCTAGGGGTTTGCCATAGCTTAAATATATTCCAATACCGAATTAGTACGGGCAAAGACCTTTTAAGCACTACATCCCTAAGTCCAACGGGAGCTCAGAGTCGAGAGACAGAGCCCCATGTCCATTCGCTATGGTTTTGCCATAGCTTAAATATATTCCAATACCGAATTAGTACGGGTAGAGACCTTTACAGCACTACATCCCTAAGTCCAACGGGAGCTCAGAGTCGGGAGACAGAGTCCCATGTCCATTCGCTATGGTTTTGCCATAGCTTACATATATTCCAATATCGAATTAGTACGGAGACCTTTACAGCACTACATCCCTAAGTCCAACGGGAGCTCAGAGTCGGGAGACAGAGCCACATGTCCATTCTCTAGGGGTTTGCCATAGCTTAAATATATTCCAATACCGAATTAGTACGGGTAGAGACCTTTTCAGCACTACATCCCTAAGTCCAACGGGAGCTCAGAGTCGGGAGACAGAGTCCCATGTCCATTAGCTAGGGGTTTGCCATAGCTAAATATTGTCCAATACCGAATTAGTACGGGTAGAGACCTTTTCAGCACTACATCCCTAAGTCCAACGGGAGATCAAAGTCGAGAGACAGAGTCCCATGTACATTCGCTATGGTTTTGCCATAGCTTACATATATTCCAATACCGAATTAGTACGGGTAGAGACCTTTACAGCACTACATCCCTAAGTCCAACGGGAGCTCAGAGTCAGGAGACAGAGCCCCATGTCCATTCGCTAGGGGTTTGCCATAGCTTAAATATATTCCAATACCGAATTAGTACGGGTAAAAACCTTTTCAGCACTACATCCCTAAGTCCAACGGGAGCTCAGAGTCGGGAGACAGAGCCCCATGTCCATTCGCTAGTGGTTTGCCATAGCTTAAATATATTCCAATACCGAATTAGTACGGGTAAAGGCCTGTTCAGCACTACATCCCTAAGTCCAACAAGAGCTCAAAGTCGGGAGACAGTGTTCCATGTCCATTCGCTAGTGGTTTGCCATAGCTTACATATATTCCAATACCGAATTAGTACGGGTAGAGACCTCTTCAGCACTACATCCCTAAGTCCAACGGGAGCTCAGAGTCGGGAGACAAAGTCCCATGTCCATTCGCTATTTGTTTTGCCATAGCTTTCATATATTCCAATACCGAATTAGTACAGGTAGAGACCTTTTCAGCACTACATCCCTAAGTCCGACGGGAGCTCAGAGTCGAGAGACAGAGCCCCATGTCCATTCGCTATGGGTTTGCCATAGCTTAAATATATTCAAATACCGAATTAGTACGGGGAGACCTTTTCAGCACTATATCCCTAAGTCCAACGGGAGCTCAGAGTCGGGAGACAGAGTCCCATGTCCATTCGCTATAGTTTTGCCATAGCTTAAATATATTCCAATACTGAATTATTACTACCATAAATCAGTGCCTGGCGTGAATATGTTGACAACTCGACATGTAGGATTTTTTTTATTAGTGCAAGGGCTTCCGCGCCCCTGAATTTATATGAAAAAAAAAATACAGGTCAAAACATTCGTTATTTTTTTTTGTAATTTCACTTGGTAATCACAAACATGGATATCTCTGATTTTGACGTTCATGACTTGACATATCTACTTATTAAATTAAATATATTTGGGTTTTAATAAATAAGACTTTGCTGGAATTTTTCTTGCACCGATTTCCACTGCATAAAGTTGAGTTTTAAAACTGTTTCTATTAATTTCATTTGTGAGATCAAAGTATTTGTTCGACTTGATGTTGTGGTCCTTAGGAATGTTTGTTTCCCATGGAACGGTGAGTTATATAAGTATTACTTTCTTCAAGCACCGAGAGTATATCATTATCGCTGGTCTATTAGGCTTAATCTGCTAGTTCGTCTGGAATTTTGCAGTTTCTTTTAAATGTACCCATGAATATTTTCCAGTTTGGTGCTTTGCCAGGATTGAGAAAGGTTTACTTTGAGTTTTTCCTCCTTTACAAAAGTAGTTAATCATTCATTTGTTGATAATTCTTTTCTGGTTATTGAGACTTACAGCTTCACGAATAATTTATAGAACTTTATCATGTCGGTACGAATAATGGTGTTTTTCGAGTAGTCTTGCACCTAACAAGTATCTATATGTCTGGCAGTCCCTACGGCAACACCGCATAACCAATATGTCTTATCTGTTGCTTTCACCCCATTTAAAAGGCATTAAGATACAACTTAATAAGTGCCGGAGACCAATCGTACATGAGTGTGCGCCAGTTCAGGACTGGATGAATACAAACTTCCCCTATAGAAAGCTATTCATTCTATACTTCCAGGCTCATCACGCGAACTCTGTAGCTATGATGTTCATCGTTTTTAAGGAAAGATTTAATAACATCTTTAGCACATCTTTTTCTTCCAACCAAACCCTCTTATATTGATCTGTGCACCGTCCATAAAAGATTTATGGGACTGAAGTTTTGACTCCATTTCAGAGGTGTTTATGTATAATAATCTGATTGCATCTCTCAATTGGGAGAGATTGGCAATCAGATTACCCCGACAGTTACTCAGGATTTATTGCTTGATTACTCGTAGATGTTTATACAACTCAGATGGCTTTTTAAAATTCATCCCAAAATGCTGCTGTTCCCTGAATAGCGTGGAGGAGTCAGCGTCCTGTGCTAATCCAAGCCAATATTTAAGTTTCCTTATCACAGTTGAATCGAGATTTACTAGAAGAGTTTTGTTGAAGTCGTATACAAGAAAAAAACATGTTAGACGAGATGTTAAGTAGTTGTCATAAATCCAAGTTTTCTTGACATTACTAATTGGCTCTTGTATCATCACGGGTGCCATACGACGCCCGAGACCGCCTAGACGGCCCCAGGGTACCCAGCGGAGGGGTTTTAATCCCACCTCGTCGTAGCCGATGGTATGAGTCTACACCGAACAAGTGGTTAGCTCGTGGCGATGTTTTGAATAGACTCAATAACCCATCTATAAACAGTTTCACGAGTTGGTATAGTGAAACCGGGACCGACAGCTTAACGTGCTCTCCGAGGCACTATAGTGGTGTTGTCAAACAAATGAACATATTTTTTTTAATTAAAAACTCATTGGTACACACCGGGATTCGAACCAGGGATCTAAGTGTTTTTAAGTCCAAGGTTTAACCAACTAGGCCACCACGTACTAATTGGCTCTTGATCCACCTTATTGATGTCATTAATAAAGCGTTCCACAACCAAATCAAATTACAGTGTTCTTCCTTTAAAATCGATCCTTCTGCCCAGGAATTTGAAAGGTATCGCTTTCTCTGCTGGAGCTTCTTTCTGCCCTGCTATGAATAGTTCTTGGTCGTATAATGTTTTGTATTTCGTCTGCACAGATACAGACAGAAGCATTTTTATTGTTTTGTTTTCATGCCTATCGACCATACACAACTCGTCTACCACATACATTCTGCTGGCAATAACGAAATAAAACATTGTCATCAACAACAACTGAATCTGATAGAAATGGTGTGGAGTTTTATGGAAGAAAATGTAACTAACAAAAATGTCAACACCTCCAAATGCAATAGAATAATTAAACGAAATGTTGTCTAGTGCATAATGTTAAGAATTAATATTGTGAGCTTGACAAAATTTAAACAAAGAATTAGGTACCTTTAATTTCAAACTTTTAACTTACAAATTCTGTAGCTTAACTTAAAAAATAGATAAACCCCTTATATTTGTGATCACTTTGTGGTCCGTCTGTTCACTAGAAATAGAAACATTCACTTCAATTGTAACTTAAAGAAAGGTAATGAGAATATTTGAAAAATCATTAAAAGCCGATTTAAAAAAAACGTATCAAATTATTTTATTTCTAGTAAACGAGTGTTACCATGCTAAGAATCACATTTCTTCTATTACTATTTTTTCTAGTAATGCAGACTTTTGTGTAAATTAATAATATTTTCTGTGATATTTTATTATTAACTAACAATTTAACATGGTGAATATGTGGATAACTCGTTGGTGAACAACTTAATAAGTAAAAACTAGATATATTTTGATATGTTTCTAAACATTATTTGAAATATTGCCCAATAATATGATGAAATCAAGTAAAACATTTAAATTTGGTATAAAAATGGATTTACCAGAAAAGGTCAAATTTAAAATCGCTCCCCTGTAAAATCACCATTTTGGACATGTCAACATGTTCACGCCAGGCACGGAAATATTAGCCATAGAAAGAGATTGTCTATATTATTAGCCGAATTATTAAAATATAAAAAAATGTCTCTATCACCATAAAATTATATAATACAGCTCGATCGATTTCGTTATAAATTTTGTAATGCTAATGATTCATTTGTGGGACTATTATTATTATTATACTCGTAGTATAGACAAGCAGCTTTCGTTGATGCATTTATATTACTCTATTACTTTTATTTCTTTATTTTTTACTTTTAATTTGTGTAATCTATTTTTAAATATGTTCACATTTTAATATTTTTTTTCCACTATCTGGTATGCTATTGGTTCAATACACGGTTTTACAGAAAAAATCTGAAAGGGTTTGAATTAAAGGTAAGTTGAATTTTACTTTCACCAACCGATCATTTATTTTTGGTTCTAATAATATTTTTGGTTCTAATAATGTTTTTAACAGTGGAGCACCATAATAAGAGTTGAGAATTTTATGTGTTTCAATAAGGTCTCCCCTTCTCTTCTGTTTTAAGGGTATTTAGTAAGAGTTTTATGCGTTCTTCATATTATTTGGATTTAATTTCTCTAGGCATTTTTTTTGTTCTTCTTTGGACTCCCTCCAGCGGTTTATATAGTTAACAATGTATGGGTTCCATATTTGATAAGCATGTTCCAATATAGGTCTTATGTATGATTTGTATAAAGAAATAGATTTTAGAATACAGTTTTAGAATAGAGTTTGTCTTTTTAATAAACTCCATAATATGGGATTCCCATTTAAGTGTGACCTGTGAACTTACTGCTTTAAGCCGAGTACGAGCCAGGTAGTATGGAATTTTAGTATTGTTCTTTCAAGTAAAGGACATTTATTTGTGTTCAGCCAAGCACATATTCAGTATGTGGATTATCAGCTGGGTCTTAGGTGATGCTGATTTCCAGTGCTATCTCTAGGTTTCCAACACTAAGGGTGGGTCGTTTCTTACCCCAACTCATTACTTCCAACCGTTAACATGTTTTTTAAAATGCTGTTTAAAAGACTGAAGAAATGGTTGCGCTTGCTAAGCAACGAATATTAATCTTAAAATAAGTATTTTTTTCATAATAATACATCTATCATCAAAGTATAACATTTTGTAATATCACGACCCCACCTTAAGTTTCTAAAGCTACAAAACGATGGTAAACCAGCGGTGCATCTGTATCCATCCGCTGATTTTTATAATTCCTGGACATTACATCAGGTGGATGACATGTTAAGCTCTTTAAAAAAATCTCTACTCGCATATCTTTAGTTCTAGAAGAAGGAAAAAAGAAATGTTTTGGGTAAAAAATAACAAATTTAAAATTTTACAGAAAGGAAGATTTTATTTCCATTCAAGTTGATATAAAAAGTTATACAAAAGTATAGCACATACAATACATGATGTCGTATAAATTTCATTATAAAATAGTTAATTCTACTTAAAGCTAATAATATTTTTATCTACAAATTATACGTACAGTGATATAAATTTTGCTATTATTGACTGGTATATTTATACAAAAATATATATAAGTACTAAAATTCTTCCACTGGGAGCTATAATATTATAAATCTGAAATGAAAATAACGCCAATTAACATTTCAGCAATACTTTCATTTCTACATATCGATTTTGTTTTTATATATTGGACGGGGATATAAACAAAGGAATAAATTATTATCTTAATATCTACATAAATCCTACTAAAGCTTAAGATATGGACGGCATCATCGCGTACTTAACATTATGTTGAAACGAACAAGAATTAAGGCTTTGAGGTAGATTCTAAAGAAATTTCGAATACAAAGATGGATTCCACACCAGACATCAGTCACTTGTTTAGTTAAAAATCGTATCGCTATTAATAAAACAATGTTTTCTACCTACTTATGTTTTTATACAGGTACTTTATCGAGCTAGTCTAAGCTAGTTAATAGCTCGCAGTGGAAGTCAACACAAATTGAGCAATCATTCATTAAAGTCATTCTTTTTTTATTTACCACTTCAAGCTAATGAACCTTTTCTTTGTGTGAAGTCTCATGATCGGCATGACCATTGGCATGTCCATTGGCATGTCCATTGGCATGTCCATTAGCGTGTCCGTTGGTATGACCGTTAGTGAGGTGGCCGTTAGTATATCCGTTGGTAAAGCCGTTTTTGGTGTAACCGTTCGCGACTCCGTTGGATTTGGTATGTCCGTTGGCAATGTGGCCGTTGGTGACGTGGCCGTTGGTTTCGAGCGCTGGTCGTTTAGGGTGGCTCTTCTTGTAGGCTTGGATGTAGAAGTTCATGAAGAGAACGATGAATATTGTGGAGTGGAGAATAAGACCAGCTGCAATAATCCTAAGAAACAATAAATACATGTTAATTGACTTGTTACATTTATAAAATAGAAATATTTATATTTAGAGATTATTTCCGTTATGCTATAGAAATAAGTTATATGTGTTTAGTTATTTTAGCGTTTTGTTTAAATGATATTATAATGTATTAAAATAATATGTTTTTAAACTTACTTTGGATATCCACAGTCGCAGATAAGCGCACTAATGGAGTGGAAAAGCACCATGAAGAATTGAATCTGCGAATGATTAAAATAATATTATATAACTTAAAATTAATAATTTAAATAATACTCGTACTTCTCTAGAAGTAATAAAAACCGTTTAAAAACATATATTTATATTAAGTGTAGGTAAATAATAATAAGAAAAATGTCACAGATGACGATGACGATGATGGTGATCACTCTGATGATGATGAAGAAGTAGACGACCTTCTGCGGTAAAAAGAAAAAACACATAAATCAGGAAACAACTGATTGGCATTAATTGTATGTTACTCATGTAATTGTTATTGTTGTTAGATCTAAAAAGTATTTTCCATGTATGGAAATATGTTTTTTTATGACGTACATTTAGAGTTTCACGCAACAAAGAACATTCCAAAGAGTCCTAATACGATCTTCAGATTGTTAGCTGGTAATCGCTTCCGACATTCATATGTTTAGGCTATGCTTTATTCATTCTAATATTCGGGTGTTACCAAAAGTTAAAAAAAGCTCTGAGGCAATTTTTATAATTGAATACATTCCTTTACTATAGGAGTATTATTTTATAACTTATGAACTTGAACTTTGATGTTTCTTATAGGATATCATTGTCGCGTGACTCGGGTCGTTCTAATTATTTTGTTGTGGCCTGTAGCATGATAGTTAGTTATTATTTTTTAGCTTTGTTATTGGTCATTAGAAGCCGTGATGGTTTTGCGTTAACATAATAAGCCTTGAATTTAATTTTTCTCTTTTCATCATAAAATGGATTGAATTGGATGATCTATTCGAGATTTATGTTGTTATTTGTATCAATTTTGTTTCTCTTTCTATGTTTATATCAGTGTTATGTTATATTTTTAATTAAAATTATACACAATTTGATTATTATCAAAATTGATGATTTAACATAACATCTAAAACTATAATAATATAACATAAAAAGAAGATACAAAAATACACATTTATAAATATATACTCGGTACCATTTGTGACATGTTATAATGTTACCAACCGAGTATGCTCGCTGTGTTACCCTTTGTATCTCCAAGCTAATCTTCTGTAGGAAAAATGACTGATAAAGTAGTTTGCCAATTGATTTGGCAAATTTCTTGGCCTCCGAAGACCACGATCCCAAGGTTTCAAGCAAAAGGAAGAAATGCAAAGGAGTCACGCAGCAAGGAATAATAAATCTTTTTTGAATAAATAGAATTTGAAATGGTTGATTTCCGCCCTAGAAGCGACGGCACCGGCAGAGTTGAAAGAAATTTAAATGTGTCGGAGCCAAAGTGGCATCCCAAACTTATAATTAGTAAATTAACCATAAATAAAAAATAAAAATTGTAAATTTGATTATTAAGAAACAAATTAAATAGTGATAAGATTAAAACAAAAAGGGTGGGTAACTGGTACTGTACGAACTAGGTTCAGTGGTCTACTTCTGTTATTTCACATTTATGGACCGCCCCGCTATTGCTTAGGGCAATAGCAGGCATATGTACGACATTAGGTCTTATAGTTTAAAAAAATCTAATGACCTCATTTTAGTCCTGACTGTAGGTATTTATAATGTAGATTGGTTGCGTTAAATTTTCAGTTTAGGTAGTAAAGTTACAAAGATGTATCTTCTCCTTTTTGTGGCAATCTAAGCTTAAGATTCATGCTTAATTTCGAAATCAGATATCACCTAAATCAAATGGCGGTGTATAAGCGCACACTTAGACCTTTACAATATTTTTTAATATATATTATATTATATTTATGAGTTATTCGTACTAGGATTATAATATAATATATATAATAATATATAGATATTATAATATAACTATAATCTTTATATATCATGTTAAAATGATCCTTATACGTAGTTAGGCACAAATTGTTCGTCAATCGGCACAGCGATGTGGAAACACCTAGCTTGTTTGGTTTAGAGGCATATCCTAGGACGCCTGGGACTTGCGCAACCGAAATGCCGTCTCTCGTCCTTTCGCTAATTCTGGGTGCGCCGTTCGAAGCCGAATTGTCCTTATTAGTTAATTTTACTTTGTATTTAAGAGTATTATTTATTTATTTACTTTACAAATAAAAAGGATTTATTTAGATTTACATTTTCCTAAAAAAAGAATTTATTACAGTGTAATTTTGTAAAATCTTAGTAGTACTTCTGTACCTAATTTTGGTAATGACATTTTATCACCATATTTATACTCATAGTAAGATATATTGTAAATGATATTAAGGAATAACAATTACCCCTGTTTCGTAAGGATCTACCGACTATTACTAAATTAGTGTGATCTAAACCATCCTATTTTATATTAATATGATAGTAAAGAAACAAAATAGCGTAGCATCACTAGTAGTCATAAGGGGCGACTTACAAGTTGCAGAGTGGTGAGATGTTTCTTCCACCAGAGGTACTTCTGGTACTGGGGCCCCATGGCGGCCATCATGTAGTAGCCGTACATTATCACGTGCACCAGATTGTTCACGATGTTGGAGAACGTTCCATGACCACCTGCAAACATATTTTGTAGCACATGAACATACATTCATATTATAGTTTAAACATATAATAGCTATTATTCGTGATACTGTTTAATAATAAACTCTTTAATCGCTAATATTTGAGCCAAACCGGAATCTGATAGTAGGACTGGTAAAGACCAGTAAACAAACAGGCGATATTTAGCGACATTTGACTCAAACGAGGCCTAAGTAGTGTTATAATGAGGTTTGCCACTTTTTAATATTAATGTACATACACAGCTGAAAACAGGGTAAAGCCTGTTTAATAATAAATATAAGTTTTTACTAGCTCTGGTTTAGCAAAATAGTTTTCATTAGAAACATTACACAAGGCTGGGGCCACTTTTTATTACGGGGGATAGTCTCAAATTACCTAGACGAATAAGAACAGAAGGAATGAACTGGTAACATTCCTCGAAGAACCGATAACCTATGAAATACTATATTCTAGTATGGCTTTAACACAACCACACCGATAGACTTGTTAAATAAAAAAAACGATGCATATCGATATAAAACTTATTTTTAGTAAGCCAGTCTAAATTTCAAATAGGGTCCACACGCCCTTAGGATACCAAGTAGAATTAATAAAAAAATGTAGGAAATTTCATACATATTACTCTGGTCACAAACTAGGCTGCAAAGGTACTAGGTGATATACTAACATATTATTTTATAAACACCCAGAACAAGGAGAACTATACTGCCTATATGATGCGTGGGAATCGAACCCACGACCTCTACCAACGGCGACATCAACAAGACCACGGAGACGGTTAAAATTATCGTGGTAATATTATTTGTGTGGTTGTAGGGGGGGGGGGGGTAATCTATTAATCTACGGAACCGATTTTGCGAAAACAGGTAAAATTTGTTCCTTTTGAGAGCTTTCGTTGCGCGCGCTATGTTGTCAGCTAGTAATATATAAGGTGGCTGCAAATAACTGGATAAGAATGGCTGAAGATTGTATTAGTTGATCCGCCTTGTGATAGACCCATACCCAGCAGTAGACGGTTATAGGCTGATGATAAATATATAACGACAACAATAACACACAGAAATCTAGTATAACCTTTTATCACAAGTTTTACTTATTATTTAATTATTAATATAATAAAACTAACAGTCATATTATATTAATAAAATAATTCTTAAAAATAATGAGCACTAATACTTAACAATTCAAAGGCTTTTGTATTTATTGAAGACTTTTGTATCTCACTCATCCAATATTTACAATATTCAATAATCTTCTCAATACTATACACTGTAAAAATAATAATTAAAACAAAAGAACAAATAATATAAATTCTTACCAGCGATGAATTTGACGAGAACCCAAGCTTCGAAGGGAGTCAGCGAGTGATGATAAAGATGTAACCACGTGATCTGACTCTTCTTTTTCCTCAGGACGAAGAAAGCAGTGTCTGCAAACTCTGACAGCTTGGAGAAGTAATATACCCAACATAGGTCTAACATCTGTAACACGAAATAAGACAAATGCTATAATAAATTATGCAGAAGGTATTTTATACGCTAGTATGTAAATGACCACCCCATATAAATGTACTCTTTAACCTTACTTTACCAAATGAAGATATATCAATAAGTTTTGGATATAATAACTCATTATTAACTCTAAGATAGTCTTAATAAATCAAGTAGTTCTCTAAAACACACCAATTGACGTTTAACATTACGGGATTATGTACACAAGAAGCTTAATAATTTGCTAAAAATTGTAACCTTTACACTTAAGTGTTGTTATTAATTTTATAATACCAATAAATTAAAAGCTCTGAAATTACGCAAATAAACCGGAAAACCAAAGAGATATGGTGTAGACTTAATGAGGTGGTCAATTCTGTGCAATGGTGTTGTAAAAGAACAAGGAAGAGAAACAACTACTGACGATGTTAATGCATTATTAGGTCCGGCCCAGAAGGACAAAGGTTCTACAGCTCGCACAATTGTTCATATTTTGACAACCTTTACTTCGACATTGGACTTTCAATTCGATTTTTTGTATCAAAAGTTGATGACTTAAATTGTCTTAAGGTCGTCGACTGTAAAAGTTGTAGACAGGATGTAGATTGACATGAGAATCAAAAAGACATTATTTCTTATTACCTATATCGAGGTAGGATAGGTTTTTAACAAGATAGTTATGGTATGTAAATTTCGGTAAGAAAGTAATTGAGATAAATTGTTTTTTTAGTAAAACCTATAATAACACGACGAAAAGGATGTGAATGATTATACAAACTTGAAAATTAACATAAAAATTGAAAGTGGCCAAGTATGTGAAGATGAATGTAACATTCTTTAATAAGTACACTCCTAGCCCAAGCCAAACAATGACACCTGCTGCACGTCACCGCTCGTCCCACATCCAAACACTTCACACCAGAAAAAAGTAACACTTTCACTGAAGATCATAAAGCTAGCAACTACGCTACCTACTAAATATTGATCGGACAATTGCCTGAAGCTCATACTCAATATAAACAATTTTAAGCTAAGCTTTGTAAAGATATTGAATAAATAAAAAAATGAGGTATAATTTAAGTTGATTGATTTGAAAAAGTATTTAAATAATAAGATAACAATTTTATCGTCATTGGGAAGAAAAGTGTAGGAATAAACATTTTCCAATTATATTACTACGATTCGCGTAATCAATATTATGTGTACAAAACATGCGACCATTGCGCATGCTACGAATGTAAATTATTATTTTAAAAATTAAATGAAATTAGTCGGGCGTATGACAGCAAGCAAAAATATTGTTTATAGAAAGATTGTTTTTTTTTGAATCGGTTTTTAAATTACAATAAAAATGGCGGGAAAATATCCATATTTTAAAAGTTAGTAGACAATTTTTTTTTAAATTATAATAAAAGCAAAATAATATATATATCAGAACCCTCTATGGTCGAGATTTCGCAAGTGATGAGGTTTCTTTTATATGTAGAATTTACATATAATATTATCCTGGCACAATCCTAGCTCCGAGCTTGTACAACAACCACGACACGACCAAGGCAAATTCAGAATATTGAGTGGGAAAAGAACCTACGACCTCTTGTAAAACGTCATCGGTGTAACCACAATACTATAGAGGCAGTTATTAATGATAGTTAAGAATATTGTTCTTTTCTTTTTGCACCTTAGCAGAAATGTCAGTTATCCATTTATTATTATTTATTTTGAAAGAAATTATTTCTGCCTATAACTATGGACTGTAATATTTAAAGTCAAATGAAAATAGTACTAGAAACAAAAGATGCACCTGAATCTGTCTGATAGAGAATAATATTGAGATTATTTCAATAATAGTTCCATAGAAAGTGATAGCGACGCAACTTTCAATATCTTTCGACCCCCCCTCTTTCTCTTGACAATTTGCGGTCAAGTTCGAATGGCACCGGCTACACAGGTATGACGGTCATCGCATACATTGCTGAATTTGTTGCGAAGAAAGGGGAAATGCAGATTGCCGACCTGTAATGGATGGCAAAGACTTTCCATTGCTAAACCTTTTGGATGTAGCTGTTGCCGTTGTCAATAGATTCGTTCTTAATTTTGAAAATATAATTTATTAAAACCATTTTGTTTAAAAATAATAATTATAAGAATATAAAGTTTGTTATTATTAAAGTCCAACTAAAAATAATAGCATACATGCTTTTAAGCAAACAACAAATGTACAGAATGAAAAAAAAAAACAGTAACAACAGCGCAATTTAAGTACATTTGCGTTGTAAGATATTATGATCCTCACAAGCATTTACGAGTGAACCATTAGCGGGTAGTCCAAAGGTCAGCCATTAAATACTGAACCGGATGCAAGTTCAAACGAAATTATAAGACCACGTGTGATGATAGGAGTTACGTCTGCTGGAGGTGAGTGACCAAAGAGGTTTGCAGATGGGGTTTGCCGGACAACTGGTTCGCAGACTGGTTCCATGCCACCACGTGACCCATCACACCTGTGTCATGCTACAATTCATTCCAAAACAAAAAGCCATGATCGTAAAGGTTTCTTATACCATTTGCATAATTATATGCACAGTCCTCCGCACGGAATGTCACATATTTTTTAATAAGGAAACAATTTATTGGAGTTGATGTAAATATGTGAATAAAGATTTAGGTATTCGAATTGGTATGTGATTGTTGAAACAAAGACTTATGGGTAATTAATTAATAATAATAGTATATAGGACATGTCACACATATTGCCCTTGTCACAAGCTAAGCTCTAGACTTGTACTATGTGTAACATAAATAACCATATAATACATATTATATTATACCATACCACGGTAAATCATTGACATCTGAAAACAATGCCGAAAGGCGTAACACATGCATTTGCAAAAACCTTTAAGTGACCTAGTCATATTTTGATTTTAGTCTGTGGGTCCACCAGTTTTCAAGTTCATTTCATAAGATTAAAAACTATGAAGGTAAATATAGTATGTGCTTACCCGTCTCGCCTTTTCACTTTCACTATAATCTACAGCTTGGCATGTCAGACTGTAGTCTCCCCACCATCCTGCCATTAAGTGCTGAAACAAAACAAATGCTTAATTTTCGAATAAACAAATACAACAAAAATAATTTAACAATAGGGGCATTAAACATACGTTCAGGATAAGTTATTATAATAAAAAATGCTTTCTAAATCACTAGCTGACCCGCGCAACTTCGTCCGCGTAACTTTAACCGTTTACGCAGCGCACGCAGCGGAACAAAAGGAACAAACATTCCCCGTTTTTTCAATATATTGATGCTTCGCTCCTGTTGTTCCTCGATAAATGGGCTATACAACACTAAAATAATTTTCAAAATCGGTTCAGTAGATCCAGAGATTACCCCCTACAACCTCACTAACTTTACCTCTTTATAATATTATTATTATTAGTATAGATAAAAAATAAATGGCGTCATTTGAAACCCAAGCTACTATGCTAATTCACCCATATACCTAAACTAAATATAACAAAACAATGTGGTTTAAAGAAAAAATATGACGAAACCGCGTAATCTCCTACATGCATCTGAAGTTTAAAATCTTGTTTAGAGATATATTAATCATCTTAATAAAGTAAATACTATAACTGCACATTGTAGTGTTGCAGCATAGTCCGCGTATGTCAAGGTTTATGGCAATGGGTCAGCCATTTTATGGTTTATGGATATATATATTAATATATTTCTTAATACCGAAACAATTTTATTAAGACATTAATTAAATAAGTAATAGAATAAAATTTAAATTGATAGTTAATAAATAAAATTATGTACAACCGAAAAATCACAATTACAGAAAAACTTGTGATATATGGCAACCTCATAACAAAATATTCACGGCCACACAAGAACAAAGAAATATATTTAAAGATATCATCAAAATTAACGATGATATAAAAATTAATGATCTAATGAAAAGGGTAATAGTGTAAATGAACAATATAAAAGGGTACGCGTGCGTAAAGTCTTGTAACATTCGCACCTTGACCAGAATTTAGTGCGTTACACGAACCTACGTCCGGCCGTTTGCAAAACGTAGTTAATTATTGGATGCTACATCAACTGCTACGTACGCCTTTACGGAGTGTACGAGACTGTTTTAAACGCTATGTATTTGTAATAGAACTTACTACACTTTGTCACAATTTAAGCAGTTTTCATGTTAGAAATCTGTCTGTAATTACTAGTAGGCATTTGTTTTATGTTTACAATGTTATTTGTTTTATTACTATTCTTTTCAAATAGTTTAAGATCACAGCGGCCTTTATATAATATAAAACCTTGACTTTCGCCATTTGAACCTTTCTGCATAATATTATTAGCTAATGATGGGAATTCCTCATTTATTAAATTTATCCTCCTTAAAGTTCCAAGTTAAATTTATAAGTTACTAAAGTTAATTTTTTTTTAAATAATTTTGATGACGTTAAATATCATAGGAACAGGTGACGTTTGGCTGAACCTAAACTTGTTTGTCTTGTTAACTTTTTGTATCATTTCCATGTGTTATTCAGGTATTTTTTATATTCTTGTTTTATTTTGAATAATTTAGTCAAATACGTAGTTTTGACCTATGTGTTTTTGCTTCGATAAACCCATTTACTCATGGCTCATGACCAAATAAAATCTCTTGGATATGTAATAATAGCAGTAAACTGAAGAATATTCTGTTTACATAAGTGCCTGAAGGACATCGGATATATATAATAATGCCGTTACGCCGAAGGAAGGAAGTTGGAGCCAGGATGGACTTCTTGTCGACCTAATTGATGTGAAGTGTTAATTACATTTAAAGAATAAAGCGCATTAATTGCTTTATTCTACGCTGGAAAATTCTAGTATTTGGATGGATAGCTTTATAGGTGAGTGTTGATATCAAAAATATCTTTAAGCCTACATTTCGTACATGTATAGTATGCGTATTATAAAATGTATAGTTACTTACCTCATAAAACATATAAGAAGATAATAGGACTTGGGCAGCGTTGTATGCGACTAGAGTACTTTGAATTTGGAAGGGCTTTCGGTTGGCCATCCATATGGGGCCGATGACCATGACGAAGGCAAGGTAGGCCAGCACCATGGCCAGCGTTGGCAGAGGTGTATCGAACAGGAACCATCCTTGGACGCGAGGATCTGGAATACAAAGACCAAAGTCAAGTCATCATACATCAAGGAGGAAGTGATATCATAATGTTTGGAGAAAGGATAATCTAACACACTGTAGTGGATATTTTGGATTATAAAAAATATAAGCTGAAAGTCCAGCCAAAAATTGTATGTCTTATTAATTTTTACAAGCTTTGCGAAATCCTTAGTCTTAGTCTTAATTTTAGTCTCTGTCTTAGATTTACTAGTTTGTTAATTTATTGACCCTTATTTAAATATTTGTTTTGACTTTTCATAAAATGCGTGTTATTTTGTATCAATACGAAATAAGTAATGTTATAGGGTTTATAACAACAACACTTAGCATGGAATCATAAACTGAACTTTATCGACTATTAATCTACATTCACTGTCATGCTATCCTTTATCATAATAAATAATCTGTAAATTTGAATATATTAATTTAACAGTAATTATTCACATGTTTAAAATTTTCCAAAATTCAAAAACGTTCAAAATACTTCAGTTGCGATAGTGGTTTTCAGTGAGAATGTAATAATGAAATAAATGCAGGTCTTTTTCGGCAATTTTGCTTTTCAAAATGAAAGTAATTTGGTCAAGAATTTTGCTTGTAGGAGAAAGGAACTTCTTGCAGGGCCCGTAACTGAATGTAGAGCCTGACTTCACTGAATGTAGAGCCTGACTTCACTGAATGACTCATTTTATATAAAAAATCAAGTAAAATATTATAATATTTAAATAACAGCAATAAATTATTAAAATAGTAAAACTAACAAACTAAGGATTTAGCATATTAAAATTAGTGTAATAAATAAGATATAGTTAAATACCAAGGCATACAAAGTATTTACTTAATGAGTTTTAAGACTAGTGTCTACAAGGGTAGTATCAATATAAGGGGAGTTATCATTTATCTAGAAATTCACCATTTATTAATATACTAGCTTTAGCCCACGGCTTCACACGCATTATTGAGTATTAAAATTCCTATACATAAAAACTTTTTTATAATGCTAAGTTTTTCTCTTTCTTGACTATAAAAATATTCATTAATTATTATTAAATTAAATTAAATGTTTTAGTTTTAGGGGTTTCATGAATAAAGCGGCATTGAAAAGACAGTGTCGATAAGCCAAACAAATCTATTTTAAGTAAAATTTACAACTTAAAATTATTTTATGTAATGAATGTGACTACTATTTGTTTTTATTCACTGATTAACTTAGATATTACTATGCGCTTTCACGTTTATAATTTGTAAAAAAAAAAAAAAAATCTAACAATGGTGTTACGTAAATTTTTTTTTTTTTTTTTAAACTGATTTGAAATAAAACTCAATAAATAATTACCTACTCAAAATTTGTTAGATTTTTATTTAAAGCTTGTAAAATTTCATAAATAAATGATAGAAGGATGTAGGGTGGTAGTACCATAAAATGAATATGCAACCATGAAAAAACAACTAAAATGTAAAAGCTACCATGTTAGAATTTAAATTTATATTGGCTTAAAGTGGCTTTTATAAAATTAAGATGCCAACATAGTAGTTTTTTTATGGTATTATTATTTGCAAACACTTGTAGGTGTTCCATTCGGGAGCATGTTCATCATGAGCATGTGAATAAGGTGAAAGATTTTTTTAGAAGAAATCAGAATATAGTTTTTAATTGTTTTCTACAGCTTATGTTAAAATATGAGTATTTTTTGTTACTTGAAATAAACATTTATTATTATTATTATACAAAGCGTTATGCATAGAGCCGCTTGCTCTAAGGCGTTAAGCGATCGAGATCATCAATCTATGTTAACATCCTCGATGTTTTATCATCAAACCAACCGCTCGTTCGTTACCTTTATCATCCAACCAACCGCTCGTTCGTTATCTTTATCATCAAACCAACCGCTCGTTCGTTATCTTTATCATCAAACCAACCGCTCGTTCGTTATCTTTATCATCAAACCAACCGCTCGTTCGTTATCTTTATCATCGAACCAACCGCCCGTTCGTTATCTTTATCATCAAACCAACCGCTCGTTCGTTATCTTTATCATCAAACCAACCGCTCGTTCGTTATCTTTATCATCAAACCAAACGCTCGTTCGTTATCTTTATCATCGAACCAACCGCTCGTTCGTTATCTTTATCATCAAACCAACTGCTCGTTCGTTATCTTTAACAATCTTTTTAATTTCTTTGATGACTTCTATAAATTTCTCATAACAAGTTGTAATTTATTGACACCCCCTTCTGCCGCACCCATATTTTTTCTTCAGAGTGAGTTTCAGTATCTCCGTCTATTTTGCTTAGATATAAATGTTATTATACGTAGCTCATCAATATGTATTTATTAATAGTTACAATATTTTTTGTCTAGTTGTATCTTAATTTGTTTATGACCTAACAGAAATCTTCAACATGGTATTCTTAACTAAGTCTTGTCAGGCACAAGTCTTACTAAAAATAGCCGCAACTATAATATCGTGACGCTCACTGCGGGGTCACGCCGTTGCCGTTGTTGCCATTTTTTCATATTCTTGAATATAACATTAGTTTTTTTTTAGTTTATAATTAAGCTATTACGTAAGTGATATTACCTGGCCTAGGACGATGTACCCGTGGCTATTTTTATTTAGGTTTTTCCATTTACAGAAATAATTAATATTGTGAAATAACTTATTCTAAGTAAAGAAAATTATCTACCTAAAAAAATCATAAACGAATTTATGTATTTTCATTGCAGTAAAAAAAAATAAGTTCTCGCTCAAAAAAACAATAAGAAATCCTAATTAATATAAATATGGTAAGGCGTATCGTTGTGTCTGTCAGTGTTAATAAATACTTCGTGTTTCGTGGTCCGATTAATTTAAGATTTTTAAAGGTGATAGAACTTCTTGAACCACGAATAGAGAAACTTTTAGATTGGTTGGATTATAAAGTCTATTACATAAAACAAATATAAATTTATTTTTAAATATAGTACTATTTAGTTCAATGCACTTCCTCCATCTGATTTCCAAATTTACTATATCAATTTTAAAATATATATTAGTCAAGGCTTTTAAAATAGAGGTGGGTACACTTCTCAGTTTTTTATTTTAGTCATTTATTTCATTTGATGAAATTTATGTCCAACCGAGGAGTTTTTTTTAGGTTTAATCATTTTTTGTCAGCTTATCTTCAACTTGTGAAACTGTTTATAGATGGGTTATTGTTTCTATTCAAATGTGATGATATGTATGTATGTTATCTTAAATAATCTTGAGTTAAATAAAAAAAAAAACATGTAGAGAAAGATAAAAATATTTTTCACATTTATAATGGAATTATATACATTTTGTATGTTAATTAAGAATTGAACTAAATAAATGAGTTTTTAATTAATAAAAATTTATGTACATTTGTTTGACAACACCACTATAGTGCCTCGGAGAGCACGTTAAGCTGTCGGTCCCGGTTTCGCTATACCAACTTGTGAAACTGTTTATAGATGGGTTATTGAGTCTATTCCAAAACATCGCGACGAGCTAGCCACTTGTTCGGTGTAAACTCATACCATCGGCTACGACGAGGTGGGATTAAAACCCCTCCGCTGGGTACCCTGGAGCCGTCTAGGCGGTCTCGGGCGCCGTAAGGCACCCGTGATGATATGTTATGTTGAACTAAATAAATATTAAATTATATTTAATACAAAAAAAAACTTCAAAAAGGTAAACTCACAATATTTAATCCTTTTCTTTGTTTTAATTTTTATTTGTTATTTTATATTTTAGCCGTTTTTTTTTCAAGTTTTTAGTTTATTTTATGTACTTGACTCTAATTAAATTTTGATTATTTGCAAATATTTCTAAAAAAGATCAAATTTAATATTTACTAAAGATCAATTTTAAATTATAATATCTAATTGTTGACATGATTAAGCGCAAACACTCGAGATCCTGTCTGGGTACTTGTATTTAATTAATTACGTAACGAGTCATTTGAGTTTCAAAAACAACATACTTTTTTTCTGGTTAAAATATGAGAATTTATATTTATTCATTTCTCATGGTTATTTATTTAATTAGTGGTTGCGCCTTTGGCGTTATATTTGGAGGTGATGCGCTCGATTCCCACCCATGTAAAAAAATATTAGTACGTTTTTCTGTCCAGTTTGTCATGGTCTGGGTGTTTATAGAATATAATATATATTATATCGTTGTTTCTGGTACACATAGCCTAGAGCAAATTTGTAACCAAAGCAATATGTGTAAATGTTATTTTTGTTGTTATATTAAGTGATATTAAAACCTAGATATTTATTGCTCTTGTTATTGGTATCCCGCTTCGCTCGTCGTATTATATCCAACTTCCAAATTATCCACATGCATCGACACATTTGCACCCTCACATCTTTCAGGGACATCTCAAAAGGTTGGCGGTGCTGCTTCCTCGGCAGAAAACATCAAACGGCGTAAATACTCTAGTCTAACGGGTGATTTTGTATTTGAGCCGTTTTGGGGTTGAAACCATGGGGCCGTGGGACCGGGAGCACATAGAATATATAAAGAAATTTCGAAGCGTTTGGTCGAAACATACGGTGACCAAAGGGCTGGCTTGTTCCTCGGACAGCCAATTAGTTTAGCAATACAGCGAGGCAACGCAGCTAGTCTTTTGGGCACACTTCCCACTGGCAGTATTATGGAAGAAATATATTTATTATAATTTTCGTTTTCTTTAGGTAAGTATTTTATATTCATATTATTATTATTATTGAAACATTAAATAGTATATCTCGATAACTGCAACTGCTAAATTCTAAGAGCCTCATTATATTACACGTAATTTCAAATTAATTAGCCGCCCCTTCCCCTATTGACAATTAAACATATATAATAACCTGTAGAGGAGTTTTATAAAAAGTGTCTACATACAATAGTTTACTGCATGACTCCGTCGTTCCTGATATATAAAACCACTATTACTAAATTTTATTTACCCCCATTTTATTTGCCTCATGTTGAATTAAAAAAAAACAGTACACTTATCAAATAAAAAAATATTTTTAAAGAAGAGTCTATTGGCATTATTAGAAGGTTTTGTCTCATTCCAGAACTAAAGTGTTCTTCGAGGCTTTAATAAGTTTTTATGAATATGGCCATATGTATCAAATTTCAAGTTTATACCGAGATATAAACTTTTCTGAAGTTCTATTTGTCACTCCCATAAGGTTCTAATTTAAAAAATATGTAGTATTTTTTATTTTCCAATTTGGAGCATAATAATTACGAGCCGGATTATCAAACCCTTTGGCACTACCTTCCAACTGATAATGAACAATTGTGATTCGCGTCCCGCGCTGGCTTCCACAGGAGTATTCTTTCGGAAGAAAACGACGCAATGTAACATCGACATCCGAATTTGGTCCGCATCTCCTCGGATTCGGATCGGATGCAGAGCCTAATCGCTTTAACATTAATTCAGGTATAATTTGTTAATCAATATTCTATTTATTTTATCACGCTGTATTTATAGAGCGGTCACGGTCACAAATGTTTGGTAACAATAATAATTAAGCATTTTATAAAACATTTGATTATGACCTTTATTTATTCACTATGTAAAATTTAACCATTTAAAATACCGGCTCAGGACTATTGCATGGACTGAAGTCAAGGTAGTAATCTCCTACTTGGGTGTGGTTATGATACAGGCAACCCATGTCATGACGCGCTCTGCAAATACCTTTTGTTGCCTTTGGCCATTTAAGCAAAAAAAAATGTAAAAAAAAAAAATGTTAATCTTAATTTAATTTAGAATACGTTGTTTTGAGATTTTTTGGTATGTGAAATGTTATTAACGAAGTTTCGATAATAGTTTTTTATAGTTTATGATGTAGTAGCGTTTAGCATAAAGTAGTGATGAAGTTTCCCATTAAAGTTGTAAGAACGATAACATTATTTTATTTTAGTTTTTTGTATATAATTTTATTAGGCTTTAAAAAAAGGTTTTCATTTAAAGGTTATGTATTTACAAAAAATAAAAAAAATCCGTCTCGGGATCCTTTTTGGCTTTCGAAAACCGTTTTTTAAACGACTTTAAGGTACCCAGCGGAGGGATTAACCCGTCCTCATTTCGCCGATGGCATAAAAAAAAATACAAAATTACTTTGGAATTACTTGAGAAGTTTGCATAATAATACTGATAGGGCGGGGGGCTGTAGGGCGGTGCATATAAAATGACATAAAAAAACAATAAATTTTAATGACATAAAACGATATGTCGAGGATATATTGACACCTGCTAAAGTTATATTTTTTATTTTCCTCATTACCTAATTTGGAATTTAATATTTACGATAATGACTTAAAATAATTTATAAATTATCCATAAAAGGCATCGTTATTAGTTTTTTTACAAACTTCGATTTTTTGGTAAATGTAAAAAAATATTAGTCTAATGAGGTTGAATTATATATTTTATATTGTTATTACATAATAATCACTTTAACATTATAGATTCCTTCAACAAAAACTTGTAGTGTAGTGAACTTGTAGTTTTTGTAGTCTTACAATATCGATTAATATAATATTAAAGATGGCGAATAAAAAATATTAAAGTAAAGTAAATCCGGGTTCATTTGGTTTTGCTTTGATCTTTCATTCTAAAATTTGCTACTATTTGATTATTTGATTGAATGAATCAGGCGTTATTTTGCGGAATTCCATTATTTTATATAATAATATAGATGTAATATTTATTGCAAATTCTTCTGCTAGTTAAGCGACGACTTAAACGACGTCGACATGTTTCGCTTCTCCACGAAGCATCTTCAGGACTGAATTTTAATTATGATGGCCGAAATAAGTTTAGTACCTATATAGGTGAACTTTTAACGTTGATTTGTTCATTAATTAGGCTGTCTGCCGAATTTTTAACTATTTCTAATTGTTCCCAAATATTCAAATGTAATCCTTTTTGACAGGTATGTAGTATTTGAGTATTGTGGTTTATAGAATTTTGATGATTTTCTAAAATATGTTGAGCTAATTGTGACCTTTCTGGGTTATTGTTTCTTATCGCCGCTGTATGTTCTTTATGGCGAATGCAAAAACTACGACCAGTTTGTCCAATATATATGTCGCTTATTATTTGTTTTAAAAGCAACTTTTATTTCGTTTTTATTTAATATATTTGCTATTTGTTGTGACAGTTTTCCATAATATGTCATACTATTATATTTATTTATAAGTTTGTATTAATAGCAAAATTACTTTTCGATGATATATAATAAGTGAATATTTTAATACTACTTAAAAATATTAATAACTTTTTTCCAAAAACATGACAATGGAAAAATACCTAATACGTATTTGTAAATTAAAAAAATAATAATTAATTTAGTTTTTAAATTATTTTTGTTTTAAAATTTATAAAGATTCTATATTTATATTAACATTTAAAAAAAAAAAATTATAATAACCGATTGATATTAAATTGTTTATAAAAAATATATATTATAAATGTTAATATGTTTTTATTTAAACAATGGAATAAATATATTACCTGAAACCCTTTCTGCCATCGTCCAATATTTGGTAATGAGGGTGGTCCAGTTGGTGTCGGAGTAGTACTCGTCGATGGCTATTTTCACAAAACCCGACATTTTGGCAGTCTATCACAAGCACTCACTGTATCACACTCTACTAGCGTAGTCCAAGTCTATCAACCACTAAGGTGGCGCCGCACGGTAACAAGTTGCCCTTAGCAAGCCGTCACCTGCAAATAAAGAAAAAAACAAATAAATATAATACTAGAAAATATTATTAAATTAATCAAATAAATATTAAATTAAATGCGTTTTAAACCAACACTTTAGAATTAAATAAAAAAAAATGGATAAGGAAAACATCAATCAGAGGGGAGCGTACCGATTTTTTTTGTCGATTTCTTGTAACATTTTCAAAACGTATTTGTCATTAAGATATAGCGGAACTATTCGTCTGTCAGCCCGATGGGGAAATCATTTGCCGACCGAACGCAAAACACGACTAAGTACAAAGTTTCGCGAAAGTCCGCGGTCAAGCTGCGCTCGCGCACAGTTCGAATATTGAATTGAATCGCGCGCGCTTACTCGACCAATCCGAAGCGATCCACATTCGAAATCGACACAAGGTCGTAATTCCCACTACTTTAACTAAATATTTTACGCTTTACGCCTTCCGAGCAAAGTTCAGAATGCTGCGCAATATTTGTAGAGCCAACGGACCGGTTCGAGAAGTGTCGGCGCTACACGAGAACGCAGTTTGGCAATAACCGCGCAGACCTTCTAACAGCCTTGTGATTTGAGTAATTTCATTGGAATTGTAATTTCTTGTCGATTCATATTTAATTATAATAGTCAAGAATTTATGTCCTACTTAATGGCAGAAGTCAAAGTTCCAAAATATATGACCATTAAATATATAATACAAACTATCAATATTGAAAATCAATTTCAATAAAAAAATACAATATTAAATCTTGTTTACAAACTGTAATTATAAAGTCAACGTTTTCAACGAAAACAACAATCATTTTGGTAATAAAAACAGTGAAGGTGACAATACATAATAATGGTTCCACTTGAAAGGCACAAGCGGACAGGTTGTACAGAGGTCGTTAACCTTAAGCGGTTAAAGCTTCCTTACTTGTTGGTTCAGGTAAACGATTAATGACATCTGTCAAAACTTACTGTAACATAATTAATTAAAATTGCATAAATTATACAATGTTTTGCTAGATTTATATTGTTTTAAAATGATTTTCATAGCTTTTATCTGGTTTTGGAATATGCACGTCCATTTAGTTGCAAAACCAAATGGACGTGCATATTCCAAAACCAGATAATTGTAGATTGAATACTCAGACGCTGATATTATATTACTATAAACGCACAAACGATATAGGTAACGACGTTTTCTTATGATTACTTCTTTTATATTTTTTTTATTGTATTTTATTTTACAGAATAACAGTGAATACAAACAGTTTTTAGATATTTATATAATACCTACTAATAGATTCAGATATACCAAAACTACGGCTATTTATTCAGGCTACAATAAAAAATAAACAATTATAAGTAGGTATGACAATAATACAAATTAATTTAAATAAACAATGGTTTAGGTTAGTTACAGATAAATCAGTATCATAAATATTCAAAAACCATCCCTGGCCGTCCTACCTTTTTTTGACTATACAAAGAGCCTGGGCATTATCTGTTTCCGACGGTGGCGTGGCTGCGCGATCCGCTAGCCGAAGCCGACCTACCCACTCCAACTCATTTTTATAAGATTTTAGAGAGTCTATAATATATTTCTATGTATTATAAACATAATATCTTTGTAATTAATATATTTTTATATAATAAAGAAAATAACACAGTTTTTTTAAATATTAACTACTTACTCCTTTATTCACTAAAACTTTATTGGGCGATTTAGTTAAAATAGTGTGAAAAATATCTTTGACAGAAAAGAGTTACAATACAACTTTAACTAAAACGCCCAATATATTTTTTTATGAATAAGAGGGTTAGTATTTTAAATAATCATTACAGCTATGCTTAAAGAATAAATGCCATGCAAAATTATGTATTTATAATAAATAAATAAAACTTAAGCAAAAAGAAAATTAACATTTAACTATATTTTAATGTACTTAATAGATACTATAAACATAAATATTTATGTTTATAGTAAAAATTTTTTTTTCATTCCTCTGGAAATGTGAAGACTCATCCTTAGATACTGATATCATGTAAGACAATTTTCACAATAGTTCTGAAAAGTTGTAAAAGATGGCGCTAACACTTTCTCTGTCATTGTCGAAATGTCATTGCCATTGCACAGATCCTCATAATTAACCGTTTATGAGAAAACAATTATTTTTATTCGTCATTTGCTTTGTTTATAGAGAACGTGTTTTTACTACTTTAACTTAAATATTTTACGTTGTGAAGGAAGTAAAATAGTACCGGATGTAAAATTCAACACACTATTGAACAAAAAAAATACAAGTTTTCGCTCTCGTAGCGGCGTAGCACGGCCTAATTTGTTATCGTTATACTTAAAAAAATAGTTTTTTTTTTTTTTCATTATTGACAAGACAAAATGGTAAATCCGAAGCTGGGTGTAGTGCTGCACATAGGTGTGGAATGTAATTAAATAAATTCAAAGGTTGTTTTGTGATAAAAATAAAAAAGTTTTGAAAACCGAAGCTCATTGACTTGATATCCGCGTTCACTACATTACTTTCGAAGTAACTAATAATCAACTTATTTATTTATAGAATATATCGATATTTAAAAAAAAAATATTACTATTTAAAATAAAAATAATAGAGACCTAAAAGGTCTCTATTATTATAAAATAAATCCTCACAGTTTAAGCGGCATAGTGCCCAGAGGCTCTACCATGGGTTTGCGCATTGTAGAAACGTAACGTATTCACGCTTTATTTTTGGTACCAGAGGATCTACCATGGGTTTGTGCATTGTAGAAACGTAACGTATTCATTTACGTATACGTGAGCAACAACCAATAGCATCGCTTTATTTTTGGTAACAGGATTGAATAAAGCGATACTATTGGATGTTGCTCACGTATGCGTAAATGAATACGTTACGTTTCTACAATGCGCAAACCCATGGTAAAGCCTCTGGATTGAATAAAGCGATCCTATTGGTTGTTGCTCACGTGAACGTAAATGAATACGTTACGTTTCTACAATGCGCAAACCCATGGTAGAGCCTCAGAACGCTGGCTACATTTCTCAGTATGGTTGGGCTTATTCTAGAATGCGCCACCGACTAATTGGTTTCTATAATCATTATTATTACTTCAAGTGTTACTTCGAATGCTGACAATGTAGAGACGCAGACCAAGACTGTTTCAGAAATACTTTATCATATTATCGGATTTTCAGGAGATTCCAATTTTTTATGTTGAATTTTCCGAAAGAAATTCGGACGTGGATAGTTGCAACTCGTACGATAACATATTATTATGCGTAGATATATATATTTTCAAATAGATTGAAAATTTAAGATGTGTCCAAGCTAAAGGCTACAGGAATTCTGATGAATTTTTTGAAAGTTACTTGGTTATTTATAGACTATTTCTCTACGCGTGTTATTTGTAAACATACAAGTTATTTGCTATTGTGTTTTAATCGGTAGCTAATATTGCTAAGGTAAAGTAAATAGACTTACCATGGCATCTATGCTTTGCCCATCATATTACTGCCACAACATAAAGTAGCCTGCGCCCCATAATCAATTTAAAATACCGATATTTTGGTTTTAAGTTATTAATTTTATTACCAATAACGAATAATGGGCTTAAGTTGCTTTTTTTATCAAATAAATGTACAGATATTTTTAATTTACGATTATTTTAAAATAAAAAGACGCCATTGGCAAAAACAAATATTGATCACAACACCATGAACCATTTGTCACACGGACCTATTAAAAAAAAGTTCCTTATCTGGGAGGTTTGGGAATTATTTAGTTATAAGTAATCCTTTTATATTGCTGTGTCATTTCCGAAACAACGTTTTAATTCTTTGAGAATAAAATAATATTAAATACAAAGTACATAATTTAAATTATTAAATATAAATATATTCGAGTATGGTGGCCTTTGTTTGTTTGTAGTATAAAGACCAATTTATTAAAATAATATAAACTACACTTACAAAACTTAGATAAATAATTAAAAATTAAAACTACCTACAATTTATATTATTTAAATTATTATATATGTATATGTGTAATGTATCATCGGTTTCACTATACCACTTTTGAAACTTTTTTATTTATTTTTTATGAGAGCTCGGCATTCTTTGTTCTTGGACCTTCATACTGCTTTCCATCAGGTAGATGTGAGGTCACCTCACATCTACCTGATGGAAAGCAGTATGAAGGTCCAAGAACAAATGCAACCAAAAATAACGATCTACTACTACGAACTATTTATAGATGGGCTATTGAGACTATTCAAAACATCGCGACGAGCTAGCCACTTGTTCGGTGTAGACTCATATCATCGGCTACGACGAGGTGGGATTAAAACCCCTCCGCTGGGTACCCTGGGCCGTCTAGGCGGTCTTGGGCGCCGTAAGGCGGCTTGGTGCCTTACGACGTCCAAGACCGCTTAGACGGGCTCAGGGTACCTAGCGGTGGGGTGTAATTTCCACTACAACGTAGCCGGTGGTTATGTGTCTGTACCGCACAAGGGGCGGCCGCTCATCGTGGTATTTTGATAGAATTAAAAGGGTTTCACCAGTTGGTATAGTGAATCTGAGACTGACAGCTTAAATGTGCTCTTCGAGCCACTATAGTGTTGCTAACAAACAAATGAACATTTTTTAAAATTAAAACCTCATTATTATACTGAGGTTTGACCCGTGACCTAAAACATGTTTTTAAGTCTAAAGTCTAACAATATTATATTAGAAGAGTTATTCTGTACTTATTAAATCAAAGTAGTAGATATTATTGATGAAACGCAGACCGATGGAAGATCCTTTATAACCACACGGACGATAATATTATGTAGGAACATTAACAGTTTAGGTATTTCCATTTTTTTATGCGCATACGTCCGCATACAAAAACTTGCCATTTTCGAGCAGATTTTGACCGCACGCTGTAAAAACTTGTTTGCTATTAAAATTAATATTAATGATCATGTGAGTAACGGTTTAAGTAATATGCTATAGTAACGTTGTTAGGATTTGATGACCGTTGTCTACTGGTTATGCCGTTGTTTTCGAAGTGGTGGGTTCGATTCCCACTCATGGAAAATAATATAACTATTTTTACTTACAACTTGCCCTGGTCAGGATGTTCAAAAACTAAAATGTATATTAAATAGTACCGTCGCTTTGGTAAATATATAAATGTGAGGAAGTCCTGTGACAATTTTCTAAAGTACAGTTATTTTTCCACTAAAATATACGCAAAACAAATGTCAATTTTTAATTAATAAACGTCTACACACTATTCGTATTCACACTCAATACAAAAAATACGTAATTATTATACGTAATCACATAATAAAAATCAAAGAATTCAAAACTGCTTAAAATCGCAAGTTGTTAAATATTAAAAGTAGTTATAATAGTAAAGCCCCGATAACCAATATATTCCTATAATTATCATTACACAAATAATTCTGGAGTGTCTACGGACTCGTAATAATGTGGGAATAGGCATAATGATGGCAACCAGCGTTACACCTGTATGCATCCGCTTGTTGCTATCGTTCCTGGACATTGCATACCGCTTAACATCAGGTGGATGTAAGGTCACATGTTGATCTCTTATAAAAAAAACCCAAGACTCCTCTAAGCATCACACACTAGTCGATAAGCCCTATAAGTTCATTGATTTTCATTTTCACTGGTTTATTCAGATCTAAGGGTCATGATTTAGGAACATTCAAGAGACTACTCTAGGTGAATCCACTTACAGGTCTCCAATAACGAATAATAATAACTATTTTAAACCTGTGCCATGATTTTAATAAGTTACGGCTATAGACAGACTTACAGACAGACTACAGAGTATGTAACCAATGAGTTTTTATTAAAAAATATGTTTATTTATTTATTTAAACTATAAATTGTACATAACAGAGCTTTCTTATAACAATAAATAACTTAATACAATTATATTGACTATAATGTCTCCCAGCATCTCAGTACCAACCGGCTGGTTTCAGCATTGATGATGCAAATACATTAAATTCTTCATATTTTTTCCCTATTCTTTTGAAAAGCGCGAATCGCGCGAAGCATGTATGTACATTTGTTTGACAACACTACTGTCTTGAAAAGCACGTAAAGCTACCGGTCCTAGTTTGAAATCGGGACCTGACTTAGAGACAATTATGGTTAAAAAGCATATTGATATTAGAAAACCTCTGGTACTCACCGTGACGTTCGTTTCTTTTTCAATGAATACAGAAAAAACAACACATCAAATTTAAGTTATTAGTGGAGCGGCGATCTAACCATCACATATTGAATGCGTCAACAAATAAACATAATAATATATTTCTCAAGACGTAATTGCAGATTTGCTTGAAGGCAAAAAATTCAGCATCACTCGGTCAAGTCATTCACCCGGTTTGTATGCAACTAATGTGTGCTCGGGGAAATCCCGGCTTTTAGCGAATTTATTATATATTTTAATTGAAATATACAAGTCTGACATTTGACCTGTAACTACGCACCTAGACATAGACGTAGTAAGAAATATAGAAGTAAATATACGTATAAATAGGCAGTGCGAGAACCACACTCTTATACTGCTTATAATATAATTAACTGTAGGTATGGGGATACCTATTGTGACCAATTTAATTTCTTGCTAAAACGGGACAATTTCAAAATTATGGCGATAGTTACAATAATGAAACAAATTTTATTATTCTGAAAAATTAAAACATAGAACATTTTAATACAATTATTATATTTCTAATACCTAATCACAAAGTAGGGAATTATATTTTGCTAGTTCGACTATACAAAACCTCTTCATTTAAACTCGTTAAACATTTTAAAAAGGTCTACATTATTAGATTTTTAGTTTTTATCAGTGTTGACCCTTCTGAATCTGAAAACGGGACACTTTGGCATCCCAAAGCTTTCTTCAGGGACACCGGGACAAAGTAGCGAAAAAAGGGATAGGCATACCCACTGTAAATTGTATAAGTTAGGTCTAAATATCAAAATATTTTATTTCCGAAATTTCGGTCTAAAATTCACATTTACTGAAAAAAAATATGACAACCGATCAACCGACAATCCTTTTTCACCAAAGAAACCAAAAACTTAAACCTACTTGGGACAACTGATGCGGTTCTATTCTAATTTCAAAATACTGTATGCTTCTACACTGTAGTTACATAGGAAGGACCCGGGCATGTAAGCCTGGTCGGCGCACACGGTGTCGTGTCCGAGCAACCTTCGCAGGCGCACTATCATCGCACAGGGTCAACTTTCATCATTCATTGAGAAATGCGTCTTCGTGTAAATATTATTAGGCGGTTTTTTTCAATGTTAATAACACAGAATCTGATCAAAAGTGTGCTAAGGTCGTGTGGTGAGTGCTTTGTCGCCGTTTTTGGTAAATGTCTTGTGGATTATGCGTAAGGCCTTGAACCTTATGGCCGCTGATTTATTTCTATAACTTATTGGATATGGATAGCTTTTCCTGAAGAGTACGCTTATCGAATTTTTAAGAATTCCTACGAAAAAAATTTTTTCTTACAGACTGTTTGGGTAGGTGTCTAGTCTCTACCTCTCTTTTTAGAAAATATCTATAACATATTAATATACTGCTGCTCTATTATAAAATAATACTGAGGCCGCTTTAACTATTTTAAGCCCGATAGTAATTATAGTGATTTTTATATATTTAAATTATATATATACTTTTTGGGAAGTATGTACACGAGTATTTTTTAAAATGTAGGTACTGAAAATATTTTTGAAAATTTGAATATAAATTTCAATAAAAGTATTTAATTATCCCAAAAAAGGTGAATGAACTTTTTATTTGCGGTTGAGTTACTGTATTGTATTCCCCACAATGAGAGTACAACATTACGTTTGGACATCGGTGGACCTTTTATGGTAAATCGATTTATTACAACTTGAGGTGAGGAAATTGTTACGGTCCTTATGCTACAGATATATACTATATATATATCGCTGGTAGATAAATTTTAAACAAAATCATTTTCGTTTCATTTCTCTATCTCTAGCATACAAAACTTGTCGAACACGTAGGAGAATGCTTGCTTATATTAAAGGAGATCGGGACCAACTCGCATGAAAAATGCTCTTACCTAAATTAAGAAAATAATAACCTTCATATTACAAATAATATACCTATATATAACATTGTGTAATATAAATAAAGCGTTAAATTAATAATAAAATGTTTCTTATTGATTTATATACGCGGTGGCTATACCTTAGAGTTAAAAACACTTAGGTCCCTGGTTCAAACCCCGGTGTGCACCAATAAATCTTTAATCTAAAAAAATATGTTAACGATACCACTATAGTGCCTCGGAGAGCACGTTAAGCTGTCGGTCCCAGTTTCACTATACCAGCTTGTGAAACTGTTTATAGATGGGTTATGAGTCTATCCAAACATCTCGACGAGCTAGCCACTTGTTCGGTGTAGACTCATACCATCGGCTACGACGAGGTGGTATTAAAAAAAACATTCCGCTGGGTACCCTGAGGCCGTCTAGGCGGTCACGGGCGTCGTAAGGCACCCGTGATGATATATGTATGTTTCTTATTGTGTAAAATATAAAATTAAAGCAATTAAAAAAATACTTACTTAATAGAGCTTATGACTATTTTTTATAAATTAGAATTTAATTACTGTATTTTTGGTTAATTATGTATTTGTATGATTCTATGTTCGTAGCAATTAGACGCTCACAAATTGCAGTCGCGCAACTGTTGTGCAACTACAAGTTGCGAACTTGTGCGACTGCGAGCCCATTTATTGATATAACAACAATACGATAATTTGTTTAGTTATAACTTGTTAAAAGATATAAGTTTGTAAAACATATAATTAATAAGTATTGAAGTTAGAATAAGTAGTAAATGCTATAAGCTGAGTAATATTTTCAGCATTTTATATTTAAAGAATAAAATACACGAGAAGATTGTTCGATATAGATAGATATTTCAGTTATTATTATTTTGTAATTATCTAATTGAACATGTTAAAATAGTAATGTTAAAAATTGTAGAATATTTTTATTTTGCTGCATTGTATAGTTCTTCGATGTTGATATTTACAGCGGTGGAAAGCGATCGTTCAAAAGCGCTGTTATTGACCGATTGAATGCTGAATAACATCTAACTGTTGTCCATATACTTTGCTAATTCACAAACACACACACACACCAAACACACCCATAAGTCTTACTCAGTGTATGACTAGCATAGCAATTCATAACCAAGTTAAACATCGGTTGATCAGTTAATGCTATTGTTGCAAATGCTGTATCAATATATAGAATTACTTAAGTTTCTACTAAATAATTAAACATTCCTAAGGACCACAACATCAAGTCGAACAAATATTTTGATCTCACAAATGAAATTACTAGAAACGGTTTTACAACCGAACTATATGCAGTGGAAGTTGTTGCAAGAGGAATTTCAACAAAGCCTTTGCATCGTCTATTGCAGGCTCTTGGGCTTCCGAGATCAGCCGTCGGAACTTTTATGGAACGTACACGTATTTCCAAGTTGGCGCTAACAGGATCATATAGTTTTTGGTTGAGTAGAGAGGGTAGTGAACACAGTGCAGGTGAGTGCTGAAAGGCCTTAAAACCTACTTCGCGGTCTCAATTCAGGGAACGCTGAAGTTCACTCCCCTCCCTTCCAATCACGCGATGGACCTGCCACCCGCACGGGGAATTAATGGATAGATAAGAACATTGTCTCATACCCATTAAGTGGTTATCATTGACACAATTAAGAGACCCTGGTGATCCTATGATTGCAAATTGAATAAACGAAATAAATCATACACACTCTTCTCATACACAAACATATATACACACATGTTTTTGTTTTGTTAGGTTATTAATATTGAATGTTTCTTGTGTATTTTTGCTTAAGTTACTTATTGTGAATATTCGTTATTATATTATGTATTTTATGATTTAATGTATTTTTTTGTTTCTGTAAATTTTCTTGGAATAAAGAATAATAAAAATGATAGTTGGATTAAGCTGTTTATTGGAGTCCACATATACAGTGGTCACCGATGTGAAACATATATGTTTTGCCTATTATAGTTAGATTTCAGTTTTAATGAAAACCCTAGACGTAGTAGATTAAAACTTTGTAAGGCGTAATAATATAATTTGAAAGGATTTTCCATTCGCTATTATTTCCATATAATGATTTCATAGTATTATTCATCACAACAGGCTCATTATTTTTGACGTCAATATTTTATTTTATTAATCTTACATACTTTTATAATAGGTGTGTATTTTTTATTTATTTAACGATTTGTATTCCTAACGAGAAAATTACTAGAACACCTAAACTTTTGGAGAAGCACTGCTGATGATCTGATTTGCACTGGATGTAAAAAAAAAGGGGAAGTAAATTTTTATTAGCAGAAATAAATTTATAAATTAAATTTCCTTATTTTTTAATGCCTACTTATATATATACTTCCAACCCCGTATTCACCCTTATTAAAGTTAGTTAACGCGGCGTTCGCGCGGTTTTACTACATTATCTCGTAAAACATTCGGCCAATAAGTAATGGGCAGCTGAAACAAAAGAAACTTACTCTTTATTATATATATCTAATATAGGTAATCCACTATTTATATATAGTTTTTTTTGTATTACTTAAAGTAAAATTTTCCCACATATTGATTTACTTAAAGATAATTAGCAAAAGTGCAATACAATTTATAAAACAAATATTCCAACAACTTGTATAAAATAATAAATAAATATTATAATTATACATAATATGTATAGTTTCCGGTAATCAGCGGCGGTAAGACGGGTGGGTCACAATAATAGTTGCACGTGGGTCAAATATTACAAGTGCTTAAACATTGGGGCACGTTTTTACAAATAATACGACAGGTATTATATAAAATAATCTTCGACACAAATATTCCGGACCAGCTATGATATCATATATAACAAAATATTATGTTTTTACATCAATAACAACACAAAAAAATATGTTTAAGTTAAATTAAAGGTACGTACCTACCTAGCTAGTAATTTGTTTGTTATTGTTTCTATAAGGTTAGATAACATTCCAAGAACTTCCGTCATTCCGATTCCTATTTCATATAATTAGAAATAAGAATAGGTACTCCAGTGATTTGTTAGTTGGCAGAATTATTAAATGATGGTAATCCATAACACACACACGCATACACATATCATCACGGGTGCCTTACGGCGCCCTAGACCGCTTAGACGGCGGCATCAGGTCACCCAGCAGAGGGGTTTTTAATACCACCTCGTCGTAGCCGATGTTATGAGTCTACACCGAAGAAGTGGCTAGCTCGCCGCGATGTTTTGAATAGTCTCAATAACCCATGTATAAACAGTTTCACAAGTTGGTATAGTGAAACCGGTACCGACCGCTTAACATGCTCTCCGAGGCACCATAGTGGTGTTGTCAGACATAGTGTACTATAACATCTATACTAATATTATAAAGCTGAAGAGTTTGTTTGTTTGTTTGTTTGTTTGTTTGTTTGTTTGAACGCGCTAATCTCCAAAACTACTGTTTCGAATTGAATAATTCTTTTTGTGTTGGATAGTCCAGTTATCGAGGAAGGCTATAGGCTATATAACATCACGCTACGACCAATAGGAGAAAAGATATAGTGGTAAATGTGTAAAAAACGGGAGAAATTATTTCATCTTTGAAGCCTTCCGTTGCGTGCGCCGTGAAAACGGTTCAAGATACACAAAAAATATGTATTAAAGAATAATCTAAATATATATAACTCAAAGGTGACTGACTGACATAGTGATCTATCAACGCACAGCCCAAACCACTAGACGTATCGGGCTGAAATTTGGCATGCAGGTAGATGTTATGACGTAGGCATCCGCTAAGAAAGGATTTTGATAAATTCTACCCCCAAGGGGATAAAATAGGGGATGAAAGTTTATATGATAAAAAAATAACTATTCCACGCGGACGAAGTCGCGAGCACAGCTAGTTCTATTATATATAATATTTAAATATAAATAGCCTATTATGCAAATACACAATAATTTGGTTATTAATAAGATATTTTGTAATTGTTTATTTAAAGTAAAGTAATATATCAAGTGACACAACCATGTTTAGTGTTCTAAGTTTACAACCTAACGCACGTTGCATATCAATCAGGGTTTATACTTAATATGAAAGATATTTTACACATGATTTTATATATGTAGGTATATTTTAGTTTTGTAATATTATTGTAAAATTACGACTGTTTTTATATATATTTTATAATCTGCTGTAAATTTTGATTTGATTAAATAAATCAATAATGTAATTCATAATAATATAAATTTATTATATGGCTCAATATTTTTTTCAAATATTTACTTGTAATTTGATTTTATTATTCAGTGTGTGTGTCCGGAATATCATAAGATACATCATAATAAATACATAAACCCCTAGTAGGTGAAACAACAAAAGGCGTGTTTTTGACGATCATACATATATAATAATCTTTTCAGTAGCGACTTGCAAACGCACGCCATTAAACTCGTAGTTACAATTACGACGACCATACTTGGAGGATCGAACTCTTTTAAAATAAAATTTGAAAGTCGAATTTCATATATAATATTTAGTATCATAGAATATTGTAATTCCGAGGCCACTTCCTGATTGGGTAACTATCCACAAGCGTCGATAGTCCTTGACCCTGCGCTGTCCAAGTACCCTAAAGACCTTCAAGAGATTTAGAGTACTACACTCCCTTATTTTATATACTTGAACTTTTTTCCTTCTATTTTATTTAAAAAACCTTATTCCGCAAATTTAGTACAAAGACGGGCTTAATGCCGTTAGTCAAACCTTCTATACTTGTTCTTTTAATCTTTTCTGTGTACTAAAATGTCAGTTTAAACTCCGAAACGAAATATGTTAAATCTAAATTGACTTAATTATATTACTTGAAAAATAATTATACTATTTTAAATCTACATTTATTTTAACTACTTTATCAGCTTACTTTAGTTTGCATAACATACTTTTTTTTCTTATGTATTACTTTAAAACCATATCATTTCGGGTTCAATTGAGTGTTTTTTTTTTTCCAAAAAGCCACCTGAATGTTTTAATTAGATTTGATGGAATTTTGGGAACCAATCGGATCCAGCTTCCTTTCACAGACTTGTATCTTTCGACTAAAGATACAAGTCTGTGCAAGGAAGCTGAGTCCAAAACCTATTTCGTAATCGCATTATTTAGACGGCATAGTGAGAGCAATCAATATTGTTTAAGAGCAATTTTTGATTGACCCCAATCATGGACCTCGTATGTCTGCTCACCACCAGGTAGATACAAAGTCACATGCCGTGCTACAAAAAAAACAAAAGCAGTGAAAGTAAATTTTTGAGTTATAACGGAATGCTGAGGGATTATTATTTACGGAAGGTACTTGGATACTATATATTCCATCCTTCTATCTAATTAATTTAATATCAAAATCAGATATCCTTTCTTTTCTTTCTTTCCAAAAAAAATTTAATAAACAGTAAGTACGAAAGAAATCTTTATTATTCGAACTAGTATTGACATCTTAACATTTCAGAATCATAAAACCTTGATTCCATTAAAGACAATCGCAAATTCGCCGGTAACCTACTTCTAGCAACATATTATCAATCTAAACCACCCAATTAGTTAACATGGTGTTATGTGCGGAGGAAGCCGCGGGCAGTGTGTCCGAGGTTACGTGGCAGTGACCGTTTCCAGTTCGGACAGAATTCGGAGGCGAGGTCGCCGGGTTTCGAGTCCCCACGGAAGGTCACTTTGCGAAAGATGATTATGTCGAAATTCATATCTTTATCTCATGTCTACGTGTTAAACCACAGCTGATAGGAATTTGCTTAGCAATACCAACTTATTAACACCTGTTTCTTTGTCAAACAAAGTCGGCCTCTTAGAAGTGAAGCTCCCCGATATCTGTAAGCTTTTCAAAGGCGGGTCAAATGGTCTTACAGTTTGAAGAAGTGCCTTTTATACTATATTATATTACTCCTTTATTACTTTAGCTTTTTAAATTATAACGCGAGGGATATTACTATTTTCTTGCAAATTGTCGCTGAATATATTTTTTTTAAGATCTCTAATTGGTAGTACCTTTTTCTAAAATTGTCTTTAAATCGATATCAATTCAATAAAATAGTATCGAATTCAGATATTTTTCAAATATTAAGTACCCGTCTAACGAAATATATAAAGTTTTATTGCCACCAAGGCATATTAGGTAGGTGCCGCTAGTTCTTGTCTTACACTTGCACTTGTACCTATTTTTATATTTAATACTTATTAATATATTTTCATGTTAAATATTGTTAAGCATGAATTTTTGTAAGTTAAATAAATTTATATTTTGACCGACAAAGGAAATTGTTATTTATTATTGTAGTAAATATTTACACAAATTGTTAATGTTTATATAGTTGATGGTACCGACAAGCAGCATCCGTTTCCTTACTGTTCAACGTTTTTTCTTACGACTAACCTTTACTTTAACTAGCAAGTTTTTGTTGTTAGTTTAGTAATAATGCTAATTTTGTTTTAATAATAATAATAATAAGTAGGTTCTTAATTTTTTTTAAAGCTCGAGGCATGGGTGTTTATATAAGTTTACTAGTATTATATATAATATGTTATACTAGTATGTCTATGTATATTTACTAGTCCAGATTTATGCTCTTAGTCTGAATTTAAATTGGAATAATTTATATCGTGTAAATCTTTACAGAAAAAGTATACTACTACTAAAAGTACATTGATTCATTTTCATTAGCCGAGTTGCTGAAAGTCTCGTAGCGGTTTATTCAGTTAAATCACCCGTCAAAGTAAAGCGAGTTTGTATCGGAAATTGGAAGCTTAAATGCAGCGATAAACGAATCTAACCATGCATTGATTTATTTTAGAGCACCAATAACCCCGAGAACAAAAAACAGCATTGCCACGTTGTGTTGCCAGACGTTCGACCAAAAATATGCCCCTAGCCAAAAACCTGACTCTCTCTAACTGACTGCAAACAAATGAGCTTAATCTGAAGTTTTTTTTTTAATAAATTATTTATTTGTTTCTTCGAAAAGCCCATTCAAGATCCAAATTAAAATTGATGTGCATGTATGAGGAGAGTTATGACTGTGGACGAGGCTAAAGGAGTGAAGTGTAGAGAAAGAGTTGTGTACTTAAAGAACCCTGAAAGGGACGTGCGTAAAGATATATAAAAATTTAATAAAATCAAGGCGGACATATAACCGAACGTTTGATAATCGATAAATATAAAGCGACGTGCGTCAATAAAATTATTAGCAAAAAGGTAGTAAGGTAAGGGTACCTGAAACTGCCACTAATAAGACCACATGAAAGTATTTTTTTACATTACTATAACCTATACACGACTGTATTACAATTATATGTGCTTATAAATATACGATTAAGTATATACAAAAATAAATTAAAATTATGGCGTGTGGTCCCCCGGTGCCAATAATTTTATATATGAAATCTTTATAAAATCTTAAAGGAAAATAAATTATTATTAACAATAAGTATTTCATTTAATAGTATAGTAATAATAAAAATAGATATATTGGTTAACTACGAAGGTATACTAAAACAAAGGGCATTATCACAACTTATTTGTCTATATATAGTAAGTCACTTGATCATTTAGTCTTTTATCAAGTGTCAGCCAGAGGCACACGGTCAGCTACTGACGCCATTACCTTAGTTATAATGGAGTCACATCCGCCAGATGGTAAAATTGAGATAATTCCTCAAAACAGTTCCGTTAAACCAGTTTTTGGGCGGACGGCACCACTGTCGCCAATGCTTAGGCCATTTGATTTGCATATACTTACAAAAAAAACACAATTTTTATATAATTTTATTAGCTTATAAAAAAATCAGTTACGTAAATCACAGTAATATTAGTTTTTTTTGTTAAATCTTTTACCACATTTTTAACATAAATTTATTATGTACTACATGGTTGTATACTTATTGATTTTTTAATTTATTATTTTTGTTAAAAAAAATATACATGTACTTAGGTATTTTTTACAAGCTCTGACCTATAAGTCTAAACCTTGAAATTCATTTAGGTAACTCTCATATTCGAACTAACAGCTTTAAACACAATAATATGTCGTTATTATTATATATATATATATGCATTATTAATAATACATTAATAATAATTTATTGTTTTATCTGTCTAAAAGTATTTTCTTATCAGTTTTTATAAAATAAAAATTATGTATATAAATATATAACTAAAAAGAATACTGAAGTTCCTGAGTGAGTCCAACCAGAATAATAAAAAAGATATTAAAGAATTTAATTAACAGAAAAAAAAAACACCGGTTGAACCTCAAAAAGCCACACAAGGATACCTACAATATGTAATAATATATTCTATATTAATGCCTAATATCGGTCAATGAATATTGAATAGCGAAGTGTATGAGGCAATGTTGTGTCGGCACGCAACGCGGAGGAAGTATTGAAACGCTGACTTCAAGGATTTTCAAGAAATGCATACAGTCTGCGATTCTATGCTTGCAGTTGTTATCATCTTTTGTCCATACAAACTTCATACGCACCCATTGAAATGCATTTTTACATCACAAGTACCCACCTACCTATATAACTACATATACCGTCGGTCTGATTTGATTCGCTGATGAAATAGGCTGTCTGACGCCATCTCGGTGTTATGAAAACAAAATTATTATAAAAATAATATATATATATATATATATATCTTCACGGGTGCCTTATGGCGCCCGAGACCGTCTAGACGGCCCCAGGGTACCCAGCGGAGGGGTTTTAATCCCACCTCGTCGTAGCCGATGGTATGAGTCTACACCGAACAAATGGCTAGCTCGTCGCGATGTTTGAATAGACTCAATAACCCATCTATGAACAGTTTACAAGTTGTTATAGTGAAACCGGGACCGACAGCTTAACGTGCTCTCCGAGGCACTATAGTGGTGTTGTCAAACAAATGTACATATTTTTTTTAATTAAAAACTCATTGGTACACACTGCGATTCGAACCAGGGACCTTAGAGTTTTAAGTCCAAGGTCTAACCAACTTGGCCACCACGTATATAATAATAATAATAATATACAAATTTAATGTAGTTAATAACGTGTGTAAGGCCATAAGTATGTTATTCAACCTAATGTTATTCTTCAGGTACCTATTCATTTAAATTCAAAAACGTATTACTGAAAAAGCGGCCCAGCCTAGTGGTTAAGTCACTGCGCAACTGATAACAAGGTTAAGCAGATGACAACAAGGCCGGCCTGGGAAGGGTGACCACTTTATACAACGAGGATATTTCATCACAAACACCGCAACAAGCTCGCCATTTGTTAGGTGTTGCCTCCGAATACCATCGGCGAAATGAGGACGGGTTAATCCCTCCCCTGAGGCCGTTTAAACGGTTCTCGGGAGCCCAATAGGCACCCGTGATGGTATTTATTATTATTTATTTATTACTTAAAAAACATCGTGCTTTTTTTAAATATCCGTGGCACAAATGACCTGATTCCGAATTGGTAGATAAATATTCCTTTTTTAGTGACGACGTGACAATGTACTTTAGAAACGTCTTTCTGGATATATTATATTAATAAGGCAATCAGTTTTCAGGAAATAGATGTAATACCCAGTAAACAACAATAAATAAAATCCAGTTTACCGACACATATGAATATGTAAATCCTATACAGCCTGACATTACCGGAAACAACATAATCATATATTACATTAATTGTACGCAGCTCCGAATCTAAAGTAAAAGAATAACATCGGGTATTCATAAAAAAATATTGAGTCCTTGAAGAACACTTTAGTTATGGAAGGTTTTGTCTCTTTTATTAGCAACAAAAATGATCATGCGCAAAAGAAACAAAGCCTTCTATAACTAAAGTGTTCTTCAAAGCCTCAATAAGTTTTTTATAAATAAGGCCATAAGTATATTAGGAACCAAGTGACGCCTCATACAGTGATTTGTTTAATTAATTTAATGATTTAGTTTAGTTTATTTTATTTTTGTAATGTTTTATAAATAAATGAAACTAATATTAAAAAAATATATAACCCAATCAGGTTAGATAATTTAAATTATTTGAGAAAAAAAGCTAACAATATTAATTCACGGATTGCAGGTCTGCTTACCAATGCCTGGCTCACCTAAACACATATAGATAATAAAAGCGTCAGAAAGTGCTAACCATCCTGTTGAAACCCTATTTTAATAAAATTCAATATAAAACTTTGAAACTTAAAAAACTATAAAATAAGCTTTTCTTATTCCAAGTACCGACGTGATAATTAAACATACTATTTAATCGTTAAATGAAAGCTAGCTTGAAATTAACGCCCGGTTCCAGTCAGTTTTATAAAAAAATATGTTTAAAATTATTTACCTTTTCAGTATTTTGTTGAACATTTCAAAACAGTTTCTGTAACCAATTTATCTATCACAAACCAGTGGAATCATTTTAAATTTACAAGAAAAAAAATATCACCAACTGTTTTTAGAACTTTCTTAACTTAAATCACTGTAAAATTTTCATGCTATTTTTCGAAAAAAAAAATCACTGAAAAAAATCTCGATCTATGTTGATATACGGTCTATCGTGTCTACTACCGTCTGGTTGTTAATTTAAATTAGTTTTCATATAAATACATGAGCACGTTAACCTTCTGAGTGCGCGTGAGTCGGCCCACAGACCATCGAATCAACTAGAGATTGCATCGGTCCGGAATGTTACTTTGTAACTTTGAGAATTGTGGTGGGAGAATGACCTTAAATCGGATCTTTCACTCACTAGTGGTAGGTAAATAAATAATTTAATCTAATAGAATCTTCTGTTTTTTAAGAATCTAAAACAATCCTTCGTTAAACTTCCAGAAAGGAATTTTTTACTACCTATACATATACGACTGTATTCACTAATGTTTTGATAAATTAAAGCTAGCAGAGGTTTACTCTGTTTTCTTTCTAGCATTAATATGCAACAAAAGAGTTAAAAAATATTTATTACCATTTTTAAGATAAACCTGGGTTAGCGAAACTTTTCTGAATAGAGCAGTCAAGGTTTACCATGCTAGCGAAGGCATAATAGTGGTCTTTGTTCATATATAAATATACTAAATTATAAAAAAAACACGTTTAATTATAATGACGAGCTTCCTAAGAAAGGATATTTTATTAAAATATTTTGCGCAGCATATGCATTTAACATGAGCAAGTTTTTAAATATATTTCATATCCATATTTCTGATTAAGTAAAATAAGCACACCACAACAAAGTTTCTCAGCAAAAAGGTTGTATTATTTTTTGAGTAATTACTATAATTAGAGACAGATTTCTTTATATCAAACGAAATTATTGTAATTATGTTTTTATATATGATAATCTTTGTCTATCAATTTAAAGCTGAATATTACATATTTTTTATTATTGTAATAAAAAATATGTAAAACTATTATTAAAACATTGTGAAAGTTTTTTTTAAATTCTACAAGCTCAATTATCAATTTTGGTATTTTTATAAGATATTATTCTTTAAATTCTACATTAAATGCCTTCTCTATATTATTTCGCAGTCTATGTTGTGACCCTTCGGAGATGACGCTTCTAACTTTTTACTTTTTGAACAAAATACAATATTTTTTCTAATATTATTATAATATAATGTATTGTTAACATAATAATATGTTTATATTTAGTATGACGGCACAGGTGTTGGAAACATAGTATTACTAACGTAATGTATGATTACATTACCGACAGAAGATATTCTATGAAATCTATCACTGACTGTATCCAGCAGTAGACTACTATCCTACTGCTGGATATAGTCATATTAGTCATTCTCCATAGCACAGTACAATATTTTTGAGCATCGATTTGAACTACTTATTATTTCTTACATTTTTGATCATTGCTATTTTTTTAATAATATATGTCGGGGTTTTTTTTAATTGTACTTAAATTAATGACTCAGTATTTTTGCTCAATTTAAATTCTATTTTCCTTAGCCCAGAAAATATATTTTTATTATTTAAAAAAATGATTTTAAGAGTAAAGAAGTATACTTAATGACAATGATGCGCTCTAGTAAACCCGCACCGGGAACAAATAAAAATTGGTGTGCTATTATAGTATACTCATAATTAGTACATACTCGTATATAAAATGAATCCCCATTTCCCTTGGTCACGATTTAAATATTCCTTTTCTTTTTTTGTGTTTTCTAATACTTTGTAAGATGTTCTTACGGAACGAAAAATTCACAAAAACGTAAAAAAATGTAACGACTATTTTAACTTTTGACAGTTCGCGCGTTTGTCGTACGTGAATTTAGCAGACGATAAGTATAAATATCATAGATACAAAAAAAAATAGAAAGATTTGTTTTTAAATTTCCATGCCTACCTACTTCCATTTTAAATTTCCATCTTTGTGCGAACATGTTTTTTTCAGATAGCTTTTACATGTTATCGATTAATCAATTTCCGGTCTTATTTTATTCATTAGTCACCCGTGCGACTAGCCGGGACGGGCAACTAGTATAAAAAATAATGCTTGATTACTTATTATAAGTAATCAAGCATTATAATATAATATGTATTATATCGTTGCTTCTTGTACACATAGTACAAGCCTAGAGCTTAGTTTGTGACCAAAGCAATATGTGTAAATTGTCCTACATATTATTTTTTTTTTTTTTTGTAGAAAAAAAAAACAAACAAAAGAGCAACATTACAAAGAACTATTAAATAACGTAATTTCGAAATACGGACGTCCTTTTTGGAATCAATTAAAATCAATTGAGTTACGTTGCGTAATAAAAATGGTATTACGTCTTACACGTAATAGGTAATAATACAGGATATTGCCCAAACATCACATTGCGCTCGGGAAGCGCATCCAACGCGGAGGTACTTGGGTGCATCGAAAGTGCAGTAGCCTTGTTCTAATAATCTCATTAGTTGTTAGTTTTTATTATTGCGTAATATTTTGTTATCGTTTCAAAAATGTTACAAGCCGTGTAATAAAAGTGTGTAACAAATGGCCAGCTTAGCGTTACCATGCCAAAATACTTGTATTACAAGGCTTTTAAGCTTTCTGAAACGGGCTCTGGTGGTCATTCTGTAATGATCTCACAGACAAAAAATTAAGCCCTTATTACAAGTAGAATAGCTTTGTAACGGTGCACGTACATATGGTACACGTGAAAAAGTTTTAACAGTGCAAGTCTTGCAGCTGAACAAAATAAATGTAACAAAGAACAAAGGATTAACTGATAGAGAATGCAATGAAATAAGAAAAAATAACTCCTATCTTCCAAACGAGCTTCGATAGTAATCTTACTATTATTAACCCTTACTATTTGATATAAACAGAAGACATCTACCCCTAGTTTGATTGATGTAATGTCACGTCACTTAAATTTTCCACAAATCACATGCCTTGTTTAATCATTTAATTTTGAAGATAGAATAATTTTTCACAAGCCGTACTGATGAATGGTAAATTTATTGTGGGATTTTAAGCTATAAAAAAACTCACCCTCAAAAAACTGTGTGAACGCCGTGGTTGTAATAAAAGTCCAGCTCTTCCTCCTCAGTCAGGCTGCACTCCTCGAAGCACCAGAGTCCAGCGATGGCCAGCGATATCGTGTACAGAAGAAAGTATACCATGTACCCCAGGACACTCAGCAGCATCTCGAACTACCTGCGGGGACATTTTAAAATTTATTTCTAGATAATCTCTCGAAGGTGTAAAAAACCCAAGAACAATGTATAGGCGAAAGCTAGATTAAGACCCTTGATGAAGTTTTTTTCATATATGTGCTACATATAATTGCACTACCCGTTGCATAACCGCATTATTAAGGTGAAAAAGTTTCTTAATTAAATCTTTTTTAAAGAACTCATTTTTTTTAAATAATTTTATTACGAACTAAATCCTATTACATTATTTTTTTAGGAACTAGTCGTAAATTATGTAAAATATTTTGAATTCTGTAAAAACGATAAATACAACAATTCAGTTTCTTTATGTTATTTTTAATATTTAAACTAATATTTATTATTGCCAACTATTTAATGTTTCAGTAACAAATTTATTGTTAAAACTACTTGTAGATGAAAGGTTAATACTATGAGATTTTTTTTATAGTATAAAAATATTTTATTTTATGAGTTAGATTTATGATTATTTTATTCTATATTTGATCACAAAATTCAAGTACGCGCATCAACCTGCATTCACGCTGTTGAACTGCAATTTGCATCTCCGCAACGACAAGTGTTGACTCGACAAGGTCAAAGGACTGCAGAAGTATTATTGTTGCATACTATGATGTATATTGTAACAACTACTTATTGTTAATTGTAACCCGGAAGAAAAAATAACCATTCGTTAATATTTTTTTTTATAAACTGTGTGAAAATCTTGATAAATATTAAACATTTCAGACAATGAGAAGTTTAATATTTATCAAGAATTTAATAATATGTAAGACATTATTTTTAAACATAATGCCCTGGTCACAAACTAAGCTCAAAGCTTCTACTAATACACATATTAGAAGCTTTGAATAAGAGATTTCTTTTAAATAAATAAATGATATAAACTCATATCTATTATATTTTATAAACACCCAGACTATGGTAAACAGTACAGAAAAACGTTCTAATATTTATTATGTGAGTGGGTTCGAACCCACGACCTTCGCATACAACGCCAATGGCGCATCTACGAGACCACGGAGCAATAAGTGAATATTTTTCTCCTAATCGTCTAAATTGTAGTAAAATAGCAAAATTAGTAGAGGCCCAATTATGATGTTATTGGGTATCATCAGACAGACGTTCCTTGAGTAAAAGACACGACTTTACTTTATACGGGGGTAAACGGAACTAGTGGCGAGCTCGTTGCGGTGTTTATATAGACTCTGTAAAATACAATCCACCGACTTAGGTTTAGTTTTTATATATTTTTACTAATCGATGTGTTAGGTAAAGTTTAAAATAATAAACAAATTTAATTCTGAAAGAGAGCCCTGAAGAGTTCTGAAGGATTTTCTATAAAATCAGTTTTTTTTCTCACTTATTTAATAAGACATTATCTGCACAAAATTAATCTTAACTTCCATTGTATTTCCGTATCGACGACATTGACAAAGAGCTGGCGACGATTATCTTGACAACTTGAGAAATCACTTCAAAAGGTGCGCCGCGTCCTGACAAATTATTTATTGATCTTCATTCGCTATTTAATTGTACAAAAACAACGTCATGTTAAACCCAGGACAATGTACAAGATCGCAGATTTCAGAAGATGTTTACCTTTAGTTTTTAGTTTTTAATTCAGATTTAGTGGTGTTTATAACAAGCTACCTTAACCTATAAAAATATAAGCAGTTAATTATAATAATAAAGTTGAAGTATGTTTTGTGTTAAGAGGAAAAGAATTTATGAAAATTACTGGCTTTAATCTCACCAAGTAGTTTATGAATACATCAGAAAAAATATTATCATCGTTCAGAAGACCCACTCATTGCAAGGTCAAACGTATTTCCAAACAAACAAATTGTAATATAAGAAAATATTTTTAAACACGAATAACGAAAATATTATTGTTACTATAAAATAATGTTTCTGGGAAAACCTAATTATAAACATTCAATGTTAATAAATCATATACATAATAATGATATGCCCCCAACAGAATCCATTCATAATTTATACAAGACCTAAACTACTACGATTCAATATTCATCGTTAAAAATAGCAGCAATGCCTTCACTACTTTGCGCCTTTGATATCGGGTGTTTGCTAATTATAACTACGCAGTTGGACCGTCCACAGTCTACACTACTCGTCCACACTAGTCGCAGTCGCTACTCAAAATCCCTTGCTCCAACGGTATCTTATTCTACAGCAGATGTGACTATCCCATCGTAGCTTCCATCTTCCAATCCTAGAGCCACGAGGACCAGGTTCTTGCGAATTTTCTCAATAAAAAATATTTACTATAGCAGCGCCGCAGACTACTCGCTTAATATTTTACTCAGTTGCGCTTATTTCGAGCTGAAGCGTATTTCACGGATATTTTAGTCGGCAATTTTAACATCCGAAATGAGTAGCAATGAAACTAATGGCGGCTTACTGTATTATTATTATATCCCATTAGTAATGTCTTAAACTGTTATTTTTTCTATATAAAAAGTTACAAATAATTAGTTTAATCTGTCATGTTTATATGGTAAGAATAAACCATCAATAACCCAACAAAATTTAAGATTTCCCGAGACAGCAGCATATTAGGTCTAAAACTCAGCGATAGAGAAAGATTTAAAAGCAATGCTTTAGACGCAGCAGAAATGGCACGCACAAATTTAAAATGGAGATGGTACAGACCACGGATGGACGCTGGAATGAAAGAATTGCTCCTGAACTCGCACATATTTGTGGAGTTTCCCATTGAGACAATGTGTCCGATTGATCTAGGGAAAGAATTGAAAATTGCAATTGACGATCCTCTGAGCAAGGAGTACTTCGCCCGAAAGATCAGCATTGCTATTCAACGGGGTAACAGCGGTAGTGTAGACTACGCCCATTGTCTCATTTTCAAATTGTTTTTTAATATAAATAAGTCGGTTTATATTTTATTTTTGTTTATTTTATTATTTTATTTTTCATTTATATTTAATTATTTATAAATAAATATATATATATATATATATATACTATACTATTGTTAGTAATAATTTTAATGTTATATATTTTTTGCACCATGTAAAATAACCTAGCACTAATTATAGCTTATTAATTTTAATTAATTAATTAATTTTAAGAACAAACAAATAATTGAAAGGATAATAATTTATAGGAGTTTAGCAGTCAATACTAGCTCGATTGTGTTACGGGCTAGTAAACTCAATACAGCCCGTCTTAATTTTTAAGTTTGTGGATAAGTTTACTCGAAATGGATGAAAAGTTGTAAGACAGAAAATTGCATCGAAAGCTTGTACTTGCCAATTTTCGTATTTGAAAAGATTTTCGCATTAAGTTTTTATGTAAATTATAAATTTATCATTTAACAACTACAATACCCGTAGTAAGGAATCCCCTAGTTTGTGAACCATATCAATTCGCATCTCTTCTCACGATCAATTATATCTATTGTTGATTCTAAATTACTTTATTATAAATAGCACGAAATGTCCACATGAATCGGATTAATAATATAATCGCCTCCGTAGTCTAGTGATCTTAGGCGTTGTTCCGGAGGTCGTAGCTTCGATTTTCCTTGGAAAACAAAATTATACGTTTTTGAGTACAGTTTGCCATAGTCTGTTTATTTATAATATATTCATAAGTATTAGTATTGTTGTTCCTGGTATATTAGAGTATATTATAGTATAGTAGAGGCCTAGAACGTGGTTTGTGACCTGGGCAATGTGCGTGTATGTCCTACATATTGTTATTATAATGTAGCTTTAAACATGTTTATAAAAAAAAATATGATTATGATTGATATTATACACATATATGTATATTTTATATTTGAATAAAATAAGGTAAAAGTAAGTTTGGTCATCGGAGTCTCTTTTTTGTGAAGTAGGTTACGATATAGTATTTCATAAAATATTCACCAATATTCCGGGGCTCGGGGAGTACGAGCACGTTAACCCATATGAATGAATGAATGAAGGTATCCAAAAATAATCACCAATATTCCGGGGCTCGGGGAGTACGAGTACGTTAACCCATATGAATGAATGAATGAAGGTATCCAAAAATAATCACCAATATTCCGGGGCTCGGGGAGTACGAGCACGTTAACCCATATGAATGAATGAATGAAGGTATCCAAAAATAATCACCAATATTCCGGGGCTCGGGGAGTACGAGTACGTTAACCCATATGAATGAATGAATGAAGGTATCCAAAAATATTCACCAATATTCCGGGGCTCGGGGAGTACGAGCACGTTAACCCATATGAATGAATGAATGAAGGTATCCAAAAATAATCACCAATATTCCGAGGCTCGGGGAGTAAGAGTACGTTAACCCATATGAATGAATGAATGAAGGTATCCAAAAATAATCACCAATATTCCGGGGCTCGGGGAGTACGAGCACGTTAACCCATATGAATGAATGAATGAAGGTATCCAAAAATAATCACCAATATTCCGGGGCTCGGGGAGTACGAGCACGTTAACCCATATGAATGAATGAATGAAGGTATCCAAAAATAATCACCAATATTCCGGGGCTCGGGGAGTACGAGTACGTTAACCCATATGAATGAATGAATGAAGGTATCCAAAAATATTCACCAATATTCCGGGGCTCGGGGAGTACGAGTACGTTAACCCATATGAATGAATGAATGAAGGTATCCAAAAAATAATCACCAATATTCCGGGGCTCGGGAAGTACGAGTACGTTAACCCATATGAATGAATGAATGAAGGTATCCAAAAATAATCACCAATATTCCGGGGCTCGGGGAGTACGAGTACGTTAACCCATATGAATGAATGAATGAAGGTATCCAAAAATAATCACCAATATTCCGGGGCTCGGGGAGTACGAGTACGTTAACCCATATGAATGAATGAATGAAGGTATCCAAAAATAATCACCAATATTCCGGGGCTCGGGGAGTACGAGTACGTTAACCCATATGAATGAATGAATGAAGGTATCCAAAAATAATCACCAATATTCCGAGGCTCGGGGAGTAAGAGTACGTTAACCCATATGAATGAATGAATGAAGGTATCCAAAAATAATCACCAATATTCCGGGGCTCGGGGAGTACGAGCACGTTAACCCATATGAATGAATGAATGAAGGTATCCAAAAATAATCACCAATATTCCGGGGCTCGGGGAGTACGAGCACGTTAACCCATATGAATGAATGAATGAAGGTATCCAAAAATAATCACCAATATTCCGGGGCTCGGGGAGTACGAGTACGTTAACCCATATGAATGAATGAATGAAGGTATCCAAAAATATTCACCAATATTCCGGGGCTCGGGGAGTACGAGTACGTTAACCCATATGAATGAATGAATTAAGGTATCCAAAAATAATCACCAATATTCCGGGGCTCGGGGAGTACGAGTACGTTAACCCATATGAATGAATGAATGAAGGTATCCAAAAATAATCACCAATATTCCGGGGCTCGGGGAGTACGAGTACGTTAACCCATATGAATGAATGAATGAAGGTATCCAAAAATAATCACCAATATTCCGGGGCTCGGGGAGTACGAGTACGTTAACCCATATGAATGAATGAATGAAGGTATCCAAAAATAATCACCAATATTCCGGGGCTCGGGGAGTACGAGTACGTTAACCCATATGAATGAATGAATGAAGGTATCCAAAAATAATCACCAATATTCCGGGGCTCGGGGAGTACGAGTACGTTAACACATATGAATGAAGGTATCCAAAAATAATCACCAATATTCCGGGGCTCGGGGAGTACGAGTACGTTAACCCATATGAATGAATGAATGAAGGTATCCAAAAAAATAATCACCAATATTCCGGGGCTCGGGAAGTACGAGTACGTTAACCCATATGAATGAATGAATGAAGGTATCCAAAAATAATCACCAATATTCCGGGGCTCGGGGAGTACGAGTACGTTAACCCATATGAATGAATGAATGAAGGTATCCAAAAATAATCACCAATATTCCGGGGCTCGGGGAGTACGAGTACGTTAACCCATATGAATGAATGAATGAAGGTATCCAAAAATAATCACCAATATTCCGGGGCTCGGGGAGTACGAGTACGTTAACCCATATGAATGAATGAATGAAGGTATCCAAAAATAATCACCAATATTCCGGGGCTCGGGGAGTACGAGTACGTTAACCCATATGAATGAATGAATGAAGGTATCCAAAAATAATCACCAATATTCCGGGGCTCGGGGAGTACGAGTACGTTAACCCATATGAATGAATGAATGAAGGTATCCAAAAATAATCACCAATATTCCGGGGCTCGGGGAGTACGAGTACGTTAACCCATATGAATGAATGAATAAAGGTATCCAAAAATAATCACCAATATTCCGGGGCTCGGGGAGTACGAGTACGTTAACCCATATGAATGAATGAATGAAGGTATCCAAAAATAATCACCAATATTCCGGGGCTCGGGGAGTTCGAGTACGTTAACCCATATGAATGAATGAATGAAGGTATCCAAAAAACTAGACAAAATTATGTTTTATTTTATTTACTGTTACCTGCAATGTTTTAGCAAATGTACACGAGATGATTAATCATACATGATATACAAGGACAGATGGGCAGTTAGATGGTTGCCTCTTGTATAGAGACTTAGATTTGCACGTGAGATTATTTCTAAGTCAAAAATATCCTGTCCTGTAAATTCATTCATATGTTGACAAAATACATTAATATTTCTTGAATTAATTATTGCCCTGCGACTTACTGCGTAAGTTATCCCGAAGGTTTGACTGGTAGATGACGCTAACTGGCGTTAAGTTATAAAAACGTGGCGGATGGATTGGTTACAGTAAACCTAAAAACGCTTAGGTCAAAGGTTCAAACCCCGGTGTGTATCTGAGTTTTTAATTTTGAAACATGTATTTTCACTATCACTTAACCGCACATACCAACACCGCGATGCGCTTGCACTTGTTTGGTGTAGACGCAGTATTTTACCATCAACTACGATGAGGTGGGAAAAAAACCTAAAATCCCTTCGCTGGGTACCCTAAGGTCGTATACGCGGTCTCGAGCACCGCAAGTCTCCCGTAATTACCTTCATTTTACTAAATTTGCGAAATAAACATTAAATAATTATACTCTAATACTAATTTCTTATATACATATAATATAATAAGCTAAATGAAGTTGTCTGTGATTTAGTCAACGTGAAGTTTGAAATTAGTTAAAATTACTGGTGGTCCATGAATAATACTAGTAAATAACTATTGGGTATGCACAATTATACACATTTGTTAAATAAATAAGTTAGACAAAACTTTAGCGTAAGTTAATATGCATTTATTAGAGCACGGCACGTGACTCTGTATCTACCTGGTGTTAAGCAGATTTACAAAGTCCATGAATGTGGATGATCAACACCATTAATCGCCTTCAACGCCAGCTAAATGATGCGGCTACGAAAGACGAAATTCCATAATGAGTATACTATAATATCCTTGCTTTTTTATGATTATATAATAATAATAATATAATAATTATTATTTTTTGATCAAAACATTTTTACAATATCAACAGCCCGTTTCGTAACCGCTCCCTAAAAGGAGACTACTTGCTTGACATTAATGTATTAGGCTAAAATAATTACTATTAATAGATAAATAAAAAACATCGTTTAGATTTGACAGAGATGTGAGTAACAACCTTAAAAAGTGGAATTAAAAACTCATCCTTTTTGTAGTACGCATTAGTAAGGTAGTAGGCATTTGTAACTAATTTATACAAACCACCATTAAAAGAACTAACAAGTGTATAGATTTACCTGGCGCCAGCAGAGCAGAAATAGTTGCGCGCAGTGTCGCAAGAGTTGCGCCGAGAGGGAGCGCGCCTATCCATATCCGATACCTAACTCCGGTTCTTAACGCCAAATAATTATCTATTTAGCAGAAAGTCACTACATTCACACAAACTCTTTTCCAAAAAATCATTTGATCTTTCACATTAAAAAGATATATATGTATCATCACGGGTGCCTTACGGCGCCCGAGACCGCCTAGACGGCCCCAGGGTACCCAGCGGAGGGGTTTTAATCCCACCTCGTCGTAGCCGATGGTATGAATCTACACTAAACAAGTGACTAGCTCGTCGCGATGTTTTGAATAGACTCAATAGCCCATCTATAAACAGTTTCACAAGTTGGTATAGTAAAACCGGGACCGACAGCTTAACGTGCTCTCCGAGGCACTATAGTGGTGTTGTCAAACAAATGTACATAATTTTTTTAATTAAAAACTCATTGGTACACACCGAGATTCGAACCAGGGACCTAAGTGTTTTTAAGTCCAAGGTCTAACGAACTCGGCCACCAGGTATATTTTACTTTTTTTATTATTTATCTTGAAGTTTTGAAGCCGATTATGTAGTAGGGACTACATAATCGGCTTCAAAACTCAGGACTGATAACTATTCTCTATATACTTCTCAACTTTAAGAAGTATACCTCATTTTCTGAATTCTAAATTAAATACATTTAATTTAATATCAAATCGAATTTATGAAATAAAAAGTCATATAGCCATGTACATTTTTAAATATTGTTTATTCTTACCAAAATTTACATATATTTTAAGATCCAGCCCTGTTTGGAAATTCCAACCTATTCTCGAAACTATTGATAGTTCATTAAAACAAAAACTAGAAATAATACTAAATTCCAAAATAAATTCACAGGCATTTATTCAGGCTACTTTACCAATAAAATTTGGCGGCTTAGGTATTAGAAAATTATCTGACGTAGCCCTACCCGCATACTTGTCCTCTGTCCATAGCACTCAAGACCTTATTGGTAGAATACTTAGCCCGTCCATTGGGGACGTCGAGGCTGTGTGCTTGGCAGAGGCCAAAGAAGCTTGGAAAGTGGTATGTCCGGAGGAGGATCTTCCTAATACTCCAACAATACAGAGGTCGTGGGATTTACCAATGGTTAAGCGTGTTCATCAAAAATTGGTGGATTCATCCCCAACAATTGATGACCGCGCACGTATTCTTGCGGTGTCAGAGTATGAGGCCAGTCAATGGCTTAATGCGCTTCCCTCAAAAAATTTGGGTACGTTATTGGATAACAGTACACTAAGAACATCCGTTTGCCTACGCTTGGGATTAAAGGTGTGCGAACCTCATCGCTGTCTGTGTGGTAAAGATGTCGGCGAGTTGGGTCACCACGGACTCTCGTGTTCTAAAAGTGCTGGCCGATTTTTCCGTCACAGTGCCTGTAATGACCTTATCCGTAGGACGCTTGCCATGGTCTCGATTCCGTCTATTTTGGAACCCAACGGCTTAAATCGAGACGATGGCAAGCGACCAGACGGGATGACTTTGGTACCTTGGAGTTTGGGACAGTCTCTTGTATGGGATTTTACTTGTTGTGATACATTGGCTCCCTCCCATCTCCAAGGTACCTCAGTGAAAGCAGGGGCTGCGGCGGAACAGGCGCAACTAAGCAAGCGTCGAAAATATCAATCAATTATTAAAGATTATATATTTTCGGCGTTTGCTGTAGAGACGATGGGTCCGTGGGGGTCTGAGGCAAAAGCCTTTTATAAGGAAATTGCCCCCAGGCTCGTCGATGTTTCGGGAAACAATAAAGCTGGCAGCTATTTCATACAAAAATTGAGTATAATAATTCAAAGAGGAAATGCTGCCAGCGTATTGGGTACCATGCCACTAACAGACAGTGATTTGGAAGAATATTTTAATTTATAGGTAAGTATTTTTAATTTTAATTTTGTTTTTAATTATTTTATAGTTAATACTTTAATTGTTCTCTTTTTAGTAAATAAATGAATTTATTGCAAAGTAAAATAACCGTAAATAACAAATAGAGACTTAAGATACCTGAGGAGGTGAGAACTTCGTAAGGAATGTCAATTAGCTTCTTTAGGCCGTTTCCTCTAAATAAGTCTCAATTTGATGTGTTGTTTCAAAAAACTATGTAACTTATTTCAGATAGTACTATATATTTAAATCTACCATTAAAAATCTTTCCCAGCTATCTGGCGTAGCTATTGTATGCAATTTTCCACCATATATTTTTATAGTATATACGTACTATTCAAAATATCGCCACTTGTTCGGTGTAGACTCATACCATCGGCTACGACGAGGTGGGATTAAAAACCCCTCCGCTGGGTACCCTGGGGCCGTCTAGGCGGTCTCGGGCGCCGTAAGGCACCCGTTTAAAACATCGCGACGAGCTAGCCACTTGTTTGGTGTAGACTCATACCATCGGCTACGACGAGGTGGGATTATAAACCCCTCCGCTGGGTACCCTGGGGCCGTCTAGGCGGTCTCGGGCGCCGTAAGGCACCCTTGATGATATGTATGTATGTGTGGAAAGATAAATGAAAAAAAAATAAGGGTAGTATAGATGCCCGAAAAAAAAAGAACCTCAGGTCTCTGTTTATTTAGTTTGAAGATTTACGAAAAATATTTACTCCCGAAAAATAAAAAGATTTTGAATAAAATTAAATAAAAAATATCGGAACTCTGCGGAAGAATTTTCCCACTGTCGGGGGTTTGTAACTGTTACATACTAGCATATATTAGTATGTTATGCTGAAGGTCACAAAATCGTCTCAGTGCATAATCTGGTTCAGGGGCAGCGATCATTTTCGCCGGACAACTCACCACGGGCTCATTGGTTACACAACAAAACTCTAGCACGCGGTCGCTGGGGCGGGGTGCCGATCGTATACGACGATTCTTTTTACTTATGTATATTTTTTAGGTGATAAAAAAGTGTGTAATAATAATAAAATATGTAGAGAAAAAAATATAAGTTTTAGGGCCGTTTCCAAAGCGGACGTTTACTGCGAAGAGAGGTACGACCGGAGGACGAAGGGTGATTTGAATTAATCACTCTAAATTTAGAACTAAAAACCTTTACTCGGCAGACAATTTAATCGCTCAGGCGAGGCAGTTGTAGGAACTGTTATATACATCAATATAGGAAACATATCTCCTGTATTTATTTATTCAGCTACAGGTGAAGGCGGTATTGGTTCGGATTTATTGCAAGAATCGATAAAATAAAATTTGCTAGTGTGCATACAAAGTTTACCGATACAAAGTTTTTAAATTATTGGTTCAACTCTATGTAATGTAAAATCTTTAATGGCTTAACCCAGATAAATACTTGTCACCTTAGACTTAAAGTAATGCTCGTAAACGCATTTACCATACCGATTATTATGCAAGTTGCTCTTTTAGTATTATTTAGTCTATAGTTTTTATTATTTTACAGCTTATATATGTTTAGAAAATAGACGCAGCAAGCCGGCACTCACTAATCTCAAGAAACAAGATCGTCGGACTACCGTGAAAGTAGTAACGTTTTCCGCAGCTCGCCATCGCAATGAGTTCGCCATCGCAATGAGATCGCCATCGCAATGAGATCGCCATCGCAAGGTCACTCATTCGCAATTTACGTTCGCTTTTAATGCACTTTCAGCAATTGTTGTAATTCTAAAACTAATTATTATGTTTGGAAAGAATCTTCTTTCAATTAGAGCTTATAACAAAGTTTCATAATTAGGCTAATTAAATAAATAATGCAAGTATTTATTATTAAGACAACCAATACCAGTAAAATTGTAATGTAAACTCTACCATTTATTAAGAAAAATATTTAATTAAAATTTTATTAGCCAAAAAGACGTAAACGACGCTATTAATTATTTCCCCCATCATATAATATATCCTTCCTTTTTCTATTAGTTGCCTTACCTTGTCCCAAAAGCCATTTGTTTGTGAATCCACTTGCCGACGACCTTTGCGACTCGCTAACTGAACGATCCCGACGCCTTGCGACACACATAATCACACATAATGTTTCAAACCAACATCATAAATTGAATATCATAGCCATGGATTTTCATAATATGGCTACAATTATCTTTTAGCCATATTTCACACATGAGCACAGTTATAAGGCCGTACTTATTTCGGTATCATTCATTTCTGACCCACCAGAAATTTGTGACTAATTTTTCGGTTAATCAGAATGTACCTAGTCCAGATTGTATATTGTTCAGATAGACCATCTGTGAATAAAGAATCAATCATTCATTCATAGGCGCAAAGTCAATTTATTATGTTTAACAACCTTTGCCACTGAAAGAAAATTACTGAATCTACAACGAGTCTGTAATAATACTTTGAACGCATCCCTAGTCTAGTAGTTACGCCATTGGATTTGTATCCGGAGGTAGTAGGTTCCCAACCTACTACCTCCGGTACTTATTATACGATTTTCTATATCTATTATAGATTATACGTGTATAAATATATAAAAGTATTATTATTTCTAATATATATATATATATATATAGTTATATATAATATAATAAACACATATTGCTCTGGTCACAAACTAACCTCTAGGCTTGCAGGTATTATGTGTACCAGAAGCAACGATATAATACATATTATATTTTTATAAACACCCAGATCACGACAAACTGTACAAAACAAAGCGTACTAATATTTTTTTGCCATGGGTGGGAATCGAACCCACGACCTCCGGATACAACGTCAAAGACGCAATCTACGGAGGCTGTCAAAATATATCACATCCTTATTTAAATAGCAGTTACTTCGTAGCTAGGGAAATATATGTAAAATGTCCTACAATATAAATGCGACAAGTACTATTCTGTCAGTGTAGTGTAGTTTGAATAGTGCGTAATTCACTGCAACGAGTTTCCGATGAAGATGACACAAGAGTACGACCAAAAGAAAACACGGGTTAAGGTTGTTTATGTGTACAACATGAAGATGGAATGGTCAACAACAAACCTCAGACCATGCATTGCACAACTACCTAGCCACTAAGCAACGGATACAGTCATTGTATTCCATCTGACGTCAAACAACCAGTTCCAGATGACAACTGCATATGACAAGTTACTCACTGTCATTAAACTCCATACAACTACTTATTATCTAAGGTTTGTATATAAAGAACTCTATATATAGAAGACGAGAATGTGGATAATTGAATAGTTTAGAAACAAAGTTGTTGTAGTCGTTTACATTCAAATAAAAATAAGAGTAAAACAGAAAAACTAACGCATAGGTAATTCGTTGAAGTCTTTAATATGTAACCATCTCTTCTCTCACCCAATTGCTCTACAACCAACTTTACGCTGGACCTGTCACGTTTTGTGGTTCACCATTTCATTGTGATTGGTCCAACATTGTTGTAATACAAATTGACCAACAAAATATATATATTAGGCAAACACTGTCAAAATATATTATTGGTTACTTTGCTCGTACTACTTCTGATTTTTACTTATTTGTTTTTATATTATTTTATAACGCCTGGTCGCCTTTTGTTAAATAACTTAATATAATTATTACAGATGTATTTATTTATTATATATATAGTATATAGTATATATTATATATCTTTATTGCACTAAAAGATTTGTAGAAAGACTTTCTTAATGCCCGCGGCATTATCCACCAGTTAATCTTAGGGAGAGTGAACATTGTAATATAGGGCACAAAAATAATATAATAAAGTAAAAAAAGCAAAATACAAACACTATATACAGTTATAGATATACATACATACGCAAATATACAACTTCATATTTGATATAATATAATAAATACATAAATATATAAACGTATATTTTATAACCTAACCTAATCTGACATGCAATAAATAATAAGAAATGAGTAATTTCTTAAAAATGGTGAGAGACTGTATGTATGCTAGTAATTAGTTTATTATTTGCATTCTGTATATTTTTCATATTATGTTTTTTTTATTATATGAAAAATCTGCTATTACTAAAATGTGTAGTAAAATACTATTGCTATATATATATTCCGTAGTAGGAATTAGCCTAGTTTAAAAAAAAAACAACATATAACATTATATAGTTATTTTCCAATTAGTAATTGTTAGTAAAAAAAATATGTTTTTACTAGATACTTCTTTTTATCTACCGCATTTAAGTAATTTAAGTATTGTTATCCATCATTTTATGATATTATATCTATTTCTTTGATATTCATAACATTTCTGCAACCTAAGCATATTTCACTCTCAAAGGTTAGCTGGTAGAAAATGCCTAAGGCCTATTCTCCCATGTACAATTTAGTGCAATAAAGATTTTTAAATAAATAAATAAAAAAAAGTATTGCTGTCGAACTACGTATTAAGCATAATAATTAAAACAAGAATAGGTGGGTATAGTAAACTGTAGCATGACAAGTGGTCAGTCTCATCTCAATGACGACCAGTCAAAAGATCCACTTGCGCAAGATGCTGCGAGCTGGCGACATTCCGTAGATAATCGCGCATGAAACCACTCGGCAGATGTCACGCGCGACAACTGAAGGGTCGCAATAAGTCAGCGAATCAGAGATAATGTTTGGTGCAATTAGGCCCATTAAAATAATCAAATTAATAAAACATGTGCAGTTTGTCTTGTGGTCTGGGTGTTCATCATAAAATATAATACGTATTAGTATAATTGTTTCTGGTACACATAGTACAAGCCTAGAGCTTAGTTTGTGACCAGAGCAATATTTGTAAAATGTCCTACATTGTTATTATTATATAAATACATCTTAATATGTTATTAGAACAATACTCTAACAATTTTAGAAATTATGTCTGCCGTCTGTTTGTTTTTCTTTGTATACGTATCGCTTAAAAACAACTAAATCTATTTATATGCGTTCTTATTTTATATATGTAAAGGGAGATGTGTCCATTTGTTATATATCGGCTGTCCCTCAGGAAAAGTTTTAAAAGAAAACATAAACGTGTTCTATGCAAAAAGTTGGCTATATTAAAATGACACTTTAAAACCGCATGCAAATATTTTCGTTAATAGTTGAGACTTTATGTATTTTTTAGCAACTGCAGTGTTAGTCAAGTAAATACTTATTTTACCCCTAATGCCCAAAAATCGGTGTTTTACTACTATGGACAACTTTCTATTATTCTAGCTACTTCCTGTTATCTGTGAGAACTTAATTTAATGCATTTTAAAAATAACAAGCACACGAAGTTGTGGGCAATTATAATAAATGGAAGTGAGATCAATGTTCTTTAAGAACAATTATTGATTTCCCCCATTCATGGACTTTGTAGGTCTTTTCACCACCAGGTAGATACAAAGTCATAAGTAATCAAAAAAAAATACATAAGTAGTTGTTTTATCGGAATGAGTATTTATATTTATTTATAGTCACACTGAAGAGTGCGAAGGCTCCGGGAAAAAGAATCTAGTAAAAAGCCACATTTATACTACAATTACTTTATCTGTTTTGGAAATAATAAATAGCAATGAAGTCACAACCAAATAATCAGTTGTATAGCGCTTTTTATATCGACGTGTTTCGCAGGGTCAGTCCTCGTGTGTTCGTACCTGCGAGGAGCGAGCTTTTATCTTTGTTCATTGACGTACGTAACATCTTTAACCGGACAAAGGCAACACGTAGTAAAAAATAACGAAGATAAGTATTCTTTTTTTTACTAATGGTATTTTTATTGGTGATTGGTATTAGGGTCTGTTTCTATATAATTATTTGTGTAATATTAGCGGCAGAGAACATAGGAACAAAGCTTTTACACTTTAACTCATAGTTTCAGGTAATACTATCGTAGAGTAGGAATTTTGGCCGGAATTTGGAACGCATACACATATAGCAATCGGTTTTAGGGAGAATGGTTCAAAGCGATAGTTAACAAATATAATTGTCTCCAAATATTTAATTTATTGATTTTAAAATAAATAAGTTAAAATAAAATAAAAAATCTAAGATATTTTCTAAATATAAATCTGATAATTAGGAAAGGAAGATTTGCCCAAAGAGTTTTTTAGATATACGGTTGCAAACACTATATACCCTCTGGTAAATAGATTTATAAAGTATATTAATAGGAACAATCATAACATTGTTAACAATATACAGGCTTAAGGATGCGGTTACAAAACATGGCGGTAGTAATAATTTGCACCAAAAAACAATGTTTAGCTATCGTAAACCACGCCCACTTACCCTTTGGGTCAGAGAGTGCACTCGCCTAAGGTGAAGGTCGCGCAGCAAGGTCGCGGCAAGGTCGTATGTTCGCGGCGAGAGCGACGAGCGGGGCGGTCTGAGAGGCACTGAAGGCGGCGGCGCACGGCGAGCGATGGCGATTGCGACAGACCTTCCGCTCGTGCGGCTATGGCCTAATCCTTTTTAGGGTGACTGTGGCTTCGGCATTCTCTTACAACTTGAATATCTCAATGCTAAATAATATATTAATACAAGAGCTATATAAAAATAAACGTAAGGACAAGCAATCTGCTGCCATTTTTTTCATTTGGCAGCAGATCATTTATATAATAGCAATCTGCTAATGATATGGAATGTTCAGAAAAAATAAACGTGCAGACTTAATTTTAGGTAGAGAAAACTTTACTCTCTTTATTAAATGTAAAACTTTCCTCTATATAAAATATGGTTGAAGAATAAAATAATAAGTTAAATAAAAAAATACCTCTGCTATATGTTGCAATATGCACAGCGGGGTGATTACGCGCACAACGCCGAGCTAAATATTAATCAATATTTTGCAATTCTCAAAACTTTAATCAATATTTTGTAAATCTGGTGACATTGAAAAATTGACAAACAACTACGTCATTTAGGTTAAAGTTTATCTTAACGTTGTGCGGCGTAATATGCCTACTGGAATATAAATGGAGTTGACTATATTAGTAGACTATCATATGATGAACCATTAAAACAACATTATGGACACGTCCGAAAGAAAAAAAAAGAGAGTCGTCGGCAGTCCAAAGAAAGAATGGGTGGTTGTGATTTTACCCGCAGCAGGAAATAATAAAGAACTGGGGATTCGAAGTCAGTATTTGTTTGAGTATAACCAGTATCCATGGTCATTTAACGTGGCAAAGCAGTGCAACGTAACATTGTACTTTTTAGGTAATCTTTCATGAAATCCTTCATATCTTTTTCTTTGTCACTACTTTAATTATTTTGATTTTGTTAATCTGTTACTAAAAAAAATAGATAAATTTCCTAAAAGAACGCCCAAAAGTTTTTTTTTCGCTAAATACCAATATAGTATGCACTTCAGAAGACCGACCCAAACGTCAAGTAAGTACAACACTATAGAGTTATTATAACCTCATAGTCTCTCCTCGACGATGGAAGTTCACAATGTAGTATCGATTCGATGCTAGCGGCGTCACATAAGTTTTAAGTAAATTAAAAAGCAATAAAGGTTTTGGAACGCATCCTCCACTGTCGCTCTGGTGGGCGATTCTCGCGCTTTCGAGATTCATCTCGATTCGAGATTTTTAAACGAAAAATGACTAAATATGTAATTTTTCGTTCAATATTTATATATTTATTAATTAATATTTATTATTTATTTCGTTTAATGTTCGATATTTTTGAACGAAAAATGGCATATTTAGTCATTTTTCGTTTAAAAATCTCGAATCGAGATGAATCTCGAAAGCGCGAGAATCGCCCACCTGCACTCCCGCGCATTGAAGTGTCATTCGTTTCTTATGTCAAGTTGGCGTCGCATCTTACAAAAAATTTTTTTTTTTTTTTTTCTAGTTGATTTAGTTATTTTAAGTTGTGTTTCAGCATTAAAAATGGGAAAAAGAAAATATGAGAATAGTTTCAAATACAAGAAAATAAAAAATTAAGGAAACTCTTTAAAAAGGTGAAGAAATGGTTCGCTCAAAGCGATCATGAAACCAAAGGTGAGTTTCTATTCGTCTTATTAAAATCCTATCGAAAATACATAACGCTCAACTATTATTGTAATCAACTTTGTGCTGTTGAGAAATACATATTGTTACCTGGGACACTCATTGCAATGTATATGGTTTGATATCTCGCCATTGCTGTAGAATGTTATATATCATTGAAAGAAAAGAAAGAAAGAAAAACTTTATTTCATTGCGATACTAAATCAGAGTATTGAATGATTTTTGTAACGGCGAAAAATCTAACCATACACATTCCCAAAGAATGTCCCAGTCTTTGGGAATGTGTATGGTTAGATTTTTCGCCATTGCTTTACTGTTAAGAGTTAAGAATGGTTTTTACATTAAAAGCTTATTTTTATATATCATTGCGATACTGAATGAGAGTATTGAGTGACTTCTTTGGGAATGTATAAGGTTAGATATTTTGCCATTGCTTCACTGTTAAGAGGTAAGAATAATTTTCACATTAAAAGTTCATTTTTATATATCATTGCGATACTGAATCAGAGTATTGAATGACTTCTGTAACGAGTCTAGTACTGTAAGACTCATACCATCGGCTATGACAAGTTGGGAATAAAAAACCCTCCGCTGGGTACCCTGGGGCCGTCTAGGCGGTCTCGGGCGCCGTAAGGCACCCGTAATGCTATGTAAGTATCTTCATGATCAATTGAGTCCAAGATATTTTGCAACACAGTCAGAATTTTATATAGCTAAATATGTTCAAAATAATAATAACAATTTCATTGCAATACTGTTGAGAGTATTGAATGGCTTTTATAATCAGTCTGGTGCTGTTAATTATAAAAAATAAAAATAAATAAATGTAGGTAAGTAATTCATAAAAACAATTTTATGTAATTGACAAAACAATTTATACCTGCATTTTCAGGATCAATTAAGTCCAAGAATATTTTACAACAAATAATTTTATATAGCAGAATTTGTGAAAAATACATTCTCATTGCAATACTGTTAAGAGTATTGAATGACAATGATTTATAATAAACCTAGTAGTGTAATTCAGAATACCTACAAATTCATAAAAAATATTGTATGTAATTGATAAAAACAATTTATACCTGCATCTTCAGGATCAATTAAGTAAAAGAATATTTTACAATACAGAATTTTATATAGCAGAATTTGTGAAAAATACAATCTCATTGCTATACTGTTAAGAGTATTGAATGATAATGATTCATAATAAACCTAGTAGTGTAATTCAGAATACCTACTAAATTTTTATTCATTTTCAATTTTAAATGAACCAAAAAATATTTTACAATACAATCAGAATTTTATATAGCAGGTTCTGTGAAAACTTAACAGTCTTTACTAGAAACTCATATACATGAGAATACACATACTTTAACCCAAAAAGATGTAGAATATTTGCTATACTGGGGCCAACTAAAACGGACCAGCAGACATCCTTTGTACATTCCCCTGTACAAAGTAGTAATATAAGACCAGCAAAGTAGCACTAAGTAAGGTCCTACATTTTCACTTGCAAAAGAAAATAAATAATATATATTCATTTAATAAATTACAATGTAGTTATTAAATGTCTTCATGAGGCAGTCAAACTGCTGTGCAATATTCTAAGAGGTTTTTGATATCTGCTCTAATAAAAACTTGAATGTCTTCACGGAAATCAAATAGAACAGAATTTAGAAATAATAAAAACAGCTAGGACTGTTCAAAGATCCAGCCAGGAGCTGTGTACTACCAACCAAAAATGGACAAATAACCAAACTAAATCTCCCTGAGACCCCTCAATCATCCAACTTTAAACTGGTGGGCCCCTCCTTGCTTTAACAGGAATGCATAAAGCAGACAGAATCGAGAAAACTTTAAAAAATTTAAACCTGCAATATATTTAAACATTATATAATGTAGGAGCCATAAAACCTGTCCAATAAATTCAAATTATTGTTGCTCCCCGATTTCAATATTAATATGAATACTAGTCATTTTAAATTAGATGATACCTTACTGTATGTAAGTTAATAAATAGTAATGGGGTTTTTTGGCTACTAATCCTAATATGCCAATTTATGTGATAAAAATATCATGGTAGAATTTGAATCCTTTTTAGATTTCACAAACTAACAGTTTTTCTGTTTTATTCTTATAAACTATAAGGTTTTCCTTTGTGTGCACAATATATTTTTTCAAAATTATTGAATATAATAATAACTAAGCTTTCAATGCTGTTCAATGACTAGATGACTGCCTTATATAAGTGATTCTTATTACGGCTCTATATAATGCATAAAATATATAAATATAGCTGTTATTTAATAGATATCTCATACTCATACTCGTTTATATATAATGCCCAAAAAGGAAATATTAATTCCTTATGGAGATACATACACATGTGCTTCAAGGCTAGGTTGGGGCGCAACTTGTGGTACAAATAGGGCCGTCCGGCTCATGGACCAATAAACACGGATTACTTACTTATAAAAACACTAGAACATTAAGACAACCTGTTTTGGTTTGCACTGCTTTGCTAAAAATAAGTGTAACTGTAAGACACTTTTACATATTAACAATACATCAGCCATTTCACAATTAATTAGGGGTTCAATCCCCTCCTACACAGAATAGCAAAGGATATTTGGCAAAGGTGTGAAAGCCATAACATTACCATTATTTGTTAAAAAAAAAAAAAATATATATATAAATTTTAGACAACCAGAGATATACCTGTTTGTTCAAGAATTACTACCAATGGTAAAAAAAAAAAAAAAAAAACCCATTATATGATTTTACCTAACCCTTGAAATGATACAGTCAGTACAAATAGAATAGTTCTTACTATATTGATAGACTCAACCTTGGGATCCATTATTTACGAAACCTGGTGATAGAGTTTTTATCACCGTCAATAATTCTCCCGGATACAAAATTTCTTACCTTGTGCATTTCCAGATAACCGCACCTATCCCTGTTAGTCAGCTTGGTTGGTAGGCAGGAATAAATATATATAAATAGGGGTTTAAATGCCAAGGCAGTTAATATTAGGTAAAGGTCTTTGTCAGATAATATTTTATAGTAATATTTTCCTTATATTGCGGTTTTATATTATTTATATACATAAATAAGAAATATAATGCTGAAATAAGCAATATAATTAATATAATTACTTATTTACCAGAAAAATACCAACCAAGGTATATCTCTATTCTAGATTTATCAATACCAGATCTGTTTTTTCATTGTATGTAGGACCCAAAGTGGGTGTTTACAATAAAATCAAATAATTAAGGGTTTCTTCCAACTATGATTTAGGGGTAAAATATGAATATACTCGCGTGGGATTTGTCAATAGTTGTTGATAATAAAAAAAAGAAAAAAAAAAAGAAATAGTTATACAGACCTGAATAATATTAAAAAATGTTCTAAGAAAACTTACCGGATAAAAGGGGCTTAATTTTGGGGTTAATAAATATTAATTAATGACATTAAAATTTATCGGAGTATTAATATCTAATAATTAACTCATCTGGGCCTAAATAGGCGTCTGTCTTTTATAACTCTGTCTTGCTTTAATTCTAGACCTAATGTATGTAGGTACTGCTCAGGTGTAATCAATTATTAAAAATGTAGCAAAAAGTTTAAGAAAGTAAGACAAACTAATTAAATTGAACAACCTCACACGTTGTAACTCTCAGTACAATCAGCTAAAGATAAAAAAAAAATAATAATAATAAAATAAATAATAAAAATCGTAGAAGATAATGGCATCAACATTACTAAATTTACAGACCATTGCACCAGACATGCTGCCACATCAGCAGTTTTGAGGAGTTGAGCAATTAAACTAATCATAAAATAAGAAGAACGGCTGGTTGGACTGGCCAGTTCAACATGTTCTTGGTGGTTTAGTAACTGCCCAATTCTTACATTCGTTATAACTCTTTTAGCTTTGTGGAATCAGTTTTTTCTTAAGCAGTAATTTTAATAATACCTAAATAGTTTTTTCTTAAGACTTTTCACATTTTTGTAAAACTTTAGTCTAGTGTACGAGTATATAGAATAATACTTGTTAATTAGTAAAACAAAGACTGATTCTACAACTTGACTTTGAACATCTACATTGTGAACTTCCATCGTCGAGGAGAGACTATGAGGTTATAATTAATTAATCAAACGAACTTACCTGTAAGTGAATTTCGATTGAAATTATACCTCGTAGTCTCTCCGAAGACGATGGAACCCACCCTCCCTTAATCATTTTCTTTACCCCATAAGCGTTGTAGAATCTGGAGCAGCATCCGAAACGAATGACACTTCAATGCGCGGGAGTGCAGAGCGACAGTGGAGGATGCCTTCCAAAACCTTTATTGCTTTTTAATTTACTTAAAACTTATGTGACGCCGCTAGCATCGAATCGATACTACATTGTGAACTTCCATCGTCTTCGGAGAGACTACGAGGTATAATTTTAATCGAACTTCACTTACAGGTAAGTTCGTTTGATTAATTAATTATTTTTAGCGTTTTACTATAATTTAGCTTTTTTTAAATTTATTTTTAAAATAAATAAGTATAATTAACATTTACTTTTAAATTACCGTTTCTAGTATTCCTTTTTTATATTATATATTTTATATACCTATATACTTACTATATTTATTTATTTATTCACCTATTAAGTAACCATATTATTATTCTTATTTATGTATATTTTTGTGCCGTCTTGGTATATTAAAAAAAAGTATGTACCTATTTACCATGACCTACCTATTTATCATGATTTAGATGTTTTTGTGAGATTTTGTTTTTTTCTACAAATGTTTATTATATTTATTAATATTGTTTTAACATATTTTGTAATTGGTAGCTCAGTCACAAATCTGTATAATGTATCAGTGGATAACGATGTGAGTTGTGCAAAATAATTGCTTCTTATTGATATATTTTGATGATTCTATTTTATTGTGCAATTGGGTATTTGACTCTTTTTTGAAACCCATTTTATATGATTCTTCAGTTTTATTTCGTGTAATCTACAAAAGATATACATAATTTAGTTTAAAATAAAGTAAAATATGTTTTTTTACGTCATTGTCTGATAGGATGACCACAATTTATAATATATTTTTAATGTAGTCAAATAGCCTATTGGTTGTTATTCTTAATAAAGTAAAATAAAATATATGTGTATATCCTTATGACTGTGTAAAGTATGGTGTCAGTAGTCTGGCTAAGTTTTGACCGTAGCGCGCAGTATCCTACGATCCGGTCTGTAATTTCTTAATAGACACCTGTTGACACTAATGTGTACGGGACAAGCGACGAACATCGTACAGCGCTTACAAGGCAAGATATATTACCTGCATCTTAACCCGACATAATGATGGCAACCGGCGATGGAGCGGTGCACCTGCATGCATCCGCTTGTTGCTATCATTCCTGGGACATTGCATACTGTTTAACATCAGGTGGATGCAAGGTAAATATAAAAATGGTGCATAATAATTTATAAAATGGAATATTTCCTACATAAATCATTCTTTAAATTTAAGAGGGCCTTAAAATAAAATACGGGTTATTGCATGCGTTCTTAAGACCCTCCTCAGGCCTCTAAGACTTACCTACATTTTGTTTATATTAGTATACAGAGTGAGTAATATCAGAATTTAATTAGAGGTCCTGAATTTTTAAAACTTTTCAGTGACCTTACAATGATGAAAAATGAGTTTACGAATTCAGTGCGCCTGCGCGGTTGTATGAATTGTTATAATTATTAAAAAAAAAATATGTAGGACAATTTTACACATATTTCTCTGGTTACAAAATAAGCTTGTACTATGTGTATCAGAAACAACGATATAATACAATGACATATTCTATTTTATAATCACCCAGACCATGGCAAATTGAACAGAAAACGTACTATTTTTTTTGCCATGGGTTTACCAACGCAAACGCGCAACCACTAGTCTACGGGGGCAGAATTGTAGAACTAAAGTGTAGGTTATAGTTGAGCGTTCCTTTTGTGTTAAATGGAAAAGCGCTTTTCAACTGTTACGCTTTACCCTAAAAACATTTCTTTGTATTTTTTTATTAAATACTTTTGACAGAGACTGGATGGAAGACATAGTGCAAGATATGTGGAGCAGCCCCATTTATAACTCTTATAAAAAGTAAATCTTTTTATTAGACTACAATCTCTGTTTTATACCTGGATTCTCATCTTAGCTGAAGAGACCATTTTTTTTGACCCCGACCGTGGTACCAAGCTGGTACCACGGTCGGGGTCACTAGGGGACATTTAAAGTATAACAGGGTGAATATTTTTACCTATTAGATTTTTACATTGGATGCTTTTATTTCTTAACTCTTTAAATAAATAGAGATATACTTACAAAAACATTTAGATTTAACCCTTAATTACTCGCATGGGGTATCCTAAAGTTAAAGTTACCAAAGCAGCAGTAGCGGCCTAAATACCTTCCATGATTGACATGGCAAGCGATGCTTCATGCGTGGGGTACTGCCAGGGGATTATGTTTGGGGTATATATTTCCCTACGAGAGAGTATTAGTATTACTTTTTTTGACATGTGAGTATTAAGATCATACAAACATTCTCAAAATGTTGCTGGTGTTCAGGATACATCGACGTCTTATAAAAGATGCAATGTGTGCCCAAGGTTAAGGGATAAGAAAATCAGATTTATACTACACCTGCTCGGAAAGTAGGTTCTTACTTGCGTAAGAATAAGTCAGAAAGTACGTCTTTGTAGTCGTACAAATATGCGGGAGGAAAAAGTGTATGAAAATCCATTGTTAACGTGCTTAAGCGGGAGGAAAAAGTATATGAAAATTCATTGTTAACGTGCTAGTTTTTTTTTAATTTTTTTTCTTCAATTCTTCCAAATTAGGAAAGGCAAGGGTTCAAAGCCATACAGCCTAGTTTTTTTTTACAAGTTCGAAATATTAATCAAAATAAAATAAAATAAAAGTATTGGTTTATTGGCTGTTTACTTTCTTTGCATTTTTGATTTATTAAGTTTAGAAAAGATAGCATAGAGATTTTATTTTTTATTTTCCTCGTAGGTGTAGTATAAAGCACTATGTATCACTCGGCGAGAAAGTGCGATTCCTAACTCGAGCGAATTAAGGCCCTCCGCTTCGCGTCGGGCCTCAAACTTCGCCCTTGTTAGTAATCGGTGACTTTCTCCCCTCGGTGAACAATGTACTATTTCGTGTGCTAAATATAAATAATAATAACAATTATTTATTTTAAAATAAAACAAAATTTCAAATGCCTTCATCACGTCATGCCATCGTAATATGCGACGAATGAAATGTTTAAAAAGTTCTAAATGTATTGATTGTTTTTTTTTAATATGTTAAGAAAAATGTTGTTTAATAAATCTGTTAGCCTTTAGTACCGGGTTAATCCTTTAGTACCGTGTTAATCCTTTAGTACCGGGTTAATCCTTTAGTACCGGGTTAATTATTTCCAATTTTAATGAAACAATATATATAAAGCAGTAAATATTTTATTTTACTTTAGAAATTTGGGTTAAATATGCCCTGCGCGAGCATTAGTGTAACTTTATTGACGCGAGTAACTTTGTAGCAATAAGGAGCGTTATCCTATATTGTTTTTGTCAAAAATAAAGGTATCCAAAACAAGGGTTTGAAATTAATATTTAAGAGGAGGATTAAAAAAAATATAATTGTAAAATGGGTGGGACTTACGACCAATGTAATAAGGCAAGGCTTATTTATCACTTCTGCGCGTGTGAGAATGGGACAAAATTCTACTGACTATCCTTTTATTACCAGAAAGGACGTAAGCGCCAAATTAAAAAGGAGGTTGTCTACTAAAATGTATCAAAAATAATTTCAATTGCAATCTATATTTGGAGATTAATTATTATTTATGTTTTTGAAGGGCCTACTTTGACAAAGAATTCTATATCTAAATAACATAGACTAAATTTAATCAAAGAAAAGAGATTAATTAAAAGATTTTAAAGGAGAAAAGATTAATTAGGTTAAAACATGACAACGTATGTAACGTGACAACAAAAAAAAAAAAGCGGCCCCAGCCTAGTGGTTAAGTCACTGCGCAACCGATAACAAGGTTAAGCAGATGACAACAAGGCCGGCCTGGGATGGGTGACCGCTTTATACAACGAGGCTATTTCATCATAAACACCGCAACAAGCTCGCCACTTGTGTTAGGTGTTGCCTCCGAATACCATCGGCGAAATGAGGACGGGTTAATCCCTGCGCTGGGTACCCTGAGGCCGTTTAAACGGTTCTCGGGAGCCAAATAGGCACCATTTACAGTAAGAGTCTATTATTATTAAATTCCCAAATCTCAATATTAACAACCTGAGGCTCCCCTATTATTTCATTTCATTTCATTTATTCACATATTAATAATAAATACATAATAACATTAACAGCGGTTTCCGCACTATGATAGCCTGTATCGCGGGAACCCATAAAAAGGTTTTACAATATTTCCATTGATATATACATGCTACAGAATAACTAGCTTAGGATTTATTCTAGCATTATACAATTAAATTACTTTATCATATCTGTTACAATTCAATTATAGTAACAGACATACCTACATGCCTATACTATCCGATCATGAAATTTATACCTAGTTAGTATAAAATGCCTCCGTGGCCCTAATGATTGGCATTGTATCCGGATGTCGTGGGTTCCATCTCCATTCATGGTAAGCAATACCGGTACTTTGTTCTGTACAGTTTGCCATGCTCTGAGTGTTTATCTATACTACGATCTATATCTACACTAATATTATAAAGAGGAAATATTTGTGTTTTTGTTTGCAACTAATAAACTCAAAAACCACTAGACCGATTATAAAAATTATAATATAATGCTTCATTATCACTGAGTAGCATGGGGTATATAAAATTTTAGATTAGTTTCATTTAATTTAAAAAAATCGGACGCGGGTAAAGTAGCACTAAATATAAATGTATTAATATCGTTGTTAAATTTTGTAACATTTGGTGTTCGATGCACAGTAGACGTGGCACTTCCAGCATTTCTCTCCTCAGTCCATGCTTGCTCAACTCTCGTCGGTAGTGTATTTTCCCCGTCTTTAGACGTAAGGGAGTTGAGTAATATGACCGAGGCAGTAGATTGCTGGAAGTTAAAGTGTCCAAACACTCCAATACCACAAAATGCAAGTACGCAATAAATATGGGACACCCCTTTAATATTGCAAAAAATAAATACACTAAAATGTTCAAATAATTATCTTGTACAAGCAAGACTTTTAGCTTCTTCTAGCAAAGAATCGGGCTCTTGGCTTGAAACCGTTCCCTCACCTTTACTTGGCACCCTACTTGACGGCAACAATGACGTTGCCGTCAAAAATGGCAATGCGAATGATCGCATTGCTATTTCTCTCCGTGTAGGTGTATGTCAACCACATAGATGCGTATGCGGTACTATGGTCGATGAGTCTGGTGTTCACGGCCTCTCATGTAAAAAAAAGCGCTGGAAGATGGCCGCGGCACGCCAATTTGAACGCTGTAATTAAACGCGCCTTAGGTTTCCGCGGGTACCGCCAGCATTTTAGAGCCAACATGAGTGAGTCGTGACGACGGAAAAAGACCACACGTCGGCATAGTCCCATACATACCATAGTCCCGTGGTGTAAGGGCTGATCGTTAGTGTGGGACGCCACCTGCACGGAAACATTAGCTCCATCTAATCTACAGCTCACCTCTGTTTCCTCTGGGGCCGCAGCTCTTAAAGCACAAAATTTAAAACACGATAAATATTCCCAGCTCGCAGACCACTTTGAATTTCTGGCCTTTGCAGTGGAAACTTTAGGTCCTTGGTCACCTGATGCTCTAGCATTTTCTAATCTGTTGGGAAAATTATTAATAGAGAAATCAGGTGACGGACGTGCTAGAGCCTACTTTTTCCAACGCATAGGGCTAGAAATTCAAAGAGGCAATGCGGCTGCTGTTCTCGGCACCTGCGCGGCTCCATAGGAATTAATGGAATTATGCACATTAATTTAATTTTTTTTTTTTTTCTATTTTATTAGGTGGATTTTATATAAATACCTAAAATATAATTTGAAAAAGCACGAAATATCGTTGTTTCTGGTACACATAGCACTAGCTTGGAGCTTAGTTTGTGAACAGGGAAATATGAGTGAAATGTTCTATATTAATTATCAATGTTAATTAATAAATTACAAAAGGAAAAATGCACATAAATATGTACGCTTTTCATAAACATTGGTATGTTAATAATAAAATAATAATTGTAGGTATAATACTAAGATATAAATTGGTATATAATTATGCAATATGCAGTTATATAACCCATTATTCAGTGATTATATTTACATAATTTACTTCCGTCAACACAGAATTATTATTATATACATATTTGTAAAACAATTCATGCAATGAGCTTAAATAAAAACGGAACGAATCTATAAATCAGTATCTAGGCCAAATTATATAGTTTAAAAATTAAAAATAAATATTTTGTGTTATACCAATAATTATATAAATATTTTGTACTATTCTTTGTTAATAAAAGAGTACAGTCATACCAATATTTGCATACAATAATAATAATGTATTTCCTTTAAAATATTACAAAAAGACTTATATTCAGGGTATACAAAGGTTTATATTAGATTAAACAAAAAAATAATAGTAATGCCATGTGGCGAGCTGTTGTAGTGTAAATTGTGTGTTGATTGTAAAGAATGGGTTGTAAGCTTTTTGTATTTAGGGGTTCCTGGCTCCCAAACTAGAATTCTCTGTACTATGGGAGCCAGTTCTTCATCTGGAAACTGAGGGTTCTGCCACAGTAGAAATAATAGTACAAGTAGTTCTGCTGTAATTGTATGATTGGTGTGTATGTGGTCTGTATATAATAATAAAAAGTAAAAAGAAAAAGTGTGATGTAAGTTTAGTATAGTAATGGGTGAATGTCAATCAGTCATGTCGTAAGTGTCATGAGTTTCTCAGTCTTGTAAGTAGTAAGTAGTAGTTGTAGTCAGTCTTTGTCAGATAGCTAGTCAAATACACCTTTCTTACATTTGTGTTTAGTTAACATTTTGAGGTGAAGTAATTTATAAATTTCAGTATGTATATAAATAAGAGGCCAGGAAACGATTGAAAGTGCAAGGTTTTTGTCCGGGGAAATTTCCATATGTCATGTCTTTTCTTTCTCATTGTATCGGGGACATAGAGCAACGCGGCCACCGTGCAGCCCGGAGATCGGGGAGTATAATGTAAGTGAAGAATTAAAAATCTATAACCTTTCCAAATATGACTTTATTATATCTAGCTATAGACACGAGAAGTAGACACAAAGTAAGTCAGGACTTCGGGACTCACAGTATCTGGTGTGCAATGATAACACAACCACTGCGATACCGAGACAGTTGCCTACAAGTGTCAACGTCCGACGTTCTGAACATTATTCTTAGATTCTACAATTTATTTTAGATTTTTAATTCTTCACTTACATTATACTCCCCGATCTCCGGGCTGCACGGTGGCCGCGTTGCTCTATGTCCCCGATACAATGAGAAAGAAAAGACATGACATATGGAAATTTCCCCGGACAAAAACCTTGCACTTTCAATCGTTTCCTGGCCTCTTATTTATATACATACTGAAATTTATAAATTACTTCACCTCAAAATGTTAACTAAACACAAATGTAAGAAAGGTATATTTGACTAGCTATCTGACAAAGACTGACTACAACTACTACTTACTACTTACAAGACTGAGAAACTCATGACACTTACGACATGACTGATTGACATTCACCCATTACTATACTTAACTTACATCACACTTTTTCTTTTTACTTTTTATTATTATATACAGACCACATACACACCAATCATACAATTACAGCAGAACTACTTGTACTATTATTTCTACTGTGGCAGAACCCTCAGTTTCCAGATGAAGAACTGGCTCCCATAGTACAGAGAATTCTAGTTTGGGAGCCAGGAACCCCTAAATACAAAAAGCTTACAACCCATTCTTTACAATCAACACACAATTTACACTACAACAGCTCGCCACATGGCATTACTATTATTTTTTTGTTTAATCTAATATAAACCTTTGTATACCCTGAATATAAGTCTTTTTGTAATATTTTAAAGGAAATACATTATTATTATTGTATGCAAATATTGGTATGACTGTACTCTTTTATTAACAAAGAATAGTACAAAATATTTATATAATTATTGGTATAACACAAAATATTTATTTTTAATTTTTAAACTATATAATTTGGCCTAGATACTGATTTATAGATTCGTTCCGTTTTTATTTAAGCTCATTGCATGAATTGTTTTACAAATATGTATATAATAATAATTCTGTGTTGACGGAAGTAAATTATGTAAATATAATCACTGAATAATGGGTTATATAACTGCATATTGCATAATTATATACCGATTTATATCTTAGTATTATACCTACAATTATTATTTTATTATTAACATACCAATGTTTATGAAAAGCGTACATATTTATGTGCATTTTTCCTTTTGTAATTTATTAATTAACATTGATAATTAATATAGAACATTTCACTCATATTTCCCTGTTCACAAACTAAGCTCCAAGCTAGTGCTATGTGTACCAGAAACAACGATATTTCGTGCTTTTTCAAATTATATTTTAGGTATTTATATAAAATCCACCTAATAAAATAGAAAAAAAAAAAATTTAATTAATGTGCATAATTCCATTAATTCCTATGGAGCCGCGCAGGTGCCGAGAACAGCAGCCGCATTGCCTCTTTGAATTTCTAGCCCTATGCGTTGGAAAAAGTAGGCTCTAGCACGTCCGTCACCTGATTTCTCTATTAATAATTTTCCCAACAAATTAGAAAATGCTAGAGCATCAGGTGACCAAGGACCTAAAGTTTCCACTGCAAAGGCCAGAAATTCAAAGTGGTCTGCGAGATGGGAATATTTATCGTGTTTTAAATTTTGTGCTTTAAGAGCTGCGGCCCCAGAGGAAACAGAGGTGAGCTGTAGATTAGATGGAGCTAATGTTTCCGTGCAGGTGGCAGCCGAATTGCCTCTTTGAATTTCTAGCCCTATGCGTTGGAAAAAGTAGGCTCTAGCACGTCCGTCACCTGATTTCTCTATTAATAATTTTCCCAACAAATTAAAAAATGCTAGAGCATCAGGTGACCAAGGACCTAAAGTTTCCACTGCAAAGGCCAGAAATTCAAAGTGGTCTGCGAGCTGTTTTTGTGTCTCAGGTGTTTTGTGGGATTTTTCACAAACTTATTTATTTTAAATCTGAAAATAATAATAGAGCCAAAATAAATTTATTTATTCTATTTTAATTTATTTACCTATAGTATAAAAAAAAACTAAAAGCACAAACATGTAACGTAGGGTGAAGATTTACTGCGTAAACGGTCTCAGCGTACCCAGCGGTGGGTTTTTTTTCCCACCGCGTCGCGTCTTAACCCTTGGTACTGGGCTCCGGCGTTAATATATAAATATTTATATTATTAAATACCAAAATAAAAATATATTATAAGGTAGCATACATTATAAAAAAATAACCAAAATGAACATTCAAACGAAACAGGTAAAACCCAACAATAAATGTAACCCTAATGCTATATTGAAGACTTCCTCAACATGTGTAAAATCAAATTACGCAAAAAATTGCTCCACTGTACCATCATAATACCTACATTACTGCTTGTTTTATTACAGCTATTCATAAATGATCGCTAACAAAACAAGCAATGTAAACATATTTGCAAAATGACAACAATATTCAATGTTTTTTGTTACAGTGATTTCAAACTGCGTATCGAATTTAATTTGGTTTCAAATATTAGGCTAACAAATGGCAGCTTAGAGTTACACACAAAATAATATATAAAGAATTTAAACCATGACTTTAACAATAACGATGTGTATTTGTTTTATTGTTTTTGTGTATGATGTGCAATAAATTTACATTATATCGTAGCAGGTTATATATTTGTATGCTTATACTTCAAAAAACCGTTGTCTTTTAAAACATTAATTCAATATTTTTATAACAAATACTGCCTATTAAAAAATCTACTCTAAGCAAGATGTTTTTTTCGAGGAAGTGTTTACTAGCAATGATTCCACTACAACTAGTGGCATTAATAGTATCGGTACAACGCCTAAATGTTGTAGTTTTATTTAAATAATTGTTTTAAATTATTAAATCAACTTTTGATTCAAAATCAAAAATGTTTAATGTTCAATTAATAATGTATAGGCTATATTCTCCTACTGTTGGGCATAGGCCCTTCCTTTTCAAATCTCTCTCTAAATAACTAGCTTAAAACAGTCTTTTAACAAGTATCCAACTCCATCCCCTCATCGCTCCAGCTTCCAGGTGCCTCCTCAGTTGAGTGGCGCACGTTAACCTGTACGGTACTCGTGGACTCTAATAATAGTCTTGAGTCGCCCATCCATGCATATTGCTCTAGTCGCAAAGTAGGCGCTATTGCAATATTTATATGTTATGTTTAGCAAAAACATAATACATATAATAATATGTCTATAAATATACACATAGAGGAAAATTGTACAGAAAAACGTACTTATGCAATGCCCGAGTGGGAATCGAACCCACGTACAAACCATCGTATTTTTTTTAAATAATAATTGTAAATAGCCATCAATGGTTAAGACCAGCTCTTACAACAGTTACAACACAATTCTAAGTGCTGTTTTTGTTGGACCTGCATATGCTTTCCATCAGGTAGATGTGGCGTCACACGCCGAGCGTATAAAAAAAAAAAAAAATTAAACGATATTTGAATATCTATTTATTTTCTGATTCATATTATGAATAAACTTCGAAAATATAGACAATCTACGGCACCTCTCCATCCCTGGCCATCACTAAACCATGGAAAAAGCACCCTCTCCAGCCAGCGCCTTAAGTAAATAAAGACAGTGAATTATGACAGTGATAAATAAAGTTATTGAATGTTAGTCTATTTGTAAATGAAAATCCAACAAAAATCAATATAAGACGATAGTTTTAAATTATTATAACATTAATTTAAAATTAAGGTTAACATACATATAACATGTCAACGTTTTAAAATATATATTGTTTAAATATAAATATAAGCAAACAACACCGGTATTCATAAAAACTTATTGAATCCTTAAAGTCACTTTAGTTGTTAATAATAACAATATGCGTGAAAGAGACAAAACCTATTTTAACTAAAGTGTTCTTCAAAAAACTCGATCAGTTTTTATGAATAAAAGTCTTTAATGTGAACTATGAACCGCCTGAACATTTAGTAGCTCTTGCCTTTGCCTAAATCAGTAAATTAATCACCAAATTAGGCTGTAGTGTGAATTTTTGTACCAAAATGCAAAAAGATTATTCGTCCGCCTTTACACGATGTAGATGTAGAGATTATGCCTTCAGGGATATTCCAAAATATTCTATGTATAAAAAGGAAGTCTTTAAAAAACTATGTCGCTACTATATTGTTTATAAATAAATTGAGGCGAAACACGTGTCGAAGACTACAATGTTCGTTTGTTGGTGATGTTTCTTTGTGTTGTTACATGTAACATAATATAATTTAATACACCAATAAATTTAGTTATAAGACTTTGATTAATAAATAAATATGTCTGTATTTAATATACAAATAAAAGTTTCCTAGTTATCAGACAGGATCCATATGCATAGACATGAATGTGTACATGGATATAAAGAAATTCTTGGATAAAATCATTTAAGACTTATTGTAAAATAATTATATTCATGAAACGAAAAAACAAAATAAATAAATATATGGTTTAAGTGGTCTTGGGTTAAGGACACTGCATTCGCGATCGCGAAGTAAGCGTTCTCCATACAAAATGAGCTTTCGCACTTGCAGTATTTCTCCACTACGGTTTGTCGCAGAATTAAAATAATATTTTTGTCGGTCATTAATTTTTCTGTGCTAATCATATTTTTATTGACACCATAAAAAATATTTATTCCAATACCTATACAAATAATTAAATCTATACTAATACTCGTATAATAAAATTAAAACACTGTAGCCCTATGGTGAGTTTTTTTAACATTTACTTTCGCGTTAAGTTTCGTTACTTTAGTACTGCGTTAACATTTTGACCAATCACACTCTTGCATTTTTAGTTCACAAAATTTCCGCTTCGAGCGCTGAACTATTTCCCATACAAATTTTAGTTAACTCAAACGCAAAGTAATAGTTAGAAAACTCACACTAGGGGTACAGGGGCTTTATTCCGAGTTTTGACACGTTCACCGTCGCGCATTTTGCGTAAAGTATGGGTATTGAAATGTAAGTTCTATCGTGTTAATTATAAAGATGAAATTCCAATGCTCTATACATGTTAAAACTTGCGAAGAATTCGTGTATTTCAAGATGGCTGCATTATAATAGCTAACCTAATACATACTATATAACCATTGGAATAGAGCTTATATTTTCATATTTATAGTTTTCGCAACGTCTTGTCGTGATTAGCGGTTGCAAACTCGGAATAAGGCCCCTGATCTCGTACTGACATCGGTCAATAGGTTATTTGACTACATTAAAAATATACTATAAATTGTGGTCATCCTATCAGACAGTGGCGAAAAAAAACATATTTCAATTAAATTTAAAATAAATTATGTAGGTATATCTTTTGTAGATTGCACGAAATAAAATTGATTATTTTTTAATTTTTTTTTTATAACAAAAACATCTTCGATTGGTTGATGACTGGTGACGTCACACGCAAGTAAACAAAACAATACACAGATTATAAATCATGTGGATGAATTATGTAACAAAGAATCATAAAAAAAGGAGTTTCAAAAAGGAGTCAAATACTCTATTCATCAAAACTAAGGGGTCTTTTTATATATTAAAGCAACAGAAGCCAAAACAACATTTTTTAGAATTTTGACTGTCTGTCAGTATATTAATTGTACCTACACGAATCACACAACAAACTTCTGCATGGAATTGAATGCAGTTCACCCATATATTGCTAGAGGTCTAACTTAAAATATAGGCTACATTTTAAAGTGTGAAATAATTATCTTATTCATAAATGCGAAAGTTTGTACAGATTATTGTTACTCAATCATGGCAGAACTAATAATAATAATAATAATAATAAATCTTTATTAGGTAATTGATACAATTGCGTGAACACTGTTCCCACTTTAGGTTTCCCTGTGTTGTGGGAATCCGGCTCTTATACATAACAGTGAAATGTTTAATTATTACTAAAAACAGTATCCTTAATATTAAAAAGAAAAGTACTTCTAGTTACGTATTTGTGAATGTGTGAGAGTGAATTGTGAATGTGTGTAAATGTGTGTGACTGTGTGTAAATGTGTGTGAATATGTTAGCGTGTGTTTTACGTGTGGATAAATGTGCATGTGTATAAGTCAGTGTGTCTACTTGTGTGTGGCAGTGTTCCGAGTGAATGTGAGCGAACTGATGTTTAAATGTGAGTTATGTAATAACTACTGTTGTAAAGTCGTACATGTAGTGTATTTGTGTCGAGTGGTTGGTGTGATATTAATATTCAAATATGTCTGTTAAGCCAGTGTGACAAATAAATTTTCAGTTGCCTCGTAGTCAAATTGGTTAAGCCAATTGATGACAGCTTTCTTAAAAGTATAATTGTTGTAGCCTTTGAGAGCTTTGTTGTCAATGAGCATCTTGTTATATAATTTGGGTGATACAAAGTTAAAGTGTCTACTAGCAAAAGTTGATTGAACTGACGGAATTGGATACCGTTCTGTCCTTTTGGTAATGACGGTTAGATGAGGTGCAACTTTGCTATGGAACCTTCGCAGTGCCTGGAGAATAAATAGTTTGCGAACAGAAAGGACTTTTACTTTATCGTAAAGCTCCGTTGTAGGGAAGCGGTAGGGGAGCTTGAAAGTGACTTTTAAGAGGGCCCTCTGGGCTCTTTCTAGCTCTATTAGGTGGGTTTTAGCGGCATTTCCCCACGCACAAATGCAATAATTGAGTATGCACTGACACAATGCTTTGTAAGTCGTAATCAAAAGTTTATGGTCAGCGACATCTCGTAGCTTTTTAAAAATAAACATGAGTTTTCTGGCTCTAGTCGATAGAGTGGATATATGTTGGCACCATTGCAATTTATCGTCCAGAATAACACCTAGATAACGTACAGCGGAAACATAATGTAGTAGAGAGCAGTCGCACTGAGAATTAGTAAGGACTGAGTTTCGGTTGCAAGGAAATGTATGGATAGTAATAGTAAGGTTCTCCTTAGGACCACCAGCTTTAGTTTTACTAAAACACATGCATTGGGTTTTCTGAGTATTTAAAGTAAGAAGACTATCCTCAAGCCACGCAGTGATTCTACAGAGACCTCTTTCTGTTAATTCTTTAACTTTAGCCCAAGTTTTGGATCTAAATAGGACCACAGTGTCATCGGCAAACATTATGATTTCCGCACCAGTTATTTTAAGGTTACAGAGACTATTAATATAGAGAAGGAAAAGTGTTGGACCAAGTGTCGAACCCTGTGGTATACCAAACATGCACTCAGCACTAGTACTACAGTGAATTCCCAATTTTACTTGTTGAACCCTGTTCGTCAAGTAGTCCTGAAACCAGGAGAGAACAATTCCCCTAATTCCCATATTTTCAAGACGTGTTAGCAACAGAGGGATAGAAACCGTATCGAATGCTTTCTTAAGATCAATGAAGATACCCACGCATTTATCTCCACTGTCCAGGTATGAGGTGATAGTGGACGTGAGTTTGAGTACAGCATCCTCAGTTGATCTACCTGCCCTGAATCCGAATTGATTATCTGAAAGTAATTTTGAATCTTCTAGGTATTTAATAAGTCGTTTATTTACTAACTTTTCTATTATTTTGGACAAGGTAGACAAAATGGAGATCGGTCGATAATTTGCCGGTTCATTACTCTCTCCCGATTTGAAAATCGGACAAACAATGGCAGTCTTGAATAATGCCGGGAAAACACCTGTAGTAAAGCTCAAGTTACATATGAATGCGATTGGTTCGGAAAGAATGTTACAAAACGTTTTAATAAATTTGGAGGTGATTTTGTCCCATCCAGGTGCAGAATTAGGATCTAGCATAAGAATAGTCCTTCTAACTTCCATAGGGTCTGTTAATGACAGCGACATTGAGCTCAAGGGGGACTGATTATCTTTTGCCTTTACGACTAGATCAGAAGTGTCAAGGCCTAATCTGGAGAGTGTGCTGCTTGCTAAGGCACGACCTATAGATGTAAAATAATTATTTACGTCGTCCAGCGATCTTTCCGGTGTCTCATTCACAGTAAGTAGTTCCGTCGATGATCCTTTTATTTTGGTTAGGTGACAGATCTGTTTGATAGCTCTCCATGTAGCCTTATTGTCGCCAGACGATTTCTCTAGAAGAGCTTTGTAATAGGTTTGTTTGGCATTTTTTATTATTCTATTACAAATAGCTCTATACTTAGAATATTCTTGACTGAGATTGTATTCTGTTGTTTTTTTTTTAGTTAGTTTGAATAAGATATCTCTTTTGCGAATACATTTTAAGAGACTCGTGGTAATCCATGGTTTAAGAGATCTATACTTTTGTGGCAACACGGCAGTATAAGTGTAGTCTTTTATGATTTTTTGCAAGTTTGAGATTATAAAATCGATAGCGGAGTTAACTTCACTATATAAATATAGTTTCTTCCAATCAATTTCAATTAAGGATTTCTCCATAGAACACAGGTCCATTGAAGATTTTATTGACTGTAATAATGGTTTTTTACTCATTGATTGGTTAATTAGTAGTAGTATAGGGGAGTGATCAGTTAACTCATCAAAGACGAGCGTGCGACATTGGTGTATGCATTTGATCATAAAATGGTCAATACAAGTATGTTGCCTAGTGGGTCTATCAATCCCCTGCTCAAGACCATGAAATGCTATTACATTCAGATAGTCGCTTCTAACATTTGTAACATTATCCTGTAAAGTGTTAATGTTCACATCACCTGTGATTATCACATTTTTAGTTTTAATGCTATGTAGTAGGTCGTTCAGGGAGTCAATATATTTGGCGGCATTTCTGAATGCAGGAGGTCTATAGGTACATATAATAGAGAAGTCATCAGATGTATTAAGCAGAAGACAGTTACCCTCAGTTAATTTAGGTTCTGAACAATTCACTATAATATTATTCCTAGTGTAGACGATTACACCATCATTTTGGTTGTGTGTTATATTAGTACAAAAGCTGTTGTATCCATCCATCGTTGGAATGTGAGATTCGGCATCAGTCCAGCATTCGGATAATACTACTATGTCAACAGAAAAGTTCAGAGCTGATAGAAAGACCAGTAGACTGTCAAAGTTACGATTAATGCTGCGTATATTAACTGAGAGAATGCACAAGGACTTGCTAAGATTATCTTTGGATAGTTCTTGTTTAGCCAGTGATGGGTGGGGTACGTATGTACAGGAAATTTTACCTATGTGATCGACATCAGTAATAATAGAATTGGCGTTATGCTCGAATTTGAATAAGAAAAATAGGTTGTATCCATATGTATGTCACTAGCGGGCGTGTTGATTGATAATATATGTTAGATTGTAGTATACTGTATATTGTATAGTTTAGATTGTTATAAATTAAAAGTTCATCATCACAATTTTTATTTAGGATTATGATATAACAAGATATATGATTAATTATGAATAAGATTTTGTATAAAATAGTGTAGTAGTTATATATGTATTGGGTTGTGTGTACGTGTGTGGGTGACGCGGTTGTGTGTATAAATATATTGTAGTAAAATTCAATCATGAGCAGTAGAGTGTAATATTTGTTATTTTGGGTTTGTGTGTATGCGAAGTACAGTTTGTATGAAACTATTACAAAATATGCATATGGATTTACGTAATTTATATAATATGATTTTCGATAGTTAATAATAGTGCCTGATATATGATAGATATAAAGTATAAAGTTTGTTGTGACATAATTTGAAGGTTCACTAAACAATAGTCACTTTTTTAAGTTTTCTAGGACAATTTCTTCATGAATCCGAATAGCTGGGGAATCTTCGTGCTTCCGCAGGTAAACTGTACCACGTGAAGTCCAACAATATGTGTAGTTGTGCAGTTTCGAAAAATTTCGAGCCAATGCATATAGTTTCCTATTCTTAAACGTTAGACTTTCAGTTATGTATAACGGTTTTCTAGGACCTGCTATAGATAGATGAGTTGTATTAAGCTTATTGTCTTTATGTGTTTTATTAAAGTTCTTGACAGCGGATATTATCTCGTCCTTCTTAAATACAGTGGTAAATTCTGTTATAATCGGTTTCTCTCCAGGAACTGGTGTCGAGACTCTGTATATATCCTTCACTTCTTGGATTGCTATTGAGGTATTTAAAATCGACCCTGCAGTTTGTACAATATTTAACAGGTCTTTTTTGGTTTCCCCGCTGGTAGATGGGACGTTTCTTATTTCAATGCTAGATGAGCGTGCATTGCGTTCTAGAAGTTCTAATTTATTCTCTAGTAATCCTATATACTTCTTGTCTGACTTGCGCTCCTCTTCTAGAGTGTTGAAACGAATAATTAATTGGTCGTATTTAGTAGACATGTAGTCAAGAGAATTTTGCACCGAGTTCATTTGTGTTTTCATGTCACCCATAAAACTTATTATAGCTTCCAGTTTATCATCTTGCTTTGAAATCAATGACTTAATGGAGCCCTCCTCTATTTGTAGTGAGCTTGGGCTATCACTACTCTGTCGGCGCATACGTTTGCTAATGTTACGTTGCGTTACATGTATAGGTACTTGTGATAATTCGTCAGTACTAGGAGTCGATAAATTGGGCTCCGAGCCATATTGTTGCCCTTTATTGTTAGGTTGCATTGGAGTATTTGTGCTAGACGGCGGAGTGCGTTGAGTAGACATGTTATTAAATATAATTTATATAAAAAACTTTACCCTCGTATTTGTTCGGTGCGTAGTTATTGTGGATGAGATGAAAGTAGGCACGCGGCGACGCTTGAGTGGAGTGATGTTTGACGGGCTCGGGCGCGACGTTTCCTCGATCGATGAGTTGAGAAGGCAATTGTGTTATATCCTTTCTTCACGGGGAGGGTGCGGGGGCTGCAAGTCACTGCGGGCGCGCCGATCGATAGCTCGCTCGATGTGAAGAAGCGGGGCGGTACCACAATAATAAATAACGTAAGGTAATAACTCGCTAATTATTTTACAGTCGACTATGACCAGAAATCACTATATTTTACGGATCAAAATTAGTTATATACAATTTTAATTTATTTATAAAAACAATGTACACGTCTGTTATTTACACGGTCTTGGACGAAAGAGGAAATAATAGTTTTTTTAAATTTATAATACCACGCTCACGAAGTTGCGGGCACCGGCTAGTTAAATAATACACAAGTAGTTATTCCAACAGAAAAAAAAAAATACGAAGGCAAATTACCAACATAAGAATAATAATAAAACTACCAACAGCCTAATTGTAATATTGGAAGTACATCTTTGTAGGGGCGTCTACACGACTGCAGAGCCAGAACATTTACTTTAATAAAAATATTAAAAGTATTGGAATAATAATATTTCTGAGAAAATATTTGTATTTATTTATTTATTTAATCAAACAAAAATCCACAGCACATTACAAAATAACAATACAAAAAAGTCTTCATTTTACAATATAAATATTATTAAATAAAAAATTATATAAAAATGAAAACGAAAGCAAAACAAAACTTTGGCCCGTTTAGGATTTCTTTTATCTTTACAATCTACACTAATAATTTGTTTTTGTGCCGGTAGGTAAATTATGCACGTGTGAGATCTTACAAACGTAATAAAATCTATATAGATTCTATAATCGGTTTTAGAGATGACCTTCACCTTACACCCGCTAAAGTACAAATACAAATTAATTTAAATACAATACAGTAAAAAAATGCTAATTGTAAATACTCATTGAATAAATTATATCACACTAATTATAACTGATAGCCATTCTGAACGCAATTGACACTTTTTATTTTACTCCAGTTCATAGTTAAAATGTCTATCGGTATTTTCTCGTACAGTGATTTAAGAGATTCTGGTAAGTTGTTTATTTATGTGGATTGTTTTCTGTTTGAGCATTGTGTGCAGCAGGGATCTAAGCGATTCCTCCAGAAACTTGTTTAGGGTGCTAAGTTGATATATTTCATTGAATATTAGAAGTCCTAGTAATCCTAATGGACTAATGCCCGATTTGACCAACTCTAAGGGAAGGCTCCCTAAACGTAACTAAGTTAAGGGACAATTAATGGCAATTGTTTCATAGCAAATATGTCAAAATTCTTATTAAGGGGATCCTTTAGAGTTAGGGATTGTTGGTGAAATCGGGCATAAGCCTTTCAAAAATAGATTTAATAAAAAAACTTCAAAATGAGCTGGAGGTATTCTAGTCACCGCTCTCACACACCACCCGGGCCGCCCACATACCAGGGTGGTGACTAGCATTTATTAACGGACCATATCAAATGAAGCATCATACAATTCTATACAACTTTTATTCTATAGATTTTTAAAAAATTCCCAACCGTTTATTCCCAAATAAGAATGAATTTTGTCCCAAAAGTGTAATAGCCGGGTGTAGAGTTACACCGTAAGTCATCGTAGTTATTGTTATCAATAAAAACTTTTGTTATGTCTCTAATATTTGTTCTTCAAGTATTGTTGGAACGTTGTTTTACCATTTGTATAGCAAAGGTCTAAACATATAAATGTAATTAAATATGTTCTACTAAAATAGACTTTATTTTAATTTTACAAATGAATAATTCCCATTATGCTGGTCAAATCATGCAGTTACGAAACGGAAAATAAAGATGAATCTGCATAATGTCTGATACTTCATCACATCAATAACTTATTTCTTTATCGCCTCCAGAATACAGACACTACTACGTACGACTTTATCGCGTCTAGAATACAGACACCACTACGTACGACTTTATCGCGTCCAGAATACAGACACCACTACGTACGACTTTATCGCGTCCCGAATACAGACACCACTACGTACGACTTTATCGCGTCCAGAATACAGACACCACTACGTACGACTTTATCGCGTCTAGAATACAGATACCACTACGTATGACTTTATCACGTCCAGAATACAGACACCACTACGTACGACTTTATCGCGTCTAGAATACAGACACCACTACGTATGACTTTATCACGTCCAGAATACAGACACCACTACGTACGACTTTATCGCGTCCAGAATACAGACACCACTACGTACGACTTTATGGAGTCTAGAATTCATACACCACTATGTAAGACTTTATCGCGTCCAGAATACAGACACCACTACGTACGACTTATGACCATTTAGTGCTAAATTTTTTGTTGTTTATTTATATATGTATTAGATTGTTTATTTTACCAGACATTGCGGGATGGTCACTGCCAAGTACTTTGTCGGGTTGTTTCGCAACCCTGGCTGTGTATTTAATATTGGTCCTGAAGATATTGCCTGTAGTAACTAAGGACAGACCTCCGTTGGAAATCAAAAGGATACTATTAGTCTATAATATCTTACAAGTAGCTTATTCATTATATTTAGTGTTGTTGGTAAGTTGATCAAAATTGCCGTTTATTTTAGATTTGTATAGTTTTAAATATATCTCAACACCATCGTTAGAATTGTTAATGCCAATCAAATAGATTTAAGGATTTTATAAAAAAAAACATACAAAGTAAATTTTCTCGACTATCTTTCTTTTTTACTTAAATGCCTTAATTATTGGAATGCTACAAGTTTCTTGTAAATGAAAACATTTTAACTAAACATATTATTTAAAATGTTTAAGAAATAAGTTGTTTATGTTTGCTAAATATTTCTAACTTAACTTTTCTCATTATTATGAGTAAAGTATTCCAATTAAATTGAAATAATACTTCCCTCCGCACGCAAATAACAGCGAATTCAAATTAAATTACAACAAATCTTAATAACAAATATATTTTGTGTTTTACGGAAACATTTTGACAAATATTATCGTTTACCAAGCGACTAACGTCAATCCGCCAAAAACAATCAATAAAAAATATGCAAATTATACAAATGTTTCAGTATACAAAGTACATGGTAGTGCATGGCGCTATCGTCACCAGGTGTTCCACAGATAAGCAAGAACATATTAAGGTAATTACCGTTTAGTAATTATGAAAATAGATACACGTTTTTAACTTTTGATAGATTTCCCATACAAAAGGCATGACTTTTTTTTATAAGAGCTCGACATGTGACCTTGCATCTACCTGATGTTAAGCAGTATACAATGTCCAGTAATGATAGCAACAAGCGGATGCATACATGTGCACCGCTGGTTGCCATCATTATGCCGGCTTAAGATACTGTTACCCCCCCTAAACATTCATGGATTTTTATATTTTTTGGAGGCTGGAGGCATCATATATATAACCGAAATCTAGGCTCTCGTACGTTTTCCTTGTTTTAAGTTTGGTATAGGAATAAAAATACGTAAATCCAAAAAAAAAATCCCTCATATTAAAATCATTCCTATAAAATATCAAGACTTAAATAAATAAATAAAAAAGTACAGTATTTGTTTATTTTCTCTTTAATAAAATGAGGCCATTATTTTTTTAATTAAAAAGGTAAAATAGTATGTATGTGAGATACTACCTTCCCCCTGACCCTCAATAATAGATTATACCTAGAAGATTATAAGCATATACTTGAGAAACTGAAGATAAACTACTCTGCCTGTAAATTCTATAAAAGATAAAAATGCCGATGATAAGTATTGCAAAAGTCAAAAAAGTCAAAAATATTTATTTCATGTAAACCTTTACAGGCATTTATGAAAAGTCAAAAAAAAAAAAAAAAAAGAGTATATATAAGGTCCTGTGTGTACTTGGCCAGGTCGCCATTCCTCCCACAGACAAATGTTGAGAATATAATACAAAATAAACAAATCGTAAACTATTAAACTATTGTCCTTGCGGGAAGAAAAAAAAAAAAAAAAAACAACCCAACCGAACACACACTACATAACCAACCAGTTTAAGACTAGGTGGTTAGCTGGTTCCATTGACCTGTCAATCGTTGACTGCCCTGCAAAAGTGCCACCAAGGCGACCAACCCAACAGACCATAGCTACGCCCCAAATATACATACTTTAGTATAGGTAATCAAAATATACCTACAAGTAGATAGATAAAAGGTATCTTTTAGGGCGCAAACGCTGATCACAAGTCGATCGCCTCAGAGACACCCTGGAGAAAAAGGTACCAGCAAGTAAAAAACTCTGATGTTCCACATGTACCGTATCATCGGAGGAGCATGGTCCTGCATGGTTATTGACTTAAACCTATGCTTATAGCATGTGGTATATACTCTCATCCTACTGAAGAGCACGCGTAGAACACCCCAAGGCAGATATATATCGTTGCAGCAAGTATCACACCCATACAATAATAAGATAACATGCAATTTGATAAGCAGTAAATAGGGAATGCAAATACATTTATATTTTTGCGCCTTACAAGTTTAGCGAAGCAAAATGCTGGCTTATGGTAAAATAATAAAAATTAAAAAAAAATCTTATAATACTTTTAGATAAGAGCGTCAGACTGGCTTCGTTACCACTACAAAAACGTGATAAGTCATTTTTTGGTAGCATATGGATTCACAGCCTGTGGATTCACAGTTTTTTTCAGATGCTACTGAATCAATTCCTTGTTAAGTCCTTTTTAGGGTGCGGTTACGAAAGGGGCAGTTAATGAGACGATAAACCAGCGAGGATATTAAAGCAGATTCTTAATGAAAATTCGTCTTTATCTCTGCCCATTTAGTAACCGCATCGTTGTGGTAACAACCATAAATAGTAAAATATTGATTGACCTTATTCACAAACTGTATAGTGCTACCAAAAGGAAGATCTAGGGTCAGAGAAGAAAACTATGTAGGAACATATACTTATTTACGAACATAATCCAATGTGGAAAACGTACTCTTTGAATAAAAAAACGTCAGGCGTTATCAAATATACCATGACGGTTACTAAGAGTAAATAAACTCTTTTAAATAATAATAAGAATATAAAGGGACAAAGTAGGTTATTGCCTCGTTGTATTCGTCTTTTATTGCACTGTTCTACTCTTCATCTGATCCTGCGGTTCAAACACGTAAAGGAGAACGGTCATTTTGGACCCAATCGTAAAAGCTTAGCGTTCACAAACAACGATATGCTTACGGCGCCCCGCTCGCTAAAGGCCGCGCGACGCCGTTCTCTCGCCCTAAATTCTTGCGTTAGGTATTATTATTTTGAAAAAAATTTAGTAGGTAAGATCGTTTGGGGTGCCGCGTATTGAACCGCGGCCGCTGTCGCCGTTTCGTGTACAAAAAAATGTGAGAAAAAACCAAAAAAAAATTCGTCGCGACGACCGCGGCGGCGGCGGGTCGGACTCCGGCGCTTTATTTCTTCGTGCGCCCGGTCCTTCCTGCGCGCCCGCTGGTGACCCTCGCTCGTCGGCTTCCGAAGCCGGCTGCATTTGTGGAGGAGCGGAGATGACGCGAGGCTTGCAGTGGGCACGGCGGCACACTAGTCGTTTTATTTATCCGATAAAATGAAGAAGAATATAATAAAGTTGCAGACGTGTTATGTACAGAGATGTAATGTTTATGATCTCATCCGCTGCTCGTTCGTCGAGAAAGGTTCTGTGATGTACTAAATAACGAGAGTAACTTAATAATAGATCATTTAAGCATTATTTTCCAGTATTCAAAATTAATTTAGAAGTTGGGAAAAATATATATAATAATTCGCCTACCGAAATTGTTCGCTATACCACAGAAGAAATAATAGTACAAGTACTATACTAACCTAATAACTAGTCATAACATAACCTCAAATTGAAATTCAAATGAGAATAACTTTTTTCTCCCAACTTCTCGAACTTCGATGTAATTAACAATTTTATTATATGTGTTTTCCTCTATCGAACTGGATAGGTTTCATTTTTGAACGCGGCTTCTAAGCCTGGGTCTGAAAATACATGGGCTATGTACCATACTACCATTCTTCAAATTTTTTAACAAATAAATAATAATAATAGGTAATATGTAGGACAATTTACACATATTGCTCTAGTCACAAACTAATCTCTAGGCTTATACTATGTGACCAAAAACAACGATATAATACATATTATATTTTATATACACCCAGACCATGACAAAATGTACCGAAAAACGTACTAATATTTTTTTGCCATAGGTGGGCATCGAACCCACGACCTCTAGATACAACGCAAAAGGCGCAGCCATTAGTTTATCGAGGCGGTCAAAATGTCGTATAAATGAATTTTAAACGATTATTGACCGCTGGTTCATCATTCTTTCTTGTGCACAAACCGATTGGTCGATTTAGATCTGTTGCATTTCCTACAAATTTTTAACCGCATACTAATTTATTCTATACTAGCTGACCCACGCAACTTTGTCTGCGCGTTTAAATTTAACCGTTTACGCAGCGTACGCTCTTAAAAGGAATAATTTTTCCCCGTTTTTGCAACATTTTTCTTTGTTACTCCGCTCCTATTAGTCGTAGCGTGATGTTATATAGCCTATAGCCTTTCTCGATAAATGGATTATCCAACACGAAAATATTTTTTCAATTCGAATCAGTAGTTCCTGAGATTAGCGCGTTCAAACAAACAAACAAACAAACAAACTCTTCAGCTTTATAATATTATAATAGAATAAGATATAGATATATAGATAAGTATAGATGTGTAAATTGTCCTACATATTATTTTGTATTATATACTCTACATCTACATCTATTATTTTTGTGCATTATTTATTTGCATGATTATTTTCAGATAATTAACGATATTCGTCCATACTTCCTGGCCAAACATATAGATCTTCTGGACACAGTGTTCTTTGTGATGAGGAAGAAGTACGACCAGGTCAGCTTCCTGCACGTGTACCATCACTGCGTCATGGTCACTTGGGCTTGGATGCATTTGTTTTTCCATCCCAATGACCAATTTGTCTTCGTTGGATTCCTTAATAGGTAAAGTTTAGATATTTTAAGTTTAGGCAAGATTAATCCTAATTTTCAGGAACGTGTTTCTTAGACTATGGTAATAATCGCAGTGAAGGTGAGTGTCCAGTTCAAAATGAACGCGCATCTTACTTCAGTGGCATTCAAATAAATGTATATTTGGAATATATGTTCCTTAATAGGTATAGAGATAATAACTAACACTAAGATTTTTTTTTTTGAAAACAAACCCTTAAATGGGTGAAATGGGGTGTAAATGTTTAAATGGAAAATCGTATTCCCTGCGTGTGTCAACTTAAAACTTGGTATATATTGGTACTTTTCAAAACAAGTTAGAAGAGTGTGTTCTTTTGTAAAGTAACTAAGGGTTTTACGAACAACCAGACATAAGGGGGTGAAATGGGCAAAAGGGGTATAAAAGTTTGTACCAAAAAATCGTATTCCCTGCATGTATCAACTTCAAACTTACTCTTCAAAACAAATAATGCTATTTTTTTATACGCTATCCTTACGGGCGTGAAATTGGCAATATTAGTGTAACGCCCTTCATATTATTTAGCAGGGGTAGATTTAAGGCATAACTGCTTTTCACACGATCAGTTATATGTGACCTGATGCAAAATAAGCCCACGGAGCAGCCTGGTGAAAAATTTATTTGATTTCAGTTTTGTCCACATTTTTATGTACACGTACTACGCCATCGCCTGTCTGGGTCCCAAGTATTCCAAATACGTTTGGTGGAAGAAACACTTGACAAAAATTCAATTGGTAAATATATTTTCCATAGCATTAGCAGTCGTTAGTACCCCACTATTGAGGTTTAGCCTTCCAAGCCGGTAGTTCTGGAGCAGCGGACTACAATCGCCGCAAGATGAATGGAATGGATGGATCATTCCACCAAATAAATGGAAACTAGGCTAATAGATAAATATGCTTCTCTAGGTAAAATAAATAAATTTAAGTTACTTATTGGTAAAGATCGTCTAATCTAAAACTGCGCGCTTGTTCATATGTACATACAAAGTATGCGTATAGAGACTAGTGCACCGTGCTCGATTTGTTATTGCCAAGTCAGTCGTGCTACGGCTGGCAACTATACGCTACGTTCGTACGACAACTTCACATAATATAAAGTTAGTGAAGGATCGCGTAGACTGGTCTTATCTATTCATTACGCCGGGGATCGAACCTGCAATCAAATTTATAAAATAAATAAATTTAAGTTACTTATTGGTAAAGATCGTCTAATCTAAAACTGCGCGCTTGTTCATATGTACATACAAAGTATGCGTATAGAGACTAGTTTCACCGTGCTCGATTTGTTATTGCCAAGTCAGTCGTGCTACGGCTGGCAACTATACGCTACGTTCGTACGACAACTTCACATAATATAAAGTTAGTGAAGGATCGCGTAGACTGGTCTTATCTATTCATTACGCCGGGGATCGAACCTGCAATCAAATTTAAAGTCGTCGGTCAATACCCCATACCACGTGTATTACTTTCTTGGTTATTATTAAAAGAAATCACAATAATAATGCATCACTTTTCGTCCGGTCTTTAACCTTTGAAAGACGTTGCTCTACATTTTTCACACGCCTGTGCGAATATTTCTTTAGTGAATAATTGGTCTGGTTAAGAATATATATTAATCATAAAATAATTATCATTGCCAGAATGCATATTGGTAAATGTATCTACATATAAATAAAATGTTTAAGATTTAGTAGGATATATTTTTATTCTTTTGAAATTTATAAGAAGGTAGAATCGAATAATGATAATGTATTTTTTTTTACTGATTCGACTTCCCTATTTTTCACAAAAGCGTGTTATATATGACTCTTGCACATTTAGCCGTAAATGTGCAAGAGTATAAAGTCGGGTTTAAAACATATAGTAAAAGTATTATGCTTTTTTAATAATACATTATACAATAAACTCCCTGTTTCGTTACCGCATCCTGAAATAATATTCAAATTGACAATATAAGTAGAGCATTTCTTAAAAAACAATTATATGACTAGGTCATTTGACGCTTCTCACCTATGTAGAGTGTGAATCAGTCGGGTTAGTTAAGTTTTACATCAATAGCTCTACCACAAGTTTTTACAAACAAAATTTACTATAATCGCTATTAACTATAGATATGAATTAACCATAAGAGAGGTTTATTTGAAAAATAAAGCAATCTTATTGGTTGATCTATCTATAGTTACAAAATACAAAAAATATATAAAACTATATTTAATATCTCTCATTATAAAAGTTACAAGGGTTGGGACACTCCATTTAAGTGTATACACCTGTATTAGGAGAGCCCCGCTCTTCCGTACAATTGTAGTTAACAACAAATTGTATAACATAGGTAAGTAAGAAGGTAGGTACATATAGATAATATGGAAAATTTGGTTAATAATATATATACATATATATATAATTTTAGGTATAAAGTTATATGAGAGAAGATGTGTTTTATATGTAATAATATGTGTGTTGATGTGTGTGTGTATATGTTTATATGAATGTGTGTGGCAATATGTTTCCTATATTTGTATAAGGTATGCGCCTATTATATTTGATAGGTAGTGGATAAAAGGATGTTTGTTCTTTATATCAGTTGTCGTTGCTTAATAACTTATAAATTTTCGGTTTGTTCATAATTAAATTTTTTAGCCATGCTGTTAGTGCTTTCTTACAGTCATTATTATTTTTACCTACTTACTGCTTAATTTGTCCCAAAGGTTTGACTGGTAGAGAATGCCTAGCGGCATTAAGTCCGCCTTTGTACTAAATTTGTGCAATAAAGTTTTTAAATAAATAAATAAAAATTATAGTTCATGGTGTACATTTTATATAATAGTTAGTAGCGACTATAGTAAAAGTTGTTTGCAAAAACTTGTGGTAGAGCTATGTATGTAAACTTAAGTTTGGTCAGATACGGAAATAATTTATCTGACATTACTTACCTCTTGCTTGTTCTATATATCTCCCGGTTAGAAATTCTTCTTTCACACGTCTATATTACATATATTTAATTATTTATAATTTTAATAATATCCTGTTGTTATACCTGTATATATATACGCGGTGGCCGAGTTGGTTAGACCTAGGACTTAAAAACACTTGGGTTCCTGGTTCGAATCCCGGTGTGTACCAATGAGTGTTTAATAAAAAAATGTATGTACATTTGTTTAACAACTTAACAACACCACTATAGTGCTTCGGAGAGCACGTTAAGCTGTCGGTCCCAGTTTTCTATACCAACTTGTGAAACTGTTTATAGATTGGTTATTGAGTCTTTTCAAAGACATCGCGACGAGCTAGCCACTTGTTCGGTGTAGACTCATACCATCGGCTACGACGAGGTGGGGTTAAAAACCCCTCCGCTGGGTACCCTGGGGCCGTCTAGGCGGTCTCGGGCGCCGTGAGGCACCCGTGAAGATATGTATGTTTTTATAATTTCAGGTCCAGTTTATTCTAGTGATATTGCAGCTTCATTATCAGCACCAGCTGTCTCCGTGTCCAATTCCTGGATTCTTCCACTGGTTCTGTCTAGGAAATATCTCCTTCTTCTTTATTCTCTTCTTGAAGTTCTACTTTAGAAGTTACACTAAAAACCAAAAAGCTATTAAATAATGTACTTCGGTAAATTTAAATTATAATTATAGATAGAATATAATTTAAAATCTAAGTAATTCTGAATATTTTTTTCATATTGCCCTGGTCAAAAACTAAGCTCTAGGCTTGTACTATGTGTACCAGGAGCAATATACCAATACATATTCTATTTTATACATACCCAGACCATGACAATAAAAATAATATATTTTTCTGTATAGTTACAGAAAAACGTACTATTTTTATTATATTATATATAGGTGGGCATCGAAACCACGACCTCCGGATAACCTGTCAAATGCGCAACCACTAATCTACGGAGGAAGTCATTGGTATTGTTGTTGGCAGACCTATAACGCCCCTAATCAGGAACGACCATCGCAATAGGTATCGCTAAACAAAGACATTCGTCGCTCCCTCTCGACTCGTAACCGCACTCTGTAAGAAGACTGCCACCTCGACAAGTTGGGGTCCAAATCTAGTGCCACATAATCTAAGCCCTTCTTTCTAAAATGTTGCTCAAAAGGTCACGATTAGGTAAATAAGTGGGGTCGGTCTAGCAAAATTGTAGAGAAACAATTAGTCATATTTCAGTCTGTGGATTTGCTGGTTATTAAAAACCTACTGTACATTTTCAAATCAATATCGTTTTGTAACTGCGCCCTAAAAGTAGATTAATATGTCGACAATAAATCGATGTAGTTATCTTCTGAAAACTGAATGGTCGGCCTAGCGAATTTATAGAGATCTAAAAGCTAACTTCTAACTTAATTAGCTTTTTATCCGGAAGTATTACGTCAAATTATCCTACATATAAAAAAAATATATTTAATTAGGGATTTAAAATAAATATCAGGTGAACAATAGTATTGCCTAAAGCCTTATACTGTAGAAAGACACCATTGTATTGATTATTGCTACAGATACATCCTATCTTCTTTTCGCAACATTTAATATTGTTTAAATATCACATAAAGATACAATTATTCATAATACAAATGATGACTGTCTTATATCTGTTACTTTTCACTGCGGGCTCACCACTTGTTTGGTGTAGGTAGACTAAAGGTGACATGAGAACAAGGCCTCTTCGGTGTCTGCTCATACCCTCGGCTACGACAAAGTGGGATTAAAACCCCTCCACTGGGTACCCTGAGGTACTGTCTAGGCGATGTCGGGAGCCGTAAGGCACTCGTGATGTTTTTTTTTACGTTACACACATATTATCATGGTAACAAACCAAGCTCTAGGCTTCTACTATGCGTACCAGAAACATCGATACTAGATATTATAAACACCTAGACCATGACAAACAGTACAGAAAAATATAGTTATATGTTATTGCCATGAGAGGGACTCGAATCCACGACCTCTCTCAAACCCTCTCAAAGCGCAACCACTAGTCCACGGAGGCAGTCAATTAAGTTAGCAAGTTATGTCAATTCCTAATTTATGCTTCATTATTTGCGGAACAATAACTATTAATGTCCATATTTGTAAATACTACTCAAACTTAATGTTCACTCAAGTATATCTTGTCACTTTTCAATAAATGTCAAGTCAAGAAAAAATGACTGAGAAAAAGTTACTTGAATGGATATCATATCTTGAGATCGTGCCATAAATATGGTCCTAAGTCTCTACTTGTTTCTATTTTTGCATACTTAAATCATTTTTTTATAATAATAATAACAAAACAGAATAAATATATGCCTATTACGCAAGCAGAGTCAATCAACTTTGTTTTAAATGACAAAGAAGGTAATTTGCTAATTATTGAAAAACTTCCAACGTATCATTTTCGCTTAGTACACAAATTACTTGTGACGAAATATTAATATTGTTAATACGTCGTGCTAAGGAATGTACGGCACGGCGGACACATTTGCTAAATTGCAGTAAGTTTATTGCAATCACTGTAAACACTAATCTACACTTTGTTAGAAGAACGCAGCGAAAAGTTCATTTTATTTTTTATAGATAAATATAGCAAAACTAGCTTATTAAAATTATAGTTATATAAAAACGCATCGAATAAATAATTAAATAAGCAACACCAGCCTAGTGGTTAAGTCACTGCGCAACTGATCACAAGGTTAAACAGCAACAAGACCGGGCCTGGGATGGGTGACCGTTTTATACACGATGCTATACTATCATGAACATCGCAACAAGATCGCCATTTATTTATTTGGCACCAAAGATGGTATTTATTATTTATTTATTAAAAATAATTAAATCTGAAGTTGTTTTATTATTATAGCAGTCTTTAGAATATGTATTTTGGAGTATGATTACCTTCTTAAATGATAGTTTTGACGAGTTGGTCTACAATGACCACATAAATAAGCGTATGGTTGGTATATCTAACAAAATTTTCAAGATTTTTCAATAAAGTGATAATAATCGAAGCACCTGTAAAATATTTTTTCATTGGAGCCCGACCTACCGCAATATATATTCTCCTATTACTAGAGAAACTATTAACAGTTGCCTTTAGAGACCATTGTCCAAGGTTATTTTCACCAGCCAATATGGCTGGAATTTCACAGAATCAAAGCTCCTAGTATTTTAGGCACCAAAGTTGTAAATAGAACAAATTAATTTATATAAGAGTTTTTTAATATCTCTATGTAGAGTGTTATAAAATATCGCGACGTTTCGAGCGCATAGTGTGTGCCAACCACCCTTCACCGAGCAGCGAATCTTGCGCAGGCTTTACACGAGATTCAGTCAGTTCACGATCAACGGTCAAAAGGTTCGGATGCGTTGTCAAATAAACAAATAATATCGAATTATTTAATGACAACACGTTTTTAACGAACCTTTTGTATATAAAAAACCGCGCGTGTTTCTTTTTTATTAATATTTGCTGTTGGATTTTTTGGCCTGCAAAAAAAGGTTTGATTTTAATTAGCTAATTACAGTTTTTTTTGGAAATGTGGTGTTTTTAATATTCGAAAGTAAATGCATAAACCACCTATTCCATCGTCTATAACCTACTTTTTATTAATTTCTGCTTGTTTGGCTTGTTATGGAAACTGATGTATTGCAAAAGACACTTTGGGTGGTCTCTTATACTCATAGTTTTCATATATAACATATTTTTGGTAATGAATAATTATATTCTTATTAAGTACCTACTTTATTTTTGGTTAGTTATTTCACTCCTTTTGAAATAAAAATAGAAAAGCATTCGACCAGCAGTAGTCAAATGTAATATTTGAATATTACATTAATGGTAGGAAAATTTTATTGATTTAGTAATAAGAAATAATAATCAAGAATGTTTTATTTCTGTAACTATTTATAAAATACGGATATTTTACATTTTGAAGGTATTTAATAATATAACTTAATGTCCGTAAGTTAAAAAACATATCCTAAAACATCATTACAATATTATGACTAGCTCTTGAGGAATCATTGACAGTTCACGGTTAGCGGTAATTATTCACAGATAATTAGCTTAACTGCATTTAACCACAGAGTATAAATTATAATAACTAAGTAAAAAATGCTCTTCGGATTATAAAATATAATAATTATTTTAATCACCATTTTGAGACCTTGCAAAAGCAGGAAAATTATAATTTAGCGTTAAAAAACCTTAACAACTCTTGAAAACAACCCTTCATTATGTAATATTACTGAGGAAATTAGTTGTGATGCCACGGCTGCCTGCTAAGAGACATGCCGTGAAGATGCAAACTGAACAAATTGTATGTTATGAGTGCTGATGTCTCAATATATTGTTTTACATTATACTTGTTTTTCTTCTATGATTTAGAGTTATGGAAAGAGCTATGATTTTGGTGTATATTGGATTGTGTGTTGTCAAAGTCCTAAATTTTGTTATAACATAACTAGGGGATATCATGAAACAGATGGGTATCTATACTTAACTATACAAAATGTGTGATAACGACAATAGTATTTAATTTCTACGTCTCTATCATACTGAACGTATCGTGCGTTTTTAAGTGCCTATTTAAAAAAAAAAGTTTAATATATTTTAAGTTAAAAATATAATTAAAAAAATCCTGGTGGGCGGAACTCTTACCCACGATCCTCGCTTTCGTGGCAAGGCACTCAACCACTGAGCCAACCAGGTTTCAGTCACCTCTCACGAATTTTGTCATTGCTTGTTATCTACTTATATAAAAAAAAAACGCCCATTAATGATGGTTAAAAATTGCCAATCGCTTATATAATTTTCTCTATATTTGCATGAGTATTTCTCAAAGCGAAATATTGTAAAAGTGCTATAATAGTACATAAGAACCTGTTCTTTACACAATTTGTATGCAAATGTCGGCCTCATCCAACCCATTAGCTGTCAAGAGTAATAGGTTTGGTATCAGAAAAATAATCTATTCTAATATTATAAGTACTGAAGAGTTTATTTGTTTGGTTGAACGCGCTAATCTCAGGAAGATCTGGTTCAAATTGAAAAAATATTTTAGTATTAGCCCATTTATTTGCTACAACGGCTCGCTACCACCAATAGGACTGGAGTAACAATGTTATAAAATCTTTTGCTTTCGGACAGGTTTTCTTCGATTTTTTTCTCTTACTGCTTTGACCACCTTTTTCGTACGAACACTACGTGGACGGGCAGATCTTTTCTCACAAACAGAGGAGGTCTCATTGTACCTATTAATAGCCCGGTACACAAACATTTGACCAACACCAAGTGTATGGAGAGTTTTAAAAATTGCATTTGGCTCCATACCTAATTTGTGTAATGCAATCACAACGATTCGGTTCTCTTTATCACCCCATTCCATTTTAATATCGCAAAATATTGTACAATGTATTGGCGCCAAAATGAGAAAATTCAGCGATGAGCTAGACACTTTTTAGCACGACGAGGTGGGATTACAAACCCCTCCGCTGGGTACCCTAAGGCCGTCTAGGCGGTCTCGGGCGCTGTAAGGCATCCGTGATGATATTTATTTATTTAGTAGATATTTACTTATTTTAAAAGTTTAACTATGTATGCATTCTTACTGTAGAAGGTTGTACTATATATATTATAGGTAATATTTGGTAGTGAACACAGTGCAGGTGTACAATCACAACGATTCGGTGTACAATATTATCTTTCTTGTCTCATAGACTATGATGAGGCTCTACTAATAAAATAGTAATACTTTTGCCATGGAACCTTGTGTCGCATATGAAAAAATAATATTGACTACTCCATACAAATTGATTATTTTAACATACCTCCTAATTTGTATGGAGAAGCAAAAAATATATTTCAATTTGCGTCACATGGTTCCATGGGAAAAGAATACGTTTAGTTTGTAATAGTAGTAGAGGCTCACATCAGTCTACAGCACAACCTTACAAAGCCACCCAGCTATTCTATCATCCTAGTTTTCTCAAAATACATGTATAAAAAGTTTTAAGACCAGTTTCACAAGTAGGTTTGTTAGGTCGTTGATCTAAAACATAAAAAAATACAAACTCCTTATAACATAGTATTATCTAATCTGAGCTTAAATGCTGAGATTTTCATCGCTCACAACAAGCAATCACTATTTCTATCAGGAAATAAATACTATTTCTATTAGTAAATACTATTTCTATTAGTAAATACTAGTTAATTCGATTGAAACAAAAAAACAGTTAATTAGGTGGAAAAAGCAACAATACCGAATGGTAATTTTGAAAATACTAATGAAGATTTGAACTTTTTATTCATGAAAAATATTTATAAAGGTAAATATTTAATGATCTCTATACAATTAAATAATAAAAACAGAACAAAGACACTAAAGAAAAATGAGTTTTTACTCACCTTGTACCTTTAATACGATAAAAAAATGCATAAATAGGTATCAGAGCTCCAACATTAAAATATTATTATTATTACATTGGCCAAACCGTATTTTTTGTTTACTGGTTTTAGTGAAACGGCAAGTGAGATTAAAATCGGTTCAACAATTTTAATATCGTGTGTTCTCATCTCAAATGATGTTGGTACATATTTAAGTATAAGTACAGACTATAATAAATAAAATTACTCTAATAATTTGGTGCAATAAATAACAGTATTTTTTTTTTTTTGGTTATTTCATTACAATTTCAGTTAAATTGCTTATAATCATTTAAGTAGATATATGCATATGCTTAGAGCATATAAATTGTTATGTAATAAATAAATAGTTTAACAATTCACTGTAATAAGCCTCCAGTTTAATGATAATCAAATTATTTTATAATGTAAAAATATTAAATTTAGAATACGATCATACTTATTTGAGAAATACAGGAATGACCTGTTAAACATATTGGTACCTAACAGGTATATAAAGTCACAAATGTCTGATCTAGTAAAACCAATATAACCCACTTGTATGTAACCCATTTTGAAGAAGAATCAACGCTTAAATCCAAAATATACAGTTGTATGGTCTATTTCCATAATGTACAACGTATCATCTAGTTTTTTTACTCTACTAAATAAGCCCTTGTGCTGATAACAAAGCAAGTGGATTGGCTTCACTCCAGTTCCACGATACCGGTTATTTTTGCGTGTCTTCTGACCAAGACCTTACGGGTTGAAGTGAGAGGAGAAAGTACAAGTCAAAACTACAATAAAGTTTATTTTTAAACCCTACACTTTAGAAAGAACAAATGTTATTTTAATATAGCATGGAAGCTTTTAATGATGTAGTGACTCATGGAAGCTTTGGCGTAGAAGAAGAAATGATAGTTAAATTACTATTTTTGTTATTAATATGTGGTGGCCGAGTTGGTTAGGCCTTGGACTTAAAAACTCTTAGGTTTCCCTGGTTCGAATCCCGGTGTGTACCAATGAGTTTTTAATTCAAAAATGTATGTACATTTGTTTGACAACACCACTATAGTGCCTCGGAGAGCACGTTAAGCTGACGGTCCCGGTTTCACTATACCAACTTGTAAAACTGTTTATAGATGGGTTATTGAGTTTATTTAAAACATCGCGACGAGCTAGCCACTTGTTCGGTGTAGATTCGCACCATCCGCTACGACGAGGTGGGATTAAACACCCCTCCGCTGGGTACTCTGTCGTCGTTTTGTTTTTAATTGATGTATGTAGTACCTACAAAGTATTATATAGATAGTTATTTTTTCTAATATTTTGTGGATTAAAATTACCGAGATCATTGGCCGAAACTTTACATTACACTATATATATTTTCTTATTGATTTTATGATCTGAAAGAGTGAATAAATATAACGATATCAACTCACCGTAAATTGTGTACCAATCATAAGTCTAGTTTACATTTATTAGTTTTATTTGAATACTATCCGTTCTCAATCTATATTATAATTTCTGCTATTATCATATCCTACATTACAAAATATATATTAAATTCGCCATTATAAACATGATAATAATTATCATAAACATCCATTATTGACTGTCATTTTGCAATATTCTTACATTATCTGGCAAAATATTTGTGCAAATAGCATTCTGTAAAATTAAAATGTTATTTTATTATATCCTTGGTCCCATTTTTTTAATGTATTTTTTACTAATGAATGGGCCATTAGTGAAAAATACATTAAAAAACGTCTATTACTTTATGAAATTACTATGTAGTGATCGTATATACTACCCATACATATTATTAAATTATTTTACAAACCACAAAATCTTTAATAGTCAATACCCAATTATCTACACTCTGTAATACAGCAAAATTGAATTGACACAAAAGAAATACGAAACCTAATGACGTCATGTCAATGCTTGTGATGTGGCATATTATCATCAATTCTGGCATTTCACACATCCAAATTGTAGAGACAAGGCACATGTTAATGGGTGTAACACTTTCCCCTGTGGTGCGAATCTTTATTATTCTTCTATTGGTACGCATGTTCACTGGTTAAATAAATCTTAAACCAAGTTTTAAAATGTAGGCCATATCATAATTATAAACCTGACCTAACCAATCTTCATATTTTTATTCTGTTTGTCTTTAGGCTTCTTTTTCTCTGTTAAAATGGCAAAACTAAATGAGGTCGTTGAAGTTTTTATTAAAAAAATACAGGAAAACAACAAAATAAATAATTGTGGTGCAATTTTCAAACATAAATATTCTTACATCTACAAAATAATTTGCAATAGAATATTTAATTATAAAAAAATATATCTTTTTCTTTGCAATAAATGTATATTCTACTACTTATATAGCATACTTAATTGATCTGTTTATCTTTACTTTTTTTAAAATATGTTGTAGTACATTTGACAGTCTCCGTAGACTAGTGGTTATGTCTTTGGCGTTATATCCGGAAGCTGTATGTTCAATTCCCACCCATGGCAAAAAATATTAGTACGTTTTTCTGTACAGATTGCCATGGTCTGGGTGTTTATAAAATATTTGTTTTTAGTACTTATAGTACAAGCTTTGCTTAGTTTGTGATCAGGGCTATATGTGTAAAAAATGCCCGGCATTTTATTATTATTCAAATTTTGTCAAAATATTGTTTTGTCATGAATCAAACACACGACCTCCAGATACCACACCTATGTATAACCACTAGACTATGGAGGTGGTCAATCTACATTAAATCTAAAGATAAATAAGTATTATGTTTCTATCGGTATAGGTTTATAAATAATGTTAGCTTGTGTCAGTGTTACCCGTTAAAGAATATTAATTCTGTCAAACGAGGATTTCTGATATGAAAATAAACCTTTATGTAACAAAACAAATTTTAATTTAGCTTCACTTTCGCTGGCAAACGACTGGCGAACGACTACTGCAGAGCTAAAATATTATTTACTTTCTCCAAAAATAACGACGTGCTTTTGACATAGAATTTTGTGTCGAATACCAAAATTAAAAGAACGGATTTTCGTAATGCGTAATGTCATAATTAAGGTTATTATATAATTATGTTGGTAATTTTGTTTGGGCATACTTCTCTACGTTAGGCCCACTTATAAAAATAAATGAGCAATTGTTAAATTAAATTTCTAAAAGATAAGATAAATTATTAAGTAAGTCTTCTTAAAATGTTAACCAACTTATCCGATAGGGGGCGACCAATGCTGTTAAATAATAATATATTAATCAAATCCATTGATTACTTTATAGGTCCTTATGATTTATTAGGCTTACCATCACGTAGATACAAAGTTACATGCGTGTTACAATTAAAAAATAACTTACACAATTAAATTTATTTGTTAGTACTTAGGGCTTACTGTAAGTTCTAGATCCTGATAAATTAAACCACTTTGTATATTTATATTATATTCACTGTTTTTATAACTTTTATTATTTAAATTGCACAAATATCTTTACAAGTCACAATGTAAATTACATATAAATAAAATAACTAAAAATAATCTAAACTTTAATAAAACAAGTACAAAATAATAAATAAATACTTATTTAAAAAAAAATGTTCCCCCACCTACCGTGCCAAGATTGTTCCACTGAATCGCCAGACTAACGTTTTGGGAGAAGAATGAGCGCGCACGAGCATCTTTGAACGTCGACCAATCTGGTCCACCAACTGTCTTGTATCCTTGCTCCACGGCCCGAGCGTCTCCTCTACAGCAAAAGCCGAGAAAATAACATATAATGATTTTCTAAATGTGTTTTTTTTAAATATTTTTGCCCTTGCTGCAGCGAAGCCAGCACACTGTGAGGTGTTATGCAAGTTAACTTAGGGCAAATGTGTCAGAACATGAAGCATACTATATCAAAAAAATGCTTTGACTCCATGACACCAGTGACATTCCATCAGACCTCTTTACATCGTCGCCAGAGACACAAACCGTCTAGTGTGCTGGGATACTAATGGTAGTCAAGGTCCCTTTTATTATTAATTTAAGAGGCGCCAGTTGTGATACTCTGCCCGCACTAAGATCACAAGACAGTCCGTGATGACTAAAGGGTAGAAAGGCTAACCAAAAACACAGGGTTCGGTCTTGCAAAGATTTGCTTCAATCCTCAATCCCACAGAAATTCTAAAGGTAGCCAGCAGGGTGCCAAGGGATGAGGAAAGATAAGGATACCATCAGGGGACATGGAGAAAATTCAGGCGAGGCGACATTCGCGTTACCTTCAGTCGAAGGAGTATTTTATTTTGTTTAAAATACTTTATTACACAAAATTACAAAATAAAATTGTACTAAGGCGAACATAATGCCTTAGGCATTTTTTACCAGCTAACCTTTGAGAGAGTAGAAGTATGGATTTTGACAAGTTACAGCAGACCTCACGCCTTTAGCGATGACTATCAATTATCAAAAACGCAAAATTTCGCCTCGCCTGCATTTTCTCTAAGATTCTTTCTGACAGCTTGCGAGTAATCGGGCCTTGTCCAGAGAATATGTAGGTAGTAATTATAATAAATAATTATGCTTAGTTATTACAGATAGTAAACCCCAATTTTTCTGATATTTAAAAAAAAAATCGGTAAGAAAATTTGTTTTAAATAATTTTCCCTGACAATTGATTTATTTGAGTGCCTACTTGTATTTTTTTTCATTGAACTACTTACTTTTTGAAACCATGAAAGAAAAAAGTTGGTCCAGTATCGTGTTTGGCCAGTATTCGAAACTTTCAGTAAGTATGGCCTAATATAATAAATATTTTCACTTACTGAATTTATTAGTCTAGATAGTATTAGTAGAGAAGCTGTATTTATACAAATAAAAGTTAAACGGTAACGCACCAGCTGTGGCCTTATGTGTGATTTTGTAATATAGGCATATAATAATATGTGACCTGCCCAAGCCGCAAACAACTCAACAACGAAGCGAAAGTGTGAACGGCCACCGATGGACAAAATATAGCGTAATATATCTAATTTTGGCTTTCGGCTATTAAGACACACATTCTATTATTAGGTATATGGAAAAGGCGATTAAATGTTACTCATATTATTTATTCACCACCATTTAACAGTTGCATTAAAGGCCTTCGAAATATATGTAATAAAATAATAATATATTTCTCTGGTCACAACACAACCTAAGCTCTAGGTGTGTGTATGTGTACCAGATACAATGATAATTATATAATATTTTATAAACACCCAGACAAACAAACTACAGAAAAACGTACTTTTTTTATTATTTTATTTCCTTGGGTGAAAATCAAAGCCGCAAACGGATGGCACGTGTTAACAAGGGTCTTAAGTGATTCAAAACCCCTCAGCTTTAGATATTTAGTGGAATACAAATCATGTTTTCCCACCACTAAAAAATTTGAAGATTGTCTGATAACGTTTTTTTATTTACCAAAATATAGTATCAAAATATCATGTATGATTCGTAATTTTATTTGGTTGCCTTGTATTATCTAAATAATATATCTTCGCTCTAGTCCATTTGAGGTCAAAATGGGTTGCATAGGGGTTCTGAATCACTTCACTTACCATGCGACTTCCGTCTGCCTGTCTAAGGATACATCTATGTACGTACAATTTACTAGTTTGATTACTAGAATTTATTTTTTATTACTTTTTTTTGTTTCTTAAAGATATTTATTATTTTAAATTGGCAACATATTCTAAATATTTACAATATTAGGAAAAAAAAAAAAATATATAAATTACTTGATAATATTATTAATTAAATAATTACCTTGAAAAAATATCAAAAGTAGTAATATAAACCAACTCAAGGTATATATTGAAACAGGTTCGATCACCTTAGATACTTATAATTTTATTTTTTGATTTTTACTTTTTGCTAAATTTAATTGGGTTGAAGATAAACAACTGTAACACACTTCATATAAATTTTAATGAAAAAAAATACATGTAATAAAACTCTGATCAAAGTCCATGCTGACCTATAAAGCACCAATAAACTTGCCGAGTCTATAATATATATTTTTGTTCAATGTAATTATTTTAAAAACTTTGAATTTTATAATAATAACTACTTATAATAAATAATTAACAATTTAACAACCTAAAAACCTATCTGAATTAAATATAAAACAACTTATGTATTTAAAATTAATAAACTAAATAATTAATAAATACCTATTAATTATCATCAATGAACAATAATTTTGCAATTTACTGAAGTAATTTTGTCTTAGCAGAAGTAGGTCTCGTGAGATCAGTGGGTCAGGCAGACACACCTGCGAATACAACTCGAGTTCTTGCTGAGTCATTGTGAACTCGCCAAACCACTCCAACTTCGATGTACATTACTACTTCGCAATCAAAACTTACAGACACACCCAAACCAGAACTGAATTCGGTAAAAACTTCGGCGCAACCATCGACATTCTTGACACAGTTATCGACGCCAATCATGTAAATTATTAGGAATAACAGCTTGATTTACATTGCTTAAACGTAAAAGTGGATTTTAAAGTGAATTGATTAGAAACCAGCAATGTATAAGGTATTGTAGAAATGGATAATGTTTTATAGTCATTGAAATATGTTGCAATCATCGTTAGTAACTTGTAATATAATGTTATTAAAAGGCTGTTAAGTGTGTTTTTTTTATTACAAAAGTATAAAAGCTATTAATCTAATGTAGGTATTCTAATAGTATTATACATGGTGACTTTAAAAGGTTGTACTTTGGGCTAATATGAGGTTCTGCTGATGAAATGGATCAAACCTAGAGTCTAGACTCTAGGTTTCCATAGATCGGCGTTTGACTTATTCTTATATCAATGACGAGATTGATATGATAACCATGACATTATGACCGCTACATGATTACCAGCAGTTGTTCTTACCCACTTTATTACTATTATTAATATTGCTACATAAAAATATTGTAAAAATAAATAAATAAACTCAGCATCATAAAGACGAGAATGATCTCATCTCGATGAGAAATCTATCCAGTAGGCTCTTTCTTAAAAGCGGTGAAACCACCGCCTAAAGTCTAAAATCGAAATATAATCACGACCTTTGCATCGGTTTGACAGAGGATATTTTACTTGCGGGGTGCTTTTTACTGGTTCATACTATATTTTATCATGAAAGCTTTTTCCAAAATTTGTAGTAATAAGTATTAAGGGCGTGCAATTTAATTTATATTATGCTAAATCATTAGAAAAGTCAGTTATACGCCTAACTATCTGATCGTAAAGGTGTAACGATATCATCTTCTATTGTGTAAGTGTAGATGTTGCTAACCTTGACCTCTGTTACAATTATTACCAAGTGATGGAAACCCAGCAGTAATCCACGCTCTCATTATACCTCTAATGCAATGGTAAAAGGCTTTGTTATTATAAAATCGTTATTCGAAACATTATTAGAGCACTATAAACTAACAACTGACGGCGTTTTTTCGTCCTAACAATATAATTAAATTGTTTGCTTAAAAAATGCCCTAGAAAGTACATTCAAATATATTTAAAATGTTAATTTTAAATTGGATTCAAAATCTACAATTGTTTCTATTATTATTTTGTCTGCGGCTTTAGTTTATTTTCTGATGACGTAATTCTTCCAATAATGGTTTGTAAATAGGAAGAAAGTTGTATAAATCAGTAAATAATCTCATTTGTTTCATTATTTAGTTTGATATCGACAGCCTCCGTAGACTAGTGGTTGCGCCTTTGGCGTTGTATCCGGAGGTCGTGGGTTCGATTCCCACCCATGGCAAAAAAATATTATTACGTTTTTTCTGTACAGTTTGTCAGGGTCTGGGTGTTTATAAAATATAATATGTATTATATCGTTGCTTCTGGTACACATAGTACAAGCCTAGAGCTTAGTTTGTGACCAGAGCAATATGTGTAATTTGTCATACATATTATATTATTATTATTATTATTATTATTATATGTCAATTGGCGGAAGTAGAATAAAATTAATTGTTGGTCCTTACTTACCTTAAGTAAGTGCACGTTGATATACAACATCGTGATTAAATACGGAATCTGACAGTTGAAGACCCTCAAAATGTTACTTACTCTCGAGTTGACATTCTGGCAAAGGCTATACATTAATCAGCGTTTAATAATGACCATCGTCTCGACATCAACGTAACATTTCTACTGTGACATGCGGTTTACCTTCGACATCAGGTTGAAGAAGGAGACAGTCCGACAGCTCCAAAAAAGGGCCGCACCTTAATGAGATCATATTATTGATGACATTTTCCAAATTCTCTTCAACTTTGGCTTTTATTGCCAATTATTTATTTATGCTTTGAGGAAAACCTCGTCTTTTTACTTAATTCATGAAGTGAATTTCTGGTCTCAATTCAAGAATGTCAAGGTTTAATGAAATTATAAAGAATTGTTTTTATTACATTTAATTGATCCTCTTTAAAATACTTATTTTACTAATGTATTCTATGTCCCGCCATCCAAAGACCTGATATAGTGGAAGCCTCCATTAGTATTATTGTTGTTCATGTCATTATTGTTATTTGCACAGGATTCAATATCGGGGGGGTTTAATACATTAGTGATATACGTCTTTACAATTAATTAGTGAGTACCTTTCATTACTTATTAGGGGTTCTTCCTCCAACACCGCCCCCTGCCTACTCCCTGTGCCAAATTTGTCTATTTTCAAAGATTTTTGAGGGTTTGACCCCCCAAAACGCCCCCCCTGGCTACGCCCGTGGTTATTTGGGATATAAACTTTAGGTTCTTTATTTAATTTCAAAGGTTTATTTAATAAGTAGTTCCTGTTACTATTTTATTCAAGATGTTTTTCTTACTTTTATAAAACCGCATTTTATCTGCACCGCTAATTGCATTTCCGCGTCTTATTTTAGTTTTCTTGTAGGACTTCACAATTACTCAATTTTATTAAATTATACCTACTTTGTTTTTATTTTTCTATAAAAAATATATGATTTAGGATGTTACTAGCAACATCTAGTATATTACTAATTTACCAAAGATGTAGTAAAACAAAAAAATAATTAGGAGTGTTTATATCTACTACCTACTACAGCTTCACATAAATCGTTTCTTTTTACATTATATTAATCTGGGGCCTTACCAAAGGGCTAATCGATAATCGAATCGAAATACCCGTCGAAAGCCACATGTATAGGGTTTGACATTATTCATCGATCAAGCTCTACCTATATAGTAAAATTCCTATACTTTTTTATCGATCGATGCCGCGATTCGATTGGCGATCGTGTTCAGTCGTCGGGCCCTGTAAAGCACAACGTTGACCTAACCGATATAGGTTAGGACCCGTGCGTCGTCAGTCTTCATGCCAGGGTCATGATTTTACACTCTACCTTTAAAATTTTTTTAGAAATTGATGGACCTAAATTAAGTCTAACGTAAGGCTGATTTTTCAATTGTCAAATAAAGTATTATTCTCTATATAAGTTATCTATTGAATAACTCTATCAGACGATTGTTGTCCATATGTTGTCATGTTATATATTCGTAAACTTTAATTTTTCACAAACAAAATAAAACTAATTTAGCTAAAAAATGAATATAGACATCATCATTGTCTATTTTTGATCTTTAAATATTTTTTTTTCAATTGAATTTTTTGATTGGATCATTGCTGTTGTAGTCATTAGCAATCGCGTCCTATAGGAATTTATGAATTCAAGTAAAGTTTTTAGTAAAAGTAATGGGACATAAATTGCCACAGTCGAGTTGTCATTATAATGAAGTGTACAATTTAAGTTTCTCTCTAATATATTATATTATTCACAAGTAACTATGGGTATCCCTTCAATGCAGTTCACAATTATTATACGATAAAACGTTACCTCCATTACTAGTTAATTCAACGATACCTTTATTACTAATTAATCTTATTTCCAATAAGGGCAAGGCGAAATTAAAGTAATTAATTAGGTATTGAATGTAAATTAATTTTTCTTTTATTTTTTTAAAATTTTGTTATTATAGCATATATTCTTGTCAATTTGGTGAATTTTTGGTGTGAATGACCAATTTCAGATTACATAGACGTATTCAATTTGATATAAGTTTTACAATATAATTTTTGTTACTTCAACTATCAACACTCCATTTAACAATAAATATCTACTAAGAATATTCTCGTTTTCGTTAAGTAGGTAATAAATATTATACCATAGGTAAATGTATTGTTCAATGTAAAATGAGCGAACATTATATATTTATTGTATCTTTGTGTTAATCTTGATAATTCACATTATATCATTTATTGAAAAAAAAAACTCCTTCCAGTGCCTACATCTAACTTAAAATATGTTTATGAATGAAAACATATCTTATTTCAAAAGTTTTTTGTATCTTATTCACAAATATTATAAGTATCTGCAACTGGTTTGTTATTTATTTCTTTAAGTACCGGTTCATCTAGTTTAAAATAATCAGATTTACCTCTTATTTTCTGCTTAAATATTTTGTCATGGCATTATGTAATATGAGTAATTATTATAGGGTCGCAGTTTCTTGGGCACTGGAGATTGTTTTAATTAATTCGGACTCTCACAATTTTCTATTGTTTGTTAGATGGTTTATTATATTTTATTTTACCTATTCACATAGTATGACGAGGTATCGCATTGCTTTCTGTTCCGATCTACAAGAGAGGGAGATAACAAGCAATTTTGATTTAATTACATCATATAAGTTACATTTGATTTTTAGAAGTTCCGTCTGTTGTAAAGAAGACCGAAAGCTTTTTATGGTGGTCACTGAGTCCGTCTGTCTCTTCAGACCGATCGATGTCTTGAAGACGGGTGAAGGTTAGCTGAAGTTTGGTATACCTTTTAGATCATAATGGCTTCTCGGTGCCCTGTTTATTATTTATTGTTTTTTTTTTTTATATGGAATATATTTTACAAAACAAAGGCAAATAAAGGGATGAGTGTTTATATCAGAAGAAAAATATTAAATCAGAAATAATTTCCCACAGTATGGAAAGTAGCTAATACACAGTCTTGGCCAAAAAGGGGTGAGTGAGTAATTGTGCGATACCTAGACGATCACTCCATTTTGAGCGATAAACAATATGGAATTCGTTCCAAATGTTCAACGGGTGATCTCCTAGCGTACGTTACGTACGTCTGGGGAGAGGCAATAGACTAACACGGCGAGGCTTTAGCAGTTGGCCTAGACATCTCCAAAGCATTTTATAGAGTCTGGCATAGATCCCTACTATCCAAGCTGCCTTTGTGTGGACTTTCCGATCGGTTATGTCACTGGATTACCAGCTTACTTTTTCAAAGGAGCATTAGAGTCGTTTTAGACGGTTATTCCTCCAAATGCAAATACTTAACTGCTGGCGTGCCTCAGGGATCAGTGCTGTCGCCAACACTGTGACAACAAATGACGGCAAAAAACTTGACGGCCTTTTCCCTACTTTCGTCTCTACAGAGCACCGCTCTTAAACTAACGTCCGTTAATATCTTGGGTTAGAAATGTGCTCCGATCTTAACCAATTACTTAACTATATCAAGAGTATTGCAAAATCAGTATCTCAAAATTTGGGAGTCTTAAATAAGGTGCGGCGGTTTTTCTCACTCAAACTCCGACTGATGCTATATAAAGTTCAGGTACGGCCATGTGTGGAATACTGCTAGCACCTTTGGGCTGGATCCGCTAAATACTGTTGCATGCTTTTGATACACTGCAAAAGCGTGCGATTCGTATAATTAACGACAAACAGCAATCTAATCAATGGAGCCTTTGCACCTGCGTAGAGAGGGTGCATCGTTAAGCGTATTCTACAACCTATATCACGGACAGTGCTCTGAAAAACTGTTTGAACTCATCGCTCCTTACCCATTTTGTTCCCGTACTACATGCACTGGCACTAAATTGCATGCACATACAGTGGATTCCAAGCCCACCAGAACGATCCTGATATAGTACCATCGGGCACTGACAGGATCGTATATATTGATTGGGTATAGAGAGAGGGTAGTGAAGAAAATAGTAAAAGTGAGGGTTAATATCGTGAAAGACATTTAACCCTACTCCATAGTTTCGAGCCCGGGAACACTTTAGTTGTCACTGCCTTGACTCAATCATGCGAACAAAAATGAAGTAGGGCACGGGATTCGATTATGGAAAATTAAAGAGACAGGGATTATTATTGTATGAACAAATGCCAAATTCAAATCCTCACTATGTCCAGAGAAATAAGAATAAAAAAGTATTCAGAATACCATACTAATTAATATTTTAGCTGGATTATTAATAAATTCTAATTCCCATAATTAATAAACACTACAAAACAAATAAAACACCCGTAATAAAACTTCACACAACTGCCATTTTTTTTTTTTGAATAAACAAAAAACGGCCGTGATTTCACTTTTACTCCTAAATAACTTAACCACCATATCGTTGCTTAGGAGCCGGTAATTTGTCTATAAGCGCATGCGTCGGCTGCGGCTTTACAAAAGCGGCTGCGGTTCTTTAGTACAGTATTATGGTGTATTCGTGTGTTATTATCTTGGAAGGTTTGTAAGCGACGGGTTAGTTGCGGTTTGGTGGCAGTGACCTACTTGGTCTAAGGTTTGGATCCTAAAATTTGTGATGACGTTTTTAAATAAAAATTTAAGCACCTGGGGTTTTAGGGAACCTAAAAAAAGGTTACTTACATGGTTGTCAAAATCCTAAACTGAACGTAAATATCAATTAACGTTGCAGTGTGTTTACAAAATTTTATAAATATCAAATGAATTCTATTCAATCTAGAAACAAAAAATATATATTATTACATCACAACAGTTAGAGTTGGTCAAATATCACTTTCGGAACTGGTTCTTTTTACGTTTCACATAATAATATGGCTATTAGGTTTACGTAAGCTACATATAGTAAAAATCATAGACATCTGCCCAAGAACAGTTGTTAGAGTTATAATGTCTAGAAACGGGCTGGTTGCATCATTAATTGTTATATGTATATTCTTTTATTTTTAGACCTTTTTTAAAGATATTATCACAATATCTTCTAAAATACTTCTATTAAACTATTTGTAAAGCTCAGCCCAACGACTAAACAATCTGCATTATATGATCACGATGCTGCACTTTCTTTAAGTAACATTTGATAAGAACTTAAAAAAATATATTTTATATATTGTTGTTTATAATAAAATTACAGTAAATTTTATTATTTTGAGACCAATTACGAATGCGTAGAGTACTTAAAGCATATGTTAATATATATTACATAAATTAAAATGCATATAATCCCTTTGCGAAAAGAAAAGTCTTAAGGCCACGTGTGTGAAATAGTGCACGCGGTTATACAGGTTGGCAAATATATTGATTGGCCCGTGTTTGTATAACAGATGCTCGTCCAAATGTTTTGTTTGCTTTTGTCATCTTTTAAGCTTAGTTCTTAAAGTGTTTAAAATGTTGTTTATTTTATAGATTCCCGCCTATTTGTTCACCGAATACATACCAAGTTACTTAAGTGAGATGTGTTTAAACTTTCTCTAAATTATTTGTGGGGGTGTTAGTTATCGATATACCTGTTCGTATCCAACCGATGTTCGTATCCAGCCGATGATGCACTCATCATCGGCTGGATACGATGATCCATAATGACTAATGACAAAAGTGATGTTTCGTTTGGAGAAGATAAATATGTTGGGCCGAAAGTTGTTTACCAGTAGGACCTTCGATATTTCCTTTCGAATCTCTTAAACTTGTGAAATCTGAGTATTTTCTTAAATGTGTGATACATCGCGTGATAAAGTAATTTGGTCAAGTTTTCTGTAATGTAGGCCGACGTGGACCGGTTGTGGCGTAATAGTCGGATGCTGAACTCATGAATGGCCGATGGATGGACGAAGCTGACAGGGGAGGGGAAACGCAATGGATTACGTGTTCTGATGAGGAATAACGCATCGGATGTACCGAATGCTTCTTGACCTGGAACAATTGACGTAGGTTATAGTTACGCCACTACATAAGTGATAGACACAAATTATGTGCGGGCTGGGCTTGTCACCAAACAATTTTTACAGTTTTATAATATATAGCTTATATGTGTACTATGCATGTCATGGCTACTGTATATATACTATGATTATTGATTATTTATATTCTTAGACTCATTACTACTCAAGCGATACATACTTGGATTATAGTAACGTATTAAATATATGATGGATTTAAAGACGTATTTTAGAAGGGATTTGAAAGAAAGTCCATAGCTTATCAATTACATACATAATATGGTTTTTCAATACACCTAAAAGAAATTGTTGTGTCTCTCGTGTAAATTTACAGAATATAATTATGATGAAATTATAGTAAACTGCTTTATTTTTTTTCTATATTTTAAAGAAATAAGTCCACAAATAGAAAAGCACTAGTAACTTTGTTTTATAAAAATACAAATACTTAGATATTTATATTTTGCTGAAATCAAACAAAAAAAATTTTATCATCTAAATTTATATCAGTTCAAGCACTTTGTTAGGCCTTCTAACTATCACCCTTTACAATATTCCATTCCCCTATCTACAGAATCCCCCTTCCCCTTTCGCAAGGGGAAAAGCGTTGCGCGGGGAAATCAGTCTGTGAAAGCCTCCCTACGGACCGCACGCGTTCACACTCACTGAAAATGTGGTACAATATTGTAAAAATGTAAAAGTGATTTGTGGTGTCTTAGTGTAGTTGACGATGTCTTCCGTTTTGGTCGTGAAATATGTAGTTAGGTAGTTTACAATGAAGGTTGGTATTCTATTTCATAATTGTATCGAACATATGGCTGTATGTTATCGATGCTTTTATGTTTTCAGTACCTTAATGATAATAAATATAATAAAGTAAATTATAAATATAACTTGGGCTACAAAAAATAGCATACCTGGATCTAAATTAGCGATTGGCTAAATCCTAAAATATTTGAGTGATAAATAGGCTAAAAAAACTTAAATAATTTGCTTTTCGTTGTGTTTCAGTTTAAAAAGTGAGGAGTAACGAAGAGCAAGAATGCAATATCCGTGACGTCACACCGGAGTCCAGTCCGTCACAGTTCCGAATATCCCCGCAAGATGGCCGCCGAGACTAACAGCTCGTTTGGTCAGATATACCATCGCCTCTTCGTGGAGTTAGCTGGTGGGTATCTCATTACTAAACTGCATCAATAATAAATGCTTTTTTAACAGTTGATTGGTTATTATAATATTTAAAAATAATTATATTATTATTATTTAAAAATAATTATATTATTATATATTTAAAAATAATTATATTATTATATATTTAATAATAATTATATTATTATATATTTAATAATAATTAAATATTATTTAATTAAGGCGGTTGTTCCGCCAACAGTCTGTCGATGAAACATTATATTCATGTCATAGACAGAAATGGTGAATCAAATCCACTTCCGCTTTTAGTAACCATACGGCGCCCGGACCCGCACCCAGAGTACCCAGCGATCGGGTTTATTTCCACCTCGTCGTAGCCGATGGTATTCTGAGTCTACCCGAACAAATGGCCAGCTCTTAGAGATATTTGGATAGACTTAATAAGTCATCTATAACCAATTCCACAAGTGGGTATAGTGGAACTGGCTCGTCCTCACCATCATCGGTTTGTACCTGTACTTCTTCATGTCCTGTTTCAGACCTTGGCACGAACAATTGGTTTCTGAATTACGACCTCTGGCCAGGCCTCACCATCATTGGCTTGTACCTGTACTTCTTCATGTCCTGTTTTAGACCCTCGCACGAGCGATTGGTTCCTAATCTGCCACCCCTGGTGTGACGTAGTTCTACCTATAGGTCATAAATTGGCTATAGGATAGTAACAACGTACATAATATACATAAGTACAAATAACAAAATAAAATAAAAAGAATCCTAACTATATACAATTTAAAAAAAGATAGAAAGAGAGAGAGAGAGAGTTAGTCCTATCAACATCCAAATTATATCGTTGCAAGAATGTTACATCCCTGGTATACAGCGATCGGAGCAGCATCCAACGCCCCTCCAGTGGCACGTCCGTGCAGGCCAGCCTCCGCGGAAGGGGACCGGGCAGCGATCAGCTATGGTCGGCTATGGCAAGCCGTGATTAATGCTGAGCAGACGGTGTCCAAGCTCCAGAAGTAGGATCCAGGCTAGGTTCAGCTGTGACCAGCTGTGATGACTGCGTTGAGCTGAGCAGACGGTGGCAGACCAGGCTCCAAAATAAGGGTCCAGGCCAGGTTCTTCATAGTGGTTTCTTAACCTTAACATGGTGCCTTGGTTCCTCCACCCTTAACGTGCTTTCTCCACCTTTAACGTAGTTCCTGAAATCAGTCGAAGGCGGACCTAAGCGTACTGCTCCCAGCCCTCGTCAGGGCAGCAACAATAGAAGTGCATTACGTAAAACTGCAGGACGGAAGCTGGGGTGCATAACTATATAATAATTATTAACACATACACATAATTATATAATAATATTCCAGTTAACCCTAAAAACATCCCTATGAAAGCACTGTAAAGATAACTCACCAAATTAATGTTGGAAATCCGAACTTGGACTGAATCACGGATTTGTTGAATCTACCCGCCTCTTTTGCATTTTTCACTTTTGAAAAGGATATTTTTAAATCCTAAACGGTCCGTTCGATATCGTTGTTTGTTTCACATTACTTACATTAAGGTAACGTTCTGTTACACTGGCCAGACCTCACCATTAGCTTGTACCTGTACTTCTTCCTATCTTGTTTCAGACCCTCGCACGAACGATTGGTTTCTGATCCGCGACCCTTGGCCCGGCCTCACCATCATTGGCTTGTACCTGTACTTTGTGCTCTCCTGGGGCCCCAAGTACATGACCAGCAAGAAACCCTTCCAGCTCCAGAAGACCTTGGTGGTTTATAACTTTCTGCAGGTCTTGATTAGCTGTTGGCTGTTTCACGAGGTATGAATATTACTCCTGTTTCCTTTATTAACTTTAATAAATGTTACAGTGTCATGTGTGACCGCCTCCGTAGACTAGTGGTTGCGCCTTTGGCGTTGTATCCGGAGGTCGTGGGTTCGATTCCCACCCATGGCAATAAAAATATTAGTACGTTTTTTCTGTACAATTTGTCATGGTCTGGGTGTTTATAAAAAATATAATATGTAATTATATCATTGTTTCTGGTACACATAGTACAAGCCTAGAGCTTAATTTGTGACCAGAGCAATATGTGTAAATTGTCCTACATATTAAAAAAAAAAAAAAATTAAAATTAAAAATTAAATATAGCGATAATCACATCTAGCTATTTTTAGAAATAAAATTCGTAAAAAATAATTTTATAAATTATTTATTTATAGGTACCCAGTATTTATCATTATTTATTAGAATTCATAAGTGTTCTATACTATAAAATAAAACAAAAAAAAATTTTAGAATTTTGCATATAAATGTCTTTTTCTTTTTTTTTTTTGTCCAAAATATATTAGTTACACCTTTATAAATTGCGATAATAAAATACTCCAAATCTCAACTAACACTCCCCTTACAAAACCTTATAAAACCAGTTAAAGAAAATTCATTTTGTATGATATTTAATTTTAGCTAGACTTTATGACATAAGCATGTTAATGAGCCAATGCTTATTAACAGGCATATATACCTATATGTAGTCCCGTATTGACTTATTTTTAAAACATTTTCAGGGTTTGGATGCGGGATGGCTGCGGTCTTACAGCTGGAAGTGCGAGCCCGTGGACTGGTCGGACTCGCCAGAAGCTATGAGGGTAAGAGCTCTCATGTTATTTATGGAACACAATATTATTAAGCTTGTATTTGGTATTTCTATATAATTATGTAATCAGCGAGTTGACTAGTTTCTAACCTTTGTGTGGAGCAATAAGTTTTGAAGTTAAAGGTATGTACATTTGTTAGACAACACGACTATCATTCCTCGGAGAGCACATTTAGCTGTTGGCCCCTCACTACACTTGTAATACTATTTGACAATTCCTGACTCAATCCTGAGCAAATTAATAGATTAGAAAATACATTAAATATACATTACAAAATTCCGGACAAACTAGCATTTTTAACCTACAAGCACGTCTACTTGAAGAATAAGTATTACTACTTTTAAAATGACCGTTCTATAGGAAACAAACCTTAAAAAGGACCACAGCAGCAAGTACAAAAATACTTTGATCTCACCAATAACATAACTAGAAACGGTTTTAATAAACTCAGCAAAGTCTGTGTATCGTCTTTTGGATCTTGGCCTTCCAAGGTCGTCGTCGAAACTTTTGTAAAACGCGTTTCCATGATATCGCTGAAAGGATCATATAGTATTTGGTTAAGTAATGTGTACATACATAAATTACATATATGCCTACTAGGTAGAATAATTATGAAAGTTAAGGTAGAAAATAAAACAAGAACATATGCGTTAATAATTTCTAAAATCTTGTGGAAAAATCGTAACCTTTTTTTTATTTTTGGTTAAACTTTTCTGTGGTATTTACTGGAAATCATAATTTTGGTAACAGCCTGCCTAAATGGGATTCATCCCAGTAGACCCTTATAGACCCTCAAACGAAGGGGAGTCGATATAGACTATTTTGGGAATGACTATAGAGGATATAACAAATACATTTGATTTTTAATTCGGTCTTCTTTGTGCCATTAAATGAAATCACAAATCGGCTTGCTTTATGATTTTAATAACGCATTTCTATATAGAAACTTATAAATTATAATATTATATGACAAATGATCGTTACAATAAATGATTACTTATTAAATTCATAATCAATTTAACCGCGAACCAAAAACGTGACTTGTATGTAATTACTTACATCTCGTACGTCAGTATCATCGTTTGTGATGTTCGTAATATTCCGTAATACGCAAAACACATGGACGTACGGATATAGATACTAATTCTCTAGATTTTTTATTTCCCTGTCTATTTTGTTCAATCGAAAATGTTACTAATAATATAGGAAAAATAATATAGAAATAATATTAAAATATTAAATTTGAAACAGAACGCCTGATTTTTAAAATTTGTGTGAATAATTTTATTTTGTAGTGTAGATATATAATAATAAATAGGTTCGCCTCAGTATGTACATAACTTTTGTTTCCTTTGCAATAATTAAAGAATTAAAAAAAAGAAAACAACTACATATTATATTATTAAATTAATTAATCAAAACTATTAAAATTATAAATAAATACAATTTAAATAAAAAAAATGTTCTTCCGAGGCCGCATACGAACTCCAGCAGCGTTGTCCCTTCAAATTTCTAGCCCAATTTGTTGTACAAAGTTATAAAATTTATTACAATGTTTATAGATTAAGTGATTAATTATAAATAAAATAGTCTCATAAGCCCATAACGGGAACAATGATGCTGTTTGTATAGTTACAATATATACTGTACACCTACTAATGTATTAGTTTAAGACTCCACTGTACAAGCGTTTATTGTTTACAAGAACATAAAAAATAAAAGTGAAGAGTTTGAATAACTAATTTGACGAAAGTACCTACTTATTTTTGACAGATTGCTATTAATACACAATTGTTTATAATAAAAATGCCATTATAGGCTCCTATTTCATAAAGTTATTATATTTGATTATATCTCATACAGCCTCCGTAGACTAGTGGTTGAGCCTTTGGCGTTGCATCCGGAGGTCGTGGTTTCGATTCTCACCCATGGCAAAAAAAATAGTACGTTTTTTCTGTACAGTTTGTCATGGTCTGGGTGTTTATAAAATATAATATGTATTATATCATTGCTTCTGGTACACATAGTACAAGCCTAGAGCTTAGTTTGTGACCAGAGCAATATGTGTAATTTGTCCTACATATTATTATTATTATTATTATCTAAAATGAAATTTTATGCTTTATGAAAAATATTATAGTGGTTGTGAGATAATCGTAATTGGACCACCATTACCTACTTACTTTTTTGCTTTCGGAAGACAAAAGTTTCATTCTCTTCCCTTTAAAATAAATTAGTTTTTTTGTGCACTTCTCTGGAACTTTACTTTTCGGATGATGTAGGTTTCATTCCCCTACTGCCATAATAAAATGTATGATTAATATTTTCAGGTAGCCCGAGGCGTCTACGTGTATTTCCTGGCAAAACTGTCCGAGCTGCTAGACACAGTGTTCTTCGTGATCCGGAAGAAGGACCGTCAGATCACGTTTTTGCACATGTACCACCACACCGTGATGCCCATGATATCCTGGGGGGCTACCAAGTACTTCCCGGGGGGTCACGGAACCCTCATCGGGGTCATCAACTCCTTTGTCCATATCATAATGTATACCTACTATATGTTCGCCGCTATGGGGCCGCAATATCAAAGGTTTCTGTTTTGGAAACGACATATTACTACTTTACAGATGGTAAGTTATTGTCAAGTATTAGTAGTAAGGTATAGGGAAAATAACCTTGGGAGATCAAGGGGCTGCATAATTTTATTTACTTTTAAAATTTAAATAGATACCTACCTACCTAGTTAGTAACTAGTTTAGTTATCTTGTCAAGCAGCATACAACTTGTTGATGTTCGTTGAGATAGAATTATTATATCAACGACCTTTCTTCAATTTCTTTTTATTTTAGCCAATTATATTGACAGCCTCCGTAGACTAGTGGTTGCGCCTTTGGCGTTGTATCCGGAGGTCGTGGGTTCGATTCCCACCCATGGCAAAAAAATATTATACGTTTTTTCCTGTACAGTTTGTCATGGTCTGGGTGTTTATAAAATATAATATGTACTATATCGTTGCTTCTGGTACACATAGTACAAGCCTAGAGCTTAGTTTGTGACCAGAGCAATATGTGACAAAACATGCCTAATTGCGTTGGAGAGAAGCCAGAGAGCAGTTTTGAAAGTAGCTTTCTCGAAGCCCTTTCGATATCCGACTTACCAACTATATAAAGCTACAAACTTGCTAACAGTTAGGCAAACTTACATTCTTAAGACAATCCTTCGATTTCACCGGTTCTCATCAACCTTATACCCTGGTTTTGACATTTCAAAAAAAAAAAGATATAATATCTGGAAAACTCCATGCACGAGAACTAAATTTGCACAGAGATTTAATCGCTTCCTAGCCCCCTACCTATACACGAAAATCAATAAAATTATTAATATTAAAAACCTTACTAAAAGGATATGCAAAAAAACTGTGTCAAACTGGCTTTCTGACTATGATTACAACAAGACTGAGGAACTACTGACAATCATGACGTGACTGGATGACATTATTCTAATATATATTTATATATTACTCATTTATTTATTTAAATTTATATTTATGCAATGGCAATATCTTATTATATTATTATCACACATGCATATTTACATACCATTTTATTCTTTTATTATTCAACTACACTAGCACACTGAGCTATTACTTACATATATACCTTAGTTGGAGAATAGGCTACCCATAGTACAGAGGATTCTAGTTTGGGAGCCAGGAACCTCTAAGTCACAAAAGGCACATATACTTATCCGATGCAACACTTAAAGACTCAAATGTTAGCAAAATTGTTATAAAATTACACACACTCATATACACATACACACACTACCTACTTTTACAAAGACATTTTTTTTTTTTTTTGTAAACTATAGATTAATTAAGCCTTTTGTATTTCTTTATAAAAAAAAAATAAATAAAATAAAAATAAAATAAAGTTTAATTTGTCCTACATATTATGATTATTATTATAAAGTTAATTGTCAGTCACAGTATTGCTAGAACCAGAAAAGGATTATATTTTAATGAAAGATAACTACTTTTCTGAAGGAGGGATAACTTAAAAAATCTCAAAGTAAGATTTTTTCAATCCTGACTAATGCGCCAGACTGGAAAATGAATACTGGTATACTCTCGATGCTTGATAAAAATAATACTTGTAGAACTGACTGTGAACTTCGTTTTAAATTCCAAAGGTCCACACCAACTCAAACAAATACTTTGATCTGACGAATTAAATTATTAGAAATGGTTTTAAACCTCAACTTTATATAGTGGAAGTAGGTATAATAGGAATTCCAAAAATGTTTTTTTTTCAAAAATAGTATTTTGGTCTTTTCAAGAATCTTGGCCTTCTAAAATCCTTTAAAAGTGAAGGGGAGAGTTGAGTTCGAAAAGGCCTTCAACCTTGCTTCGCAGTCTCAAGCCCAAGAACGCTACTAAGTTCAGTGAGGAGGCAATTCAGTGAAAGATTGCAGCTAAAAACAATGTCTGGCGAATTTTGAATGGGACACGGCATGTGGCATGTCCATCAATACGTATGTGATGGTGAACAGAGCTACAAATTCCATAAATGTGCTTGACCAACGTTTATTCAATTTTAAAACTTTTGTGTTATCATTTTTGTTTCTCACTATTCCGGCTATATTATTCTCGTAATTGCATAATGTAGCCGGAATAGTGGTCGGATAAGACGAATTTGCTTTATTATCAAATCAGAAATTGATGTAGAATTACTGATTTAAACCGAAATACAATCATTTTACGGTTTCTCCATTAGTATGGGAATGAAAATCGAAACTTGCTGTTATTTGATTGTGTGCTTGTATATAGCGACCTATTGCTAAGCAAACCTATACAGTTATTTAATGAATAATTACAATTCTAATTTTTACAGAGTTATACCCTTACATTATTTATAACCAGTATGTTACTTAATATGCACTTCCTATAATTAAGTTTTTTTATTCCAGCTTCAATTTTGTATCGCCTTCATTCACTCCTCTCAGCTTCTGTTCTACGACTGCGGCTACCCTCGCTGGTCCGTCTGCTTCACGCTGCCCAACGCCATATTCTTCTACTATCTCTTCAACGACTTCTACGGCAAGGCATACAAGGGCCGCAGCACTCAGAAGAAAGGCGACATGAGCAATGGTGTCACCAACGGAAATACCACTAATAATAATAATAGTGAGAAGAAGAGAGATTAATATTTTATTTTTGGTCACGAAGAGAAGAAGGAGTGGAGATAGTTTTTTTGTATCATATAATCTAGTTCGCCCCAGGGTACCCAACCGTGCGTATAATAACACCTCGTCGTACTCGATCTGACTTCACACCGAACAAGTGGCCGGCTAGTCGCGGGGTTTGGATAAACACAATAAGCCAGTCGTCTAATCACGTGACCTATAAACTGTAATGTGTAAGCCTAAAGTATAAACTGGGTGTTATTAAGCTCCAGTGGCACCAAAGTATCTGTTAAGGTAATTGTAACGATTAAAGTTAAAATGGCGTCGAATGTACCAGTTTTATTTTTAAAGTCGAATAACAGCTGGTACATTTGACGCAATTTTTACTTTATTGGTTATTTATTTATTTGTTATTTTTACTAATCTAAATTGATCGCTTAGAGATCATGCCAGTCCCGTATAATCATATAACCCAATATATCAAACAATAATAATATACATAAATAAACCATCGCAACTTAAATCTAAAACACAAGCATCAACTTTAATAGCTACCTACAATTCTGTAACGGAAACTTTGGTGAAACTCTGTTTTAGTATTTTTTTATAAATCGTATTCTATGAAGAAAATAATGAATGACGTCTTTTTTATTTTGGTGTTGCCTATAAAAATATTTTAGAGAAAATGGCCTCTAAAGAACAAACTTTTTTACTAAATTCAGGATTGAGACCGCCACTTGCCTGTCGGGTTTGCAAATAAAATATTATTTAATATGATTTGACAACAAAATAATTTTATCAATGTTGTGTTGGTTATATTATTTGTTTTTGGTCATTTTAATATTAAAATAAACACATTGTTATTATGATCTTTTTAATGTTTTTTTTTTTTATATAAGTGATTCTTATTGTATAAAAAAATTGCCTATAAAAATACCCATTTTATTATCTAATTACCTATGAAATAATATTATAATATACGTTGTGGCCTAGTTGGTTAGACCTTGGAGTTAAAAACACTTAGGTCCCTGGTTCGAATCTCGGTGTGTACCAATGAGTTTTTAATTAAAAAAAATATGTACATTTGTTTGACAACACCACTATAGTGCCTCAGAGAGCACGTTAAGCTGTCGGTCCCGGTTTCACTATACCAACTTGTGAAACTGTTTATAGATGGGTTATTGAGTCTATTCAAACATCGCGACGAGCTAGCCACTTGTTCGGTGTATACTCATACCATCGGCTACGAAGAGGTAGGATAATAGTTTAATAGTTTACGATTTGTTTATTTTGTATTATATTCTCAACATTTGTCTGTGGGAGGAATGGCGACCTGGCCAAGTACACACAGGACCTTATATATACTTTTTTTTTTTTTTTTGACTTTTCATAAATGCCTGTAAAGGTTTACATGAAATAAATATTTTTGACTTTGACTTTGACTTTGAAAAAAAAACCCGCTGGGTACCCTGGGGCCGTCTAGGCGGTCTCTGGCGCCGTAAGGCACCCGAGACCGCCTAGAATTTCGCCCCCTAAAATTTTGTTCTTTCTCAGTATTAGCAACAATTATAGCAATAAATATACGTTTTATTTTAATAGTAATATACAAAATTTAAATAAAATATATATAAAATATTAGTGTCTCCGCCCACTTTAATTATTTTCTTCGTGTCCCTTGTTTATCAAGATAAATGAATATTATAATGTAATATATTATTATCATTAAAGGGTCAGCTCAAACTAACATGTTACCTCCAACTAAGTACACAGTTTTATTAAGTAATGTTATTTCTGTATGTTTTTATTGTCGACAATATCTATGACTCGTTGTACATAATGTGTAGTACTTTTATTTATCGCACAAGATATTATTATGTCTAAAACATTCTATGAATAGAAAACAGGCATTATTAGAAATAAACCTAGGTGGATATATATAGGTAAAATACGACTGAATAATATATTATAGAAATGGATCAATTAATACATTTTATCGCATTAAATATTTTAGGAAAATATTTTCCCTAACGATAGAACACTTGTATCTATATATTATACTCGTATATGTAAAAGATTTTATTAACCTTTTCATGTTTAAACCCAATTTATTAAATATGTTTTAATAAGAAAACAAAACAGTTATTCTAACACTACTTACTATACCAATTCGGTGCCTTCGACTTTAGTATATTATTATATCTTATGTAAATGCAAAAATAATAACTTTCCAATAATATCTAAAGCAATATGATGGTCATCAGTCTGAGGTGTTTTGTCCAACTGTTCACAAGACGCATGTCACTACTTGTGTTTGTTTGTACCTGATTGATTAGCGATACAATGATGGACCATTCGCTTGGTATGATAAAACTTTAAAAGCACTTTAAAGTTACTTTAGCAGGTGCCGCTTTAGGGATTTTAAGACACCCACAATTTTATTTCAGTATAAAAATTATATTCCAATAATACGTACAGCTAATCTAGGCGGATTTAGGATGTTTATATGTCGTTAGGTACAGTTTATATGCTGTTTTTTTTAACTCTATCAAGGGGACTTTTGTATTGTTGGACATTTCCAGACTGCCAGGTCCAGACGGATATTACGTGTAACTTAGCATCAACAGCGTGGACACGAACTCAATGCGAACCACATACACATCCGTCTGGACCTGGCTTGTGGGTTGATTTTTTGGGATCATGCATTACCCGACCGCGGACGTGCCGCGTGGCAATGGCCGCTTGGCTATAGCCGCTACGGCAGACGACACTAGCATTTACTCTGGATTGTATGAAGTGCCACTCGGCAGCGAGTGCGGTGCGGCATGTCCGAATGCTGTAATTGGGCTGAAAGGCCCATACCAAAATTGACCCGTAATTCTAAAGTAACACTTAAGATTCTAAAACTCGTATCAGTCTCTCATTTTCACGATGCAGCAGAGTATATGTGACAAAGTAGTTATATTAATAGGTATGTTAAGCATGGTTTGTGGTAAATATGTTGAAATTACAAGTTCTGAAGTATTGTCATTTGATAGTTACCTTTTTATGTGAAAATAAATATAATGTAAATAAGAGTTTTGTTTTTATACACCTTCAATGACAACCTTAAGTCTATTATGCGGTACTCGGCAGTCAAGAGGCATTTTGAATATTATTATATATAAATATTAGATACTTCTAAGACCGGGCCGACAACCGAGCACCTTCGCGAAATAGCACCATTACTTGCGCTGCCAGCGATGGCCGGCCGCTTCCGTCGTCGCTAGATGGATATAGCTTTACCTGGCGCGATGACGCCTGCAGTGTTGCCTTTACGTAAGCAGAGGTTTACTACCCCGATCTTCGGCTCCAGGGGGGGGCAATGTCGTGCTAGTATAAATTATCCAACGTCAAATCCAAAATAATTGTGATCATATCATAATCGAGAAAGTATCAATGCATAGTATTTTTATATTGAAAACAAAAGGTATAGGTAAGTATCTGTACATCTTGGTAAAGGTAAGTTACCTACCTGACTTTAAGGTAATTTGGACTTTCAACTAGATTCAGTTAGCGCCGTGACAGAAGATAGATCCCTTTTAGTAGAGACAGGTTTATACACTATGAAAAACAAAATAAACAAAAATCCTTAAATTTCTTTATTCTTATAATTCATAACAAAATAAAACAAATTTACATAGATATTAATTTTCTACATGTGTATGTAGTACAATTTTCTTTTGAGAGAAATTATCGGCCAATTATATTATTAAATATACAAATCAACAAATTAAAGTATGTACATATATAAACACTTAATAATTAAATTACTTTATGACACTTTTTTTAATAATTCAATTTCATTTCGTTATTTTTTTTATATTTATGCAAATTATTGAACGGACTATAATATTAATTTTAGCATTAAATTAAATAAGCTCGTCTACGTTTTGCTCAAAACAGCAAAATATAAAGGAGGCATTAAAACTACATGTCATGAAATAAAATAAATTACGATTGAGCAAGTTATTTGAAAATATAAAAAAAATACAATAATTAAGATTATTTGTACAGAAAATATCAATACCACTGACGTTTTGAATTCACTTAACATATAAAATGCACCAAAATTGTTCACCGACGACGAACCTTTATAGTTAAATATCACATTATTTTTTGAATATTAATTAAATGCTATGACTATTATAATTCCTTTAATTTAGAAGTATCGCCATTCGTTGTAATACCATTTGCAATGTCTTTTTTAATGCCATTGGCAATGCCTTTGGTGATACCATTAGTGATGCCATTAGTGTGGCCATTAGTACTAATTTTGGAACCTTTCTTGGCATAACTCTTCCTGTAGAAGTCGAAGAAAAGGAAGATGAACGTGAGGATATTCAAAATAAAGAAAGTGTAGACGGCCTTGGAGGGGGGGCAGTCAGAGATGAACAGGCTGCCGAAGTACTGCACCAGCATCGAACCAAATTGGATCTGAAATATAAATATATTAAATACAAATGTACGTAAAAACGCTCGAGTCACCCAGACAGCCTCAATTCGCACTCGATCTCGGATTCAGCTGGATATATTCTGTCGTACAAGTGGCAAGCTCGTCACGGTGTTTTTATAGACTTTTAAACAATTTCACAAGTTGGTATAAATAAACTGGGAACCACAGCTTAAGATGCTGTACAAGGCACCTCATCATAGTCAATTTATTCAAAATAAAAACTCATTGGCACTCACTTGCCTAAGTTTGTATTTAAGTTTAAAAATATACATTTTATTGTTTAATAATAATAGTCATATAAAATTATTATTAACATAAATGCAGATTTAATATAAACAAAATAAACTGGTGATATATCTAAGTTAGGCGCACCTGTACATACTTGCTAGTTTCGTATAGAACGATGAAGCATACCCAACCGCGTCATGTTCTACAAAAACTTATAATCTTGTGTATTTAGTTTATTGTGTTTGAATGTTACATAGACGTTAACTGTTAAGTCAAGAATATTTTCAGTACCTAGCAAGTTATTATCTTCCCGTCAGATAACCTACATATCTAATATATTACCGGATTACAGATAGGAAACTGTGATTGTAGCAATGTAGTTACTTTCCATTTGCATCACCGGGATTATATTCCCCATTTAATATCATATTTCAGTATCATTAGCTTTAGATAGTGCCAGGTAATGTCATATTTCAGATTTTAATAAGGTTTGTCTAGATTTTCAGATATTTTATTACTTATTTGTATGGAAACTACTTCGACTTGCATTTCAGACACAAATGAAATCATTATTTAATCCAAACATAAATTATTTGGTGAAAACTAATAATCGTAGTATTACTTACTTGCACAGATTAAAGACTTAAGATTGTATAATTGATATTACTTTCGTCGACAGGTGAGCAATCGATTACGATAGCATTTCTTTTCATGAATCCCTGACCTACATTATGTGTTCACAAACTATTGATAAACAATTTCGTGCAGTCCCCAATAATTTTAGAAAAATAAATATAACTTTTTTTATCCGCTCTAAGAAAGTTGATCCCATAAAGATAGTTTTTTTTAATATTCTTAAGAGGCGACTATTCAATTGTATGATCGACAGTTAACCTATATGAAGAACTGTTAAATTTATTGATTTTTTAAGGTTCAATTAATTTAAGTGGTGTAAATCTGTAAAGTGCTGTAGATTAGTGTATAAAAAGTATGTACCCACAATAGGTAGTATCTTTTCCATAAGTTACAATATCTTACCAGCTGGAAGGTAGTCATATACTTCTTCCACCAAAGGTACTTGGCGACGCCAGGTCCAAGAGCTGCCAGACCATAGTAGGAGTACATAAAAACATGGACCAAGGAGTTCATAAACCCGATAAACACTACATTATCCGACGGGGCATACTTCAGGTAGGCCCAAGTCCCCAGCATCATGATGGAGTGATGATAGACGTGGAGGAAGGTCACTTGATTGTCCTTTTTGCGGAACACGAAGAATATTGTGTCCAAGAGCTCCGTAACTTTTGCTATGAAATATATGTGAATGAGCCCGATGATCTGCAAGAAGAAGACACGGGTGGTACAAACGTCTGATAGGTATATATGATAAGGTTTTATTTTATTTTGTATCTAAATATTGACAGATAAATTAGGACAAAGACAGATAAGAACATCTAAATTTAAATTGAAAAAAAAAATGGTTAGCTCATATTTGATTAGATTTCGTTATTTAACCTTTATTCCGTTTATTTAATTTGTAAAAATATAATAGAAGTAATGTTTGTTACCTCTGAACGTGTAGGTTCCGTATCCAACAGACATTTCTTATGAAATACGCCAAATTTCCGAAGATGTAAAAAGTACTGAAACAAAAAAAAAAAAATTAGGTTAACATTTATTATTAGAGCATTCAGGCTGGATATGTATTTGTTTGACTTATGAGAATTTGTTAAAAAAATAATATGTAAATATAGACGGCATTCAGGATATTATTTGCAGCTCCCTTTAAGACTTGGAAGTTTCTAAAATCATTAGATGTAGGTCGCTCTTAAAATCAGGTTCTATCACACCAGATCAGTTCTCATCAGCCTCAATATTGGATCTGGATACAAACATGAAAACGCTGGGTGAAATCGTGTTGTTGCCGATGCCTGATATTGCACTATTTGTGCTAGAAGAGGTCTCTGCAGATGAAATCTTTAAGACGATTGGTTCAATAACTTGGAAACCAATGGGATGTAATTCCATCGGTCGTGCTATGATTGTAATCATTCCTGTCTGACATACTTTTATCCGTATAATATCATTATTTAAGGATGTACTTTGGGCTAATATGAGGTTCTGCTGATCAAATCGAACAATTTCTCCCATGGAACCATGTGCCGCAAATGAAAAAAAAAATTGGCTTTCCCATACAAATTGGTCATTTTAACATTACTAGTTTGTATGGAGAAGGCATTTTTTTTTTATTTGCGGCACATGGTACCATGGGAAAAGTTATTCGTATTGATCAGTAGAACCTCATATTAGCCCAAAGTACATCCTTTCAAAGTCACCATGTATATGATATGGTGCAAAGCTTTCACTTCCCAAAATATCCTGTCCAACACTGCCTTCTCATTATCGTCCTATTTCTTCTATCCGAGGTTTTAGAGTTTGTAGGTGGCAAGCACCTAAAGCTCTTTCTTCAAAACCATGAACTTCTAAATTCTTTTTTAATCTGGTTTTCGATGCGGTCATAGAACTTCGGCTTTACTTAAAGTTACTGAAGACATCAGAAATGGCATGAATGAAACCAAGGTCACAGTAATTGTACTGATCGAATTCACTAATGCCTTTAACATAGTCGATCCTGATTTGCTAATCACCACTCTGTCTTGTCTTAGATTATCTCCAGAGACTCTAACGTGGTTTTACCAATATCTCCATAGTTTCGTGTGATTTGAGTACATTCCACAAGATGGCATTCTGGCTCATCATATATAATACATATTGTCAGAAAAAAAAAAAATCAATGTTAATATTTTTTTTATCAAACGATTATTGTGTGTGTGGTGTTATTATTGTCCCGAATGATTATTAAAAATATATTTATATTACATTTTGCTGACTTTGGTTAGGTATCTACTTTATATGTTATTATATAGTAAGTTATGAAATTATATAGTAAATAATAATGTAAAATACGCACAACGTAATGTTGAAGCAGCACAAGAAGTGTGTATGAAGATATTATACATTGATAAGTGTCACCACAAAGTGCCACTCAGTAGGTCTTGACAAAATACTAACATGGATTTTCCTATAATATATATCAATAATAATAATGTGGAAGTACCCAACTATCTATAACAGTCACAAAACTATTTTTAAATTCAGTTTGTAGAGCTACATGACATGGCAAATATATCTTTTGGAATAGAGGTTTTATATTAAATTTTTAAAGATAAAAATGCAATTTAAAAAATCCTGGTGGGTGGGACTCGAACCCACGAACCTCGCTATCGCGGCAAGGCGCTCAACCGCTGAGCCAACCATGGTCCCAGTCACGCCTCACGAATTTTGTCATTGCTTGTTATCTACTTATACACAGACGCCCTCTATTATTATTTTTATTTTCAAAAATCTAATGAGACTTTAGTTTTTATTAAAATCAGCCCCGAGACTTTGAACATTTTTCACCGTTCCTTGTAGTTTAGGATTTGGCCTTTAAAGCACAGTTAAAAAATTCACCTGTATATGTAAGGAAAAATGTGCTACGTTTTGTAACTAATCTTTGGTCTCTATGTATCCAGGACTATGATCATTGAGGCAGACTTACCTTATACCTAACGGTATGCCTATGATAGAAGGAAGTCCTACAAAATTCTTCGGTCTGTCGCCTTCATTATATTGGCTTAAGGATAAGGTTACGAAAGGGATACACACCTAAGTCCTTCATTACAAAAAGGGTAATGTTTTTAAATCAGCCTTCATGATTAAGTCAGAAACTACGAGGAAAAATGAAAGTAAAACTGCATCACTAGATTTATGAAAATCTGGGAATAGAACACGTTGATTTTGAGAATTTGAATTAAAAAACTTTCTATATTATTACTGCATCAATTCATAGTATGGGTTTTATGAATAATATTTAGGGAGGTAAGTAACATTTTAAAATGTTTTTATTAATTATCTAAATCAGCATAACAGTTATTTTTCACATTGTAATTTAAGATTAGGCAATGACCTACCTACTTGAAAACTACCATAAAAATTCACCTCGAAACCTGATGAGTCATTTACTACGTAACGGGTAAAGATGCCTAAAATTAAATTGATTAAGCCCCTAAAATAGAGAAATGATATTCCACTCCACTGCTAGGTTATTGTGGTGACTTACATTATACACCATATATCCCGACAACGCTACTTGGATGACGTTGTAACCAAGTAAGGTCAGCTTCAGGTTGAAAGGTTTTTTCTTCTGCATATACATCGGACCAATTTTAAGAATAAATATGAGATAGGCGATCAGAATCATGATCACTGGCATCGGACTTGACATCAGAGGCATGGCATCTATTGAGTCATCTGAAAGAATAAACAGAGGAGCTGACTAAATGAATTGTGTCAGGTTTACTGGCAGCGTTTGACGAATACTATACACGATACTTTGCCAGTTTAATATATTGTGCTGTGATTTAAACGGTTGTGTCAAGGATTTCACAAATTCCTGGTGTCATATTATCTAGCTATCATATAAATATTCAAGTTAAATAAATATCAACTTATTTGGCAGATAAAAACATTGATGAAACACAATAAATATGGCAGCCCTAATCATAAAGAAATATATATTTATTTCTTCAGATAAAATAAACCATTGTAAAGAAATACCACGAATAAGAATAATAATATCAATTGCTAAATAAATGGTAAATCCTGTTTATTTATATAATGATGTGATTCGTTTATTTTTAGTTTTCTGTAATTTCTGTGTGGTAACTACCGTGTCCAGGTACCATGAATGTAATATGTGTTACAAATGTCGAGGGGATTGACCAGCAGCGGAAGCTTAGGCTATGCCCACAAGCAGGTTGGATGCTTACATTTTCCTATACTCAGGTCCCAGTGTCCGGGCTGCTTTAGTCCTATAGATGATACCGACGACATTCTGTTCTTTGTTTGCGGCTACTGGTTCTTATACGTATCTGAAACTAAAAGAAAAAACACTTTAAGAATTTCTTAGAATATGTGGTAGCAAGGCATGTACTTTTTAAAAATAAGTACGCACCAAGGATAGTTCATGGTGTATTTTAGCCCAGTCGTGTGAAATTCATGTGAATTTATTGTACTATTAGCACAACTACCTGAAACTGTTATTACTAACATCTATATTCTAACGTCTATTCAAACAAAACGCTCTGCTTTTATGACAGAACGCTCTTTTATTAAAAGCTATAAATTTTAGTTTAAAAAAAGTTAGTCTCTATTATATGTCTAGTATATTAATAATAAGTTTTTTTTTTGTAACGGTAACAAAATATATATATTATATATAGAAGTGTAAGTATAGGGCATATAACATTACGCTACGACCTATAAGGAGGGAGCAGTATCAAAATATTCTGCGGGTGTAATAGTTTTTAATACTAACAGTGGAATAAGCAAATTGAAAACAATTATTTTAAGCTTTAATCTAAAAAAAGGCTCCATTTTCACAAAATAAATTTGTAAAATAAAAATAAATATTGGAAAATTTAATTTACTGTAACTTGAGACTAGTTATATATTTTAGGGGCGCTTATCGAGTTTTCTTTTCCAAAAATTAAATACTATATTAAATAAAAAAATATAGAACCGCACGCTCCTATTCCGCATGTAAAGTACGAATATGTGTGCATCGCCAATCCCTCACGCAGCGCCGTCACAATTAGTGTTTTATTATTATTTGTCTTTAGATCAGATTCAACGTTTTGCCATTTGTGATAACATTGGAGACGTCCCACGGTGCGTGTTCCTTCCTCAGTGCTGCACTACGGTACAGTGACTGGCCTACCAGGCTCAGTTACCCGGAGCATGGTATCGTCGAACCCTTCGGTATATACTTGGACATTAGTAACCTAATCAAGTTGTAAAATAAAACTATACATATATTTGATTAAAAAACAATGCCCATCTTGTCTAAATTGGTTATAAAATTATGTATTTAGAATTTATGTCTATATTTGAAAACGCATAATTTAATTTATAGCTATTGGACTAATATACACTCATTTATTTTGTTGCCCTGGAGCCTTCATCTACTAAATGTGAGTAGTAAATTATAATCAGGCTCTTGGTGGTAAATAAGGCATTTCTTTTATACAACTTTTTATATGTACGTGCAGCTGGAGTGATCTGAAAAAAATATCTGAATATCTGATCTAAAAAAAAAATTTTTATTCCCACACAAAGAATATTTGTGAATAATTGTTGTGCCGAAACTTCATGCCGAAGCAAAATAAATATTACAACTAAGGTGTGCCTTAATTATAATATATATAATGTATAAGTAGGTAAAACTGTGCTACCATGTAGTCAAAAGTTATTACAAATATTTATAGATATTCTAAATTCATTGTAGAGTACAGGAACTGTGGCACATTTCGGCATTGACTAAATAATCGTGGCAAACATCTTCATTGTGGTAAACGCAAGTAGTTTTTTTATACTTATAAATATGTCAAAAATCACATGAAGTTGCGAGATTTAGCTCGTTTTAACTAAAGAGGGTTGCGCTCAAACTTACTGCAGATTTATAATAATGTTATATATGGTTTTAGTTTAATTTGTTTTATAAGTAATAACCGTATGTGAACACGGCGTGAGCTGTATGTCAAGTATAATGTGCTGAATGTGTTTGCTCGACATGTGTTTACAGTTCACAACATATTCTAGTTTACATAGTAAATAACTAGATTTATATATGTGTAGGCTAGTGTGTATAAGTTTGTTTTAGACGATACAATAAACTAGCAGTTAAACATCAATGGTGACAAAAGGACCAAAGTTTCACCAAGGCCGCGTATGTATGTTGCGAAAAGTAAAAGTCAATTCCAAAAATAATACCAATAGTAGAAAGTTTTATAGAATAAAGTGTAAATAAATAACAATGTCTAGTTTAAACTAAAACTAAATTTGAATGCCGTCAGTGCCCCCTGCCGTCTCATCCGCCTAGTGGTAGAACCATATTGCCGAAAGGTTGCAGTAAAATCTCAAACGACAAAGTATACAACTCATAGTACGAGAGAAAGACTACGAGACGAGCTAGTTTCTTTGTTCAGCCAAAAAGCCTAGGGGTAACGAAAGCCAGGGTATTGCCATTATTGGGTATCAATTATAATTTAAAAAAACAGGTAAGCTGTTCATAATTTTTTTATTATTTTTTAAACAGGAACAAGAAGCAGCACGATATTACTAATAGAGTAATGAGGTCATTATACTCTATTTGTTTTTGTTCCCAATAATTGGAAAAAAAAACGAAGCTTCAGTTAATCAAGCGCCTGGCTAAAAAATTAAATTTCTCTGCGAGCTGGAGATATTTATGATGTTTTATATTCTGTGCTTCAAGAGCTACAGTGAGCTGGAGCTGCAGTTTTGATGGAGCTAATTTGTCAGCACAGGTGGCTTACACCACAAAAGAAGTCCTGCCGTCTTGTCTTCTGCCTTGTTACGACTCACTCATGGCGGCTTTAAAATTCTGACGACGCCGCGCAATCCAAAAGGCGTATTTTATGGTATTCAAATTCAACTTGTAGTCGGGCTTCTGGCAGCCTTGGTATACCAAAAGAATAACGAAATAAAAAAAAACTAGCGTATAAAATGATGTGGGTGATTTTCTATGTAAAAAAATCTAATTGGTGTTGTGTTTTTTAGTTAGTGGGGGTGTATGACTACATATAGCTTCTAACAAAAACAGTTCTTTTTGGTCGAAGCAATTAAAGTATTGAACTTAATTTTCTCAATTGATTTATTACGATTTATGGGTAGAATTTAAATAAACCTCTTGTTAATTTCCAGACTCAATAATCTGAAATCTATATTATACAAGTTTATACATTTTATTTTTTATTATAACCCTAAAAACAGAATTTCTTCAAAATTGTTGTTAAGTCTATCATCTAAGTCACACTAAACATTTTTTTTATAAATAGAAAAACGACTACTTAAGAGTTTAAGTAGTTATTAGTTAATTAGATGATAATACGTTTATTAAGTATTTTTCATCACACCACAATGTATTTAATTTGACATGATGTGTTATCACTTTATCCATAAGTATGATTATTCAACAGCTTTTATAATTAAAGTAAAGAGATTAAGCATCCAAATATGTGTCAATCACGATAATGTATAATATATGCGTGCACTTTGATGAACAATGCGACGTTCGGATAAGTTCATTAACAACGCTACTAACAATAGGTCGGTGGAAGCTAATTGCTTAAAGTAATTGCTAATTCGGCTACCTGGATGTTGCATAACCTAATCACTATGTATTCTTTTATCTGACCATATCTTGAAAAAAAAGTGTAATTAAAAATTACAGCAAATTATTAAATTATTTGTTCTTTACAAATAAATGAAAGTTTTTTCGCATAAGTTGGTATAGGATATAAAAAGTATGCTTTGTTCTTAAAATATAACCTTAAATCATAGTGAGCATATGACAAGCCACTTTTAAATACAAATTAATTTTTAGACTAAATGCAATGACCTAACAATACTAAGTACCTACTTAGTATTGTTAGGTCATTGAATTCAATTTTAGGTATCTACCTAACCTTCATGATAAATTAAATAATTGACGTTAATTAAATGATTACGTCAATTATTTAATTTATAAAAGGTAATAAAACTTATACATAAAAGAAAGGCGTAAGTTGTTACATGGATGTAAACCACCCGACAGGTTCACAGTTCACGTTGCGACACTCAAATTTGAATTGTATAGTCTGCGCGTACGCACCGACAATTGTTTTGTAACATGTTCAACTTTATTATTTACTAGCCTTGCTTTGTTTTTATAATAAAGCACAGTTTTTGAAGCAAGATAAAGTGTAACTGTGTCTCTAAAAACACCCGACTGTCCAAAACTATAAAGGTGTAACTTTAAAACGTTTAATCTGGTCATTAAGAAAATATTACTCTATTTGAGTCAGCACAAAGTTTATATTTGGCACCACACAAAGATATTGCGATATTGGTGCAGACATAAAAAAATTGAGTACTATGTATTTACGTATTAGTAATTTGTTTTATTGTTTGAAAGACAGATTTTATTTAATTTTATTAATTCGTATTTTATCTGTAAAATATGAGAATATATCAGTGATATATATGTAAAGTGTCGTGTTAGATGTTTCATTAGGCTAGGTTCCTCCTAACACGAAGGTTCCTCAGCTACCTTGAAGGTACAAAAAGTCGTGAAAATAATGTAGGTAAGCATGTTATTTAAGTAATTCAGTTATTTGTCGCATAAATATCACGATCTGTCTCTACAAATACGGTGCTTTGTCCGGTTATAGTATTAACCATTTAGCGACCGAATATCAGTATAGCGTAATTTTATTAATAAATATTTACAAAAATCTTTTTTCGCATATATTTTAATTAAGTTATGCGTCACTTGTGTCCAGAAGTTTCAATCTCCTAACGTATAAACACCCACCACTTCTATGTCTTCAAATTACTTTAAACAATATCCTTGGCCATCCATTGTACATCCCAAATGAACGGTCACGTTACCACCACTCATACAGATGCAAAAACCGTCAAGTGACCATAGTCTTGTAACGGATTTAGTCTGTGGGTTGACTGGTTGTCAGGAGACTACTGCATCAATTTATTGTCGAGGTGGTAGTCTCCTTTCAGGGTGCGGCTACGAAACGGATGGTTGAATTGACGATAAGGCAGCGAGGATATTAAAATATAGGTACTCGTTATAAAATTCGTCTCTCTCGCCGCCTATTTCGTAATCACATTATTAAGCCGGCATAGTGGGAGCAATAAATATTGATCGATTCCATTCATAGACTTTGTAGGTCTGCTAACCGCCCAGTTAAATACAAAGTCACATGCCGTGTTCTAAAATATAAAACAATAAAAATTTTTTTTTAAATATATTATATTAAATTCTTTTTTCTCCTATTTTTTCTTGAAATTCTATTACGCGGTTTAAGTACCTAACAGACTTTCCATTACACTTAGGTACATGAAATATTCACTACTACGCAGACGTAACTCACGACTATTGCTATTTCGTAGTACTTAGTATGTGTTAGATCTATTTACCTATCATCTATAGTTTTGTTATTTTTTCCGTTTATACGCGTATGCCTCTTTAATATGGGCAGTGATTGGTGTGGTTCAGTAGATAGTTTGATGTTTAATGCTACTGAAATGTCACCACAACAATGGGTTAAAATGATACAGGATGTTTTTCTTCACCGCAATCGCATTCATTACTTCATAACGTTAAAATTCCAGATAGGTTATTTAGCATACTCAGTACTAAGTCTTTGTAATAACGGTACATCCTAACCACCTAGTCTTACACAATATTTGACCACATTAGCGAAATCCAAAAGTACTTTTTGAACAATAATTACAAAAACTTTCAATATAAGAGTAATAATCTTTCAATTATATTTCAATACCTAATATTTATGTTCATGTGGACTGAAAAGGTACATTAATGAAAAGTGCATTATTGAAATAATATCCATACCATGATATAACTAAACATACTGTATATCGTCTTCAGTTTTTAAATTTAAATTACTTGAGATATCTTTGTCAGTGCAAATAATTAAATAAATATTATTTAAAGCAATAGCTGGTATAAGCGGAGAACTTATTGAAACCCTTACAGAATGCATGATTATCTTGATGAAACCCTTACAGAATGCATGATTATCTTGATAAAACCCTTACAGAATGCATGATTATCTTGATAAAACCCTTACAGAATGCATGATTATCTTGATGAATTCCTTACAGAATGCATGATTATCTTGATAAACCCTTACAGAATGCATGATTATCTTGATGAAACCCTTACAGAATGCATGATTATCTTGATAAAACCCTTAAAGAATGCATGATTATCTTGATAAAACCCTTATAGAATACATGATTATCTTGATAAAACCCTTACAGAATGCATAATTATCTTGATGAAACCCTTACAGAATGCATGATTATCTTGATAAAACCCTTACAGAATGCATGATTATCTTGATGAAACCCTTACAGAATGCATGATTATCTTGATAAAACCCTTACAGAATGCATAATTATCTTGATAAAACCCTTACAGAATGCATGATTATCTTGATAAAACCCTTACAGAATGCATGATTATCTTGATGAAACCCTTAGAGAATGCATAATTATCTTGATGAAACCCTTACAGAATGCATGATTATCTTGATAAAACCCTTACAGAATGCATAATTATCTTGATGAAACCCTTACAGAATGCATGATTATCTTGATAAAACCCTTACAGAATGCATGATTACCCGGATGAAAATCGTCAATTTCCAAGAAATTGTCAAAAATCTTTAAAATCATTAAGTCGTTTTAAAAGTTATGTTTTATTCATGATGCGCGGACAGCATTAAACAACTGAGAACGCAATGCGTTTAATGTAACGCGATTTCCCGTGTAAAACTCGCACACAATACGCTCATACACACTCAAAGTCTCAAACTACATACATAAACACTCACCCAAGTTCTACTTAATCGATATTAAAATAATTAAAACAGAAAAATTACATTAACAATATTTTCTAATACATTGGTGTTATTTTGTTATTTACATAAATAGTATTTTTTGAATAAATCGCGAAATAACCAAAGTTTGGTGTTGATATAGTTAAAGTTATATGTGTATATATAACTTTAAATATATAAATATGTGTGGGCATGCCGCGTGCTATCTACAATAATCTACATAGTCTACACACTTGAGATAAGCCTTCTTGCTAAACATTCAAAATTCAGAGTGTAAGTGATTCACTTATTTTTCATTTCCTTCAATTTGTTTATTTGTGTGTTTTAAACGACGAACGTCAGAGGTTCCATTAGAGATTACCTATTTGTATTTCTAAAGAACTATACGATTCTACCGACAGACTAATTTATTTAGTCCTAGACTTCCACTTATAGTGACAAACAAAACAAATAAACCTGTCGACATTTAACGCCGGAATTTAGACTCTAATGTCTGTCGTTAGCATTGAAATTCCAAGGGCTAACAGGTATATTATTCGTATGGTGACTGAGGACCGGTCAAAAATTTCTGTGTCAGTTTTACAAGAACGACCCACTTTTTGGATTTTCGACTGTCTGCGGCAATCATGGGAGCCATTATCTATATAGGTAACACAGAAGAAAAAAGAACAACCAAATTAAAAGGTTTATCCTGTGATATAACGATTTCATTAAAAATAAGGTGCTATATTTTTTTTTACTAAACTTCATCGCAATAAAAAAAATACAATAAGTAATATTTTATTTTAAAAAACTTTTTCATATTTTAACTTTTTTTTTAAATTACGTACATTACGTATTTTAATAATATATAGTTTGTTAATTATCGTACACTACGATTAAGTTAATACTTTGCACTTTAAATTAGGTTTAGAAGAGAAAATATCCCATTACTTAATATAATTAAATAATAGAAAATATTTTAACGTCCTGTTTCCATGAGAGATCTTTATGTATTTTAATAAATAATTAACTGCTGTGCGTACATTTGAGGATTATTTGAGTAGGTGTTATTTATTATTATTAAGTTTTTTTTTGCTTATAAGTATTTATTGTTTTTAATTATGTACATATTTAATTTTGTTATATGAAAATAAATGTTAAATTTGCTAATATGAAAAGGTTATTAACTTCCATTCAGAAGTACCTTTGGATGAAAATCTGCAATGTCAAGATCAAGGCCTTTATCTCGTGGCATTGAAGTATATCGACAGAAATTTCAAGTTGCTTCAAGTCTTATTCAATTGAATTAAGGTAGAAATCAGAACAAACTGTTTGGGGATACAGTCGAGAACAAAAAGTGAATGGTTAACAAAAAATGTATTGATTTATTTGGGTTCTGGCTGGTGAAAGTTGTCTTACGCACATCTCAGTTCACTTTCTTTTCTTAATGATTTTAAAACCGCAGTGAAGTGGCTCTTCTTCATAGGTTCGGAAGCTTCGGCAAAATTTGATGTTACTCTTCACTATTTGAATACTGTCTATCTATAGCTTTTAAGAGAGAGTAAACCCAGTAACATACTTGCAGCACTAATATTATATATTAGCAGTCTTAGACACTCTATTGTTACGGAGTCGCTGGCCAGAGGTTGGCATAACATAAATACAATCACGAGTGCCTTTTTTGGCTCCCGAGAACCGTTTAAACAGCTTCAGCGAAGGGATTTGCCTGTCCTCATTTTGCCTATGGTATTCGGAGACAACACCTAACGTTTAGAGTTTTGTTGCGGTGTTTATGATGATATAGCCTCGTTGTATAAAGCAGTCACCCATCCCAGGTCCGACATTGTTGCCATCTGCTTAACCTTGTTATCAGTTGGGCAGTGACTTAACCACTAGGCTGGGGCCGCTTTAGATAAAGAACTTGTGAAAAATGAATAGCGTAATTTAGCAGGTGTAGGTATATGTCCAGAAGTAGAATATTGCAAACTAATAAAGATGATTATAAAATCAGCCAGAAGAAGGGGCAGTTGATAGATATAACTTTTTCCTAGACCAAATTAGGTGAAGTACTGTTACTATAATAGGAAAAATCCGTGTAGGTAATTACTTTGTGAGTGGATTTTTTAATGATATCAGACCTGTCATAGTTAACTTTGTAAGTAAAGAGGAATCTAGTAGTGTATGGAAGACCTAACGTCTCGAAACGATCCAAGTGTCCTTAAAATGTATTTTTTAGGGGATTTTAAGGAATCCTGGAAGAAGTCAATATTTCTAATCGATTACCTTTATTACCAATGATTTGTCAATGTACTATACTAATGTCAGACAATATGACCTAATTGTGGATATTTACAAGGAATAAAAAATATATTTAACCTAATTTTATTATAAAGTGAAAGGTAAAATTATAGGCGTAGGTAGTTGATACAGGCTTCAATGCGGTGGTCGTGTAAAAACTATATCGGGTCACGCGACGTAGGGGTCGATACTCACAGCACGCGACCCCTGGCGGTACCTGTTTGTTGGGACAATGAGCCTGCCAGGTCACTACTCCACCCCTCCCACATAGCTACATTACAAGTTTACAAAATTTATGAAACACATAGTTATGCTGAAAATAATATTTTCTTGAAGCAAAATGAAATTCTTAAATAAAGAAAATATGAATTAAGTAAACTATAATTTTAGTTGTCTTGGGTTAGGAACATTAACTTTCGGTTTATTTACTTGTGTTATAATAATCACAGTTTATACTTGTACTATTTTGTTCTTCTGTGGTTTTGAGGAACAAAACTGTGCCCGTCATGGTAACGACCTACAGGCGTTAACAAAACCAGGACTAGAACACAGCCCTAATTATAGTTGTCAAAGAAATCGGTGTGACATAGTCCTAAAAATGTGATAATTGTAATACTGTGCTAATAATATAGATAGCAATCAGTATGGAAATATTAAAGCACATTAAGTACGCATTGTGGATAGCTATAGCTATCGTGATGCAAACACTACACCACATGCAGCAAATGTAAATAATAATCGTAAATCGTAATATGTTATAAATTATGAAGATCGACGACTTCCGAAAAGTGGTGATCGGCAGGAACCGGATTGGACACAACTGATGCTGATACGTGAGACAGGATGCGGAGGGCAATATGTCCAGCCGTGGACTGTATTTACTTCGCATAATAACATTATATATTATTGTTAAAAATAAAATATATAATGAAAATGCCAGCAGGCTTGGGGTTTTTTTTTTGATTAAATTTATATGATAATAGTTATTTAATATAAGGTACTAAATTTTGCAATTAAGTTCCCAGAACTTATAATCTATAGGAGTTAGTAACCTACATAATAATTGTATTAAATCTTTTTCCTTGTTGAATCATATTGTTTATGGTAAGTATATTTAAAGGAAATATTAAAATGATAGATAAATTATCACAAATTTCAGTTTTTATTAAAATTGTTTTTCATTCAAAATTTAGATTTTCTTTATATAAAAGCACAATCATACGGACCCTATTATATGTATTAGTTTCTTCTTTGCCGCTGGTAACATGGTTCCTAATCATTTTTTCATCACTCTTGCAGCTGAAGGGTTTTAACAACACCTATTTCTCGTGCTATTCTGAGGGTACCTTATTGTTATATTGTACAATTTTTGTTTACATTTTTAGGGTCTTATGTAGCTACACATTTTGCATTTATAATGAAACTTATCTGAGTACTTATTAAAAATTATGAAAAACTTAATTGAGTGGATCTAGTGAAGTATAATATTGTTATCATAGTGTGGTAACTTGCTGCTATACACTAACTATACGTACTTGCTGTAATCTGTGGCAGGTAATTGCAAAGGGAAGGGCAACATTGCTGCTGGAGAGATAACGATGATCTCATATCACCGCACTTGCCCGGTAATGTAATAACAAAAATATTTTATTTAACCAAACTATTTCTAAATAATGAGGCCAATAATTGGTATTTATTACATTATACTAATTACTTATAATAATTCCAAACGAACTTGCTCAAAACTGGAAATATTTAAGCCAAATTTATATCAAATTAGGTGGAAGCAGAGTTACAGAATATTTTGATTTACTAATAGAAAGTTTTAAAAGAATTTTGAATATTAAAAAAAACTCACCGTTTATATATCCAATTTAATATTTATTTATAAAAAATATCACTTTATTAATAACACACATTTAAATAAATCACTGTTAATTAACTTTTATTAAAATAAAAAAATCTATTTCACTTTTAGTTTGTGTGTAAAGAACCGCCAGTCTGACAGCAAGTGTCGTTGTGGTATAAGTTGCGCGCGACCCGAGGCGGCCAATAATTTGGTTTCCGATTTGCAACGTGAAGCGACTGGGTCGGGCCTCAAATAAGCAGAGCGTCAAGCGTTTTATATAGGGAAAAAAAGGATTAATTACCTATTAAACATAACATTTTAACTATTAATAATTATGTTATATATACGTGGTGGCCGAGTTGGTTAGACCTTGGACTTAAAAACACTTAGGTCCTTGGTTCGAATCCCGGTGTGTACCAATGAGTTTTTAATTAAAAAAAAATATGTACATTTGTTTGACAACACCACTATAGTGCCTCGGAGATCACGTTAAGCTGTCTACCCTGGGGCCGTCTAGGCGGTCTTGGGCGCCGTAAGGCACCCGTGATGATATGTATGTAATTATGATAAATTTGTTTTTTTTTTTAATTAGAGAATGGTATGTAACTTTATATTTGCCTGATGGTAAGCAACCCTACAATATCCATGAATGGGGTCGATCTATGCATTGGTATTTAACATCATTGATCGCTCCCACTATGTTGGCTAAATAATGCAGTTACAAAACAGGCCGGGTTATAGATGAATTTGTATTACGAGTCAACTTTTACATACTCCTTACGTTATCATCAAATCAACCGCCTGTTTCGTAACGGCAACCTGAAAGGAGTGTTGAACCTACCTACTTAAATAAGAACTACTAAGTGCTTACCTTTAAAAATGTATATTAATCTACTGTTTTAGAACCTTTAGGTATAATTCCAATAATTTCTTGTAAATCTTTACATATATTTATGAAGAATCAAAAAAAAGTTTTATAGAACAAAGACGTAGAGTATCATGGTTAGGTTTCTATTTATCACCAAATGTACAATAATTGTTTTTCATTATATTGATATACAAATGAATCGAAGGCCCAATTCTAAGACATTGCAATTGATCGTCAAGATAAAAAATAAATAACGTATTCATTCTTTACGATATATCTTCCCTCTGCACTTTGGTATTAAAAAAATACCATCACACTCGAGAGCCAAATAGGCACCCTTTTGGCTCCCGAAAACCGGTTAAACGGCCTCAGGGTACCTAGCGGAGAGATTAACCCATCCTCATTTTGCCGACGGTATTCGGAGGCTTTGGTATTATCTATACCTAATTTGGTATTATGTAAGTATTAGTAAGTTTTGACATCATCTTTTCTATAAGTTGTAATTAAGTCGCTACGTATATCCCGAGCCACAGACGCCGGTGTCGCATCTCTTCACTAGTTAACTTTCGAAGATTGGACTGTTAGCGAACCCGCGGAACGTGTCAAACGGAACTTGTCTCTCAGTCGCTTTAGGACTCTAAATACAAAAGAGAGTGAGTATTAACATACTCTATAGGAACATCCTAATATTATAAACTTTATGTTAAAAGAGTCGTTTAAACATGTTAATCTCCAGTCCAATTTGAAAAAAAAACTTTTGGTTCATAGTCCGTTGTTAAGAAAGGTAATAGGTTACACAGCATACTAGTTTGCTCCGTTGGTGTCGTGGGTTCGATTTCCACTAATGCCAAAACAATATAATTACGTTTTTCTGTACAGTTTGCTGTGTTCTGAATGTTTATAAATAATATGTATTAGTGTCATTGTTTCTGGTACGTCTAGAGCTTGTTTTTGACCAGTAGGCCTATTACGCCGTACCAGTGTTAAACTAAAATTTAACGAAAATATCATCAGGTTTGAATTAGGTCAGAATTGCATCACATCGGTTGCTGAATTGCGTCAAAGTTTAACTTTTATTGTGACATTATGTCCGAAATGTATGTATATATATTATTGTTAGTATTATTAATATTTTTAATTTCTTTAAAATACATGATGATAACTAATTATAAATAATAACTATAAAATAATTAAAAACAAAATTAAAATTAAAAATACTTACCTATAAATTAAAATATTCTTCCAAATCACTGTCTGTTAGTGGCATGGTACCCAATACGCTGGCAGCATTTCCTCTTTGAATTATTATACTCAATTTTTGTATGAAATAGCTGCCAGCTTTATTGTTTCCCGAAACATCGACGAGCCTAGGGGCAATTTCCTTATAAAAGGCTTTTGCCTCAGACCCCCACGGACCCATCGTCTCTACAGCAAACGCCGAAAATATATAATCTTTAATAATTGATTGATATTTTCGACGCTTGCTTAGTTGCGCCTGTTCCGCCGCAGCCCCTGCTTTCACTGAGGTACCTTGGAGATGGGAGGGAGCCAATGTATCACAACAAGTAAAATCCCATACAAGAGACTGTCCCAAACTCCAAGGTACCAAAGTCATCCCGTCTGGTCGCTTGCCATCGTCTCGACTTAAGCCGTTGGGTTCCAAAATAGACGGAATCGAGACCATGGCAAGCGTCCTACGGATAAGGTCATTACAGGCACTGTGACGGAAAAATCGGCCAGCACTTCTAAAACACGAGAGTCCGTGGTGACCCAACTCGCCGACATCTTTACCACACAGACAGCGATGAGGTTCGCACACCTTTAATCCCAAGCGTAGGCAAACGGATGTTCTTAGTGTACTGTTATCCAATAACGTACCCAAATTTTTTGAAGGAAGCGCATTAAGCCATTGACTGGCCTCATACTCTGACACCGCAAGAATACGTGCGCGGTCATCAATTGTTGGGGATGAATCCACCAATTTTTGATGAACACGCTTAACCATTGGTAAATCCCACGACCTCTGTATTGTTGGAGTATTAGGAAGTTCCTCCTCCGGACATACCACTTTCCAAGCTTCTTTGGCCTCTGCCAAGCACACAGCCTCGACGTCCCCAAAATGATTTTGTAGAATCTTGTCCTCGTTGGAAGGATAGATTCTGAGGCGGACTTAAAGTTGAATTATTCGTATTCCAGGTAGAAATAGCTTCGTCGTAAAATGTAATCTCTATTGAAGTATCTATAGATACATTAAGAATTGACGATACACCGTAACAGGATGAGAGAGAACTAGGAATAAACTAATATCCCGACCCCAAGTCAAGGCCGCTAAAAATACCCAACAATGATGATTTTCGCCATAGAAAATTATGTAAAGAAATATATATATATATTTTAATTGATGACTTGATATTATAATCAAATCAAATTCCTCCAAATGTGATGGAAATTTAAAAGTCGGAGCAGCACGAACATAATCATATTATTAATATCATTGTTACGGGTATATATAATGAGTATGGGATTCTTGTGAAAGTTACATATTTTTATTTGTGGCAATTATTTGGGGTAAGGTTTTTTCGCAAAAAAGTACCTTGAGGAGTTGCACGAAGCCATAAACCAGATTCTGGTTGAGATACTGCTCTTCTAATCTAATCGCGCCAAATCTTTCCAGAACATAAACGGCTGAGGTTTTTAAAAAATGATTTTGTAGAATCTTGTCCTCGTTGGAAGGATAGATTCTGAGGCGGACTTAAAGTTGAATTATTCGTATTCCAGGTAGAAATAGCTTCGTCGTAAAATGTAATCTCTATTGAAGTATCTATAGATACATTAAGAATTGACGATACACCGTAACAGGATGAGAGAGAACTAGGAATAAACTAATATCCCGACCCCAAGTCAAGGCCGCTAAAAATACCCAACAATGATGATTTTCGCCATAGAAAATTATGTAAAGAAATATATATATATATTTTAATTGATGACTTGATATTATAATCAAATCAAATTCCTCCAAATGTGATGGAAATTTAAAAGTCGGAGCAGCACGAACATAATCATATTTTTTGATACAGAATATGAATATTTCAAAAGTGTTCACCAACATGAGACTTAATTAATTTTAAATTATTTATTTTTGTAATCTTTCAGGCAGTTTAGCAGTTTTTTTTCAATGGCATCTCTAATAATGCTTGATTGGAGATCCAGCCCTGTGGGAGATCCTAATAAGCTTAGTTCCTTGCTACTTAAAATTTTAATGTTGGGTAATATATAAATGAATAAAGAAAAAAAATGTGCATTAAGTGAGTTACAATCAAAACGTTCGCATTTAGCAGATTTAAATGTTACGTGTTGCCTCCGAATACCATCGGGGAAATGAGGACGGGTTAATCCCTCCGCTGGGAACCCTGACGCCGTTTAAACGGTTCTCGGGGGCCAAAAAGGCACTCTTGAAAGTATTAAAATAAATCTTAAACCAAGTTCTTTAAAATTGTAAACCAGAAATTTCAAATGATGTTTGACGTTCTCAATATTTCCAGCGATTAACTTCAAAAACCAGGACAACCTAAGAACCAGGCATAATTAACTTTAGATTTCAGTTAAGATATTATTGGCTATGCTCGTTGGGTATGCTCAAGCTGAATAATAAGGGTCCATAAAAAATAATTTAGAGTTATCAGAGTAATTTTGCCAGGGACTTTATTCAAAACGGTTTATAAAATAACATCACTTTCTAGTGAGTTAAAAGCATTCTTCAAATCGACTTTAACCAAATAGGTATTTATCTTGACTTTTGTTTTTACATATGTCCGAACTGAATGTATAGCTGCTTCACATTTGTGTTTACTTCCGAATCCGAGTTGAATGAGACTGAAATAATTGCCAGGTTTTTTCTTTTATTAAGCTACAAGCTATTTATGCTGAAAGTCTTCGCAGAGTGCAACCGATGGCTATTGGGGTGACGCCATTGTCCTGTTTTGAAAATGCCATAAGGGGAAGCGCCATAAATAAAAGAACAATCTTTCTTAATTATAGATCCAGAAAGCATGAAATTGCAAAGATTTGTAAGATATATTAGTAGTCGATTACCAGTTTTATTAGAAATATGAGAGATGCTGAGGCTTCAAAGAGTCGATACGCTTGAGCCTGGATGAAAACTCAAAATAAATTCAAAAACTTGTTGAAGATTATCTATGATCCCAACTGCTGATAATATTGGGGCCGGAGGAAAATTCAGGGCGCGGCCAGGGGAGGGATGCTTCTGACTTAAAATATTTTTAATGTTTTGATTAGGTGGAAGTATTGTATTATTGTTTTTTAATATTTTTTCTGCTCTGCTAATATCTCCTTTAGCAACTTTAAACTTAACTCTTTAAGGTAGGCTAGGCTTGCGAGAATTATGGCCATTTTGGTCGTTGAGTTGGTCAAATATATTTAAATCATCTGGATCATTAAAGTTTTGTTTGATTTTGGCAGTTAACAAACCTCGGAGATTTGGTAATTTTAAATAAGTATAAGAAAATGTTAAAAGTTGCTTGCAGTCATCCAAAGTATTTTCAAGAACGCAGTCATTAAGGATGGAAAAAGGTTTATCCGCTGCTAAAAACCTTGCTCCTTTTAGCACTCTCGTATTTATTTTGAATTTAGTAAGAAGCTCAGAAAACGAAGAAGAATTTTGAAGGTCAGTGGGTATCCCTGTGTTATTTTACAATTCCGAGGGGACTAAATTATCTTTATGAGTTTTACTAACACCGAATGTCACATGAATGGGCTACAGTAGATACCACATCACAAACAATACAAAATGCGTTACTGCCCCTGACAGCTGCTCCCCATTCCGTTGAAAGTAACACCACAGATGTTTTACCAATTGAAGCAGGAGTTGCAATAGAAGCCGTTAAAGTAGATAGTAGATTTAACTAGTTCGCGTTGTATTGTCAATAAAGTTTTTTTTGTGTATCCGCTAATTCTAAAGCCTTTTTGATAAGATAATGAGCTGCAGGTCAGCTGCATCAGTTAATTAATATTTTCCCAAAGCCCTAAGAAGCGAAACGCAGAGCCCGGACTTGTTTATTTCATCTTTTCACTAAAACAGATAATGGGATTTAATCAAATCACTTACTTTCTTTAGGGAAATCACCCTGCAGAGTTATTTATTTTTATTTATTTAACAGAAAAAATATACATATATTATCTAACTAATACAATTCTTTGAATTCAGGTACCTCAGGACAACTCGTTTGGTCTCTGTCGCAGATGAAGCAAAATCCTTACAGTTCTGCACGATATTAAAAAAAAAATGATTGCGCGGGGAATCGGTGTACTTTGTATGAGATTTTAGTATCTTACTTAATATAGTAATGAGTTGTAATTTTAATATCTTCCGTTAATTGATCATCTATCTTAGGGACATGATCAAACAACCGTTTTTATCACTTTATTGCCATAGATTCTTTGTACTCCACCTTTCTTTTTTGCTGGACTTTCCAGAGCAAACGTTCTGGGGAAATGTCCTAATTTCGCTACCTAGTTTAGACTCAAGTTAAGTAAACATTGTGATACTGTAAAAAAAACTGTAAACATTATTAGAGAAACTAGAATCAACGACTTTTTAGTAAAAAAGGTAAATACCTCTAATCGGTAATAGCAAACTACGTCACAAATTATAACAGCTGTATGTGAATAATATTGAGAGTTTACCGTACGCAATACTGTAGGGACAAATAGTCATTCCGGTGTCATCATCGACTAATCAGTTTTAAGAAATAACTTATAGTTAACGACGTTTGAAACCCGACTAACTAATCTAAAACGCTAGACTAATTAACCCAAAATAATGACTACTAATAAAATTGTTTTGGGTTTAATGTAACCCCCGAGTATTTGCTCAAATTTCCATAGTAAAATTTTAAAAGCAAACTAATATATCAAAACACTTATCTGTTTATCAATTAGTAGCGTCAACGTCAATCTTATAAAGCAACAACAATTATTGTGTATCTAAATAATTAGTTTTTTTTACCTGTAATTAATTTTTATAATTTTATTTTTACATATTTATAAATTCCTAATCAGGATAATCTTATATTGATTTTTTATAAAGGTGAGATTTACAACAAAAATTAGACCAAAGGTAAGAGAAGGTTTTGTCTCTTTTACGCATATTTATTTTTGCTAAAAAAGAGGCAAAACCTTCTATAACTAAAGTGTTCTTCAAGGACTCAATAGGTCTTTATGAATATTGGTGTTGCTATAGAAAAATAATCTAATATTTAAAAAAAATATGTGTATGTTTATTTGTATACACTTAAAAACTATAAGACCGATTGTAATGAAGTTTCTTTATTGTATAAATGTAAGTTCATCTGAAGGTACAATAGGGTATATTGTATTGTGTTGTTGGTGCTTTAAGAGTATCTAAGGAATAGTTTTAAAATACGCGGGTAGACGCCAGTCAAGTTGAGTATTAATTGATTACATTGACATACCTACATATTTACTTTTTTTTATTCTTATGACAATTTTTTATATTTTCATTTAAGAATTTCCAGAAACATATCTGCGGTGATTGGTGCATGGATACAGGATTGGGGCCTTTTAACAAGCTTTTTAGAGGGTTTTTTGTAATAATTATTACAAAATTAGGTTTTAATTTTCTACCGATGGCAGAGATTGGATGGACACTAGGGCATATTTTCTACCGATGGCAGAGATTGGATAGACACTAGGGCATATTTTCTACCGATGGCAGAGATTGGATGGACACTAGGGCATATATTTTATTAAGTAAAGGAACTTATTGTTAGTTTAGTAATTTTTTAATTTACCGATTTATATCTAATAGTAATTAGATAGAATATAGATTAATAATAATAATAATTAGGACATTTACACATATTTCTCTGGTCACACACTAAGCTCTAGGCTTGTAATATCTGTACCAGAAACAACGATATAATACATATTATATTTTATATACTCACATTATCAGTCGCGTGCATAGGTGTTTTAGGCAGGGTAGACAAAAACATACTATAAAAAAAAACACTTACCAAAATTTACTGCATTATTTCAGGAAAAATGATGCTGGATTTAGCCACCTCTCATATCCTTAAAATCACTGATTAAAAATATTTGAACATTTTGCGGATACTCGAAGCGGCCCATAAAGGAGCCTGAAGTATCTCCATATTAATGTAATTTAAAAATAAAATTAACTTGAATCGAGAATAAGAAATAATCATCTAGCTATAAATTAAATCTACTCTGTCTGTCTGTAAAAAAAATTGTAGGACGGAATCATAAAAGTTAAAGTAAGCATAAAGGGGTACGTTTTATTTCAGTTAAAAGTTTTTTTTCTATAGAAATCATGGACAAGTCGGTGAGCCGGTGCTGGCCTTGTGTATTTCGCAAATATGTATGAATACGTTTTAGTGATGAAAAAGATCTTTCGGCTGAAGCACTGCTGGCTGAAATTGTTACAATAAGTTTAGCGAAACGGACAATTTCTAAAAATACCATGTTTAAATTATTTTCATAAAGATCGTTAAACATTAGCTTTAGCTTTTAAATTCAGGAGTTTTATAAATAAATTGGTTCTCATTCGTAAGGCGCTCTAAATTAAAATTATAGTCTTTATAAGATTGTACAAAATCGGAAATTAATTGAGTAGGAAAATCTACGGTATATTTTTCAAAATTTTTGCACGACAACAATCCGAAAAATTTCAGTTTTTTGATACTTTTATAACGCTGACGAAATTCGCTCAATATATTGTCAATTACTTCTATGAAAATCCGTTTGAAATTTATTTTAGGATCTAATATATTTCGTTTGCGTTTTGGTGGACCCGTAACTATTTTCACGGATTCGTAAATTATATCAAATGGAGATCTAAGAGAATTTAAAAACAATTCAAAGGATTAAATTTTTTGAATACAATAAGTTACGTCGGAAGTCTTATCTATACTATCTATACTAATATAATAAAGAGGAAAGATTTGTATTTTTGTGTTTTTGTATGTTTGTAATGAATAAACTCAAAAACTACTGGACCGATTGCAATAATTTTTCACCATTAGAAAGCTGCATTATTCAGAAGTAACATAGGCTATATAATATCACGCTAGGTCCTATAGTTGTGGAGCAGTAACCAAAAATGTTTTAAAAACGGGGGAAAAGTATCGTTTTTGAAGCCTTCCGTGGCGTGCGCTGAGCATATTGTTAAAGTTATACAAACCTGTGCGAAGCCGGGACGGGCCGCTAGTTTTGAATAATTTGGTATAAAATATCAGTTTCGGCAAAAAAATTATGAAAAACATGAAGCAATAATTGAAATTCAAAATCTTTTAAACTGCTTAATAATACCGAAGCTTGAGTTTCCCCATCCGCTATCATTTTCTGCCATTTCCTCAAAAAAAATAATTAAATGTGAACTAGAATTAAAAATTACATTAACTGTAAATGCGAATGATATATATCCAACCAGTTTCAGCGACGAGGATTTTTTGTTAAATCGGCATAATTATTATAAAATGCTTATCTTTTTGAACTATTATTAAAAAAGTTGCCCAATAATACAATAATGTGGAAAAATCATTTAGTTTCATTAATGCGCTCACAGGATTTAGAAAGAACTAAATTTAAAACATGCGCGGAGCACCAAACAGTCAATGCATGCGGACATTGTTGTCGAACTAAGGACTAAACACCATTTAGTTCAGATGACAGAACGGCTGCGCCGTCGTAAGTTTGACCTATTAATTTTGATAAACAGTTAAAATTGGACAAAACTTAAATAATATTTGACAAAGTTTTAGCAGTGCGATCGGAACTTATATCAATATATTTAATAAAACGATCAACGAGCTCAGAATTATGAAAATATCTTAAAATAAGTGCTAATTGTTCCCTACCGCTTACATCAGGCGTTTCATCCACCATTACCGCGACAAAATCGTTAGCATTTATCTGCTGCTGTATGTTTTCTGTCATTACAGCTGCTACGCTCCAGATTAAGTCATTTTGAATACGGTTTGATAATCCTCTGAGCGCATTAGATGAAGTCGCTGAATGATTTTCTAAAATACCATCATATTTCGCGATTAATTCTACAATTTCTAGAAAATTACCTTTATAATTCGATGATGCAGATTCATCATTTCCGCGAAATGATAGCTTTTGTTTTCCCAAAAAGCAAACGATATCTATTACACATACCATCACGGGTGCCTATTTGGCTCTCGAGAACCGTTTAAACGGCCTCAGGGTCCGAGCGGTGGGATTAACCCGTCCTCATTTCAATTAAGCGCTGAAAAATAACTCTATTACGGTCTACTTTCGCGTTGTGTCTATCGATGTCTATTTTTAACTGTGAATTTAAGCAGGTTCTATTGAACCGTGCTTAAATTAAATTTATTTATTTAATTAATTTTTAATTATTTAAAATCGTATTCGATTTTTGCCAAAAGTTTGCAAATTATAACAAGAAGATAAATGTTTTCGGATTGTTCGTGTTTTTTAGCTGCAGCCGAAAGATTATGCATATCTACATAACCAGTACTATTCCAAACATTGCTATGGTTAGAGAATAAAAGGCAAGGGAAAAAAAACTATCTATTTGTATGACTACAACCCGTCAACCAAGTAAATAATTCGTATTGTTTTACATTAAATGATTTATTTATCTTACCGCTGACCGTTTTTAAATCCAATACCGGCACACAACGACCATTTGTAATAACTTGTCTTTTTTCTTCAAAAGTAATATTTAAAAACTTTAAATTTTTATTTTTTTCTAAACAAAACGTACTGCATTCACATTCCATTTTTAATAAATACCTATCTGGAAATTAAAATTAGATCTTTAAAAAACCATCTCCACAATAAAAAGAATCTAACGTGCCGATTGTGGTTTGATTTCACCGAAGAAATTTGATTTTTTATGTAGTTTGTTTGCTTGAAGTCCGTAATAATTACGAGTTATTATAAACCAAAAAAAATAACTATTATACATTTTCCTAATTATAAATCATATTTAAAAATGCTCAGAAAATTAAAAACTAAATTTATGTTTATATCGTGATTATAATTATGTTGGTGTCATTTCAATTTCGCGCAAAAGTTAATTGATATATTATCCGAAAAGACAATGTCTAAAGGCGCTCGGTACATTGCTGAGGTTCTTTGTATGTGCGTGAAGTTTACTATCTTTGTATTTCATATACAGCCAAGGTTTTTACACGTTTTCTATGTGTGCAAACTTAGACAGTTTAGTTCAACATCTTACATACTTTTTTGCATGAGGGCGCGTTTGTCGAATTATAAATTAAATTTAATAGTTTCCAATAGATGGCGCTTTTTTATATTTTATGAATAGTTAGAACATAATTAAATGTTTTAATTGTTTTAATAAAATATCTATTATTGCGCATTGTGTCAGGGTTATCAGGGTAGACAGTCTCTTTTTGTCTCTATGAGATGCACGCCCCTGCACATTATTAATCTATGAAATACCCAGACCATGACAAACTGTACAGAAAAACCTACTTATATTTTTTACCATGCTTGGGTATCAGACCTTCTTTTACAACGCCAAAGGCCACTAGTCTACGGAGGCGGAGATTATTTTAACTGTATTCACAGATTTTGGAAACAGAAGCAATATTCACAACAGCCTTTATCTTAGTTTCAAATCAAATCGGTAAAATAAAAATTAACAATAGGTCTAGAGTGAGTTTAGTTATATATATATATATATATATATATATCTCTATCATCACAAAAAGACATCGATTATTTTTCATTAGCTTGATTGAACACCAACCTTCACTATGAGACTAATGCCAGATTTTACCAACTCTAAGGGAGCCCTAACTTAGTTAAGGGATAATTAATGACAGTTATTTCTTAGAAAATATGTTAAAATTCTCATGTAGGGGCTCCTTTAGAGTTAGGGATCGTTGGATCGTCGGGCATAACTCTGTTACAGCGAATATTAATAGTTGTTCTATACATTTCAGCCAAGTAGAAATGCTATTGACGAGCGCACACGATGTACGTGTTGGTCGGTAACTTGGCGCGCGTCATAAACTATTTGTTATTTATTAGCATTAGCATACTAAAGCTATATTATTTTATACAATTTGGTACAATTAGATTTTACAAACAAATAAATACACTTTTTTGAAGACATTAACGTTGATTAAAGAGTTATGATAAATATGAGGGACATCATGAGGTCTTTGGTAATAGGTCGCAGGTCGCAATCAATTTAAAATATTACCCTCTCATTTATTTTATTCGATAATTAACTTGTATGAAGCACTGTCAAATTAATTGTTTCTCTATACAAGTTATCGGTTAAATAACTTTACTCCGAATAAGTTTAGACCGAATAAGTGGCCAGCTCGTCATAGTCGCTTATAGACTTATAAATCAGTTCGTATTGACTTAATAGTCATTAAACGTAAATTTAACCATAACCGACCATTTTAAATAAGATTAAAAAAACAGATATAATAAAATAAAACATATATTTCTAAAATAAATCTAACATAAATAATAATTATACTAAAATATATAAATTAGAAGCTAACAAAAGTAACAGCTAAGCAAATAAATAATAATATAGATAAAATCCTATGAAGCTTTTTGTATCTTGGGAGATTGCTTGGGCTTGACGTATGTCTGCCTGTAGAACTTTGAGAAGAGATAAAGGAAGAGCAGCAGGTTGATGACGAAGAAGTAGATCCAAAGAATATGCGGGGGGCAGTTCGAGATGAAGTAACTGGTCACGATTTGAAATAAAATCAGCACGAACTGGATCTGTTAACATATAAAAATAATAATAAACAAAGCTGTTAAGTATTTATAACATAATAAATAACTAATATAATCCCACCCACGAACCTCGCTATCGCGGCAAGGCGCTCAACCGCTGAGCCACCCCTCACGTATTTTGTCATTGCTTGTTATCTACAGACGCCCTCTATTAGCTTTCTTCTAATAACTCTATACGAGTAAAGTTAGAAGTCCCTGATTCTAATACTAGATGGTAGAGGAGTCTGTTTTTTTATTTTTACTTTTTTCAGTATTTTATATTTATGCATTCTATAAATTTCTTATATATTTTTTTTTAAGATAAAAATGCAATGAAAAAAAATACTGGTGGGTGGGATTCGAACCCACGAACCTTAACTCGTATAGAGTTAATAGAAGAAAGCTAATAGAGGGCGTCTGTGTATAAGTAGCAATGACAAAATTCGTGAGGGGTGAATGGAACCTGGTTGGCTCAGCGGTTGTGCGCCTTGCCGTGATAGCAAGGTCCGTGGGTTCGAGTCCCACCCACCACGATTTTTTTAATTGCATTTTTATCTTTAAAAAAATATATTTTATTTATGACATAAACATTACACTAGGTAGAGTTATACATTTAAAATTTGTGCCCACTTAATATTTTGGTCACAATCTTATGATGGATTGACAGCTGCAGCAGAGAAACTCTTCCACAGAAGGGGGCACGATAATGGAATATAACTTTATCAAATCTTAACTAATTTTAATGATTTATTTATTCATTTTAAATTTTTAATCACCGGGTTTCTCTCAAAAGCCTTTCAAAGCTTTAAAAGCTAGAATTAAAATAGTGAATAGTTATATTTGATTTTGATTATAATATTTATTTCATTCTATTACACTAAAATAAGTGAAATTAAAAAAGATAAACCCATGTTTAAGACTACTTACAAGTATAAAATAAGGATTAATACAAACTTATTCAAAACTTTTTAACAAATTTGGTTAAAAAGTTTTATTATACTAATTAAGGGCTTGATTTTTCAATCATTAGATGAAGTTATTAGACATATATATATATATATATTATATGCAGAAAAGATAAATTTGTTGTTATTTTTCATAAGTTTAAATCTATTTTTAATAGTTTTTTTTCTTATGAAGAAAATTTTATTAATACTGACTACTTCCCACTTTATGAAATAAATATAAAGTGAAAAAAATATTGTTCGGGATCTATCAATCTGTCGACAAAGAAAGTGCTCTATACCAATTTATTATAATATACCTACTTTTGAATTTGACTGTATCAATGGTTCCCACTTTAAAAAAGTCTTTGGAGACGAATTGGTCAATGGCACAGTGGAATGGACCTTGTGAAATTTAATTTTTATTTACTTAAAATATGTTTTGAAACGTACCAATTGAATAGACGTGATATATTTCTTCCAGAACAAATATGGTTGTATACTCGGGCCGAGAGCAGAAAGTCCATAGTAGGTGTACATGATGACGTGGACGAAGGAGTTGATGAATCCGATGAAGATGATGTGCTCGGTGGGGGTGTACTTGAGGTAGATCCAGCTGGCGATCACGAGGATGGAGTGGTGGTACACGTGCAGGAACGACACCTGGTTGTCCTTCTTGCGGAGGACGAAGAATACTGTGTCCAGCAGCTCAGTCACCTTGATGATGAAGTAAAGCCATAAGCCCTTTAGCAACTGAAAAAAATTATGTTATTATTTATACATGTAGATCAAGCCAAAGTGCACAGAGAAACTTATAGTCGCGTTGTTGGCGAAAGTTCAATTTGTATGGGGAACGTAGACATCGCGATCGCTGAGGGTTCTTAATTTGTTACCCATAGGATTTGAACCAACTACCTCTGGTTATAACACCATTGCAGCAATGGCGCATATGATATAACCCAACAAAACACATTATGAGTTAGTTTGTAATATTCTTATTTATTTACAATAATGATATAAAAAAAGAAAATATAGATATAAAACATACCTTTGATTTAAGATCTTCTTGAACCATGAAACATTCAAGCCAGACGACTCCATGTTGTAAAATATGTGGTGTTGCCTAAAAAAAATAAGACAAATTACGATCATATGTATAGGGTATGTTCCTTAATTTAAATTTTGAGATTGCACTGCTGATTTTATGTTTAAAGAGGAAATATAAGTCTATTATAGAATTAGTTACTTTAGTGGCGTCCGAGTAGCAGAAGCATGGTAGCCGTTAGCCGTTAAATTGCTCAATAAAGTCAAACAGCGCACTTTTTAAGAATTAAGAGTGGAACCAATATATTAATTTCATTTACCACATGTTTATTTCTAATTTATTGATACATTGCTCAAAACCTCGATTATTTATGAAAAACATTTAAACGCTGTGTAAATTTAACGTTAATTAGGGCACCGGCCTTATTGGCATTATTGTTCTTGTAGTTATAAGATTTTAGTTAGATTATATTAAAACAAGTTTTTCCAAATAAATAAAAACACATGAAACTTACCATCTGGACTATATAAAGTGAGAATGCTACTTGTAGGGCGTTGTACAATAACATGGTATATTTCAGCTTGTACGGCTGTCGGTTCTTCATAAACTTAGGTCCGATGTACAGGACAAAGGCCAGGTATATTGCCACAATGGAAAACACCGGCAAAGGTCTGTTCATTAGAAACCATGAGTCTACTTCTGCAGCTGAAAATTTAAAAATAATGGTTTATTGACATGAACCATCTCTTATCAACTTTGTATGTGAAGAACCAATAATATAACATATTTTCGGCGTAGTGGAATTTTATGTGAAGTATTAGACCACATTTTAATATTTAATTATTACCACCTAAATACTTATATCATTATATGGTATCCATTATTATTATGATTTTCTTTTTTTTTTCCGTACAGAATGCACGGATTTATAATACACATCTAATATTTAAATGCCTGCTGCTCAGCTGCGCAATTATCTTTACCGCGCACTTTTTGAATTGGTAACATCTTAGTGTTCAGCGCCTAATAAATCAAACGCATATAAAATCTACAACAATCTCTATTCCTAATAAAACTGTAAAAATAAATTTTAATAATTGCGAAAATGTCTCAAATGTAAATATAAATTTTTAGTTGTTTTATTATTAGATTTCAATTTAGTTTTTACAATTTATGTTTTATTAAATAATGATATCACAATAAAATATGATGCGCCTCGAGAGGTGATGAAAAGTGTATCACTCGGGCGCAAAATATATTTTTAGCTCGGGCGACGTACTTTGAACCCCTCGCTACGCTTCAGGATTTTACTAAAGAATCCTGAACGTAGCGAGGGATTGAAAAAAGCGCCCTCGCCGTATAAATATTATTTTTCTCCCTTAATATAATAATAATAATATGTAGGACAAATTACACATATTGCTCTATATATAATATACTATTGTTTCCCTGATTGATAACCACGGGCTATAAGCCCGTGGTTATCAATCAGGGCTTATTCCTCCTACCCCATTTAGATACCAGATGATACAGCGAGACATATTATATAGATAAACGATGCATAATCTAGTGCCCCCTATTCCGTAGCCCGACTAGTAGTTCAAAGCAAGAATATAAATGTGTGACCGCCTTATACCTACGCTAAGTCTCCACCGCAATAGCCAGGAGGTACTTTATCACCAGAGGGGAAAACATATCCAAGTGCCAAAAAGGTTTTATTCCGTATAAGCATAGAAATTCTAAGGGAGATGCAGCAAACATTCTCCAGATCTATATATGTTAGGGGCGTCGGCGGAATTTGATGACATATTCTTAAGACCTATGGTGATCATTATTTTTAACCTTGTTTTCTGTTTCATTCGAAAGATATTAGATTTAGTGATGTTCTTCATTACTTTAAATAATTAATTACGTACGTAAAGGCTTTAGTGACAACGCATGTGGCATCCCACAGTAGGGAACGACCTTTAGTCCATGGCAATAAGGCTATTACCACCTAAATGCTAATATAATAATAATAATATATAAGACAAATTCAATATATTGTTTTGGTCACAAACTAAGCTTTGACTTGTACTATGTGTACAGAAGCGAACAGAAGCAACTATATAATTCATATTATATTTTATAAACACCCAGACCATGACAAACTGTACACAAAAAACGTACTAATACTCGTATATATTTATACATAGTCTGGCCATAAATACTGTTAAAATTAATATATATATATATATATATATATACTCGTATATTACATTTGAATTTGGAATCTGTAATTTTTATACGATTGTTCATTGAGCTTTTTTATTTTTGGCGCCAATACATTGTACAATAATTTGCGATATTAAAATGGAGTGGGGTGATAAAGAGAACCGAATCGCTGTGATTGCATTACACAAAGTAGGTATGGTGCCAAATGCAGTTTTTAAAACTTTCCATACACTTGGTGTTTGGTTTTGATAATACTCTATGGACGCTAATCTGTGGTCATGTCATGGACGGTCGTTTTTGTTGTGTGAAAGATATGGGGTTTGATTCTAAAATAATTTGTGTTAAAAAGAGGTGAATGTAATTTTATATGGTCTTCTAGTTTATTAGATAGTAAATTAAATTGTGTAGTGTTTCGTTTGCCATATATAGGCGCCTACAAATAATTGTCAGATTTGTCGCGTTGTGTTGTTGATATTCATTATATTACAACGTATTGTCTGAATAGTAATTACGTGGCTTGTCAGTGGTTTTACCAGAAGAACGAAGATATTGCATTCCCTGGGTACCCAGGGGTCTCGTCCTGAAGCTAAGCACGACAGCCATTCCGTATGTTATTTTCAAATTAAGTATTTGCGGTGCGCATCGCATCCGTGGGAGAATCCTGGACGAATTTTGTTTCCCGGCTTCTCGCACACTTGATATTAATCAAACGTTTATGTACCGGGCTATTAATAGGTACAATGAGACCTTCTCTGTTTGTGATAGAAAAAGATCTGGCCGTCCACGTAGTGTTCGTACGAAAAAGATAGTCAAAGCAGTAAGGGAAAGAATTCGAAGGAATTCTTTCCGAAAGCAAAAGATTTTATCTCGGGACATGAAGATAGAGGGGATATAGCACCTAGAACCATGTCACGTATTTTAAAAGATGAATGAACTTGGATCCTATAAGAGGCACTGGTAATTTCTTAATGTATAATTTAAAAAAGAATAGGGTGGTAAAATCGAAATAACTACTGAAGCGTTACGCAAAGGGAGGTCACAGAAAAAACATTGTTTGAGATTGGATCAATGGATGAGATTTTTTTAATAATTGAGCAATATTTTAAACAAACAAAATAACCGTATTTATGCTCAAAGCTCTAAGTAAGCTTCCCAATTAGTCGACAGAGTGCAACGTTGCCATTATCCGACTTCAGTAATGGTTTGGTGGGGTGTTAGCTATGATGGAGTGACTGAGCCATATTTTTGTGAAAAAGGTATTAAAACATCGGTACCAATGTATCAAGATACCATTCTTGAGAAGGTAGTTAAGCCCCTTAACAACACCATGTTCAATAACCAAGTATGGTCTTTCCAACAAGACTCGGCGCCGGGTCATAAAGCTCGGTCCACGCAGTCTTGGTTGGAAGCGAACGTTTCGGACTTCAACAGAGCTGAAGACAGGCCGTCGTCTAGTCCCGATGTTAATCCGCTGGATTATGATTTATGGTCAGTTTTAGAGAGTACGGCTTGCTCTAAACGCCATGATAATTTGGAGGCCCGAAAACAATCCATACGATTGGCAGTGAAGAATTTTCCCATGGAAAGAGTGCATGCTTCTATTGATAACTGGCCTCAACGTTTAAATTTTAATTGTTTGTTTTATGTTGTATTGCAGCCAATGGAGACCACTTCGAATAAGATAGAAGCTTTTTATATTTATGTAATAAACTAACACACTAACACAGTAAAAGTAATAAATGTTATTTGCAATAGATTTTTTTTATATATTTTGCCATGGGTGGGAATCGAACCCACAACCTCCGGATACAACGCCAAAGGCGCAACCACTAGTCTACGGAGGCTGTCATATCATTATATAGTATCTATTATCATTTTGATGTCCTTAACACTTTCATTTTTGTTTTGTTTTTCTTTACAGAATGGAAATATTAAATTTAAATCAAAACAAGTTTGGTTTGATTTGTGGTGGGCTTGGCTTTAAGGTAAAAATGGCAAAATATTTTTTTTATATTGTTACTAAAAAGTTGTTTATTTTTATTTTAAAAAAAAATCTTTATTCATTTAAAGGTAAAAAAAAAAGTTTTTATATATTTATGCAATTAATAAAAAAACATACTAAGGTGGAAATAGATATTTTACTAATTATATATTTTTTTGTATGTTTTTTAAAGAACTTAAGGCAGTTTAGTAGTGATTTGGTAATATATACATTTAATAATTGAACAATATTACAATATTGACGTAAGTTTATTGTTTACATATTATATAACTAAGTTTACTTTCGGGCACTTATTGTCATTACAAACTGTGATTTCATTAACAACTAATAATTCTTGTTAAATTACTTAATATTCAAGAACTATTTGTTTGTGTTTTTCAGTTCACATCCATTCGTTACATTCACACATCCGAATGACGCCATTATTATGATTATCATTATCATTTGCCTCCGATTTACTTTACTAAATGGAAAACCCGTGCAATGGCTGAATTTGCGTATTTTCCGTTACAACCTGGTAAAACATTGACTTATGTATCCGCTATTTAAATTGATTATTTAAAAAAATAATTCAGTAGAGTTTTTTTCGAGAAAAATAAAAAAGTTAAAGAGTCATGCTGTAAAGCATGTTGGCTCTCACCACTCATTTATAGCGTAGAAATTAAGACTTTCGGATTTGGCGACTGAAAGTAAGCCGGCTGAAGTTGCAATACAAGCGCCGAGTTGGTTAAAGCTTAGACTTAAAACCAGGTTCAACCCCAGCATGCACCAAAGAGTTTTTAGTTAACGTATACTTTTCTGGCTGTGCCCGCAGTTTCACTCGCGAAACAAATTTGGACTTGACGCCCTTACAAACGTAGGTAAAAACTACTTTTAATATAAAAAATAATTGAACTCCAACAGGTCAATTATTTTTTATATGTTCGGAATTGTAAGCAAAGTCTTTCTGTTAGGGGGTAATATTTCTTTTGTATTATAATATTAAACAAGATTTTTTTTATTTCGTAAATAATGACACAGAAAGAGTAATAAATGACCGATAAAACTTATTATTTTAATTCTGCGACCAACACTAATCGAGTATTATTGGAAGTGCGAAAGCTTATTTTGTATGGAGACCGCGGAGTTCGCGATTACGAATACAGTGACCTTAAATTTGACATCTACAAGTCTATTCCTTTAAAGGAACCGTTATGGCGAGACTCCATAGCCTGTCCACATCAAATATCTCGAAAACTAGTGGTCTAAATTACTTTTTGAAACTTTTTGGATGAAGAAAGATATTGTTGACCCTATATCCAATAGGATATGAATATTTAATTTCTCAGAAGTTAGTGAACCGATTTCATTGCAAAAAAATAAGATTTGTAGGTACTCAAACATTTTATGATATATTTTTAATAGATGTCCGATTTGAATAAATTAAGTATTTGACAGGTACTGAAACAACCTTGAATACGAAGTGATTATGGGACAAGGATTAATACCGAGGTGCTAATAACGTGGTCCAGTTTCCACCAGCATTTCTATAACTTTTCATTAAAAAAGTAGTTAGCGACATAACTATAATGGTGGTCATGGTATTGCGAACTTTTTTGTAGATATTGATGTGTTCTCTTTTTTTTATAGGAGCGGTATGTGACCTTACATCAGGTGACTGATGGAAAGCAGTATGTCTCTAAAACTGTAGTTATTTAGTTTTGCCATCATTTTTTTTACACCTTAAAATACATTATTTTGTTTCGTAGGGATCCCTAATTTTTCGAAAACAAAATACAGCTCATGTTACTTTTAATAATCTATAGGTAAAGAATAAAAATATTTTAAAGTATTTTTGAGTTTTTTGAGTCAAAGACAAACAAACAAAAAAGATTTCTTCTTTATAATATTGGCGTAGAAGTGTATACTATACTAAATGTTGCTAGAAATATAAAATTTGCACAGTAACTTATTCCATATAGTAAATATGAGGAAGATTTCCACTGTTTGAAATGCAGTTGACGGTTGCTAATATATATATATATATATATATATATATATATATATATATATATAGCTGGTAGAGTATTTTATTTTTTAATAATTAGACGTTGTTAATAGACAAACCGTTTAGTACATACATCTGCCACAGTGTACGAATGCATTTTTGCACCAGGTCGCGATGCTTTGAGCTTAGAAGGCGAAGACGGGATGACATTGAAAAGCTTTACAGAGCTGTCTATCTATGGCATATGCAATAGGTTTAAGATGTTGGTAGTCAATACAACGCTTAAGGCTTCTGCAGAGCATCGAGAGCCGATCCTTCCCAAAGCGCAAACAGTATTCCACGCGAGGCCGAATTTGGGCTTTGTAAATTATTAGCCTAAGCTTAGGTGTGGAGTACCCTTGCACCTTATTTATGGTTCCAAGCCCTTAGATGCTGTTTTGGCAACACTCCCGATGTGGTTTATATCGGAGTATATTTCCTACGACATTAGCTTTTATGATAATTTAGAACAGTTTATGCAAATGTTAGAGGACAATTACCTTTTTTGAATATTTTTTCGTAACGTCATGTTATGTAACTTTCGGTTACTTCCTACTGAATATATATTATTTCAATTATAATTAATGACGCTAATGAATAAATTACGTGCCACTCCTTGTGAGTGCGCGGATCACGTGGAAGCCATTTTTTGAATTCGAAATTGAATTACTAAAAGATAAAACTTTTGGAAGTTTAGCGTTTATTTCATGAAAATAAACTTTAATCAAATATACCAAAATGTATTTTTCTATTATGTATATTCTCTTTATATTATAGTTACGTCATCGTTGTTGTTTTGTTTATAATAAACGAAGTTGCGAGCACAGTTATATACTTAATTAATAAATTAAGTTTGGTTAGTTATTTTTAATAATTTGCTATTTTAAAAAGTTTTTTTTATATAATATAAACTAAATAAAACTAAAATTAGGAACAAAAGGTACCCATGACGCTTGCAATGTTACCACGTTGAATAGCCACGGAAACCTTTTGCCCCAAGAGGAAACTGGATTTAGAGTCTCCAGATTTTACTTTAATCTTTTTACCTAAAAAGGACCCAAAGTTTCAACGATAAATGGGATAAAAATGAACGAAATAGATAAATGGTTGTATTTTCTAATGTTAAATTTAGCGTAAGATTCTGCAGCAAAACAGGCATTGAAGAGCCTGAAGAATACGAGGGAGCGAGAGTATCTACGCATGCCGCATCCCAGAGTAAACATTTCCTGTCTTGCCAAGGAATAAGTGAAATACCGTCAACACTTTTGCTATCATCTGGACTTAGACAAGAAGGTTCAAGAGTAATAATCATAATTATTTTTTACTTAAACCTTTTATCACCTGTGCCTATTTATATTTTTATTATATAATTTTGGGTGTGTGGTGTCCAATAAAATTTAATAAATTATAACTATTCCAAATGTAAAATAAATAGGACCAGTCGATTTTGAAATATTTGATACGGACCGACAGAGACACGAATTACATCATAATAGCTTCTTATTTAAAATTTTCCAAAACTTAAAAAAAAAAATGTTAAAACTATTTACTGACGGATCGAAGACAAGGTCCGGAACAGGTGCAGGGATACATACCACAGATTACGATAGTCATGTAAGTATCGGGCACACTGTAATCTACAGTATTCTAAGTCTGGCTGCAAAGGATCTCCTAGACATGAACTCACGTGAAGAAACCGTCAATCGGAGAATCAAAATAAATAAGAATAATAATAATACAATATATCATCATCATCAAAGGCGCCCGAGACCGCCTAGACTAATCCCATCTCGCCGTAGCCAATGCAATGAGTCTACACCGAACAAGTGGCTAGCTCGTCGCGATGTTTGGATAGATTCAATAACCCATCTATAAACATTTTCACAAATTGGTGTAGTGAAACCGGGACCGACAGCTTAACGTGCTCTCCGAGGCACTGTTAGTGGTGTTGTTAAACTCGGCCACCAGGTATAATAATACATGTAGGATATTTCGCACTTATTTCCCAGGCCTCAAACTAAAATCTAGGCTTGTAATATGTGTATCAGAAACAACGATAATAATATTCTTGCCATAAATATTGTAAAAAAGAAAAAGGGACTCCAAATTATCATGGCGTTTAGAGCAAGCCTCTCTAAAACTGACTATAAATCATAATCCAGCGGATTAAGATCGAGACTAGATGACGGCCAGTCTTTAGCTCTGATGAAGTCTGAAACGTTCGCTTCCAACCAAGACTGCGTGAACCGAGCTTTATCAAGACCGGCGCCGATCTTGCTGGAAGGACCATACTTGGTTATTGAACATGGTGTTGTTAAGGGGCTTAACTACCTTCTCAAAAATAGTATCTTGATATACTTGTGCCAATGTGTTGATACCTTTTTCACAAAAATATGGCTCACTCCTTCATAGCTAACACCTCACCAAACCATCACTGAAGTCGGATAATGCCCACGTTGCACTCTGTCGACTAATTGGGAAGCTTCCTTAGAGCTTTGAGCATAAATACGGTTATTTTCTTTTTTTAAATATTGGTCAATTGTAAAAATTTTCTCATCCGTAAAAAAAATGTTTTCTGTGACCTCTCTTTGCGTACCGCTTCAGTAGTTATTTCGATTTGACCACCCTATTCTTTTTTAATATATCAGTTAAGAAATGACCTGTGCGTCCCTTAAACGCTGAAAGTCCTAAGTCATCTTTTAAAATACGCGACATGGTTCTAGGTGCTATCTTCGAATTCTTTCCCTTACTGCTTTGACCACCTTTTTCGTACGAACACTATGTGGACGGCCAAATCTTTTTCTGTCACAGACAGAGGAGGTCTTAGTGTACCTATTAATATCCCGGTACACAGACATTTGACCAATACCAAGTGTATGGAGAGTTTTAAAAATTGCATTTTCCATACCTACTTTGTGTAATGCCATCACAGCGATTCGGTTCTCTTTATCATCCCACTCCATTTTAATATCGCAAAATATTGTACAATGTATTGGCGCCAAAATGAGAAAATATAATGAACAGTTGTATAAAATGACAGATTCCAAATTCAAATGTAATTTTGATTGTATTTTTAATTGTAACAGCACCCAGACAATGACAAACTGTATAGAAAAAGGTACAAATATGTTGTATTGCCATGGGTGGGTATCGAACCTAAGCCATCAAAAGTGATACAACGCCAAAGGCGAAACCACAAGTCCACTGAGGCGATCACAGAACTAGGCTGGTTTTGGACTTGGACTATGTTAAATTGTTACATAAGGTCGACAGGAACAACAGTTACAGTAAGACAACGTGGGTTGCGACACATACGGAAATTTAAGGTAATGGAATGGCAGATCAACTGCCTAGAAAGGGATCAGAAACTCCTTTTATTGAATCTGAAACATTTATAGGCAAACCTAACAATGAATTATCTGATGACAAACATACCTACGACGTGGTGGCTAACCCAGTAAGGCCTAACACACTCCAAAAAAATTATTTCGAAGGCAATAGGCCAGGAAGATAAGTTCTTGAAATTGCATATGATTGGTCGTCGTGACAATTAATCTTGATAGCTAATTTTAATTATATATTTGTTTGAACATTTTAGAAACTCTGTATATTTTATCACTTTTATTTTTTATAAAACTTATTTAAAAAAATATAACTTACAAAATCCTTTGCTGTAATTCATGTTTAATAGAGAGCCTTCAGCCGTGTCTATACTTTCTTCCACTCCCATTTTATCTGAAAATATTAAAATAATATTAACAAAATACACTCAAAGTAACAAAAAAAAAAAAAAAAATTATTATTAACATATCGTACTAACCTTTTATTATTTATGTCTTAGTCTTATTTATTTTGTTATAAATTTACTAAATAGATAATAAAAAAATAATATCAAAAAAGGCACTCAACCCCAGGGAGTCTATGAGCCTCTATGAATAGGTTTGGTGGTATCGGCCCCCGTCCATTAATAAAATAGATTTAAATAATTTATGTTTTTTAAACAAACGTAAGACACGCGACAATGACTTGCATCGGCTTGCGGCTCCCGTGCGTAACTTGACCCCTGACCGTATGTAAAGTTCTGAATTTCAAAGTATACACTCAGAGCCACAAAATATAAACTTATTTAAAAGAAAAAAAATACTCTAGATATACCATCAGTGTCATAGTTCAGTATATATTTCAAATGCTATGGTGTCTAACAAATTTTTTAAATCAATCATAAAATGACAATATTTCTAAAATTTTATTAACAAACTATTTTCAGATGGTAAAATCATCACTATTTGAAAATGATGTGACTTATTATAATAATAAATACCATCACGGGTGCCTATTTGGCTCCCGAGAACCGTTTAAACGGCCTCAGGGTACCCAGCGGAGGGATTAACCCGACCTAATTTCGCCGATGGTATTCGGAGGCAACACCTAACAAGTGGCGAGCTTGTTGCGGTGGTTATGATGAAATAGCCTCATTGTATAAAGCGGTCACCCATCCCAGGTCGGCTTTGTTGTCATCTGCTTAACCTTGTTATCAGTTGCGCAGTGACTTAACCACTTGGCTGGGGCCGCTTTTTACTTATTATGACCGATATTTATGGCTATCGGCAAGTATGAAGACTATTCGACTACTTGTAAGTATTTGAGACAATCATACATTTTAGTGACCACACCATTAACTATTACCGCTGAAACACGATTGTTAAAGAGTATAGTGTACGTTTTACAGGTCAAAGTCAAAGTCAAAATCATTTATTTCATGTAAATCTTTACAGATATTTATGAATAGTAAAAAAAAATGGCGTTTGGTTAGGCAGCTATACATTAACAAAAAAAACGGCAAATATTTATTATACCTCGATATCAGATGAAATGGAAATCTTAATATGAAAAATACTACCGAACCGAACACACACTACATAATCAACTAGTGTCAGACTAGGTGGTTAGCTGATTCCATTGACCTGTCAATCATTATCTGCCATACAAGGGAGCCATCAAGGCGATCAACTTCACCGACCACATCCACGCCTTAAATATTTAATCTAAATAAAAGGTAATTAACCAATCACATATAAGTAAAGGTATACGGATCGGTATTTTTAAGAGCGAGACACCCCGAAAAGGTTTTTTCCAAGAGAAAAACCTTTTCGGGGTGTCTCGTCAAGAGCAGAGTGAACCCCGAACTAACTAGCCAGACGGAACCCTACCATCGCGTTATTGTTATCCATTTCCCTTTAAATATGATCCAAAAAAATTAACCGGTCAGGGCACACCACTAGGAAGTTTGACTTTCCCTAATACTACCCTTTAAAAAGTGGAATGTCTTACGTTTTCCCTTCATCTTTTAATATTGAGTTTTTTAAGCGAGGCGTGAATAACTTCCTCAAGCAGAAATAGTGTGCTTAACTAATTGTAGCATTAACTATTTCTGGTTGAGAATATTCTTGGACTTTCCATTGCTACTTACCATCAGGTATATATGAAGTCACATGTCATGCTCATAAAGAAAAATAATACTAACGTCAAAGTTACATTTGGGTTCGATTAGTATTTATCGTGGCCGAGTGTACCACAAAGCAATGTACTACGTAGGTACTCAGCTTCGGTAGGTTTTACAATTACTGCTTAGTTTCATGAGGTACAGATGCATCTACTCGTACCATCACATCATTTCGTACGTACTCATCAATCGCTCGATATACCAAGTACATAATAATAATATGTTAATTTCATATTTGTAGTTCGGTGAAATTGGCTAACAAAAAAATTTTGTATCCAAATGTCATGGAGTCTATTATATTCATATAAAAAAAAGCTAATATTGTAGTAGGGTTCTTTAAAAAAACATTTTGTGCTTACCAATAAAATAAGGAATATTGTTGTTTTTTAATAGTTTAATAATAAATAAATATTAACAATATCAATAATTACAATAAATCTACTAATTCAGCTTAACAAAATGTAAATTATATAATACCAAAATTATATTATATTATTTGAAATACAGTAAGCTAAAGTTGATTGTGTTAATTGATCATATTCAAGTAAGTAGAAGTAATACCGAATTATTTGTCATAAATTATATTATTATAACAAAACCTGTAATGAAGTAATCTTACTTATAACAAATCAAATACTTTCACTATAATTTAAGGTTAATAAAAAATTATATTAAATATAGACTTTAAAGCCAGTGACCGTTACTTCCGAAATTGTGCGTCATCCTATATCCTATCAAATATTGTTCCCTTTGCTTAATATTAATATTTAAATTCAACTTATAATCTAATTACGAGATCTAACACGTTTGTTTAAAACGCCATTCCCGTTTTGAACAGAACTATTTATATTCATATCAACATTATTATGTCCGTTAAGTTTCTTGACATCATCTATACTTTTCACAGGATTAATATTTTCAATCTCTTCATTATTACAGTTATTGCATTTTGCGTTTTTTATTGTTTCATCCAGAACGCTTCCATTAGAGAGTCTGTTATTTTTTCTGGCTTTAGATTTTTTGTAACTGTTGTTGTAGAAATTGTAAAAGAGAAATAAGAAGAAAAGAATATTGCAGAAGATAAAGCTTGAAAATTTGATATCGTAATTACATCGAGGGTTGAAGTACGTCACCACATAGTACAGCATCATGAAGCAGAACTGGATCTGAAAATTAAAAAGACATTTTTAAGTTTTATAAGTATTTCATAATTTTTACAGTATTATTCACGTAGCGGAATAGTTAATATAAGGATTATCTATACTTTGATAATATTCCAAAATATCAATTAAAAATATTTTTACTTTATATTCACGGGTCTACAGTGAGAGAAGGGATGTGGAATACTTCGATGGGGATACCAAATCCCGACCCAAAATGGAAAACCAGGAGTGAACTTATTATTATTAATCATATATTATTATATTTTCAAATTCAGAAAGATATAGTTGATTGTATTAATTGACCATATTCAAGTAAGTAGAGGTAATATACAATTGTTTGTCATAATTATATTACTATAACAAAACATGTAATAAATTCAATCTAAAATCTAATTACGAGATCTATCACGTTTGTTAGAATCCAATTACCGTTTTGAACAGAACCATATCAACATTATGTCCGTTAAGTTTCTTAACTTGTGAAAGGTATAAATGATGACTTAATTTTGTGAAAGGTAATGTAAATGTAAATGATGATTTATACCTTTCACAACATTAACATTTTCAATATCTTCATTATTACAGTTATTGCATTTAGCCTTTTTCATTATCTGTGGATTAGCACGTGTCCTAATTGGAAGCAGTATCTTTGAATATTATTATTATCTGGGGCTCGACGCGCGGCAGACATAGAAACCATATTTATCTTGCAGAAATAAACTTTAAGAGCTATTTACGGCATGAAGACCCGGGAATCCCTTCGAGAAATCTTTCCTAAAATTGATATAATGACACTGCCCTCCCAATACATATTTGAGAACTTATTATATGTTAAGAAAAATTACAATATGTTTAATAAAAATGCTGATAGGCATACCCGCAACTTAAGAAATATAAATAAAATTGACATACCAAAATTTAGATTACAAAAAACTAATAAATGTTTTCTAATAAACAGTATTAGGCTATTTAATAAATTACCAAAATCAATTATAGAACTAAATGATATAAAGTAAAAAAAAAAATATAAAGCAAACTTTAATAGCCAAGGCGTATTACAAAGTTAATGATTATATTAATGACAGAGATGTCTGTATTCAGTCCTCTCTGTGTCTGGAATCTCTAAATTAATAGTAACTGTCATATTGTAATAATTAATTATACTTACTATTTTATTTTTATTTTTTATAATAGGTATTTTTTATATATTTTGGATGAGGTAGTTACTACTTTGAAATATTTATGTTAATTGTCTTATTTATTTTAAGTTATTTTGTTAACAGAGTTATATACATGTCCATTTTTTTTACTAGTTGATGTTTACGCAGGCCTTGGATTCAGTTATGTATTTGGCCTTGCAATGTAGTAGTATACGTATCCAGCGGATTTCCTCCCCTTTGAAGGTCATTGCAGTGGTGGCGCATGTGCCGGGTTCTGGTCTGCACCCTAAGGGCCTGGTTGAGCAGGAGGATGACTGACACATACATTACGTCCGTGATCGGGTGCTGCTGAGAGGGCCTTGGATCTCCGCTGGGCACGCATCCTTTGATTGTTATCATATAATAAGCAGAGATCCCGAAAAATATTCTGCTGCTATCAGCCTATGCCGGCGCTGAAATGTTGTGTTCTGTAATCTTGAACTTCTTTCAATATTGTAAGATAGTATATCTGCCATGGGGTGTTCCACGCGTGCTCTTCAGTTGGATGAGAATATATACCACATGCTATACGCATAGGTGTAAGTCAATAACCATGGTCCCCTAATGATACGGTACATGTGAAACACCAGAGTTTTTTACTTGCTGGTACCTTTTTTTCGAGGGTTTCTCTGAGGTGATCGACTTGCGATCAGTGTTTACGCCCTAAAAGATATCTACCTATATTTTGATTACTTTAATATATTATATATATGTATATATATATTTGGGGCGTGGCTATGGTCTGTTGGGTTGGTCGCCTTGGTGGCACTAATGCAGGGCAGTCAATGATTGACAGGTCAATTAAACCAGCTAACCACCTAGTCTTACACTGGTTGGTTATGTAGCGTGTGTTCGGTTGGGTTGTTTTTTTTTCTCCCGCAAGGACAATGGTTTAATAGTTCACGATCTGTTTATTTTTTATTATATTTTCAACATTTGTCTGTGGGGGGAATGGCGACCTGGCCTAGTGCACACATGGACCTTATATATACTTTTTTTTACTTTTCATAAATGCCTGTAAAGGTTTACATGAAATAAAGATTTTTGACTTTGAAAACAGCTATTTTGAATTAGGTCAAGTTACTGACTACAGAATCTAATGATTTACACTTAATTTTATTAGTCAATTACATATTCACGTCACTCGCATATTTATCACGAGGTGTGTTTGTTTTGTTTGTATTGTAATTCCAACAACGATAAAAAATTAAAATAAGATACTTAAACTAAATCACAATAGGATTTCTACATATAAATTAAGCAACTGACATCAAAGAGCCTTTATCATTATTGACAGAAACAATTCCAACAAATCTTCTTTAAAAAAATATATAAATATATATCAGTAAATATTTCTCTGTGTATTAAATATTTAAATAATAAGTCAAATAATAACAAAAATATTTAAATATAAACATAAATATTTTTATACTTTACATTCCACTTCTTCTGATGAAAATAAAACTCAATAGTTAACTATTAAAAAAAAATCTCAAAGGTAAATCAAAGGTAATCTCGAAAATATTTTAAACCCAAACCAATAAAATTTACCCTTTTTCACTCTCAGAGCTAATAAGAGCTATATATAGTGTTAACAAAAAAATTGCGTATAAATTAGTCCAGTAGTTTTAAATTATATGTGTAAAAATAAACGGACAGACTCGAATACTAAAAATGTTAAATTATTCTTCTATACATTGTAGAGTCCTTCTGGCCTATTTTTTTTAAATCAAATATTGTTTATAATCTTACATTTTTTGGTAACCTTATTATTTTTTTGTTTCACATTTGGGTTATCTTATCATCTACAATAAATATATTTATTATAATGGCTTCGTACAATTCTGCGAGGAGGAAGGGGGAAATATACATTTTTCGATTATAGACAAATGCAGTGCCTTAAGGATAATATCCTATGGCCTATGGCCTAAAAACGCCGAAAAAACGAAATGTTAAACGTATTCGTTGTCGCCATATTTTGTTCAACCAATCAACGTTTAATGATTGATTATAATAAGTTTTCAATTTCCAAAATCAAAGTTATAGCTTCCTATCGATATTAGTTCTCCACGAGACCTATTTGTCCTAACTAAATTTTTTACGTTCACCACTTTTCATCTGCGCCTATAAACAATTTTTGTTTATACTTTTAAATATATGGAGGTCTATTAGTTCTATTGAAAATTCCAAGTGAATCGGATTAGTAGTTTTTGAAGTAGACAGCTTGCTCACAGCTCATTATCTGAATGCTTAAACCAGATCCTCGTGGCAATTTTTGTTTGGTATGGTATGTATGCTTATGTATTATATTTATTATATTATATACAGTATTTAAGTATTGTTATGCATCATTGTTAAGATTATATCTATTTCTTTTTTTAAATAATCTGCACCCTAAGCATATTTCACTCTCACAAAGGTTAGCTGGTAGAAAATGTCTAAGGCATTAAGCTCGCCTATGTACAATTTTGTGCAATAAAGAATTTTAAATAAAATAAAATAAACAGGTAAGCAGAAATTAATCCTTATGTCAAAAAATATGTTTCAGAACCTTAAAAATAACGAAAACCTAAATAGATGGCCGTAGCTGCACAACCTTCTACCGGTCTAGAAGTTTCATCCCTACTCCCAGTGGTCAGTGGTCAGATATCACGGGCGGCCAATCAGCGCCCAAACCTATGTTACTTCCTGCCCCCACATTCTGTTTCTTATAACGGAAACGTTAGTTTGCCAAAATAACTAAATCCTTTAAAAATTACATTGAACAATCAGCAACAACAATAACTAAAAAAACATGTACTTTATACCCTCGTGTTATAGGTGTTATACTTTGACAGTTTTTAGCATTCTGTGTCGTGTCCATGGTACATAAATGATTTCGTTATTTTGACAATCTGACGTTACCTTTAAAAGAAACATAATATGGCCGCTGGTGACAGATGAAGAGACGCAAGAAAAGAGTGGTCGAGAAAAGCTAACAAAGAATATAAGTATTTATTTGGTGATAATTGATACTTTGTTCGGAGAACTCCACGTGATGCATAAAATAGTTATTCTTCAGAAGACGCCTTTTTAAGGTACCCATTACTCATGGTAACAATAACTCTAATACATACAATTAAGACCGGCAGAGTGCTCTAACTTTATTATAATGGTTACGAGCTGATGGCCTACAATCAGTTTAAATGTAGATATCGCCGTATGGTTGTGTGTACTCCGGGAAGTAATTGTTCTGGGAAAAGAACATTTTTCTTGTTTGCTACGAGTTAAAACTAACTTACGTACACAAAATACCGAGCGCTGGTTAAATGATCTAGCTTTACTGAACAACGAAGTGGATTATTAAAAAAAAATACTGTGAAGATATGTTATATATAAATAAATACAATAATAAAGTTTAAATACCTACTACATGTCCACTATGTCCAAATTTTACCTCGGTCCAAATGTTCCTATAACATTGGCAGCATTGCCTCTTTGGACTCAAAGTCAAAGTCAAAAATATTTATTTCATGTAAACATTTACAGGTATCTATGCAGTCAAAATAAAATAATATATATTTTGTATAAGGTCTAAGTGTGCGCTTGGTTAGGCTCATCCATACATAAAATAAATACCGAACATATATAATAAATAAACCAAACCGAAAACACACCACATAACCAACCAGTGTAAGACTAGGTGGTTAGCTGGTTCCATTGACCTGCCCATCGTTATCTGCCATGCAAAGGTGCCACCGAGCCGACCAACCTAACATACTATATCTACGCCCCGTGACTGCCAGTGATATGCGTTGCCTGAAATAGTATCCAGACCGAGGATCGCCAGTAGCCTCATTTAGGAGAGCACAGAGTTTATTAACAAAGATCTTGGCCTCAGATCCCCAAACACCAGTGGTCTCCACAGCGAACGGGACAAATGAATATGCAGTCTTTAAATTTTGATATTTTGTATTTTTTGCTTTAGCTGCTGTTTCAGCAGCCGCCCCAGATGAGTTCACGCAAGACTGTAGATGGAAAAAGAAGCAGCAAATGTATCGACACAGGTGACGTCCCGTTTGAGCCTACGGCCTCTCTGCCACGGCACCAGTGTCAAACCATCAGGTCGCTTCCCATCCAATCTACTTAAACCACTGGTGAAGATAATAGGTAGATAAATTTGCAGTGGAAAAGTCTAGACGGGTATCTAATTGTAATATATAACTATTTATTACTTACTACCTATCTATCTATTTATTACTTTACTTTTGCTGTTATTACCTACTGTTGTTGTACATTTACAAAAATATATATTACCTATATTATTCCTGTAAAACAAATGTTATTAAATTTTTATTGAGGGTTATATAAAGTAATAAACCTCCGAGCTACAATAATATTGCGATCTATATATATTAAAGTTATCATGTCGGCTGACTGCCTTACCATCTGCAAGCTAGTGACATATTTCTTCCACCACAGGTACTTTTGGTACTGGGGACCCAGCCCAGCCAGGAAGTAGTACGAGTACATGACCACGTGCACCGCGGAGTTGAGCAGCGCCATGATGGCCCCATCCCCGGCGGCGGCGAACTTCAGGTAGCTCCACGCGTACAGCGCCATCAGACTGTGGTGGTATACGTGGAGGAATGTTATCTGAAAAGTGTTTATGTTACAATAGGATACCTGGCTTTGTATTATAAGGTGACACAATTATTTTCAGATTAAATAAATCAATAAGTGTCACTCGGTTCTCGGTTTTGAGGAAATGCATCATTTCTTGAGATATTTTTACAGTACGGTTACGAAATGGGTAGTTAAATGCAAATTATTTTTTATCGTCATCTGTTTTGTAACCGCATTATTATAGAAACGTCCAATACTGCTGTTAATAACTTTGCAGTAGTCTTGCTATTTTGTAATGTTTTGACTACCGCATCAATATAAAAGTAGCGTTTCAGTTCCTTTGCTGATAGAATTATAAACTACTATTTTGTCATGGTCTGAAATATGGTTATACAATATAATACTATGTGTTATATCATTGTTTCTATCTGTGTGTACTGTAACCCCCTATTTCGAACGCAACAACCTATGGTACTGGCTAGAGAAAGCTAACCATAATCTTCTTAAATACTTTTCGTTATTTAAAGAGTTTGAAGGTTCACGGACATGAAAACGGAGAGAGAGAAATAGTTTGGCATCGCTCGAGATAGGTTATAAATCACATATTAATGTGTTAAATAATATATTATAATTGATTTTGGATGATAAACCAATATAAGAAGTCCAAAATAAAGAATGTTTTATTTGATATTTCCCAAAAGTTAGGTAGGTATTGTAACAGCGGCGAAAAGAGCTGTTACAAATTGGTGGAGGCGCCGGGTAGAGATTAAAAAACCGGGTAAAGATAAAGAAAACCTTAAAATGGATCATAATATAATATATGATGGTGAAGATTGTGTGCGAGTGCATAGTAATGGAAAAAGAAAATAAGGAGAGATGTCAAAATGGGATGTCAAGAAAATACAATTATGAAGGAATTTGTTTTTTTGTATTATTGAAGAAATGTTTTTTTATTATTGAAGGGACAATTACGGATGAAAAAAGGTGGTAATTGTATCAGTGTTCCAGGTCAGTGGTTGATTTTATAAATGGCAGAGATGAATTACTTTTCGGGTAATAATAACGAAGACGTGGAGGAGTTCATCATATCATTTAACGCAGTCGCGGCGTTACATAGATGGGACGATGTTCAGAAGAAAGCGGCGATAAGTTTATATTTAAAAGGTCCAGCGTCAGCGTATTATAACACCATAATTAATGGGTGTACGGAATATGATGAACTGGCTTCGATGATAAAACAGGAGTTTAAATGTCAGATTTCATATGTGGGATTATTTTTTAATTCTAAACAAAAGGACTTATCTTTGTTAGAATATTATTATAGACTTTGTGCTTTGGCGAAAAAAGCTAAAATAGAGGATGACAAAACAATATGTGACACGTTCTTGAAGGGTCTTAATATCGTACATAAAAATTTCTTTGCATATCAAAGCGGATTATCTGTAAATAAAATTAAGGACATTATAATTCAATTCGAAAATGTTCATTCGACAAATAGCAATACAAATTATAATTTGATAAACAGTACGGTGATGCCATCGCAGGGAATTCCGAATTTTTGCGAGTATGGGGATGTTGGTCAACAACAATATAGATATCAAAATGTACCGCAATTTGATAATTTTTTACCTAATACACATAATATATCTACTAACAATCACAGATACAACTTAAGGATGAGGACGAGACCACCATATACCAGATTCGCGCATCCTATACAAAACCCATATGTGCAACATCGTGAGCGTATATGGAACAATAGGAGTGCACCCAGTGGAGTTAGTGGACAAAATGTCACTAGTGTTGTGCTCAATAGTGAATATGGACAGGTGGACGATGTGGTGAATTTGGAGCAAAATGTAATCACCCCCATATCAACTTCTTCAGGTCAGTGCAATTTTTCACCAATTTGTATACAAGAAAATTCAGTCAGTTTAGCAATAGAAAATAACGAACCTTTGGTTAATGTTAGGAAAGATAATGATAATTTTAAAGTAGAGGATAATGAAGCAAAAACAATGGTTATTGAAGAGGTTAGAGATTTTGAAAATAAAGTTAATATAGAGCCGATTGTGGTACAGGAAGAAGATAACCAAGAGATTTTAAATAAGGAAGAAGTTAATTTTATAGATGTTGAAGTTGCAGGAGGCCAACAGTTAAATATAGTATTAATTAAAGATTTAGCGGGTGAGGTCCCCATTAGCGAGTCTAGCAAAAACGTATTAATTAATAATATAGATAGTAGTAGAGTTTATATAAAAGAAGGTGTTGAGAAGAAGCGCTATGACGGTTTACTACATGTAGGGTATAAGGTAGGTTTAGAGTATACAAATAAAATTTTATGTAATAAAATGATTGGAGTACAAAGTCCATTACATATAAAGAAACGTGAGATGAAGCGTAAAATTGAAAATAAATGTGTTAATAGTGTATATATGTTAGGTTTTAATAATAAAAAGAAAACAAAATGGAAATACAAAAAGAAATTTTAGTGTTATTAGAATGTTATTTAATTATACTTTCTATGTATCTACTTATATTTTTTGTAGGTAATAATAGTTAAAATATGTATATATATATATATAAAAAATGCTTAGTTTATAGAATTTTATAAAAAAAGATATAAAAAAAGGATAAATTATAAAAAATATTATCCTAGGATAAAAAAATTGTTTAATAGAAATAAATAATTGTTTAAAATACTCGTAGATTACGAGTATAAGGTTGTTTATGTCTTATAAACTCGAGTTATAGTCTTGTTTAATTTTTAATTGTATTATTATTGTGTTTTTTTTAATGTGTGTTTAATGTTTTTTCATGCGAACGAGAGGAAAAAAATCGTGCTGTCGTTTCGAGCAGCATAACATAGTGATGAAGAGAGAAAATTGACAAGGGAGCATGCTAGATGGCAGTTAGAGATGGGTGTCTGGTAGATGATGTTTTGTGATAGAAAAAGATGCAAAGCAAAAGTTAAGTACAGAGTTTGATAGGTATTTAGCAAAGACATGTGTTTGATGGCGTGATATTATTTTTGTATTGGAAATAGAGGTGTATCTTATTGAATAGGATTTATGCATGATAATAATATTAATGTTGTATGATTTTTAATGAAAAAATATTGTTGGTAATTGGAGATTTTATTCTGTGTTTACAATATGATGCTGTACACATTTGTTAGTTTCAGATACTTAATGGACAATACAGGGACTCATGATGACAAGTGGCAGTGTGATGTGTGTAAAGAAAGAGATGTGATCGATTTTATGTTGGAATCATAGACTGATTTAGTTTTTCAATTAATAGAGTTCTAATAATATTTGTATTTTATTTGCTTTGTTAAAGTCTATGATATAATGTTTAAATATTAGGGTTTTAGTGTTAAAGTCATTAGCGTTGCTTTCGTTTTACTTGTACTTTGCAAGATAGTCAATTCAAATCACTACAAGTTTAACTATCGAGATGACGAGGATGCTATACGTATTTTTCTATTGGGGTTTTTAGTATAGTAAATTCATTTCAATGATACTATTTGGTTAATTGATTAATGAAGTGAAAACCGAGTTGTTTGACTGAGTGCATTGAGTTGAATGGTACAAGACAGACCTGCCTCGTTATAACGATAGAAGTGATTAGGGTAGTTAATAAGACTAGTCCCCATGTAGGAAAACAAATTAATATGTGACGCGGTTAGATATAGTTTTTGAAGTCAAATAATCATTTCCTTGGACCTGATATATATTTTTGTCATTTGCGTTCGCTTTTCTTATTTATTTCTAGTAATTCAATGGATATTCTTGACAAAATATTTAATGGAAGATTCTCTCAAGAAGTACCAATTGAATCTTTTAGGGAGGGGATGAATGTAACCCCCTATTTCGAACGCAACAACCTATGGTACTGGCTAGAGAAAGCTAACCATAATCTTCTTAAATACTTTTCGTTATTTAAAGAGTTTGAAGGTTCACGGACATGAAAACGGAGAGAGAGAAATAGTTTGGCATCGCTCGAGATAGGTTATAAATCACATATCAATTTGTATTAAATAATATACTATAATTTATTTTGGATGATAAACCAATATAAGAAGTCCAAAATAAAGAATGTTTTATTTGATATTTCCCAAAAGTTAGGTAGGTATTGTAACAGCGGCGAAAAGAGCTGTTACAGTACACACAGTACAAAGCTAGAACTTATTTTGTGACCAGGGCTATATGGCTCTTTCATATATATATTTGTAGCTTCTTTATGATACAGTTAGGAAGAAGGTTTAGCCTGATTTTCGCACGCCTTAGTTTGACAATGTCATCCAATGATAGACACCAATAAGCGAAATAAGTTATGCTACTGTGATTTGTTGTTCATTAAAAATGAGTTTTCCATAGTAAAACAAATATAATCTGGTAGTGTGACATGTCTTTGTGAATTCATAATGACAACGTTATAGCTAATGCAAATAAGTCGCGACGCCAAGCCGCTGCAAATACATCTTTTACGTCTGTTCGTGCATCACCAAAATCACATTTTACTATTTCGATATTATATTTTGACACTTTAGTAAAATCCCCGGAACACTCATTGAGAACTATTTGTTTGCTCGCCTCATATATATCTCCATCATCAGTCCGCTGCATACAGAAGTCCTAATCATTCAAGTCAATATATTAACCTATTTCTAGTAATGACATCATAAGTCGATATCTTTATGAGTAGTCTGAGAAACCCCTATTGCTGCGGCCACACGGGAAACGTCAATGCCCACAATCGTGATAATTATTGCATTGTTTTTTAACGCCATAATTCTGTTGCTACACCAACGTTTAACGTCCAACATAACGGCGTTTCCCGTTAGTGTGGCCCCAGCACTGGGAGCACCAGAAAAGAGCAGGGAACACAGCAATTAGATAGATATCCAACAACCCGGAAGTTTACTATAGTTCGACCCATACTTCGAGGTAAGGTTTACCAATAACCTATTCTACACATGATTCCTAACTTAAAATTACTTATTTTTATTGTCCAGGCATACACAGTTAATGATAAAAATGTATGTTGTCAGCAATTGCAAGTGGAATTGCAAGTGGAATTGAAGTTTGCAAGTGGCGATCCAGTGGCCGGAATTAATGAATAAGACATACAGATGGTATGCCACCCAAGAGAAGGCGCGCTGGTCGAGAAGGGGGATAACCTCATATGCCTTTTTATTATGAAGGACATTACACTGATTGCTCTGGTCACAAACTAAGCTCTAACAGCAAATAATAGTACAAGTAGCTCTAAGGTTGTATTATGCGTATGTGTGCTAGAAGCTACGATACTAATACCAGTTATGTTTGAGTTTGTATGAGACAATTGAATATTAGTGAATTGGATGAATGAATTATAAATTACAATATTATGTATTACAAGCTGTATATCTATAGTTTACTGATAAATGATCGCAATGAATAAGAGTTAAAAAGCCGTGACCTGCTGCATGGTGCACTGTAGAGACTTAGTTGATGGATGCGAGAGAAACCGGCGTCAAGTGTGTTGAGCTAATAGAAACCACTACATGGGATGTGTGTGCAAATGTTTTCCATCGTGACGTTAGGACAATACACAAAACCTGCTATGTTATTGTTACTTGTTTAATTGTGGCATAAAAAAGTTATAGCCTTGTTATTGACAGTGGCCGAGAAAAATATAAGTAGGTATATGCATTTTTTTAATAATATATCTTATTTATAAAAACTTTATTAATGTATTTGGACCACATTCATGGACTTCGCAGGTCTGATTACTATTAAGTAGATTAAAGGATATATGCTGTGTTCTAATAAAAAAGACATAATTTTAACTAATACTAAATAAAGATTTTACGAATAAGGGTGTAAAACTATATTTTTTTAATAGCAAGAGTTTCACATTCATCTATATTGGAAAAGAGGGTAGGATATTAAATTAAGCCAATAAAGTCTAAAGATATTACAAAAACTGACGATTTATAAAATGAAACATTATTTCTAATACCTTTTTTTTTAAGTAAATATAAATGCTCATTAAAAGGAATCAGGCGCTTGTTAAGAAGCACTTCCATGGCCTACTATACTATACTCGTACAAGCAAACTATCAAAATAGCCGTGTCTCTCAAGATAGGCGCCCCAATTTATCGACCTCATTACTGCATTTATGGAACTGCACTCAGTAATCACACCTTTTAGACCCTATGGATAACCCAGTATCCTGTGAGCTGGACGTATACCCAGATACTTTTACATGAATAATAATATAGCTAGCAGTCGCAAGCTTGTACGAATGTACTGTGATGAGATTATTAGATAAAAATAATAGATACATTATAGACAGAGTGACCAAAATTCCATGGTGATCCTATATGGTCAAATATAGAGTCATTAATTAGTTTACTTTTTACCTGTTTATCTTTTTTTCTGATGACAAAGAATACTGTATCCAGTAGTTCTGTGAGTTTTCCAAAGGCATACCACCAACCAAGACTAAGAAGCTGAAAAAGGAAATAAAATATAACACATGTCAGTAAGAGGTGGTAGCTTAGACCCACACTTTTCATCGAAAATTAATTTTCCCATAGGTCTTTGAATAGGTCCCAAAATTGTATTTATAGATAGAGATTAAAACAAACTTTTGGGACCAACGGCAGGTCACAAGTAATCATTAAACTTTTCATTTTCATATTTGGATTTCATTTTTAATGGCGCCTGATTTAAAATAAATCTCTCTTTTGATTTTGTTTTCGCACCTATCCCCAGGAACTTTTCTCACATTCTTCATTTGAGGATCTCAATGAACTGTCAAAGTTATGTATAGTACCTATAGTGCATTTCACGAAAGAATTCCCGCGGAACAAAAAAAAAAATTAGTAAACGAAAGGTACTTATGATTTAAAACTAATTTACATAGTTAAATCAATTTTATTTAATAAATCGAATTCTACGTAAAATTATTTTTAGGGGGTCTTAAAAATGAGGTTACTAACATTCCGTCGCGCGACGGAAGCGCAATCAAAGGATACCCTTTTGTGAAACGAACTTTACTCCCGGACCAATCTCCAAACCATCCTTTAGTAGTGAAAGTTTTTAACAGAAATGTATTTATTAACAAAATTTTGAGTGAAGGGAACGTAAAGTATAGTAAAGGCATGGTAGCAAAAAGTGTTCCCATTTTTTTTTTTGTGGCATTGCCTCGCGTAAATTTTTGACAAAAGATTATGTACAGCAGAGTCCTATCAATGGCTAGACTAATATTTATATAAAATATATTAATATAATTAAACAAAATCAATACTCACAGCTACATCAGTGCTGGTCTTTGGATAATTACATCCAGCATATATTAATCCAGGCGCAAATAGATTTAACGTTAACGCCTGAAATTACGAAAAGTTTTCATTAAAATAATAACCGTGAGTCATCAGTGTTACCAAAGGATTTTTTTGGATTTTATTTTTTATACCAATTATTGCCACCCGAACAGTATTTAGATTAAAAAATGAAAAATGATGTTGTAGCAATTACTGTTGGGGTTACTCAGCACAATGATTCCCTTTCCATAGATGAGGAAATCCACTATATCGCTGTATTTTACAATACTTCATATTTTATAACGAAGGCCCTAATGACTCGCGACCGGTTCAAAGGTTTGGGTAACCGGTGTAACTACATCTTCTAAAATAAAATTCAGGTGCTTATTAGACTTACCTTTACAACAGAATTTGGTAAGTTCTGTTGTTATAATAGTACATACCCTATTACTATACTTTAACAATTTGATATAAAAATTTTTTATTCAGCTATTCTCCGAAAAATAACTATTGTTTCACTTTTAATATTTACTAATATAATTATCCTTAATTTACGTTACGTAATTTTTGTGTGAAATAAATAAGTTTCATAAATTTTATATACATTTACATATGAATATTTACATGATAAGGCGGGGACGACCCAGATGAATGTTCACTGTTCAAATCGAGGACATTCTCAAAAAAAATGAGATCCGCAGGGGATCCCCAGAGAGTTGTGCTTTTTAATATATTTATTGGAGTACGTCATGTGACTGTATCTACCATGAATGAACTCTGTTAACAATTCTATTGGTTAAGTAATTTAAATGTTCATATTTTTGTACTTGGTAAGAAAATCAGCTATGGAAGAGCGAGGTCATTTGACACAAGTGTTAATTTACTTAAAAAATAACCTCAATCACAGTAAAGAAATGTATTTTTTGGAAAGAAATAAAAAAAATATTTTATTTTTATGAATGAGATCGATCAATACATTGATCGGTCCTACTATGCAGGCTAAATAATGGGCGGCGACAGAATCAATTGAAATCAACAACCCGTTTCGTAGCCGCACCCTGAAAGAAGACTACCACCTCAACAATAAATCGATGCAGTAGTCTCCTGGAAATCGGTTCAAGGTTTTTGCATCTATATGGGTGGTAACAAGGCCGCTCGGACGGCCTAGCAAAGTTATAGAGACCTTTCTCCCACCTAAATAATGAATGTTGGGTGTAAAGGAAACGGGAAGATCGTTTTAGGTGCCTATCCCCGTGGAAAAAACGGCGTGACTATTTTAGTTAGTTTTAGTTTACATATGAACAGTACATGTTTCCGTCAATAAGTTCTGTCAGAAATGTATGGTATATACTGTAGGTAAAAATATCTCTTCACGACTCTCACCTTATAACATAAATAAACAGACAAAATAACTTGAAAGGCATTGTAATACATAATTACTCCATCCAGCTTGGCTGGGGGCCTGTTCTTCATCACCTTAGGCCCCACCCTCACAAACACCAGATAAGCGATGACTATCGCAATTATGAGCTCTGGGCTGGACATCATGAACCACGCGTCCACCGTGGCGCCTGAAACAGTTGGCATCACGGAATCAATCATTGTGGAATCAACTATTATTAAGATTTAAAATTATTTTACGTAAGTCACCTATTCATGAAAAGCCAATGTATTAAAAAAATGTTCCAATAAATAACCTTAGTTCGTTATACACATATTAGAGTCCTAGGAACTAGTAGTGGTCTGTTGGGTTATTATAATAATTAATAATGTATAAGAACCGACTTCACAACTATAAATAACGAGGATTCCAATCTGTCTCCTGAAAATCAAGACCACACATAATACACCACCTATAGGAATATACGGGGTGATTTTGATCAGCAGAACCTCGTATTTGGCCAAAGTATATCCTTTATGAAGGTAGGCAGTTCAATGGGACTATTCTAGTTTACAGTAACTAGAATAGTCCACTGAATGACATATTATAGTTAGGTAGCTGGCTATGTCTATACCTACCGCAGCTCACTAACTTTATATCAAAAGGTATCACATAATAATGCTATTTACTATCCTACTGAATTGTATAGATATTGGATCAGTAGTTTAGAAACAGTCAGATAGACGATATAATGAAGGTACTAACATTTGCCAACTTTGAGCGCGTCCAGGTAACCATCGATTTTCTGTACATTGGACATTGTTGAGGATGTTTTGATTCCTGAAACAATGAATAAACATTCAAATTATTATATTGATATTTAATCAAATATAAGATAAAGACATTTGTAAAGTATTATTACATTTGAAAAGAAACAGATTTGAATATATTTTCAGGAAATTACCATTAAAAGGGATGGCTTCGAGAATGTCAAACATTTTTATGTCATCAAACAAACGGAGATGCGTATCATGTGTTTCGTCGTATATAGGTATATATATATATATAATAGACATCAACTACTACTATTATAGGTTGTTAAAACCTTCAAATTAAATTGAATTATTTACACGTAAATCTTTACAGATTATGAAAAGTAAAAAAAAAGTTTGAACAATGAGGTCTAGAGTGCGTTTGCTTAAACTTATAATTATTTATATAAAGTTACTATTTTTAAAATACATAATAAGACCTTTTTAAATATAGGTAAACCGAAACCATTTTCTTTTTATTATATGTTTATATTAAGTACCATCACGGTGCCTTACTATTAATTGATATTTTAGGATTATATATTGTATACAATATGGTGTCTGCAACTTCGTGTACATGTTATTTATTATAAACAAAAAAAAACGCCACATAATTATAGAGACTATATCTTCCAGTGCTTTTATTGCAAAAATATTTAATGTTACACGTTATTACACGGAAGGTTTATTATATTATTATTTAATCAGGAACATTCTCAATAGTTAGTAATGTAACATCATTAGTTAGAAGTAAAAAAAACATCCGTAATTTAGTTATAATTAATATTAGGTTTTTATTTCTTATTATTATTTTATTTAAAATACTTTTATCCTTGTGTATAATAAAATGATTTCTGGGTGTATTCATTGGGCTATAGGCTGGTTAATCTGTATTGTTAACTGTTTTAAGTATTAAGTGTTTTGTTTAAAGGTCGTTGTACTACCAATAATAAAATAAATATATGAGGTGATAGGCCACCAAATTATTCTATTGTTTTTTATTTATTTTTAGTTTTTTAAAGGATTATCTATCGTCTTGTTGATTAAAAAACATTTAAAATACAATATTTCTTAAAATTAACTGTTATCGTTAAATTATTAAACATTAATGCAAAGGCATGTTGGTAAAAGGTAAGAATATATTTCTAACGTGTTGTCCCCTGTACATAATGTACGAACAAATACAATGTAACAGTTGACTTGGAAATGCGAAATGTGACGAAGATTTATCGACATTGGTCACACATTACGGTGACACAAAAGTTGTCGACTAACCCATTGACGGTCAATGTCGGCCAAGTACGTACAGTTAGCAGCAAACTGCGTTTATATATCATAATAATGTTGTAAAGTAATCATATACATGGTGGCCGAGTTGGTTAGACCTTGGACTTAAAAATATTTGGGTCCCTGGTTCGGATCTCGGTGTATACCAATGAGTTTTTAATTAAAAAAAATACATTTGTTTGATAACACCACTATAGTGCCTCGGAGAGCACTTTAGTCTGTCGATCGCAGTTTCACTATACCAACTTGTGAAACTGTTTAGAGATAGGTTATTAAGTCTATTCAAAACATCGTGACGAGCTAGCCACTTGTTCGGTGTAAACTCATACCATCAGCTACGATGAGGTAGGATTAAAACCCCTCCACTGGGTACCCTGGGGCCGTCTAGTCGGTCTCGGGCACCGTAAGGCACCTGTGATGATATGTGTATGTGCAATTGCCATCATTAAAAAAGTTGACGATGGAATTTATTACTGACGGATCAATGTGCTCGTACCTATTGTATTTTATGTAATTTTAGTCTTACAATAAATAAGTTAGACTTAATTAATATATACAATTTAACATAATGATACTTATAAACCAAGTCTGCTATCAATGTACTTACTTACTACATATTATTCATAATTAATATTATATTTTTACTTCATTATAATAAGCAAAGATAATTATTTCGAACTCACTTCTGTGCTATAAATGCAATTGTTATGATTGCAATGAGGAATAAATAAGCAACCTAACAAAGAAAACCTAACCCCAACCTAAGCCGAGGATTCTTGTCCTAGAATTTTAACCACTTTCGCCGATGACTGTCCAAGTAAAGGCCCTTTCACACGACACAATATAACCGTGACCGATCATCTCATTCAAGTGCATTAAAGTGTTGTCCAGCTGAAACGGGGAAATTTATCATTTCTTATTTGAATTGCGACGTTCTATACAATATATTACATTCAAGTACTGACTGTGACATATATGAGAATCATATAAGGTTATATATATATATATATAGGCCGAACGACTTATCGTCGCCCAGCCGAATAAATATACTAAAGCTAAGGAATATTTAATTCGGACAATAACTTTCTTTCGGGTCCACGGAGGTTTTTTTAGAAATAAAAATAAGGGGGCGAAGGGAGGAAAAATTGAATGAAATTTAATATATCAGTAATGGAAGAATCATCAGGAGTGAATCGATTCATTTTTTTAAATAAATCGAGAGGTATTTCACATTTTTTGAAATTTCGACAAGGAGCGGGTGAAAGTGTAAACAAATTTAGAAGTGGTTTACATATGGGATGGTCGGTACTATATATAACCAGTATGAAAATCTGAATATAAAATCTTCTTACAACACTATTAGACAATTTTATTATTTTAATATAGGAAGGCGGGGGATTATATACATGACACATTTCTTCAATATTATCACGGGAAATGAATACATAGGTATCTATACAAATTCGTACGGGTGAACTAGTATTATATTGTTAGGTACTGTAACCCCTACTATTTGGAACGCAACCATGGTAATGGCTGAAGAGGGCCATAGTATTCTTAAATAAATCTCCTAATTTAAATGATTTAAAGGTCCACGGACATGTGTTAGGGATAAAGCAGTGAATGGCTGCAGTAATATAATTATTTTAAATATATTAGTCAAAGCATATTAATTTGTAGTGAATAATATATAATAAAAGATTTTGGATGGTAATTCAATAAAATAAGTCCAAATATATAACGAGTTTTAGTTTTATACCCGATTAGGTATGTAGGTATTGTAATGGTCACGAAAACGGTTATGCCAACATACTTTTTTTAGGGTTCTTTCCTTCCAATTCCGGCCTTTTTTCTATATGTTAATCTGGGGCTAATTAGAGGTTGAAAAATTATATAAAAACTTGTCTATTTTTTTTTAATTCAGAGTAAGTATAATAAAACTAATTTCGGGTTGTATAATAACGCCATTGTGAGTGTCGACCTCTTGAACTCCGCCAATTTATTCTTTTTGAATAATATACTCACATTGCGCCAACACTGGAGTCAGGCATGGACTTAGTCACCAACACCGGAGTCAGGCATGGACTCAGTCACCTACGGTACTCATATTGTGTATAGCGTTTGTTTTATGACTACAAACGATAATTAAATTGCTTTAAATAGTAATAAAATATTTTATTGTAGATGAGGACGAAGGTATAGATATGTCTACCCAAACACCTCTTGTTGCAGCCTATAAGGCTGTAAACTTAACTATAAGTATAACTTCAAGTTATATAACGGTGGCTTAAGACCCAACAAGCAGTATACATGTTGTATAAATGTTTCCTTAAATGAAAAACCACCTTTACCTTTATAGTCGAATATTTAAAAACCAATTTACGTAGAGTTATTAATTGGACTAACACTAACAGCTGTTTTTGAAACTACATAGGAAAAATATGTGTATCATAAGAAAGAGTGGGTTGGCTTAAATTAGAATACGGTTTACGTAGATTTTACGCCTCGAAAATGTTCGTAAGAGAAATTACGTCAGCGAATAATAATAACAATGAAAATAATTATGGCTAATCCCAATGAAATAACCAAATTTTGATTCTTAGAAAAAGATGCTGGTGGTTAAAATAAAAAAATATATTAAAATACACTTTTTAACAAAGGCAGAATCGGGAGTCAAAACCACTAAAAAGTAAAAAAACTTCCTAATCCAATCTAACAATTAAAACCAATATAAACAAATATAAAAAAAACAATTATTTTGTTGGTATTGTTAGACAGATGCAAAAACCGTCAAGTGACCTAGTATTTTTTTGGTTTCAGACTACTTCATCGATTTATTGTCAAGGTTTCCTTTTAGGATACGATTACGAAATGAGCTGTTTGACTGTAAAAGAGCGAGCATACTAGTCTTCTAATGCAAATTCGTATTTCATAACCGCAACAGTTAGCCGGCATGGTGTGAGCGACCAAAGCTGATAAACAACAATGTATTAGTAGACTGCATTCATGGAATTTGTAGGTCTGTTTACCGCCAGGAATATAAAGAAATCAATCATATCTGCTGCATTGGTTGAGGCATGTTAAACAGTTTCGTAACCGCACTCGGAAAAGCACTCAAAAGACAACAATTAACTTGTTGTCTTTTAGTGCTTTTCCGAGATCATAAAATATTCAGTAATATACTGAAGTTATTCAGATCCTTCATCTGTAATTTGTCTTTGTAAAATCCTCCGTATTTGCGAGGTTGGCGTTGTCTGGAAGTCTCACGCATGGAAAATTATATTAGTACGTTTTACCATACCAGTACAATTTACCATATTATATTATGTATTTGTATAGTACTGGCACACATAGTACAAGCCTAGAGCTTAGTCCGTGACCAGGGCAATGTGTGTATAATGTCCTACATATAATACGCTTATATATAAGCTTATTTTGTCTTTATTTGTGTGTTCTTTGTAGTATGTTTTATATAAAAATAGAGTTCCCAGTTACTTAACAGTGAAAACTGATCAATAACTTTTAAGTTACTTTATAAGAAAATATGTATTTGTATTAAACAGATGATAGTTTTATGGAAATAAATAAATAAATAATTATTAAATTTATGAAGAATTACGTTTATTGTTAATAAATAATTAACAAAATTACAAGCAATAACATAATATAAATTAACCTAGCAAAACAAACTAAATCATAAAAGACAATTAAATAAATAAACCCTATATAAAAATAAAATGTATATTAAACCGACTTACAAAATAAAATAAAATATTTCTTTTTTATTGTTAAAAGAAAGGCTCTATTCAATAAGCTAAACGTAACGAGTTCTGTCTACGGTAACAAAAAGCCTGAATTGATAGTAGCCGTAAATGTTTCATGTTGGTAGGCTACTAGTGCAGGTATTGCGGGGACACTGCGGTAAGTCTAGATCTAGGCTTCATTTGCATGACCGTATCAGGAACTGGTAAAATTTAATATTATGGGCTATATATATAGTGTGTAGTGTAAATTTAAGTAATGCCTGAAAAGGTTACTATAATTGTCGAACAAAATCGAACACGCCTACGCAGTTTTTTTTAAATAAGTAGGTAATATATAAAGTTGAAACTTTTAAATACTTATACAGTTTTCGTTCGATATAGAAGTTTTAAATTTAACTCCTAAATTTTTTCCTAAATATCGGTCCGTAAACCTGCACTGCAAACCGTTTTATTATACCTACTGATTTGTTACCTAAAACAATTTATGTCTCCTACTCTATATATAAAATTTTGACTTAGACCCTTTTTAACTGAACCCAAAATAATATTTTGAAACTTTTTTATTTAAATGTGAGTCTTTACACTCATATGTGCAAACTTTATGTGATACATAGATAACATACATATACATAGATAACTATAAAAAATAAGTAAATCGGTTTAATATTTCCCGAGATATTCGAGATATATTCGTTGCTTTTGGTACACATAAATAAAAAGTGGCCCCAGCCTAGTGGTTAAGTCACTGCGCAACTGATAACAAGGTTAAGCAGATGACAACAAGGCCGGCCTGGGATGGGTGACCGCTTTATACAACGAGGCTATTTCATCATAAACACCGCAAAAAGCTCGCCACTTGTTAGGTGTAACCTCCGAATACCATCGGCGAAATGAGGATGGGTTAATCTCTCCGCTGGGTACCCTGACGCCGTTTAAACGGTTCTCGAGAGCCAAATAGGCACCCGTGATGGTATTTATTATTATGTATTTATAAAAAAAATACCCAATAGTAGGTAACAAGATATAAAACTAGAATAGCCTATACCTAAAGGATACCTAAAATTATTAGGTAAACCTATTCACTTTCAAATGAGTCGACGGATTCCTATAGAATTTGAATATGTATCAATCACTGTTCACTGTTAAAAAATAAATTACCATAAGCTATAAGAAATGAACTACGATTAGAATAGGTTCAGTCACATAATTGCTGGATACACGTGTCATTAACTTTTGATGAGCGTTAATTGTTGAGACTATATACATTGATGAATTCTATTGACCATTGTGGGCATTTGTTATTTTGCGAATAAATGAAATGTTTAACTAACAGCCAACGTCCAGTTATAATTATAATGACATCACTGTTTTGTAATAAAGTTTCAGTAAATATTCTCAAACCCTACGCTAGTATTTTACGGACTAACATAGCTTATCATCAAGAAGATACAGAGTCGTAGCCCATACCATCATGCTCAATGAAAGTAAAATACACTTACCTTTTTGTTATTTCTGTTTGATTTTGGTATTTAAATTGCAAGAGTCTTGATCATGCTAAAATCGTAATAGTTTGCCAGCCGATATAAAGTAGTTGGGGGCACTTGGAAGCACGCGTTATTCGACACCCGGCTAGGCTCGTACTGCGGCTCTGGGCTATCGATCCCCAAACATTTTTATATAGAGAAGTTGCTAAGACACGCGAACTTAGGCAAAGATGCCTGACTATCAGACCTAGGTATTTTAAACACACTTGTTTTATTGTAAAATTAATTTTAAGTTATTAAAAAAATATTGACATAAGTTTACATGTTGTAATATTGACGCATGTCGTAGGTACCTTGCCTATATTTTTGTTTATTTAAATATTTTTTATAGTTAAATTTAAAGCTTTTAGTGTGTTTGTTAAAAATACTTACTTTGCTCAGCTACTTTGTTAATTTTATTTGACTATCAAAATGACACTTTAATAGTCACGTGAGAAGTTGTAGGTAGGTATAAAAGATAGGCCCAAGAGACCGGCAATGCGGCAGTCAAAATAATATAAATCAGCTAACCACCTAGTCTTACCTGCACCATTACTATTGTCATAGATGGAGCAGGTAAACACCAAAGATTTATTTTATATGAACAAGATGCATTATTAGGCTTTAGTGGGTTTTGATGTAAAATGTATTCTATAAATAAAGTAAATATCATCACGGATGCCTTACGGCGCCCGAGACCGCCTAGACGGCCTCACGGTCGCCAGCGGAGGGGTTTTTAATCCCACCTCATCGTAGCCGATGGTATGAGTATACAGCGAACAAGTGGCTAGCTCGTCGCGATGTTTGGATAGACTCAATAACCCATCTATAAAAAATTTCACAAGTTAGTATAGTGAAACTGGAATCAACAGCTTGACGTGCTTTGCGAGGCACTATAGTTGTGTTGTTAAATAAATGTATATACATATTTTTTAGATTAAAAACTCATTGGTACACACCGGGGTTTGAGTCAGTTTTTTTAAGTCAAAGGTCTAACCAACTCAGGCACCACGTATATAAAATATATATAAATTGTAAAAAAATATATAAAATAATATATAAATATAATATATTTATATATATAAATATATAATTTAGTACATAAATTATATCTCTTCTGAAGACCTTCCTCCTATATCACCCAATTCACAGAAAGATTGGGATCATCCTATTATAAAAAATATATATAATTCTTTACCTAGATTTTCAATAATTGAAGAGGCTCGCCTTCGAGCATCTTGTATGAGTGAGGCTGCTGCCTGGTTGCGTGCTATACCTTCCCCTTATACGGGCACCCTGCTAGATGCTAACTCACTCCGCATAGCAGTAGCTTTAAGACTGGGCTGCAAAGTCTCCAGTCAATATAACTGCATATGTGGCGATATTGCAGACGAACTAGGTCGCCATGTTCTATGCTGCCAAAAAAGTGCTGGCAGGATCCCTAGACATTATGCGATTAATGATATCCTATCTAGGACGATCACATCTGCTAATATCCCCTGCATCCTCAAACCCTCGGGGATAGTTAGATCAGATGGTAAATGTCCGGATGGGATGTCATTGATTCCATTTTAACAAGGTCGTGCACTGGTTTGGGATGCCACATGTGTTGACACACTCTGTGCATCGCACATTACAACCACCCACAAATAATCAGGAGCTGCTGCAGAATTAGTCGCACGGTCTAAACGCAACAAGTACGCGGAGATCATAATCAATCATCATTTCATTTCATTTGCAATACTTACCTGGTAGGACATGCTGAATATTTTTGTTTTTATGTAACACCTTTTTGTACATAAAAAATGTTCTTGCAAATAAACTATTTTATTATTATTATTAATAGAAACGATGGGCCCGTGGTCTGAGGACGCCCTGGCATTCTCCCGCGAGCTTAGTGATAAGCTCCGTTTAGTGACGGGTGAACCTTTGAGTAAGGAGTACTTCATTCAAAGGGTCAGCCTCGCTGTGCAACGGGGGAATGCAGCGAGTCTCCTCGGAACACTGTGCCTGTGCTCATCCAATTAACTTTTTTCATATATTTTTTTAGTTTTTAATTTTAAATATAATTGTTATTTGTTTTTATCTAATTATATTCTAGAAAGAAATTTATATTTATTATGTAAACGTATTATGGATAATATTATTTTTATTTTAGGTATTTGTCACCTACCAACCAAAGTCTATTCTTATTATTCCTGGCTATTATGTCGGTGGTTACAAATTATTTAATTAGGTGTTTACAGAATAATCCGCAATAATTTTCATGGCCTTGTGCGGGAACTCTCTGGCCATAAAAAAAATCAGTTCCGTTTGAATAAAATTATTAAATTAAAATATGAGCCCTTAAGAAATTAAATTTTATTTTATAATATAGTTTTGAATGTTTATCTTTCAAAACCATAATCAGCTAACCACATAGTCTTACACTAGTTGGTTATGTAGCGTGTGTTTGGTTCGGTAGTATTTTTCATATCATGATTTCCATTCCATTGCGTTTAAGTTCTAAATCTGATATCGAGGTTTAATAAATATTTGTAGTTCTTTTATATTTATGATAATGAATAGCAACCTAACCAACGCACTCTAAAGCCTCATTGTTAAACTTTTTTTTTTTGAGTATTCATAAATATCTTTAAAGATTTACATGAAATAAATGATTTTGACTTTGACTTATATCTTCATATTCGCATGTCTTGTAATATACAGGATGAATTTGAAAGGTTTTTTTTTGCTAATATGAGGTTCTGCTGATTTGAGGCACATGGTTCCATGGGAAAAGTTGTTCGTATTGATCAGTAGAACCTCATATTAGCCATTAAAGTACATCCTTTCAATGTCACCATGTATTATGGAATAAGCAATACATTTAGGTGGCAGGAAGGTCGCTATCGTCAGGCGACCAACCGGCTTCGTTACAGATGCATCGGTCTGTTTGTTTATGAAACCGTCAAGTGTCATTATTATATACATATGCTAATCAAATACATCAGGATCACGACCTCCGGATACAACGCCAAAGGCGCAACCACTAGTCTACGGAGGCTGTCTTCACATTACTATATATAAAGTCAAGAAGTCATAAAAAAAAACATCCTAATAGTAAACTATTAAATGATCATATAATCATAATAACATATTGCTCTTCTTCTTCTTTTCTTGATAAATGGCTTTACGCTTTACGCGTAATTCTGCCAATGTCTAGTTATAGAGAAGGCACGAGAAAGTCTCTGCAGCATCTTTTTCGGATTTTTTTATACAAGCAGTGGCAACAGTTGGAGGAGGAGATGTAAACACATTAGATTCCGGGTGTTGACAGGATTTCAGGAGAGTCAGTAGCACTGGTTTCATCTGAAATTAATAATTTTGTTCCTCCTTTCAAATCGCCATCGTATACTTTTTCTTCTATTATTGTAAACTTTTGAGATGGGGTAAAATGACTTTTTTTAAAAGAAATATCAGAAAATTGAATATTTAAGGTATTATTTTTAATATTTTGTGTTACAGAAATATTATTAGCACCAAGTAGTAAAGTTTATTAGTTTTGTCCATGAGTGTACCTCCTTCTTTTGGAATCTATTATTTTTTCGCCTTAACAGAGTTTTTTAACAAAATATATTATTTTCCATTAAAATACCACTACCACTTGAAATCTATTGCTTCAGCATTAAAAGAAGTGCTACGGGCATGGGCATGTAGTTAAATATTCCGACGTAGTTTACTCGTGTTTCAAATATAAATACAATCTATTTACATAGCATATAATTACAATTCTATTACTGGCGATTGGGGTTGTCAGTTCTCTACTAAAAATACCTTAATAATTGTAGGTTACCGCAGTTGTTGGCCGCAGTGTGGACGGCGTTATGAGCTCCGCACAACTTTTGGATTCCCTTTTTTACTTTCCTGCTAAAGGTGATTTATTATTATCAAATAAATTGACCAAAGATTTAGGCTAGTATTTAATTTGCCACCTAGCGTTGTCTTTGTAATTAACAGAATTTATAAATTACACTTTATAAATTATAATTTGTATATATGACGCGGTTGAGGTGTCCGCTATTAATTTACTCGTAGCTAAAGCCTATAGGACATATTTGTGTTGCATGCATGAAGGTAGTTCTTCAATATTTTCAGACACCTATATTTCAAGGTATTCCCTTTCTATAGCTTTAATTTTATTTTAGTGATGTGATTATAGGTTATAGCTTAAATAACTTAAACTGTGATAAAACGTAATATATTTTTGATGAAAAATATTTATCTAGTTAAAGGAAGTAACCGTGAAAAAGGGGGAACAATAAGTTAACATTAGTTACAAAAAAAAACAAATTTAATTATTTTATAAAATATTTTTATTCTAACAAACATCCAAATATCACGGTTGCTCTTTCTACATAATATCTTATTCTATATACTATACCTACATCCATGATTCTGTATTTATAATAAAATGAAACAAACAGTCAGAGTGCAGTTCTTGAGCTAACGATACCGGTTGCGGATACCCGAACAACAATATATACATAACGGCAAACATGATAATATATTTTGAAACTATTTATTGCTGTTTAGTCCATAACCACCACTTTAAGTATGAACCGATGGCTATGACGTAGTTTTCTAATAATTTTAAATGGCATAAACTACGTCAAAATGACGTTATAGAAATAGCCTTTGTGATTTTAATTTGGTGAATGCAATTACCCTGCAGATTTTTATTTCGAGACATTTAAAAGCACCGGAATTTATACATAAATATATCCTTCTGAAAATCAATAATTTCTAAGGAACGGGACGATTCTCAAGACGATCAAGTTTTCTAAATAAATAACATAAAGACTTACAATAAGAAATTAAACACTCGCTTGGCAATTTACTTTGTCTTTTATTGTGTTTATTTTACATCACTTCTCACATTGATTTTATGTTTTTATTTTTAGTATTTTTTTTCTTTGCATTTATTATTAATATTCAATTAAATATATTTAAGCTGCTGATACTAACTAAAGTAATATTATATTTTAACATTTTTCGTAATGCGAATTTTGTAAATTCGTATGGAAATAAAATACTTTAAACCTAAATAGAAAATAAATATACTATATATTTGTTGTCGAATATTATGCATTCCTAAATAATAAATCTTATGTGATCTTATTGAACTGTTTATTAAAAAAAATATTTATAGACAAAAATTAAACTTATCTAGTAACAAATTTTAATTAATGTGTTGACACATCACTAATCATAAATCAGCTTATAAACGTCAAATAGTAACAAAAGCTTTATTGGAGGTTTATGAATAACAAAAACGTTTTGGAACCGATAGCCTTGTTCAACGTTTTAACTATTGAGGTCTTTAAGGGTGTTTTAAGTTTTTTTTATGAATAATAAGACCGTATGCGTTTAATTACGTGATGAATGACAATATCCTGATTAATGCAACCACAAGTGACGTAGCAACCATGCAGGCATGTATGGTCACGCGCCACCATCTGTGGGGTTATGTTTTACTATTTATTTATGGCGAGTGGATTGCATTCGTTTAGGTTTACTATAGTTAATATATAGCCCCAGATTCTTGCACAATACGCCTATTTGCACAAATGATGTACTGTGCAGCCTTAATCTTATGTTTTGCTGTTAATTATAACTCACATTGCTATACTAAATACTTTATTGCACATACACAAACTTTATGTATTAATCCACCAGTCATGAGTGTGAAGAGTTGGATAGGTTTAATCATTAAACCTACCCAACTACTACCATAACTATGGAACCAATAAAGTTCCGTACATCATTCTGATGTATTTTTTATTAACACATAATTTAAAGTATCGAATGTCTTAGAAAAGTCTATGATACAATAAAAAATTGTAAATTTTATGATTTAGGTAAATATATGCTCCTGTCACTCTGTCTCTCCTGGATGATGCCTTTAGATGATAACATTTTATTTTTACAAAAATACATTCTATTATTTAATCGTCATCTGTATTTTTTTTTTGGTTGCACCAAATACCAAAAAAAATAAGGTGATAAAAACTATTTCTCCTAACATCTTATTTACTACATAAATATATTTATGTGGATGGAAAGCTTCTTCAATATTAAAGATATTTTTGAAAGAAAAACAAAACCAAACTAAATTTTGAAATAATAATAAAACAGCGAATAAATCCGAAAATATGAAAACAAAAATTGTGTTCAGGAAGTGAGGGAATATGGGGAAAAGTCACATTTTAAAAATAAATAAATATTTTTATATTATTATGAATATCAATAATTATTTTAGGATATTTATAATGTATATAACTTTTAATGGCAAATGATCAAATGAATAAATTTATTATATTTATTTATACTTTATTGCATATAAAATACAAAGGCGGACTAAAACTGTTTTCCAAAATATTTTTTTCCTACCTATTTCTTTTTATTTTTCTTACGAAACCCTAAGTGTGACAATTGCATTTGCAACTGACAGTCTGTTAATCCTGGGTTTCTTTTACAGATGCCAAACTTAATCTTCTAGTAAAGGATTTGAATCAAAAAAAGACGCGAAGAGGGCGACGCGACGGGACGGTGGAACTTTAACGCGAGTGAAACCGCGGGGCACAGCTAGTCAATTATAATTTAGTTCATATCTTCGTATAAAATTGATGTCAAAATAAAAACTTAATAGAGCTTTATTTATATGAAAAAAATAGATAATGTTTCCTTTTAGTAAAATAGACTGTATCTCTAATAGGAAAGGATACTTTCCTTTCACATCCTTTTAGTTTTTTCCACTCTGTGTATTATGATTATAAGTAAATAACTATATATTAAGTACACAATATAACAAAATCCAATGTATATCTAAATGTTTGATCAGCTTAAGACCGTAACTTCACGCTATTACCATTTTCTTCAACAATTTGCGTTCTTTTTACAAATCCATTAGTTTCAGAATTCAGTTTGGAACAGTCATCATTGTCCTCCAGTTTTTTGGCTGGCTTCGGTTTTCTGATGTAGGCTTTAATGTAGAAGTCTATGAATAAGATGAGCATGAAGAGGTTTTGGGGTAGAAACAGGGCAGCCGACCACTGAGGGTACTTGCAGGTCTCGGAGTCGTGTATCACCAGGAGAGAGAAGTGGATCACCAGCCAGAGGAATTGAATCTGTAAAAAATGACAATATTTTAGATATTTTCTTGAAAATAACTGTTTGTTATACTTGAACAACTTATGACCTTAAAAGTTTATCATTATTATTGTAAGCGTGTTTTGATAATCCAGTATTTAAAATTAATTTTTTAAACAACATTTTTAAAGAAAATTGCTTAATCTATGCATGTCAAATATTTTTTAGTCGGCATTTTAGTTACATTATACTAAAGGTTGAGTCTTATATACCACATCGCATATGAGGACGGTAGCAGGAGACGATGGCGCTTATTAAAAAAAAATCTCCATAATTTTTTAGTAGTTATTTTATTTATAAACTTTATACTTTATGGCACAAATTTAGTACAAAGGCGGCCTTAATGCCGCTAGGCATTCTCTACCAGCCAAACTTTTGCGCCAAATTAAGCAGTTAAGTAATATTATATAATTTGCATGTAAGTATGGTTATGCATCATTAGTGTATTATATTATATACATATTATCTATTTCTTAATTGTTTCAAAACAGTTCTGCAACCTAAGTATATTTCACTCTCTCAATGGTTAGCTGATAGAAAATTCCTTAGCCATTAAGCTCGCTTATGTACAGTTTTTATGTAATAAAGCATTTTCATTGCAGACAGTAACATTTAATCACAATAATGGGTTCTAATATATGTATTACTGAAAAGTGACCACTCACAATCTGCAGCTGCGTGATGTATTTCTTCCACCACATGGACTTCTTGTACTTGGGGAAGGCGATGGTGAGCAGGTAGTAGCTGTACATCACCACGTGCACGAACGAGTTGATCACACCCACCAGCGTGCCGTGACCACCTGCAAATCACAACAAACGTTTATTACTTTGGAAGGCAAATAGAGAAAAATATTTTACTCCTTCAAATTTTATACTTTTCCATTTCATTCCCGGCAAGAGAAGAACAACATTGCAGTATTTTTTTGTTTATACCGCTTTATTTACTATAAGTGCTTACGAATTAAATAAAGTTTAGTATACATTCCCTATCTTCGTTTTCCAAACGGTGGTAATTAACTATTAAATATTTCTTTAAATTAGACAAGCAAACTTTTAAAATCACTATTGTACCAAGAAAGGTCGCACCTGTGAACCGCACAAGACAAAGTCGATCGAAATGGTCTTTCATGTTCAAAATGCGCCGGGCTTTTCCCAACTCAGCCTCATTTGTAGATAATTTATTTTTATTACATTATGTAAATTTTGCCTTTGGATAAGGAAATCATTGATGATTACCTACTTATTTATAAGTAATTTATACTACACTATATTGTGTAGTTTGTGTTAAGCACTTGAGTTTTTTACTTGCTGGTACCCTTTTCTCCATGTCACCGAGGGTATCGACTTTACAGTTCGGTCGCCTTGGTGCCTCCCATGTATTGTAGATAATGATTGACAAGTCAATGGAATCAGCTAACTACCTAGAGTTACACTAGTTGGTTATGTAGCGTGCGTTCGTTTCGCTGGTAGTTTTCATATTAAAATTTTCATACCATCGCGTTTAAGTTCTAAATCTCATTTCGGTAATATAAAAATATTGGTCTTTTGTTAATGAATAGCAGTCTAACCAAACGCGTCTTACAGTGTTTTACGTCATTGTTAAACCTTTTTTTAGACTATTTATAAATATCTGTAAATATTTACATGAAATAAATAATTTTGATTTGATAGCTGCTTAGTTACCACCAGGTAGACACAAAGTCACATGCCCCAAAGTCGTGCTCCAATAAAAATAAATAAATAAAAAGTTTATGATGCTACAACGTCACGAATTTGTGACGTTGCGATACCTGCAACGTCATAATTTCCAATAACAGTAGATGGGGCTGGTAACGTCGAGGCAAAACTCCTCAAACTGCGCAAATATTTAAATATTTTAAATAACTATATATTTGTGCCGTTTGGGCCCAGAAGACACCCAGGGTGAATTTTCCAAGTGTGCCTTTGAAGGCATCTTAATCTACAAGGAATAGCTAAAAATGCTTAAAGGAGTTTCGGGGTCGATTTAAAAAAAACTAAAACTGCATCATTAGAAATTTGCAAAAAAAATTCTCTTTGCCGGAAATACTACCGGTTGATTTAAAAAAAAAACTCCTTACCACCGTCTACTTTACCAACTATTCAAATTGTTTGAAATAACGTTCTTTAAAACCCATCCTCATTGAAAACATACAGATATAAAAATCTTCAAGTGACCTAGTCATGTTTCATTTTAATCTGTGGGTTTGACGGTTTTAACGAGACTACTGCATACTATTTCTTGTCGAGGTGGTAGTCTCCTTATAGGGTGTAGTTGCGAAACGGGCGGTTAATTTGATGATAAAGCAGCGAGGATACTAAAGTAGACTCGTAATGCGAAATCGTCTTTATCGCCGCCTGTTTTGTAACCGTATCTTTTAGCCGACATAATAGAAGCGACCAGCAATGGTAAACAATAAAGAATTAATTGACCCTATTCATGGATTTTGTAGGTCTGATTACCATGAGATAGATACAAAGTAACATGCAATACTCCAGTAAAAAAATCATATTTTTTTAAATAAAAAGTAAGAAAAAACGAATTCAGCTATGTATTAAATATAATGGTAAAATAATGTTTCAGCGACAAAGATCAATTAGTGTTACGACTCTAATTCCTCTCTGCTTTATTATCTTATCAACTTCTCATTTCGCAACCGCACCCTGATGAAATAAAATCAAATATATTTTATGTAAATAAAAAAAAGCAGTCCCAGACTAGTGGTTAAAGTCACTGCGCAACTGATAACAAGGTTAAGCAGATGATAATAAGGCCGGCCTGGGATGGGTGACCGCTTTATACAACGAGGCTATTTCAACATTAACACCGCAACAAGCTCGCCACTTGTTAGGTGTTGCCTCCGAATACCATCGGCGAAATGAGGAAGGGTTAATCCCTCCGCTGGGTACCCTGAGGCCGTTTAAACGCTTCTCGGGAGCCAATTGGGCACCCCTGATGGCATTTATTATTTTATTATTCATGTAAATCTTTACTGATTTTTTTGAATAGTCAAAAAAAAAAGTTTTAACTATAAGGTCTAGAGTGCGTTTGGTTAGGCTGTTGTATATATTCAATAAAAATATATAAAACACTACCCAACAGAACGCACGCTACATTACCAACTAGTGTAAGACTAGGTGGTTAGCTGATGCGATTGACCCCGATTATCGTCTGCCATATAAGGGCGCCACCGAGGCGAACAACCTCACCAACCGTTTAAAACCTGGACAAGAAATGCTGTTTAAAACTTGCGTATGGTGAATTTGACTATTTCCTGTTTATAATCTCTGAGTCCCAACCCAATGCCAATGTCAACCCGAAACAGGTGTTCCGTTTATAGCAATGCTAGATATTTGTATATTTGATAGACATTTTTTATAATAGACAATTTGCACTCAGCTAAAACCGTAGTATGCCAGTAGTCTTTTGTAGGCGTCCATTGACTGCAATTGATTGTCTGATGACAACAAAACAATATGTGCAATCGACCCTTTGAAAATAAAATTAGGCAACTACCTAATTAATAATGCATCAAGCTAAATTATTTTATTGCCTAATTTTAATCGGAGTTTATGCATCCAGGTCCTGAACTTAGGTCCTGAGTTACGTTTCGAAGGTTGTCCATTGACTGCACAGAAGTAACTTATTGTTCTATATTTAAAGTACTTTCAACTCGATACACTAGAATAATTGTTTGTGTTTAAACCAAAATACAGTATATAATAATAATATGTAGGACATTACACACATATTGTCCTGGTCACAAACTAAGCTCTAGGCTTGTACTATGTTTACCAGAAACAACGATATTAATAGATATTATATTTTATAAACACCCAGATCATGACAACTATATATGAATGAATTTCATCAAAATGTGGCAACTAAATTGGATACCAGACTCAGTTTTTGTATGTGGGTGAGACTATGTATGGTTACGAAAAGGGCGATTAATTTTACCATAAAGCAGCGTCAGAACCCGCAATGCAAATAGATCTTTGTCGTCGCCCATTTTATAACCGCATCATTAAACCGACGCAGTGAGAGCGATCAATATTGTTAAACAAAACAATTATGTATTGATCGATCCCATTCAATGACTTAGGTCTGCTTACCTGATGGTAGATACAAAATCACATGCGACGCTCCATTAAAAAAAAAAAAAGATATATATAAATAAACACAACTATCCCATAGGATCAAGCAAGTGTTAAAACTTTTGATGATTTCAGCCCCAAAGCCAATAAGATATAAATACCGTGTTTTGACGTTTAAGCTGTGTATTTCACCGATTGATAATAACACCTACCTGGATAATAGGAGCAGGCTCCCCAGATGAGCATCACCATCCCGGTGTGATGGTAAACGTGCAGAAACGTGACCTGGTTGTACTTCTTTCGGAACACGAAGAACACCTGGGGGCAATCACAACCGTATCGTCCATTATTGAGACTGGGCTTATTGCAGACGATGGGAGCAGATCATGCATATGATTACTGTGATACTTTGAGAGTAACGGAAGTACATCCGAACGATTATTTACCAGCAGTTTCAACCGCGCCGTTCGTTTTATTTAAAAGAAATTGCTTATACCTATATTTTACTGATCTGAGGGTGAAATAATACTTTGTTGTCGCTTATCTGACTTTATTTATTACTGCTCGGTTCCGAAGGGTCTTTGCCTGAAATTAAATAACCTTCCTCAAGAATTGGGCTATCAAATATTTCAAAAGCGACTGGTAGATTCTGAGATTAGCGAGTTAAAAACAAAAACAATATAGTATTATATATTGCTAAAATAAATTATTTGAAAAACTGTATGTAGTACCTATACAAATGTTTTTGTTAAAATTTGAAAGAATTGTTGAAGGAACTGTTGAAATTTATAGATCGACTAGCTGTGCTCGCGACTTTGTCCGCGTGGAATAGTTATTTTTTTATCATACAAACTTTCATCCCCTATTTTATCCCCTTGGGGGTAGAATTTATCAAAATCCTTTCTTAGCGGATACCTACGTCATAATATCTACCTGCATGCCAAATTTCAGCCCGATCCGTCCGTGGTTTGGGCTGTGCGTTGATAGATCACTATATAAGTCAGTCAGTCAGTCACCTTTGAGTTATATATATTTAGAGATTGGGATGACCTATACAAATGTTTTTGTTAAAATTTGAAAGAATTGTTGAAGGAACTGTTGAAATTTATAGATCGACTAGCTGTGCTCGCGACTTTGTCCGCGTGGAATAGTTATTTTTTTATCATACAAACTTGCATCCCCTATTTTATCCCCTTGGGGGTAGAATTTATCAAAATCCTTTCTTAGCGGATGCCTACGTCATAACATCTACCTGCATGCCAAATTTCAGCCCGATCCGTCCGTGGTTTGGGCTGTGCGTTGATAGATCACTATATAAGTCAGTCAGTCACCTTTGAGTTATATATATTTAGAGATTGGGATGACCTATACAAATGTTTTTGTTAAAATTTGAAAGAATTGTTGAAGGAACTGTTGAAATTTATAGATCGACTAGCTGTGCTCGCGACTTTGTCCGCGTGGAATAGTTATTTTTTTATCATACAAACTTTCATCCCCTATTTTATCCCCTTGGGGGTAGAATTTATCAAAATCCTTTCTTAGCGGATGCCTACGTCATAACATCTACCTGCATGCCAAATTTCAGCCCGATCCGTCCGTGGTTTGGGCTGTGCGTTGATAGATCACTATATCAGTCAGTCAGTCAGTCACCTTTGAGTTATATATATTTAGAGATTGGGATGGTACGTGTCAGCGTGCTATCGGGTAATTTTTTTGCGGGCCAGTTTGGAAGGAGATTTAGATAAGAAAACAAACATCCAGCCCCCTGGAGCTATGCACCAGGCACGGTGGATGGCGAGAGCGATTTACTCTTTAAAAATATATTTGTTTCAGTCTTAATTTAGAATGATTGCAAGGATAAAAAGACCCTAAAAGATTTAGGATAGTTTGTTTGTTGATGACCATCACATTGTATGTAAAACCTTGACTCGAATGCACAGTAGTGATTAAAGCACCAAACCAAGAGTTGAGCTTATTGAAGGCATTAGAAGGCTAAAAAAAGTTGACCACCAGTTTCTAAAGTTGCTATAAGCTAATTTAGCCACCACCTGTGATATTTATGTGAAGAGGTTTAATCACTTTTTGACAGTGAAGTTGATAACCAGACATAAATAACGTTGATTGCTAGATTAAACAGGCTAACGCTTGTCCCATCGAAGAAAGAAAAGTCCCAAACGTTGTTTGGTGAGCTGAACTTATTTTTTAAGTATTGTATGATGTTTTTGTTGGTAATTAAGACAACATATTTTAATTTTGGGGCTCGCTATGGGTTATACGTTAAATATTATGTTAGAAAATAAAATTTCATATTCAAAGAGGGTTTTATATTAATATACAAAAATAATATTTTAATTTTAATTGCGTACCCTGTGCATTTCATATTTAAAAAAAATACCTTTGACCTAACACCTGAAAGTCCAATTAATAATGTTTTATTTAATGTAATTATTAATAAGTAATATGATGACATAAGGAATGTGACAATGATGGCGAATATGACACTTACGGTATCCAACAAGTCGATGACTTTGAGCAGGAAGTAGTAATAGCAATATCTGGCGATGGTCATGGAATGCTCGTCCGAGGAGAAGTTGACAGGCTCGCAGACCCACCGGTAGTGCCAGCCCCAGGCTTCCACTATTCCCTGGAATTATGTATATTTTATGCTACATCAACTACTTTGTTATAGAGGCGTCATCAAGGTTACTTCAGTAGGTAGTAGATAGGTTTTACTTCAGTTATTCTGCATTCGTATGTAGATATCTTTACAGAGAATGTATTCTTGGTTCATACCAAGAATGCACTGAAGATGATACCCTTATAAAAATAATAATAATAAAAATCATCCTGATTCATACAAACTATATTAAGTACAATTTGTTTATTAATTTTAAATTGGTTTATTTTATTCTGTAAAACAAGGGAATGTTGATTAATATATATTTATAACATGTTTAAAATAGTTTCATGGATAACATTTAAAAATAAATAGACCAAGTGAGACCAATGATTGTTATTACCAGTGAGATTTCTTTATGTAGTAAATATTTATTGTTAAAAACTTAGATACACACCACGTAAAATATTCGTGCACAAGCTATCACTTGGAATGCATTGTAGACCATCACTATCCTGTCCAGGTTGTACGGTGCCCTGTTTTTCATGAATTTGGGTCCCCACTTGAACACGAACATCAGATACAGGCCAAGGAGGGTCAGACCCGGAATGGGGTTGCCAAGCAGAGGCCATGACTTAATTCTAGGATCTAGAAATATTAGAATAATATTCATATTATTGCAAAGTCAAAAGCAAAATAGATCAAAAACAGTGAATAATACCTAATGTATCCCTATGTTTTACTGTACTTTATTACGTCACCTGCTTGTGACGAATAGCGTGTAGACCGAAATTATGTGAAAGTCTAAATCTGCATGAATTAAATGTTACTTACCTAGGTATTATTATTTTTATGGTTATACTGTTTACATGTAGGTTACATTACTAAGGTGGATTTCCATCGTCCATACTAATAAAAAACCCTTTGAGTAGACTAGTCATGTTTCATTAGGTATCAGTAGATGTGTTTCGACCAGTTCGCGCATGACTACTGCATTCATTTATTTCGAGATGGTAGTTATGGTTAATTCTTGTATTGTGTTTGTAGAATTTTCTATTTTTCTATTAGAGAGGAATTATCATGGCTTAGAAACATCTAAGAAGGGACCGGCATCAAAATCGGGCTAAATTTAAAGGAACAGCCAAAGAGCAGTGAAAAATTATGGGATAAAATGATATGTATATATAAAAGTGAGATTTGTGTCTAACATCCCACACAAATGTGACCCTTGGCTATTTATAGTAATGGGACCTTTACATTGTAAGCCTGACGTCAGCCGACCCTATTGTTCTCTAATACAAATTTTCTAAATAATTTATGCCGCACATTAAAAAACAGTAACTATATTACAAAACATTGGTTACTGTATTCTATTATTTAGGGTTCTGCAGCCTAAACGACTAAATCATGTTATTTTGCAGCTACCTAGCTGCACGTTGAAATTAACGTGTAAATATTTTTCGCGAAGGTTACCTGTCGCCTGCGGTCGCCGAGGAGTATTGTGGTTAGTGTCGACAACTTATCCATGGAAATCGGCGCATCATTTACGACAATATTTAAGGATTGTTAAGAGTCTATTTGAAAGATTTTTCCAAAAATCTTTGTTGCCGCTGAATTCCTCATGTGAACATAAACGACTAGTTGTTGATTGGAGTGATAAAATTAAATGTTCGCAAAAATGCTGTTTGTACCGTCTTAACAGAAGAAGAAAAATATGAATACCTACAAAAATATTCCGGTAAATGTTAATTTGAAAATTAACTATGTCTCAATTTAGTCAGTTTTCAAAAATCTAAAAAGGAGCTTAGGCAACAACAGGAAAGGCAGTATTTTAAAATTTGTCCTGTCTGCACTATGTAACTAGAATAAATTCTCAGTCCAACTATTTCTCTGACCAGATAGATCTTCACCCATTGAAATCAAAGTTATTATTTTAAGATTAAATATTACTGAAACTAGGAAAATACAGTTACGACTGTATCGTCTGATACAGTCGTAACTGTATTTATCGACCGATCCCCGTCGATACCTATCCACTCGGTACCTAACTATTAATCGATTTATTAATTACGTAAAAGAGATATAAGTTTTTTTGTTATGGTTTAAAATGGCCTAATAATTTTAGCAAAACCTGCCGCCTGCCTTATTTAGGAATTAAATATAATTTGGTTTGCGAGATCAGCTTATATAATTATGCGTATTTACAGATGTAGGCCACTTGTTACTGTTATATTAACTAACTAGTTGTTGCTCGCATCTTTGTGTGCAGCACAATGGGGCTATAAGGTGTCTAACAAAATAAAAATATTGTATTATGTAAATCGATATTTTTATTAAATAAACGTTTTATTATATATATTTTTAATTTTTATACTTAGGATGTTTAATTTTTTAAGGGTTATTCTGTTATAATAGTATTTTAAATAAACGATAAATATTACGTACTCACATATATATATCTTATCATTCAGTAATTTGATTGAATTCAATGTTGGTTTTTATGTGACAAATTAACTGACTTTTTTATTACTTTTATTACTTATCTCTCACGTCTTTCAGTGCTTTTATTTGCAAAAGTCTCTAATATACACATACGATTTTATTCTATGTATATCTAGACCATTCATTATTACAGCTACAATATCTATTAATTCTGTTGACTGTGCAAGACATTACCAAATAAAATAAAAAAGTACACTCACCGACCATCTCATCAAATACATAATTGTATCCCTGATATCCCTTCTGCAATAACGCCGCCATTATTAACTACACCAAATATTATAATAAATGTATAATTTGGTTGTAAAAATGAAAAGCTGTATGTATACGGGATTGCAACCCGACCGGACCCACGCCTACCAACAAACAACCTGTAAAAATAGTTCCGTCTAATTAAAACTTTAACGCACTCATTAAATAATTAACATTTATTTAGAATTTTTACAACGGGTTCTTCACAGTTTTATTTCACAAATGAAAATCAGTAAAACATGATTGTTCTGTAAGATTGCAGACCTACTTATTTTGGCCTCGTGTCGTTGATTTTGTTCGAAATTATGACTAATATTTTTTTTAATGTCAAGGATTAATTTAATCAGAATTAATATTACAAAAATATATTGCAACAAGTTACTTGCAGTATTTTCTGATTCTCGAGGCGCACTGATGGCTGCATCCGCCGCACAGATGTGGGGCAGAAAGTTAGAAACCGCATGTACTCCGGTAAATTGTGGCAGCAGTTATGTGAGTGCAGAATGGAAACACTGCTATTTGCATGAAGCTGGTTGCGAAGCCTCGCGTACTTTTACTTTTTGAGGAGTTATTTTATAAATGATTACACCGCGTCATGCGAGGGAGAACCAGTCCACCAACAAGCAGCGCTATTTACAAATGTTCTGTTATTCACTGATCCCACTTTTTATGAGAGCACACGGACTCTGTATCTACCTGTTGATTACGCTGCGATGAATGTTAAGTGCGCAGAACTTAACGACGACCAATTAATCACTAAACCCGAATCATCACGTATGCACCGACTATTAGTAGTGTACCCAGAACGGTACAACTTAGGTATCTGGTTAACAGAAAGGGATCAACTACTTAATTTTCTTTCCTAACGGATCGACGGTGTTTTTTTATCCACTTCAATCAAATCGTAATCGATAATTCCTGGTTCTTTTTTATAAATTGACTTTGATAAACTTATTGAGGGCTTGAAGAATACTTTAGTTATATTATGTTTTGTTTCTGTTACACCTTTGACAGCCTCCATAGACTAGTGGTTGCGCCTTTGGCGTTGTATCCGGAGGTCTTGGGTTCGATTCCGAGTTTTTTCTGTACAGTTTGTCATAATCTGGGTGTTTATAAAATATAATATGTATTATTTGTCCTACATATTATTATTATAAGCATATTTATTTTTGTTGCTTAAAAAAATTTACAAAACCCACTTACTTTAAGTGTTCTTCAAGTATTCATTAAGTATATTGGTGGTCCATTTTATGGATTTTGTATAATACAAAGGGTGGAAAGTTAGAATTGAATCAATTTTAATTAATATTTTTATAACTGTTCGGGTTTATACATGGTTATAAAAATCCTTTAAATATTTTTGTAATACAAGTTTTCTCTGATAAAATAATAAGAACTAAATTAAACAACATATTTTTTTATAAATTTATATTTAGGTACTTAAAAATATAATTTCAAATAAAACGAGAAGTTACAACATTATTAATGAAATCTGTTATTCTGGCAACTTTATAACTAAACATCGGTGTTTTGCTTTATATCATTATTATTTATTTTCTACTTATTCTATAATATGTTAAATGTATCACATATCCAACATTCATAATTATCATTACATCAATTAGCTACTTTTATTAAAAAGTAACAATTGAAATAAATTATATTAAAATAGTAAAATCTTTTGGTAACATCTTCAAAGTCATAACAACTGACAATACAAAAAGATAACACGAAAATTAAAGACAAAACGATAAAATAAGTCAACATCAATTAAAAGTAAATTATTTAAGACGGATTCACAAATATATTATTTTCTAATAGCGCAATATAAAAAAAAAACAATATATATTTTAAAGTAAAAATAATACAATTAAGAATTATCGCTCGCAGAGGTTCCGACATTTTTCTCTAAGTAATAATATTTTATGTCTTTCCATGTTTGATTCATATTGTATCTAAAACTTTAAGTGGTATTTTATTCGGACAGAATAACTTTTTATTATTTGTTTTATTATGAAAAAAAAAGAGATAAATAGGTCGTGTTCATATCCAATGTAATAAAATTTTAAATAAAACACATGCATATCTTCACGGGTGCCTTACGGCGCCCGAGATCGCCTAGACGGCCCCAGGGTACCCAGCGGAGGGGTTTTAATCCCACCTCGTCGTAGCCGATGGTATGAGTCTACACCGAACAAGTGGCTAGCTCGTCGCGATGTTTTGAATAGACTCAATAACCCATCTGTAAACAGTTTCACAAGTTGGTATAGTGAAACCGGGACCGACAGCTTAACGTGCTCTTCGAGGCACTATAGTGGTGTTGTCAAACAAATGTAGGTACTTAATTTTTTTAATTAAAAACTCATTGAAACACACCGGGATTGGAACCAGGGACCTTAATGTTTTTAAGTCCAAAGTCTAACCGAGCTGGTCGGCCAACGACGACGTATATAATTAAAAATTGATTATATATTTAATAAGAATATATTCTTATTCTTTTAACCTATTTATCTAATTTTTTTTCATAATAAATTTCTATGATAATTTTTTCAGGTCCATGATCATTACAAAATTGAAGTTATTCGGATCAGTAGCTAGTGCACGAGCTATTTCATGACCTAGGGCGTGTTTCATAAATGTTACAATTGTTAATTTATAATTCATTGCTTAGTTTAGTTTGATTGATTCACTTTGAACAAACCAAACAATGTTTTATAAATTACAATTGCCGACAAAAAGTGGAAACCGGCCCTGAAGGTTCCCTTGTTGTAAATAATGTTTTTCGGAACCCCAAAAATCTTGTGACAATGGATTTAACGGTAATTTAAATTTTACAATTTATGTTAATCATTAAAATTATCTACAAATTTCTAAACCGACTAAACTAAAATCACAATGCGCAATCAAAGTCTTGTGTTTATATAAAATATTAATTTAAAAACTAAGTATGTTTTTTGGATATTTCCCCGTTACTGTGGTGGCTATTACAATCCCTCTTGGTGTCTTTGGAAATGTGGCCATTGCTAAGGTGGCCGTTAGAGTCGCTCTTGGATACATCGCCGTTACCGGAGCGGCCGTTAGAGTCGCTCTTGGATACATCGCCGTTACTGGAGCGGCCGTTGCAGTCGCTCTTGGATTGTTTGTTCTTGACGTAGTTGTGGTAGTAGAAGCTGCCGAACATGTAGAGGAACAGACCAGCGTTGAGGGCGAGCAGGAAGTTCAGGGGCTTGGGGTAGTCGCAGTCGCGGAACATCACCGAGAAGTTGTGATAGAACACAATGCAGAATTGAATCTGGGAAATAGAATGTAAAACTTTATAACAATATCCTATTGAAAATACATACATGGGTACTCGGTACCCTTTTTCATGAAACCAAAATAATTAGCTTCCCTATACAAAATGTTTATTTTAACATTACTAGTTTGTTTGGATAAGCATTTTTTTTAAATTTCTAACATAGTTCCAAGGCAAAAAAAAATATTTCACCATATACCTAAGCCACCGCGTCATCATCAAATCATCATGTATAATTAAAACAATCCTCATATTTGGATTGTAGTCCGATGGGTTCCCCGATATGCATAGCCTACTGCATCGGGTTTCTGTGGAGGTGGTCTCCTTTTAAGGATCTATTAGGAGTAGGGCAGTCGATTTGTCGATAAAGCAGCGAGGTTATTAAAGAGGTTCCTTTGATTTAACCGGTATAGTGGGAGCAACCAATGCTGTTAAACAACAATTGTATGTATTTCATGGGGTCTGCTAGCCATGAGGGAGATACTAGTGTCTGGTTGATTGTTGGTTTGTACACGCATCACTTAAAATCCACTGGAACAATTTATATGCGTTTTTTGTTGTTGAATATTACATCATAGTAAAATAGGGTATGTACATTATATGACGATATACCTATAAAGTTTACTCAGATATAAAGGGTGTATAACATATGTTTTTTAAGAGTCTAAGGAAAAGTTATGTGTGTATGTGTAGAAAATAATATTCTATGAAGCAAATTTTCATATATTAACATGATATAAACTGCTTTAAAATATTTTCGAGTTTATATTTACTTTTTGAGTAGGAAGGGTATTTAATTTATTTGCTTAAAGTGACATTTTGACTGCAGTGATTGGTAGGTTAATAATAGGCTAAAACCCAAAAATAAACCACCAGCAGTGCGTGGTAGCCATTGTCAACATGTCCAGTTTACCTTAGCAATAATATGTATTAACTACCTATTAAAAACAATAACAAATAGTGTTTGTTTTGTGTTGAAATATGACACCACAAAGTGCAACTCAATTCAATTCAATTTAATTCTTTATTACGCAAATAGGCTTACACAAGCACCTTTACGCGCCAATTTGGTACATTTATAATAAAGCAGGTTCGACCTATCGATAAGAACCTATCTCATTCCTTAGGCTGGCCGCAAATGTTTTTTTCCTTATTAGGTTTCCTGATCAGGAATTCAGATTCGGAACTAAGTGGCTCTGCTTACATACAAAATGTTCAATATTCCGATCGGAAAAAATAAGAGCATGTGCACTTTGTTGAACATTTTGTATGTAAGCAGAGCATTCAAGTTTCCCAATCTGAATTCCTGATCAGGAAACCGAACGTTTGCGGCCAGCCTTATCCAGAACTTCGCACACTGAAAGCTTTCTATTAGATCATTATTTAATGTTAAGATTGTAATATTAAACAATGATTACATATAATACATAAATAAGCAGTGGCTAGTGTCAAGGCATAATAAGCTAATCGAACGCAGCCATGGATAGATAATAGGTGTACAAAACAAACAATAATTTAAAAATAAAAAATAAGCATCCTTATAAAGATGTAAGCATTTAAAGTATTTATATTTCACTAACTATAATACATAACAAAAAAACAAAGATACAAAGAAAAAAAAAGAAGAATACAAAATTAAAATCAAAATCAGTAATAGCTGCTGCTGAGGCGTTGTCAAACAAAATCAGTAATAGCTGCTGCTGAGGCGTTGTCACACAAAATCAATAATAGCTGCTGCAGAGGCGTTGTCACACAAAATCAATAATAGCTGCTGCTGAGGCGTTGTCACACAAAATCAGTAATAGCTGCTGCTGAGGCGTTGTCACACAAAATCAGTAATAGCTGTTGCTGAGGCGTTGTCACACAAAATCAGTAATAGCTGCTGCTGAGGCGTTGTCACGCAAACTCAGTAATAGCTGCTGCTGAGGCGTTGTCACACAAAATCAGTAATAGCTGCTGCAGAGGCGTTGTCACACAAAATCAATAATAGCTGCTGCTGAGGCGTTGTCACAAAAAATCAGTAATAGCTGCTGCAGAGGCGTTGTCACACAAAACCAATAATAGCTGCTGCTGAGGCGTTGTCACACAAAATCAGTAATAGCTGCTGCAGAGGCGTTGTCACACAAAATCAATAATAGCTGCTGCTGAGGCGTTGTCATACAAAATCAGTAATAGCTGCTGCTGAGGCGTTGTCACACAAAATCAATAATAGCTGCTGCTGAGGCGTTGTCACACTAAATCAGTAATAGCTGCTGCTGAGGCGTTGTCACACAAAATCAATAATTGCTGCTGAGGCGTTGTCACACAAAATCAGTAATAGCTGCTGCTGAGGCGTTGTCACGCAAAATCAGTAATAGCTGCTGCTGAGGCGTTGTCACACAAAAAACATCGGAAAAGTATTAATAAAGAATTACGAAAATAAAAACATAATTTTAATGTCTTTTAAAGAAATATATTCAATTAGCTGAAATGAATGAAATTAAATCTTTATAATAATAATAATAAATTATTTATTTGCCAGAATATGGTTTACAAAAGTTGTTACATATTATATTATGTTGTTATTATTATACATATAATGGTTTGAATGCATGGTGATGTGTCATTTCGTTCGCTTATTCCACCTACGATTAATAATAGAAGTCCAATAGCGGGATGTAATCATATCAGAAATGCAAATAAAGAAGAATTAAAGAAGATTATTTATTTATGAATCAAAGTTGAACGTATATAAACATCTAGTTCAGCCTGTATAGTGATAAAAACTGTAGTGTTATTTTACTAGAAAAATTAAATAGATTAATTATAAAAAAGTGACTTGTATTTTAAATTTCCATCGTATTAGAATATATTGACCTTTGCCTTTCGCCGCCAAATGTGTGCTGACGCCCGCTGCCGTTTGGATTCAATACTTGATAAAAAGTACGGCGCCCCATATTAGGGTGACGTGGAAATATTGTCATATTTATACCTATACTTATAACGCTATACTTATAAAGGTAAAGATTTCTGAGTTTTTTTGTTGTTTATGTACTTATTCCTCTAAATAGTGTAGTAGCAGTGTAGGATTCGGGACAAATTAAGCAACATTATTAAGTTTATAAAAATATGGTCTACTTATCTCATATAATTTATTTACTCTCATATAATTTGCTCTCATATGAGAATAATACTCCCATATAATGTCTTATATGAGAATATAAGACAAAATATGTTGTTAGATTTGGACGATCGCGTGAGTGAGGGTCTATGGCGTTGTTGTGGCAGGGGAGTGAATTGCAGGACTCCTGGACTTGATACCTTGAAATAGGGTTAAAATCTTTTCCCTATTCTTTGTCTTCACTACCCGCTCAACGCAACCAAAAGCTATACAATCCTGTCAGTGCGATCTTGGCAGCGCCCTCCATAAAATGTTCCCACTATGGCGGTTAAACGATGCGGTTACGAAACGCGCAGAGATAAGGTCTATAAAAATAAGAAGTTTGATCGCTGCTCTATAATCAAATTAAACACCCGTTAGTGAAACCACACCCTAAAAGGATATTCAGTATTCTTCTGAAAACTGGTAAATAAAATATCTAATACTAATCTAAATGTATAAAGGCACTTGACGATACCTACTGTCCCCGAGACAAACTATTATGGTCTCCAAAGTGTTAGTATATAATGTCTATGGACTTTTATGTAAAATACACTTATAATTTCACTAGCGTATGCTAACGTGTGCCTGATGAGATTTCTCATCGAACTTTCACACTTACTTTTATCCCTGATTTCAGACTAATTTTAGAGTTTGGTGTTCAAGTAGATGCAAGTCTTCCTAAACCTCATTTATAACCAGAAGCCTAAACAACAATCTCCATTTACAATTGTGCCTTACCAGCTGCATGGTAGTGAGATGCTTTTTCCACCAGAGATACTTCTGGTACTCAGGCCCCAGTCCCGAGATCAGGTAGTATGTGTACATTATGATGTGAATGAAGGAATTGATTACTCCCAGTAAGGTTCCGTGGCCGCCTGAAAAGTAGAGAAAATTTGTTTCATCAAGAATGGCAATAATTATTTATATCAATGACTAAACAATTTTACTTTGTATTTATCTGTTCTATACTTTATTATATATCCTCGAGAGCTACTCATACAGATATTTATATTATTATTGACTTAGTAGTGAAAAGTAATACCATGGAAAGTGTAATAAAAAAATATTCAGACTAATAAAACGAGTAAAGCCCTTATCTGACCAAGACATTAAAATTCCTCAGTAGGTTTAATATATTTTCAAAGACAAATTAAATTGATGAGTGTTTTGTCTGTAAATAGTGGAAAAATCCATGTTTACAAACAACTCGTTCCTCATTAGAATTTAGTTTATTTTTGTTGGCAGAGAATTTCACTGTGCCTACGCTATTTCTACATAGGTCTTACTTAGTAGGTACATAATATATTAAATAAAAAATCGGTAAAACTTATTTAATGTTTATATATGGACAATTTAACCGCCTCAGAGAATAGTGGTTGCGCGTTTGGTGTTGTATCCGGAAGTCGTGAGATCGATTCCCAATGGCAAAAATATTAGTACGATTTTCGGTACAGTTGTCATGTCATGACTGGGTGTTTATTAAATATAATATGTATTACACCCATACGAGCCTAGAACACATAGTACAAGCGTAGAGTTTGTGACCAGGATTATCAATCATCAGCCTATTGCAGTCCACTGCTGGACGTAGGCCTCTCCCAAGACACGCCACTGATCCCTATCCTCCACTCTTGCATCCAGTTTCTGCCTGCCACCCTCTGCAGGTCATCAGTCCATCTAGCTGCGGGGCGTCCTACGTTACGTGCGCCAAGACCTGGTCTCCGTCCTGCGGAAAATGTGACCGGCCCACTGCCACTTCAGTTTCAGTGCTAACTTTCAGAGCTATGTCGGTGACTTTAGTTCTCTTACGAATATCCTCATTCCTGATTTTATCCATAAGAGAAACTCCTACCATAGCTCGCTAAGCGACCTTGAGTTCGTGGACCAGCCTGTAAGTGTTCCATGTTCCGGCGCCGTGTGTCATCACTGGTAGGAGGTACTGATTAAACACCTTTGTTTTAAACACTGCGGTATGGCTGACGTAAGAACGTGACCAGAGTAATAATATACGTGGTGGCCGAGTTGGTTAGACCTTGGACATAAAAACACTTGGGTCCCTGGTTCGAATCCCGGTGTGTACCAATGAGTTTTTAATAAAAAATAAATAATTATGTACATTTGTTTGACAACACCACTATAGTGCCTCGGAGAGCACGTTAAGCTGTCGGTCCCGGTTTCACTATACCAACTTGTGAAACTGTCTATAGATGGGTTATTGAGTCTTGTTCGGTGTAGACTCATACCATCGGCTACGACGAGGTGGGAATAAAACCCCTCCCCTGGGTACCCTGGGGCCGTCCAGGCGGTCTCGGGCGCCGTAAGGCACCCGTGATGATATGTAAATATACCTAGGATAAAAGACAACTAAAATTCGACACGCCATTTGTGTTTCTAAATATATATATATATTAATGTAATCCCCTGTAATACCGCCTGGTCCTCTTAAGACTTGAACGGCGTGAAGGCCTGACCAAAAACAAAAATACTTAAGAATGGCTAGTCAATGATGATTATGATTTCTACCTACCCAGCAAGTATTTGTTCCCTTTGCAGGCACAGAAGGGCCTCAAGGTACGGTGGTAGAGGTGCAGAAAGAAGATCTGTATGTTCTTCTTCCTCCGCATAAAGAGCATTGCGTCGGTTAATTCGATAACATTAAGACCCTAGTAAACTGATGATAATTACCTGGTAAGAATTTTGTCCCTATCCAGGCACAGATGGGCATCAAGGTATGATGGTAGACATGGAGAAAGGAGATCTGTCTGTTCTTCTTCCTCAGGACAAAGAACACTGTGTCTAGCAACTCAATGATCTTTGCAAAGAAGTACCACCATACTGCTGCTGCCATCTGAAACACATCATAATCATTAAAAAAAAATACAAGTCCGTCTTGACAAAAAGACAATTTGTCACATTATGCATGTGACCAATATTTAATTTTAACAATAGTATTGGTCGTTTACTTCAAGCCAGCTCATGAATGCGGTCAAGAAACGAGTAGAAAAAAAATACATTACAAATTTTGTAATTTTATATAATAAATATTTAATAAAAATACAAATGTTCAACATAAACATAGTTCAATGGCTATTTAATTCGGTATTATTATATTAAAATGTCAGTTGAGTTTGACAAACAGTAAACCAAGTTAAATTCAGAGTAAAAAAACACTGATCTTCTTCGTTTAAAAATATTATTATGAAATGTACTAACCCGATTCCCAGATTCTGAGAAGTCCACCGGTTGGCAAGAGAAACTGTAGTTATTCCACCACCCTGCTGCTAGACCCTGAAAATAAGTGGATTTTGGGATTAGTTTGCGTTATGTGAGACTTGTATATAATATCCATCGTCAGGTGAAGTCACAAGATACTCCACAAACCATCAGAAGAAGCTCTAAACGTGGAACTTTGTGAAGTGCCTACCGTTCATGGAAGGTAATAGTATCTTTAAAAGGAAACAATAGAAATATTGTTTGTGGAAACTCTCAACAGACATCTAATGATAAAGCAGGCTCGTAATGCACATACGTCTATATCGCCGCCCATTTCGTAACCGCTTCATTTAGCCGATATAGAGGGAGCTATCAATATTGTTAAACAACAATGTATTGATCGACCTCATTCATGGACTTTGTAAGTTTGCTTATCATCAGGTAGATACAAAAGCACATAACGTGCTCCATTAAAATAACGTACAAATGATTATTGATTATTACGTACTTGATGTCCTTTTTACATTTTATTTAATAATATTGAAATTTCACATACTATAACTGGTAGAAATACGCAATCTAAGGAAATAATTGTAACATCATTCGCGAATTAAATATTCATTCATTTATTCATACGCCAAAATGTGTTAATTAAATTAAATTATTTGCGCTATCTATATCTGTTTTTTTTCGAATCCCTAAAATTATTACGAGGTATAAAAACGAGTACATTCACTTACTTCATAGACCAAATAGATGCTCATGAGGATCTGGCTAATATTGTACACGACCATAGTGTTCTTCAGGTTGTATGGCTTCCTGTCCCTCATGTAGCGAGGTCCCACTGATGTGCAGAAGTACACGTAGCTCACCAGCAGGGTCAGCAGCGGACCTGGACCCGACATCAGCCACCAGTCCTCGGTGCGAGGGTCTGCAATGCGATAACATTACAACTTTCGCATGGATAAGACTTGACAACAAGACTTATTAGTAGGTATCTAATAAAAAACAATACGCCTGAGTTTTCTTTGTAAAGTTCCGTGGGAAACAAACATTCCTAAGGATCACAACATCAAGTCGAACAAATATTTTGATCTCACAAACGAAATTCCTAGAAACGGATTTAAAACTCAACTTTATGCAGTGGAAGTTGGTGCAAGAGATATTCCAGCAAAGTCTTAGCATCGTCTATTGAAGGATCTTGGCCTTCCGAGATCAGCCGTCGGAACTTTTATGGAGCGTGTTTATTTGAGTGGGTAGGGAACACAGTGCAGGTGAGAGTTCAAAAGGCCTTTAAATCTACTACATTTTATTCAGAATTTTTGCAAATAAAATTTCATTTCATTACTTCGCGGTCTCAAGTCCGGGAAAGCTGCAGTTCATTCCCCTGCTTTCCAATTATGTGATGGACCTGGCACCCGCAGTGTGAAGCCATGGATAGCTAAGAACATTGTCTCATATTATTCCTATATATACCACAAACTGGATGCGAGATTATTTGATTTCATTTACACATTACAATATAATTATTTTTAGTGATATAAGTGACTGCCTCCGTTGTCTAGTGGTTGCGCCTTTAGCGTTCTGTACAGTTGTCTAGGTTTTTATAAAATATAATAAGTATTATATAGAGTATAAGCCTAGAGCTTAGTTTGTGACCAGAGCAATGTGTTAATGATCCTACATATTAATATTATATATTTTATGTGTAAATGATCCTATATAATAAACCCTGGTGGGTCATCGCAATTTAAGGTGATAGGAAACAAATACCTACAAACTTTAAATTAAACAAAGCTATTATCTAAGAGTAATGACGCGTTATTATTCTATGTCTATTATAAATTTTCTTGTTAGTTATTTGATATTTTACATATTAATTATTTAGAATTGAGGTTAATCTAAATTGAATTGTTAACATACCATAATATGTCTACATATTATTATGATTCAAGTAAAATAATTCAAACCAAAATACTAAAAATATATTTTATAAGTTAGCTATAGCTATAGTACAATGAATTTGTAATTGGTTGACCATGATGTCCATAAATAAAATAAAACATTATTAGACCGATTCTTCTAAAATTACATTTAAAACCCCAAGTTCGAAATACGTCCCTTTATGAAACACTTGATGTTGGGAAAGGCTTTTTATTAGCTAGATATTATGAGCACTGCGATGGATATAGAAATCATAACAAACCAATCAGAAACGAATCAAAGTGGCTAATAGTAAAAGCGCCAAATGGCCCAGGAGTGGTAATAGCAAGTAGTTAAGTAAAACCTTTATTTCTAAATGCGCCACACGACTTAAATTCAGGCGTTTTCATAAATTATAAACCTTTTACAGCATAATAAATAAATATATAATAAATAAATATAACTTTATTAAGCATACTTAAATAACATTGCATACCTAATTAAAACTATCTTAAAATTAATACATATTTGCAATCAAGTTGGGTAGGTATACATTCAAAAGCAAACTATTACCTACCGCGCTAGTCGAGACTGTGTTACGTACGGCAAGGTAGTGATTCTCGCTTCCGATACAATGAGACATTTAATATACTGGGACTACTTAATATTACCATCAGCAATACAAAACTACCTTCTGTATTTTATTTGAAATCCAAATTTTATTAATTTTCGAACGCCTATAAATTTTTAGCCGCCATTGGTCTGTTCTAGCATGGCAGTAGTAGTAACTGCTACAAGTATATAGGAATGTAATGTTGTGAGGTAATAAAGCCGATACCTATTAATAGCTGGAGCAAACGCATTGTCTCTCGTCGCGGAAAAAAATGCGGAAACGACGCCATCATTACAATAATTACAATATTTATCTGCGGCCGATGAGCCGACACCACTCCTGCGTCGCCAATATACTCAATATTTGGTCAGTATAACGCGCGAACTGGATATTCCTAACTATGACCCCGGAAGAAATAATTGCTATGACTCAGGAACTGAGTAAACAAATCTAAAAGCATATCGGTACCTATTCATACTCTGGCACCTGAGGACGACTATGAAAAATATACTGCCGTCATAAGCAAGAAGGGCGCATCCAACATTTTTTTTTCAAAACTACATTAAAGCTTATATAATACTAACACATACATACATAAAATAACATTTACATATATAGTTACACACTTACTGACACAAACTTACACACGTAAACATTTACCCACACATACACGCACGCGCAAACACAACAACACACCAATACATATTCATAAATTTAACTAATAATTACTATTAAATGAAACAGAAAAGTGTATACGCCTGGATCAGTGAGCTTTCTCCTTTTTCTAAAATTAAAAAAATTAGTTCAAAGATTGTAACTAAAAAATTGTACTTGCATCAATAAACCATTTTTATTTATTTATATATTAAAATAATCGATAGCAGCTTAACCACACGCACTCTAAGACCTCATAGTTCCAAACTTTTTTTTAACTATTCATACATAATAATATGTAGGACAATTTACACATATTGCTCTGGTCACAAACTAAGCTCTAGGCTTGTACTATGTGTACCAGAAACAACGATATTATACATAATTTATTTTATAAACACCCAGACCATGACAAATCGTACAAATATACTTTTGTTTTTGCCATGGGTGGGAATCCGACCCACGACCTCCGGATACAACGCCAAAGGCGCAACCACTAGTCTACGGAGGCGGTACATATTTAAATTGCAGGGATTTATTATGGCCTGCGGCAAGGGTTTTGGATTATTTTATTTTAAGACCATTTATTTAGATGATGTTTATTTATTTCCTAATTAATTGTTCACAGTTACCTTAGCATTGATTGGTATTTTTATTTGCATTGATATCATGCTAAATATCTAAATATGATATATAAATCTCAAAGGTGACTGACTGACTGACATAGTGATCTATCAACGCACAGCCACTGGACGTATCGGGCTGAAATTTGGCATGCAGGTAGATGTTATGACGTAGGCTAAGAAAGGATTTTGATAAATTCTACCCCCAAGGGGATAAAATAGGGGATGAAAGTTTGTATGATAAAAAAATCGAAGTCGCACAGCTAGTTATACTACTATCATACAAGTGGTTAGCTCGATAGCGATGTTTGGTTAGACTCAATAACCCTATACAGTTTTACAAGTTGGTATAGTGAACTGAACTGAACTGAACTGGGACAGACAGCTTAACGTGTTCTCCAAGTAGTATTGTTAAACAAATGTACATACATTAAATAGATTAAATGTACACACCAGGGTTTGAACCTCGTCGTAGCCGACGGTATGCTAAAATTACATCGAGGTGGCGAAGCGGTAAGCTTCGGTTTTAAACAGTTTCAGAAGTTGGTATAGTGACAGAACTCAAGGCGTTGTACTAAGTACTTAGACTTATCAATAAAAATATTTTATTGAAAATAAAAGTTACTAATAATTATGTACTTATTAGGAAATAGGAAGTCGTAAATGATATGCAAATGTATATAATATGCAGGTGTAGTGTTCACCTAACATAATGCATCAATCATTCTGCTTATTTATACATTTATCACCATTTATTAATGTTCATCAAAACAGGTTTATTGTACCGGGCTTATATACCTACGTACTTACATAGGTACCTCTTACTTAAACTGTAATTATTATACTTACTGATGTGGCAGACAAACCAATAACGTATTTTTTAATTAAGTATGAAGAAGATAAAATGTTACCACTGGACCAAGTAGAGTCGACAGAACACAGAATTTGTATTTGACCCTAACCACTGAGGAAACTGATAAAAATCGAATTTAATTGATGCCCTGAAATGCGTTACACACAGTACATAGTTACCGATGAGACAATAAGCTATTGTAAATTAAATAAAAAAATCATAATAATATATCTAAAGACTCATACCAAATAAGTGAATAGATGAATAAAAAATATTAAAAGTTAATATCTAACGGAAGGCATTAAGGGCAGATTTTTCAATCGTCAGATAAAGTTATGCGACAGTTAACTTGTCTGAAGAATTGTCAAATTTTATCATTCTCCATACAATTTATTTGTGAATACTGACGATTGAAAAATCATCCCTAAAACTACTACATAGGTTGTTCTTTAAAAATCAATCGACACCTCTTTAATTTTTTTAAATTCTAATGGGACAAAAAGGAGTAAGGATTGTTTTTTTACCTGTTCTATATTTCAGGTGCTACAAGAGTATAGTTTTGTGTCTCTTCTTATTTAACTAATGTACACGTGTTTGATTATTTTAATTATTTAGGGGAAGAAGGTGAAACATAGGGTGGTTTTAATATAATATATTATTCAGGGGAAAATAGTAGACAAGAGTTTTACAATTTGGAAGTGGAATGTGTTTTATACATAAATAATACGAAGGTGAAGCCGGGTCCATAAAAGTTATATCTATTTATTAAAAATATTATATCTAATAGCTATATTTAACACGCTATTGATCGAGCTAGACAAATTAATCTATTTGAAATTTTAGTGTATAGGATTACATTTTGTAGTATACACTAATGAGTATAGGTTTCGCTATGACAGTTACATTTGCTGCGAAAATGTTTTATTAAATACATTTGGCCTACAACGTGTTAAAAAATACTGTTATCACAGATCTAATAGGCCAACTGAATCTAACTCGCTCCCACTATACTGCCTACGATTTTTCAACATGCGGCTAATTAAATAATACTTTGATTAAAAATCTAGATTAGACAGACAACCCCAGAATGTAGATAAAGGCATGTCACACGCCAAGCTGCGTGCGAGATGCGTGCAAGCAACCAGAAAATCTACTTCAAACAACGTGTAATATAATAATTGTTATAAGTAAATTATATTATTTACGGGTCAGGATGGAGTATTAATTATTTATTTACAAATTTAAATTGGAATTAAGTTTCCCTGTAACAAAAAAAATTATTTCGGAAGAAATTATTTTGATAATTATAGAACAGCGAACAGCTTTTGCATTTATATTATAAGGTCATGTTTTTATTTTCATACTTTTAATTCATGAAAATGTTGGGTTATACCTACTAGTATATAAGAAGGTACACAAAAAACTATTAATATTATACCAGGGAAAAAAATCTTAGCAATGGCTGTGGATGGTTGGAAGATTTACAATAAGCAAAATCAAGACGACGCGACTGAGTAAAAGTTCCGAAATGGGATGGGGGTTTGAGTAGCTAAACACGTTGTTTTTTTACGATTTGTGACTTTGTCATTGCAACATAACGAAAAAACTTAAATTAATTATTTCTAACCATACCTTATAAATAAATAGAAAAAATATTAATATTATAATTTTAAATCTTATAATATCGAAAAATAAATATATAGCTTTAAAAAAATATATCTTTATCTTTCAACATTTTTACAAGTTCCATGCAAAAAAAAAAAATGTAAATGTTAAAAAGAAATTGCAAAAAATAAATGGTTTTTAGCGTTTTTCTTGATAATTTTCATAAGGTTAAGTTTCTTCGATAAGATGCTTATTTTCATGAAGCCAAAAAAAACGCGTGGACAGGAACGTAAAGTTCATGCTTATTTCAGTCACAGATCGTAAAAAAACAATATTCAAACCTCAAAACCAATATGATTTACTTAAAATGATCCTAAAATTTCCGACCACTTACATATCTACTGATAAGAATTTTCCATGAATGGTATTTATAATCAGTTTGGCACTGATCTACTGTTTATAGTATATATTTATATATATATATTTAGTAAGTCACTAATTTATAATTATGTGAAAACTTAATTAGATAAGGTTTTTAAATAAAATGTAAATTACATAAACTTATAAAACTTTTTATACCAACAGTCTTATTATTTATATACATAATATAATTAAAACAATATGTATATAAGCCATAAACGTCCTTAGTATTAAAAATAGTTAACTTATAAATAGCCAAATAAACAAAAAAATATTATATAAACGAACTAGTTTAAATAAAATTATTTTTTTATTATCAAAACAAAACTCGGCAAATAATGATGTAAGTAATTTAGATTTTAAATATTCTTACTCGTAAGTAAATCTATACGTATTGACATCATAGACCAAAACAAATCCACAGTGTAAATTATATTTTATTCATTCAAAAATCCTTTTTTTTTTGGTTGTGATTCTGTATCTAACTAATGATACCGATACGTAACAGGGAGAAAGTCGTGGTGAAACATTTAAGAACCTTATAATAAGTTTTCATAACAACCACAAAATAATAAGAATTTATTATTTATTGACGTAAATATAATCCCTTCGTACCGGAATGGCTTATTAGCAAAATATAATCCCTTCGTACCGGAATGGCTTATTAGCAAAATATAATCCCTTCGTACCGGAATGGCTTATTAGCAAAATATAATCCCTTCGTACCGGAATGGCTTATTAGCAAAATATCATATTTTTAACCGATTGTTTTGAATGCGACGAATATTTTTTTAGTTCTCACTTCATAATAATAAATACAATAAATCTCAACCATTTTTTTATGATTTTGGTTCTTGAATTGAGTATAAGATATTGATATGTATACTCATTTTGCCAATTTTCTACAGGGACAACGCCCGCAACTACAGATAAAATGTATTTATCCTGAAGAAGTTAAGTTAATGTCAAAGTTACAATTTTAATAAAATAATATTAAATTAAATTATATAATACATAAAATATAACGGAAATCGGTTCGGTAGTGCGGCTACAAAACGACCGCAATCAAACAGATTCACTATTTGTATATTTATTAGTATTCGGGCGCACGGCGACCGCACAGAGCTGGCGAGTCGCCGCACGTAGCAAAACAAGTTGATCGCGGAACATTATCAATATATTGCCATTGCATACAAAATGCCCATAATTTTTATTCAGATTGTGTTTATTAATGCGCAGTTTTAGAACTTTGTTTTGTTGTTGGACTCATTTAGGTAGATATTGTATTTGTGTAACCAAAATAAGGAAACATAGTTGTAGTAGTAGTAAATGAATGAACCACAAAACAAAACATTTAGTGTAAGTACAAGTAGTGGCTAAGTCCATTCACGACTCTGCCGATTCGGTGCGGTCGTGAATATCGTTGGCAAGTTGTTTTTGAGTAAAAAGAGCTTTTTGCTTTTTGAGTGAAATATCTTGGTACTACATATTCTTTTCAAATATTGTAAAAATTTTAGATGCCATTTAATTTCATAGAAATTCAAAAGATATAATATTTTTTTACTTTTATATTTATAATACATTCAAGTATTAAGCTTAGCCAGCAGACAATCATTATTATAGTAATCAAATTATTTGTCTTTCTGATGAAGGTCAACGGTTGACTTTCGCATACCCGAGTACGTTTCCATTTACCCACGTCATCCACTGGCAACTAATGGTACGTATTACACACGTTCTTAAAATCACACAAAGTTTAATAGTACTGAAGTACAAACAATTTGTTCATAAAATGATTTGATAGCAATATCGTATAAATAATATATAATAGTATTGGTGATATAAACTTGTATGCCATTCGCCGTTGATGTTGTTAATAAGTTACGGCACTATTGAGGGTGTCGCAGTGTATCGCTCCCAGAAATGATAAATGTTATTAACCGTTTAATAGTAGTTGATTTCTAACACGTATCTAATTATTTCTCAACCGCTATTGTAATCTACAAAGGGCAAAAGATTTCAAAGACATTATTATTTTGTCGCTCCTAGCGGAATATAATTATCCACATATAATTTATTACACATATTATTCAAGTATTAAGCTTAGCCAGCAAGGCAATCATTATTATAGTAATCAAATTATTTGTCTTTCTGATGAAGGTCAACGGTTGACTTTCGCATACCCGAGTACTAATTAATATATTATAATTTTGTGAAACTGTTTATAGATGGGTTATTGAGTCTATTCAAAACATCGCAACGAGCTAGCCACTTGTTCGGTGTAGACTCATACCATCGGCTATGACGAGGTGGGATTAAAACCCCTCCGCTGGGTACCCTGGGGCCGTCTAGGCGGTCTCGGGCGCCGTAAGGCACCCGTGATGATACTACTACTACTATATTATAATTTTATAGCCATTATAAACTCACAAAAAAAAATCGTGTGAAAATTTATATTTATCTTAATAAAAATAATATTTTCTTATTTTAAATATTCTTTTCCCTACGTATAGTACTAAAAGCGCTTGATACGTTTTTTCTATTCGCGTGAAATCTGCCACCACGTAATACGATGGTAATGGAAACGCGATGCATTCCACGAGAAAGGTGCTAAATGACGCATCCAGAGTTACTGAGAGACTCGCGCGCCCTTGATTTGACGAACATTAGTTAATGCACACTTATCGACAATCATCCATAGTTATTGAGCAAGAAAACCACTTTAGTAACAAAATGACAATTTCTAGTAAAGGCTTTTAAGTGGCTATTTCTGTCTATATAGTCAATAAATTGAACTTATTTTTACTTTGCTCTATTCAGAAACGTTTTGCTAAATTAGGTTTTAACCGTGTCTCAATGTATCAATGTGTATCAAGGTAGCAGGTAGAAAACAAAGGTTTTGTTAGCATTGGATTATCGAAATATTTTTTTAAACTTAGATGCAGTGGTTACAACCATTACGTGCATCTAGATTTTTACATCAAACAAGGTTTTAATATCCAAAATTCTAATTGATCTTAGTAAAATTAATATCAATACATATCTTTATATAAAGAGAGACAGTGTTCTTAGCAAACGCAAACCATGGCTTCACCGTGCGGGTGCCGGGTCCATCGTTCCCGGACTTGAGACCGCGAAGTAATGAAATAAAATTTTATTTGCAAAAATTCTGAATAAAATGTAGTAGATTTAAAGGCCTTTTGAACTCTCACCTGCACTGTGTTCACTACACTCTCTACTCAAATAAACACGCTCCATAAAAGTTCCGACGGTTGTTTTCGGAAGGCCAAGATCCTTCAATAGACGGTGCAAAGAATTCCTCTTTCACCAACTTCCATAAAACGGAAAAAAACCTGCCGTTAAAATTATTCTCAGAGACATCAAATGCATGGAATGGGTCGCACTTTATATAAGTAGATATTTATGCATTTATTAATGTTAATACCTACACTTAGAAATGTTTAAGAGGTAAATTTAAAACTTTAAGACGAGATCATTAGAGCTTAGATCCAGTTGGAGATTATTTTATCAAATTTTGAAGGTTATTAAAGACGAATTTCGCCGTTTCTATTACTTGTTGCGTGGACCTTGCCGTTTCGGATTGCGCAAGCGACCCCTGCATTGAATGCCAGTCGTGTAGCAAGTATCATTTTGATGAATTTACAATGAATATTTTGTGCGGTTCATTAAATTCGATTCGAATATCAATATTTTTTAAAGAGTTTTTAAGTTTGGTTTCGGTATACTATCTTTAATTATAATAATAATAATAGCCTTTGGCATTGGATTCCTACAAAAATAATAGTACGTTTTTCTGTACAGTTTGTCATGGTCTGGGTGTTTATAAAATATAATATGTATTATATCATTGTTTCTGGTACACATAGTACAAGCCTAGAGCTTACTTATTGTCCTACATAAATATATATATATAGGACAATTTACACAAAAGTGAAGAAATAATGATAAGATATTGGTTGTGCGGCTGTCGAAACCAGTGGCGTCACTTTTCAAATCCTTAATTATTATTGGCAATTAACAAATGCATTGTTTAATTATAATAATATCTTATTACGTTATTACGACAATATGTTTAATACAGAGATAAGGTGTTAGGCAAGGGCGAAGCCATTGATACAAGTCCACAAATTGGTACAAATACAGGTATTGTATTATACGCGTTTTTTATCCTAATACATTTTACACACCGGCAAAATTATCAGAAAAAAAGTGAGACTAAACGCATTTATTTCATAAAATGTTATACACAATGTAACAATTTAATTTAACACCTTGTAACAACGATTTGGCTCGGCCATACAGATGCAAAACCCGTCAAGTGACCTAGTCGTTTTTCGGTTTTAATCTGTTGGCTCACGGGGTTTCAGGAGACTGCAAGGATTCTTGTCGAGGTGGTAGTCTCCTTTCAGGGTGCGGTTACGAAGCGGGCAATCGAATTGGCGGTAAAAAGGAACTTCAAACTTTTGCACTCGTAATATTAAATTCGCCGTTTTTGACGGCCATTTTGTAATCGACTCATTTGTGCATAGTGGGAGCCATTAATTGACCTCATTCATGGGTTTTGTAGGTCTAAATTAAGTGTTCATAACTAAAATAAAATTTATATATTATTATTTAAAAAAAACTTTTTTTTCTGATGGTTTACCAAAAATATATACCTAAAGGTGCTTTAAGTTTCATTACTTACATGGCGTTACGGCACGCGTGACTCTGTCTCTAATGTTGTTTAACATATTATTAGTCACTCATACATCCATGTTTGTTGTATATTGCGGTTACGAAATGGACGGCACGCGACAAGCACGAATTTGTAATACAACTCGTTTTGTGCACACTGAGAGAAGACTACCACCTCGATGCAGCAGTCTCCCGGCAACCCTAGATGTAGCTCGATCAACTAAACGCTCTAGCGGTATAACCCGAGGAGGCTAACAAGGTAACTTGGTTGCGACTTGCGTCACTTTGAGATAACAAACGCTGCGGTTAAAATTGCATCAAAACTGCACGAAACTTTACCGGAGGTAATTATACAGAAGATAATAAAACTTCCAACCAACCCATCACGCCATGCCACCACTACCTTCGGGTTACTTTATTTTGGGACGTAATAACAAATATATTTGAAAATAATTTTGTTTTGTCATTTCAGTTTTGATGACCTTGCAGTCATGATGCTTGTTTTTCATTTATTTTTTTACATCTGTTATATTTATGATCTGTCTTAAATACTTATATGTAGTTTTGCTGTTTCTTCCAACTTTAAATAAATCATGCCAAAATTTGGCAGAGTATGAGAGTCTAATTAATATTATGTATTCAACCATGTAAAGATATTCTAGAAAATATATATATATCATTTATTTCAATTTACAATCAAAAAATTATATATGCTTAATATAAAAGTCAATTATTAAAAATATTAATAGGTATTATATAATTTCTTAAATGGATATATAAATAAAAATATATATACATTCTAATTCTATGACTTTTACAAGTCATTCAAATAATATATAGTCAACATAGCCTACTAACATAGATGTATAGTCTACTGTATGTGTATGAGGACATCATATTATTATTCAGTTGGTCATAAATAAATATAAAAAACGTTTAATCTTATGTAGGTATGCAACTAGTGTATGTGTAACAAACAACGATGCTTTGAATTTGATAGTAGATTTTTGTGAAATTGAACGTACCCCTACAGCAATAAATATTTTCTATATAGTAACACTTCTCTGAGCTACGATGATTGGTCGAAGGCTCATTGCTTGCGTATCAATGGAAGATTGTTTTTTGCTTGTCTGTATTTTTAATCCGTTTAAATAAAGCCTCTTAAAAGTTTATTCGTGGTATCATTTCAACTCACAGGTTATGGGCCCAGCGTAGCCTAACTGTGAATGTTAATTTTTGTAAAATAAAGCAAATAAAAAAAAAAGGACTACGACAAAGTTTACGGACGTCGCGGTGTGCGATTTTTGGAAAGTTTGAGATTTTTGTGTCGTAGGAAGGGATACCAAAAATGGAACAGTTATTTAACTCGGCTGTTACAAAGTTGGAAGCTAATAATTGGAATTTGTGGAAATTCCAGACATCTATAATATTAAAAGGGCTCTCCTTATTTGGTGTCGTGGACGGAACGGAGACTAAGCCTGATCGAGAAGCAGATTTAAAGGAATGGGCTAAGAAGGACCTCAAAGCCCAGAGTTTTATTGTATCCAGATTGTCAGAAAGCGCCATGCTACATGTTATAACCTGCACAACGGCCCAAGATATGTGGAAAAGGTTGCTGGGAGTTTATGAACAAAAATCTGAAACACATTTGCACATGGTCCAGCAACAGTTTTTCTCGCTAAAATGTGAGGGGCAGAACCTATCAACTTTCATCTCAAGAGTCTCAGAGTTAAGAAATAAAATGAAAGAGTGTGGAGAAGAAATTTCAGATAAGTTTATAATTACAAAAATTATTATGTCCTTGCCAGAGAGATTTAAACATTTCACTTCAGCATGGGAGTCAACTGCTGATGACAAACAGACCCTAGACAACATGATTGCACGTTTGCTTACCGAAGAAGAAAGAATGAATAATAATAACATTGTAAATAGCAAAAGTGAAACAGTAGCTTTAGTGGCAAAAAGAACTTTTAAATGTCACAAGTGTGGGAAATTGGGTCATGTAGCTAAGTTCTGCAGAACAAAAGAAATTTCAAATAATGCACAAACATGCTACTTTTGCAAACAGCCTGGTCATTTTAAGGCTCAGTGTCATTTTTATATTAAATCCAAAACTAAGAATAATGAATCAAAAGGTAATGCATTTGTTTTAAGTAGTGTAGACAATAATAAATATAATTTAAACTCTGAAATAATAACTGACAAGATTGTGTTTACTTCATGGTTAGTTGACAGTGGTGCCAGTGAACATATGAGTTCTCAACGCAATCTATTCATGGACTATAGAGATCTGTCAAACCAAAAACAAATTATGGTGGGGGATGGCCGAAAAATAGATGCAATTGGTATTGGAAATATGATCTTGAAAACTTTTAATGGTGACTCTTGGATTGAAACAACTTTAAATGATGTGTTATATGTACCCGACTTAACCGTAAACTTATTCTCGGTTACACGAGCTGTGCAAAAGGGTTACATTATGATTACTGATGATAAAACATGCAAGTTTTTAATAAATAATCGAGTGGGCGCTATTGCTCGATTGGAAGGAAAAGTATTTGTTTTAAAATTAATAAGTGAAGATCAAGGAACAGAAAATGCAATGGTGATGAATGAGTTGTCAAAATGGCATAATAAAATGTGCCATCAAAATTATGAAACTGTGAAATTAACCTTAAACCAAAATAATATACAATGCTCAGATGAGGTTCAGGACTGTGTAGCCTGCCTGCAGGGCAAACAGCACAGACTATCTTTTCCACGTAGTCAATCTCAGACCAAAGCCATTGGTGAACTCATCCATGCCGATGTTTGTGGTCCCATGGAGGTGGAATCAGTCGGAGGATCCAGGTACTATTTATTACTAAGAGATGACTATTCAAACTATCGTAATGTCTATTTTTTACAAAATAAATCTGATGTCTTTGGCCATATATGCAACTACATAAATTATACAGAAAAGGAAACTAATAGTCAAATTAAAACTTTAAGAACGGATAATGGACTGGAATTTATGAATAAAAATATGAAATTAATGTTACAGAATAAAGGAATAAGACATGAAACTACAGTCCCATACACACCAGCACAGAATGGAAAGGCTGAGAGGGACATGAGAACCGTAGTTGAAGGAGCACGTACAATGTTGCTAGCAAGTAATTTAAATAAAAATCTATGGGCTGAGAGTGTAAATACAATGATATATGTTTTAAATAGAACAAAAATATATAGTAAATTAAATGAGACTGCTTATAAAGTTTGGACTGGAAAGGATTTTAACTTACAAAACTTAAAGGAATTTGGCCAGAAAGTATATGTGCATATCCCTAAAGAAAAAAGGAGAAAATGGGATGCAAAGTCAGAGCAAGGAATTTTTGTTGGTTATGGTGAGACGGTAAAAGGATATAGAATATTTTTTCCAATAAAGGAGACCGTTGAAATAAAACGTGATGTAATATTTATAAAGGAACAAGAAATTTTAAATTTACAGCCAGATATAATTCAAACTACAGAAGAAGAAGAAAACAATGACATGGAAATAAGCAAGGAAAATGAGTTATGTACTGAAGGAGAAATGTCAGAGAAAGTAAAACGTACTATTCGGAAACCAGGTTGGCTATGTGATTACATTACTAATTTTTTATGCATGACTGAGAATGAGCCAATTAGTTATGAAGATGCTATGAGCAGAAATGATGCTAGACAGTGGCAGGAAGCAATATCCACTGAACTGAGAGCACTAGAGGATAACAAGACATGGACTTTGGTGAGTAGTGTACCTAATAATATTAAAATTATACATAGCAAGTGGGTCTTTAAAATTAAAAAAAGTGATAGTGATGTGAAATATAAAGCTAGATTGGTTGCAAGAGGTTTTGAACAGGACCATTTAGATATTAATGATTTATATGCACCGGTAGCAAAGTTATCGACATTTAGAATCTTTATGGCTATTGCAAATAAATTGAGGCAGACTGTTTACCAAATGGATGTTTGTAGTGCGTTTTTAAATAGTTCAATTAATGAAGAAATATACATGTACCTGCCTGAGGGCGCCTATAAAAATAAAAATAACTCTATATGTAAGCTTGTAAAGTCTATTTATGGCCTTAAAAGGGCACCTAAATATTGGAATAACAGTTTTGATGAGGTTATGTTAAAAGAAAATTTCATAAAGTCTGAAAATGATAGTTGCTTATATATTAAAATTTGTGACCAAAGTAAAACATTTTTATTATTATATGTCGATGACATATTATATTTTTCTAATAGTGAACAACAGACTCAAAAATTAAAATTACTTTTAAATAAAAATTTTAAAATAAAAGATATGGGTGTGGTTGCAAAGTATTTGGGTTTTTCTGTTAAACAAGATTGTATTAAGGGTATAACAGTTATTAATCAGTGTGAATATTTAAGAAACTTGTTAATAACATATAACATGTTGGACTGTAAAAATGCTACTTTACCTATAGATCAGAACTTTAATTTTGATTTGTTAAAGTGTGCTACTTCTGAAAGCCCACAAATAGAGAAACAATGTCGTACATTGATTGGTTGTTTAATGTATGTAGCTATGGGTTCAAGACCCGATCTCTGTGCTGTTGTATGCATGTTGAGTAGATATCAAAATTGTGCTACAACATTGTTACTCAAGACTTTAAAAAATGTTTTAAGGTACATTAAGGGTACAATAGATTTAAGTTTGATTTATATAATTAATGATAGTGACATGGTTCAGGGTTATGTAGATTCGGACTGGGGAGGCTGTGCTATAGACAGGAGGTCTACTACAGGCTTCTGTTTTAAAATATTTGGTTGTACTGTAATATGGGGTTCTAAGAAACAACATTGTGTAACTATCTCTTCAACAGAGTCCGAGTACATAGCCTTGGCCACTGCCACGAGTGAAGCATGTTGGCTGCGCAAATTGTTGATTGATTTTAATTTTGATGGAAATTTAACTATCACAATTTATGAAGACAACCAGTCTACTATTAAAATTGCTAATAATCCTGGTAATATTAGAAGAATTAAACATCTGGATATAAAACATTATTTTATTAAAGAACAGATAGATAAGAAAATAATTAAGCTTGAATATATAAGTTCACAGAACCAGTTGGCCGACATGTTTACTAAAACTTTAGGTAATATTTTGTTGAGCAAATTTAGAGAAGAAGTTTGTGGTAAATTATAGTTATGTTTTTTTTTGATAAATTTTTTGTAAGTATAGAAAGTGTTTATTGGGTGGGGGTGTGAAATTGAACGTACCCCTACAGCAATAAATATTTTCTATATAGTAACACTTCTCTGAGCTACGATGATTGGTCGAAGGCTCATTGCTTGCGTATCAATGGAAGATTGTTTTTTGCTTGTCTGTATTTTTAATCCGTTTAAATAAAGCCTCTTAAAAGTTTATTCGTGGTATCATTTCAACTCACAATTTTGTGGCATAAAATCACACTTAGCATTGTTTATCTATCAACATGTTCAACTGCGATTCTCAATAAGTAATTAGTTTTTGATTTAATCATACATACTTACCTTATTTATTTAAATATTTCCTAATAAAACATTCAATCAAAATGAATTGTTACTTACCACTGTATGTGTCCATGAATCGTTTGTATGAATCTACAAACGCCATTTTGACGAGGGGCTGTTATTCACTCCTGAAACAATAATGAATAATATAATCATTACCCTGGGTACCCTGATGCCGTTTAAACGGTTCTATGGAGCCAAATAAGCACCCGTGATGGTATTTATTATTTTTATTATAATCATTGAAATATGTTCAAAATATTGTACCTAATTGTAGATAAAAAAAACCGTATTGTATAGTTGTATTATTTATTATTAGGTACCTATCTAGTAGCTTGTTCACTATATTAATTTTGTACTTGACTGTTACGTGGACCCACTGTGCACAATTAAAAATGGTTTTATTCAAACAAGAACCTTTCGTCAGCGGTGAGTCAAAAATTAAACTGATTTACAATTAGTTTTTGAAACGGAACCATGTTGAAATTAATTGTAGATTAATTAATGGTATTTTTAAAGACAGCAGGAAACAGGCTTCAAATAATTTGGAATTTACCAAAATTACACTAATTGGTTCGCATTACACAGTTAAGCACAGGATTCCAAGATCTTCAATGGTTTAGGTTTTCCAGAATGAGTTATTCTTACTAGGATTGACTTAGTAGCATTGCTTCCTATGAGTGAGTAGTATGTAGTGGTATGTCTCCGGCGTGTATGGTTTTATGGTCTACATGGATATCGCATGTGATGTGGTTGGCGTTGCATCAACATAGGCTAATGTGAATTTTCCGATTCAAGAAACCAATGAGAAATATTTTGTCCGATTGTCTAACATAATGCAACATGATTTCATGTTTGGAAACAGTCAACAGCAATTAGCTCTAAATGGAGCAACTCGCCAAACAAGAACCAATCATAAATTACAAATAATTAAAGTACATTTTTCAATAACTTGATTTATGGCTCATAAATCCTTTGGCTGTTGAGCAAATCAATTAATTGTTGTGGGAAATTCTCCTATTTTTCACTCGAGATATTATTTTAAGCAACTATCTACTTTATGCATTACCATTTAAAATATACAATAAATATTATGGGTATGCAACATTGTATTAGGTATTTAAATAATTTAGTTATAATTTTCTACAAAGTTAGACCTGCTAACCTCATTTTTTAAAACGATATTGTTTTACCTCCGGCGATGTATGTTTATATTATTAGCAGCATTGTACAATGTAAAATTATGGACGCGAGGACTCTGGGTACATGGTATGAAGGCAGATAGCTATACGAAGTGAAAATAAAATCAACTAAATTAATTAACCCAAGAAATATTTTTTATTTGACAAATGTTTTTTTTTATTATAGAAATTAAAGGCCAAAATAAAAGGAGGAGGTGGTGAGCTGTGGTGAAAGTCAAGTAATATAACAATATTGCTTTGCAAGAATCAATTTATGGCCACTGCTACCCCACAGGGCCGCTAGTAAATAATTTACCTTAAGACCCTTTTAGCTCCCTTTATTTAGGCTTTGATTATTTTTTTTTTAAACAAAACTTAAATGTGAAAGGAGAACGGCCATTCTGGACCCAACCGTAAAAGCTTAGCGTTCACAAACAATGATGTGCTTACTTAATAATAGATAATTTAAGCATTATTTTCCAATATTCAAAATAATTTTAGAAGTTAGGAAAAAAAAGTTCTGACAACTTTTGTTACGTGCTGATTCTTCTGCCTTTTCTGTAATTTTATTTATTTATTTTCCTCTATCAAACTGGATAGGTTTCATTTTTGAACGCGGCTTTTAAGCCTGGGTCTGAAAATACATGGGCTATGACCGTTCTTCTTTAGGAATCGGTCGGTCTGTCTATTTTTTTTTATTATTGTTGAGCTCCCTTAACTTAAAAAGGATTTATAACTCAAAATTTCCTAACGTAATGAGGAGATGTATTATAAAAAAATGTTATTATAAAATAAGTCTACTAAATATGTGTGTTGAAAAGTAGCGAGTGCTTTATCCGATTAAAAAAATATTTCAACTAATTATATAGATTGAATGATTCTGTGAAAAAAAAATCAGAACCGTGTGGGTTTTTCAGCAAAAATAAATGTCGAATCAAATTAAACTACAATAGGTTAAAAAAATATCCGAATACCATCGGCGAAATAACGGTACCCAGCGGACGGGTTAATCCCTCCGCTGGGTACACTAAGGCCGTTTAAACGGTTCTCGGGAGCCAAATAGGCACCCGTGATGGTATTTATTTATTATTTATAGGTTAATATTTTTTTTTATTATTATAATCAATAGCTTATGGAATAAGGAGAATGTAAAGCTATTTTGTGGGAATAAGGTGTTTATTATAGTTTTATGATAATAAAACAGATTTACACGTGATACTTCTATAAACCGTATAATTATTAATAGTAAGTAAATTTATGAACATTAATTTCAGGGATTTTTAAACCTTTTTTATTATGAAAACAACTATTTATATTATAGCAGGTAAATAAAAGTAACAAAATGCATTTGTCTGTTTAAAAATATGTTACTACTAGCTAGCCTTTGCTTTTTAGAATTATAAAAAAATATGTTACTACTAGCTAGCCTTTGCTTTTTAGAATTATAAAAAAATATGTTACTACTAGCTAGCCTTTGCCTTTTAGAATTATAAAAAAATAACATGTTCATTAGTTAGTTTTGTTTTGGAGAACTACCGTAGACTCTAACGAGGTGCTGTAACATTGGAGCGGTTCACGTATTGATGTCAGTGACACCAGAGCATTTAACAGCGCCATATCTAGGGGTACCCCGCTCCAAGTGTGGGGCATGCGGCCTCCATTACCGCACACAAGGACTATGCATTTAATATATATGATTTATGAATCTAAAGTTTGTGACGAGCGGCCATATTCTGTTTCTTAAAACGGAAATAAAAATGACATTAAACAATCAGCAACAACGTACACTGAAAAAGCCGTGGACTGTACTCCCTTATATTATGTACATTGGCTTGACATTTTTAGCATCGCTGTCGTGGCCATTGTACATAAAGGATTTCTTTATGTTAAAGATCTAACTCCAGCTTTTAAAGATACAAACTATGACCACTTCGAAGTAATATGTATCTTACTTAATAATAATTATTAAAATAACAAAAAAATGATTGGCGCTAGTTTTAAATGAAAATGGAAAATTTACACAAGAGCCAGGTTAAGTTGAGAGCATTGTTGCCCTGGCTCTCCTCTAATAGGCTATGTACAGTTTGTTATAACAGTTTCGGTATAACATGGGTAAGAGTAACCATTCCCTAATAGGTTCAGGAGACTTTTTCTCCCGAACCTGTTAGGGAATGTCTAACGGTAACCTATCTTTTATTATTATAATTTTAGTATATTCTAAAATCCCAAGAAGCCTTCTTTATTTTCGAAATTTGCGGAACCTTTTTCCAAAAAAAATATTAGTTGTAATCCAAACATGGAACGAACAATAATATAATTACCGAAAATAAGACCGTGGACAATGAAATAGCAATATTATTAGTTTCGTATTTGTTAGTTTTTATTTTATCATAATATGTATACTATATATTTACCGTTATATATAATACATAGTAACATTTATTTTGTACATTATTTGTACGATGTATAATTATAATGATATTTAGCCATTGAAATATAAGAATAACGAATCGTTACCGTTACGATAGCTTCTTATATATGTATATCTGTATTATCTTACTTACCTAGGTTGTATGTTTCATAGTTTTGGGTAATATTTTACTTATTATTTTGCTTACTTGATTACAATATCTAGTCTGGAGATATACAATACCTAATCTGGATAATGCCTGAGCTCGCCCATGTACACACTTTATATGTGCATTAATATATATATATATATATATCATCACGGTTGCCTTACGGCGCCCAAGACCGCCTAGACGGCCCCAGGGTACCCAGCGGAGGGGTTTTTAATCCCACCTCGTCGTAGCCGATGGTATGAGTCTGCACCGAACAAGTGGCTAGCTCGTCGCGATGTCTTGTATAGACTCAATAACCCATCTATAAACAGTTTCACAAGTTGGTATAGTGAAACCGGGACCGACAGCTTAACGTGCTCCCCGAGGCCTATAGTCAAACAAATGTACGTATTTTTTTTAATTAAAAACTCATTGGTACACACCGGGATTCGAACCAGGGACCCAAGTGTTTAAGTCCAAGGTCTAACCAACTCGGCCACCACGTAAATACATTAAAATAATTTTAATTAAATCAATTTACTTAAAAATAAATACGAAAAATGTTTGTTATTACCTTAACCTGCTACAATTTGACAATGTTTATTCAGTCCAATATAAATCTAAAGGAACAAATACAACTTGATTAATGCATTCATACAAAACAAAGTCTCTTGAATAGAAACTCAAGAAAATATCTATTGATGTTAAATCAATTACTTATTCGTTATATGATGAAAAGATACTTTGTATGAATGCAAGTACAAATAATATTATAAACAGCTTTGTATGGCTGAAGGATCATTACGAAATATTTAATTAAAAATAATAAATACTTATAATATAAGTATTTTAATTAGATGATATTTCCATGCGGTTATATCTTAGTCAACAATAAACACTTAATAATAGGTTTTTACATGCCAAGCTAAATTGAATTTTAAACCTAATGGCATAAAAAAGTAGATTTCGCAAAATGTAAGTTAGACACTATTGGTTCTTAACCGTCGAAATATATATGCAAAAGTGAAAAAAAAAAAATCTGAATGTAAATAAGTTATCTATAGAAGAAATTATGTATATTAAAATGACATAAATCTACATTAAAATATTTTCGAAATTATATTTAAGGTACCTACATAAATCTTTAGTTTTTATAAAAAAAACATCGGATTGCAAATGCTGCTCGCGCACTTAGGGTCCGTTAAAAAAAAGTTATTAATATTACGGAAATAATTCTGCAATCATTTTGCATAAAAACTTGAAGAAACTTAACGCAAAATGTGCCTATTTTTTATTTGAATTTGAATCCCAAGAGGGTTAAGAGGTAGAGGGAAAAGGGTAGATAAAGTTAATATCTGTTGCTGCAGACGGGGGGTGGGTGAGCTTAGAGGAGGTTCTTGATGCTGCTTCATATCTCTAGAATGAGGGAGGGCACCAAAGTGAAAATATATATTATTTGGTTTTACAATTTCAAGTATACCACCGCTCATACAGATGCAGAAACCGTCAAGTGACTTAGCCATGTTTCAGTTTTAGTCTGTGGGTTCACCGGTTTTCAGGAGACTACTGCTATCTTATCTATTAAAATATAATCGTATTAGTCGTAATGCAATTCATCTCTGTCGCCGCCAATTTTGTAATCGCATCACTTAGCCGGCATAGCGGGAGCTATCAATGTTGTTTAACAACAATTATTGATCGACCCCATTCATGTAGGTACTTTGTATGTCTACTGACCTCCAGTGTCCCGTGCCCAATAAAAAAAAACAATGTCTACATATAATATGATCGGGCGAAACCGGGTTAACAAAAGCACTTACATATTTTTGTAAAAAAATATTTCTACGACCTCATTAACATCACAGCCGCTAATTCTATTTTAATTGTTCGAGAAAAACTTGTCGCGGCTCTACACGATTTGGTTTCATAATGATAGATTGCTATGTCGGTACTTTATGATAAATAATTTGTCGTCATTTCGGTTAATTGCTGCAGGTTTTAAATTACTGCTGGTTAAAGATATTGGTTTCAGGTCAATAATTTATTTCTAACATAATTATAATTTTAATAAAGGGTTACGAAATATTAAACTAACTCTAGTGTTTGTAAAATATTGATGAAACATTAACGTGAGATGATATTTCATTAATCATATACCATTATTGGCATGTATATGATCTGGTGGATACTTACTATATTATACTTACAATAATGTAATAGTTTGCACTTTTGCAGATAGACATTTATTTTTATAAACTTAGTGTTTATTTCGTGATCACGATAATCAGCTATTCTACTAAATAAATTGGATATCAACTGCACGGCAAAGTTAAAATTTGACCTTTTCCACATACAAAACGTGTCAAATTTTATACGACGTTGATACACAATTGAGCAGAATAAGCCGATGGATATAAAATTAAAGTCCATGGTCCATATAATGCGTTTTTGAGTTTTCAGTCTCCAAATGAAGGTCGTGTTATGATCGCGATATCACAAGCGACACATGAAGATATCTTCACAAGTAGTTGTGTGAGACAATGGATGCGCAGGAGTGATGGTAGCAATTAGTGCCGCAACAGCCACAATGAGTAGGGTGGCCAGTGGTTATGCAAATCAGCAGACTAATATATTCTTAATCAATCAAAATTGGGAAAACAACACCGCTCTATGAATAAATTATATTTTCAATTTGTAAGATTGTATCAGTCTTTGTTTAATGACTACCAAAACTGAAATATTTTGAGAGGATACTTATTGCATAATTTATTATTCAATGCTTCACAAAAAAATATATATGTGTATACAATACATTTAAAGTATTTTTTTCTTTAAATACTTAGTGAATAAAAGAAAAGTCTACAGTTCAATAGTAAAATACTGTATAAAAATGGGGACTCAAGTCTGTCCACATCAATATCTCGCGAATGACTGGTCCGGTTTACTTAAAATGTGGAGATAAAAAATATATCTGATTGAATCTTAATCTTAATGAGCGACATGTATGCATGTGGTATAGTTTAAACCAAAATAGGTTCGGGTAAAAATTTGACAAACATTTTCCCTTGAGGCTAGTAGGAAATTTTAAAAATCAATTATACATTATTACATTATTTTCAGAGCTAAAGTAGATGTAGGCATAGACGAATTAAAGGGTAATAAGGATGCAATGTTAATAGGAATTCACATAAACATATTTTTATAACATATTATGTAAGAGAAAAAAAAATAATAATATAGGAATACCTGAACATAAAATGCTATAATAGAACATTAAAATGAATACCTGAAGATAAAAAGACCATCTATAAACAAATACAAATGAAGTTATGGAGAAAGCCTGCTGAGCAGAATTTTGTATTCCTATTCGTGTAATTAGGGAAATTTGATCCAGCTAGACGCCCATTATAAATGCCTGATTAGAATCGAAAAACTACATTTTAACACTTTAATAGCGTCATTTCTCTCAAAAATATTCACGTATTTATTCTAATCATAGTTTTACGACAAAGCTAAATAAAGTATTTCCAAAGTGAATTATTAAACGTAAAAAATAGGGAAAAACTAATCTTAAACAAAATATATAATCTTAATAAATATTGACCTTCAATATTTTCTTTTTAGGTTGTTAAATTGTGGAATAAAAAAGACAAACGATACAACTATTTAACGATTTTACTGAATAAAAACTCTATATCTGAACTTTCAAGCACTGTAAAGGAAGGGAAGATAAATTAGACCAACTCATGTACATAATAACTTCTTTTAATGGTATATAATGATATACCTGGAAATTAAAACGAAGCCTGCGCCAATATTAAAATATAATTATATATATATATATATATATATTATAATTAAGACATAAAAATAGTAACTGAATGGACAGGACCTGATAAAGGGAAAAGACCGAAGGGAAGACCACAAACAAGATGGGAAGATGACATTAAGGAGATTGCAGGAGAAAATTGGGAAAAACTGGCAAAAGAAGCAGTGGAAGAAATTGGAGGAGGCCTATACTCGCGACGGGACCTTACAAATTTAATTTTTTATGTAAATATTTTTTTAATAATGTTGTGTATTGTAGATAATAAATAAATAAATAAAAAACTTTGAAATGTTAAAAGAAGAAATACTCGCTTTGCAAAATCCACCAAATAAATAAACCATATTAATATACTAAAAAAAACAGTATAAACTGAAATGCGGAATTCTTTCACAGAAGGATTGGATCAACAAAAGCATACTAGATGAAATATGCATAGGATATGAAAATTTAAAAGAAAATCCACTTAATAGTACAATAAGAATCAGTTTAATAAAGCAAAGCAATATAAATAGTAGGTATTAGCATTACGGTAAACTGATGCACAAATTATCTTGTACGCCGAGGATGGAAGAAACAGCACAGGCTGCCTTAGCACAAACCTCAAGGTGACTTCAATATTTGGATGAAATAATATAAGTGGAAATATTTTGATATTTTGTTAGAATAAAAGAGCTTAAGTATTTACCATATTTTGTCATAGCAATTAAGTCATATTTTTCGATTAATAAATAGAAAGTAAGTTATAAAAATGTTGCAATTTAAAAGTAACCTGTCCCTTCTGACCTACAACCAGCTTGTATAGCTAGGGAAAATGTTATGACAGTAGTCCCCTGGCCGGGTGGTCCTGGTATGGGATACCTTCACGCCGTCACCTGCCAGGGACTTCTCCAAAGACTGGCGCCGCGGCTTGTGCACTGGACAGCTCAATCTTTATTTTATTTGTCAAAGGTCACTTTGGCCAATCGGAAGTAAAGCGATCGAGTTTAGGAATATATTAATAGTATTGAGGTCAACGAACTCCGCGTTTTATTATTATTCAAACCGGTACAGAAATAGGTCTCTGTGGGTCACTTGCCTATTGTAATTTTTTTTAATTTTTCAAATGTTCTGCATAAATATTTTAAATAGATGATTAAATTGATTTTCCTTATGTTTTCGATCAACGTTGCATACTAATGATTATTAAGTTATGAACAGGAAAAGGCTACGTCCAGCTATAGCTATATTATCGCACAGTAGCATGCAACATTGTATAGTAAGGAGGTCGACAATGACAATCAAAATAAAATACAACTTATCGACATGGCATTATGATATCGATATGGGAAAAGTTGTTCGAAATGATCAGCAGAACCTCATATTAGCCCAAAGTACATCCTTTCAAAGTCACCCTGTATAATATAATGTTTGCCTATCATACTCCTTGGACTGACCTAACCTAACACAAAAAGGTAAATGATTCTAAACCTGTTCTATACCTCTAAAAATATCACAAATATCATTCTGAGAACTGATGGAGTACTAGGAGGCTTATAAAACCCAAAAAAAAATATCTAATAGTTATAGTAATTATTATTAGAATTAATAGTAAGTAAGTTTTTTAAATATTATAAAAGTGTGGTAGCATTACTATCTAACTTATATGTTACATGAAGAAGTAATTGTATATTTAGTTAATCAAGTCGCTTATCAACGTATAACAAGCAATTATTGTGTCTTTTTAATTAAATGCTAACCAATTGAATTTAACCAACTGTAGTTTTATAAAAATATAATAAAGTTTCATTATTAACTAATTGTAGTTATACATTTAATAGATTAGACTTGCAAGCACTGTTGTACACCTATAGGTATACGAAGGGACTTTGGAAGGTACTTTGGCCTCATATACAGCTCTACTAATCAAATAGAACAACTTTTCCCATAAAACCAGGTGGGGCTAATGAAAAAAAAAAGGATTCTCCATATAAACTAGTTTAAATAAACAATTTGTATGGAGAAGACAATTTATTTATATTACAACTTTTCAAAGTCACCCTCTGTCCTGACCGATTTATTTTCTTAGTCGTCGCTCAGCCGAAACTATTGAAACTAGTAAAATGTGGATTCTTATTTATATTTCTATTAAATGTAAGTCCTTTTGTGTTGTATGGGATCACTAGGGGGTTATTCAAAATATAATAACATTTCAAAGAAGGTAAATACGGGGAATAAATTAATTTTGAGGATAGTTTTTATCTCTGTAATGTAATGACTTTAACTACTCTTCTTTTTTTTTATCTTTTATTTTTCACTTTTTAAAGGGCTTTTGTCATTTATATGACCATGTCAGCCCTACATGAATATTGATATGGAGGTTAGCGAACAGAGTTTGTCTTTGGGCCTCGCACCAAACTACTCTTCTTAAAAATAAATTTACAGTTGCTTAGGTGGTGTTTTAGCTTTTGAAATTTTAATAAGAAGCGGGGCGGGTTAAATAAGGTTTAAGATTGGTTTTTCATACGCTATATATCTCTGGAACGACGGGTGCTACACACTTGAACATGCGTGTACGTAGACTTTTGTTATGATAATAGGTCTTATATAATTTGGAAGTGGGATGTTAAATATATATATACATATGTGGCAATGCTGGGCCAAGAACAGTTAGTCTATCATGAGACTTTTTATTCGCAAATAAAACTTTTATATGGTGCATGTGTATCTTACTCGTAGTTTCTTTACAACCAACAATAAAAACTGTCCAGCTGGTAGATTGTATAATATATGTAATGACACCTTCTAACAATAATTATCATCCACCATTAACATAGTTAAACGATGATGGTGTGACGCACAATGTACATACCATACATATATTTAATTAATCGCTATTAGTGAACTTAAGGCCCTGTCTTCAGTTAAATAACAAAAGATCTTTTAGGAGCACGCGTACATACTCAAATCCAGCACTGTTTTCGATCTTGTGATATTTTGCAAAGATTATATTTTAGGCAATTAAAAACAATCTATTCCACCATATTATAATTTAGGATACTACAGTTTTTAGGTCAGTTGTGCATTTAGAATAAAAACCTTATAATATTTATCCATTGCGCAATATTTAATACAGCCTGAGGCAGTTTGTTTTAGCTTTATCACATGACAGTGCTAAAATACTTGATCGTGACCGCAAAATTAACAATTCACAAGTTCCCGATTTGTCGCAGACCGAGGTTAGTTTGAAAACTTCAATTACAATAAATGTTAAAAAAAACACTTAATGAATGTATTTAAGTTAATATTTTGTATTATGTAAATGTTTTAAATATACATTTTTTTTTTTTTTTTTTAACTTAAGTATTTATTGATAAAGTAAATAATAAAGTCATTAAAAATCCTCCTTTACATCATTGTCAAACATATACTTTATTTGATTTTAAATACATATGTTACTACGTGTGCAAATATAAAATTCGCACAAAATGTCATTTTGAGTGATTTCACGGCCTTAATACCAGCGTTAAGTACCTACCTGCTACGCAGAGTGTGTTGTGCAGCAGTGACGTGTGTGGAGCACGAGTTGGCTCCAATGTCTTCTACAAAAGCGCCACCTACAGCTGTTGACAACGGAAATATTTTGATGCGAGGGAAAATTACTATTTATAATTAGGTTAGGTTATATATATGCGTGTGAAGAACCAGTTTACTTTATTTACTATTAATAGTTTTTTTTTATAGAGTAATGGAAAATTAGGATTCGGTCAACATATTGGAAAACAATTAAATACCTAGCAATTATTTTGTCATATTAATAATAATTATTATCTACCTTTTATTCTTATTCTGTCATCATAACTATTTTTAAGTCATAGCTTAATACTTTTACGTTTGTATAATAACAAAATATCTTTAAAACTATATATCTGATAAAAAATTAAATAACCTAAAAAATTAAAACAAGCTAAATTTAATTTAAATATATTAATTACCGCTGATGTTTCGGAAAAAATATCTTGTTTTAATAAATGCGGTACGATCCTTGAGAGCTATGTCTTTTAAACTAATCATTTCCAACATGAGTACTTAAGGGTTGAAAATATATTTTCTCAAAAATTAGCATTTTCCTTTAGTTTGCAAGTTATCATTTTTTCTTGTGGTTTCACAAAAGAAAAATTCGGAATAGCGGATGTGACCATAAAGCCCTATTTGCAAAATTCACCCATATTATTAATTTACTCGCTCATAAAACAATAATCACATAAAACTTAACCCTAAAACATTATTAATTGTATTTTGGTATATTGAAAAGTAAATAGGTTTAACAACCCAGGCTATGGCAGTCTAACACCTTGTTTATGACAGGGTGGGTTTATAGGCGTAAGCGATGACCAAAATAATTTTCTAATTAAATCCTTATTTTAAAATTTTTATATTCATTTTAATTACACTTTTGACCGTAAAGTCGAATAGACTCTGACCTTGTATTGACTCAGTGATACTGATCGGTAAATATGTAGTTAATCATCGAATACTATGAACATCTTTGTAAGAAAATGTAACCTACAGTAGGAACTTGAAATGAAGCTTGAGGTTGTAAAAAAATGTGATATCCATTCTGATTGCAACTTTTAAAAAATTCTTTTTTTTTCTGACTGAATTTAAAATGAATAATTCAAACCAAATTATTACATATTGTTTTTGTAAATTAAAATTGATCCGCAAACTACAGAGATAAAGTGGTATAACATATTATGATATGTTATATATTTGTGTTTTATAGGCTTGGACCCCTTTTACCCTAGCATATAAATAATTATTGACATAAGTACCATCCCATGATGGGTGGCTTACGGCGCCTGAGACCATCTTGACGGCTTCATCACATGAGTAAATAAACGGAACAGAGTCCAAGCTGCCTATAATCGGCCAGTTGTAGGCACACTCACACAAAGCGCGGCACGTGTGCGTGATCTCTCACCGACGGGTTCACAGACGCGCCGCCGGGGTAAAAACTGGCTCAGTTGCGGTATGAACCACAGGGCTGCCAGTCTATTGTCAGGTTTAGCCTTTATATCTAAATTTTTTCCATATTAAAAAAAAAGCGAACCAATAGATCTCGAGATATTTAATGTGGGCATGAAGTCCATCGAATGAAAAGAAAGACTTTTTTTAGCCTCGAGAACATGTGCTATGGGTTCCAGTTTCACTCATACCAATTTATAGAAGAATTTGTAAATTAGTTATTATGTTCATTGACACCACGACGAGATCGTCTTTCAGAATAGCATCGGCGACCACCATGGGGATGACGCTGGACACCCTTCTTATTACAATCCTCGCTACGTTATTGTCCAATACATAAGTACTGTTGTCAGCAATTTATTCAGCTGATTGTAGGATGCGGCGCGGCCGGGTCTTGTTGATGCCCTAAGGAACCTTTATTGCATAGAGCAGGGTTTCCCAAAGTGTGCCCCGATGCGCCGTGAGGGGCTGCTGTTTCTTCGGAAATTAAACTTAGGTATTCACGTCTAACCCAACTTTAATAGTATCATTGTGCCCTATATCGACTAGCCAGGGCACCGAGACAAAATTATTATTAAGTGTTACGTCTAAGTGCGCCGTGACATTGGTGGCCAGATGATATCATCATGGTATCCCTAATGCAGATTCCTCTAGCAGGGATTAACTTTAGCTTCTAATTTTTTCTTAATTATATATCTTTATAAATTTAATATTTTATTTAATAAATTAGCTCTTGGTTTAGAAGTAAAATGAACAGACATAGATACTAGATTTTTTTTTTACAAAAACACTCATTTTCATATACCTACATTTCGGTTATTAATCATGTGATTAGATTTTCTTTAATTTTGGAGTTTAAACATAATTTAAAAAACAAGCATATTATTCCTTAATTTATTTTTAAAATAATGGAGGTAGATACCTACCTAACACACTACAAAAATGTATCCACGAATGTCTTCGTAACATATTTAGGAATATTATATTATATATATTTTATATTCAATATTACCTATATTGTTATTAATGTATTTATAAGAGAATTCCAATGTCATAAATTATATAGATTATTATTTAGGACATGCTTATAATATAGGTATCGTTAAACAATGTTTTATGTCGGTAGTTTTTAATTTCTACTACTTTCAAAATGATGGACATGAACCCATATTATAACTGAAGTATTATGTTGACTAAAAACAAAAAAAAGTTTAACTAAAACTTACCCCAAGCAAAAATAAAACTTTATTTTCAACGTTTTTTTTATATTCTTCAAACCATGAATTACCTAATTGTAATTAATCCAAAAGAACACGATATTTCATAAATTGTCCCAAATAATACAACAAGTAGCTATTTGGTTATAGTTTTTTCACAATGGCAAGATCGCGGAGGCTGTCGCGCGCGGCCCGTCCGCTCTGTACCACAAGAGTGCGGCTGCGCGCGCGCCGCCACATATAAACAAAGCATTGCGCACCGACCGCGTACCACCTACCTCTATCCTTGGATTTATCTTAGCATTACTTGCGAATTATATTCTACGCATATTGCTATAAGGACTAGTTTATTCAAACATTTTTCGTTGAATAAACTTGATATTTTTTTACCAATAAAAATAATTTAAAGAATTTTATTTTATTTCATATTAATTGTCTATTTCGATACATAATATTTTCCCAAAGCTGAACATTCATCCCTTATTTATATAAATAATAAAGAAAAAGCTCAAGTAAGTACCTACGTATTGTTTATGGAGAATCCATAAACAATACGTAGGTACTTACTACGTATATAGTTCATTTATGCAAAAATGTAGAAATTATAATCAGCAAAATGTAATATTTAAAAAAATATTTGACAGTCACGTCGGTGTGTGCTGTTCGCAATTTTTAAACAAAATCTTTATAATTTCCAAAAGCCTTAAAAAACGTCCAAACCCGATCCGGTCACACTGAAATGGTCATTCATGGACCTTGTAAGTAAAACTACTAAAACCATAATTTCCTTTTTACTACCTACCAAGTTATATTAAAGTAGGCAATAAAAATTCTAGTCACTTTGAAAATAATAAAAAAACAACAAAAATATGAGATAATATTGCTTGAAATATATTTTTTATCCCTCTGTAAGTACTTATTTACTAAAAAGAGTAGCCTCTTAAAGGAGTAAACAGTTTTTTTATCAATTTTGAATTAGTTTTGTAGAATAGACTAAAGTATGTACTTAAGTCATTTAAACTTAATGGGTAATTTGGTTGTATATTATATATTCAAAATTTTTATATAAAAAACATAATTTCCAAAAATATAAATTCACATCATATGAGTTTTTAATATTATTATGTATAAATATTTTGTATACTTGAAGCAAAAATGTGGCGCTTTATGACGGTCGTCATAACAAGTACTCATTCGTGATCATTGTTTTATTTTTACCCCGCTGCAGCACCAGAAACCTAGTATTTTTGTTGGGATTTTTTGGATTCCTGTAACAAAACACCTTACTTAGGCTGAGTTGCACCAATATATACTCTCTGTTAATGTAACGATTAAAGTTGAAAATGGTATCACTAGCACCAGGTATCATTCGAACTGCAAGACAAATTTGGTACCTGGAATGTTTAAATGATGCAAAGGAACACGTGCGCTAATTGATCGTCGCACGGATTAATCTGAAAAGTTCTATATGTATACTGGAACAGTATAAATGGCCGCAGGTAGTGATCATGGATTTTTATTAAAAAACTTAGGTCTGTGAATCCATCTGTATTTATCATTTTAAAGGGATTTTAATGACAAATATTTATTTACTTCACAGACCTATCCCCTCAATATAATATTGCGCTATTTCTATGCTGTTGTCTTTCCCCAGTAGCTTGCAAAATTATTAACAGTATCTTAATTAATAAATTAATGCCAGAATGTGAATTCGCGAAGGGAATGGGCACATAACCATCAAAATGCTTCTCTATGTACCTATGTTTATCTCATACGATCCAGGACTGTTTGTAGCAGGGCAGAAAATAGCTTCAGTAAAGAAGCAATGCAAAAATTTCAAATTCCTGGGTAGAATGATTGATTTCAACACCTTGCTTAGATGTAGTTGTAGAAGGTTTTATTAATAATATTAACAAAGTAGACTAACAGCCAATGATTAATGTCAAGAAAGTTTGAATGTATGACAACGATTTAACAACACATCTAAAATGAACTTATATTGTATATAACTTTTTTTTATATCTGGAAGCCTAGGTCTTAAGGTAATCTAAGATTTGGCTTGAACTAGCCCAGAGCAATTCAATTCCATAATCTTTTATAAATTATAGACCAACAGAAGAAAAAAAAATGTGATAAAGACATATTTAGACTTTTATTTATTGGACACTGTAATGCCTACAGAGTTTCCGCGATGACTCTGAAAGTCCAGAATAGCTTATCATGAAAGAAGTTAGTATTCCTCCAGCCCTAAAGTAGCGGACACTCCTGTTATTCGTCTTCAGTAAATATATAAATACTAGTATATGTTTTTATATTTTTTAGGTAAGTTTTAAAATAAAAAACGGGCCAAACTATATTACTTTAAGCGTCTTGAAATGACACCTAAACCAAACTTATTTATATAATATTCTATGTATGTATCATCACGGGTGTGCCTTACGGCGGCCGAGACCGCCTAGACGGCCCCAGGGTACCCAGCGGAGGGGTTTTAATCCCACCTCGTCTTAGCCGATGGTATGAGTCTACACCGAACAAGTGGCTAGCTCGTCGCGATGTTTTGAATAGACTCAATAACCCATCTATAAACAGTTTCACAAGTTGGTATAGTGAAACCGGGACCGACAGCTTAACGTGCTCTCCGAGGCACTATAGTGGTGATGTTAAACAAATGTACATAATTTTTTTAATTAAAAACTCATTGGTACACACCGGGATTCGAACCAGGGACCTAAGTGTTTTTTAGTCCAAGGTCTAACCAACTAGGCCACCACGTAGTAAATATAATATTCTAATAATTAATATCGAAACACGTATAAACCTCATAAAAAAATATATAAAAATTTGCCCTTAGATAAAACGACAGTGTGACCATCGTTATTGTTTACTATTTTATAATTTCAATATATTAAATGAAAAAAAGAATCAATAACAAAATTTTCTGGCTATTATTATGCCGCATTGAATTCCTTCTGCCCTAAATTGTATTTAAATTTCGGTTCTCTCGTTACCTTTTTAGATTAAGTCCTGAGGAAATATTATTATATAATATAAATTGTGATAAGTAAGATATTAGATTTTTATTTATTTGATACTATGATGGCTACAGAGTTCTGTAGCCAGCACAGTATCATGGAAGAAGTATTATTATTATATTATTTTCTTTCCAAATTAAACAAAAGTAAAAAGTTTTGTCTTTTGATTTCAAAATATGCGCGGGACCTTCGCGTTGAGACCGCTCGAGTGGACCTTGGTACTGCGATGACATTTACTTCTCGTTCCACTATAGTTGATTCTTTGGTTGAGAAAGTACTTACTTTTATTTCCTTTATAATTATCTTTTTTTTTACCAAATTAACAGTTTTTGGAGCGCTCACTCATTATAAGTATTTTACATTGTATAGTAGAAAAGGAAAAAAATGCAAAGCTAACCGATTACATACATTTAAAGAATAATAAAAGTCAAATAATTGCAACATGTACCCAGCGGAGGGGTTTTATTCCCACCTAGCCGCAGCCGATGGTATTCTGAGTCGAACCAGTGGCCAACTCATCGCGGTGTATATATTATTATTATAGACTCAATATATTATTCAAATATAATTTAAAAATGATATGATTAGGTTAGGTTTGGTATTTGTGTTCTCTTAAAAAAGTGTCTAGCCTGCTTAAAATATATTGGTTGGACACCTACAACAGCTTGGTGGTCCGCATGAAAAAATCCAATCCAGTAGGAATTAAAACAACGAATAAATGATAATAAAAGGTCTTCCAATAAGAGGTTTCTATGGATATTTTATAAACAATTTTTTTTTTTTTGAGAGAAATCATCGAATGTTTATTTCATTGTATGTAATAATGGAAAACAATATCAGCCAAATGGTAATGGATAAATTCACGAATTCCATCTTTGAGCTCTTGAATGGATTGTAGCCTATTGGTATAGACTTTATGTTTCACGTAGCACAAAGTAATCAGTCTAAAGGTGTTAAATCACCGTAGCCAATTGTGGTCGTCTCTTCAAGAAATCACACGGTCTGGAAACTTTTCACGCAAAAGAGCGAGTGACCATTGACCGACCCTTTTCTTTTTGGGCTGCATGAAAGATTAGGTCTATGCCAATGACCCATAATCAATTCTAGACATCAAAGATGTAATTCTTGAAGTTACCGAGGACATGCAGCCGCAAAATGTGGGAATTGGTGATAAAAAAATCATAAAAATAATATTGTCCTGCAAGCGTAGCCGCCACGGCCGTTTGGCTGAGGAGGGTTTCCATTATCAATGGCATACCTCCTCCTTACAATGAAATAAACATCCGATGATTTTCCTTAAAAAGTACTAGTGTTGTAAAATATCAAAATGAAACCTCTTATTGAAAGACCCCTTGTTTCAGTAACAAAAAGGGCCTCAGTCTTGGATCTTGATACAGAGACTCTTCTTTAGGAAATTAATTAAAAATATATTCGCAATATTAATATGCCAAAACGGTGAAAAAACGGTGATAGCTGGTGTTATTATTGGGAAAGCCAGAAACAAAATTTTCTTCAACAAAAACCTAAATATTGTCGTTAAGTATGTAATAGTTAGTGCTTTAATAATGAAGATAGGATACTAACTAACATATAATGGTTTAACAATGAGGTCATTATTGACTGACGAAACCTTAAAAGTACTCTTAAAGAGGTCCTAATTAACCACTAATTTTGCATTAATTAACACAACCACCTACACCTCCTTATCTACTAATATTTAAATTACTTATTTGGTCATATCCGTTTCATGCATACAATACTTAGATCCTTTAAAATTACAATTAAAAATAAATCACTTACAATAAACACAGATAAATAATATAAATTTGCTATAATATTTAGAAGGAGATTACACGTTCAGTATTTTATCAGTTCAGTCCGTCAGTCTGGTCAAGCTTTGACTGATACCAGAATGATGAACGACTTGAACGGTAAACAACTTTATAATTTTCAACAGTTCGTCATCCGTGGGTTAGACGATTAATAATAATAATATGTAGGACAAATTACACATATTGCTCTGGTCACAAACTAAGCTCTAGGCTTGTACTATGTGTACCAGAAGCAACGATATAATACATATTATATTTTATAAACACCCAGACCATGACAAACTGTACAGAAAAAACGTACTAATATTTTTTGCCATGGGTGGGAATCGGACCCACGACCCCCGGATACAACGCCAAAGGCGCAACCACTAGTCTACGGAGGCTGTACTCTCCGGTCATTCTGACTAACTGATAGACTGAACCGTTGTTGAATTTATTTTTTAGACCTACACTCAGTAAATCCCTTAGCTTCTAAAAACTATAAAGCAATACATACTCGTAGCTGAGGTAACCCTCAGCTCAAAGTGGACTTCTGATCATCGTCTAATCATATGTACATTCCTACCAAATGATATAAAAATCGGTTCAATGCTTTAGATAATATGATCCATAAGATACAGACATATTGCGATGTCAGTAACCTTTGATCTAGTTGTATTAGACATTCTATACTTATTGGGAATAAACACACACCACGGAGGCTTTGCCAGGGGCCTATTTCATAAACGCGGTAATTTAGCATGACAATTTATAATACATTGCTTGGTTTAGTTAAGTAAATATAATTCCAAATAAACTGAGCAATGTATTATGATCTTTTATGGTAAATTACAATTGTCACATTTATGAAATAGGCTCCTGGTGCTATCACCCAGTGCCGCTAACTTGTATTTATGCATAGTAAACAAAAGTTATCTATGTACAAAAACAAACTTACTTCCTTAAGCATTAACTCCCCAACCTTTATGATTGCGCCCGCGCCGGTGCTTAATTTAATTACTACAGCAGAATTCACCTCAAACATATTTTACCCACTTGGGTTTATAGGCATTGTCTATAATTCCTACAAGATTCGAACATTCGCCGACTCTTTGTAGCGGCTTTATTATAATCAACACCAATAAAATTTTATGTCGGCGTCTGCGCATGTTGGTGTATGCAAATAGGGGCATCTTCTTGTCAAAAGACTATTATATTTAAAACCAATCAATAAGAGATACCTCAGGTAAGTTACCTGCTGACATTTCCGATGATTGGAAGTGATTCAAGATAATTTTAAATTTTTTGAGTAGATTATCTGAATTATTAGTAGCTAAAAGTTGTTAATGAAGCAAAATGTTAAATAAGTTATACATTTTATTTATTTGATGGTTGGCAAAGTATCGACTAGTTGCTCATAAAGAGAAAAGATAATAATAATATCTAATAATATCTTAAAGAGAAAAGATTCGATTGTTATTCCGGATAAACTTAAATACTACTGAATTGTTTTTAAAAAAGCTCTACCGTCAGCGAGTTACTTGGGCTATATAGAAAGCTCTACCGTCAGCGAGTTACTTGGGCTATATAGAAAGCTCTACCGTCAGCGAGTTACTTGGGCTATATAGAAAGCTCTACCGTCAGCGAGTTACTTGGGCTATATAGAAAGCTCTACCGTCAGCGAGTTACTTGGGCTATATAGAAAGCTCTACCGTCAGCGAGTTACTTGGGCTATATAGAAAGCTCTACCGTCAGCGAGTTACTTGGGCTATATAGAAAGCTCTACCGTCAGCGAGTTACTTGGGCTATATAGAAAGCTCTACCGTCAGCGAGTTACTTGGGCTATATAGAAAGCTCTACCGTCAGCGAGTTACTTGGGCTATATTTTATTAACGAGCCGATTTATTTTAAATTAACCGAAGGGTAAACCTGCGAGGCAAAGCTAGTCTAGACTATTTTTATTGGCCATCTGACCATCTGACCAAAATAAAATAAAATGCAAATTCATCACATTATAATTTATATTTAAAATCAATTATTTATAAAACATTACACAAATAAAATAAATAAAACTAAATTTAAATTAATGAAGAAAAAAAAAACACTGTATGAGGCGCCTCTTGGTAGGATGTCTAATACACTAGCAGCATTGCCTCTTTTTATGGCAATGCTGATTTTTTGTTTTAAATAGGCGTTGCATTTGGGATCCCAACAATCCAATAACATTTGTTTTCTCGAGGTCTCGGATAAATTGGGACGCCTCGGTTCCCAAGGTTCCAAGAGTTTCGACCCCAAATGCTACGAAATCATAATTTGGTATTAATTCCCTGCACTTCAGCCGCTTACGTCACTCAGCCATCTCGCGGCTGAACCAGGGATTGTCGATGTGGCCGAAATGTATGATAGCGCACACAATTGGCGTCCAATTATTTGTAATTTATCTCTTTGCGGATGTTAACATAGCTTTGCATGTTTTTTTTATAGATTGTGTAGATTTACTTTTAGAAGTGGTAATTGAGAATTTTAGGTAAATAATTATTTAGGACGAGCAAATTATGCAATGAATTTGTAAAAAAAGACGATACCACAAATGTGAGAAGAGTATATTTTGTAGCAAGAGTTGGACCGTTACATACACACGACAGTGTGTGATCTCCACACATACACTTCCGGCACTACGAGCCAATGTGTGCTTGCTTAATGTTGACAGCAGTTAACACCGTACATAGTCAACACATTATTTTGGCCGGTCACATCAAACATATCATTATATTAATTCCCACTCAAAACGCTAGAGAACAGAACACTGAAAAAATAATAGATCTACATATGTCACTGACCGGCCACGAAAAATAACATAAAACCTGATAGTGACTAACATTATTACAACACGTATTTTCGGGTTCCTTGCGATTTCTTAGAAAAGCGGAACTCTTGTCGCGTCATTCAGTGCGTCTGTCTGCCTGTCCAGACTGAAAACATTGCGTTATAATTTGGAGTAGCATAGATCATATTTAAAAAAATCCCAAAAGGAAATAAAGGGAAAAGTGTATTCTGTGTAATACATTAACTATCTGATGTAGTCCGTTACAAATGTTCCAGTTGTATAGAATGTTGTTACGGAACCCTATGAGCGCGAATGATTATCGCAAATGATGTTTTTTTATTTTGTTAATTGCCGACTTTATAACATTTCCTTATGTAAATTACATAGACATAACAATTAAATAGAAGTAGCTTGTGCATATTTATATATAGAAAGAAAACTGTTTTTAACTCAGTTTCATTCGAATACATGGAGCTGAAAAAAATGTCGAATGTGCGAGAATTGCTGTATAAAATATTTTAATACTTACGCTAATTAAATGGTTTATCACTTACTAATGTTTTTTGGGCTATTTTTATAAATAAATAATACTTAAACATAGATCATTTATAATAGGAAAGAAAGGAAATTAAGATAATGTTTGGAGAGAAAATTGTCTCAATCTCGCGGGGTCTCGTAAATTGTAAGATGTCAGTCTCGCGAGATCTCGGTTTGGCCAAAATCTTGCATTCCCTTCTGTTAACTTTAGGGTTAACTATTTTATATTAATTTTTAAAAAAAGGCCGTCTAGGCGGTCTCGGGCGCCGTAAGGCACCCGTGATGATACATATATTTTATATATTTAAAAAAAAAACATTTTGAATAAAATGTTTCGTTGCGCTATCATCAAACAAGAACTTTATTGCGTTTTACCTTTTTTTTTGTTCATAGTATTATATATTTCGTATATAAATATTTTACAAAAGTATAAGTTAGGGAATTCTAAAATATGGTTACATAATAAGTAAAGTAATAATATTATTTTAAAACCCGTAAAACTCGTAATAATGGCTTGTCAGCGTAAATCTACGCATTTAAAGGACATTTTACAATATGCATAATATCTCGACCCGGCTGCATAGCCGCCATTATCTGTTTACCATTATAACCTCTGGTTCTAAATATTTTTATTCGCAAAATAAAGGGTGAGTGTATTGGTTTCAATTGATTTGAAATGGAACCCTGATTTAAATATTTAGTTGTAGGTTAAAGTGCATAACCGAAATTAGTTGGTTGACCAGTGTACCGCAAACTGTACCGCCGATAGTAAAACCTTGTGGTAAGGTGCCTATGGGGTGCTCGAGTGCCTGTCATTAAATAATTAACTATATGCATATTACTTTACAGACGTCTAAAATTTAGTTTAAAAAAAGTATTAATTGCGTTTCTAACAACTAATAGGCATATTATATAGATGATTTATGTAGCAACAAATACAATTGTGTTGTAGTTATTCACGCAGCAGAATGGTATTCCTATATATTTGGTAATATATATATATATATATATATATATATATATATATTATAAGTGTATAAAATTATCAATTTTATACACTTGTACAAATATATAAAAATATATTACTAAATATATAGGAATACCATGAAGGTAAAAACTGTGTTCGTCCGCGCGCCGCTACGCGTTTTTTTAGCTTCATGAGGAATACAATTTTGCTGCGTCAATTTATCATCACGGGTGCCTTATGGCGCCCGAGACCGCCTAGACGGCCCCAGGGTACCCAGCGGAGGGGTTTAATCCCAACTCGTCGTAGCCGATGGTATGAGTCTACACCGAACAAGTGGCTAGCTCGTCGCGATGTTTTGAATAGACTCAACAACCCATCTATAAACAGTTTCACAAGTTGGTATAGTGAAACCGGGACCGACAGCTTAACGTGCTCTCCAAGGCACTATAGTGGTGTTGTCAAACAAATGTACATAATTTTTTAAATGAAAAACTCATTGGTACACACCGGGAATCGAACCAGAGACCTAAGTGTTTTTAAGTCCAAGGTCTAACCAACTCGACCACCACGTATATGCGTCAATTTTATTTTTAAAATTATCAATTTTATACCTATTTATACAATTTTTATTTTATATTTTCTTATGTCTTAAAAATAAATAATTGGGATCACGTGACAGTCACGACGCGAACCAGAACGTCTGAAAACGTCAATGTTGTTTTCAGTGATATGTAAGTTTTTTTTAATGCAAAAACAACGTACAGGTGTAAATATTACTTACTCGATCCTAATTATATAGTCTGTTTATAAAAAATCTATTAACCTTTGAAAAGACAACCAAAGTATTATTCTAAAAATTTTACTTTAGTTGTTATTTCAAGATTTTTTATTAATAAATTATGTAATTAGATCGAGATCGAGTAAGTAATGTCTACACCTCTATGTTTTTTCAAAAAAAAACTTTATCATCGCTGAAAATAACATTTTGATGTTTTTGACGATCGAGTTCGTGAATAAAGTATTTAAGTGCGTAGCTGTAAGCACTTATTGTACAGAGAAACGTACTAATATTATTTTTGCTATACATATAAATATTATATTACATATATTTTATTCTATACTAAAAAACAAATATTATATTATTATGTTTTATGAATACTCTCTGTGTTTCGTAAGAATTGTATTTTTTTAAACATGCGCCCACACATGCATCTCACCAAAACACGTCTAACCATTTTTCGCTTTTTTTTGGCCGAACTAATTAATAAGTATCGATGGTGCGGAGGTCCATGGGGTCTGGAGGCGTTATGCCTACACTAAAAGCCTTACAACTGCTATTAATTATTCAATAATTTACATATCCATTATATCTTTTCAAACATTATAATTATTCATCACAATTATTTTTTTCTATTTGAAAAGATATAAGTATTTGTATTTTAGACAATTAACTATTAACTATTATCCCTGAATATAATAATTATTAAAATAAAACTAAAAATTACCTAAACCTGAAAAATTTAATTGAATCAATTTTATTGATATCGTAATTCAGTAGTTAAATCAAATTGCATTATTTCATTATTATTGTGGTGTTCGCCACTTTGTGTGCTTGTTGTTTATAATAATGAAAAAAAAAATGCATTGCTTATTGGTGTTAAATCGAAAAACCATACAACTATGGTCCGCATTTTCAGATCTTTGAATTTACGACAAATTATTTAAAAAACTACTGTCGTTAAATAAATCAGTACGGACTAATAGTTAGCCAAGTACATAACTAATTGCATGCCGTAATTAGAACAAGTTGTAATTTATTTATTTATTTAGTTTTGGACCATTGTTGTCTCTGCTATTTACAACTTTGTTCCAACTCACAAAACAGAACGAAACCGTATGAAAACTTCAATTTGAACTATAGTCAAGTACAGCTATCGCAAGAATAGCCCGTCAGGACATCAATAAGCTAAAGAAATAAATAAAACGGTGATAAAATTACTTGATTAAAATAAAACTTTACTTCTTTCATTATGAGGATCTTCAACAGTATAAATTATCTAACGAAATAAAAATAACTACGAAAATTAAACAAATTACAATTAAAAATCTAAATAAAAAAATAACAGAAACATATTTTATGCTATCAGAAGAAAATGGACTCTATTCCTTTGGTTGTCCCCACCTCTGTTCCAGCTCTGGTATATGGTATAATGCTCTTTTGGAGCTTAGCTTTTTTGGCTTTTTGATTGTAAACTGTATGTTTTTGCTTGCATAGAAAATTATATCATCTTTTCCTGGCCATTTCCAGGAAAGCCCGCAGCGTGCCATAAATTTGACGTAGGCTGCATCGTTTTCTTTTATCTGTACTTGACCGGCCACATCTCCGCTTCGTAATCGACAACGACGAATTCGTTTTCATTCGGGATCGAATCACGGCGTGATATCGCTTGGGGCTCATGGTGTTTTCTCCCTCTTCTTCCATTTCCTCATTATCTTCTAAGAAATGTCCATAGTCAGAGTCGTCTTTAAATTCAAGTTCATCAGAATCAACCTGCGTTTCGCTCTCAGAAGACACAGCCACTACTCTCTTTTTTTCCGCTCGTTTTTCTTAAACATTCCGAGCGCAATAAACTTAAAGTATTTTTTCAAATAAAAGTTTGCGTACTCGATAATTCCGTAATAAGTTACGCCATCTAGTGAATACTGCCATAAATCAATGAATCTATTTTTTATAAAGTAAATAGTATGCGTAAAGCCCTAAAGATGGCGCTAATCACAATATAATTTATTTGAAATCTTCACAGGCTCTTTGGACCATAATTGTAAAAACGGGACCATAGTTGCCTTGTTTTACGGTACCTACTATTATTATTGAGGTAAAGTAAACATGTTGACCGCGGCCACCATACCATGCTCCCATGGAATCACTATCATGACATAAAGTTCCCTGCATTCCATAATATATTCAAAACACCCATTTATGATTTAACTTTAGGTATTAGCATACCTAAGACATAGTAGCACTTTTAATACTTTTTTCTGTCTGGTAATATACCCTGTATATCCAAGCTTCCAGTAAGCAAATAAAAATAAATATATCATCACGGGTGCCTTACGGCGCCCCAGCGGAGGGGTTTTTAATCCAACCTCGTCGTAGCCGATGGGAAATATAATATACCCAGAGCCAATAGCTATTCAACAAAATAAGCTCATATTTTGGTGAGAGGAAGGCCTCTATAACTTCGCTAGGCCGACCGACCCCGGTCTCGCTACCACTGCCCATACATATTTGGTATGATCCACAGAATATTTAATAACATGCCAAAGTAAAGTAACTAAGAGATATTGACAATATAAATACATTCAAGAAAAGGCTAAACTTATATCTAATTTCACTCACTATATAAATTACATAATTTGAATCATCTGACATGCATGCCTTGATTGAAATTTATTACTATTTTTAATGTACAATGTACCTAAAAGTGACTTAATTACTGACATTGTTTTATAACCTATGATTTCACAAATTTTTAGATTTACTATTGGGCAAAAAAAAAAGCCATAGTCGTAATATCTAAATAAAACCCATTGTCACGATATCAACTTTATATGTTTTGACTTTCAGGAAACGCAACTCGTCACAATATTTGTCCAGAAGAAGAAAAACAAAACGACATCATCACAATATCCCCCTTTGATAAATCCACCAACGCCGTCCCCTGCCAATTTTTTTTTTACCTATTCGACCCCATTCATGGACTTTGTAGGTCTGCTTACATCTACATCTGGTTATGACAAAGTTACATGCCCTGCGGCCACATTCTGTTTCTTATAACGTGATCGTTAGATTGTCAAAATAACGAATTCCGTTATAAGCGCTCTCTCCTCCAATCAGCGAAGGTTAAAAAACTACTCGAAAATCTTTCGGCGAGAATGGCAGTTAGACGGGACGCCTCCCAACGGGCTCCAGACTCAAAGTCAAAAATGTACAGCGTTTAGTTTTGGAGATATTCGCGATGGTACTACCGTACCCCGCTACAACTGTACCCGGTCTACCCTAATAATTTTTGAAAAATATTTTTAAACGATCCTATTAGTTTTTTTACGTATATAAACATATACCCGAACGATTTCATTTTTAGGAAAATTTACCACATCCATATAGGTATACTTTATTTTGTGACAGATTTTTTTTATAAAAAAAATATAGGAATTGATTACATTTCATATACATGTCAATTCTACCTCAAAATCTTTAAATGATATTTTTTAGTATTTTTCAAATATCTCAATAATTAGCCGTTAATTATTTCTGAAATAAAAATAGTAATGAGAAGACCATAATAGAGAAACGGTTTTTTTATTTTAGCATAATTTAAAGTTTGAAATATTGTGTATTAATGAAACACCAATCCTAAAATTGATAGATATTGTTCTATAGTCTAGAGTCCACCTTGACTTTTTTAAAATCTAATTATAGCTATCTATTTACATATAGATTTTTTCATTAAAAATGTTAACAGCCTCCGTAGAGTAGTGGTTGCGTCTTTGGGGTTGGGTTCGATTCCAACTCATGACAACACAAAAACATAGTATGAAGTTTTACTGTACAGTTGGTCTATGCCCAATCCCCACATGTTGCAGGACAGTATTGTTGTTGACACAATAGCAGCATGGCCATACCTACCACACATATGTATAGATTTGAGTGTCCACAAACTTCTATTTGGCCATCTAGCGATAACTTTTTGAAACATTACAAGTCTAAAGCAAAACATACAACTTAATTTCCAAGTGAAAAGTTTCATGAAATAAAAACGAGATGGCGCTTAAATATATTTTACATTGTACAGTCGATGTTACATTTTTATTCATATTTTCTGTTTGTTTATAAAGTTTACAATAATATCCAATGACCAATTCTTGTTATTTAGTATACAATTAAATTTAATTACACAACAAAACAAATCGCACTGTTCTTCTGAGTTCGCACAATAAAATAAATAAATATGACGGGTGCCTTACGCCCGACACGGCCTCAAGATACCGAAAGGCATCAAGGAGTTTTAATTCCACCACGTAGCCGATGGTATGAGTCTTCCTCGAATAAGTGGCAAGCTCGTCGCGATGTTTGGATATAATCAATTAGGTACCCATTTCACAAGTATAGTGAAATTGGGACCGACAGAATAACGTGCTCTCAGAGGCACTTTTCATAGTGGTGTTATCAAACGAATGTACCTACATATTTGTTATGAATAACCATTGGTAGGTACTGGCACCGGGGTTAGAACCGCAAAAGTAGCGGGACTATGTTTATTGTTTTCATATTAAATGTAATGTAAAGTTAAATCATTAAATAATGTATAATAAGTATTAATTACAGCTTATCCCTTAACAGTTAAATGCCCATACCAGTTAAGGCTTCACTGGTATAGGCACAGATTAGATAATAGTTGTTTCTGAGTAAAATATAAACAATTTAAATTATCTGAAAAAAATGTACCTAAATTTTATATACGAGTATATATATATTTAATATTTTATTGCAATTAGGTACATTTTTTTAGATAATTTAAATTGTTTATATTTTACTTTTTTTTTAAATCAATCGGTTCGATTCCCGGCTGGGAGAATTATTTTTTCAAAAATCTAATGATGCGGTTTTAGTTTTTATCAAAATCGGCCCCGTGACTCCTTTGAGCATTTTTAGATATTCCTCGTAGTTTGGGATTTGGCCTGCATCAAGGATCACTTGAAAAATTCACCTGTATGTCGGCAGGATGTGTGTGCTTTCATTGCCGGACATTATATTAGAATTTGATAAACAATCAACTTGAAATACACACAGGGATCTGATGGATACCGATTACTAACTGCGTAAAAATGCCGGAACCTTCAATGACAGCTCGCACAGTGTTGCCAACCCCCGTTTCCGAATACGCCCAAGTCGGTTTGGTTTGGTTCGGCTTGACGTTCCGTTTCGAAATCCACGATATATATATATGTGTGTCTATATATGTATAAAGGATATCATTCTTTTGGAAAAGCTACAACGCAAAGCTACAAAAATGGTTGTCTCATTAAGAAAAAGACATATGAAGACCGTTTAAAAGAACTGGAGCTTACAACCTTAGAGCAGAGAAGACAACGCGGAGACCTAATTGAAACCTTTAAAATAATGAAAAAACACTATGATGTACCTGGACTACAAAATCTCTTCACACTCAGCACCAACACAGGCCTTAGGGGACATTCTCTGAAGCTGATAAAAACACCAAGCCATAGTAACCCTAGGAAACATGTATTATTTAATCGAGTTGTGGATACATGGAACAAGCTACCGGAAAGTGTTATAAGTGCCGACTCAGCGAACTCCTTTAAGAATAGACTAGATAAACATTTAAAATATAGTAATAATGCATAAATATAGTAATGATATAATAATATATATTTAAATAAAATAAGCTGAATATCAGGGCTAAACACGACCACAGCGACCAAACATTAGCTATTTTTTAAACCGAATTCAAAAGGTGGGAAATGTTATATGGTTAGTATTTCATGGTGAATTTAAAAGGTTGTACTTTGAGCTTCAAAGTAGCTTCTACTGAGTCTGTGTCGAAAACATTATTAAAAAATTACTTCCTCATACAAATTGGGTAACATTACTAGTTTATATAGAGAAGTCAATATATTTGTTCATTCTTCTCTTATAAAATTCCTCTTTGGGCGAGTTTGATAATTACCTATTGAATAATATGTCCCTGCTAAGTAAAAATGTTTTTAGCTTAATTAAAAATAATTTTATGTTGTCAATGGTATCAATGGTATCGAATGGTATCAATGGTATTGAGGGTTACCAATTTGAATATGAAGTCGGATTTGATTATTACGCGTTTCCGGCTCCCCCAAGTTGAGCAAAGAAAAACCACAATGGCTATTATGTTCAAGTGGATCGCGTTATCATAGTTTCGGTCTACAAACAGATGTACATGAGTATACATTAATAAATCTCGACTGGCTGATTGGTGTAAAAACGACTCCCGACGCCACTTACTGATTTGGAGATTTTCTGAGAAATATCCGGATTAGAAGAATAATGATGGTTTGGAGACCGAATCATGAATAAATATTAATAACCATATTTTTATTTAAACTTTTTATTTTTATTTTTTTATGTCACACTTAAGTAGTTTGCGGAAATGAACTATTTTGTTTTAATAATTTGGAATTCTGCTGATTTATTTATATAATTATCTATATACATATAATAAATTCGCAGATTGTCCATGCCTGTACAGATTTTGCTAAAAAATTAGTGTAAGTATTTTTCGGAAATAAGTTTAATAGAAAAATGTTTATTGAATATTTGGTGTGGGTACCTACTTCACTATTATATAAATGTGTTTGCTAGGTAAGAGAGTAGCTACTTTATGAGAGGTTTTATTAATGAGCAGTCGGAGGCCGAGGAGATGGATGTCTCCGTCGTGATATCTGCTCCATCATCCATCATTCTTCATCACTCTCCGCTCCGGTAATATTGTCTGTGACGTTATTTTTGTCTTCGCCATTTTAAGTTTACACGATTTTATTTGTAAATGTCTTGTGAAAGGAAATCCGGTTCCACTCCATCAAACTCTACGGACTTGATGCCAAGCGAACAGGTACTAGTCTTTTGCATGGAACTAGAGATCATTTAAAAAATATAAATAAGTCTTTTCCCTCAACCAAAAGGTGTTCAAAATATTTTCCTTTCATTCTACGACACAGGCATCAATGTAGTTTAATAAAAATAAATTAATGATTTTATTATGCCTGAAAATAAAACACTGCCAAACAATGATCCAGCCTAAAAGGAATTGCTAATGATTTAATGTAGGCGCAAGAGACGAGGGTGGGCATTCGGTCTAAGTAGACAATTACATGGTTATAATTGCGTTTACATGAAAATAAATGGTGCAATTAAGTCATCCCGAATTGTTTTGTGGCTGAAAATTTGTTAGAATTTAATTAGGCCGTTACGTGAGATAGCAGGCGTTAAGGAGATATGTGAATTTTGCTAAACGGAATAAGGTTTATATTAAAGGCACTTTGCTGTTAGAGAATTTCTATTTTATAATGTTCACGCTATAGATAATAAATTAATTTATTTTGTCAGAATGTAATGGAAATGGGTCCTAGCCTGCCTGTTAGTAAAACTCATTTATATATGTTTAACGCAAAGTGACTCTTGGGGCACAGAAGCTATACCTACTAATCCAACATAATTATTATTTTATATTAAATAATCAAGTCCGACATCGGAGTGACTGACATCCAAATAATCAAGTCCGACATCGGAGTGCCTGACATCCAAATAATCAAGTCCGACATCGGAGTGCCTGACATCCAAATAATCAAGTCCGACATTGGAGTGCCTGACATCCAAATATTCAAGTCCGACATCGGAGTGCCTGACATCCACATAATCAAGTCCGACATCGGAGTGCCTGACATCCAAATAATCAAGTCCGACATCGGAGTGCCTGACATCCAAATAATCAAGTCCGACATTGGAGTGCCTGACATCCAAATATTCAAGTCCGACATCGGAGTGCCTGACATCCAAATATTCAAGTCCGACATCGGAGTGCCTGACATCCAAATAATAAAGTCCGACATCGGAGTGCCTGACATCCACATAATCAAGTCCGACATCGGAGTGCCTGACATCCAAATAATCAAGTCCGACATCGGAGTGCCTGATATCCAAATAATCAAGTCCGACATCGGAGTGCCTGACATCCGAATTATGAAATATGTGAATTTTGCTAAACGGAATAAGGTTTATATTAAAGGCACTTTGCTGTTAGAGAATTTCTATTTTATAATGTTCACGCTATAGATAATAAATTAATTTATTTTGTCAGAATGTAATGGAAATGGGTCCTAGCCTGCCTGTTAGTAAAACTCATTTATATATGTTTAACGCAAAGTGACTCTTGGGGCACAGAAGCTATACCTACTAATCCAACATAATTATTATTTTATATTAAATAATCAAGTCCGACATCGGAGTGACTGACATCCAAATATTCAAGTCCGACATCGGAGTGCCTGACATCCAAATAATCAAGTCCGACATCGGAGTGCCTGATATCCAAATATTCAAGTCCGACATCGGAGTGCCTGACATCCAAATAATCAAGTCCGACATTGGAGTGCCTGACATCCAAATATTCAAGTCCGACATCGGAGTGCCTGACATCCAAATAATCAAGTCAGACATTGGAGTGCCTGACATCCAAATATTCAAGTCCGACATCGGAGTGCCTGATATCCAAATAATCAAGTCCGACATCGGAGTGCCTGACATCCACATAATCAAGTCCGACATCGGAGTGCCTGACATCCAAATAATCAAGTCCGACATCGGATTGCCTGATATCCAAATATTCAAGTCCGACATCGGAGTGCCTGATATCCAAATAATCAAGTCCGACATCGGAGTGCCTGACATCCAAATATTCAAGTCCGACATCGGAGTGCCTGACATCCAAATAATCAAGTCCGACATCGGATTGCCTGATATCCAAATATTCAAGTCCGACATCGGAGTGCCTGATATCCAAATAATCAAGTCCGACATCGGAGTGCCTGACATCCACATAATCAAGTCCGACATCGGAGTGCCTGACATCCAAATAATCAAGTCCGACATCGGAGTGCCTGATATCCAAATAATCAAGTCCGACATCGGAGTGCCTGACATCCAAATATTCAAGTCCGACATCGGAGTGCCTGACATCCAAATAATCAAGTCAGACATTGGAGTGCCTGACATCAAAATATTCAAGTCCGACATCGGAGTGCCTGACATCCAAATAATCAAGTCCGACATCGGAGTGCCTGATATCCAAATATTCAAGTCCGACATCGGAGTGCCTGACATCCAAATAATCAAGTCCGACATTGGAGTGCCTGACATCCAAATATTCAAGTCCGACATCGGAGTGCCTGATATCCAAATAATCAAGTCCGACATCGGAGTGCCTGACATCCACATAATCAAGTCCGACATCGGAGTGCCTGACATCCAAATAATCAAGTCCGACATCGGATTGCCTGATATCCAAATATTCAAGTCCGACATCGGAGTGCCTGATATCCAAATAATCAAGTCCGACATCGGAGTGCCTGACATCCAAATATTCAAGTCCGACATTGGAGTGCCTGACATCCAAATAATCAAGTCCGACATCGGAGTGCCTGACATCCAAATGATCAAGTCCGACATCGGAGTGCCTGACATCCAAATAAATTAATAAATACATACCTATAGCGACAAAATTTTAATTCATTCAAGGATAGCTCTAAAATTATAAGCCCCAAGATTCTCCAGCGATGGATAAAAACATATACAGGGTGAATTTGACAGGATGTACTTCTGGATAATATGAGGTTCTGCTGATCAAATCGAACAACTTCTTCCATGGAACCATGTGTCGCAAATCAAAAAAAAAATTGGCTTCCCCATACAAATTGGTAACATTACTAATTTGTATGGAGAAGGCATTTTTTTTTTCATTTGCGGCACATGGTTCCATGAGAAAATTTGGTCATGAGAAAAGGTGTTTGGAGAAATGCAGGAAAACGTGACTACCGTTGATGGTTGTGGCAACATAAGTTGTTCGCCAAACATTATCTGTTACATCTCAAGATTGATAAATAAGTTTGCAAGAGATCTCTCAATAGCCGTCATGCGAGAACAAGTAGCCCCCGTTTGATGGATCGCCTCTCGCGCGATATATATGGTGGGGCGAGACTGCGGGAGTATAACAAGTAGACAGTACAGCGGTTTTAACGGTTTTATCGAATGATAATATCATGGTGGTGGAGGTTTAATGTACCTAATAAGTAATTAGATGTCATAGAACTGTGACATAATCATTTTCACAATATAATTGTCTATGTTGACCTCTGGGTAAATCGCAGAGGCCCATATTTCATTGTATATTATTTTTTAATGATTTACAATGTCTTTGTTTAACCTTAATCTTGGTCAAAGGATTAATCTCTTGCCCTGATATGAAACCCAGAAAAGGGGAAAGAATTATATCACTTGTTAATTTTATGCGTATGACCCCGTGTGTTAAATGTATATATTTGTACAGTAGCTATACAGTAGCCGTGTCTGTGGATGCTAAGAAGGATGAGTAGCAGAAGTTTGGTCTCCGACAAATCGGCCCGCGTCCTCTCAATGCATACAGATCAGCCTCTATTTGTAAATAATAAATAACCTAAGATTCGATGGCGTTTCGGGATATTGATGCGTAAATAACTTACGTCTTGTTGTTTGTATAGAAATTAACTTTTGGCTTTAGCGCGATGAGCCTTTTCGTTTGATTCGGAAAATGTAGTTGCTTTGAAGAAAGTCCTACAATCTCCATTTCAAAAATATTATTTTGTGCATGAGATAACAAAACTAGACCTTTCGATATAAACAATGCTTTACTAATAGTATAAAGCTGAAGAGGTTGTTTGGATGCATTAGAATAGAATGGAACCTAACGGAACGGAACAGAACAGAACAAAAGAGAACAGAACAGAATAGTATATGTATTTATATGATTTTTCAATCGTCTGATAAGTCGCTAGTTAGTTATTTAATTGTTTAACAGTGGAATAAAGGTTTTGAAAATTTCAATCACGTTTATTCAGTCAGCTAGTTATCTGAGGATTTTTGTATCTAACTTCACATTAAACTTTGTCAGAGCGAGAATGACTTACCAAAAATGGCACATGTTAGAAAGAGAGCGTGATATTTTATCAGTGGCGTATGACTGACATATGTTTTAGGTTAGGATTTATTATTTTTGTAAATTTTTATGTTCATATATATCTAATTATGTAAAAAGATTCCCACAGATGATATAGGGGAAAAGATTCCTTGAGGGTAGCCCGAAGACTGGACGTGTGTTTAAGTTATATTTTTCATAGTTTATAGGATATTATTATGCAAAAGTGTACCAAATTACCACAATAAAAGCTTAATAAGTTTAAACTGACGCTTGAACTACCTGATAAATTTATTCCACTGTTAATGTGTTGATCTGTCACTTTGACACTATCCAACTATTGAAAAATCCAATTTCTTGTTAACTATAGAATAACTACTATCAGACTGTTTAAAAAATCCAATTTCTTGCTAACTATAGAATAACTGCTATCAGACTGTTTAAAAAATCCAATTTCTTGCTAACTATAGAATAACTGCTATCAGACTGTTAGTTACTAATAGTGCCTCGCGCTCATTTTCATAATGAACCATGATTATTAACCATGTTTAGAACGTATTACTTTGCCATATTAACATGGTAATATGTGTAAAAATATCTATCTTACAAATTATTATTATTTTTGACGCAATATAATAATATAAAAAGTGATATTACTTAATTTTAAACATTCCATATTTATTTATTGCGTTAGTCAGTTTATTAGATAGCAAAGCATGCCAACTTTACGTGAGTGAACCCGCGTGAGTAGAGATAGTGGAGACCGAGATACTGATCTAACCCTAATTCAGACCCAGTTTCGCACATAAATATATTTCCAAAAAGCGGCCCAGCCTAGTGGTTAAATCACTAATAACATGGTTAAGTAGATGCCAACAAGGCCGGACCTGGGAATGTGACCGATTTATACAACCAGGCTATACCATCATAAAAACCGAAAAAAAAGATCGCCATTTGTTAGGTGTCGCCTCCGAATACCATCGGCGAAATGAGGACGGATTATCCCTCCGTTGTTTAATCCATCCATGGAATCCATGTATCCGATTATGAGGATACCTTAAACCCAACAAATATATTTAAAAAAACATAGTAATAATACAAGATATTTAAAAGTAACTGGCTCTTTGAACGTATTTAATAGCACAAAGTCACCTCTTATAAACTACTAGCTGACCCGCGCAACTTTGTCTGCGCGTTTAAATTTAACCGTTTACGCAGCGTACGCTCTTAAAAGGAATAATTTTTCCCCGTTTTTGCAACATTTTTCTTTGTTACTCCGCTCCTATTAGTCGTAGCGTGATGTTATATAGCCTATAGCCTTTCTCGATAAATGGATTATCCAACACGAAAATATTTTTTCAATTCGAATCAGTAGTTCCTGAGATTAGCGCGTTCAAACAAACAAACAAACAAACAAACAAACAAACAAACAAACTCTTCAGCTTTATAATATTAGTATAGATGATTTTTATAAGTTATGTATAATTTATAAGATCTAGTGCATGGCCTAGCGTTTTTGTAAAATTTTAATTAAATTGAAAAAAAAAAAAAAAATCCAAGAATTCCAGACGAGAATTTTTTATTATTTCTCACTTGCCAGCTTTGTAAGATGCATCTTTTATTTCACCTGTTTTATTTGCCGTTATACGCCCTCGAGCCAAAAAACGCACCCGTGTAGGCACGGGAAAAAAAAACACAATAAAATCATTTATGATTTTATTGTGTTTTTTTTTCCCGTAGTGTAAGAATATAAATAATCCTATCTATCTTATATCAATATATAACTATCCGCTTATCCAATTATTCTCATAGGTGAGAAATACAGCATTATCGTAGCAAGTTATATCAGTTGTTGAATTCTCACTGTATGCACATTTTTAAGATTCAAAAGAAGAAAAATATGACGTCAAAAATAAAAGTTCAAAATGTTAAGAATCAAAGATTGTGAATAAAGTTGTCACAAGTCTGTAGGATTGTCCGAAAGTTAGGACTGCAGTGGACTCGGCAGAAGTTGGGCCAACTTTGCCGAGACAACCGGATTTAGCGGGTCTTTGTGAATATCTGAACATGAGGCGGAGTGCATGGCTTCTTGTACCTTAGGTTACAAGTAAATGTTTCACGACAGCCGACAAGTTACAAGTTGCTAAACATCCAAGTTGTAAGAGATTAACCGGAAATGCAGTGTAAATTAAGAGTTAGGAGGGTCAAAAGATATCGACAAATTACTTGGTAACTTAATTGGTAAACTCCAGCGTAAATGTTTCATTTACCTCGCGATTATACGATGTTAAGCTACAGAATAAGGCCAAATAAATTGCCTTAACAAGTTTAATACAAATTTTCATACCAAAATGTATTTCTAAGACCGCGTTGTTAAGCCTACAGTGGTGCATGAATACAGATTTAATTTGGAGCTCGCGACGTCTTTTCGGGGCTGAGATTGTTCCTCCCTGGGAGGGAAATAAGCCTTTTATTGTTATGGCTTTTCATAACGTAGGGTTGGCAACTTTATCGCTCACTTAACCCTATCTGTTGTATTCTTTATGCATTTTAATTGTAGACTATTTAACCTTACTGGGTCGTTGTTTAAAATTATTTGTTGGAGTTTTAAGCAGGTATTTAGGTTTAATTAATTCATGTTACAAATGATTCCCTATAAATTAACAACATCGTTATGTTATCTTTTGCGGAGCACTTCAAGCCGCCGGTTCCGGTTCACTAATATCAACTTGTATTGTTCTAAGCTACATATCATCAGCCCGACGCCTAGATGGAGCCAGGGTACCCAGCGGAGGGGTTTATACCCAACTCGTTGTCGCCGATGGTATGAGTCTAAGCTGTTGTTCTAAGCTAACAAATTTATAAAGTGCTGTCAGTCGATTAATATAGTAAATTATATAGGTTTATATTTAACACTCTTACTTGAGAATATTGTTATAAATATATATTTATGACAATATTCTGAAGGAAATGATTTGACGTGGGAGCAACCCTAACATACCTGGCAGCTATCTCTGTTATTATTCACACAAGAGTAGATCTAAGTCCCTTTCGCTCGGAGACGCGCTGGTTTACGCTTAACAGAATGCATACAACTTATCTGCTTATGGTATATAACATCGACGACACTCCCGGCAAGCTGGGAGTCTACCCGCTAGCTGTAATGAGTTTTATGACTGAAGAAGAAACATTCATTTACTTTGTTCAAGCTGGTTTATCATCAAATAGTGAAATACCTACATTATAGCCCAACACTTTATCTCCTGGACTTGTTACGCAAATACGTCCACGTCGCCGCCCATCGTAACCGTACTATTTAGCCGGCATAGTGGGAACAATCAATATTGTTTAACAACAATATATCGTCCCCATTCACTTTGTAGGTCTACTTAACATCAGGTAGATATAAAGTCAAATGCCGTGCTCCATTAAAAAAAAAAAGTGTTTTAAAGTTGATTATATATACCGTTATATACTGTACCTTTGTACTTATTTATTTATCTTTATCTATTTTTTTATAGGCAAAGCCTCAAAAAAAAAAAAATATCCTAGATTAAATAACCAGACTTTAGTTTTTCTTAGTCTCCACAACACACCCGGGTTCGCTGCTCCGCAAGCCAAGTCTGAAGCAATAGGAAATGTTGACGCATGCTTCTAAACACATTGTATTGTTACAATGACAAAGACGGTTTTCATATAAAAGTGCGGTTCCTATAGAAAATAGTGGGATATTGCTTTGTGGTACGTCCGGGACTTAGGCGGGACGTGACAATGACGTCAACTCGACGTTTATATTAAAACGCGATGTCGCGAGGAAATTGCTAACTTCATCTGTCATTCTACAACCACTTAAATATAGGTTATAAGTTATAGATATATATTACAGATAGCTCGGGATAGGTCTGGCTGTTAGATTTATAGCTTTTGCCTGAATCATTGTTTGAGAGGTTTTCAAGATTTGTTGAGAGAATGCTGAAAATATAATTAATTATTTCACTTTTGTAATAGTAGCTGGATTGCAAATTAGATATTGACTGATGGGATCTTAATCTGATCTCTTTATTGAAAGAGTTTTACTGTAGATAATCATAAATTTTTGAATCCATGAATTCTACTGAAAATGACTTAATTACACGAAACATGTTATTCTTTGAATGTAGAGTCCCCAAATACCACAACAACTTAAACAAAACGCCAAAAATATTATGTTAGGAGATTAAAACATCATGATATTTATATATGCTAAAATAATATTTTACCCATTTTTATATGTTTTTATAGAAAAGTTTTCTATAAAAAGCCCAGTAAGTAAGTCAAGATGTGTGCGGAAGGTCGCTTGTTAGTGCCGCCGAGAATGAATCATGAACTGTTTGTTTACTTGCTTGTTCCACTATACCTATCTATCTATGGTCACTATATATTATAGCGCAAAACTTCTAGATAAAAAACAGCGATACTCTAGGCTTTATAAGTCACCACTTATCACAAGGCAGATAAAGAGTCACAATCCGCACTCTAATATAAAAACAATTTTCATTTAATGTGTTTATTAAGTCTGGCTTTGTACTAAATTTGTACAATAGAGTTTTGAAATGAAAAATATATTTTGGTGATATAGGCATAAGTGAGACGAGTCCGATTCTATGTACTATTTGTTGATTTCACATTGCATATTTAAACTTAAAAAATATACCTGCAACTTGTTTTTCTTACCGCAATCAATATGAACAATAGGTCTGGCTAATGCGGCTGTACCTGCATGCATAGCCTAGCATGTAACCATAGTCGACTGCATAGCCTGGCATGTAACCATACTCGACTGCTTAGCCTAGCATGTAACCATACTCGCCTGCATAGCCTGGCATGTAACCATACTTGACTGCATAGCCTGGCATGTAACCATACTCGACTGCATAGCCTGGCATGTAACCATACTCGCCTGCATAGCCTGGCATGTAACCATACTCGCCTGCATAGCCTGGCATGTAACCATACTCGACTGCATAGCCTGGCATGTAACCATACTCGCCTGCATAGCCTGGCATGTAACCATACTCGACTGCATAGCCTGGCATGTAACCATACTCGACTGCATAGCCTAGCATGTAACCATACTCGCCTGCATAGCCTGGCATGTAACCATACTCGACTGCATAGCCTGGCATGTAATTATACTCGACTGCATAGCCTAGCATGTAACCATACTCGCCTGCATAGCCTGGCATGTAACCATACTTGACTGCATAGCCTAGCATGTAACCATACTCGCCTGCATAGCCTGGCATGTAACCATACTCGCCTGCATAGCCTGGCATGTAACCATACTCGACTGCATAGCCTGGCATGTAACCATACTCGACTGCATAGCCTGGCATGTAACCATACTCGACTGCATAGCCTGGCATGTAACCATACTCGACTGCATAGCCTAGCATGTAACCATACTCGCCTGCATAGCCTGGCATGTAACCATACTCGCCTGCATAGCCTGGCATGTAACCATACTCGCCTGCATAGCCTGGCATGTAACCATACTCGACTGCATAGCCTGGCATGTAACCATACTCGACTGCATAGCCTAGCATGTAACCATACTCGCCTGCATAGCCTGGCATGTAACCATACTCGCCTGCATAGCCTGGCATGTAACCATACTCGCCTGCATAGCCTGGCATGTAACCATACTCGACTGCATAGCCTGGCATGTAACCATACTCGACTGCATAGCCTGGCATGTAACCATACTCGACTGCATAGCCTAGCATGTAACCATACTCGCCTGCATAGCCTGGCATGTAACCATACTCGTAGCATATTATATAGTCAGTCCCCTAGTTTCGGTCTTATCCATCAATATGATGATATACTATTTATTTAAATAAGTCCGCAATAATATTATGCGAAAGAGCTATAAAATAATTAACTGATAAAATGAAAAATAATAGAAACGTAGTTGTTAGTATTAACTATTTATGACTTTCTATCATTGACCCATTTAGACTACGGATAACTCACGCGGGCCCCCTTACCCATTCTGCTCTCGAGGTCCGATTAATTTTAGCATCAGCACCATTGGACAACCACTTCATTAGAAAGTGGGCTACTCCAATTCACTCGAAAATAATTGTTTTTAATCAATTTTGAAATTAATTTTGTGCTACAAAATGTTAGGGTAAAATATTCAAAATGAAATACCCTCTTCCATATTTGATTACGTTTTACATTATGTGTAAATGTAAATATATCTATTGCTATCCTTGAATTAGTGGCCACCAGGTCTTAATAGACATTTAAGTTATTTACATAACTTTAAAGCGGCCTTGAAGTTAAGATCGATAGAAAAGATTATATTTTAAATATATTTAACCCTGAAGAGAGCATTTCCATTAGCAGTTCCACAACAGAAGTAACTTCCCATTAGGGTAAGCGGGAACCGTCAATAACCATTATCGCCTGGGCCGTGATAATGAAGAGGAGTGTAATTAGACAGTATCGGGCAGCAGTATAGAATAACAGCGACGCGTCAGTTAGCTCGGTGACTTCATACAACTGCATCAATAGCCCACCAGACTACAATATTGAAGCTAGATAGTGTCTAGAGCCGGGCAGACTGTAGCTTGTGGGTTGGGGAAGGCGGAGCGGAATTATTATCTGAATACATGTTGTTGTGGTTGGGTCTGACCTACACTCCCGTAGTTCACACGCAATGAATAAAATAGCATTTGTTTTTTGAAACGTCCGTAGAACGTCCACATACTTTACATCTCCCAGAGAGCTATCAAAAAGATAAGCACAGCCTTAAGAATCAACAGACTACTAAAGCCAATAACATTTAGATAATCAGTAGTAAAGTGTGCAACATTTTGTGCTTTTCTTTAAAAAACATATTTACACTTATGTAATCACATATATTATTTTTATATAATTTATTTTGTAAATGTGCTGTTGATAAGCCTGCGTATTAAATAAATAAATAAAATAATCGTTCGTTTGGGTTGGTCCAGCCATTAATAGGTAAATCCGGTTGTCGAGGTCTCATGAAAAACTTTCAAAATGGTAATTTGGTCGACCTTTACTATACGCGGACCGCGTGCTGGTTGGAGAACAGCATAAGTTGTGTTTCAGCATTAAAAATGGGAAAAAGAAAATATGAGAATATATACAATCGCTATTGCTTTAGAATGTTATATATCATTGAAAGAAAAGAAAGAAAGAAAAACTTTAATTCATTGCGATAGGGAATGAGAGTATTGAATGACTTTTGTAACCTGGGACATTCTTTAGGAATGTATATGGTTAGATATGTCGCCATTGCTTCACTGTTAAGAGGTAAGAATAATTTTCACATTAAAAGTAAATTTTTATATATCATTACGATACGGAATGAAAGTACTGTACTGTACTAGACTCGTTACAAAAATCATTCAAGATTTTTGTAACGAGTCTAGTACTGGCCACCATCGGCTATGACGAGGTGGGAATAAAAATCCCTCCGCTGGGTACCCTGGGGCCGTCTAGGCTATCTCGGGTTCCGTAAGGCACCCATAATGCTATGTAAGTATCTTCATGATTGAGTCATCCAAGAATATTTTACAACACAGAATTTTATATAGAAGAATTTATGAAAAATACAATCACATTGCAATACTGTTAAGAGTATTAAATGACAATGATTTATAATAAACTTAGTAGTGTACAACATCACGACGAGCTAGCCACTTGTTCAGTGTAGATTCATACCATCGGCTGCGTCGAGGTGGGATTCCAAACCCCTCCGCTGGGTACACTGAGGCCGCGAGACCGCCTAGATAGGCGGTCTCGCGCGCCGTAAGGCACCCGTGAATATATTGTATGTAGTGTAATTCAGAATACCTACAAAATTTTTATTCATTTTCAATTTTAAATGAACCAAAAATATTTTATAATAAAATCAGAATATTATTATAGCAGGTTCTGTGAAAATTTAACAGTCTTTACTAGAAACTAAAATAGATGTAGAATATTTGCTGTACTGGGGCCAACTAAAACGGACCAGGAGACATCCTTCGTACATTCCCCTGTACAAAGTAGTAATATAAGACCAGCAAAGTAGCACTAGGTAAGGTCCTACATTTTCACTTGCAAAAGAAGATAAGTAATATATAGTCATTTAATAAATTACAATTTAGTTATTAAATGTCTTCATGAGGCAGTCAAACTGCTGTGCAATACATTCTCTATGAGGTTTTTTGATATCTGCTCTAATAAAAACTTGAATGTCTTCACAGAAATCCAGATGCTCTTGTGTTTAGAAGTGACCTATTAGAAATAATAAAAACAGCTAGGACTGTTCAAAGATCCAGCCAGGAGCTGTGTACTACCAACCAAAAATGGACAAATAACCAAACTAAATCTCCCTGAGACCCCTCAATCATCCATATTTAAACTGGTGGGCCCTCCTTGCTTTAACAGGAATACATAGGGCAGATAGAACCGAGAAAACTTTAAAAAATCCTAACATGCAATATATTTAAACATTATATAATGTAGGAGCCATAAAACCTGTCCAATAAATTCAAATTATTGTTGCTCCCCGATTTCAATAATAATATGAATACTAGTCATTTTAAATTAGATGATACCTTCCTGTATGTAAGTTAATAAATAGTAATGGGGTTTTTGGCTACTAAACCTAATATGCCAATTTATATCATAAAATCAAATTTCTTTGCTAAAAAAAAAGTTTTTTTCCTAGTCTATATGATTTTACCTAACCCTTGAAATAATACAGACAGTGCAAATAGAATAGTTATATATATATATATCTTCACGAGTGCCTTACGGCGCCCGAGACCGTCTAGACGGCCCCAGGGTACCCAGCGGAGGGGTTTTAATCCCACCTCGTCGTAGCCGATGGTATGAGTCTACACCGAACAAGTGGCTAGCTCGTCGCGATGTTTTGAATAGACTCAATAACCCATCTATAAACAGTTTCATAAGTCGGTATAGTGAAACCGGGACCGACAGCTTAACGTGCTCTCCGAGGCACTATAATGGTGTTGTCAAACAAATGTACATAAATAGAATAGTTCTTGTACTATATTGGGAGACTCAACCTTGGGATCCATTATTTACGAAACCCGGTGAAAGAGTTTTAATCACCGTCAAGTAATTCTCCCGGATACAAAATTACTTACCTTGTGCATTTCTAGATAACCGCACCTATCCCTGTTAGTCAGCTTGGTTGGTAGTCAGGAATAAATATATATAAATAGGAGTTTGAATGCCAAGGCAGTTAATATTAGGTAAAGGTCTTTGTCAAATAATATTTTACATATATTGCGGATTATATTCCTTATTTATATACAATAAGAAATATAATGCTCAAATAAGCAATATAATTACTTATTTAACAGAAAAATACCAACCAAGGTATATCTTATTCTAGATTTATCAATACCAGATCTGCTTTTTCATTGAATGCAAAAGTGGGTGTTTACAATAAAATCAATTAATTAGGGGATTCTTCCGACTATGATTTAGGGCTAAAATATGAATATACTCGGGTTTGTCAATAGTTGAAAAAAATGGTTATACAGACCTGAATAATCTTAAAAAATGTTCTAAGAAAACTTATATTTTTATCATTTAATTTTTTTAGCCTTACCGGATAAAGAGATTAATTTTCGGATCAATAAATATTAATTAATGACATTAAAATTTAACTGAGTATTAATATTTTAAAAATTACTAAACTCATCTGGGCCTAAATAGGCGTCTGCCTTTTATAACTCTGTCTTGCTTTAATACTATCCCTAATGTATGTAGGTACTGCTCAGGGGTAATCAATTATTAAAAATCTAGCAAAAAGTTTAAGAAAATAAGACAAACTAATTAAATAGAACAACCTCACATGTTGTAACTCTCAGTACAACCGGCTTAAGATAAAAAAATAAAAATCGTAGAAGATAATGTTACCAACATTACTAAGTTTACAGACTATTGCACCAGACTTGCTGCCACATCAGCAGTTTTGAGGAGTTTGAAGCTTTGTGGAATCAGTTTTTTCTTAAGCAGTAATTTTAATAATACATAAATAGTTTTTTCTTAAGACTTTTCACATTTTTGTATAACTTTAGTCTAAGTGTACGAGTATATAGCATAATACTTGTTAATTGGTAAAACAAAGACTGATACAACTACAACTTGACTTTGAACATCTACATTGTGAACTTCCATCGTCGAGGAGAGACTATGAGGTTAAAATTTAACAATCAAACGAACTTACATGTAAGTGAAGTTTGATTGAAATTATACCTCGTAGTCTCTCCGAAGACGATGGAACCCACCCTCCCTTAATCATTTTCATTACCCCATAAGCGTTGTATCTGGAGCAGCATCCGAAACGAATGACACTTCAATGCGCGGGAGTGCAGAGTGACAGTGGAGGCTGGAGGATGCATTCCAAAACCTTTATTGCTTTTTAATTTACTTAAAACTTATGTGACGCCGCTAGCATCGATTCGATACTACATTGTGAACTTCCATCGTCTTCGGAGAGACTACGAGGTATAATTTCAATCAAACTTCACTTACAGGTAAGTTTTATAATCAAACGATTATTAAATTGTATATCGCGTCGCTTGTCGCTAGCCACTGCCCTATCTGAGCACTAACTAGAGGCGCCGGTAGAATTGGGGAACGTAGTTAAAGTTCCACTTTAGTGCCACATTAACTGGTGTTACGGAACGTTATTGGATCTGCTCTTGAACCTCGGAGGAGCGGCCAACTACCTAGACCTCTAACCTATATTAAAGCTCACTGGGAAGTGATCTAACGCGCTTTTAGGCCAAACATTTTAGGTTCGCTTTATATGTATATATAAATTAACTAATACGAGTAATAATTTTATTTTATTATATTTTAGTATAGACAGTCATTTAAACAAATATTTACCAATATAAATACAGAATATACGTGGTGGCCGAGTTAGTTAGACCTTGGAATTAAAAACATTAAGGTCCCTGGTTCGAATCCCGGTGTGTACCAATGAGTTAAAAACTCATTGGTACACACCTGGATTAAAAAATGTATGTACATTTGTTTGACAACACCACTATAGTGCCTCGGAGAGCACGTTAAGCTGTCGGTCCCGGTTTTACTATACCAACTTGTGAAACTGTTTAAAGATGGGGTTTGAGACGATAGACATAACCATTTGACAAAACTAACATGCATACATAGAGAAATAAAAAAGTAAATTAGAAACTAAAGGAAAAAAAAATATAGAATTTACACAATAATAAATATGTATATACTTGTTTTTCTCCAACAAATGATAAAGAGGCGAACCCTATCCTTAATTTGTTTTAGTTTATTTTTAAAACATATCACAAGATTAGAGGTGCCGTTACATAGCATCATGCTTCGGCGAATAAAAGAATTCTTCGCATAATTAGTGAAGCAAGGGGAAAGGGAGAATAAATCTGAATTTCTAAGGCGACGAGAAGAGGCTTTTAATATGGTATTTTTTTCTAATAGGTGGGGAGAACCAATTAGGTCATTAGGAGTTTTATGTAGGTATAAAGGTGACGTCAGAAATGATGCGACGATCCGAAAGATTGGGTAAATGATGATGCTCAATTCCATCGATACGGAAATTGAGGCTTTTTAGGAATTTGCGCCGAACCTTGTCAATTCTCTGCACATGGTTTTCCAAAAAACGCTGGCAAATTCAAGATGACTTCGGACAAAGGAGTAATAAAGAAGTTTGTAGGTGAAGGCATTGGTTTACTTATTCTCAGTACAAATCCAAGTTGTCTAGAAAGCCTCAAATTTATCCAAGTCCGTCCTGTGCTCCTTAAAGTTTTTTAAATAAGTAAACAATAAATAAAAAAATTAATACACAAGTTGTTTTTTTTCGTATAATTCATGTCCTGATTATCGTTACGTAAATAAAAAGGCAGACGCCGTAGTCTCAACAAATTAAGCATATAATTACAAATACCTTGAGTAGATAATAACCGAACAAGTTTTGTCCAATATAAAAGTAAGACGAGTTAGCGACATGTGCGGAGGGAAGTTAGATAATTTGGCAAACTCGGGTCCCCTCGGACTGTTCACAAACTACCTTCATCTCTGGCTACAAGACGTTACGAGTCGCTTTTACTTCGCGTTCTAATCTAGGTGCAGCAGAGCTATTAATTTCATGTTAGAGTTATAAACTTGTTGGTGGTATATCTCCCTTAAGAAGCGGGAAATAGATTCGCGAACTCGAACTTCTAAAAACGTCTAAATGTTGTTTATAGTGATATTTAAGTTTTTTTTAAAACAAAAAAAAAATTGAGTTAGAGTGAGTTTAGATAATCTCTTTATAAAAAAAACTATTGACTTCTCAAAAGACCTATTGACTTTTCTTTTTAGGTGGGTGGAAGGTCTCTATAACTTCGTTAGGCCGACCGACCGGTCTCGTTACCCATACAAATGCAAAAACCGTCAAGTCATGTCTCGGTTTTAGTCTGTGGGCTCACCGATTTTTAGGAGACTACTGCATCGATTTCTTGTCGAGGTGGTAGTCTCCTTTCAAGATGCATCGTTTTAAATGTGGAGTTGAATTGACGATAAAGCAGCGATATTAAAATATACTCGTAATGCAATTAAGCCGCATAGTGGGAGCGATCAATATTGTTTAAGAACAATTATTGATTGACCCCATTCATGGACTTTTTAGGTCTGCTTACCACCAGGTAGATACAAGGTCACATGTTGTGCTCTAATAAAAAAAAGACAACCAAAGTATTATCTATAAGTGTAAACATATTACTTTAGTTATCATTTCAAAACTTATCAGATTTTTTAAAAAGAAATTATGTAATTAGAATCGAGTAAGTAAAATCTAAACCTCCATTTTCTTTTTTTTTTCAAAAAAATCTTTATTATCACTAAAAACAACATTTACTTAGATGGTTTTTCACGTTCGAATTCGCGTATCTATTTCTGTGCACTTTCTTCACTAAAATGAATGATGGATAGATCATGATTTAGAAGATTAACTACACGACTAATGACGAAAAATAAATCACGGATACGGTTGAACGCCGGCGACGTCTTGTTCTGTTCTTAGACTGCTTTTTGATATAAGTTAAATTAAATATTAACAAGCTGCCCAACGAAATAGAAATGTAATCAGCACCAACACAAACTTTGCGTGTTAAGTTAGAGCGAGCAAGTTAATCGCTCGCTTAGCCCCAACTTGCAATTAAACTTCATGAAATATCAATCAGTTGCCCTTTCACCGGCCAACAGTCGGCCAAGTCAAATTGTCAACTGGGCAGTTTTGGAACTTGGCAATCCGAGTAAAGTGTAACTTGCAATTTATGTCAGGAACCGATTCCGCCAACACTTCGCTCGTTTGCTCATTTTCGCTGTAAATTTCAGTCTTATCTTTGACTGCTGTTTGCGACTGCGTTTGGGAATTGATGATTTAATTCCTGAACAAGGCTCTGACGAGGCCACAATATATTTTGAAACTGTTTAACAATAAATAATTAATTTGTTTGTATGGACTTTCCAGTAGTCCACGACCCAGGTACAGGAGAGGGACATGAAACTCGGACCGTAAGGCCGGTCTTTAGTTTACACGTTGTGCCTTATGCATATAATATTAACGTTTCTCTGTACAGCTTGCCATAATCTAGGTGTTTGTAAAATAGTACCTATATATTAGTTGTTTCTGTTTCTGGAATACATTGTATAAGTTAAGTTGTTGACCAGGAATATTATTATTATAGTAGAACAAGGTTCTTACATTCTGTTATACATTGGATATATTACATAACTTTATCATATCATAATAATACTTATAAAACGCCTAATATTGTGCGTTGACGGCGAAAAGTTTATATTTGCAAACTATCTGCTAAATGCATGTGCGAGTAGCATGCCACCAGTTAAATATCACACGTGCATACTACACCAGATTGCGTGTTTCTTTTCCCCTGATATACCCGATAGCCTGGAGTCCTTTAAACGAAGCGTGAATAGTCATGTTAAGCCGGCATAGTGATGATAACCAGTGGTGCATTCGTATGCACTGGCTGCTGGTTTCCATCATCACTGGACATGTGAAACTAAAGTCACACGTTGATAAGTGGTATAATAAAAATAAAAAAATGAATTTATGAAAACAATAATGACTTAAAAAGTAGTAAAATATATCAAAAAATTAGATAGGTATTACAGATGTGACTCTTCTTGTATTAAAAGTTCATGCATTTTTATAAATTCCTTTTTAGGATAATCTTATATTTAATTTTTAAAGATAAAAATGCAATGAAAAAAAACCTGGCTGGTGGGACTCGAACCCACGAACCTCGCTATCGCGGCAAGGAGCTCAACCGCTGAGCCAACCAGGTTCCAGTCACCTCTCACGAATTTTGTCATTGCTTGTTATCTACTTATACACAGACGCCCTCTATTAGCTTTCTTCTATTAACTCTATACGAGTCAAGTTAGAAGTCCTAGTTTCTAATACTAGATGACTGTGTAATATGACTGGAACCTGGTTGGCTCAGCGGTTGAGCGCCTTGCCGCGATAGCGAGGTTCGTGGATTCGAGTCCCACCCACCAGGATATTTTTATTGCATTTTTATCTTTAAAAATTTAATATGTATTAAAAGTACAAAATTCAAAGTTCAAATTTAAAATAATTTAATTTCCACAGCATGGTGACACTTGAACACGTCATTTCAATTTTAACATACAGGTCAAATAAAATAATTAATAAATACCATTACGGGTCTTTTTGGCTCCCGAGAACCGTTTAAACGGCCTCAGGGTAGCGGTAGGATTAACCAGTCCTCATTTCGCCGATGGTATTCGGAGGCAACACCTAACAAGTGACGAGCTTATTTCGGTGTTTATAATAGTAAAGCCTCATTGTGTAAAGCGGTCACCCATCCCAAATCCGGCCTTGTTGCCATCTGCTTAACCTTGTTATCAGTCGCGCAGTGACTTAACCACTAGGCTGGGGCCGCTAATAATGATTAAAAATTAAACCAAATAAAATCAGTTTAAATAAAATTATATGTATATACAATAACAATGTAATGAAAAGTTACATAAAATGAATAAATTAGGCTAGATTTACCATAAAACAGTAGATAATAAAAACAAACTAATCAAATATTTCTCCCAAGAAATGTGTCGGAAATGAAAGGAATCCGTGATGAATGCGGACGTCAATGTAGCGAGGTGACGAGGGTCGGAGACAGATGGAAGTCAGGTCGGCCTGAGGAGATAGACTACACTAGTGATACTATCCAATATCTATATGATAAAATGTGACATAAGCAGATAAGCAGGGGCTGTAGAAAAAATATCGCGATATTGATGGACAGAGATATTATTTATATACTAGTTTGATTTCAATTGATAACTAGAGAGCACCTCGGGGATAAAGTTATCTACATCTTTGTCGGCCTTGAATGCCTCGCATTACTCAGGATCCTAGTATTAACTCTGAATATCTACGCTAAACTCGCAAGTTCTATTTATTTTGAGCTCTTGATTAGTGTTGCTTGATTATTGTGGTACATAAACTACTATTAAAGTGGCTACAAGTTTGATAATAAAATCACATGAAGGCTGTTTCGGTGGTCGATATCCGTGATGATACATTTATCAAGAGGGTTTTTAATTTTTTTTTTATTATAAAATGGCATAATTATTGTATAGATTCAATCAACGACTATTAGAATGATAAACAACTTAACATTATATTTATTTCTGCTGACCTGAGGAGGAGGTCTGAACTGAGGAATATTTCATTATGTTTAAATACGTTTGTAATAAATATGTATATACTCTATCTGAAAATCTGCCAACGCTATTTATTCTGGTCCAAGGTGTCTATATATTAGCCACAACAGGGTGTACACCGACTGCAGCTATAGAAACCTTACTAAACCTGGCACCTTTTAACCTATACGTACAATACGAAGCTGCTGTTGCTACTATAAGACTCAGAACCTCTGGACAATAGAAAAGAGACAACCGAGCAATGCATACTCAGTTATTATTAAACGAACACCTTGAGGTACAATCACTCATTAATGCAGTGAACGACAGATGTCATTGCGTGAACATATTTGTGAGAAACTATTCAATCAACATGCAAAAAGATCCGACCGATGAATCTGGCTTACACGAGGTCATAATTTATACGGACGTATCAGAACACGGAACAGATGCAGGAGTGTACTCACTCGACCTAAACATTAGACTTTTAACAGCACTTGGCACACATGCTTCTATCTTCCAAGCAGAGTGTATAACCATAATAGAAGTAATAGTGGCAGAAAAACAACGCGCAAGAAAGTTAGAAAAATATGGTATACACATACTATCAGACAGCGCAGCCGTACTACTAGAATTAACAGAACAAACAAATGAACTCGAGTCTGGTAAAACAATGCCACTACGCACTGGAAACTATATCAGAGTCACTCTCCAGTGGATAAAGGGACACATACAATAATCGCTCGGCAACAAGGTTGCTGACGAACTGGCGAAAAGAGGTTCGCCTACTGCACCGGTATGACTCAAACCGTATGTAATTAAAAATAAATTAAAAAAAGAAATAGTTAAAAAGCCTGCAGGACATCACCTGCAACCATCACTGTAAGTATTGGGCTACAAAACTTTTAAAACTGCAGGCAGGCCAGAGAGGCGGTCACCCAACCTAGCCCACGTCTAGCTCGGAACCTGCTCAATCTCAACAGAGGTAAACTGCGGGTGGTGGTGGCTATATTTACCGGACACTTTTTATTAAACAGGCATCTTACAATTTTAGGTATCACCAACAGACTTCTGTATAGGAGTAGCATGACAACTGATGAAACACCCACCGGGTGTATTGACAACGGGCGATAATCCTCGGAACACCGCAGTCGCTCTTTGAGGCCTGTGGAAGACTCGGACTTCTTGTCGCCTTCTGGAAGGAGCTGGGCTGGCTAGAATAGACCGCCCAGCTTCATCATCATCAACATCTATATAATTTCAATATTTTGCAATTTATTAATTACAAAATATTATCCGAATTATGCATTGTTTCACATTTCTGATAATTTGTCATTTCTAAATAGTGATACCGTGATATCGGTGCGTGGTTCCGCGTTCTATTTCCTGATCTCGTGACCGTCGCCTCCCGAGATGGATGGCTGTTGGTGCTGACCTCAGACTCTCCATCAGTCAGCCTCCATCCAGGCGGTCAGGTTAGCTTAAGTTTGCTGTGAGTGGACAATTTTAATGTTAAGGCAATTTTTCTGGATAGTGATTTAAATAATTTGGTAGTAAGTTCTGAATATTAGTTGGAAAATGGCAAGTAGACTGATTTCGTTATCTAATAAAAAAATCATAATTTTCTACTTTTTTATTTAATAGTAAAAAAAACATTACAAATAAAAGTGAATACACATTCAACATTAAAACTCGCGGTCAAATAAAACGGGTCGATTACAAAAATCCCTTGCAAATTAAAAATGTATGTACACATAAAATAAACTTTGCATTACAGAAAACTTTAATATCATTTGTAGGTATAATATATGAAATAAAACCTTATACGATCTAGAACGTAATTTAAAAAAGTAAAGATTTTAGAAATCTAAATTACGTCTATATTATAAAATTATGTATGAGAGATGGCAAAGTTATAAAAGTAAAACAAAAGAAAGAGACTACTAGCGCTTGTCAAGAGTCACCCTCACCGTGGCCACCAATCCCGGCGGAGATACAGAGATTAAAATCTATGACAAAAAAACAGACATGGTATTAAATACTCGTACAATTGATTGATTAAATATTCAATTTAAATAATATCGCTAAAAACGTATCGATTAAAATAAAAGGTCTTTTATTAATTATTGCACAGTTAAACTAACTCTATATACTAATATTAAAATAAAACTAAGAGATAATAAGTATTTTCAGTTAAGAGTGGTTAAATAATATTACAACATTAGCGACATTAACAATTATAACTATTAATATATTGTCATTAAACAAATTGTGTTGTATTTCGAAGGGCATGTTCACTTCTTGAAATACGGACCAATGATATTATAAAAAACACACATATCATTGATATAGTCCGTATTAATCCATTTTTGACGAATTATTTCGTTAGACGAAAACCTAAAAAGTTATTTTATGCTTATTTTTTTTATAAAAATTCCATCTGATTAACATTATCATACTGCAATAGAAATAGCACTCCTGCATAATAAATCTATGGGCCAATTGATACATAGCATGCTCTTCGTTCTACACATAATTTGTCTTATTCCGCGCGATCACGGCGCGGCGCAAGGCGTCGAAAGTAATAGATTAAGAAATTTATTGATATATTTATATTTACTTATTTCTGATAAGGGATTCCATGAAGTTGTTTTGTGTTGTATGTGAGGTACAAAACATTAGTTAATTGTCACAATTAAACTAATAATGTTTCCAATATTTGGTGTTGTTTTTTTATAATTTATAAATATTAGTAGCTTAGTAGTTTCTACTAATTTATATATTTTAACATAAAATCTCACGAGAATGTGTCTCGTTAGTTTATATTTTTATACAGATATGAAATACTCGTAGTTTGTTTCAATTTAAATAATACAAGATGTTCACCGATAGAGATACTCCCTGGAGTATCCTCGCCGGGGGTGCACTCCGCAATACAGTAATCCACAAAGTTGGTCCGCGCGCGGCCGAGTTGTCGGACGGGAGAGCGCATTCCGAGACTCCGCAAGTTACAGGAAATGCAAGTAATGTCGCATTTTAAACTATCTCCAGATTTATTTTATTTCTTGAGATCGACAAAAACGAACGCTAACATATATGACTAGACATATTTTATTATGAAGTTATTTTAGTAGGTTATGTAGAGAATTTAAGGTTCTAATACTAGATACAACAAAACATTATTAGGATGAGTTTTTGTACAACTTGACAACACCAAAACTTGTGTGGGTTGTTGTGAAACGCCGACCGCCATTCTGTCGTCTCTGCGGGACTTGTTACAAGAATTTTTCACTTTTCACGCGAACTTTGAGGTGCCTCTTATAGGGTCTATACATGGACCGAGCACGAATTTCCTTCTCTATATCTGTAGTCTCGGTTTCTTTATTTACAATACTGTTATTTGACTTGCAATAATTAGCGAGATTTCAAATGCACCGTATAATATATATATATAATATGCAAGTAAAAGAAATTACGAATGAACACTACCGAAATGTGTCCATATTCTAGTTGCATTAATTAAATATAAAAATATCTTACCAGGCTAATAAACAAGTCCATCAACTTCTACGCTCTATTAAGAAATCTGGTTACTGTCAATGATTAATTATTATTATTGTTTATTATTACTTGAAGATGTTATAATGAAAAATAAAGTATAATATTTCATAAAATTTATGTATTAAGTAAGTCTGTATAAACTGGCCGTCGTTCCGTGTGAAGGTTCTGTATAACAATACTAGCGCCGGCATCTTGCCGCTCTGTCTCCGCGCGTCTGAAGTGCTGTGATTTGCGGAACGTTCGGAGGATTTTTGTGGACCTTGTTAAATGTTGAAGAGGAAGCAAAGTTCACAAACTTTGTGGGCGAAATTCTTTGCTACCTCAACCGTAACCGAAGGGTGTCGTTACAGGTAGGTGTACCCCGAGCGGTGTCATAAGCGTTGGGACCTTTATTACAAAGTTTTCTAGTCATAAATGTGTTAACAGAGTTGCATTAACTAACCCAAACATATTATTAAGTAATTATTCTACAACAAAATAAAAGCATGTCACTGTTTTGGTTATTTTTTTTATTCAACAATTATTTTCAGTAATCTTTTTTTTATATAATAAATTTTACCGCCGCCATGGACCAGTGGTTGCACCATTAGCTTTTAATATTGAAAATACCTAAGTAAAATTTTATTTACAGTTAGCTATGGTCTGGTCTCACCATTTATTTATATTCTCTTTTCATTCATCACAAAACATATTAGGCCGTAGCTTTTGGCAACCACAAATAAAAAACCATATAATATAAGTCTGCCTTATAAATGTAAGCATTAAAAAGATTTAATTAGATATACTTTGAAGTTACTTTCCTGTAAAATTTATTTCCAAGTCCAACGATAATAGTACCTACCTTATTATTATGATATGAATTTATCTCAGTATATATTGCAGCATTAGATAGATTAATTATTTAACAAAATAATGTAAACATGTAGAGTACCTATCGTACATATATACGTTCACTGATTGGCTACAAGCGCCACATTAGCTTTGCAAATCATTAAAATTACATGAATAATGTATGGAAATTATACTGACTCTGGCACAATAATTCTGGCACCGTCTTACGCCAAGTGAGCAGGCTGGGTGCCTATTATAGTGTACTAGGTGTAAACATATTGTACGTCTATGAGTATGTTGGTAGATAACATACGCTTTGTCGGCATCACAAGGAATATATTTACTAGATCTTATTGACCAGACTTCACCCTGCGTACTATTTGGTTATGTAGCGTGAGTTCAGTTTGGTTGGTTTCTCCCGTAAGGAAAATAGTTTAATAGTTGACTACCCGTTCAGGCGCGGATCTAGCTCTCAAAAAGATTGTGGTCACAGCGACCAGAAAATCGGCCAAGTGCGAGTATATAAATTCACTCATTATCGATATAGTGCATCCTACGAAGGGGATGTTTACAAAATATATGACACCCTGACTAAGACTTTGTGTAGTATATAATTCTACGTTAATAAACCTGTAAAATGTCAGTTTGTTCGCTCACGCTCGCTTTTGTCACTTCGTAACAAAAGTAAATGTGTGTTTGTTTGCCCATTACAATGTCACATTTATACTCTAAACTTCTAACAGTTTTAAAATATTTTTTACAACTTTATATTATATATTATATATATATATATATATACACATTTATATAATATACCCTTATATTTTATTTATTGATATTTCATGCCCAGTAGACTATTTATTTAACTCTCTAATTGTTTATTTTTTATTTTATTAAGGAATAGGATATAATATCATCAGCCTACCAACCCCAATAGACCGTGAACTTGTGACGTCACGATTCTATTAGGTTGTGCGCATGCCCATCGTGCCACAACGGTGGATCCGCGCTTGTACCCGTTTATATTTTATCATATTTTCAACATTTGTCTGTGTATGTATGGGAGGAATGGCGACCTAGACAAGTTATAACACACACTAGGAAAATATGCAAATATAATATATTTTTTTTACTTTTCGCAAATGCCTGTAAAGGTTTACACAAAATTAATATATTTCACTTTTCTTTGACACTTCCATTTTGACAATTGTAAAACACTTGTCTGTTAATTTTAAGAAAACACGTTACGCCATGTTTGATAATACTTACCCCACCATATTATAAAAAGCTAAGTGAAACACATGTCTAATAATTTTGAAAGAAGATAGGTACATAGTTGTTAACCCCGTGATCCCAGAGGACGTTATGGAAAACCAACACTTAAACTGATACATTTTTTTTTTTGGTTTTGAATCCTAAAACACTTATCAATTTAATTTAAGAAAAGAGTATGTGTACTATAGTAAATGTAATTAATGTAAATGGTTTGTTTATAGTTGAGCCGCAAACAAAAGCCAGTAGATATGAACAAAGGCAACAATAGACAGCCACCACCATTTTGGAAGCTCCGAGAGAGTATCTCGCCGACCTATGAAAATGTTCAGGCGCCTCTTGTGGAACACAAGTTGCCGGGTTTGCTCCAAAGTTAGCAGCTTCAAACATTATACAGGATTGGAGCCAACAGAAACTATAGAGAGGATACTCAAATCAAGAAGAGTAAGGGACTTGACAAATAACACCTTCTGTAAGAAGCTAGTCCAGTCGTGGGTGCTGTCATTCTACACTATCATATTAAAAATGCGAAAGTATGAATGGATGGATGTTGCTACAATCACGCCACAATGGCTGAACAGAGATGAGTGCAGAGATTGACTATACTCTGGAATAGCACATAGGATATTTTTTATCCCGGAAAAATGTATGGTTCCCGTATGTTTTAAATGTTTTTTTACGAAGTAGTAGTTTTTAGGAGATACATGGTGACTTTGAAGGTTGTACTTTTGGTTAATTTGAGGTTTTACTGATCAAATCGAACAACTTTTCCAATGAAACCATGTGTCGCAAATGAAAAAAAAAGTTTTTTCCATACAAACTAGTAATGTTAAAGGGACACATTTGTATTGGGAGACAATTTCTTTTCATTTACGACACATAATCGATTTTATCAGTAAAGCCTCATATTAGCCCAAAGTAAAAGCTTTCAAATTCCTCCTGTGTAGGACTTGATTCATCCTGTGTAAGACTTGATTCAACCTGTAGGACTTGATTTAACCTGTAGGACTTTTTTTTCAACAGTAGAAAAACAAAGAAATCTGCTTATGAATGAGTAATTTAATAAGCTTTTTTAACAGCCTAAAACTGTAAATCCATTCGCTTAGAATTATTGAATGGATTATATAACATTATCCTATTATCTTTCCCGGAACATGATTTCCAACGTAATAATCGTTAACCGAGCTCGTAGAACAAGTGGGCTTAAAATTGGTAGTTCCCAAAGTTGGGCATAACTATAATAAAGTCCGCCGGTACCGATATGACCTAATTTCGGGCCAACTTTGGCCGGTATTCATTTCCTCGAAATTGTTCGTGAATAATGAAGAGGTTTAATAAACGCCTTTGCTACAACCGGAGGGCTTTACAAGGGTTTGAAGTTTTTATAAGACTAATAATATTAGAAACACAACCATTTTTCTGATTAATATTATAAAAACCTTGTAATTTTTTTATTTAATTTTTTTACAAGAACTATGAACAACAAATCTTTAATTACATTTTCTATGATGAAAATAATGAAACGCGTATTTTTTCCTTTTAGTATCGCCCATACAAAAACATTAAGATAAATAACATAAAAGGTCTACAAATCACTTCAACTTTTATAATCAAGATTAAGAGTCCGCCACTTGTCTAAATTAGTGTATTTTATTATCTTGATACGAAGACAATATTATTACGTATTTGTTGGATTAATTTTAAGGATATAGGATACATCCATATGATAATTTATTATACGGCTTTTTTCTTAAAGAAAAGAATACCTTCTATTTTTTTCCAAGAATACCTTTTCTTTATTTTAAAAAACGGGATCTATAACTGATAATTAAAGCAGCCCAGTTAAAAAAAACACCCAGTATAATTTAACTACTATAAATACGATTTATCAGTCAATTAAGTATATATATTATATACTTAATTAACTGAGTACGTAGGGATTTTATAGATGGAGAACTTCGCGACCGATGGGTTTCGTCACCCATACAAATACAAAAACCTAGACAATTTTAAGAAGACTATCGACGGTATCGATTTTTTATCGAGGAGGTAATCTTCTTTCGGAGGAGTTGATTTTGAGGAGACTATCGACGGTATCGATTCTTTATCGAGGAGGTAATCTTCTTTCGGAGGAGTTGATTTTGAGGAGACTATCGACGGTATCGATTCTTTATCGAGGAGGTAATCTTCTTTCGGAGGAGTTGATTTTGAGGAGACTATCGACGGTATCGATTCTTTATCGAGGAGGTAATCTTCTTTCGGAGGAGTTGATTTTGAGGAGACTATCGACGGTATCGATTCTTTATCGAGGAGGTAATCTTCTTTCGGAGGAGTTGATTTTGAGGAGACTATCGACGGTATCGATTCTTTATCGAGGAGGTAATCTTCTTTCGGAGGAGTTGATTTTGAGGAGACTATCGACGGTATCGATTCTTTATCGAGGAGGTAATCTTCTTTCAGAGGAGTTGATTTTGAGGAGACTATCGACGGTATCGATTCTTTATCGAGGAGGTAATCTTCTTTCAGAGGAGTTGATTTTGAGGAGACTATCGACGGTATCGATTCTTTATCGAGGAGGTAATCTTCTTTCAGAGGAGTTGATTTTACGATAAAGCAGCAAGCATATTAAAATATACTCGTAATGCAAATTCGTCTTTGTGGCCATTTATTTTGTAACTGCATCATTTAGCCAGCCTAGTGGGTTCGATCAGTGTTGACGAGAAGCAGTGTAATGATCGATGCCATTCATGGACTTTGTAGGTCTGCAGCCATCAAGTAGGTACAAAGTCACATATCGTGCTCCAGTAAAAAAACGTAGCGTAAGTATCTAGAATAGTTAGTATCTACCTAGGCCCGCTTTCAAACACCCGGCAGGTTTCATAAGCTTGCGACAGATTCGTCAATCAGTCACTGCAGGTTGCTCCCTCAGTCGACAGTCTTCGCTGATTACTTTCATATCTCAAATATGATTACTTAAGTAAGTCGGTGTTCACACTAATTCACTTTTTCACGAACAATGGAAGAATGTAGATATAAATAGTTTTAGTATAGATATCTTAATAAATAACAGCGACAAACAAAAACTTATTTCATTGTTTAATTCTTTTAATTTAAATAATGTATTCATGGAGCCGACTAGGATTACTTCAACTAGCCGGACTTGTATTGATAATATATTTACTAACTGTTCTCTCTTAAGTAACTCTATTATTACCGGGGTGCCCTCCGACCATAAAGGTTTGTTAGTTAGCTTTCAGTCTCAAATTAAACCTATAAATAAAATTATTAGGTATAGGCCCTTAACAGATAATAAACTTAATAATTTTAATGAAAATTTAATGAGTGAAATGTCCAGATTCATATATAATATTAATCAACCAAATATTACATACTCCAATCTACATAAAATTATAAATCAAGAATTCAATAAAGTATGTAAAATTAAAACAAAGAAAATTATTGACAGATTAAATTTTGCTACTTGGGCCACTAAAGGTATTAGAATAAGTAGGGATACACTATATGATCTATATGACAAAAGATTATATACATCTGACCAAAATTTCCATAATTATGTTAGGAATTATTCAAAATTATTCAAGAAAGTTTGTATCATAGCTAAATCTATTCACATTGGATCCAAAATCAAACAGTCAGATAATAAATCCAAGTGTGTATGGAAAATCATTAATACTGAAACCGGTAAAAATATTATCAGACAAAATATCATTTCAATTAGACAAAACGGAGTTATGTTATCATATAAAAAGCAAGTTGCGGAGTTATTCGAGGAATTCTTTACTAATATTCCATTACAAATCACGAACTGTATTAAATCATCAGCTAGTACTGCTAAAGAATTTTTAAAACGATATATAAAAATACCAATTACATCTAATTTTTATTTTAAACATGTCACAAATGATACTAAAACACTTTAAAATGTTAAATAAATAAAAAACTTAAGATTTATGGGGGCTATCTGTAAAAGCTATCGAATCAATTATTCTTACTATAGGACCGGTACTCGCTGATATTTTTAATGGTTGTGTTAATGAAGGAATTTTTCCCGACCTTATGAAAAATAGTAAAATAGTTCCCATATTCAAGTCCGGCTGTAAGACAGATCCAAATAATTATCGCCCTGTTTCTGTCCTGCCAGACTTAAGTAAAATATTCGAAAAAATACTTCTTGGTCAGCTGTTAAGTCATTTTAATACTCATAAATTGTTACATGATCAACAATACGGGTTCACAAAAGATAGAAACATAACAAATGCCGGTACAAGATTGATTACTGAAATAATTGACGCTTGGGAAAATTCTCAGGATCTCGTTGGCGTTTTCTGTGATCTGTCTAAAGCGTTTGATTGTGTTGACCATCAAACTTTGTAAGATAAGCTGGTATTTTATGGAATTCGCGATTTAGCTTTAAATCTAATAAAGTCCTACCTTTCTAATAGAACTCAAGGTGTTAATATTGATGGTTGTGTATCAGACGGAACCCTTGTAAAGATGGGTGTCCCCCAGAGATCAATTTTAGGCCCATTCCTGTTCCTAGTATACATCAATGATCTTCCACATATGGTACAGGAGATGGCACAGATAGTGCTATTTGCTGATGATACATCCCTACTTTTTAAAGTTAGTAGGAAGGATAATATATTATCGGCAGCAAATGACACTCTGGAAATGGTTTCAAAATGGTTCACGGCAAATAATTTAGTTTTAAATGCAAAGAAGACTAAGTGCCTGAAATTTACTTTGCCTAATGTATCTAATATCAATGCCACAGTGAAGATAGGTGGTACTGACCTGGAATTTGTTGACTCCACTGTGTTTTTAGGGATCACAGTCGATTCCAAACTACAGTGGAAAGCTCACCTTACTTCTTTAACCAATAGACTGAGCTCTGCTGCATATGCAGTCAGAAAAATCAGAAAGTTAACTGATGTTGCAACAGCCAGACTAGTATACTTCGCCTATTTTCACAGTATAATGACATATGGTCTTATAATGTGGGGATCTGCGGCAGATATTGATACTATATTTATTCTACAGAAGAGGGCCATTCGGGCAATATATAACATGAAAGCTCGTGATTCTCTTCGAGAAATCTTTCCTATGATTGATGTACTGACACTACCATCTCAATATATTTATGAAAATTTATTATACGTTAGGAAAAACTTAAATATGTTTAGTAAAAATGGCGATAGACATAATTTAAACTTAAGAAACATAGATAAAATCGATATACCAAAGTTTAGACTGCAAAAAACTAATAAATGTTTCGTCATTAACAGTATAAGGTTATTTAATAAATTACCTAAAAGCATTATAGATCTGAGTGAAATAAAGTTTAAAAATTGTATAAAACACATATTAATCAATAAGGCTTACTATAGTGTAAAAGACTATCTTAACGATAAAGACGTCTGGAACCGTCCTGATATGCAATTGAGGTCTCGCAACTAGTAAACAAATTGCTTATGTAGAATCTACCCTAGTTTAGTAGGTATATAATGTCCGATATTGTAATAATTTTATATTACATAATTTATTTTTATTACATTATGTAAATTTTGTCTTTGGATAAGGTAATCATTGATGATTACCTACTTATTTATACTAATAGTATACTGTGTAGTTATGTACATTGGTACCGTAACAAATATTCTGCCATAGGGTGTTCTACGCATGCTGATAAGTGGGGTGCATTTTGAGTATGTTACTATATATATATATATTATATATATATGCTATATAGCATAAGTCAATCAATAGCCCTCTTTTAGTTTGTGTGAAGCACTAGAGTTTTTTACTTGCTGGTTTCTTTTTCTCCGGGGTGTCTCTGAGGGGATCGACTTTACAGTTAGTGTTTATGCCCTTAAAAATACCGATCCTTATACCTTTACTTATATGTGATTGGTTACTTAGCTTTTATTTACAATAAATATTTAAGGCATGGATATGATCGGTGAAGTTGGTCGCCTTGGTGGCTCTCTTGTATGGCAGATAATGATTGACAGGTCAATGGAATCAGCTAACCACCTAGTCTTACACTAGTTGGTTATGTAGTGTGTGTTCGTTTCGGTAGTAATTTTCATATTAATATTTCCATTCCATCGTGTCTAAGTTCAATTAATATTTGTAGTTATTTTGTTAATGAATAGGTGCCTAACCAAACGCATTCTAAGACCTCATTGTTAAACTTTTTTTTTTTTTTTGACTATTCATAAATTTCTGTAAAGATTTACATGAAATAAATGATTTTGACTTTTGACTTTTTTGACTTTAGTCGGCATAGTGGAGAAAATATTATAGTGGTTAATGAAGCTAATCTAAACAAAAATTAAAATAATAATATCTAAATATCAGATTAAATATGAAGTTCATTTATGAATAAGGTTAAAGTAGAAATATCATAAAAAAAGGAATGTATTAAGTAATTAATTAATCTAAGTACCTACTAAGTATTTGTTAGTTTAAAAGTTGTAATATAATTGAAGTTTAAAGACCTTATAAGTTTGTCTTTAGTTAGAACTTTGTATAAAAAGTATCTAGAATAATACATTTAAAAGACGCATCGTTATAACTGAAGTTTTAACTGTGAATAGTTAACAAAATATTATGTCATAGAACACCATTTTTTATATATTTCCGTTTCATTTTTATATTCCCTTTAATTTTTTATTTACCGTTTCATTTTTTATATACCGTTTCATTTTTTAATATATTTTTTTTTGTTTTATTATTTATTACCGTATTCACCTGATATGGACCCGTATTTTTTTTCTTTTTCTCAAGCTAAAATTACCACTTTGAAGAAGTTGCGTTTAAACGCAATTAGATAAGTTGTGGTGTGGCCTATTTAAATAGGCCACACCACGTTATCTACGAAATACGTATGAGGGACTGAGTGAGGCGCTGGCGGTATTGTATTGCGAACGATGGATGGGACCTTTAGAACTTTAGGACCGTTTAGAAGGCAATAAAATAAAATATTATGTTTTTCTTGTGTTTTATTATAATTTTCGAAAAAAATACTGAGGACAATTAATATATAATATGACTATTCGCTCGGGGCTCTCTGAAGAAAACAAACACTAAGTTTATTATAGTAAAAGTCTACGTACGGTACATTCATTTTGTGAACTTTCAGCTTTACATTTAGTCCTCAGTCAACCTTCACACGTATTATTAACTTGTCATTTTAGTCGAGTTTCACACAAAGTGTGTCTAACTAGTCGGCATAATGAGAGTCGATAGCAGACGTCACAGTAGCCCAGTTAGCGCGTATTGTTGGTCACGCGCCGCCAACGTAATTACTTGGTACGTGGTCACTACGTGGCTCCGGGTACCGCGGTGGCTGGTGACGACGCGTAATGTACTGCCGAGTGCCGCTAATGTGCTCAAAGAGGAACTTTCCCAACTACGTGACTTTTAAGAACAAAGACAAACCGTGATCGGGAAAGTGTATAAGTAGACCCTATTCCATTACTTTAGTGTTCCAAACCAAGGGCTTGCAAACTCTATATAGGATTGTAACGTAACTTTACCTATAGGGCAAATTGGATAGAAAAATCAATTACTAGTTAAGAAATAATATTGTACTATTTACACATTATGTGTACTATCACGGGTGCCTCAAGACGCCCAGGATCGCCAGCACGGAGGCGTCAGGGTACCCAGGGGCCGGAGTTTAATTTTCACCTCGTCGTAACCGATATAATATATTAATTTTGTTTTTGTTTTACAATGTTAAGACACCGCACTCACGGCCAACAATTATATATATAAAAAGTAACACAACTAAACTCATCAAATAATATTAATTTCAAATACATATGCGTAATATATAATAGACAAATACATATGCGTAATATATAATAGACAAATACATATGCGTAATATATAATAGACAAATACATATGCGTAATATATAATAGACAAATACATATGCGTAATATATAATAGACAAATTAGTAGAGATTTTTTTAAATATTTGAGTTACAATTTAGAAGTTGTTGTCGTTGATTATAAATAAATAAATAAATACCATCACGGGTGCCTATTTGGCTCCCGAGAACCGTTTAAACGGCCTCAGGGTCCTAGTGGAGGGATTTACCCATCCTCATTTCGCCAATGGTATTCGGAGGCAACACCTAACAAGTGGCGAGCTTGTTGCGGTGTTAATGATGAAATAGACTCGTTGCATAAAGCGGTCACCCATCCCAGGCCGGCCTTGTTGTCATCTGCTTAACCTTGTTGCGCAGTGACTTAACCACTAGGCTGGGGCCGCTTTCGTTGATTATATTTTTTTACTACAACCATCACTGACGACCGTAGTAAATTATTGCTAAGATAAACATGCCAGTACACTGAGGAAGAGTAGCGCCAGAATATAGCATGTACTTCCAGTAAATAGCAGCTTATAACAGCAGTAGCGATTCTCGTCATGTTAGCACATATTTGGCATCCCCGCCCACCACTCTCATGTAACAGGTATCCCAGAGAGTAGTAAAGTCTTATTGCTATCATAAAGCTTAAGTGGCCGTCAAGTAAACGTTACCCCCAACCTAACGGACCTGTTAACCGACACCCATACGTAAGTTACTAATCCCGTATACGGTAGCGTGCATATAAATTATAAATCATATATTATGTATGTATCAGCACGGGTGCCTTACGGCGCTCGACCGTCTAGACGGCCTTAGGTACCCTAAGGAGTAAGGTATTCCAGCGGTGAGGTTATATTTTTACCTCACCGTTAGGCGAGGGTATTCTGAATATAAATTATAGGGGTATTTTTTTGGTATGTGAACCTGAACCTGAACAAATATATAGAAAAACAATTATTTCTACGGTCGACGCCACGGTTAGTAGTTAACTTTTTATCCTAAATTGAACCATAATATAAAGACATAAGTTGTGTCCTTTTTTGTATACTTTATCGTCCACTGTACAGCAATTATGTGCAGACAGTAAATATGTTGTGTCAGTATTTTAATAGATATTTAAGCTTTCATCCCAACATTGCTCTCTATCCCCAAAGCCATAAAAGCAACATTCAAACAATATGATCAGCGAGCCATTACCAGTAATGCGGAGTGGTTTGTTTGGCCGGGTCAGGTCTGAACCCCGGAGCGGCCCTGGGGTCCACAAATCACGGCCAATTTGCCTCCCGTCACACTTTAATTAGGATCCCTAGTGCACAAATTGAATTGATTGCCCTAATGAAGCTTTGAGCTTTGTCCTGCCATATTCATTCCTTTTTTGTGGCTCTTTTGGGAAACTGAAAATTTACGTGAAAAATCGTAGCAAAGCGTGTTCGAATTCCTAAATCAGATTTGGAAAATAATCGTTTCCCGAGTAAAATTCAAGCGATTTTTGTTGCGTATTTTTTTTTTGTATGATATATTTTTTGTCTAACGCACCGCACAATATTCCGTGTCCATTAAAAGAGAAGCGACGATCAAAAAAATATAGTTAGCACCGATATTGAAAGAGTGCAAAATATTATACATGCGATAGTCGTTAAATTAAAATAAAAATTATACTGTATTGCTTTGTGTTAGGGTTGAAATTTACTTAAAGATTTGTAACCAATTAATTTGTCCTACCCGTTGCTCTTTTAGCATGTATGTAGGTACGAGTATGTAACATTATTTTCTAACCTAATATTGCAAATCCATCCAGTCCAATGTAGTTTACATAACAATTATTATACACAAATATTTTCTGAAAAAAAGCTTAAGAACAATATAATAATATATATAGTATTTTAAACTATTTGAATAATAATGAATAGTTGTGTGTATACGGCCTCGAACGTCAGACTACCCCCTAATGTCGTGAACAATGGAGTCGGTAAGGTGGTTGGGCGTTCATTATGCGTCACGTGCGGAGGCTTAATTGGTGCTCTCAGGTAGAGCGTTGGGTAATGCTTCGGTCCTCGGAGACCGTGGACCGTGGACCGTGGACCTCCACTTGGCCCCAAATGGACTTAGTTTCGGGACTAAGTAGCTGTAATTTGTTTCGCGAAATAAAGGACGTTTTGGACGAGAGTTGAGTATACTGTTATGTACCGAAGGGCCATACCAGAACAATTAACGCGCTCTCCATACATTATCCGCTGACAATACTTTGATCTAACGGCCATCGGGCACTTTGCGCATTCATATTTTCTTTATGACATTATAATTACAAGACTACCGAATAATATATAGTGTCTAGTATTATAGTATTAGAAACTAGGACTTCTAACTTCACTCATAGAGTTATTACAAGAAAAACTAATAGTGAGCGTCTGTGTGTTAGTAGATAGCATGCAGCGGTTGAGCGCTTTGCAGCGAAAAGTTCGTGGGTTCGAGTCCCGCCCATCAAGATTTTTTTCATTGCATTTTATCTTTAAAAAAAACTAATAAAGGAATAATATAACGAAATTAAATACAACTCAATTTATAAGGAATTTTTAATCAAAATTCTTCAATATTAAATAAATTTTCCCTCGTTAATTCTGTAATACCTGTGCTGTAGTAAAGTGGAGAACTTTTAACAAAAGCTAAGAAGTGCAATAAAAAGTGGAGCTGTAAAAGAAATATTTTAAAATTCATAACTTTGAATATGTCAAGATCCTTTTTGTTGGAGAACCTTCCACACTCCGAGCACAAGGGGTTCCACAATATTGTAAACATTGTTTTATTTTGCATAACTCCTTAAATCATATGATATATTATTTTATATACGTGGTGGCCGAGTTGGTTAGACCTTGGACTTAAAAACAACTGGTACCGTTTTATGAGTTTTTAAATTATGTACATTTGTTTGACAACACCACTATAGTGCCCTGGAGAGCACGTTAAGCCGTCGGTCTTGGTTTCACTATACCAACTTGTGAAACTGTTTATAGATGGGTTACTGGGTCTATTCAAAACATCGCGACCAGCTAGCCACTTGTTCGGTGTAGACTCATACCATCGGCTACGACGTGGTGGGATTAAAACCCCTCCGCTGTACCCAGCGGAGGGGTTTTAATGGGGCCCTGGGGCCGTCTAGGCGGTATCGGGCGCCGTAAGGCACCCGTGATGATATATATATATATATATTATTTTTGTATGTTATAGTTATTGATTTATGTGTTTCCTTTAATAATCCGCTATTGTTGATATTTTATTATATCTGAAAATCATATAATTTTACATAAAATACATTGATAAAGGAAACAGACATGTTTATAAATCTTGCTTTGCGGTAATGAGAATTGAGTTAGTCTGGGCGACAGCGAGCCTGTCGGGTGTTGAGCGTAGCGATGTTTATCCTTGTTTAAATGCTGCCACCTCTCTAGTTGTGTCACATTGTCACACTATGTTAAAATAATTTGCTTGTTCCAATACTGGTATCAAACTCTAGTTCTACGCGGCTTAAGCGGGAAACGTTTAGTAGTGGGTCTCTGAAAAACATTGATTATTGAGGTAATCATAAATATCTGTGAAGATTTATATACATGAAATAAATAATTTTGACATGTATTAATGTAACCTACCAAGCAGTTAGTATACTAGTTGTTACGCTTGTTGGCGGTGCACCTAAAGGTCGTAGGTTTGATTCTCACTCAACTCAAAACAACATTAGCGTTTCTATAAAGTTTTCTCTGATATTAACATACATATTTATTTGAATATGTAATGTTTCTGGTACTTATAGTACAGGCCCGGAACTTAATTTGTGACCAGGGAAATATGTATGAAATGTCCTACATATTGTTATAACCTAATAATTTATTAAAGAAATATCTAAATATAATTTTCAATATTCACTAATTAAAACAGATTTAATCAAATAATTATAACATAAATAAATAAATTGAAAATTAAATATAATATACTTCTTCGAGGGAGTCGGTTGCCGCCTCTAGAGTTCCGAGAACGCTAGCTGCATTGCCCCTCTGGACCTCCAATGCTATGCGTTGCACAAAGTAGACCCTGGACTCTCGGTTGCCGGATAACTCGGCCAAAAGTTTTCCTAATTTGTTTCCAAAAACCTTTGCCTCCGGCGACCAAGGGCCCATGGTCTCCACAGCGAACGCCAAAAGCTCGAACTGGTCATTGAGGGGCTGGTATTTGGCCTTTTTAACATTTTCGGCACTAATAGCGGCGGCACCGGCTCCCACGGAAGTACCCTGTAAATGACTTGGGGCGAATGTGTCACTACACGTTGCGTCCCAGATGAGAGCCCGTCCTCGGCACCACGGTAATAGAGTCATACCGTCAGGTCTTATGTCATTGTCATGACATAGGCCGGAAGGCTCTAGCATGCTTGGAATACTAACGGACGCTAGGGCCTTCTTAATAACATTGTTTATGGCTCTACGTCTCGACCAGCGACCAGCACTGTAACGGCATGATAATCCATGGTGGCCATAAGGATCGACCTCTCGTCCGCACCTACAAACATGTCGTTGGCATACCTTTGCCCCGATACGGAGTGCTATTGCGATTCTTAAAGATGCTGGATCTAATAGTGTGTTTAGGTGAGGTGATGGATAGGCATCAAGCCATGCACCTGATTCTGGTTCTAATGCTGCTAAAATTCTTGCATTATCTATTTGAGAACCGGAGACACGGAGTGCTAGGACGTTTTTGTTTATTAATGGTAGGTCCCATGAGCTTTGTGTAGGAAGTGGTGTAGGTAGATCCATCTGATCAGACGTTGTCTTCCAACATTCCACAGCATCTGCCAGATGGCTGACCTCGAAGCCCCCAAGGGACGGTGTAAGGATTCTACCCACGAGGTCATAGCTAGCATAAACAGATGAAAGGAATATATATTGTTATAACTATTGAACAATAATGTGATTTTAACACTTCATTTTGTGAAGAAAAATAATAAATAGTTTGTTTACATATTTAATAAAATCTCTGGACGCGGAGTGTAGATATAGTGAATAACGACAATGTTATGAAAACTGCTACCGATAAAACTTGTCTGGTATGCCTTATTAATATGCAGTAGGTTTTATTAAAATACTTTTGCTGAAAATTATTCTGTTGAGATGGATTTAGCTTTTAATAAATAACTTGTTTACTTATCTATCACCTATCTACTGTTTGTGCCGAGGCGAAGGTTGGGCCGGTAGACAATGTCAAGTGGAATTAAGTCCGCTTTTGTATTTATTTTATGAAAAAAGCTTTTATATAAATAAAATAAAAAAATGTTTAATCACTATGCTTGAGTAAAATATGTATTTTATTTTATTTATTGTATTCAGCAATTAGTAGAAAATATTTCTTTTTTCTTCTGGCTAATTGTTAAATGTATTTTAAAAATTCTAGTAAATGTTCGAGTAATATTGAGATCATACTTCACCTTGTATCTTTGAAATACTTAATTAAATAAATAAAATATTGTACGTGTAAATCTTATACATGTAGTATAAGATTTACACGTATTTTAGTATAAAATATGATATTTACCCATTTTTTTTTGACATTACTTTTTAAAACTAATTGTTTGTAAATATCAAAGGTTCTACTCAACTGGGGCAGATCTAAAGGAAAAGATATTCACTTGTTAAAACATACTCTATTATATTTTGTAATCATTGTTTACTGGACTAAACTCAGATACGACGAGGTGGGATTAAAACCTCATCGCTGCTCCGTGGGACCTTGAGGCTTCTGCGATGGTACTTATTGATGCCGGCTATATTTTTAAAAGTATTTTTCCGATCATGTATCTAACGTCCTTCATATCACGATATTCTTTAATAATATATCTGGTAATTAAATTTTATAAACACCCAGACCATGATAGAAAAACGTATTTTTTTGCCACGGGTAGGAATCGAACCTACGACCTCCGTATACAAAGCCAAAGCCGCATCCACTAGTCTACGGAGGCGGTCAATGCATATTATTATTGTTATTTAATTTTATATTGATCAACAAAAAAATATATTAGAATAAATCCCTACTGTAATAGATGTCTTCCTCTAAAACATAAAAAAAACTTCAATAATCCGGTCAATAAAACCTCATTTTAAATTTTCAATTTCCCCTTTGTCTAATTGCCAATTCTGTTCCGCGTCCGACGTAGAGAACCGTAAAAGTTGCAGAAATGGTCTGCGAAGCCGTCGGGACCGGGCACATATAAATCAGGGTTTATGATCGCTCTGGGTGTCTTCCCCGCGATATCTATCGTCGCTCCAGAATACCAAGTCCGGACGCTCTTCTGCTCCACCTAGATTGAACGTCAGACCATCCCATTGGTTGTCATAAATATAGAGCGATTTACAACTCGTTAATTAAAGATTTTTTTTTAATAGTAGGTATTTAAAAAAAATACCTATGGTTGGACTCATAATAGAATAGGAAGCTGAGATCGATAGTTGAGGGTAAGCCAATAATAAGATTTTCTACATATCGATGTGGCATAGTGCCCGCTGATGTGGAATGTGTAAAAAATATTAATTTACGGCAGACACATTTTAAAGTTTGTACTATCCTTATAGACTGGGAGAAGATGATAGAAAACGTTCTCCCATTTTCTACTGCATGCCTTTTTAAGAATTAATAATTAACCCTAAATGTGAAAGCAATATGAAATACAAGTCATGTCTGCACAAGACTTAATTCACTTTCATCAAAAAATGTTGATAGCACATTTGTGCGCTGTGCCATCGTTGTATCCTTCTCCAAAGCAATATGTGTACTTCATAGTATTATTTATTAATCAAACGAACTTACCTGTAAGTGAAGTTCGATTGAAATTATACCTCGTAGTCTCTCCGAAGACGATGGAAGTTCACAATGTAGTATCGATTCGATGCTAGCGGCGTCACATAAGTTTTAAGTAAATTAAAAAGCAATAAAGGTTTTGGAACGCATCCTCCACTGTCGCTCTGCACTCCCGCGCATTGAAGTGTCATTCGTTTCGGATGCTGCTCCAGATTCTACAACGCTTATGGGGTAAAGAAAATGATTAAGGGAGGGTGGGTTCCATCGTCTTCGGAGAGACTACGAGGTATAATTTCCAAGCGTTTGGTCGACGCATCTGGTGACCGAAGGGCTGGCTCGTTCCTCGGACAGCGTATCAGTATTGCAATACAACGAGGGAACGCAGCCAGTCTTTTGGGGACCCTCCCTATTGACGGCGATATGGAGGAAATATATTATTTATAAGTTTTTTTTTTTTTTTATAGGATATTTATTATATAGGGTTTTTACTTACAGGTAAGTTCGTTTGATTATTAAATTATAACCTCATAGTCTCTCCTCGACGATGAAAGTTCACAATGTAGATGTTCAAAGTCAAGTTGTAGAATCAGTCTTTGTTTTACTAATTAACAAGTATTATTCTATATACTCGTACACTAGACTAAAGTTTTACAAAAATGTAAAAAGTCTTAAGAAAAAACTATTTAGGTATTATTAAAATTACTGCTTAAGAAAAAACTGATTCCACAAAGCTAAAAGAGTTATAACGAATGTAAGAATTGGGCAGTTACTAAACCACCAAGAACATGTTGAACTGGCCAGTCCAACCAGCCGTTCTTCTTATTTTAAGATTAGTTTAATTGCTCAACTCCTCAAAACTGCTGATGTGGCAGCATGTCTGGTGCAATGGTCTGTAAATTTAGTAATGTTGATGCCATTATCTTCTACGATTTATTTTTATTTATTTTTTTTATCTTTAGCTGATTGTACTGAGAGTTACAACATGTGAGGTTGTTCAATTTAATTAGTTTGTCTTACTTTCTTAGACTTTTTGCTACATTTTTAATAATTGATTACACCTGAGCAGTACCTACATACATTAGGTCTAGAATTAAAGCAAGACAGAGTTATAAAAGGCAGACGCCCAGATGAGTTAAGTAATTTTTTAAATATTAATACTCCGATAAATTTTAATGTCATTAATTAATATTTATTAACCCCAAAATTAAGCCCTTTTATCCGGTAAGGCTAAAAAAAAAAATTATAAAAAGATAAAAATATAAGTTTTCTTAGAACGTTTTTTAAGATTATTCAGGTCTGTATAATTATTTCTTTTTTTTTTTTCTTTTTTTTTTAATTATCAACAACTATTGACAAATCCCACGCGAGTATATTCATATTTTACCCCTAAATCATAGTTGGAAGAAACCCTTAATTATTTGATTTTATTGTAAACACCCACTTTGGGTCCTACATACAATGAAAAAGCAGATCTGGTATTGATAAATCTAGAATAGAGATATACCTTGGTTGGTATTTTTCTGGTAAATAAGTAATTATATTAATTATATTGCTTATTTCAGCATTATATTTCTTATTTATATACACCGCAATATTTGGAAAATATTACTATAAAATATTATCTGACAAAGACCTTTACCTAATATTAACTGCCTTGGGATTCAAACCCCTATTTATATATTTTTATTCCTGGCTACCAACCAAGCTGACTAACAGGGATAGGTGCGGTTATCTGGAAATGCACAAGGTAAGAAATTTTGTAACCGGGAGAATTATTGACGGTGATAAAAACTCTATCACCAGGTTTCGTAAATAATGGATCCCAAGGTTGAGTCTACCAATATAGTACAAGAACTATTCTATTTGTACTGACTGTATCATTTCAAGGGTTAGGTAAAATCATATAATAGGTTTTTTTTTTTTTTTTTTCATTGCTAGTAATTCTTGAACAAACAGGTATATCTCTGGTTTTCTAAAATTTGTAATAATTTCTTGATATTATTATTATTATTATTTTTTTTATGTCATTAATAGGTAATGTTTTCTTTGATATTAATGAATAATGTAAATGTTATGGCTTCCACACCTTTGCCAAATATCCTTTGCTATTCTGTGTAGGAGGGGATTGAACCCCTAATCAATTGTGAAATGGCTGATGTATTGTTAATATATAAAAGTGTCTTACAGTTACACTTATTTTTAGCAAAGCTGTGCAAACCAAAACAGGTTGTCTTAATGTTCTAGTGTTTTTATAAGTAAGTAATCCGTATTTATTGGTCCATGAGCCGGCCGGCCCTATTTGTACCACAAGTTGCGCCCCAACCTAGCCTTGAAGCACATGTGTGTGTATCTCCATAAGGAATTAATATTTCCTTTTTGGGCATTATATATAAACGAGTATGAGTATGAGATATCTATTAAATAACAGCTATATTTATATATTTTATGCATTATATAGAGCCGTAATAAGAATCACTTATATAAGACAGTCATCTAGACATTGAACAGCATTGAAAGCTTAGTCATTATTAGATTCAATAATTTTGAAAAAATATATTGTGCACACAAAGGAAAACCTTATAGTTTATAAGAATAAAACAGAAAAACTGTTAGTTTGTGAAATCTAAAAAGGATTCAAATTCTACCATGATATTTTTATCACATAAATTGGCATATTAGGTTTAGTAGCCAAAAAACCCCATTACTATTTATTAACTTACATACAGTAAGTTAAATTAATCTAATTTAAAATGTATAGTCTAGTATTCATATTATTATTGAATTCGGGGAGCAACAATAATTTGAATTTATTGGACAGGTTTTATGGCTCCTACATTATATAATGTTTAAATATATTGCAGGCTTAAATTTTTTAAAGTTTTCTCGGTTCTGTCTGCCCTATGCATTCCTGTTAAAACAAGGAGGGGCCCACCAGTTTAAAGTTGGATGATTGAGGGGTCTCAGGGAGATTTAGTTTGGTTATTTGTCCATTTTTGGTTGGTAGTACACAGCTCCTGGCTGGATCTTTAAACAGTCCTAGCTGTTTTTATTATTTCTAAATTCTGTTTCTATTTGATTTCTGTGATGACATTCAAGTTTTTATTAGAGCAGATATCAAAAAACCTCTTAGAATATTGCACAGCAGTTTGACTGCCTCATGAAGACATTTAATAACTACATTGTAATTTATTAAATAAATGTATATTATTTATTTTCTTTTGCAAGTGAAAATGTAGGACCTTACTTAGTTCTACTTTGCTGGTCTTATATTACTACTTTGTACAGGGGAATGTACAAAGGATGTCTGCTGGTCCGTTTTAGTTAGCCCCAGTACAGCAATTATTCTACATCTTTTTGGGTTAAAGTATGTGTATTCTCATGTATATGAGTTTCTAGTAAAGACTGTTAAGTTTTCACAGAACCTGCTATATACAAGTCTGATTGTGTTGTAAAATATTCTTTTACTTAATTGATCCTGAAGATGCAGGTATAAATTGTTTTTATCAATTACATATAATATTTTTTATGAATTTGTAGGTATTCTGAATTACACTACTAGGTTTATTATAAATCATTGTCATTCAATACTCTTAATAGTATTGCAATGAGAATGTATTTTTCACAAATTCTGCTATATAAAATTATTTGTTGTAAAATATTCTTGGACTTAATTGATCCTGAAGATGCAGGTATAAATTGTTTTTATCAATTACATAAAATTGTTTTTATGAATTACTTACCTACATTTATTTATTTTTATTTTTTATAATTTACAGCACCAGACTGATTATAAAAGCCATTCAATACTCTCAACAGTATTGCAATGAAATTGTTATTATTATTTTGAACATATTTAGCTATATAAAATTCTGACTGTGTTGCAAAATATTCTTGGACTCAATTGATCATGAAGATACTTACATAGCATTACGGGTACCTTACGGCGCCCGAGACCGCCTAGACGGCCCCAGGGTACCCAGCGGAGGGTTTTTTATTCCCAACTCGTCATAGCCGATGGTATGAGTCTTACAGTACTAGACTCGTTACAGAAGTCATCCAATACTCTGATTCAGTATCGCAATGATATATAAAAATTAACTTTTAATGTGAAAATTATTCTTACCTCTTAACAGTGAAGCAATGGCGAAATATCTAACCTTATACATTCCCAAAGAATGTCCCAGGTTACAAAAGTCACTCAATACTCTCATTCAGTATCGCAATGATATATAAAAATAATCTTTTAATGTAAAAACCATTCTTAACTCTTAACAGTAAAGCAATGGCGAAATATCTAACCATATACATTCCCAAAGAATGTCCCAGGTTACAAAAATCATTCAATACTCTGATTTAGTATCGCAATGAAATAAAGTTTTTCTTTCTTTCTTTTCTTTCAATGATATATAACATTCTATAGCAATGGCGAGATATCAAACCATATACATTTCCAATGAATGTCCCAGGTAACAATATGTATTTCTCAACAGCACAAAGTTGATTACAATAATAGTTGAGCGTTATGTATTTTCGATAGGATTTTAATAAGACGAATAGAAACTCATCTTTGGTTTCATGATCGCTCTGAGCGAACCATTTCTTCACCCTTTTAAAGAGTTTCCTTAATTTTTTATTTTCTTGTATTTGAAACTATTCTCATATTTTCTTTTTCCCATTTTTAAATAATAAAAATATTTTTTGTAAGATGCGACGCCAACTTGACATAAGAAACGAATGACACTTCAATGCGCGGGAGTGCAGAGCGACAGTGGAGGATGCGTTCCAAAACCTTTATTGCTTTTTAATTTACTTAAAACTTATGTGACGCCGCTAGCATCGAATCGATACTACATTGTGAACTTCCATCGTCGAGGAGAGACTATGAGGTTATAATTATTAGTTGTAAGAATATTACGGTGCGCCCGCGCGTGTCGCGCTGCAGAGTATGCACGCACTAGCTGAGGGTGGAACCATTTCAATAAATGACGAGTGGAAGTATTTAATTATTAACTTATAATTAATATTTAATTTAATGGGAATATATATAATTCATTCTTCTGTACCATGTTCTGATTGAAGATATATTTAATAAAACGCTTTAATTATTAGGTAATTTGGATATATGTCAAACAGGCATCAAATTAAAAGCTGAACTACAAACTTATCCCCTTTTTCATAAAAACCTGTATACAGCGTTTTAGTTATAATAGTTACCAATTCCAATGGAAATGAACTCGACCGCCTTCGTAGACTAGTGGTTGCGCTTTTGACGTTTTACCCGGAAGTCGTGGGTTCGAAACCCACGCAAAATAATATTGGTCTGTTTTCTATACAGTTACGGTCTGGGTGTTTACAAAATATAATGTGTGTTAGTATCGTTGTTTCTGGTCCACATAGTACAAGCCTAGAGCTTAGTTTGTGATCAAGGCAATATGTTTGTAATGTCTAACATATTATTATTATTATGTATTTTGTCATTAAAATTGGCGGTCTTAGAATCATCGGGATATACGGGAGTGATGCAAAAATAAAGTGTAGTGGCACTTAAGCAATAACCAAAGTCCCGGTTTATTGTTAATTGTAGCACAAACTAAGCACAAACAGTTGTAATCAGGCAGCGCCGGGTATTTTGTCTCCTCCGGGAAACGCAAGTACTTCTCAGAAGGCTGGGACGGCGCTCGCCATTCTTTTTCCATTATCACAGACGAAGCATTTAATTCATTAGCTCCAAAATCGTCTATAAATCCGCTGGAGGAGGAGCCCTTTAGATTTATCTTCACGACAACTTTGCGTGTTCGGAATGGCCAGTCATTTCAGCTTGTTGTTACTTTTAATTAAATACTCCGCCCTTACAAATGCATTACGGAGCGCGGCCTTATATATTTTATTCTCAATAAAGATGCTCGAATCGGCAGAGCTTTAGTGAGATGGTTTTCATTTTGGCTGAAAGTCTAATTAGCATCTGGATCAGACACTTGGGGCGGCTGGATCAGACACTTGGGCTTTCGTCACTCGTGTATTTACCTATAATAATCTTAGTGACTGTCTACGTATATATATACGTGGTGGCAAAGTTGGTTAGACCTTGGACTTAAAAACACTTAGGTCCCTGGTTCGAATCCCGGTGTGTACCAATAAGTTTTTAATTAAAAATATTATGTACATTTGTTTGACAACACCACTATAGTGCCTCGGAGAGCACGGTAAGCTGTCGGTCCGGGTTTCACTATACCAACTTGTGAAACTGCTTATAGATGGGTTATTGAGTCTATTTAAAACATCGCGACGAGCTAGCCACTTGTTCGGTGTAGACTCATACTATCGGCTACGACGAGGTGGGATTAAAATCCCTCCGCTGGGTACCCTGGGGCCGTCTAGGCGGTCTCGGGCGCCGTAAGGCACCCGTGATGAGATATATATATATATATATATATGAATGTCTACTAAGTATTTAATTACTTTTTTAAAAGTGAAATTAAGTAATTCATATAAAATATCAATTGTAATCTTTAATATCTAATGATAAACCGGAGATGTAGAACATTTGTTGAAGTGCGGGAGGAATGGCGCCAAACGCACACTTAGACGTTATTGTAAACACATATTTTTTAACTTTTCATAAATAACCGTAAAGGTTTATATCAAATCAATACTTTGATTTTGATGTAATGGATGATATTTTTTTTAAAATACAGAAAGTATCATAATAAGTAACCAGAGAAAAAAAATGCAAAATACGGAAATGGAACTCAAGATATCCTGATTCTGGCAGTAGACAACTTAAAGCACATCATATTTATGGTCCTGAAGTTGCAGATACCTCCAACACCTGGGCAGTATATCTGAGCGGCTCACGGCTACACCGCAGCGGGTTGTATGTGATATATGATTATTACCTGAAAGGTTTTTTCATGAGCTTCTATATAGTTACGTATAGCTTCAGTATCACGCTCACTTAGCTCGCTCGGGAATCGATTGCTCGCCAACCTTTGTGAGCCTCAACGTAGTAGTTTGTGAGCTTCTTACATTGAGGATAATTTGTCACGTAAAATGTTACTACCAAAAACATTTATTGTAATAAATGTTTTTATTACAATATATTAAGGAATAAATAACTAAAATAAAAACTAAGATTAAAATACTTACCTACAAAATATTTAAATGACTAAATAAAAAAATATATCTAGATTAGTGCCATGCGACATTGTGGCCAAAATGCTGACGGCGTCTCCCCGCTGTACAAACTAATTTTCTGGGTGAAAAACGCCGCCGCTCTAGGCTGACCCGCTTCTGAGATGTTCATATGCAAACTTTAGGAACACTGTTATATAAAAAAAAATTTGGACCTTAAATACACATACATACATATCATCTCGGGTGCCTTACGGCGCCCGCCCCTTATGGCGTCAATACTAATAATATATAGGAGAGTAATACTGGCTGTGTGCTATGATTACTTATTAACTGCTTTTACTGTCCCGAAGGTTTGACTGGTAGAGAATGACTAGCGGCATTAAGTCCGCCTTTGTATTTTGTATGCAATAAAGATTTAAATAAATAAAATAAATAAATATGATTATACTTAGCTAACTACATTATTCCATATTATCGATACTCATTTTCATAATAAAGTTAAAATATAACGTAATTATAGTATGTAATTTTAATGTATGTTTGGTATCATTACCAAATGATGATATAAATTTTACTTATTTGTTGTGTTCTCTGAGGACGCCGCTGAATATTATATTTTATGAATCCTTGTAAACCTACGTTTTACAATAAAGAAACTGAATTCTGCTCATATTTACATTTTCATTGTAATATTTTATGATCCAAAAATTATTTTCCCGCGAAATAACTTTGGTTTGGGTAAATATGACTAAGCTGTGCAGTTACATGGCTTCCTGCTGGTATGTAACGCCTGACAATAGACCAGACGGAAAATCGATCATATCTTCTGAATCCAGGGTCTGAGTAATGTTGTCCAAGTCATAGACGGTAGCGAAAGCGGTTGTAATTAGACTATACAAATATATTTCAGTATACTAGTTAAAAATGTGTTAAAAAATTATCTTAAAATTTAAGAAATACCCCTTTCACTATTGAGGTTATGTTTATTTTTTAATCATTGGAACTGTTACAGAACTCTCGGTCATGTCCGAACTCCATTTTACACATCAAAGAATATTACCATACAACAAACTCAAGAAATGGACATTCTTGGTTGGATCGCGATGCTAGCAAAGAATTGCCAAAGTCACTATTATCAATAAAACCATGCACAACGTTTTAGTGGTTAATTATAATAATAAATAAATACATAATTTAAGTGTAGCTGTAAAGGGGCCTTGTCATTATAGGATTAATAAATAATTTATATAAGGATATGAAATGTCCCAATTGAATAATAGGTAATTTAAATTTATGTACACACACTTGAAAAAATAGTAACAAATATTTAACAAATCACAATAATAAATTGTCATAATATATAATAAAAAATACTTTATTATGTTAGTTTCCTATGGCTTTGATAAAGAAAATAAATATTCAAACCCGCTTTCTGCTATACTTCGGCCGCATGAAAATTTGCAAATATCATTGGTAGTGTTCGCTCGTCAACTCCCAACTATCAATCAATCACGGACGTCGCTTGTCGCTCCCGCTATGCGCTTCTAATCGTACCTTGTTCTACATATTCACGCTTTTTGGTTACATGTAGCGATATGTGGATTTATATCGTGCGACTTTTGATGAATAGTTTTATGATATACATAAATTATTTATTTATTAGTAATTAGTTATGACGTGGCTAATGAATGTATGGGCCTCCATTACGCCGCGTATCATTTTCGGCGGCGAATAATTAACATAAAACAGTGAATTTGGTTTATTTCGCGGCGTTGAAACTTAATAAATATTATTAAAGGTAATGAAAACTTTGTCATACTAACTAATTAAATATACAACGAAAAGTAGCTGGCTGTTGACACGCGGGACGGTACGCCACTCGTTTTCGCTGTTTGTTCCGAGGTTCAGACTAGTTATAATTTGTATTTATTCAAAGCTTTGCTTCGGCCGGTGTGCCCTAGTGCCTCAGTTATAATAAGGTAAATTGTTTGTAAGTATTGCCAACAAGTAGTTCATGTTCATGGCGGGATCGTTTTCCGCAATTAGCCAAGAGATTAGGCCTTTTTACGTGAGTCGGCTGACTATTCTAGCCAGCCCAGCTCCTTCCAGAAGGCGACAAAAAGTCCGGGTCTTCCACAGGCCTCAAGAAGCGACCTCGGTGTTCCGAGGATTTTCGTCCGTTGTACTCTAGCTACAGATGTCATGTAAAGCCACCCCGGTGCAATGAAGCAGCACATGGGTGGGTGTTTCATCAGCCTCCATGCAACCTCTATATAGAGGGCTGTTGGTGATACCTAAAATTGTAAGGGGCCTGTTTAATGGAAAGTGTCCGGTAAGTATACCCACCACCATACGAAGGTTACCTCTGTTGAGATTGAGCAGGTTCCGAGCTAGGCGTGGGCTAGGTTTGGTGACCGCCTCTCTGACCTGCCTGCAGTTTTTTAAGTACAATACAGTTGAAGATTTTGTTTGTCCCGTAGCCAACTTTTCAACTGATTAAAAGAAAACGGTACATACGGTTTGGGTCCTACCGGTGTTGTAGCCGAACCTCTTTTCGCCAGTTCATCAGCCGCGTCGTTACCGAGGGAGTTGCTGTGTCCCTTTATCCACTGCAGAGTGACCCTGTTACCAACTGATATAGTCTCCAGTGCGTAGTGGCATTGTTTTACCAGACTTGAGTTGATCTGTTTGTTCTTTAATACTAGTAGTACGGCTGCGCTGTCTGATAGTATGCGTATACCATATTCTTTTATCTTTCTTGCGCGTATTGCCGCTGTTGCTTCTATTATGGCTATACACTCTGCTTGGAAGATGGAAGCATATGTGCCTGTTGAAATTCTAATGTTCAGGTCGAGTGAGTACACTCCTGTGCCTGTTCCGTGTTCTATTTTTGAACCGTCCGTGTAAATTCTGACCTCGTGTAAGCCAGATTGATCTTCTTGCACGTTTATTGAATAGTTTCTCACAAATATGTGCACGCGAGGACATCTGTCATTCACTGCATTAATGAGTGGTTGTATCTCAAGGTGTTCGTTTAATGACTGAGTGTGCCTCGCTCGGTTATTTATATTCCATTGTCCAGAGGCTCTAAGTGTTATGGTAGCGACAGCAGCTTCTGTAACTTACCAGATTTACTATTAAAATTAAAATTAACCTACTAATACTACTACTACTAATATTTACTTAATACCTATCTTTATTATATATGTGTCACTGAAGATAAAAATGCATTGTATAAGTGAAGAGCGGTGACTCTCGGCACAAGTATTGAAATACTTAATGGGAGTCCCCAAAACCTGTAAAAACTTTGTAAAATTGCTTCGAATACATTTATTTTAATTTAATTTAATTAATGTAAAGGTGTCAGGTTTAGTAAGGTTTCGATAGCTGCTGTCGGTATGGTCTTCATACATCCTGTTGTGGCTAAACAAGCCAGTCTTTGAAGACTCAGTAGGTTAGCTGTAACCGCGGTTTGAGTGGTTCTAGACCACCACACCACAGCTCCATAGGTGATAGTGGGTCTGATGAATGTGGTATATAGCCACATGGTAATCTTGGGTTTGAGTCCCCATGTTTTTCCTAGAAGTCTTCTACATTGCCACATTGTAAAGCAGGCTGTTTTCAGTTTGTTTTCAAGATGCTTACTCCAGTTCAATTTACTGTCTAGCGTTATGTCTAGATACTTGACATCTGTAGCTAGAGTAAGTTCTGTGTTAAATAATGTTGGTAGTTTTATGTTCCTCAATTTTCTTTTATTGGTGAAGAGGACCAGTTCCGTTTTGTTAGGATTAACATTAAGGCCATTTGTTGTGCACCAGTTTTCAATGACTCTCAATGCGATTTGCATCGAGTCACGAAGTATGTTCTCGAATGCTCCGCTTATGAGGATCACTAGGTCATCCACGTAGCCCACCGCGAAGTACCCTTGGTCGTTCAATACTCTTATGAGTCCATCTACAACTAGGTTTCACAGAAGGGGGGACAGGACCCCTCCCTGCGGACAACACTTTGCTGCTATGCCTCGGGTCGTACTGTCCACGGTGAGCTGCACAGCGCTTTGTTTCAGCATATTCTCTATCCATCCTATAATAGTCGGCTTCACTTTATATTTGGTTAGGGCCGTAGATATGCCGGCAAAAGACGTTTTATCAAAGACCCCTTTGATATCAATGAAGGTTCCTAACGTCGATTCTTCATAAGTGAAAGTCAATTCAATACTTACTACATGGTGTAGTGCTGACTCTGTTGATTTTCCTGTTGTGTATGCATGCCAACAAGTTATAACAGATCGCATGGAAACGTAGGTGTGTTAAAATATTTTGACTTATAAATAATAATTAGTTTTGGCTTCTTGTTAAGTTACAGAAGCACATTGCATGCGAACAATGTTCGTAGATATTTATGTCGCAATAAAAATTATAACAGAAAATATAGTTATGACTTTAGTGAAATAGCAGAAAATAGTCTGAACAATAAAAGTGGAGTTTATAGTTGGGAGCTGATTTAATATAATGTTTTAAAGTTCAATAGTTGTTCATTTATTATTTGGTGTGAGGGTAGAACGATATTTTATTGGTGCGCCAACTTCCTCGCGACTGCTGTGCAACTACTGTAATAAATATAAATTATATCAAAGGCGCCGCCTCGCAGGGTTGTGCCAAACTTGGTAAACCTTGCGGCGGTCTCAGGCAACACTACTCTTACGAACATTGATAATTATATCTATTTATTTACAATAACAATATACACAACGGATGACAATCAATACAAGTAAAATTAAGGAATAGTTTGTAAGGCTAGGCTATTATCCTCAAGTATGAATGCCCTGCATGAGAAGTTATATTAAGTAAAATAATAATAATGACAACAGTAACTAAATGATCTGGAATAACATTGAAAAAATTTCCTTTTCTTCATTTTCCATCTCTTCTGAGCACCCAGCTATCGCTTTTACTATCACTCAATGTCCTTGGTTTAGATATACGTTCCAATATTAACCACCGCAACTATATCGAGAGCATTGCAAAAACAGCTTCAAAAAACTTGACATTATAAATAAGGTGCGTCGGTTTTGTTACACCCAGGTTAAGAATAATGCTATATAAGGCTCAAATTCGACCGTGTGTGGAATACTGTTCGCATCTTTGGGACGGATCTGCGAGTAAGTTATCTGCTCTCGATATCCTGCAGAAGCGAGCGACTACAATTATTGGAGACGAAAAGCTCAATAAAACCTTGGAGCTTCGCAGGGATGTGGTATCGTTGACCGTATTTTACCGCCTATACCATGGATAGTGCTCTAAAGAGCTTTTCGACATTATTGCCCCCTCCCCTTTCCGTTACAGGACAACACGCACGGGTTACAAAATGCATATGTATACCGTGGCGGATGTACCAACTCGTACTAAACGTTTTGGCGATTCATACATTTGCCGTACTATTAAAATGTGGAATGCTTTACCAGCTTGCGTGTTTCCTTCCTCTTATAACCTAGAGTCCTTTAAAGGAAGCGTGAATAGGCATCTTAAGCCGGCATAATGATGGCAACCAGCGGTGCACCTGTATGCATCCGCTTGTTGCTATCATTCCTGGACATTGCATACTGCTTAACATCAGGTAGATGCAAAATACTTATTAAATGTTAACCTTTGTTATCATTTTTTAATGGAAATTTATCATTTATAAAGCTACGATCACGAGGCTCTATTTGATCCACATGATGTCAAACCCACGCGTTACTCATTGCGACTAAAACTCATTCGTAGCGAATTATAGAAGAGAATTTATTGTGGCAATTGCATCTCAGCGAGTATTCGCAATGCGTATGTACAGTGAGATTTTTTTTCATCGAATTAGTAGGTAGTACAGATTTTTTTTAATTGATGTTAACATAATATTTGAATTTATTTACGTTATTTTGTTAATTATATTTCTACGTATCTTATTTACAGGAAGAAGACATTGGCACACTACCTATGTAGCAGAATGTGTGTTTTATTTGACTATTATGTGTATAATAGAATAAAAAATACGATTCAAATTCTTCCTTTTTAAAATTGTTAAAATAGTAATAAATAATTATGGTAATAATTAATAAGTTGACAACCCTAGCACAAAGTGCAGTCAATTTATAACGCCTGGCGCTGTAAGTTGGTACCACTTGGCTAACTTATACCCTTCGCCTGCGCGGACTTACTCCGCCGCACGAAACTATCCAACAGTTTGATTACCTTCGTCAACACCAGACAATTGATTTTAACTTATTGCTTTCTTCGTAATGTTCTAAACTAGTTTTTAATTTAATTTGGCTAGTTTCGACTTGATTGATTTGAATATTAAATTATTTTAAATTCGTTATTATTTCTACAGAAAATGCGCCACAGATAAAGTAAATATGTAACTGATTTGGTCAGAATTAGTGAGATGCTCCAAGTGGAAAATAATTTTTAGTAAATTCGTTATAAGAAGTCAAGTTTGCTGATGTTTTGGATTACTCCCAACACCAAAACATATCTTATATTCAAAATACGTCCAGCACCGCTATGCAAAAATTAAATACTTTACAAATATTTACAGGTCCGAATTCCTGATACCTGATATGTACGAGTATATTGTATATGTAATGTCTAGTCTAAGCAGTAATTAAATATGAGTTACTGGAAGGCTCTGTAACGGTCCGGTCCAGCTCTCCCGCAATAATAATGGCATTGTATCCCGCAGTACCGGTCCTGCCGTCTCTCAGTGCGGGCTCGCTTTTACATTGATGGCTATTGTGATAGACTGACACTGTTGCGGAGAGATCTCAAACAAAGTAACAGTAGAGGTTACGTTGCATAAACTGGAGAAAGTATTTGGACGCTGGCCGGACTAAGAAGAAGCGATTTTTACTAATATATAATTACTATTTTATGATATAAATATTAACAATTTGAATTTGGAATCTGTCATTTTATACGACTGTTCATTATGTTTTCTCATTTTGGCGCCAATACATTGTACAATATTTTGCGATATTGAAATGGAGTGGGGTGATAAAGAGAACCGAATCGTTGTGATTGCATTACACAAAGTAGGTATAGAGCCAAATGCAATTTTTAAAACTCTCCATACACTTGGTATTTGTCAAATGTTTGTGTACCGGGATTTAATAGGTACTATGAGACCTTCTCTGTTTGTGTTTCGTACGAAAAAGGTGGTCAAAGCAGTAAGGGAAAGAATTCGAAGAAATCGAATCCAAAAGCAAAAGATTTTATCTCGAGAGATAAAGATAGCACCTAGACCCATGTCGCGTATTTTAAAAGATGACTAAGGACTTGCAGCGCATAAGAGACGCACTGGTCATTTCTTAACTGATAATTTAAAAAAGAATAGGGTGGTCAAATCGAAACAACTACTGAAGCGGTACGCAAAGGGAGGTCACAGAAAACATTTTTTTTACGGATGAGATTTTTTTGACAATTGAGCTATATTTTAACAAAGAAAATAACCGTATTTATGCTCAAAGCTCTAAGGAAGCTTCCCAATTAGTCGATAGAGTGCAACGTGGGTATTATCCGACTTCAGTGATGGTTTGGTGGGGTGTTAGCTATGAAGGAGTGACTGAGCCATATTTTTGTAAAAAAGGTATCAAAACATCGGTACAAGTGTATCAAGATACCATTCTTGAGAAAGTAGTTAAGCCCCTTAACAACCATGTCCAATAACCAAGTATGGTCCTTCCAGCAAGACTCGGCGCCGGGTCATAAAGCTCGGTCCACGCAGTCTTGGTTGGAAGCGAACGTTACGGACTTCATCAGAGCTAAACATTGGTCGTCGTCTAGTCTCGATCTTAATCCGCTGGATTTATGGTCAGTTTTAGAGAGTACGGCTTGCTCTAAACGCCATGATAATTTAGAGTCCCTAAAACAATCCATACGATTGGCAGTGTTTAAAGGACTGTATTGCAGCCAATGGAGACCACTTCGAATAAGCTTTTTATATTTAAAATTGTTTTATATTTATGTATTAAACTAACACACTGTAAAAGTAATAAATGTTATTTGCAATAGAAAAAAAAATCTTTGTTAAAATATTTATGGCAGGACTAGGTATGTGTAGATGACAATTATTAATGTATAATTAATAATCGTCATCTAAACTATTGTAAAATATTTATATTATAACTTTGCAATTAATCTGCAGTACAAAATTATGTGAATACTTTTGATGATATGTGTTTTGTTTATACATATAAGGCTTCTTTATTAACAAAATGAATTGTCATTATAATAAATAGGTTAAAAAATGCTTATTATCAGCAAGCATAGCTTGTTGAGGCGCGCCTTCATATATTATTTATAAAACACGTATTTTCAAATCAATGAGACTTTGTTTATCTATACTAGTCTACGCCATGAAGTATAGTTGTAAAGTGCTATAAGTCAGGAACTATGGTTGCCGCTAGAGCTCCGCGCGTGCGGAGAGGCACTAAATAGGTGCTATAACCTCTGACTTACGATATAATTATTGCCCTAGTTTTAGCTTCGCAATAACAATCCTCTGGAAAAGTTACTATCTCAAATTATTATAGATTTGGTAGACCCGGCTTCGACGTATTATTAGTATGTACTAAAATAACAATCTTTGTATTTACCTAATAGTAAAGTGAACGCAATAAATACTTTTTTTTTATTATTTAAATATTTTTTTGTGAAAGGCATAATAATACCCTTTGAGATTTGAATTTCAGAAGTTTGCAGTGTGTTATAGCGGGTATATAATAATGGGTACCTAAACGCTTACTCACTCACACACGCTCGTGAGGGAAGAACCAGGCCTCATAAGTTATTCCACATAGAAATCCTGTATCAATATCCTCCGTGACAGAGCAAACAACTCCGTCATTAACTCCTTCCGTCATTACGATAATGATCTGCTTAATGCTCGGCGCTCCCGGAGTCAGGACTCATGTCGTAGGATGTGACAAATTATAATTATTGTTACGTGTTCGGAATTTGTATGTGGGGGGCGATTCTGATTCCCCGTTCAGTAACGCTGAGTCAACAATAAACTCATAATATCAGCGAAATACAAACTGTATCATCTATATTAATACTGCTCATTGTTTTGTTGTGCAAATTACAAATCTACTTTTTTAATTCATAAATTTCTCATATCTAAGTTGTTCGGTATTTATAATCTATGGACGTTAATCTGTGGTCATGACATTGACAGTGCTGTTGTGTAAAAAAGTAGTGTTTTGTTCCGAGATAATTTAATTTGTGCGGCCTTCTAGATTATTAGATAGTAGATAGTAAATAATATTGTGTAGTGTTTCGTTCGCCATGTATTTAGACGCCTACAAATAATTGTCAGATTTGTCACGTTGTGAATTTGGTGTCATCCAACGTGGTATGTTGTGTCTGAATAGTAATTGTGTGGCATGTTAGTGGTTCAGAAGACATTGAAGATATTGAATTCCTTGGGTACCCAGGGAACTCGTCGCTGAAGTGTAACCACGAGAGCCACACGTAAGTAATTTTCAAACATATATAGCGGTGCGTATCTCACCCGTGTGAGAATCCTGGACTAGTTTTGTTTCCCGGCTTCTCGCAGATTTTACCAAATTGAACTAAAACATTTTTATATTTCTGATCCCTAGGGATCAAAACTTAATATTTTACAAAATTACTTGGAAATTTAATAATACTTACGTACTTTATACTTATTTTGATTTAGTTAACAAAAAGTAAAAAAAAACTTTAGATTAATTTTCTTGAACGACTTTATATATTTTTTTATGGCAAGATAATAAAAACTATAATTGTACAAACCTTATTTTGCCCACCGAAACTTTGAAAACTGAGAACTATTTCTTTTTACAGCAGCCACTCATTTATTTTACTTAACATCTATTTATTTATTTAATTAAACTGTAAATTTTGCTTAACTGAACTCAATTATTCTAAATAATACAATTATATTAACTATCGGTCCCGGTTTCACTATACCAACTTGTGAAACTGTTTATGGATTAAGTCTATTCAAAACATCGCGACGAACTAGTTACCTGTCCCCTCCGCTGGGTACCCTGAGACCGTCTAGGCGGTATCGGGCGCCGTAAGGCACCCGTGATGATATATTATTATTATTCTTCCAAGCCGATTTCAGCCACGGCGACTGCACTCAACTCAGAGACTGTCGTCGCTGGTGAGTCCTCCAGTGGCTTATATAACCAATTTTAGCTGTGAAGGTTCTAGAACAGGATTGACATGTCAATTGTCCATTGTTGTAATGGTACATGATAATGATTGGTATTCTTCTTTTCAGATCATCCCGTTTCGTATCAAGATCAAATCGTCTGTGTTCTTCAAAGTCGTATATAACATGCACCAATCCGACCTCTCTACATCTGTCCATCGCCACAGGCCTTGAACTTGTTCTCGGAGTTCAGTAAACGGAAGCAGTCAACTGCGCAGAATATATTTAAGTGCATAAACGATCGCACTCACACAGATGCACTCTCTTGTCTTCATCATTCTGTACCTAGTGCTACGGAAACTGCTACAACTAGAGAAAAAATCAGATGCAGTGTCTGGCCAATGATCGCTGTAGACCTCTATCATCGCCTTAGGTGTTGTATGATGCCTTGCCGTACCGCTGTGTCCGCCAAATTATTTTGCTTATCAGCTTCACCAAAGCGGACTTGTGCACAAAGGGAGGTGACCGCTGTTATACCGGTGAACCTAAAAGGTACTGCCACTAGGCGCCTACTACACCCCATGATATATATATATATATCATTACTATAATAGCTCCAAGAATCTCAGTACGAACCGGCTGGCTTCAGCATTAGATGATGCAAATCAAATTGCTCATATTTTTACCATATTCTGATTAAAAAGCTAATCGCGGCTCGCTGAGGAGCACACATCTCGGCAACTAATGAGTGAGTAGTTATTTGGTACAAAAAGAGATATTTGTTTTTATTTATTATACATGCTTCTTAAAATCATTTTTTGAACCTTTTCTACCATCAGTGACTCTAATCTGTAACATATTATATATATATATACATTGTAAGCTAAGATATTACTCTATCATATTTATAAATTTAAAGAAGAATGTTTCAATGGAAACAATTATTTTATTTTATTTATTACTTACAAAGAAACCTTACAGCTATAATTAACAATAATTCGAATATTCGTTTTAACATGTTAAAGCCAGATATTAGGTATCTTAGAGTTTAGTATTTATGACAATTATATTTAATATTAATATATTGGTTTGTAATAAAATAACAATAAATTAAAACAATATACAACTCAATTACCAATACAATTGCATAACAATATTAATAAAATTTTAAAAATCACAATAAATTCTGCTCAACAAAACATTTTATAATTACAATTAACAATAATAATATAAATCCATATTCATTTACATCAATTTAGTCATCATTATAAATACAATTCAGTCATCATCATAAATACAATTCAATAAATTTATTTGAAAAAATAAAGTTTTAAACAACAAAAATAACAGTTAAATTAAATCAAATTCATACAATAATTATATAGACATATATATATTTTGTGGTTTGATGTGTGTGTGTGATGCGTGTGTGTATAATATGTGGTGTGTTATTATTATTAAAACGCATACTTAATAAAATTATATTGCGAAGTATTTTTATTAACATTAAAGTTTACTTTATTATATTACTACGCAAATAGCGGATTTTTTTGTCTTTTTTGGACTATATTTGTATAACCTGTGCCATCTCAAAGCCCCTTAAATTTCTCTGGGTTTTTTACCCCCAGAAAGTCTTAAACCCCCAAAAGAGGTTTATCGCCCACGTTGAGAAGCTATATTTTAGAGGAATGTCAACCCTTTCATTAAGTATTTTCAAAAATATACCGGAACAAGTAATATTGTGTTATACGGAGTGAGAGAATAGTTCCCCCGTAAGGTCCCGTAGACAAATCCCGTCGTCTTACTTTTGTACTTTTGGTAATTTCGGGAACGTGCGCCGAATGCGGAACGCGCCGGAAACAGTCGGGCGTTAATGGTGTATCCGGGAGCGAGTGTGCGGAATACTTGCGGGATCAACAGTTAGGACACTTTACACAGACAAACTTTTGTGTGGATGCCGGGTTATATCCAATGGCGAGCCTTGAAGGTGGTGAAAGCTGGGACCTCACTTATAAGTCCCAGCTTAGTAGTCATAAATAAGTGACAACCACAGAAACTGTGGATGTGATCGGTGAAGTTGGTCGCCTTGGTGGCTTTCTTGTATGGCAGATAATGATTGACAGGTCAATAGATTTAGCTAACCACCTAGTCTTACACTAGTTGGTTATGTAGTGTGTGTTCGGTTCGGTAGTATTTTTCATATTATGATTTCGATTCCATCGCGTTTAACTTCTAAATCTGATATCGAGGTATAATAAATATTTGTCGTTCTTTTGTTAATGAATAGCTGCCTAACCAAACGCACTCTGTCTTAGAGTACGTCCTCATTATAAAACCTGTTATTTTTTACTATTCATAAATATCTGTAAAGATTTACATTAAATAAATGGTTTTGACTTTTGACTTTTTTTGAGGGTGCAGCGCAGGATTTTGTTGTAGCCGATAGCATTCGTAGCCTACACCTAGTAAGGGGCAAGCTGGTCGCTGGTAGTTGGGGGCGGGGTTAGTATGTATGTATGTATAGACACGATAACCCGCCTATTAGTACTGTTTCAAAGCTAACAAAGCTCTGATGTTTGGTAAAAATTCAGAGTCAAGGCCAAGCTACATAATTATGTTATTTAATACGAGTAGACAAATAAGAGATGTTTTAGTTTGTTTTATTTAAATTCAATTAATATTTATAAATTCATGGTGGTTTTGATAAATAAATCTTTAGTGTACATTAAAAATATAAAACCTATAAAAAAACTAAACTTAGGTACTAAATAAAAGTTTTAAAATTTGTAGAAATTTTGCAAACAGGTAAAGTAATGTCTGGTGTAACATTATAGGCTATTTTATATTTCAAAATCTATGGTGGACAAAGGAAACTATAAAACTATTACAATTGCACAATAATTTTACTAAAAAAATCATGAAAAGCTAAAATGTTATAGAAAAAGATAAGCACCGAGGTTGTCAACAGATTAATCTTGCAACAAGTAGCGGCCGGGAACCGTCAGAAGCTCGTTTGCCACCTTTTTTAACTTGTCCACTATACACCAAATTTTGGCATAGATATCAGAGGAAGAACATTTTTTATTTTTTTAATATATTTTTTTGAAAAATAGATTGAAAAAAAAGGATTAAAGGTTCATTGACCGCTTACAATACTCTACTCATTAATAGAGAAACTGTATCTAAAAAAGGTTAAAATTACATAAAAACTTTTCAAATAATATAATATTTTTTCTTAGTTTAATTTGGGTTAAATGGAATAATCTCGTTCATTCACTTAACTCCTAAAAAACTGAAAATGTTAACTTTGCTTTGAAGTCTATTAATTTGAAAAATATTTGAAACTACACCTCACGCTATAGCTTCAGGCAAGTTATGTCGCTGTATGTTTAGGCCTCTTGATCTGTTTTAAATTAATAATAATAATCTGTAGGACAAATTACACATATTGCTCTGGTCATAAACTAAGCTCTAGACTTGCACTATGTGTACTAGAAGCAACGATATAATACATATTATATTTTATAAACACCCAGACAATGACACCTTGTACAGAAAAAACGTACTAATATTTTTTGCCATGGATGGGAATCGAACCCACGACCTCCGGATACACGTACGGAGGTTGTCAAAACTACTTTATAAGATACATACCCACACTTTATTTAAGACTTTAGTAAAGTCTAATGACTTGCCATTTGTTAAAACTTTACCACTACACCACTACGACTCTCTTACCTTCGTCAATTTTGTTTTTCTTGTATAATGAAAAACCTTTCTGACTAGGTTGTCGGTGAATGTAGTCTTTACTGAGTTTTTTGGGGGTTAAGACTCTGCAACCCGGATAAACCGAGTAGGCTTATATTTGATAAGGTCAGCAATATCAATTAGCTTCAGTTTGTTGTCTGTTAGTGATCACATTTGACAGCACAAGTAGATTGGGAATAACAAAATCTTGTGGCTATGATATTTAATACGCATTACAAACCACTTGAACTTATCTGCAGCGGTAAATATTGTAACTTTGCTTGGATTGATCTTCAATAAGTTAAAAATAATAATGATAATTAATTTAAAATAAAATCTTTAAACAAAATAACCGACTTCAAAACACTAAAAAGTATTTTTATAATGAATATTTCCAAGTGTTATATTTTATAGTCCTATTGGCTATTGGGCTCTACTTTATAAAATCGGCACCAAGTTATCAATAATAGGTGTGATTTGAAGCTTACATTTGTGTGCCACCCATATGACACGTTAGGATGGCAACAGACATTCATTTTAATAACAATTATTTCATTAAGCGACGCCAACTTCAAAAGAGTTAACAGTCTTCATCAGATCTTCACGAAAATTTTGTGGGACCGACCTTTCATTAAAAAAACAATCATAAATCGATTTCAGAGATATGAGGTAACATCGTCAAGTGACCTAGTCATGTTCGGTTTTAGTTTGTGGGTTCACCGGTTTTCCGGGGATTACTGCTCTTGATCTTGTCGAAGTGGTAGTCTCGTTTCAAGGTTCGGTTACGAAATGGGTTGAATTGACGATAAGGCAGCAAGTATATTAAAATATACTCGTAAAGCAATTAGTCGCTACCCATTTCGTAATCGCATCTTTTAGCCGGAATAATGAGAGCGATCAGTTTTGTTTAAGATTTATTATTGGTGAGCAGACCTACAAATGTCTGCTCACCACCAGGTAGATACAAAGTCACATGATGTGCTCCAATGAAAAAAAAAACAATCCCCCAAAAAAAAACATACGTGTCGAATTGAAAACCTCTTAAAATATAGTAAAATAAACTTAAACTCTTAAAATTATAAATCTACCAACCCCTTTTTTCATTTTTCATTTTATTGAAAATTAATTTTATAATGGATGCTTATTTATAAAACAAAATATATATTGAGTTTTGTGCTTAAGCAATGCTAAGCTAATGTGTATTGCCTTGGTTTTTTTCTCTTCACTTAGGTGTGACCTTATTCATAAAAACTTATTGAGTGCTTGAAGAACAATTTTAGCTTAGTAGAAACAGGTTTTGCCTCTTTCATATACATTTTGATAAAGCCGTCTATAACTAAAGTGTTCTTAAAGGTTTTGCCTCTTTCATATACATTTTGATAAAGCCGTCTATAACTAAAGTGTTCTTAAAGGTTTTGCCTCTTTCATATACATTTTGATAAAGCCGTCTATAACTAAAGTGTTCTTAAAGGTTTTGCCTCTTTCATATACATTTTGATAAAGCCTTCTATAACTAAAGTGTTCTTAAAGGACTAGTTTTTATGTATAAGGCCATTTAATTTCAATAAAACTCTCTACGTAGAAGCAAATATTTTGCTTATGGGATATAAACTATGAAACAATATTGGTGAACTGTTCCAAGTCAATAACGACATGTTTGGTACCCGCAGCCATTACCATTCGTATCGCATCGCATTAAACGCATAAACACTACAAATTAAATGGCTCGAGAGATAAAAAGCAGTATCCGGCGCCCGCGCGGTCCGTGCGGCTTGCCAAAACTCAAACCGTATTTAATATTTATACAACATAGACTTGCAAACGTGGCAGATGTGGCAGCATTGCTAATGTAATCACTTACCAGTCGCAGGGTACCCTCTGCCTAACTTTAATGGCTACTTAAGTCGGACAGTGGAGATGTTTCACATTCTATATAAATCACGAAATGGAATCAAAGACTTAAGTAATTCCATTTCACAACTTTAAAGAAATAAAAGTAATCAATCATAGTATTAACATTTCATGCAGATATTAATCACGAAAAATCATTGACGTAGCATTTATATACAGATTCACCAAGTTATCTGTAAAATGGGTAAAATATGCAGGCCGTCATTTTGAAATTGTATTCGGTTGTCAGTGTTAAATATTCTGAAAGCTACAGTCATGCCCGGAAGGAATTTTTCGAAGAACAGGTTCGGCAGCTTCCATCATTCCATTCAAAACCACGGTAACGACATCTTTCAGTTCACCGTTAAGTTGGTGGAACTGAAAGATGTCTGATAACCCCAAGATCCAAGATGGTTCCAGCCCTCCGTCCCTTCCTATCATCATACCAGAGTAAAAAAAAAATGTGAGTTGCTAATAAATAAACAATGTGGATGACTATGAATGTATATAATAAATATATATCATCACTGATGTCTTACGGCGCCCGAGACCGCCTAGACCCTCAGGGTTTTTAAATCTAAGGTCTAACGAACTCGGCTTCCACGTATATGTAATAGATAAAACATTTTTCTTTATTAGGAGTATATAAATGTTCATTTTTTAATATAGTCATAACGCCGAATAATATACTTGCCAATTTTTCAGACATATTTTTTTTTAATACGTTTGCCTTTCGGTTATTGTAAAAGAAATATAAGAAAATCTACCCTATGATAATAAGAAGAAGATAGAAATGTTACCCATCGCTATCCTTTACGGAACGATTTTTTCCTTTCTAAATCTAATAACAATCTTTGCGTAAAACAAAGCCTAATGGGTTTTCCATCCGAAATAATGTAAAAATAACCCAAATATATTTTTATGAAATATATACATGTTTTGTATATATTTTGTTATTATTATCTTTAGCCTTACTAAAGATAAATTATGTAAAGTAGTATTATTTTATTAAGCTAAGTTTATAAGGAGTATGAATCCTTAAATCCTTCTGAAAGTTAGCAATCATTAAAAAAGTGTCAAAGTGACTCAGACTTAGATACAAATAAAATTTTGTAACACAAATAATTAAAACACAATTATAAAACACACAAAAATAATAATGCTATAATCTTGTGGTATTTCCCATCTCCGGTATATACATAATGAGTTAAAAAATCTAAATAAAATAAAATTCTTTTCTTTTAAAATGATAATGTATTAGTACGTCAAGCCGTCATCAATACCGCGAAGAGAAGCATTTCTAATGTTCCTGATGATCATGTGTGTTTCCGTATATATCGTATTACCCAACTAACATCAACAATCCATTCATTCCTATCTAATCATTATGAGTTCTACATTTTCCGCCCCGATATGTAGAAATGAAGCTCCCAGCAGTATCGCGCGCGAGTAACGTTCGCGATCATACCATCAGATATATGTGACGGCATATAAATTACGTCAAATATATGCTGGCTGTATCTTACTATATTACTGTGTTTGCTTCTTACACGTATTGACGTACGTTACTTATTTGTCTGCAGTGAGTTTATTTGGAATGGCACATTTATATTTCGAAAATGAAAAAAAAAAAAATAGGTATATATGAAAAAACGTTTATTTTCGTTAACAAATTAATTTACATATATATTGTTGGGACCACCTGCTAAGTATGGCAATACTTATGTTAGATGGCCCCGCTCTTGGCGTCCGAAACAATTATAGTAACAAATATTTATTTTTATATAGATAGTGGCAGCCACGTTTACAAAACAATATTACATTTATATAATAAAGATTTTCAAATGCTGAAAACATTTTTATTGTTATTTTATACAAATCATGCAAATAGAGGTATTGAAGGAAATTAAAAATTATTAAAATAAAGAATCGTGTGTGTTGTAATGTGGTTAGTGCATGTGTGTGAGGAGTGTGTATTTGGTTTGTGTGTTTGTGTAGGTATGTGTGTGTGTGATGTATGAGTGTGTGTTAGTTCAGACTGTGGTGTACCAATAAGGTCAATGTTATGTTTGGTATATTTTATATGCTAAGTTAAATAATAAAATGTCAAGTAATATATTTCAGCAATGCCTCTACTTCATCGTAGTTCAAAGTTTTAATCCAATTACTTAAAGTATTTTTATAGTTATATGTTGTTAGAGGATATAATAATATGTTCAGTATTTTAATTTATGTCATTATAAAGATAAGAGGATTGTTTTTCAAATTGACGACTAGCAAATGTAGTATTAACTTTTACGTTATGTATGATAATATCTTTTCTTCTTTTTGTAAGTTTCCTCTTCATATGTTAAAGTTTTATGTAGTTTTAAGATTGATTGAACAACATATAATTTTCTAACCGATAGTACGACATAAATATTTCATTGAGACAACTTTTTCAATCTGAGGGCAAGTACAGAGTATATCATGTTTGCAGGGGTATCCAGTACTGTGTATCCTAATGCTGAAATCGCTATCTGGCTGAGTTCTTTTGTAGAGCGTGAAACAGGTGTACTAAGTTTTAGCCGTATTTAGTGTCAACATATTAGATCTTAAACAGACAGATACCTCCGCAAGACCAGTCTCTGTGTCATTCTTAATAGAGCTCCACGAGGTACGCCTAAAGACAATAGTTGTGTCATCGGCATAACTAAAAGTTTTGGCATTATTTAATTTAAGATTATACAGCTCATTTATATATATTAGAAATAGTGTTGGACCTAATACACTTTCTTGGGGCACCCCATAAGTCATAGCACTATTTTGACTTGTAAACTGTCCATTTATTACCCTTTGCGTCCTGTCACTTAAGTAGTCACCAAGTAAAGCCAACGTGCTCTAATCCCAATATGCTCCATTTTATCCATAAGAATAGGGACAGAGACGGTGTCAAAAGCTTTTTTAAGATCAAGAAAGACAGTTAAGCACTTATTTCCGGTGTCGAGTTCTTTGGTAATAAGAGAGCTAAGAGCAGATATTGCATCCTCAGTTGACTTACCAGCTCTAAATCCGTATTGTGATGTCGATAGTAAATTAAAGTTATCTAGATAACTTAAAAATCTTTTGTTAATTGTTTTTTTCTAAAAATTTTTAAATAGCTGAAAGTATAGAAATTAGGCGATTGTTGTTGACATCATCTCTGTCTCCACTCTTATAGACAGGAACGACGATAGACTTTTTTTGGGGAGAAGGAAATACTCCCATATTAAAACATCAACTCCCTCAAACTGTTTGTTAGGGATTTCACTATAATGTTAGGGTCGCGGCAAGAGATTAATTCTAAAATATTTTTGCTAGTCAAAATTTGGGCCGCTTTATCAAAATCTATAGTAGTTTTAGTTTTTGGATATTTAGTGAGATTGCTTTGTTGAGAAAGGTTTAAGAATAACATATTGTTGTCTGTTACATTTGTTAGTAGTATAGCAATATTAGCTGATATTATATTTTAAAAAATAAGTGGTCGAGACAGTTATTTTCACGAGTAGGAAACAGGTGACCAGTAAGTAATCCACGTGTAGAAAGCTTATTACGATAGGTGTATTTATTCCTACGCTCTTGTGAGTTTATAATTGACTTGGAGGCTATATTGATATTAATATAGCCAGTTAAAATTATATTTTTGCAATTTTTAATAGTTTCCAAATATCCTTTCAAAGAGTGGATAAAAATCTCTGCATTTGTGTTTGATGGAGAGCGATATACACCAAGAATAACTTTGTCTAAAATATATATTTGTAAACATGATGCATGCCTAAGTACAATTTCTTTCACTAAAACGTTTAAATCATTTCTGGTATATACTACTACCCCATCATTTTGATTCATAGTATGTGACGTTGCAAACATACGATACCCTCGTATTGTAGGAATTAGTTTGGTACCACTTAAGCTACATTCAGCTAAAACTATTATATCAACTTTAATAATACAAGTATAGCAAGTAGATTATCCAAATTGCAGTATATACTTCTTATATTTTGTGATATTATTTTTAAATCATTACTTTTTAACTTTAGGTATTTTTTAGTATCTTCAATTTTACATACTACAGAGCGTGCGATTTCTATTTCGTCCATTTCATTTAATGTATTAAGTGAACTATGCATTACAAGTGAGCGAAGAGACTATGAGTTGTACATATACATAACTGTTTATGTATATGTACAGCTGTAGGATTCACACTATATATATAATAATAAAGCATAATTATAATTAAATTGACCTTATTGTACGAGTGAAAACGTTGATTCTGTTTATTGTGTCGAATTGTGTTAGTGTAGTGTGTGTTATATTTTATGTTGTGTGTGTAGTATTTAGATTGTTTTATATAAAAATATTTGTAAATTTTGTAATATATATTGATTTTATATAGAAACAAAAATGTGTTTTTATCAGTTAGTTTTATACCAAAGTGTGTTATATAAATACCGGAATACAAAGTACAAGATAGTCAAGTTTCTTGCATTAGGTGAGTCACTTGTACTTCGGTCCTGATTGGAGAGTTCTCATCCTTCCTGACATATACTTTGCCGTATGCAGTTCAGCAAAATTTGAATTTTCGTGATTTAATCAATTATTATTGTTATTACAATGTGCCACCATTATTTCTACCGGAATGTGGTTAAGTCAGATAATTCACAGAATCATACAAAAAAAAAAGAAGATATACACTACATAAAGAATCAGATATAAAGGACATCTACAGAGTACGAAGTAAGAAAGAAGGAATAAACGACGTGACGTAAGGTCACGAGCAAGGAAATACAAGCGGGAAGCTTTTGCGGTCAGCTGTTCTGAAACAAAAACTGGAGTGTTTTCTGCAGTCCGCATTCCTAGATGTTTAGCACTAATTTTAGTTTTTTGTTTAATATTAAATGGCTTAGCGCTTTTCAGGATTTCACTTTTAATTATAGATGAGTCTCTCCACCACTATTGGTGTATTTTTTATTCCTTCTTTCTTACTTCGTACTCTGTAGATGTCCTTTATATCTGATTGATTAATGCTGCATCCAATATTCTTTGTCAAGCACAGCACCATTTGAATCAAGTCATTCATTGTTTCATCACTCTTTTTTGGCGCGTTTTTTATTTCTAGGTTGGCCTTCCTACTTCTCAACTGAAGATCTTCCATCCTGTCCTCCAGAATTTTTATGTAGTTTTTACCCACAATTCTTTGCTTTTCTTACTGTTGTATACGTTTTCTTAGTTCCTCATTTTGAGAGGATAAAGATTCAATAGTTGTTTCTATTTTTTGGTAGGTAGTTTTAATTTCTGTTAAAGTGGGTGTGATTTTTTTTAATTCTTCATCCTGTTTCTGAAATAATTATTTTATTATGTTTTTCAATTCTTCTTTAAAATCATTGAGTTCTAGCGCGACACATTCTTCTCTGTTTCTTTTAAGTCTAAAGGTTACGAATTGAGGGGGTGTTTTTTCTTGAGTAGAAAAATTTAATTCTGAGTCAGATATTGATTTATTCATGTTATATTCCATTTGTTGGTATAGTAAAATACAGCTTGCAATATATCGTTTACCAAACTTTTCTGCGCAGCTGTCCCTCAACTTCGTCAGTAATACGAAAGTGCGTACATAATAAAATTGCGTCCAGCCACGACAATAATCCGTCTCCTTCGCCCTGCGAGATGCGCGGGCGCTGAGACAGGGTAGGTAGTAAAACTAAGATCGCCAAGCGACCAGCGCAACGATCAGTTTCTCGTGTCGAGATGGTACAGCTTTAAAACAACATAACTTATTATTATTACTAACAAACTGAAAACTACTTTAACGCTATGACAATAAGATATATTTTATAATTAATGTTTGTAAAAATGAAAACACGACTGCCTTCGTCGAGGTCTCGGACGAAAAAAATATATTTACTTACATAATATTTTGTATTCTACCAGCTGGTCAAGAATCAGACCTACAAAATCCATGAACCGGGATGACCAATACAATGCAATTTAACAAAGGCATAAGTCCTCCCACTATGCTCGCTAATTTATGCGTTTACAGGATTTTGGATTTGGAGTTCATAGCTATAGCTTATTAAATCCCCGCTGTTTTTATAATTATGTGCGGGAAATGTACTGTATTAATGGTTAAAACAACAATCAAGTTTTGTTAGGTTTTTTAAACAGTTTATACGCAAAAACCCGACAATTAGCCCACGGAGGGTCTGATATTGTTATTATTTTTAGGGTTATTATCCCTAAAATACTGTCTAGAGTATATTTATATACACTTGCCTACCTATGTAATAGTTTAATGGCCTCGTTTCAAAAGGTTCAATAATAACGGAAAACAAGATAAATACCTCTTGCTAAATTAATTGTAGGATTAATTTTAGTATTTTAATTGAAATTTAATTAGATTTCGTCGGAATTTTAATTAAAATTATAATGAATTATTAATAATATGAATTAAGTAAGTTAGTACGTATAAACATGAAAATGTTAGTTATAAATAACTAAATGTAGTTTCGTTCAACTTATAGAAAAGTTTTATTTTTAAAAAGCCGCGACATGCTCACTGTATGATATCACGTATTTTTATTTTATTTTATGACCACCTCAGGCCTCAGGGTACCCAGCGGAGGGGCTTTGTTCCCACCTTGCTGTCGCCGCTGGTGATTCTAAATAAATTTAATAATAATCATAAAAGTACATTTATTTCATCAAAAAAGCCTATAAATTTTAATGAAATAATACTTTAGGTAAAATCATGCCATCATAAGTAAAATAAAATATCTTTTTTCAAATTCAGTAAACTTTTTATATAAAGTATTTTATTTATTTAAAATTGCATCCTCTTACATTTTATAGTAATGCTTATAAGCTTTTTTATTTTATTTTTTTAATAGAGCAGGACATGTGACCCTACATCCACCTGATGGTAAGTGACAATGTAACGTCCAAGAATGTTCTCACCAATAGTAGCAATGTTGCTTGCTTGAATTGGTTGATTCCACTATGTCTGCTTGAGAAACTTATTTACGCCTCGCTTAAGGACTCTGGATTAAAGGAAGAAGGGAACACGCACGCAGGCAAGGCATTCCAATTTTTTATCGTGCGACATATCTAAGAGTCGCCATACCTTTTTGTTCTGGTGGGCCTGTCATCCACTGTATGTGTATGCAGTTTATTGCCAGTGCGTGTAGTACGGAAACGAAATGGGGAAGGAGGGATGAGTTCAAACAGCTCTTCAGAGCACTGTCCGTGATATAGGCGGTAGAATACGCTCAACGATGCAACTTCTCTTTGCAGGTGCAAAGGCTCCAGTGTTTTAGAGAGCTGGTCGTCGTTGATTATACGAATTGCACGCCTTTGCAGTGTATCGAGAGCATGCAATAGGTATTTAGCGGATCCGTCCCAAAGGTGGGAGCGGTATTCCACACATGGCCGTACCTGAGTTTTATATAGCATCAGTCGGAGTTATAATATATTTTATTTGCTAGCGAATTTACATAAGAACTTAAAATAAGAAAAAACTATTATGAATAATAATAAAAACCAATAAAAATAAAAAATAAGAGACAATGTTCTTAGCTATCCATGGATTCGCCGTGCGGGTGCCGCCGGGTCCATCGCGTGGTTGGAAGGCAGGGGAATAAACTGCAGCGTTCCCGGACTTGAGATCACGAAGTAGTTTTAAAGGCCTTTTGAACTCTCACCTGCTCTGTTTTCACTACCCTCTCTACTCAACCAAATACTATATGATCCTGTTAGCGCCATCTTGGAACCACGCTCCATAAAAGTCCTGACGGCTGAGAGACACCAAAATAATACAAAAAAACATTATATCGGCTATGGAAATATAAATTAGGGTTAGAGACGAAAGGCGATTTCTCAGGAGAGGCAACAAACGGGAAGAATAATTTATAATTCTTTATATCTTCCTTATTTCTTATCCGATTTAAATTACTTCGAATTTAAAGTTGTTCAGATTTTTGAATTATTTATGATAGTGGCAATAATTAGCCTACGAAGTAATTGATAATTAGCCTACGATTTTTTTAAAATCGGTAAACCAAAAGTTTCTACAGCGAAAAAAAAAAGTTTATATATATATATCATCACGGGTGCCTCACGGCCCCGAGACTGCCTAGACGGCCTCGGAAGGGTTTATTCCTACCTCGTCGTAGCCGATGGAATGTCTAGCTCGTCGCGATGTTGGGATAGACTCGATAACCCATCTATAAACAGTTTTACAAGTTGTTATAGTGAAACTGGGACCGACAGCTTAACGTGCTCTCCGAGACACTATAATTGAATTTTATTATTTTAAATTATATATATTTAGACCCATATCGATTGGGTGTACATTACGCCGTTTAGTGTCTAAAATAGTAGCTGTCAAATTATCCAATTCCCTCAAAGAAAAAATGATTCCTATACAATTTGGTTGCGCAGTAAAATGTGGTGCCGAATCAATAGTTTATGCTGCTAGAACATTTTTACAAAACTGTACAGATTACGACACTTTAATCAAACTAGATTTCATTAACGCTTTTAATTCATTAGAACGAGTATCTATTTTAGATTCTATAAAAGAGTTACTTCCAATTGCTTATAACTACATTTATCAAAGCTACGGAAATGCCTCTTATCTTTTTTACAGTAATAATTTAATAATATCTAATTCAGGATCCCAAAAAGGTGATCCACTAGGTCCGGCACTATTAAAATTTAATCTATGGTTCCTTGATGATGGTACTATCGCAGGTAAAAGTGACACCATAATTTTGGACCTTAAAAATTTAATCTGCAATTTAAAAGAAATCGGTCTCTCCATCAACCCTACAAAATCTGAAATATATTTTAATCCTAATAAACAACATGTATTACTGTAGACATGGAATATTTTCGGGATAATGAGGTATAGCCGTTTATTTTATTTGTTTATCTAAATTTCTTTCTCACCACTCATCCAAATTGTTATCCTAATAAACCAGAGGAAAAAAACTTTCTATGACGTTTGAAACGACTCATTAGAAAACATTATTTTTCAACCCCTCGTTAGCAATCCATGTCACACATTCTATCATTGTAATCTAAACTTTTAAAGCTAAGCGTTAAAATGCATCTTAAAATAATAAACCAACTCCCTTAAAATTGTTTTTTTTGTGTGTTTTTTTATAAAGTTGGGGATAGCAATACGAACAGATTAGTGACATGTGGTCCTGAGAAAGAAAAAAGTTGTCACTTGGAAAGTTTTTGGTCGGAGTACTTACATTTGTTGACAAAAAAGGTAAAAGGGATACTCAGTGGGTGGTGAGCAGGGGTGCACCAAGTTACGTTTTACTTTAGTTAAATCCTGTTGTAAACAAATTCGATTAGACGCATTTTTGAAAATGTATTTAAAATCCAATAAAAAATAGTTTTTTTGATACTTGGGCTGTATTAAGTTATTATATTAAATTTACCGTTCACTCTTATTAATAAAATAATTATATTCGTACAATTGCATACTATATGATAGCTCCTAGTAGCGAATAAACATAATAAATGGTATATATTTTTTTTATAAACGAGAACTACGAGTAAGATGTGAGTTTATAGTGATTATTTATTACTAACGTAAAAGTTAACTAAATACAATCCAGCCCCAATGTTAAAAAAAAACTTTAAAGTAGATGTTAGACACATTTTTAACATTTCGTCTAATTATCGATTTTCATGGATATTTGTCTGGTTGTCAGTTTGGCGCGTGGGTTCGGATGAGCACGGTTGGGGCCGACAACTCCTACGTTATTATACACTAACAAACTTAACTTTAGGTATCTTATGATAAGTGACATTCAATGATCCTTATTAACTAATGATTAATACCATCATTAGTTACTTAGGATTGCATGTCACTATAATATATAATGGCAAATAAGTTAATTATGAGAAGTAAAAACATCATTTGGCATTCTAAATGATATTTTTTTTAATAAATGTAGTAAATAGGATAATTAGGATGTTTGTACAGTGATATGCCTTTTGTATAAATAAAGGATTTATGAAATACATGATCAGTTCTGTAACTGTCCAAGCCAGTAGTACCACGTCGGCATGTGTAGCTACCGCGGTAGTTCTCAGCCACAGCGCCGAGCTCGTCTCCTAACGTCTGCATATTATAAACGCCTCCTAGCGTCTGCAATTTTAAACCAAAATTACAACAATATTATTATCAGTAATCTTAATGTTTAGCATTAAAATAATTAACAAGTACAATGAATAATATATGGTGTAAGAGTCCCTGCTTCCCTGGCCCATTACATATACATGTGGGCATCGGTGGGATCAGGATCCGCTGCAGCGGTGGAATCCTCGACATCTCAAACATTCTTGTAAAGTCGTTAACCTGCGAGATATATCACAACCAGACACCGTAGTTCCGGAAAAGTGACAGTGAAGCTGAAATGTCAACTTCTTCAAGTAATCGAAGGCTGAGAAGAAGAAGAACCAGCAGCCTCCATCATCGCACTCAACAAGCCAAAATCTCCGCCAATATGAAATCTTTGTGAGTAAAGAATAGAGTTAACAGTTTTAATATAAGAAATAGTTATTTAAACGAGAAAAAGTATATGTATTTTACTAGATATCTGTTAATGTTTAGTACATGATTGCAAACTGGAAGAGCAGAAATATAATCTCAACAGGAGATTGAAACAAATCATAAACTATATCCTCAACATTGTTTAAACAGTAATAAATTAGGTGATAAAAGAACTATAGTAATTGTAGATTCAATTCGCATATTCGCTCTGTGTACCTATAAATAACATTTAGACTTTATAAAGTATTCTCATTGTAGCGTCGTATATAATTATTGGACTATATATGTAATTTAGAATAATTAAGTTTTGTTCAAACATGGCGAATATCGCTGAACCTTAACGGTAACGACAGGCCCGCCGCCAGCTGTTTCGTCGCCCGCGTGCAATACCGATTATGCCGCCCTACGACTACTTACCTTTTGTTAAATAAAGGATAATTAATGTTTTCTTATTATGGTGTGGAAAAAAACAGCTTAAAGAAGATAAAACATTTATTTTAAAAAATTAAGTACCTACTTATTATTTTTGTTTGTAAAAAATTAACTCTTCTTGCCTTTACATTTGCGAAATATTCTATCAACTTTCTTGTATCCAAACTGTCTAAAATTTCATGTTCAATTGAAACTATAGCTAAATAACTTGACTTTGACTTTGACTTCTTTGCTCAAGCATTGTTGAACTTAAATAGTTTTTGATAATTTTTAATTTTGATCTTTCACCAGATGCAACTGAAACCGGCACTGTAAGTAATATTCTTAGCGCTATTGCTGTGTTCGGAAATGTTGAAATTAAGTCATTGGTAAAAAGATATTGTAATAAGGTTTGTGGATCATTGACAGGTTTACTGCAAAATGCAATTTTAATGCAATTATTTCATTAAATAAATCAATACCGTCAATTCACTACTTGAATCAGCTTTAAGTTTCAGATTTAAATGTTTACAGTGTTTCATATACTCATCATTGGAAAATTAAATAAGTTATTGCTAAAAAAGCCAAATAAACATTGCAAAATATTTTTAACTCGTCGAATCTATCCTTTAAGAAGTTATTGTCTGATCTAGAATTCTAAAATAACCCTACTATATATTTGATTTTGGGGTCTACTAAAACTTTCATCATTATGTTCATAGTGAAATTGTGATGATTTTTTTTCTTGAACGAATTGTATGTATTGGTGGGAAATCAGTTTCTACGTTGAGTTCGTGAGCCAGTTTGGAAGCTTCAGCTAACACCGTTTCAAAGTTTTCAGCCGTGCATATTCTGTGAACTTATCAATCAACTTATTTTACAAATTTATGCAGATTTGAGTATTCATTATGGGGCTCAGCACCATTTTGCTCAGAGCATTAATTTCGTTTAAAATATCGAATCAAATTATTACCGAGCAAATAAACCTATAATTTTGAATGCTTAAAGCAAGCGAATGAGATTTGTGGGATGTAGTACCTACAATCCCATTTCGACTTATACCATCGGCTACGACGAGGTGGGATTAAAACCCCTCCGCTGGGTACCCTGGGGCCGTCTAGGCGGTCTCGGGCGCCGTAAGGCACTCGTGATGATATATATATATATATAGTACAATCCCATTTCGACGAATCACGACATATTACCGTAATGGTTTAACTGCATCGATTCTGCTGGACCATCGCGTGGCACTTAAAACTTTTAATTTTAAATCTGGTAAAAGTTTGCAAATCACCGACCACTTTTTTGGAAATGATGAAAAGAAAACGTAAATTTCTTGAATTATATTAAAGAAATTCACAGTTTGTGTTACGTAACATTTGCATGCAGCAGCGTTTACTACCAAATTAAGACTATGCTCCGAGGTTATTGATTTCCAAAATTTTTTTTTAGTCCATTGTGTTTTCCACGCATATTAGAACTATTATCATAACCTTGACCACGTAAGTTTTGAATGTTAAGATTTTATTGTGAAAATAAATCCAAAACAAAATTTAATAGACCTTCACCTGTGGAGCTGGTGATCGGACAGAAACCAATGAAATTTTCACATATCTCAACATTTTTTGTTTCATTATTTAAAATAACATACCTAAGTACAACTGTTATTTGCTCTGTATGACTTACATCTGGTGTGCAATCCAATATAATTGAGAAATATTTTGATTTTTTAACTTTGATCAATTTTTTTTTTATGGTCGTGCCGAACAACTCAATTATTTCATTTTGAATTTGATGTCCTAAATAATGAGTCATACGACTTGAATCTTATTTCGAGAATTGATCCCGCATGACTGAATAAAAGGATGATATCATTTCGATTGCTTTTAAAAAAATACCATTATTATGTTCATACAATGTCTTTGACGACCCTCAATGCCTAATGGTTGCGCGACTCGCGCGCCAGCTAGCCCTCTTCGGGCTAGGTGCCCCAAGTTGGTTTCCTATGCGCGCCCTCTGTATAGGAGTCGACCGGCCAGGGGATACAATGACTTGTATTAAGTATGAGTCGCACGATTTGCCGCCCTCTGAGCGTGCCGCCCGTGTGCGGTGCACGCTTTGCACGCCCGCTTACGGCGGCCCTGGGTAACGACATATATCTCAGAATATTCTGGCGTCAATTTTTATTACCGACGCCAATTTGTGGCCAATATGTATGACATGTTGTTCATATTATTTTTGTTATTAAAGTCACTTGAGGTTGATTACTCATACATATTATGTTATCCCTAAAGTCAATTTCAATAGCAAAAATCCGACTGTTAGCGATTCAATTTATACCAATACTAATTATAGACTTCATGTTAAATGTGAACTTTGTGTGTAGTTTTATTATATTAGCTTAGAATATGATAACTATTATTGGTTTGTCTCATTATAACATATTATCATTAGAAACACACTTTTTTTCCATTAACCATTACATTTGTAGAATAAATTTATTATCAGTTACGTTCTGGACAAGTAAAAGCATAATAACAAATAATAACAAACACAACGGTCTAGCCGCTATACTAAAATTATATGTAAACAATTATAATTAAAAGAATAGTAAGGATGCGGAACTAATGGATATAAATAAAAGATGTACTTAATTAATGAGAAGACAAACAATACTAACTAGATGAGATTCAAAATACAACGTGGTATATGTTATATTTGGAAGTAGGAAAATATTATAAAAATAATCTTTGACTTCGGAACGTTCTATATTTAATATTCAAATCTTATTACTTTATTACTATATTACTACTGACTCGACATTACAATGTTTGGGACTTATATACTAAGATTTAATGATATGTAAACAATTGGAATAGTAGGGATGTGGAACCTATTAACTAACGCATACCAACAAAAGATATACTTAATTAATGAGAAGACAAAATATAGTTACTAAATGAGATTGAAAATACAACGTGATATAAGACTAACTAATATAAGGAATGAGAAGACAAAATATAGTTACTAAATGAGATTGAAAATACAACATGATATAAGACTAGCAAATATAAGGAATGAGAAGACAAATAATAGTTACTTAATGAGATTAAAGTACAACGTGGTACATGATAAACAAATATAAGGAATAATAATGCAACAGAATAAGATTAATACATAGGTATTGGATAATACATAACATATACATAGTTAGCGGTTATTACATAACACCTCCCCCCTTTAAAAAAATGTGTGGGGCGTTATTGCGCGATCTTTGAGAATTTGGAGAATTCTGTAATACATCTTCCTCTTCATCTTCGGATATGCACGATGTCGATTGTATTGAAAACGTTGACATGGGAACAGTGACGTCTAACTTCTTCTTGAAGTACCGAAACAGTTATTAAATATTTGAATTTGTCCATTATCACTGGATCTGGTGCATTTTCTTATATATTTAAAGTATTTCCATAATAAATAGATTAACATGAGGGTTCCAATATTAATATAAAATGTCGTGAATGTTGTTGAGTTTGAATTTAAAATAGATTTTTCTTTAATACGTTTGATTTCTTCGGAGGATTTAGTTATATGATTCTTGAGTTGATTTAATGTGTCTAATTGTATTTCATTAATTTTTATTGGTATTAATTGTGGAACTTTAATTCCTTTATAATCTTCGTAACAGTCATCAGTCATTATATCTGGAACGATTATAGGTACGGTAATATTCGCTTCAGTGGAATTATAAACATTTAGAGTGTTGTAAGGCGTATCCAGTTGGCAATTTTGAGGTACAGTGAGGATGCCATTTCCATTTAATTTATAGTTCGTAACTTCACTATTACATTGAAGATTACACGGAATTTCTTCGCTTAATATATATAACCACTTGTTGCTGCTTAGCGGCTGGAAAACATTAACTTCGGCAGAAAAGTAGATGTTGTGCATATTTTGGGAATTGATTTTGAGACGCTGAATAATATTTGGATTTCGCAGAGAGGTCTTGCTGTAGCATCATACACGACTAGGTTTCGGCAGACTTTCTTCTTCTCTTCATATGTGATACAGGAATCCAGGGAATTCGTCGCTACGTATTTCTGACCGTTTAAGTCTGTAGCCAAGAAAATATGCTCAGAGAGGATTGTTGTATGTAGTTGGGAATTAGGATGTTGAATTGGTATAGAATACATGTGATATAGATGAAAAGGTTCATTTTGGATTAATGGGAATTCTAAAATATACATGGTGACTTTGAAAGGATGTACTTTGGGCTAATATGAGGTTCTACTGATCAATACGAACAACTTTTCCCATGGAACTATGTACCGCAAATGAAAAAAAATATTGCCTTCTCCATACAAATTAGTAATGTTAAAATGATAAATTTGTATGGGGAAGCCAAAATTTTTTTTCATTTGCGACACATGGTTCCATGGGAAAAATTGTTCGATTTGATCAGCAGAACCTCATATTAGCCCAAAGTACATGCTTTCAAATTCACCATGTATACAAGTCTATCTGAATAAACATAGGCAGACAAAATATATGTTTTTAAAATAGTGTGTATATTATTAATAGTAATAGGGACAATTAATATTTTTGAGGTTCTTAAATAATAATAATTAATAATTATTAGATAATAATAATTCTTGATATATTCTTTTAAGACTAATTATGGATGGATGTATAGTGTTGGATTTTGCGAATAAGATAGTTATAAAAATAATCTTTATTTAATACACAGTTTTGACATAGGAACGTTCTATATTTAATTTTCAAATCTTAGTACTTATTATTGCTGTATTACTATATTACTACTGTTATTACTATATTACTACTATATTACTACTGACTCGTCATTATAATGTTTAGGACTTATATACTAAGATTTAATGATATGTAAACAATTGGAATAGTAGGGATGTGGAACCTATTAACTAATGGATACCAACAAAAGATATACTTGATTAATGAGAAGACAAATAATAGTTACTAAATGAGATTGAAAATACAACATGATATAAGACTAACAAATATAAGGAATGAGAAGACAAATAATAGTTACTTAATGAGATTAAAGTACAACGTGGTACATGATAAACAAATATAAGGAATAATAATGCAACAGAATAAGATTAATACATAGGTATTGGATAATACATAACATATACATAGTTAGCGGTTATTACATAACACCTCCCCCCTTAAAACAAAGTTGGGGCGTAATTGCGCGATCTTTGATAATTTGGATAATTCTGAATGAATACATTGTCTTTATCTTCGGATATGCACGAAGTCGATGGCATAGAAAACGTTGTCATGCCAACTGTGACGTTTGATGGTCTTTTTCTTCTTGAAGTACCTACCGAAACAATTATTAAATATTAGAATTTGTCTATTCTCACTGGATCTGGTGTATTATCTTATATATTTAACGTATTTCCATAATAAACAGATTTACACGAGGGTTCCAATGATAATATAGAATGTTGTAAAATTTGTTTAGCTTGAAATTAAAATAGATTTTTCTTTAATACGTTTGAGTTCTTCGGAGGATTTAGTTATATGATCCTTAAGTTGATTTAATGTGTATAATGATATTTTATTTCATTGAATTTTATTGGTATTAGTTTTGGAGCTTTAATTTCTTCATAATCTTCGCAACAGTCGTCAGGTACGATAATATTCGCTTCAATAGAATTATAGACATTGAGAGTATTATAAGGCGTATGGAGTTTGCAATTTTAAGGTAGAGTCAGGATACCATTTCCATTGAATTTATAGTTCGTAACTTCATTACTACATTGAAGGATACACGGAGTTTCTTCGCTTAATATATATAACCACTTGTTGCTGCTTAGCGGCTGGAAAACGTTAACTTCGGCAGGAAAAGTAGATGTTGTGTAGATTTTGGGAATAAATTTTGAGACGCTAAATAATATTTGGATTTCGGAGAGAGGTCTTGCTTTATATTAATTTTCTTAATTCGATTTTATTTAAATTGATTTAAAAAAATGATCTTGAAGGGTTTATTTGGGGTTTATTTGGTTATAATAAAATTATGATATTTGAACGAAAGCGTTTGAAATTTATTTGAAAGTCGTATTGATTTATATATTTAAAATTCTTTATTGCACAAAATTGTACATAGGAGAGCTTAATGCCTTAGGCATTTTCTACCAGCTAACCTCGTATCTGAGAATCTTTCGCAATAAACAAAGGCTTCAAGTCTTTATATATGACAAGTTTCCACGGTTCTTCAGTTGGAAATGAAATGACCATATTTTTTGCAGTCATTTGAAAATGGATTATTTTGAAAGTTATTATTAGGGGTTGTAAACTTAAATTGTGATTTAAGTCTGAATGGTTGTCTGGAATTATTTTTATAATTCCTAGTTTGGTTAGTTTGGAGGTTTTGGAAATATAAATAGACTTTAATGCATCCTATTCATAGCCCTAATCTTTTCTTTATGCATTATGAATTGCCCTGCATCTTTTAATTTTGCGAATCTTTTTATCTTTTACCCATACCATTGGTCAGACCGTTAACAAATACATTTAATGCCGTTTCATTTGTAGAGGTAGTCTACCTATAAGAGAATTGTCGGTTATTTCAGTTGGTAATTTTTTGATATTTTTACACCCACATAAATCAATGCGATGGTAGTATTCTGTCGTAATTTTAGATTATTTCTGGAATTGACTGTAGTTCCACTGATAAATGTTCTAAAGTTTTAACAATAAAAAAAGGTTCAATAAGAAACATTTTAAGGTCATCCCAATTTTCGTATGTTCTTGCATGAACATCACTAGCTTTATGATCCATTATATTATTAAAGGTATACATGAGAAGAACTGGAGTTTGAAAAGGCTGCGCTAATTTAAAGGACAACATCGCCTAACATACTGAGTGGTAACCAAAGGTTTATTTACTACTTCTAAAAAAATTAAAAATGACTGATAAGAAAAACAAGATCGTTATTTCTATAACTCTAAATTCTTCATTTTTAGCTAAACTAATTCCAGAATTTAACATAGATAATAATCAAGAAGTATACAAATACGTTAGATCATGCAATGCTGCCTTTAGGTGTTAAACCAAAACCCGACATGGTCGAGGCAGTAAAAAAAATCCCAGTTCCCAAAAATTTTAAAGATATTAAAATCATTCATTGTTCTCGCCGGATATTACTGTAGATTTTTTCCCAACTTTAGCGATATAACAAAACTCATAACCAGCCTTTTAAAAAAAGGACATACTATTTCATTGGACTACCAAACAACAAGAAGATTTCGAAGCCTGTAAAAATATTTTAACAAAAACCCCTCTCTTACAATATCGCGTTTTTACTAAGGATTTCATACTAACAACTGATGCATCCATGTATGCACTCGATATAATTTTATCTCAAGGAGAAATAGGTAAGGATCTGCCTATTACATATGCATCACGTACTCTAAATAGAGCAGAATCAAATTATTCAACTATAAAACGCGAACTACTCGCAATTGTATGATGAGTAAAACAATTCCGCCCATATTTATTTGGTCGCAAATTTAAAATTGTGACAGATCATAAACCCTTCACGTGGTTATATTCTATAAAAGATCCAGGCAGTAGACTCATTCGATGGAGATTATATTTGGAACAATATGAATATGAAATTGCTTATAAAGATGGTAAAAGTAATACAAACGCAGACGCTTTATCAATACCTCCTATTAAACTATTGATAAATCAACTTCCGGCCCAATATTACTCGCTACTAATGAGCTACAAAATCCAAATGACCCTAAAAACTATTTAAAAAAAAATCCTATCTTTAAACGTTTCAAGTCCAAATTTAAAAACAACTCCGGATCAACTTCTAAATCCCAGACATAAAAATATTTTTATTCCAACATCTTGCATAAACTCTGATCAAAGTAAACTTTATAACCAAGCTATTAGCTTTTGTGCCCAGATTACACCTTATCTAGAAAAACAAAAAGAAATATACGACATAGGCCTACTAATTTCAGACTAAAGGCAAAATTTCAATTTTTCCTGCTCTACACTACACTACGACCCCGGAAAACTATCGAAAATCATTACTTTCTTGTCTACAAAGACCATTTGATATAAATACCCTCTATGTTGCAGATCTTAAACATTGACCAATTTCCAAACTTCAAAGTATTGAATAATTACGAATTACTTCTTATTTAGCTGAATCATATAACTGTGAGATTATTATTTGTGAAGGTAAAGTTAAAGAACCTAATCCAGAAGATATCCCTAACATCCTTAAGCTTTATCATGATGAACTTCTATCTGGTCATCGTGATGTTGTAGAAACGACACGTAAATTTGAAACGTATACTTTTGGAAAAACATGACAAACGATATAAAAAACTACGTCGAAGCATGCTTCACATGCGTAATAAAATCCAAAGGAAAACATTTTAAGTCATCACCTCTCAATCTTATGAATCTTTTGAACGTATATATTATGTTATTGATCTAGTTTCCTTCTCCGATATTATGAATCTTTCGAACGTATATATGTTATTGATCTAGTTTCCTTCTCCGATATAAGTGACAACAATAATAAATATGTCCTAATATTACAAGATGATCTTACTAGATTTCAAGTCTATCCAATACCCGACAAAGAAGCATTAACTGTCGCAAAACAATTACTATTTTTCTACCAACATTTTGGCATCCCAAAACGATTTCACTCCGACCAAGGTACAGAGTTAATATTTTTTTTTTTTTGACTTCGAACTTTCTATAAACACTGCTTATCACCCTCAAACGAATGGTGCATTGGAGATATTTCACGCCACGTTAAAAGATCATGTCAGAATATAACAAAATAGAAAACTAAAATTGGGACCAAATCATACCAATAGCTGACATATAGATGTCATATGCGTCAGTTAACAGCTCCACTAATTATAATCCCTATGAACTATTATTCGGTTATAAACCCAGACCATTCTTTACTCTTAAACCTTTTTCCGCATACTCTGATTGCCTTAATGAATCTTAACGAACGAGTAAGAATCGGACGTGATTGAGCAATTAGAAATTTTGAAACTATGAAAGAACGCTCTAAAAAACGATTTTACAATCAAATAAAAAATATAGCTAAATTCTCCGTAGGTGATAAAATAATGCTTAAATAACTTAGATCAAACATGGGAAGGTTAAAAATAATACATATTTTGATATAGGAACGTTCTCTATTTAATATTCAAATTACTTACTGACTCGAGATTACAATGTTTAGAACTTATATACTAAGATCTTAATTATTATATGTAATCAATTGGAATAGTAGGGATGTGGAACTTATTAACTAATGAATATAAACCAAAGATGTACTTAATAAACTTAGACTTAACCAATTGCAGCAAAAGTGCTGAATATTTATTACATTTCAGGTAAACTTACGGCTAACAAATGTATAGTTAGTTATAGTATTTTAATATAAGGCCATTAATAAGTTTGCACATATAAGCACGTAATGCTATTTTTGGTTCAAAATATTCTAGGACTTTATATTGCCCCTTACATGTCGTGCTCCATAAAAAAACTGTAAATTTGTTATTAATATTTTCAGGAGAATTCAATTTAAATTATTTAATGTAAATCTTTGCAGGTATTTATGAATAGTTAAAACAAAAAAGTTTAAAGCAATGTAAATTTTAGGCTCTTAATCTTCTTTACAATTAAAATAAAAATTTTCACCGTGAACCATTTTGAAACCATCTCCAGAGTGTCATTTAATAATCTGTCGATAATCTGGGCTTGTATATAGGAACTATTTTACCAATATGCGTCATCAACATAATCATTATAAATATGCAAGTATCGGTTTTTATAGTTATATTGCGGTCTAGGTATGAATGGGTGTCTGAGTTAGTTAGTTATATATGTTAGTATTAATATATGGTGCATTTGAAAATCCAAATAGGCTTTGACACGCCCAATTAATTTTCTCCTCATGCATCGTTAATTAACCTGTGTCTATGGACCATTCACCCATCAAACTCTAGCTCTACTTATCAGACCATTAACAAATACATTAAGCGACGTTACATTTGTAGAGGCTAATCTGCCTATAAGCGAATTTCCGGTGATTTCAGATGTATTTTTTATAATTCTACAACTACATAAATCTACCCGATCTAACTTTACTTTTATCGATTTATGGGTAAGTAATAATAACAAAGCAAAAATATTATTGGAAAATATTTATTAGTAACTATAAAAAGGCCATAATTAAGTAGGTATAACTTTAAATATAATAGATGCATAACTTAAAAATTTACAGGAAATTGTGCTAATCAATATTAACAACTTTTACTGCTTAATGGAGCAACTCTGTCAGGGTGAAAAATAAATCACTTTATCATACATTTGCTCTGTATCTACCCGATTAAAATGTATGGAATTTTTATTTTATTTTTATGTTCCCATAAAGAATGTTGTTCATTTGTAAAACAACTTGTAGGGTGCTATATATAAGGTTTTTGTTACATTGAAGGCGACGCGACATCACGTCGCGTCGTCACCACGTTTGATTTTTCTCTAAGGCCCCTTTGCACCTAGTCGTCGTAGCCGATAGATAATATTCTGAACAAACATTGGACAAGTGACAAGTTCGTAAAATAAAATAAATACATTTTATTGATATATATTTTAGTTAAATTATCAAAAAATTTAATAAAAGATTATACTATGTTATTTTAAATTATATCGACACAATAGGGACACCACTATACATTTTTTGATTCTTTTGTATAAAGATTGGCATACATATAAGTACAAAGATTGGCATGCCAAGCACGTAAAAAGTATAATGATCAGCCCTGCCAAGATTTGGTTACAACTATCATAATCCACTTTAAAGTATATACTACAAAAAAATATTATCTATAGTTCGGATCAAGAGAATAAAATTGTATCATAATTTTAAAGCACAACGTACTATAAATGGCACCCCTGCCAATCAATTAGTTGTCCATATATAATATTATTGTTATATGCTGTTATTTTAATACTATTACCTAAGAATATATCTTAATATAGATCTTATTTTATACCATTTTTAATCTAAGCATGTTATATTTATTGCTAATGCTAATATTATTTATGTTTTTAATGTCAAAAATTCTTTTTAGACTTTCAAATAAATTTTCATGATACTTTCATAAAAATTATTCCTAACTAATAAAAAATAATTTTATCTTATCACTGTCTATCGTTAATATACCATTAATTTCGGGTTTTTGCGCTTTAAGATTATTTATATCTACACTATTAAGATTTGATTTATAATAACTCTAAATATTTTTTTATATCCAAATCGCATGATGTAAATACAATATATCAATATATATCCTGAGAACTACTTTCTATACGTTCGTTAGATTGACTAATATTATTATTTAAAATAGGACGTCTTCTCATTTCGTTAAAAAAAAAATTATAACTAAATTCTTTACTTTTATTTCTCCTTTCTACTATAAATACATTATTTAATTTATTTGGAACCAATCTACTTAATGTATCTGCATTTTGATTAAGTTTTCCCGGTTTATACACAATTTCATAGTCGCACTCTTCTAATAAATATCGCCATCGGACTAATCTTGATCCAGGATCTTTACGATTAAAAAGCCAAGTTTATGGTTTATGATCAATTATACTTTTAAACTTCCTTCCATACAAATAAGGTCGAAAGTGTTTCACAGACCATATGATCGCTAGGAGTTCTTTTTCCGTTGTAGAGTAATTTGTTTCAGCTTTATTTAATGTTCGGCTGGCGTATGCAATAGGTAGATCTTTTCACGTGGTCCTTGAGATAGAGTAGGCCCTATAGCTATGTTACTTGCATCTGTAGTTAAATTAAATATCAGTTTAAAATCAGGGTTTTGTAAAATAGACTCTTCACAAAGTTTGTCTTTTAATGTCTCAAACGATTTCTCTTGTAAACTTGTCCATATAAAAGTTACGTCCTTTTTTAGTTATTTTGTAATTGGCTGGGTTATTTCACAAAATTTTTCTATGAAACGTCTGTAACATCCTGCTAATCCAAGGAAATTTTTTATATCATTTTGATTTTTTGGAACAGGAAAATCTTTTACACAACTGATCTTTTTCGGATCTGGTTTAACTCCATTTTGAGTTATTAAATGTCCCAGATATAATACTTCCTTAAAAATTCACATTTAGTGTGCTGTAAAAGCCTATCAAAAAGTTATTTTATTTTTTTATTGTGATCTAATAATGAGTTACCGTATATGAGTATGTCACCTAAACGAAACATTTTATTCCTTGTAGACCTAACAGTACATTATTCATTAATCTTTCATCCTATTATATTCAGAGTGCCCATGAGGTACACTGAATGGGTGCATATTAATTTTCTAAAACCCTGATGCTAAATCTAACGTTGAAAAATATTTGCTATTGCCTAATTGATCTAAAATATCATTTATTTGAGGTAATGGGTATACATCATCTACACTTACATGATTTAATTTTCTATAATCAATAACAAGTCTCCAATTTTTCTTTCCAATGCGTATTTAACACTTTATTTATTACAAAAAGCGGACTTAATGCCTCTAGGCATTGTCTACCAGTCAGCCACCAGGTAATTTAGGAACAATCAGGTAGTTGTCAAAAATGAGAGTTTACAATAAGTTATTATCATTAAAGAGATAACAAGCAGTTTATATATAAAATCCAACATACACACAATATATACATACATATATTACATACCTTCCCACAACAAATAGCAAAATGATTATGATAAAAATACACATAGACAAACAATTAACACAACTTATGGATATAATAGACAAATAATAAAACATTAATATTGTAAAACATAATCTTCAATATAATAATTTATTAAGCAACACAAAATATATTTAAATTTGAATCTAATCAACTTTAACCCCGACTAGGTACCTGCGCAGTAGATTTTTGAAAATTTGTCTGTTTGGGGCCTGCCGTATAGACTGAGGAAGATCATTCCAGAATTTCCCAGCCATTACAGTGAAAGAGTTTGCTACAAAGTCGGTACTGTGTGACGGAGTGGCAAGAGTAAGGTTGTCAGAGGAGCGAAGTGACCTACAGTGGGTAGAACCAAGAAAAGAAAATCTGCTTTTTGGATAGGAGGGAGTGGAAGGTTCATAAAGGATAGAAAAAAGAAAACATAGAGTCCTGAATTTACGTCGTTCAGTAAGAGTTAGCCACTTTATATTTTGTCTGTATTCTGAAACATGATCGTATTTTCGTAGATTAAAGATAAACCGAATGCAGCTGTTTAATAATCTTTCCAATTTTTCAGACTGGTCCCTAGTAATGTCAGGATAGCAAACGTCCCCATAGTCTATAATCGGAAGAATCAAGGCCTGTGCAAGCATTATTTTAGCCTGTATTGGTAAAAGATATTTTAATTTATTAAGATAGTGTAACGACGCGTAAACTTTTCTGCTGACTTCAGCAACTTGCTTCCTCCAGGTTAGGCCACTATCAATGATTAGGCCGAGGTTCTTAACTTCCTTAACAAAAGGTATTTTAATACTATTATATTCTATATTTATAACAGAAGAAAGACGTGCCATGAGTCTGGTACTGCCCAACAGTAACTCCGGACCGAGATGTCCATGCAAAAATACAAGAAAGGTCCTCGTTTAGCCGAGTGATTGCACTGTTAAGTCCGGTCAAATCTGTGTGTAAATACAGTTGTAAGTCATCAGCATAAAGGTGGTATTGGCAATTTAAGGATTTAGTAATGAGATCAATGAATAAAGAAAACAGCAACGGCGATAAAATACCGCCTTGGGGGACACCTGTGGCATTGACACGCCACTGAGACACACTTATACATGTAGATGTAGTGGTGTTAAGTTTAATAAAGTTTCGATGGCTGCTGTCGGTGTAGTTTTCATGCATCCTGTAGTTGCTATACAGGCCAGTCTTTGCAGACTTTGCAGGTTGGCTGTTACTGTGCTCAGGGTGGTTCTGGGCCACCACACCACTGCTCCACCATAAGTGATAGTCGGTCTTATTACTGTGGTATATAGCCACATGGTGATTTTAGGTTTCATCCTCCATGTTTTTCCTAGAAGTATTCTGCATTGCCACATTGTGGTGCAGTCAGTCTTCAGTTTATTTTCCAGATGCTTACTCCAGTTTAACTTGCTGTCTAGTCTTATTCCCAGATACTTGAAATCTGTTGCTAAAGTAAGTTTCGTGTTAAATAGTGTAGGTATGGTCATATTTCTCAGTTTTCTTTTGTTTGTAAAGAGAACAAGTTCTATTTTAGTTGGATTTACATTCAGTCCACTTGTTGTACACCATGTTTCTATAATTCTTAAAGCGTTCTGCATTGTTTCACATGTTCTCAAATGCTCCGCTTACTAGGTGGTTCAGAGTCCTAATTAAATCATCCACCACGAGGTTACACAAAAGGGAGGACAGGACCCCTCTCTGTGGACAGCCTTTTGCAGCTATTCCTCTGGTCGTACTGTCAACGGTGAGCTGTATCGCTCGTTGTTTCAGCATGTTCCCTATTCATCCATGTGATAGTCGGCTCTACTTTGTATCTGATTAGAGTCGTTGATATGCTGACAAAGAAAGTCTTATCGAATGCCCCTTCTATATCAATAAAGGTTCCTAACGTTGATTCTTTGTTGTATAAAGTTGTTTCTATCTAGCTTACTACACGATGTAGTGCAGATTCTGTTGATTTTCCTGTGGTGTATGCATGCTGATAGGGGTGCAGTGGCATTTAAGTCAGGATCGTGTTTCTGAGATGTTTATCGCATAGCCGCATTTCCATTGTTTTCAGTAAGAAGGAAGTCAGGCTAATGGGTCTGAAGGATTTGGCTTGTGTTTAGTCACTCTTTTTAGTTTTGGTAGGAAGATCACTTTCACCTCTCTCCATTGTTTGGGAACGTATCTATGGGCTAGATACGCAATTAATATTTCTGTTAGTGCGGACATTATGGTAGTGAGGCCCCACTAAAGGAGAGCTGGGAATACACCATCGATGCCTGCGGTTTTGTAAGGTGAAAAGCTTTCTATTGCCCATTCTACCCTTGCTGCTGTGATTACATTTCTCGCAACTATCCAGTCCTCGTCTGTTGGTGGTAGTTGGGTACTATGACACTAAAAATTTCGAATGCAATACAATTCGCAATAAGCACGTCTAAATAACTCTCATTTTCGTAGAATTATTTATAGTTTTATGAGCTATTGTATATTCAATAAAGCATTGTTTCCATTTACCTTTAACTTTATTTGAAACCAGATTTATTCTTTTTTTTTAATGAAAGTTCTTATTTTATTTTTATTGCAATATATAAAATAAATAGGTATCTCTACACTTGTCCGCATGCAGCATTTTTTATTATTTTTATATTTAAGCAAAATATTTCCAAACCATCTGCCAACGATGATAGCGGCAGCACCAGACGATAGCGGCAGCACCAGATAGTGCGTTAGAGTTTGTTTTACGACCGTTTATACCAACATCCATCGAAGATAACATCAACAGCGGGTATCCTATCCTTGGTGGTATTTCCTTCCACTATAGCAGCTTGTGTTTTTCTTTGTCTTTAACCTTCCTTATTTCCTCCCAAGCTGTGTCTTCTCAAGTCTGACATATTTATCATGTGATTTTTTGTACATAAAATCAGCTATGGTAGATAAATCTAAACAAGTTAAACAGTTTTGTAACTGTTGTAACAAGTTGGGTAAAACGCACGACGAGATACCTAGACGAGAAGTTAGATAACAATTTACTTACAATACATTTTTCAGGATACTTTACTACAAACTTATTTTCTTCTAAGGATTGGAAAAAAAATAAAATCCTAAAAAAAAATTGGTAGGCCTAGGCATTTCAACAAAATATATATATATATATATATATATATTCTTGAGTAATTTGAAAAATACTATAACTATTTTTTTTAAAAACAACACTTATTATGAGTAACATATGGGACTTCATAGTATTTTGTACGTGCTTCCCGTTTACGTTTTTAAGTTGGTACCGCGATGTACTTGTCCACTCAATTTGTATTGACGTCCAATACATATTTCTCTTCTAATGAATAAACATTAATTATATGCGTAAGATTAACTAAAATATAATACATATTGCTATAAATTACCTGAAGCTAACAGTTGGATTTCCGTAGCAGGTGGAGGTCTCTGTGCCACCGTCTCTGTGCAGGGGCAACCGACCAATTTCGTTACCACCGCAAAAAGAGTATTAAGGTAACAATATATTGTAGGAGGATTCAACCTCAATGTATAGAGTAGTAAAATAATAATTTATCGCTTTCGATACACCCTAAATTATATATTTAATCAATTCCGTAGACTAGTGGTTGCGCCTTTTGCTTTGTATCCGGAAGCCGTGGGTTCGATTACGACCCTTGACAAAACGAAAATTACGTTTTTTTGTACAATGTATCGTCTGGACGGTTATATAATATAATTTACTCAAAAATGCACGTAAACTGGTCATTATTTTGACAACCTTGTTTGAGCAAAGTCGACCTTGCCGTTCTGTTTCAAGGAGCGGCCGGCAAAGTTTTGCTGGTCGCTCTAACAGGCCGGCAAAACATTGCCGGCCGCTATTTTTAGACGTTTCAACATTTTAAAAAATCAAATGCAATATAATATATTTTATTTCAATTACTTGCTGGTTTTATTTAGATTAGGTACTTGCATTTTTGAGTAAAGCACTATACAAGCCTTGGCTCACTATGACTGCTTCGCTGGTCACGCTATGATTGCCTCGAGCTAGCCTTGCTACGCTCTAAGCCTTCCAGCTTGGCCATCATTGCGGCCCTTGCTGTCCTCGCTGTTATCTCAGCTCGTCCATCAAGTGCTGCACGCTGACCGCGCTGTGTCGGCCTGGAGCTGCGCTGTCGGCCATCATCAGCACGACCAGCAAAGTAGTCATTATAGACCGCGGCAGTAATGTACTAATGTATTAGTAGCTTAGTGAGTGACCCGAGCAATAAGTGTCAAAACACTTCAGCTATGTGTACGTTACCTCACCAACAATTAGGTTTGATAGTACACATAGCTACATAATATTATTGTAATACGTTTGTTAGGAAGTTTCAGCTTGTATTCACTTTATTTACAAACAAAAAATAGCGATTCATTCCATTTTAAATAAACTAAAATCTAAACTAAATGTTTGGTATTTAGATGATGGCACATTAGGTGATGAAATAGATATAGTGTACAATGATTTGGAAGAAATCATTTTAAAATTTTCATCTATTGGTCTTCAATTAAATTTTGGTAAATGTGAATTATACATTCCTGAAGTTTACAATCTAGATGAACGAAATTATATAATTCAAAAATTTAATATTTTGGCACCGAATTTAAAAATTATTAATAAAGAATCGTTAAATTTATTAGGCGCTCCTATATTTGATGATAGTATACCTCATTTTCTGAATTCTAAATTAAATACATTTAATTTAATATCAAATCGAATTTATGAAATAAAAAGTCATATAGCCATGTACATTTTTAAATATTGTTTATTCTTACCAAAATTTACATATATTTTAAGATCCAGCCCTGTTTGGAAATTCCAACCTATTCTCGAAACTATTGATAGTTCATTAAAACAAAAACTAGAAATAATACTAAATTCCAAAATAAATTCACAGGCATTTATTCAGGCTACTTTACCAATAAAATTTGGCGGCTTAGGTATTAGAAAATTATCTGACGTAGCCCTACCCGCATACTTGTCCTCTGTCCATAGCACTCAAGACCTTATTGGTAGAATACTTAGCCCGTCCATTGGGGACGTCGAGGCTGTGTGCTTGGCAGAGGCCAAAGAAGCTTGGAAAGTGGTATGTCCGGAGGAGGATCTTCCTAATACTCCAACAATACAGAGGTCGTGGGATTTACCAATGGTTAAGCGTGTTCATCAAAAATTGGTGGATTCATCCCCAACAATTGATGACCGCGCACGTATTCTTGCGGTGTCAGAGTATGAGGCCAGTCAATGGCTTAATGCGCTTCCCTCAAAAAATTTGGGTACGTTATTGGATAACAGTACACTAAGAACATCCGTTTGCCTACGCTTGGGATTAAAGGTGTGCGAACCTCATCGCTGTCTGTGTGGTAAAGATGTCGGCGAGTTGGGTCACCACGGACTCTCGTGTTCTAAAAGTGCTGGCCGATTTTTCCGTCACAGTGCCTGTAATGACCTTATCCGTAGGACGCTTGCCATGGTCTCGATTCCGTCTATTTTGGAACCCAACGGCTTAAGTCGAGACGATGGCAAGCGACCAGACGGGATGACTTTGGTACCTTGGAGTTTGGGACAGTCTCTTGTATGGGATTTTACTTGTTGTGATACATTGGCTCCCTCCCATCTCCAAGGTACCTCAGTGAAAGCAGGGGCTGCGGCGGAACAGGCGCAACTAAGCAAGCGTCGAAAATATCAATCAATTATTAAAGATTATATATTTTCGGCGTTTGCTGTAGAGACGATGGGTCCGTGGGGGTCTGAGGCAAAAGCCTTTTATAAGGAAATTGCCCCCAGGCTCGTCGATGTTTCGGGAAACAATAAAGCTGGCAGCTATTTCATACAAAAATTGAGTATAATAATTCAAAGAGGAAATGCTGCCAGCGTATTGGGTACCATGCCACTAACAGACAGTGATTTGGAAGAATATTTTAATTTATAGGTAAGTATTTTTAATTTTAATTTTGTTTTTAATTATTTTATAGTTAATACTTTAATTGTTCTCTTTTTAGTAAATAAATATTATGGTTTACAAACTCGTACAAAGCGACTTTATCCCGCTAGGAACGATATGTTTTGAAGATACCAGTTTGTTCTTATTTTATAATAACAATAAAGAATGCTTATACGCTGTGTAGTCATAAGCTAATCATTTATACAACTTTAAATAAAATCATCGAACCGAATTGTTAATTGAGAAACCAGTAACGATAAAGTGATAGAAATTGAGAGGGGAATATAAAAAGAGCACTGCAATAATAAGAAATGCATATATTGTAAGTTTAAATACTACCTATATAAGCCAAATGTACAAAGTGTATTATAATATTAAATATTGTGTAATTTTGTGTATAACAATAAAGATGGTTAGTGTTGAGAATATATTGCATTGTGTACGGGTATTAAACATATGGATAATTAATGCTGCTAGGTAACTCGATATTTTCTCTGTTTTGATGTAAATGTAGTATAAATATGTATTAACTAATTATGTAACAAATATTTTAATTGAGGAAAGTACAAACATAATTGGGAACATGTTATAGAAAGCTTCTCCTTCTGGTGAACAGGATAACTGTACATTGGTATTATTTTTGTATAAATGAAAGATTTAATATATTACCAGTTCTGTAACGGTCCCCTTAATTGTCAGGACCACCACAGCTTGATGGGCCCATCGCGGTGGTTCTCAACCAATTCTCTAGCTGGTCTGTCCGTATATCAGTCCTCAGTAATTGTGGTGTACCCACACACACACACACACATACATACATTTCTTTATTATTTTATATCAATAAATGTTTTAACCAGTAATTAGTATTTTATTATATATTGAATGATCCCGCTTCGTCACCCCTTACAAAATAAATACAAATCATCACGGGTGCCTTACGACGCCCGAGACCGCCTAGACGGCCCCAGGGTACCCAGCGGAGGGGTTTTTACCCACCTCGTCGTAGTCCATGGTATGAGTCTACCCCGAACAAGTGGCTAGCTCGTCGCGATGTTTGGATAGACTCAATAACCCATCTATAAACAGTTTCACAAGTCGGTATAGTAAAATTAAGACCGATAGCTTAACGTGCTCTCCGAGGCACTATAGTGGTGTTGTTAAACAAATGTACATACATTTTTTTAAATTAATAACTCATTGATACACACCGAGGTTTGAACCTAAGTATTTCAAGTCCGAGGTCTAACCAACTCGACCACCCCTTACAAACTAATGAAATATTTTTAACCTAACACCATTATTTATTTAATGTTAAATGAAAATAGAATTCGCGAAACTTTTCCTTTAATTTCCAACTAAAATCAACACTAATAACTGCGCGAGCTCTCAAATGCCCAACAAAATAAACAGGGCGGCGCCCATCATCCGTCCGTACGCGCTCGCTGTCTATTTTGGGCCCTACATAGGTCTTATGATTTACTGAGGACTCGGGCTTACTTAGATTATTGTATAGAGCCCGCTACTACAATACCTCTATCCGATACCATCTCTCATGATAACTAGCGACTTAGGCCTCATACACACGAACGGCCCGATTACAACGGCAGCCGTCAGCACTCGTCGGCGGCTTCCGTTGACGCGTGGCAGTAGGCTTGGACCTATAGCGAAGCTTACAGTTGTAGCGAGCGCGTCCCGCGCCACTTTGTCAGTAGACTACAAATAGTTCACAAGTAGCTGAAATGTCCTCCAGTGACGAAATTGATGTTGAATTGAGGTGTGAATTTTAATACATACATGCATACATACCATCACGCCTGTATCCCAGTTATGGGGTAGGCAGAGAGCAATGTACGCCACTTCGTACGATCCCTACATACTTCACTAGCTTCCTCAACATTCATAAACCTTTATGCAGGCGCGTCTATTTCGGAGACTGCGAATTGTCCCTTTCTCAGAAAAAAAAAAAAAAAAAAAATCAATAGTGAATTTTAAAAAAATAATAAAATTTTAGTAAAAAAAAAAATTCACACCACAATTCAACATACAAAATGTTGTCAAACTAAATCCAGGAAACAGAGCAATTTTAAGTGGATATTTTATTGTTACAAAGTACTTTACATTAATATTTAAAAAATATGAATAAATACCCACTTATAATTGTTGTATATCTTGACATGATTTATCATGCGTCCCCGCGCGAGAATGAATTGAGGTGTCGTATTGTTTGTGAACCATTTCCCGAGACAGGAATACCGTCAACCGTGATTCCTGGGGTATTTGTGGACACCCGATGTGTTTAGACAAACTCCTTTGGAGAGCACTTTGATCAACTTTTTTTTATTACATTTGCTAAAACAGTACTGAACTACGAGGATGCATGGTTATGTATGGGATGGTTATGTATACCCTAAAGCACGCTATATAATGAGTGTTATAACATTTTATAACATTTAGTAAATTAATACGCAATTTTTTTTTTTTTTTGACAACCATTCCGGAAAAGATTTGTTATATATATATTTCCGGTAAGAGTGTTGAGAGTTGAGATATACTATCACTTCACCTTCTGGGATTGAGGTGATACGAACAAACAGCACCGAACTATTTTACGTTACCATTCTACTATATCTGGCTATATCTTGTCTACGGAGTCCTGTTATAATATTAAGGTGTTTAAATTGGCGTCCTGCAGATTCTACCTTAGTCGAACGTAAGCACAAATGTTAGCCGCAGCAACACTAGCCGCAGCAACACTAGTCGCAGCAACACTAGCCGCAGCAACACTAGCCGCAGCAACACTAGCCGCAGCAACACTAGCCGCAGCAACACTAGTCGCAGAACGTATATATTATCTATTTACTATATAAAGATATGTAATATTCGAGCAAATCTTAGATTTAATATAATAATGTGACAAACTATAATATATCACAGAGAATATATACAAACGTAGTCTCTAATGGATCTAGTAGATCATTAATAAGACCTAGACAGACGTCTAGGTCCCGACAGGTCTCATATACGACTTGCTGGAGATTAATTATTTCATCACTAAATGTGGACTGCCTTTGATTTGCAGACTTGAATTAACAAAATTATTTCTTCCGTCAGATTTAATCTCTTTGACTTGATTTCAAATATTCGTGATAAATTGTTTCTCTATTATTATTGGAGCTCGACATGTCCAGAGTCCATGAATAGACCACACCAACACCAGTATTGTTGGTGATGCCTACCATGTCGGCTTAAGCATTCACGAATCGCTTGAAGAGTCCGGGATTAAGATAAAGGAAAGACACTCGCTGGCAACGCATTCCATTTGTTTATTGTGCGACAAATGTGGATGCATGCTTTGTCCAGCGCGTGACGTACGGGAGCAGAAAGTTGAGGGTGGAATGCTGTTCTTCAGATCATTCTCCATAATATAAGAGGTAAAATACGCTCAGGGATGATACGTCTCGACGATGCTGAAGAGATTGGAATTTATTGGCTTGTCGTCACTAATAATTCTTATAGTCCGTCTTCGGAAAGCATCGAGAGCATTAAATAAGTATTTAGCGGGTCCATCTCAGAGGTGCGAGCAGTATGCATGGCCGAATCTGCGCTTTGTTAAGCATCAGCCGTAGGTGAGAAAAAAAGTCGCACCTTGTTCACGGTGCCCAGTTTTTTTATAAGCTGTTTTGTAATGCTCTCGATGTAATTCCTATGACTTAAGCCCGAGCATACTTCAATGTCAAGAATATTTTTAGTGACAGAGTAGTACTCTGAAGATTGGGAAGTGGAGAAAATCCAGACTTTTTGGCAGCCATAGCACACGCCTTGGTCTTACTAGCATTAAATTGAACGAGGTTGCCCCCTTAAGGAGACTTTGCGCAACACATCGTCCAACTCATTTACCAACAGGAATCGCGACCCAACCGATTGGGCACCATTGCCAGGACGACAACTTGTATAAATATATAATAATACTTGTATGAATATGTAGATTATTATCTAAGATTTACATATTGTCACACCATATTTTTGCACAAAAAAAACATTATATTTTATTTCATTTCAACAACCATGAACTGTACAGTCGCATAGCAATGAATGTGACAAAGGGACATGTCATTTATATGTAAGAGAAACAATATCGGTGATAGTACAGAACCTTGCGGAACACCAGCATTCAGTGAATATACTCCGAAAATATTATAAGGGAAAAACGTTGATGCAAACATACTCGTATATACCTATATCAAGAAAAAAAACTACTTTCATTAATTGATCTACGCAGCCAACCGAAGGACAGGGCACTTGATCGTGCGTTAGACGTACAAAACTCCCTTACATATAGGTGGTGGGAAATATCAAGTCGATCAAATCCCTCACTGTAATATTTAATGAATACAAACGAGTAACACTACAAGACTAGGTTATCGTCTTAGGTCAGATTACTGGTGACCACCACCCACCAGCCTGGCAGTAGTTACAGGCATTGTAATGTGGCCCCCTCTCCTTCTGCTGTTCTCTGCCTGCTCCGCAACCGTCGATCGCTGAGCTCAGCTTTTGGTATAGCATTTGGTATATCATATTACTAGCATGTGCAATCTATTGCACACTTGCCTTTACGGATTCATTACTATTTACGAAAAAAAAACAGTTTGTTAAAAAGCATTCTTAAGACACACAGTACCTCTCGTTATTTACAACAGGTACAAAAGCATATTTAATTTGTTTACATGAATTACTTCTGGCTTCATATCAATAAACCATTATTTACGTGTTTAAATTAAATACAAAGGGAGCCAACGACGCGAGGCTCTTATCTCTACAATCTACCATTTTACTCCACTATATATATATATATATATAAATAGATGTTTCCGCTCAAAACAAATAACTGTGTATTTGTCAAAATTCCCACCGCCACGTGCACACACAAGCCCGCGAGATAAAAAGGAAAAAACAACTCGTCGCGTAAAATCTGCAGTTAATTTTATTTTTGGAGAGCTTTCTGTAGGTACCAGTACACTATGAGTAAATTATAATGCACCAGTTTATACACTAAATGATTTTTTTAAATATATTTATTTGTCTACCAGAATACCTACTATTAAACATATAACAAATCTCTTTAAAAGTAATAAGTATTTAAAGACGTCAAATAATAACGTGTGAATAACAGAGTAAACAGCACACTATATAACCCGCAAAGTTGCGTTTATAATGAAAATAAAGGAACTGCTTCCACATTCAAGAGATAAACTACCCTACCATTATACATAGGTCTAATAATATAATTATAAACCATTATGAGAACTAAAATACAAACTAAATAAATTTGTTATAAATGCGATTCGCATTGGCCTTCGAGATAGTTAGTTCTGGTTTGACGTAGTGAAGATCCACGCCTAGCAGCAGGATTATATTATAGTGAAGGATGTCTATAAAATGTATTAATAAAATAATGTAAATCCAGTAGATTGTTTATATTTTGCGCCATGCTGGTGTGCGCGGGGTGTAGCGCGGTGGAAGTGCATTAGTCTGGTGGATGCGGCTCTAATTGCATTTTATTTGCGCGAACGCTTTATGTGCGGCCCAAAGACATTTGCATTTCGTTGACGACGGCACCACGTTCTTAAATTAGTGTTTGTTCACTACGGTCTGCTGGTTTTATAACCCGTTTACATTATGGACATATGCACACTCTACTGTTGTTGTTCACTTGTAACACTGACCAGCATGGTATGTTGTTATCAGACCTCTATGCCCAGACTACATTGGTTTAGTGTGTATCAAAGTAGTGATAAAAAAAACTCACCACTGTCCAATCCGTATTCACACTACCCTTATCCGCTTTCTGAAATAACTTGATCCATGCAAACCGTACATAAAATTAAGAATACCGGTAATAAGTCACGGATAACTTATTAGTTTTAGTGGAATTTAAAGATCAGCATTACTTATGATTTAAAATTAAGTATTAGGTCATTGCAAAAATTAATAATAGAGTTTATTTACATTTACTTAACACGTAAAATACTATTTACAGGACAGAGATACCACATTTTTTTAAAATGCCAATTAAAGTAATTTAAGAGTAAAGACTAATTAATTATGTAAGATACCAATTCAGTAATTTATTTATTCTCACAATTACTTAGACACACAAGCCCTTCATAATCAAACATGCAAATGCGTGTGATTTGTCTGCAGCCTACCATCTGCCCCCGACTCACAATATTTAGATGTCCAAGTAGCCAAGCCGACACCGACCTTCGACAAGACACCGACCCTTCGACAAGACACCGACCCTTCGACAAGACACCGATCATTCTGTACATTGTTGATTTATTTTATTTTATTTATTTTATTAATTCGGAAAACAAACAGATATAATACACCTTATAAATAGATATTTTTTAACAATCATTACCAGTCAAGTTTTCACAAGCTTATTATGGATATAAAAGCCAATTGCTAATAAAAAAATATAAGTAAAAGTAAAAACAAGATTAAAACATTAAAATAAATAAAACAATTACAAAGTGCCAACCTTTAAAATATATTTATACAGGTAAATCAACAATATGCAGTAATTTTTTGTAGCTAGGTAAGGACAAACTAAACATATCGGAATTAAAATACTTTAAATTATACATATTACATGATCTTACTATAAACCTATTTTGGGAATAATTCCTACGACAAGTAGATATTTGGAATAAATCGCACGATCTTAGATTACGAGACGAACACTTAAAACTTATTCTATTCAGTAAATATTCTGAATCTATTAAACCATTGATAATTTTAAACAGAAAAATTTGGTCTCTGATTTCCCTACTTTCAATGAGAGTATTCGGGGAAAAAGAACTAAGAAAATCATGTTTGTGACCAAATTTGAATTTCATATATCTGATAAATTTTCTTTGCATCTTTTCAATATTGTCAATGTATATGTTGTATTGAGGATTCCATACACATGATGGATATTCTAGACGAGAACGCATTAATGAGTAAAACAATGTTAAAAGCGTACTAGGTTCTTTAAATACTTTACCCACTCTCATAATAAATCCTAACATTTTATATGCGTTACTCACAGTTGTGTCTATATGGGATCTGAATAATAATTCTTTATCTAGAATAACTCCTAGAATAAGTCTCTCACCTCAGACACCCTCTTAAGTACATTATCAGATAATTTGTAATTAAAGTTTATGGGGTTTCTTTTACGCGAGAATGATATAACACAACATTTATCAACGTTTAGTTTCAATCGATTTTCAATACAATATAAATATAGTTGATGTAAGTTCGACTTCAGTGCTGTGTAATGAAGGAGAATGTTGCATTGTGGGATACTGTGGCGGAGGTGATTGATGGGCCCGGGCTATCTCTGGCATACAGACTGCATACATTGTATGTTTGTCTCTGTGTGTGTGTGTGTGCAAGACGTAACGTTGGACCATGGTTTAGTGGTTATGCTACTGATATGTCATCTTGCCAATACCAATAGATAAGGAGCTATTGTCCAAGCAAGTATTTCATTGAAAGCGTCTCTAAAGTTAACATCCATCTGGTTGATAAACAAAACACACATATTGAGACATAGATTAAAATTATTTTTTGATAAAATTATTGTTTTCATTTTGAAATATAAAAATATATCTATATTTGATAAAAAAAATAGTTAAATCCAGTCGTTTTTTTTATATACAGTTCAAATTGTTAATTTCATGTAAAATTACAGATATTTATAAATTGACAAAAAATAGTATATTTCATTACATTAAAGCCTGTCTTTGCAAAGAGTTCCGACAAATGTCTACCCGAGCCGAGGCGCAGCCAAAGGTGAGGGTTGACAGTCGGAACAAGTTGCAATGACGGTTCCGCACGTGTACTGAACAACTATTTTTAATACAGTTGCGAAAAAATGAAAAAATTAAGCAATTTAATAAAATAATAAAAACACAACTAAACTCGCAAAGAAAATTTCTGGAAAATGGCGCCAACTGTAAAAGAATATTAGCAGAGATTTTTTTTTTTCTTCACCCACTCTGGGTAGACAAAGGGAACTGCTGGGAATGCCCATACAGCCAAGTCTTCAGTAGATTTTTTTTGTTGATATGAAATGAAAATGAAATTTAATGAGATGATATGAAATGAAACCTAACCTAGCTCATTGAATCAAATCATTAAATCTGATATTGGAACAAATTCGTAGCTTCTTTTTAGAAATATTTGCATGAATCATAAAAACTTCTATGATTTTTTTTAGTAAAAACCTCGTGGTTGTTTATTTTTCTTTTTAATAGACATTATTTTGACAGCTGGGAAAGGGAACGCACGAGTTTGGAAAAGGTAAAAAAAAAGCTCGAGTATGTAATAGCCCACATCCCGAACGCTATACGTCCCGGCAATACGCCACTTTTTGAGCAACTGCATTAAAAAAGCTTTAACAATTGGGTCTTAGAGTGCGTTTAGTCAGGCTATACTTAATTTTAAATATTTATATTTATTAATTTAATACTTAAAATAAAAAAAAGTTTACAAGAACTATATTGTTATTTAAATAGTAAAGTAATAATAACAATAACGATGCATACATATGTACGGGACCTTACCGCTTAAACGTTATGTTGTTTGTTAAAACAACCACTTAAATGACAAATGATGCTTTCCTTCGAGTTAAATTTGTACAAAGTATATAAAAGTCCATAAAAGAGATTTGAAAATGCTTTACAATATAAAAACAGCAGTGAACATCGAAATCTCAAACTCTACGCAAAACTTTAGAAGAAAGATTAGAAACATATTGTTGGCTAAAAGCCAGATATCGCTGTGTTTTGCCTGCTAGAATAATATTAACTTTACCCAAATATAATTTAGACTTTATATGTATACCATTTAAGTTCACAATTATTTGATAAGGTAGTTTATTTTCTTATTTCTTTCGAGGAAGTAATACTTCAGAAATCGATATTCAAAATGAAGTGAGTGAATGGTAGAAGTTTATTTAGTTTCAAAGAGACAGACTTGTTGAACGAATGAACGATCCACTCGGCTTAATGAATCGAATGGACGGAGTCTTGTTTCGCTTAACTACTTCTCTTCTCTTAGTTTCAATCGTCTTTGTTTTTTTAACTTTAATAAATAGTGACGTGTTGCAATGCATAGTGTTATTTTCGTGTTATGCATAGTGTTATATATATTCTGCATACTAATGATGTACCTATCTGTGTTTTTAAAAAAGTAAGAAGGTAATTTCCAAGCAGTAATATAAAATAATTTTCTTCATGACTAATATACCTGACTAATATAATAATAATAATAATATGTAGGACAAATTACACATATTGCTCTGGTCACAAACTAAGCTCTAGGCTTGTACTATGTGTACCAGAAGCAACGATATAATACATATTATATTTTATAAACACCCAGACCATGAAAAACTGTACAGAAAAAAACGTACTAATATTTTTTGCCATGGGTGGAAATCGAACCCACGACCTCCGGATACAACGCCAAAGGCGCAACCACTAGTCTACGGAGGCTGTCCTATTAATAGGTATTTATAAAAACAAAAATGGGGTAATTTAAAAGAAAAATGAAATAATAAGGTCGAGTTTATGGTTTATAGTTAAAGTAATGAAGATCGTAACTGGTCCGGGGCTTTCTACAATCTGTATCGAGTAATGTTCTGTTACACGCCGCTATTTGTACGCCCGTCTTACATTGTCGGGTGACAACATAATATATCGGATATACATTTTTTCATCTATTTCAATTTAAGAATAATGGTAATAATACTTTTGGTTAAATGTTTATGGTCAGCGTAATTAAATTTTGTAATAAATCGTTATATTAAAATATTTAATGAAATATTCTTCATGTACAACCTTCGATCATGAGTGTACAGCATAAAGAGAGAATTAAATATAATATATTTTCTTCTATCACACATTTTAATATTTTCTCATTCACATCATAAGTTTTTTTTAATATTAAATTATGATAAAAATAAGTTAAATTTGATATATGGATTGTATCGCATTGAAAACTTTAAATTTTAACTTGGTTTTAATTTAACACGAACAAAGTTCCAGCAAGTTGTAAATGATAATTAGAATGTGCACCGCTTTATATATATTCTTTTAATTCTGTTTTGGCGGTCCATTATTTGTGACTTATTGGGCTTTTAAGTTAAAAACTATGTAAAACTGGCAGAAATGTTATGAAAAAAAGCTTCATTGACTCTTCCTGAATGATTACGCTCTTGTTACAGCAGATGTTACTTGCGAAGGTCCTACCAATGACGAGTCAGAAGAACATAAATAATATGTCCTATGAGAGCCACTGATACAGCTGGTCACCCCAGTCTTCCGTCCAATTCGCAGTCGCTGGAGGCAGTTTTGTAGATGCTTAAAACAAAGCGCGTATTGAAATTGGCTTCAAGACAACGGGAGGTGCGCGCTTTGAGATCCGCTTTCCCTCGTCATCGGAACTTGGGGCTGCTCTCAAGTCTCAGACGTTGTTCTCTTTGACATGTAACTTCGGTTGAAACTTATTACAATATTATTGAAGCCGTTTTTATACCTAAATATTAGTTATACAATAAGCTGACTCATCAACCGTTATTTAGAACGTATTATAAATGATAGCATCACACATAAATAATAAAGCCGCGGTAAGTGACTCTGTATCTACCGATTAGCATTCGTAAGTGGCAACGCAGTACTTGGTAGTTATCGCAAAATACCAATATTAATGTATTAAGAAACTTATATACGTCACGCTTAAATTATAAAGGCCATTAAGGAGGACGACAATATATTTTTATTTAATAACATTTGTCGCTCTAACTATGCCGGCTTAATGTTGCGGTTACAAAATAGACAGGGGCAAAGACCAAAAAAAAAAAGTATTAATATTAGGATAATTAAAAATAAAATAAAAATATTGAAGAAAAAAAAAACAAAATGCAAGAAAGGGAAACCAGGGAACCCGCCTAACCCCCTAAACATGAATAGGTTTTCACTTAATAGACTGAAAAGTGGCAATGTGACGCCTTGAATGTTCTTCACGAAGAGTAACAATATTACATATCGCTGAAAGAACTTTGAGTTTATGTAGTTATTGTAGTCCGCTTTAGGAATTATTATAATTTCTCTTTTTATTTTTAAACAAAGGAAATGCTATCATAATAAATAGTATGATATAATTAGTTAAGTATTATAAATGTGCACATTCTAAGAGACGAGGAGGCAGCGGCGCGGAACAAGTCGCACCTTAAAATCCATCCGATACGCGCCGGTAATCACAGGATGTTCCGCACGACCATCTTCTACACCAGGAGCTTAATTCGGGTTTGTAATCACCAAGACACTCAGACGAGATTCATAATATGATAGACCAGGAGCTTTACATTGTTACAACTAGCGCAAGTATTACGACAAATATTATAAAAACAAGTGGTTTTTAATAAGAAAATTAATATTTTATAAATTTTATTATTTTTACAAAAATATAAGGGCCGATATGTTTAATAAAAAGTTAATGCTGTTAGTGTATAGTTTAAAATAAAATAATTTTTCCTAAACTCTTCTTTGTAAATAAATTGATAGAATGTTAGAGAAAAGAATGTTATTTTTCTAACTATGTTATACCTTCGGAACAACGGGTGCTGAAATAGTGAAATTTTGTATGTTGCCTCTTATAAAATTGTTGGACACATGTTTCACTGTTTTTCGAAATTCCAATAGGGGAAGAGGGGGCAAAAATAAAGTGGTGTTTTTTTAACCCTAGAAGCCTAATCTATTTCGGAGGTACATAAAGCCTTAACATACGTCTCTGAGGCGTATATATATTAAAGATCGCCTGTAAGCTAAAATATACCTAATTATATATATTTTTTTAAAGAAAATGTAAGGTTAGGATATAATTTATAATAAAACATACTTTTATTAATAGACACTATACTCACAGTTATTTATTACAAGAAAATAAAAAAAAATACCTAATGTTCAAACTAAAAAATCAACTTCTCAGAAATCAACTGAAATATGTTTTTTTTTTTTAATTTTAATCATTTTTAACATCAAATACTTATTATTAGGATACATATTAAAAGTAATCGGCAATCTTTTAATGAATAGCTATTATTTTAGAGCAATCTGCACAGATAGCAAGTATGTGTTCACAATATTCATAATTTTTTGACCCTAATTTCGACATATTATTTTTTGTAGGGGCAAAAGGCGCAGTATTTAAATTTTTTAGGCTCTGAATTCTCCTGCCTGACGTTCATTACCTGCATCGATAGGTTTTTTGATAATTTGGCTTATATTTTTTCATAAAAATCTATTAGTAGGAGCTTTAAGTCACTTCTTCATCCAAAGCTTGACCAAATCTGTGCTGAGTTTCTTCATTAATTCAAGGGTTTTTTTTATTATTCCTGAATATGTTGCGGTAGTAAATTGCAGCATAACTAATGAAACCCATGGCAGGATGCCGTGGAATACAAGCCTAATCATACGTCTCGCAGGCGTACAGCACCTCAATAAGTCAAAAATAGTGGAACTTAGCTTAACAACACAAACACTATTGACAAGCTCCCATTGGCCACTGGGATGTCTAAACTGCACCAGGCGCTAACTTCACCCGTTAGAAAGGGATAAAGAATTTTTAATTGCGTGTACGCCTCGCAGGCGTAGATAAGGCTTCTAGGGTTAAATAATATGACGAGAATCATCATAATTTTTATTCTGTCTTATCTTTTTCACAAACAAACGAAAATCATCTTTATTGTGTGACAATATGGACAATTATTTATTTAAAAACTTACCGACGCTTTACCATGAGGTTTTGCGTCGTATATATAATATGAATAACTCTAATATCTAACGTCGTATATACAATAATATATATAACTTTATGTTGAAGCAAACCATCAATAAGGTAACCTTATTTTTTGAAAATAGGAAAATTAAATCTAGATAGAGTCTTAGAATGTCTGGATGTTTTTAATTACTTTAAAATAAAGTTTTTCCATTTATTACAAAATGGATGACTAATATGAGTAAACCATTGCTTGCCCCCCGTGCGCAAGCAAGACGTACTATACTTACGAAAGGGATAAAAAAATATATTTGGTAATTCATATTGTATAATGTGGAGCAATTGAATGCATTATGGCGAAACAATCGCCGCATTTTATTAAAATTGTTTCCTCGGTTAATTGCTCCAGATTAATCTATTACTGTTGCCACATTTATATAGATATATAAATGCCACCATTAGCTACCGGTGCGAGTAGATCAAATGAATCAAGTCAAAATTATTTGTTTCATTTAATTGTAAATCTTTACAGATATTTATGAATAGTCAAATAAAATAAAAGATTTCAACAAAGAGGTCTTAAGTGCTTTTGGTTAGGCTGCTCCTCATTACCAAAAGAACGACGAATATTTTTCATTAGCTCGATATTAGATTTAGAGATAAATTAAACGCGCACTGGTATAGAAGTCTTAATATGAAAAATACTACCGAAGCGAACACACGCTACATAACCAACTAGTGTAAGACTAGGTGGTTAGCTGTTTCCATTGAATTCGAAAATCCCAACTAAAGCATAGCTGTAACGATCAGTATTGTTAAACCTCATTGTATATTGATCGATCCCATAGACTTAGTAGGTTACCACCAGGTGGATATAATGTCAGATGCCGTGCTCCAATAAAAAGCCTGTCATTAACAATCACACGCATAGATGTTATGGAAGATAGTCTCGTGGCCCGTCGATGGGGACATTATTGCAGTGTTCATTCTCATGGACAACAATATCAACAACTAGTTCATGATTACTTCCAGACCGATCGCGTGTGCTTTTATATTATTCTCCTATAAGCTAATACTTGAGAGCTGTGTTTTTTCTTCGCCATGTAAATATCCTATATAGGGCGCCCTATAGCTAGAAATCAAAGCGAAAGCGAAGCAGTCTATGTACAAAGCTGATTGACTTGATAGCATATAGAAGTAGTGGCGCCTTTCCACTCCACTTGATGTGTCTATGACATGTTCGCATATAGCCGGTGGGCGACGGTGACCAATGACGCATGCAGGTGCATTATTGTGCATACATGCTGTAGCGGGGCGAACAGATACACCTGTGGATCTTTTATTTGGTCGCCGTCTTGGGCACAATTATACGGGGATACGAGATTGCTATTGGACTAAAAAGTGTTTAACACTATAATTACAAACGAATCTGACTACTATTTCTGTTAAAAATCTCAAATATAAAACACAAAACCAAGACACAATATTCAGTAAGATGCGTGTTTTATAATTTTTGTGCCCTAAGAATAATAGACTTGCACGCGCCGAAGCAAATAAAAAACAATAAACAAATAAAAAAGGACAATAAACAAACATTTTCAGGCACCCCAGCTCCCGGGCTATAAAGTACAATGCACTTGAAAAGTCCCTTATCCAGTCAGTTTGCGTGAAGCCGTCGCCGCGAGCGCGCGTGAGTGTCGCTCGCTCAAACTTGGTGCGTGCGTAAAGTATCGCGCTTTCATGTCCCGACAGTGAGTGCCATGTGCTTTGGATTATAATTAATTACAGCTTTTTGAACTATTTTTGGTCGGTGGTGGTTGGCTCCAGACCTATTTAACTACACAGGTTAGTTTAAAAATAAAATCTAGATTATTTAAGGGTAGTGTAGTAAAGTAGATTAATTATCTATAAAATAACTAGAGTTAAATAGTACGTAAGTAATACATTTTCCATTGTCTTAGGTAAAATTATGATAATCGAAACAGGTGGGTAATAACAATGTAAGTTACCTACATACTATCACGCCGGTATCCCGGTTAAGTAGTCAGGCAGAGAGGACGTGAGTTTCCTCCATCCGCACTCATTCACACTGTCTGATTCGTAGACTTTGCACCTCTATATGAACTGTGGGCGCGACTTGCGGGACATTTTATAAATATACATTTGCACTCTTATTGCGTTTAACTAGTATCGAAGTCATACCCTTATGGTTTATAATATTTACCAAACTTTAACTTGTCACACAAATATCTTTAAATGCCTATTCATTAGTTTAAATTAAAGTATTATCCACAAATACTGCCGATGTAGGGGTACTATACGGTAATATATATACAGGGCGAATTTTTCAAGTGTGCCTTCAATGCCAAATCCTAAACTACAAGAAATATATAGCATCATTAGATTTTTGAAAAATAAAATTTCCGAACCGGGAATCGAACCGGCTTATTTTGAAAAAAAAAACTTATACTATGTTATTGCACCATCTGTTAGTGTCGCTTATAAGGGTCCAATGGTGGAAAGTAACTTCAAACGGCAAACTAAAGGAAAGTGTTTATTTTTAAGAAAATATGTTTAATGTATTTAAGCGTAACTTGTACTATTATTTCTTCTGTGGCCTAACTAATAAATTGTCCGAAATAATAGCCCTTTTCAATACATGGATTCAGTTATTCTTAATTTTAATATACGTAGTTAGAATAAATAGTTTTATTTTAAGAAATAAGATGTTTTTTTCTGGAGTACGGCATGTGAGTTTGTACCTACCAGATGGTAAGCAGAATCCATGAATATGGTCGATCAATTCATTGTCGTTTAACAGCACAGATCCCTTCTACTATGCCAGCTAAAAGATGCGGTTACGAAACGGGCGGCAATGTAGACGAATTTGCATTACGACTCTACTTTAGTAGCCTCGCTGCTTTATTGCCAAATTAATCGCCCTTTTCGCAACTACACCCTAAAAGTCTCCTTTTCAATAACCTCGACTAGAAATGATGAGTATTTTTTTCCCAAAATCAACCGGTTTTATTCCCGGCTTGGGTAATATATTATCAAAAATCTAATGATTCAGTTTTACTTTTATCAATGTCGGCTCCGAGACTCCTTTAAACATTTTTAGCTATTCCTTGTAATTTAGGATTTGGCCTTGAAGGCACACTAGAAAAATTCATCCTGTATATATAGGACCTATCTAATTAATAATTTTATATTTCATTGAAATAGACATTTATATTTACATTAGATTTGAATTCCATAATAATTACTTATAACTGACGATGTGTATTCAGATAGATGTGTGTATGTCTGAGTTACTTTCCCTGTATTTGTTTGTATTTTGTATTTTCACATCAAACAAACTTCTCGCTGTATTTGCTTAATAAAATAAACCGTTCGAGTGATTAATTTTAATTGAAGTTTAATTATAGCGCTCGCAACGTGCGACTGTGATTTCTTTTGTGGGAGCACGACATATGACTTTGTATTTACCTGATGGTGAGCGGTAATCAGAACGACAACAAATAACAATCGTATCAGTGGAAATAATATTTATAAGTCTTTTGACTTGTATAAAGTAGATTGGTAAAGCAAATTCGTCCTTTTCGCCGCTCATTTAATAATCGTATCATTTAACCAGCATGGTGGGAGCGAACATTACTATTAAAAAAAATGTATTGGGTGAGCTCTATATGCTATGATCAATATTGAAAATGAGCCAGCTGTCATGTTGAATGTTATTTAATACAATTTATGATATATTCCTATACACAGAATATCTGCCTAATGAGAGCTATCTAGGGGGTAGTCAGAGTCCACCCACTTCTGTTATCTCGTATAGGCTTTGTATCTATTAGATAAATCAAATATTATAATTATGTATAATATTATTTATTCAGCACGCTGAAAGTATAAGAGAGGGAAAAACATAAGAGTTAAGTATAAGACACAAAGGGCGTTCCAGTCCACATGTCGAGCTGTCGACTCTCGTATATCCGAAACGACTCACAATTGTCTGTCTTATGATCCGGAAGACATAATCATATCGCACAAATTTTGCCTACAATCCTAAACGGTCGCATCCTAAAAAAATAATTTCTACTGGATGGTTCCATACTTACAATGGCTACTTTCTCCGCTGGTATTTGTATTGTTTGTATAGGCAATACCGCTACCGTAATACTACTGTCACATTTATCGGATTGTTTATTCTTACCTTAGATTTAATTCAGCCTTAATTTAGTTAAGTACCATTATATTACGAGCCCAAAACCATATCAATAATTTACTCTCTCATATCTCTATATAGTTTTTTTTTTTTTAAATTGGTTAATCACTACGGGTTAAATATCACAACGTACGACAACGTACCATTGCAAAATTATAAAATTTTCAGATTGGTGACCATTTTGTGAATATTTTAAACTTAAAAAAAAGGAGACTATCGCTTTGTACTTTTTGTATGAAGACAATTTATAACTTTTACCTAGTCGATAACAAATAAAATATAAAGTTTTTTTTAGGACAGCATTAATATTTTATATGGGAATATTATATGTGATAGTGTTTGTCGCCGCCTGTCCGCGGAGTTGTCTCCAGCTTGTTTGTGAGAGGGTCCCACTTCTGCAGAACGGACCAAACAAAAACTGTGTCAATGCTTTCTTCTGTTTACTTTGTTGGATCTTAACTCTATCCAGTTAAGGAAGTGACTCACCGTTTAGTGACGCACTTCTCAACGATGTTACTTGAAACCTTTACGCATCGAGCTTTAACTAAGCACACTGTAGTAATCGTTATTTCATTATATTAAAACTTTTTCTCTTGCCTTATTCTCTACAATGATCTAATTCAAAACAAAAATCATTTAATACATCGAGTTTAGTAATGATTAGCTTGGGCGGATACTGTTAGGGCGGGCGGCGAGGTATTGGAATTATTCATAATATAATATTTAGTATATATAAGGTCGCTAGAAGAGAACACCTTATACTGTTAGAGAGATGAGGTAATGTGTCTAATAGCTGTCCAAGTCCGTGTCGGGTCCTCCATGTGGAAGGGACCGAACCTGTGACCGGAAAGTAGGGTACAAGCACCCATTTTATTCAGTGCCCTCTCCACTCAATCAAACGATATAATCCTTTAGTGTATGTTTTATAAAATCAGTATCGACTGATAAAAAAAAATATCCCCAGCTATCTGTCATTCTCGAGTAACCCGCACCACTGATAATCGTGATTAAAATTAATGTGTTTTGCAAGTAGGTAAAACTGCAACGTGCATTAATTTTAATTACTTACAGGTGTATACAGGGTCACATAATGCGGATCCTTTTTGTTTTATTGCCTGTCGTTTATCCTGGAAAGCTGTTCCGTGAAAAATGATCTGCCATTACGGTAAACTGTCGATCAAAAATGTTCCCTATGTATTCGTTAATCACGCAACAGAAGCCAGTTAACCCCTTTGCCCCGGGAGACACCAATATTATTTTGTGCTTAGTTTAATGTATTTTATTTTTTATTAGATATATTTAATTGAACCAGGCGTTACTTTTCGAAAGTCCATTATACAAATGATTGTAAATTATTTTATTATTGTAAAATGTAAAAAAGACATAAATAATATTACTTAAAACATAGAGTTAAAGGCTATAATTAAAATATAACCACCAATACTGGTTTAACCTATAAGTTTATGAACCGACCTCTGTGTTTGTGCCGAAGCTATACTCTTCAACACTCCGATTACCACAACACACTTTCCTGCAACAACTCCACGGGGCTTTCTTATAAATATAATAAATCGACTGAAAAAATATTTATTATGCTTTTTTTATATATTTGAACCCCTAAACCTGAACGAGGATTTTTTTTTCTTTAGTTAACTAGTCACACCCGAAATGTGAAATCAATCTACAATGTGTACATTGTCGTACTTCGTACTTCACAAGCAATTTGTTTAGTACTAGATATGGAGAAAGATATGTCAACAGTTTTATCTTCCTAAGTTCTAGAAGCTGTCGAAATAGAAAAGCTGCTTGTTATTTGCCAGCTTTAAAATCATAATTTCATAATTCGAAAGCGCTTGTAACACAAATATACAGTTGTTAAATATTTCTTGTATGTAATATCTATATCTGGTACTTTGTCGTTATAGCAGGAATTCGACAACACAGGACAAGGTACATAGTTTATTTATATAATTACCAAAGACCGCTATTAAAATGAAAAATATAAATTCCGCTTTAAGCTTTAACCTGTCGATCCGTCGGAGGGCGCTCTCGGTCCGGAATATTGTTCGCGTAATCCCTAATGTGGAATGATTTATGTTTCGGAAGAACAACAAACTTCCGCCATGTTTTTGCCGCGTGTTTTGTTTCTGTGACATCGGTTATCGATAACTTAAACAGTTAATAAAATATTATCTTTTTTGACAAGTTTTTCTTGGAATTGTTTATATTTTTGTTTGGGACGGAGGTTTGGGATTATAATTCTTGTTTGCAAATATTTTAATGCGTAATATTGCGTAAGTAATTTATAGTTTATTAAAAAATACGTTTTAATTGTCTATAAAGATTTTATGATAGATTCCGTACCTAGACGGAAGTCTGCTACCATGATGATGTTTAAAAACTGACCACAATATTTTATCCGTATTCGCTTATTTGGTGAACCTTTTTCTGCCAAGCAATTATTATTACTATGAATACCTACAACGTGTAGGCATGGCTTACCACCTAATATAATGTCTATAGAAATTTAAACGAATGAAATTCAAGTTTTAATCTAATAAATATAGACGAATGTGTACCTCAATGTGCAAACACATTGCTATCGTCTCATTCCAATATAATGTTGAGGTCAACACAAACTCTGTGTCTGATGGACCAGTGGGATGGGATGCTGTTCTTTCTCGCGCTGAGGAACCTCCATTAATCGCGTGATTTCCGCTAATCCCTCAAGATTGATACCAGAATAGGTTGCGTCATTACAAGTTCTATGAGCCAGTATTAAAAAAAAAATTCTTAGTCCAAATGCAGACCTACGATTTTTTAAACGGAATTTCATATAATATTTTAATGTAGTCCTTAACTAATATAGTTTGTAATATTATTTGCCTGCATGTGATCTATTGTTTGTGCAACGTTGTAATAAAACAATACTAACATTACATGTTCTATAGGATATGTACATACATACACATGTATGTACATACACATCATCACGGGTGCCTTTCGGCGCCCGAGACCGCCCAGCGGAAGGCTTTTTAATCCCACCTCGTTGTAGCCGTTGATATGAGTCTACACTAGGTCTATCAATCAGGATTTTAAGTAAAACACGTAAATTAAGGTTTCAAGTATTTTTATATGTATCATCACGGGTGCCTTACGGCGCCCGAAACCGCCTAGACGGCCCCAGGGTACCCAGCGGAGGGGGTTTAATCCCTCCTCGTCGTGCCGATGGTATTAGTCTACACCGAACAAGTGGCTAGCTCGTCGCGATGTTTTGAATAGACTCAATAACCCATCTATAAACAATTTAACAAGTTGGTATAGTGAAACCGGGACCGACAGCTTAACGTGCTCTCCGAGGCACTATAGTAGTGTTGTCAAACAAATGTACATAAACATCTATAAACAGTTATAGATGGGTTATTGAGTTTGACGTAGAGCACGTTAGTGGTGTTGTCAAACAAATGTTGTTTTTTTAAACTCATTGGTACACATCGGGATCGAACCACCACGTATAGATTGTGTAGAAGGATAAAATATCATGTAGTTATTTTCACTAGCAATATTTTAAAGAGTAACTGGCTGAGCCGGTGAACTTTGTATTACCCACAATGAATATGTCCTCCCGACGCGCGAACCCGCGACATATAGCGCGAACCCGCGACATATAGCGCGAACCCGCGACATATAGCGCGAACCCGCGACATATAGCGCGAACCCGCAACATATAGCGCAAACCCGCGACATATAGCGCGAACCCGCAACATATAGCGCGAACCCGCGACATATAGCGCGAACCCGCAACATATAGCGTGAAACCCGCGACAGTTAGCGCGAACCCGCGACATATAGCGCGAAACCCGCGACATATAGCGCGAAACAGGGAAACTCAAAGTTGCCAAATAGTATGCTTTAGCTTTTCTTTGGGATTTTCCCTATTATTTTTTTAAATAACCCCTCTGTATTAAAGCTAATAAAAAAAATATTCAAATTTGCCAAACCGCGATTTTTGGCGTTTTTGAGTTTTAGCGTGACTAACCAACGCGGCAACGGCGATTCATTTGTAGACAATATATTTGTAGACCTACCTAATTAATTCAATGAAAATTAAAAATATTTTGTTTGTATTCATCAAAAGTAAATACTATAATATCCTATGGACATCACTTACAAAAAAGAACAGTATTTCATAGTAGCATAATATAAAAATAAATATATGTATATATATACTATACCAACTCCAATTCAATAACATAATATTATTGGACGATAACAAAATAACGTGATTGTTATTGCTTGAGAGGTTTGGTGAGTTCGCAGCCGGAGCGACTCTCGCCAAATTGATTCCCACTGATAGCCTCCTAGTATTTTATTCCAATAATATAATTTGAAAGTGATTTGTCCAAACTCAACAAATTGCCTCCAACATCTCAATGTAGGCAGAAGACAGATCTCCTTCTACAATGTAAATTTGAGAATTATAACTTTACAATAAGTTTAGTTTTGAGGCGTCTTTTATTCCGTCAATTTTCGAGAGTCTATTTAATAGAATTAGGGTTTTAACAATTATAATTAAGCATCTTCTTGGAACTGGTATCATGTTTACCATCATATTGTTTGGGATACAACGCAGATAAAGCTGGGCGTACACTCATATTAAGACAAAATGTCTATTTCTTTTTTTTGTATTTTTGATTAAAAATATTTTTTGTTACAGAGAGTCAAATGTAGTCGCTGACTCTACTAACTAATGAATTATAAAGTCAGACATCTTGTTTTACGCTATAAATAACTTCGTAGGTAGAGTTCAGGAGTTAAAGCCTGATTAATTTACCTATATCAATAGTTATTAGAATCAGGGGCGGATCCAGGATTCCATTTTGTGGGGGCTTTTCGGCAAAAAGTGCATTAGTTTTGTAAATTGTCCATGCCACAAAAATATAAATTTACGAAAAGTGATGAAGAATTGGTTTAAAAGTTTGGGACGGTGATTGAATTGTGAATGGTGGCCCCCATGTGCATGGTGGCCCTCATGTGCATGGGGACATGTTTTCCGATTACTTGTGTTCAGATTATTATGGCAGATATAATAATATTATTGGACAAATATAGTTCGAGCAGGAATTCAAAATTATTTCAAATATTATGTTATAGAGATGTCAAACGACAATGTAAAATTGTCGTTTGACCGCCACTATGGCACATACACGGGAACCAGTAAGTTTATGACGCAAGGCGAGTATATTTACGAACGGAATAATATTCCGTTTTTAAACTTTTTTATCTTAAAAATAATGCAATGAAAATATCACGGCGGGGACGGCGAGGATCGACCCACGATCATCGCTTTCGGGGCAAGGTTCCAGTCACCCAACCATTGAGCCAACCAGGTCCCAGTCACCCCAATTTTCACGAAATTTGTCATAGCTTGTTATCTACTAATACGGATACTCTCTATGTAATTTCTTCTAATAACTCTAAAATAACTATATTAGAGTGAAGTTAGAAGTCCTAGTTTCTAATACTATAGGTGGCAGAGAAGTATTAATAGGAAATCAATACAAAATACCTACACGTGTCTATAACTTGCCAAACAGATAATATATACTACAATCTATTATTTGAATTGTAATAAAATATTTTCTTCTTCGATTCAAAGAAAAATGGTTTATTCAAATAGGGATCGTCAAACCCGACTTTAAACATCACACGAATGACTTACTACAAATCTAGCATTTGTAGTATTTTGAAAACTTTTACGTTAAAAAGCTTAAAATAGTATAAAAGGTACCTTGTAGGTTCTAGATATAAAATCCAAATTTCTTTGTCGGAAATCTCAGTGTTTCTGAGGCAGTCGATTTTATTTTAAATTGCCGTCATGTGCCGGTTAGCCTGTTTAATATCGGCCTTTTCTGGCATAATACCGAGCGCGGCTCCCTCTCTTCCTCTCTCTATATTGAAATTCCTGGCTCTAGGAGGTAACAATGAAGGCTCAGATAGAAGTAGAAAGAATAACTTTTAGCATGTTCCATAAAGAGGGATTTATGAGCTGATTCTTTGATTCATTGCATGAGTGAGTATTCAGCGAAATGCGCGATAAAGCCCATTCATAATATCATTATTGTAATCTGATTAATCTCCTTCTGTGTAGACTAGTGGTTGCGCTATTGGTGTTGTGTCTAGAGGTCGTGGGTTCGATTCCCACCCATTGCAAAAATATTATAGTCTGGGTGTTTGTAAAAAAAATATAATGTATTATATCGTTGTTTCTGGTACACATACGCGTAGTACAAGCCTAGAGCTTAGTTTCTTACTTAGTTTATATTATTAATAATAATAATAAAAACCCATATTATTAATGAAAAAAGTCATAAAGAAATCCAGAAAAGATTTAGGTATAGAGAGGGCGGAAGGCAGTAATGTATCAGAGAAGATAGATATGGTTTGAGATGAGAATAATTGGCAATGCTGAATAATTCGAGTGGCCAAAGCGATCAATATTGCAATCTTCGACCCCATAAAGGGGAGAAGTGATTTATTCCGCCGCACTTTTGTCCCCGATCTATTGAAAAGCGAGATATTTGTTGAATTTTTATGAGCCTCTTCATAACCGGGACTTTAGTGGAAGCACTGGTCGCACTTCTAGCAAATAATATTTTTCCGATGTTTCGTAACGTTATCCGTCTTTCTGTGGACCATTTATTTGTTGTTGGTTATTTCTGCTTTTGTAATAGACACTTTTGTTACGTTTATTTTTTGTTATTCCTATAATGTTTCCATTATTTAGTTTTATCATTTGAAGGAATGATAGTGAGATGTTAGTTTTATTCAATATACAAAAAAATATTACGGGAAAAATATTCTGGAAATATTTGAAAGTAACTTGGATGGTTTTTACTTAACTAGATATTATTTTTCTTACAATAGAATGTCAAAACAAACGTGACTGTTCTTTTCCCTTGAAGGGTTATGTGGGGTCCTTTACATCGGCCTCAGAAGCGTCGGGAGGTCCCCAGAGCGACTGCACTCGACCCCGTTTGCGCCGAGTGTTATGGCCAAATGCACTCAACACTACAAACACTATGATGCTATTCCAATGGACGTTTTCCATTGAAAAATGTTTACCTATTGGAAAATGTGCACCTATTGGAATATTTGTATACCTAAACACCTTTTAGAATTAGGAATTTAGAGATTTAAAAATTCTTTATAATTTAATTGAGAAATAAAATCTAATTATATTTCTAGATTGGCGCGTGACATTAGCGTTCCGGGTTTTCTTTCGTCTTATTTTGATGCCTCTGATCTAGTTTCATCTATCCTTTCTTTACCTTCGAAAACTTTATTAGAGATTCCTTTGCTTGACGAGGCAAAATCAGCATGGGGACTTTTTTGTCCGAACTTTTCTCCACCTGAGAACCCTGAGATCGTCTTAGCGAGCTTGGGATCAAATTTTATTTAAATCAGTCTTTCACAACCTTATCCATTCATCATCTGGTTCTGACCTTGCAAGATTACGAGAAGTTTCACAGCCTGAGGCAGGTCTTTAGCTTCACGCTCTACCTTCTTCTAGTCTTAGGACTTTTTTCGATAATAATTAATTTTAAATTGCCATAGGTCTAAGATTAGGTGCTGCTCCCATTTGTCACCCTCGTGTTTGTATTTGTGGAAGCTTTGTTCATTCTAACGGCCACCAAGGCCTATGTTGTTCAAGAGCAGCTGGAAGAGTGCCTAGGTATGCTGCCCTAAATTCCTTAATTAAGTCTGCTTTAACATCCGCTGAAATCCCATCGCCTCTTGAACCTTCTGGTCTAAGTCGAGATGATGGCAAAAGAGTTGACGGCGTTTTACTTATTCCATGGCAAGACGGGAAATGTTTAATCTGCGATACGGCATGCGTAGATACTCTCGCTCCCTCGTATTCATCAGGCTCTTCCCGTAATGGTAGGCATACACGTAACGATATACTTGCGCAAGTTTAGACTTGCACAAGTATAGCGTTATCCCCGAGTGACCACAGACGGCTCAAGTATGATTGAACGATATCATTTCTATGAAAGTGAGCAAGGCATACGGAGAATGCATAAATTTGGCTTCTAGATTTAGAATATATAAAACTCAAATTAATATAAAACCAAAAAATATTGATAAGGTGGTAAGGGCAAGCTGTGTTTTGCGCAACTTTTTAATGTCATTATCATCGAATTCATATGCTTCTGCAGAATGTTTCGATCGTGAAAACGCAGAAGTTGGAACTATTACACTAGGTTTAAATTCAAATGACTCCAACATGGAAGCATTACATCGAAGAAACTCTGGAAATAATCTGCCGCTAAAAATATTAGAGATCAGTATGTACACTACTTTAATAATGAGGGAAGTGTACCATGGCAAGATAACTTTATTCATTAAGGTAATGTCGATCAGCATGAGAAAAAATTAGATGGCCTGTAATAATTATTTTTAGATTAATTATTTCCACTATAATAAATCAATGCTATAAATTCCAAAAAAATCTTTAATTTTATGTAGTATATGTACTTAGGACGCTGCTGGACATAGGCCTATGTCTAGCAGTGGACGTCCTATGTGTGAAATAATGATGATGATGATGATGAAACGTACTTACTTGAGAACTTTTTTTAACTTGTACAAGTCTAGAAATTTGCGCAATAATTTTCCAACACACGTTACTGCATACTTGTACAAGTCTAAACTTGCGCAAGTATATCGTTACGTTTATGGCTACCATTATGCCTGTTTTGCAGCAGAATCTTACGATAAATTGAAAATTAGAAAATACAACCATTTATACAGTTCATTTTCATCCCATTTATCATTGAAACTTGGTCTAGGGCAGCTAAAATATTTTATTTTATTTAGGTAAAAGATTAAAGTAAAATCTGGAGACTCTAAGTCCAGTTTCCTCTTGGGGCAAAAGGTTTCCGTGGCTATTTAACGTGGTAACGTTGCAAGCGTCCTGGGTACCATTTGTTCCTAATTTTAGATTTATTTAGATTATATTATATTTTTTGAGTATATTAAAAAATTAAATTAAACAGGAGCTTTCTGGTTTTACATAAGTTTACAAATTATGTAAAAAAATATGGTATTTAATTAGTTTATCATACGAATATATATTAATAAAATCTTATTTATTATTTTGTGAGTTTTAATTTAATTTTTATTTTATTATATTTTCCGCCGCTGTACATACTGGGCATAAAACTTTTTTAAGTTACGGAATTAAAAATACATCGGTCTAATGAATCAATAACTAATTAGTTAGTATTGGTGTCCTTCAGTAAGTTCGTCAGATTAATAATTAACTCTGAAATTCAATTTTCAATAGATATCATTATATTTGAATCCGCAAAGTATACCAGTTAAACATAACTTAAAGCCAATAAAGTTGGAAACCCTTTCTGATTTGTATAGAATTTGCAATTATAATACTACGTCGTGGATTAGGGTCCCATTGTGATTTGATTAAGTTCCCGCCGCCCCCGAGTCCCCAACGTTTTGGCAGTTTTACAAAACTTTCTATTCATTTACAAAACTATTAAGTTACAAAATTTTAATTGAATTATACAGATTGGAAATACCCGAGACTTTACAATCAACTTGAAGGTACATTCAGAATCGCCTTTAGATATATACATAATATATCTTTTATTTAATGTTGTTATGAGTTTAATTATTATCGTATAACAGCCTCAGCATCAATAAGCTGGCTTCAGACACTCCGCCGCAGGAGGTTGGCGGTTGGCGGTAGGCTTCAGACACTCCGCCGCAGGAGGTTGGCGGTTGGCGGTAGGCTTCAGACACTCCGCCACAGGAGGTTGGCGATTGGCGGTAGGCTTTAGACACTCCGCCGCAGGAGATTGGCGGTTGTCGGTAGGCTTCAGACACTCCGCCGCAGGAGGTTGGCGGTTGGCGGTAGGCTGCAGACACTCCGTCGCAGGAGGTTGGCGGTTGGCGGTAGGCTGCAGACATTCTGCCGCAGGAGGTTGGCGGTTGGCGGTAGGCTTCAGACACTCCGCCGCAGGAGGTTGGCGGTTGGCGGTAGGCTGCAGACACTCCGTCGCAGGAGGTTGGCGGTTGGCGGTAGGCTGCAGACACTCCGCCGCAGGAGGTTGGCGGTTGGCGGTAGGCTGCAGACACTCCGTCGCAGGAGGTTGGCGGTTGGCGGTAGGCTGCAGACATTCTGCCGCAGGAGGTTGGCGGTTGTCGGTAGGCTTCAGACACTCCGCCGCAGGAGGTTGGCGGTTGGCGGTAGGCTGCAGACACTCCGTCGCAGGAGGTTGGCGGTTGGCGGTAGGCTGCAGACATTCTGCCGCAGGAGGTTGGCGGTTGGCGGTAGGCTTCAGACACTCCGCCGCAGGAGGTTGGCGGTAGGCCAGGCGGTTGGCGGTAGGCCAGGCGATTGGAGAGCTTCTTATTTATGTATTTAACATTATTACCTTTTGGCACTACAGTTAGTCTTAGTGGAACACGGTTCTATGACCTTGCGTAGTTCCAGAAAAATCATAAGGTTGCTAAATCTTCTAATTACCTTTTCATAAATAGTATGTCTGACGTTGATTGATTTTTGGTCGGACGTGGTATGAGATTCAAAGGTTCTAAAGTGTTGATATTACACGTAAGCGAAATTATCGTCCATGAAATTCCTATTATCTATATCTACGCATGTAATATAAAATTATAAATTTAATCTGATTAAAAACAGCGATGTGGATTCCAAATATAGGCTATAGAACATTAATCTATTATTTTTAGAATTGGTTTCTGTTTGTTTGTCTATCGAGGCATCACTTAAAAACTACTGGACCGATTTTTAGCCGGTCTTTTTTGTCAAATATTAGATCTGTGAGTAAAATATGGTATATTATATTTCGATATATTTGGTGGTTGAGTTAGGGAAAGTTTTGAAATACACCCGATAAAAGATAAAAATAAATGTTCTATGAAGTAAAGTTTAAGACATATCATTGATGAGTCTGCGGATTAATTATTAGTCAAGAGTTCGGTAGTCTTAACTTTAATTTATATAACTTTTATTCTTATTCAAGCGGTTTTGTAAATCTTTTGAGAATTAATAAATAAAATAAAAATAAGTTGGATATATTTTAATGTCTTTTCGATTTAATATTAATATTAACCTTTGGGAGATATTTTTTTTGTATAAAATTTGCATTTTATGTCATATTTTTGGCTACTATAGAATTTCGGAAGTAAGTAAGTACTTAGGTACTAAAACCTAAAATTATATCTATAAATTGGGGTTTTAAATATCTTAATGAAAGGGCATACGCGGACATGGTTAAAGTAGGTATCTATTAAAAAACAATAGTAAATAGTTTTGTTTTAACATAAACACGTTGCGGGCCCCAGCTAGTTCATAGCATAACTGTTGGAACGTCTCTAGAGTTAACGCTCCAGGATTCAAGGTAATCGAATTAAAGCGATCACACAAAGAAAGTGCGCATCTTCTAAATGTAATATATCTGGTACTAGAGGTAATATCCCTTACTATAAAATAAAAGGAATTTTGTTGACGAAGATTTCACCGTATTCTGAGCTCCCCGAATGGTTAATAAATAAACTGCGGACCCTTTTCCCAATTCCACACGTACCAACTGTTAAATATTATAAAAGCTCAGATTAAACGAAGATTAGGTTTCTCGTACGAGTTTAATTTTCAATTTCCATGTTCACGATTGTCGGAGACTGAAAATTCCATTAAACTTCATGCTTTCTAAAATTAAACCTCTTTTTGCTCAAACCGTCGACATAATATTATATTATACCAAGAGAATAGTAAGCGTGAGCACTTATACGTACACAAGCGGCGTGACTTGATGGGACTGTGAGGCACAACAGGACACAATCACTTCTTTCTTGAATTTCACAAAAGCTATAATTTCCCCGAACCATTTCTTACTCTGTCATAACGTTAGATAAAAATGACGCCATTATACGATTTCATTCTATTAACACTTCATCCCGTTACTTTTGGGCTATTTCGACCATTTACGATCTCTTACGAATATTATTATTTGTAATTTCATGATGTTAAAAGTATATAAAAACATTTTGTATGTTTGTGGCAGGACGCTGCTCGCTCCAGCGACTCGCAGTGGTTCGTGAAATACGCCGAAATGCGCGCAATCTGTGCACACAGTGTCGCGACATATCACCGCGTTATTCGTGTGAACTACGACAATAATGACTCCGTATTGTTGATGCGCGGTTGTGTGGACCAAATGGATAATTGTTTACATTCATTTCAAATCTAGTTTTATTTTTTATGTCCATAAACATCGCAAGGAGGACCCGTAATAAATTAGACAGATGGGAAATTTACGCCCAGTTTCTGGAACGATGATCAGTAGTTACAACACACGTCATTGAATGTCACGTCACGTATATTTTTACTAATTAAATGCCTTGTTAATTAATTTTAAGGTGAGGTAAGTTCAGGGATTGCGTCGATAGTTGATTTTTTTAAGAAAATGGCTGTTTTTGGACGATATTAATAGTAATATAACTGTTAAGTAAGAAACGTAAAATAAAATAGTTTGTTCGATAAAAATAAATCATGAAAATAGCTCTGAAATTTTCTTGTTTCGGATTTTATGACATTCCTATAAATGTTTAACATGATTTTTTTTTATATAAGTGTATATCATAAATGAAAAGAAGATTGTTAATTTATATTTGATTTTTTTTATGTATTATTTCTTAAATTAATACTTAAACGCATGGTGACTTACGACATTTTGTTTCCGTGCGACTTTTGGTAGGCCAAAAGCTTTCTCTCATCAGTAACCGTACTTATAATGCTGAGATATAACATAGGGAAGTATAACATAGGGAAGTATAACATAAATAGGAAAGTAATACGTAATTTACTGACGAGCATACCCCGCCCCGCCTTTATAATGAAATGATTTGATCAATTATCAATGGGGTTAATTATTTATTAGTTTTCTTTTCTGCTGAACAAATGTCGTCAACAATTTAATCTAAATATAAGGTCCGTGGTATTGGAGCTGAACTCTAGGTATAGGTGAAGCTGATTCCATAGAAGCTCAGAATGAAGTTGGCATGTGAATGCAAAACTAATGGCTATTGTTGGAGTTGACATTATAACCGTTTGCAACAAGTTCTGGAGTCACGTCCGCAGATTGCAGAGTGAATGCTCTCACGTACACCCTCGCTATAGACGACACTGTTATTAGATATATTGTTGGTAGATACTCTGTTATTAGTGTGATTAGATACACTGCTGGGTATGAGAGGCTCGTAGCTCGTAGCGGACGTAGCGGACGTAGCTGGAGCTTTTTCATTCCGTCGCTCATTATTTTGTCATTCAATGACCTCTGCAGCCGACACTTTTTATTTTATTTGATGTTATTTACAGTTTTATTTATATAATATGAAGGAATTTACACATATTGCTCTGGTCACAAACTATGCTCTAGGATTATACTATGTGTACCAGAAACAACTATATAACACATATTATATTTTATACGTTGGAGACCTAAAGTTTTGATTTACCTTACTTGTTATGACTATTTAGCAGTCCCCCGACTAATTTTTAATTATTACTTTCTTTTAAAGTTTTTGACTCTAAGTCTGTGTTTTTTTTAAATAATAATTTTTTTTTTTTTTTTTTTAACTTAACATAATTATTTATTATATACCTACACAAGAATAAAATCTCACCAAAGATTTATAATATTATGTAGGCTATTCTTTTCGTATTCTGGAACAGCCATCTCCTGCAGTGGAGTACGCAAGGACTACACTATAGCGAACTATTTCAGTACAAACACAGGCAGCTATACATATGCATATTTTCGCACAATCAGTAGTTACTCTAACATCATTTTGAATTTTCACATTGAGTGTGAGAAAATCTTTAAATTGGCAGTTTCCATTTTAACATATCTATAAATAAAAATGGAAACTAAATTGAGATCGGTCTACATGTGTTGGCGCTACGTTACCACAGAAAAAGGTATCAAAAATCACTTATTTTTTCACTGAATGTTAATAATAATGTCATCCATACATTAACCCGTCGTTGACTAATCGTTATTAAAGTCAAGTAAAGAGTGGATACAATTAACGCCTTCACGCGGCGGAGTTCACAACCTCCGTCATTACTGGTAAATAAGCAATGTTCTGTGAGCCTCCACAATATATTGGCATGTCCTGACTCAGTGCAATATAATATTTTATAACATAAGGCTTTTTTTTTAATAGAGCAGGACATGTGACCCTACATCCACCTGATGGTAAGTGGCAATGTAACGTCCAAGAATGTTCTCAACCAATAGTAGTAATGGTGCTTGCTTCAATTAGTTGATTCCATATAAATGTCTGCTTGAGAAACTTATTCACGTCTCGCTTAAAGGACTCTGGATTAAAGGAAGAAGGGAAGTCGCACGCAGCAAGGCATTTCACCTTTTTATGGTGCGACATATATAAGAGTCACCATACCTTTTTGCTATAAAGGTGTTAATTTAAGTCACATATCTATATCTATTATCACCGTTTTTCGAATTCTAATGTAGTCGTCTCGTTTATCATAATATCATAAACTATCCTCACCTCCTTGTACTATTAGAGTTCTGTTGAACTGAAAATCACAAAATCATTAATTATAGTAGGTAACCAATTAAATTTAGACAATTAAAAACCGTGTGAAAGTAAAAAAAAAACCTTTGTTTCTAAAAACAAATTGACTTATACCATCGGCTACGACGAGGTGGGATTAAAACCCCTCCGCTGGGTACCCTGGGGGCGTCTAGGCGGTCTCGGGCGCCGTAAGGCACCCGCGATGATATGTATGTATGTAATTATCAAGAATTTACAGAATGAATAAGTTTAAATAAAAATCAAAAAGTCAAATGAAATTGTAGCTTCTAAAAGTAACAAACCGTTTCTTTATATTCTCGCGAAGAAAATGAGACAGTTAGCTCCATTGTTATCCGCAGAGACATGCAGGTGATAGATATGCCATGCAGTGTGCGACGAATAGATGATAGTTACTCTTACTGCTGTTCGGCAAGTACACGTACAGACTGGTGAACCAGATATATAGCAGTGAGGCGGAGGATAAGATAGAAACAGACTAACGAGATCGGAGCTCAAATTCTGATTTGGATATAGATCTTTTCTCGACCAGCTTTAAGTCTGCGAGGTTGAAGCTACTAAAGAGTTTTTTTTCTTCTGTAGATTCTAATTAACCATTTTACAAAACCTTACATTAATCTATTTTGATGACTTCTATTTATACCTATTACTATATTTTAAATACTTCTACTTGTAACTGTCATATCTCTATGTCAATTATATATTTGTAAAGACCTTCAATGGTCCTTGGTTTTTTGTGCTATTTTCCTAATCTGTTTTCTTGTTACCAATGGTCTTCCTATAAATAAATAAAATAATCTTGGCCGCAGAGACCAGGATACATGTATGATCATTAATTGCATTTAAAATATGCATTTAAGGGCGTTCCTTCCTATTTTACTGCTTTTTGGTGTTTTAAAGGTTTTTAAATACCATTTTTATAACCATGGAAAAAAAAAAAATACATTGATATGAACTAGACTTTCTGTTACAAGTAGGTAGTTAAAAAAAATGCTATTATTTTACTAAAGTTAAAATAAAAATAAAATGCTGCATCTTCTTTTATACTGAACTATTCATCATTACAAAACTTACACCGGTAGAAAAAAAAAATCACTTGTGAGACAATCTATATGTGAGACTACGAGGCAGAAGGAGTAAGTAGAGATAGAGACAAGTGGTAAACATGTTAGATGTAAAATAATTTATCAAAACCAATGGTAAAGTTGTTGGTTGAAACGGTATTGTGTGGATCATAATACCCTTAGAGTAGATGAAAGAGAACACCTATTCTACTGTATCTTATCATATATATTTTTTGGGATATTCGTTTCTTTACAACCATTTATACCAAATACTTATATTTTGTATCATAATATTGAATTTGATAGAGATACTTTTTAAATGTGTTTTTGTTGTAATCATATCTAAAGTGGTAGCTCCGCTGTGTATTGTCTCAGTTAGTTAGCGTCTCGGAGTTGCAGCAGTTTATCTGCGAACTTAATGCTTTAAATGCTATAAGCTTTTAAGAAAATTGCGCAAACTGTACGTGCCAATGTGATACCAGAATTTTAATATCGTCTACGGACAGCGAATTCATAATTTTATTTTTGGTACGTGACATCCTCGTAGTGGAGAACATTTAGTTTATCCAGACTAGTCTTGACTGATATATGCTTTGTATATATGTCTAAAACGTCTAACATATAAACCTATTTCTTTTTGACTTGTATTTGGTGCAGTATCCGTGTCTTCTAATGCAATTGGCCTCCACTCCTCACTCTACATTGGTCAGTACTGCCTTCAATTTAACTAGGTAGAAATAGGATTCGATTCTTGTATGAAATGTAAAGACCGTCAACAAAATCAATAAACTCGTAAACAATAAAAAGTGAAGGTCACATAGAAAAGAATAATTGATTGAGAATGTTTTGGGATCTCCTCCGGGGTCCGCGGGGGTCCGCGGGGGTCCGCGGGGGTCCGCCGAGCAACTGTTCCACTCAATTATGCAAAACAAATTACAGGCGAGGTTAGACGGTCGCTTGGATTCCTTATTTTTTATGAAAATATACGAACGAGCGACAAACGATTTTGTATTCATGGCCGATCTTCAATCTACGCGCAAAGTGACTCAATTTTCAGGAAAAATATATTTATAGATACCATTTTGTACCTCGGCAGGTGTTTTTCTGTAAAATTAAATTTCTTTAATTTAATTATTGAAATTTTGGTCTACTTGCTTACTTACCTATAAATAAATAGCATTTTATTTTATTATATACATAGCTATTACTTTATTGTATGACATTTGTTAAATGCCGGCTTGATAAATGGACCTTAAATATAATAATATATTATATATTCAATTAATGTAAATATATGTAATAAAAACATTACATTAGGCACTTTGTTAATTTAGGAATCTTTCCGAATAGGAGAAACAAAGCGGACCTTTGTGCTTACAACACCCACCTACTCGTTTGTATATTTGTTACTAAATTTTTATGTAATTTCATTTCATTTCATTAAAGGAAGACGATAGATGCACATGTAGTTAGGCTTCCGAGGACGATAGAGATGCAGATGCCTATGTCCAGCCTCGCTGCTGTACCAAATGTTTAACTATTTTATTGGCATATTATGAGACTACCACCACTACCAACATACTGCTACAGCAGTCTCCTAAGGTTCGGTAAACGCTTACACTGATTACCATACTTTCTTTAGATTTTTGAAATTGTATTTTTCATTATTATAATTTATAATTGCCTATAATAATAATAAAATACGTTTATTACAACATACAACACAAATACATACATACATATCATCACGGGTGCCTTACGGCGACCGGGACCGCCTTAGACGGCCCCAGGGTACCTAGCGGAGGGGTTAAAAATCGCACCTCGTCGTAGCCGATTGTATGAGTCTACACCAAACAAGTAGCTAGTTCGTCGCGATGTTTAGATAGACTCAATAACCCTTCTATAAACAGTTTCACAAGTTGGTATAGTGAAATCGGGACCGACAGCTTAACGTGCACTCCGACGCACTATAGTGGTGTTGTCAAATAAATGTACATACATTTTTTAATTAATAACTATTGGTAAACCTGGATTCGAACCAGGGACCTTAGCGTTTTTATGTTCAAGGTCTAAAGATACAGTTACAAGATAATAAAAAAAAATGTTTTCCTTATAATGAAGAAAGTCCCGGTCGAGTCTATTGCTTGTGGGATGTTCTCCCGAGGTGCGTGTGACCTACATCCCTAGAGCAACTTGTATCTACATTATATTAAAAAGTTACGAACTAAGTTAATTCTCCAAGTTTCTCAAGTGGGTAATAGATTATATTTTGTGTTACTTTTGTACCTAACTGTTTCTTGGTTGGGAACTTTTTTTGTTTTATTTTGTCGAAACTATGTATATACGAAACTACGATCTATGTCCGGATCATGTTCTTATATACTAATGTCTATAAGTTTTGTTACACTTAATCTGTTGCCACCGACCAATCTGTTGCCACCGACCAATCTGTTGCTACCGACCAATCTGTTGCCACCGACCAATCTGTTGCCACCAACAAATCGGCACTTCGGTGTTTGAGTAAGTACATTTTCTTGTTTCACTAAATGATCACAATTCATAAGTAGAGATAAGAAAATAAAACATCTTTGGGATAGTTATAAGATGAGAATGGCACGTATATCGCAAGGGTAATGTTTGTCCACATTCCAGTGGCTGCGTGCCCTGGGGGTGGGCTGGCAAAATATCTGGATGTGTGGCATCGCCGCACCACTCGCCTGCCAAATGAAATTCCTGGCCCCTTCGCACGTGCGGACCTCGCAGGACATCGAGTACCAATTAATGTCTGGAGATATTATTCCATTTACTCGTATTACATTCGTTATACGAATTAGGGTATAAGGGTATAAAATATAATAATAATAATATGTAGGCACAATTACACATGTTGCTCTGGTCACAAACTAAACTCTAGGCTTGTACTATGTGTACCAGAAATAATCATATAATACTTATTGGATTTTATAAACACCTAGCCAGACCATGACAAACTAAAGAAAATACGTACTACTTAATATTTTTTTGCCATGGGATGGGAATCGAAACCACGATCTCCGGATGCAACGCCAAATGCACAACCATTAGTCTACGGAGGCGACCAAATATTTTAAATAAAAAGTATTACAACTTTATACAAAAATGCTATAGTGTTACACCGGTATTTAATTAAAAAACTTATTTAGCTCTTAAAGAACACTTTAGTTATATGTAGAAGGTTTTGTCTCTTTTTATTAGCAACAAAAATAAATATGCGTAAAAGAGACAAAATCGTCTACAAGTAAAGTGTTCTTGAAGGGCTCAATAAGTTTTTATGAATAAGGCCAATAATCTCCGATTGTATTAGTTGGTGTTATTTATTATAACCAGAAAACCGCGCCTCAACCGTCACCGGGCAGGCGGTGCCCGACGTGGCTGGTGGCGCTATCACGTTTCTAGAGTCAAAAAAGGATTATTAACCAATGAAAGACTAACTACTTTTGTAAAGAAAACTTTAACCTTACAACATTCCAGAAGAACTAGCAGCAAAAATACATTACAACATTCCAGAAGAACTAGCAGCTTCAGCCTATACACCAGACATAGTGTACCGAGAGTTCACTTGAAGAACAAACGTTCCTAAGCACCACATCATAAAGTAAAAAAAACACCAAATTAAAAAGTCTAAAATCAACTTTGACCTCACAAATAAAATTACTAGAAACGACTTTTAAACTCAACTTTATGCAGTGGAAGTTGGTGCAAGATGAATCCCAGCAAAGGACATCGTCTATTGAAGAATTAGAGGCTGCCAAGACCGCATTTCGGAACTTTTATAACGCTAACAGGATCATATAGTATTTGGTTGAGTAGTGACAGTAGTGAACACGGTGCAGGTGAGAGTTAAAAGGCCTTTAACCCTATATCGAGGTATCAAGTCCGGAAACTCTGCAGTTCATTTCTCTACCTTCCAACTACGCGATAGACCTGGCGAATCACGGCGAATCCATGGATAGCTAAGAACATTGTCTTTGTCATATTTTATATTAATAAAAAACGAAACGGAATACTCTTGTATTTATTATACCCTATATTGTCCCCATACAATATATGCATTTTAAGCCTGCTTATCAACAGGTAGACAAAGAAACTGCTGACTCGCGAAAGATTCCTAAAACATCTTGTTATCCAGGTTTCAGTGTGTGACTTAACATTGACGAATATACTAACATATTAAATTGAGTCAGGTTATTTTGCGGAAGTCCATTTTATAATGCTAAAAAAAATCCAATTGTAACCGTTATACCAAGTAACAGTTTAGTAACAGCATCTAGAGGCAATCACTAGCCTTTCGTCCTCATGAACTTTGTAATTGTACTTTAAAAGGAAAATAAGAAAACAATTTCCTACTAAAGTATAGTCGCAGGGGAAGGGGCAACGCGTACAACATAATTGTATTATGCCGAAGCGTTAACGGAATCTCGGGGGTAGTTTTATTATCCTCGCTGTGCGATAGGGGGCGCTCGCACCGCGGTCTCTTGTCTTGTTTATGTTATGGTAAACTAACTGCAGGAAACTTATACTTTGGATTTAAATCAAATTTTGTTTCCAAAGAGTATAATTCTGTCTCCAAATGTTGTAGTTATAAGTTCGGAGCTTTCGGCAAAGACTACTGATGAGCGCAAACTCACACCTAACTAGTGTCGCGCTCGGCGCCGTTCTGCAACACTATCCAATTAGCATCTGATTATACATTCCGTCGGCACCCTTTTCCTTCTTCTATGCATCACTGTAACTAAATAAAATACGATAGGTTAGTTGGTATCTAATATATTCTTAGTATCTAATAATTTAAAACTAACACATATACATTAACCTATAGTCACAAGTCACAAACACAGTCATACACACATGCATATACACACTCGTGTACCTTGCCTTAAAATAATAAATAAAAGACTCTCAGGGGGTCCCGTCTATAATGCAAGAACAATCATAATATATGACCGAATACCGCCTGAGTAGGTCCCAGGCGGTATTCGTTCGTGTCATGTTAATCAAATTTATTAAACTATTTTTTCTTACTATACCTATATACATAAAATATGTAGAAATAAGGTAGATCAAGTTTTTATTGGTTATATTAAAGTTACGTGAGTATAAAACAAAAGTAGCGTTAGATCCCGGTAGGGGGCGTGGAGTATAAATCAAAGCGAACTAAAAATATCCGTCCTCAGAGGTCCCCTCGCGGATGCTAAACAAAACACCACCGATTACTTTATAGCTCACTTGTTATTCTTTTGGGGGTCGTTTGATTCGCCCGCGCGGGGGTGCGAGTGTCTTCAAGTATAAGGATCTAAGCTTCACGACACTATAATAATATATCGCTTGGGCTGGCTGAAACGATATGTATCACACAAAAATAGTAAACAATAGAATATTTAAAAAAATCGTTTAGATTTTAATACATACGAGTACGTATCTAAATCTAAACGATTTCGTAACTAGTTTCTAGTTTATTGGTCAATTTAGACAGTTCACGCGTATTTTACTTAGTGTTATCGGTACACTCTTTAGGCAGTATTTTACTTAGTGTTATCGCTACACTCTTTAGGCAGTATTTTACTTAGTGTTATCGGTACACTCTATAGGCAGTATTTTACTTAGTGTTATCGGTACACTCTTTAGGCAGTATTTTACTTAGTGTTATCGGTACACTCTTTAGGCAGTATTTTACTTAGTGTTATCGGTACACTCTTTAGGCAGTATTTTACTTAGTGTTATCGGTACACTCTTTAGGCAGTATTTTACTTAGTGTTATCGCTACACTCTTTAGGCAGTATTTTACTTAGTGTTATCGGTACACTCTTTAGGCAGTATTTTACTTAGTGTTATCGCTACACTCTTTAGGCAGTATTTTACTTAGTGTTATCGGTACACTCTATAGGCAGTATTTTACTTAGTGTTATCGGTACACTCTTTAGGCAGTATTTTACTTAGTGTTATCGGTACACTCTTTAGGCAGTATTTTACTTAGTGTTATCGCTACACTCTTTAGGCAGTATTTTACTTAGTGTTATCGCTACACTCTTTAGGCAGTATTTTACTTAGTGTTATCGGTACACTCTTTAGGCAGTATTTTACTTAGTGTTATCGGTACACTCTTTAGGCAGTATTTTACTTAGTGTTATCGCTACACTCTTTAGGCAGTATTTTACTTAGTGTTATCGGTACACTCTTTAGGCAGTATTTTACTTAGTGTTATCGGTACACTCTTTAGGCAGTATTTTACTTAGTGTTATCGGTACACTCTTTAGGCAGTATTTTACTTAGTGTTATCGGTACATTCTTTAGGCAGTATTTTACTTAGTGTTATCGGTACACTCTTTAGGCAGTATTTTACTTAGTGTTATCGGTACACTCTTTAGGCAGTATTTTACTTAGTGTTATCGGTACACTCTTTAGGCAGTATTTTACTTAGTGTTATCGCTACACTCTTTAGGCAGTATTTTACTTAGTGTTATCGCTACACTCTTTAGGCAGTATTTTACTTAGTGTTATCGGTACACTCTTTAGGCAGTATTTTACTTAGTGTTATCGGTACACTCTTTAGGCAGTATTTTACTTAGTGTTATCGGTACACTCTTTAGGCATTATTTTACTTAGTGTTATCGGTACACTCTTTAGGCAGTATTTTACTTAGTGTTATCGCTACACTCTTTAGGCAGTATTTTACTTTGTGTTATCGGTACACTCTTTAGGCAGTATTTTACTTAGTGTTATCGGTACACTCTTTAGGCAGTATTTTACTTAGTGTTATCGCTACACTCTTTAGGCAGTATTTTACTTAGTGTTATCGGTACACTCTTTAGGCAGTATTTTACTTAGTGTTATCGGTACACTCTTTAGGCAGTATTTTACTTAGTGTTATCGCTACACTCTTTAGGCAGTATTTTACTTAGTGTTATCGGTACACTCTTTAGGCAGTATTTTACTTAGTGTTATCGGTACACTCTTTAGGCAGTATTTTACTTAGTGTTATCGCTACACTCTTTAGGCAGTATTTTACTTAGTGTTATCGGTACACTCTTTAGGCAGTATTTTACTTAGTGTTATCGGTACACTCTTTAGGCAGTATTTTACTTAGTGTTATCGCTACACTCTTTAGGCAGTATTTTACTTAGTGTTATCGGTACACTCTTTAGGCAGTATTCTACTTAGTGTTATCGGTACACTCTTTAGGCAGTATTTTACTTAGTGTTATCGGTACACTCTTTAGGCATTATTTTACTTAGTGTTATCGGTACACTCTTTAGGCATTATTTTACTTAGTGTTATCGCTACACTCTTTAGGCAGTATTTTACTTAGTGTTATCGGTACACTCTTTAGGCAGTATTTTACTTAGTGTTATCGGTACACTCTTTAGGCAGTATTTTACTTAGTGTTATCGGTACACTCTTTAGGCAGTATTTTACTTAGTGTTATCGCTACACTCTTTAGGCAGTATTTTACTTAGTGTTATCGGTACACTCTTTAGGCAGTATTTTACTTAGTGTTATCGGTACACTCTTTAGGCAGTATTTTACTTAGTGTTATCGCTACACTCTTTAGGCAGTATTTTACTTAGTGTTATCGGTACACTCTTTAGGCAGTATTTTACTTAGTGTTATCGGTACACTCTTTAGGCAGTATTTTACTTAGTGTTATCGGTACACTCTTTAGGCAGTATTTTACTTAGTGTTATCGGTACACTCTTTAGGTAGTATTTTACTTAGTGTTATCGCTACACTCTTTAGGCAGTATTTTACTTAGTGTTATCGCTACACTCTTTAGGCAGTATTTTACTTAGTGTTATCGGTACACTCTTTAGGCAGTATTCTACTTAGTGTTATCGGTACACTCTTTAGGCAGTATTTTACTTAGTGTTATCGGTACACTCTTTAGGCAGTATTTTACTTAGTGTTATCGGTACACTCTTTAGGCATTATTTTACTTAGTGTTATCGGTACACTCTTTAGGCATTATTTTACTTAGTGTTATCGCTACACTCTTTAGGCAGTATTTTGAATGTATTTGGAATGGATTCACAACGATGTTCTTATGTATTTTATTTTGTTAAACGTACATATACAAAAATACATAATAATTAACGACAAATAAAGTGATATTTGGTTTTTGTGTCAAGTTAAGGTTCTTATATATTTTCTTTAGAGACTTTGTATTTACTTGTTGGTAAGCAGCCCACAAAATCCATGAATGGGATCGATCAATAAATTATTTTTTAACAATATTGATCGCTCCCACTATAGCGGTTACGAACTGGGCGGCGACAAAGAATAATTTGCATATGTTAATATGCTCGCTGCTTTATCGTCAAATCAATTGCCCGTTTCGTAACCACACCATGAAAGGAGACTACCACCTCAACAACAAAATCGAAGCAGTAGTCTCCAGAAAACCGGTGAACCCACAGACTAAAACGGAAACATGACTAGGTCCTTGACTTGTCACAATTTATTAGCGATTTGTAAAGGTTGAGCCCCTCCGTTTGGAGAAGACGAATGATATTTGTTACCAGCGCGACAACACCACTCCCGGCTCCCGGATCATAAACTAATAGATACGACGCGGTGACATTTGTTACGCTACACCATAAAATCCTGAGTTGCGATATATTATTTATTTATTGGACAATTATTCTTTGAAGGCTACATTTAATCATTTGGTTTTACATTACAATAGCTCCAAGTATTCTAAGCACGCGGGCCTCATTATACAGGTTGACTTTAAAAGGATGTACTTCGGGCTAATATGAGGTTCTGCTCATCAAATCGAACAACTTTTCCCATGGAACAATGTGTTTTTCAAAGTCACCTGTATATCGACAGATTTTAATAAACTTGCTGGGCACCAAATATCATTCTTAGTGCCGCAAGTAGCCTGGATATAGTTTTCGAATATTCCCAGGTCAAGGTCCGGGAGCCCCTAGGTCCGGGAGCTCCCGGGGGATCTTTTATAGTATTTTTGGGCATACCTATAGACCTAGATCTCATTCGCGAGTCAATCTTGGCAGAAGGTATGTTCAGGATAATATTTACCGAAAAATCTAACCGGCAGAGGGTTTCCGGATCAGTCTCAAACTGATTTATTTGTTTAATAAATATATTATTACAAAATAAAAATAAAGTGTATTTACCGCAAAAAGAATAACATAGTTATTTGGTTTGGCATGTCGGGAATACAATAACATGAATGACACAAAACCATCCACAGATATTATTATATATATGCTCTTAAATACTAGGACTAACTTTTGAGGGAAAGTAGATATCCATTGAAACAATTCACACGAGATTGATGATTGCAAACAACTATCAGCAATCCATGAGGTTCTTGACATGAGTTACACCAGACTGAAAAGTTGCATTTATCAAACGAATAAATCCTTCCAATCTCACAAAGTGCATTTAAAATATGGTGAATTCTACTCGCTGTTGTCAGGTATTTAGTTTGTGACTAACATTTATTATTTCATCAGTGTTTCCGTTAACGACATGTTTGTGATAGTGGTCTACGTTTAAAACTACCTACTTTATTCATATTACTGCTCTGTACACAAACCCGAAGCGCAGTTACAATTTAAACAAAATTGTACAAAGTCATTTACAATAAAACGGCTATAACATTGCATTTGGTTTTTACTATCCGTTTTAAATTACTCGCGGAATCCGCTCCACTAAGGGATCCTGTCGTAAAACTAAATAGATAGTTATTTGGCATGGAAGGTCGTCGCGCGCCGCCGCGCCGGTGTCCGGCGTTGGACTGCTCCTGGCTGATAACAAAAAACTTATTTATATTCGAAGAATAAGTGACGAAGAAGAATGTCTAAAAATTGGAGTGAAATAAATGTTTTAAAAGTTTGTAGAGTGCAATGTTAAGTCTCCTAAAATGGCGAGTTTGTACCTGAATATTTATGTCTGTGGACGCGGCATACATCGGTCACGACACCACAAGTTTTTGATAACTGGTTTTACTATAGTCGCTAGTAACTATAGATAGGGATCAACTAATAGGATCGCTTTATCTTACAAATATCCCTGTTTTATTGGTTGCTCCTTCAATAATTAGTAACGACTACAGTAAATATAGTTAGTAAACACTCATGGTAAGTCACGCCAAGTCTACCATGACTCTATAATTGTATACAAAACACCTGTTGACTGGAAAAATAATTGCGTTAGATGGTCCGTTTATTGAATAATCGACAGCCTCCGTAGACTAGTGGTTGCGCCTTTGGCGTTGTATCCGGGGGTCGTGGGTTCGATTCCCACCCATAGCAAATAAATATTAGTACGTTTTTCTGTACAGTTTGTCATGGTCTGGGTGTTTATAAAATATAATATGTATTATATTGTTGCTTCTGGTACACATAGTACTAGCCTAGAGCTTAGTTTGTGACCAGAGCAATATGTGTAATTTGTCCATATAAAAAAAAATAATAATAATAATAATAAGGTAGGTAAGGTCAGGCACCATAGCGGCAGAGCACGATACCAAATTGAACGCCAACTATATCATATATTGTCAGATTACTCAAAGGCTTTTGAGATGGAAACTGGTGGTCCTTGAACCGCTGATGCTTTGGAATTTACCTAATTACTTGACAAATTATGAAATCAGGTGACTGACGTGATCGATTATACTTTTTTTCTTTTTTTCTTTTTTTCTTCAGTTCTCGACACCTGAAAGATCTCGATAATAATAAATCAAGTAGTTTTTATTAGCTTTTTTAGCTTTATGGGTCGTATTCAAAATTTTTGTACATTTTTACATCTCAAAACGTCCTTGTGAATAGTGTTGAAATGGTTAATATTTTTTAAATAAGATCTATATATTTTAAATATAGGTTTTCCAAATTAATACCTCTAGTATTCATAAACAAAGAAATTATACCGGTAAGTATAAAAAAATCTGTTTTGCTATATACACATCGTACTTGGTTCATACAAATAATTATGTCTCCAGACACACGTGTGTTACAAAAAAGTTATTAAAAAAAAAAATCCAATTAATTTTAGATAATTCTAAATTTATCTAACTGCATTATGATCATTACCACGTAATTCTTATAAAATCAATAAATATAACACAGAGATACATTAATTATTTACAATTTAACACGTGTCCACATTATTTTTCATTTTGGTTATTCCCTTTTGTAACATTAATTTTAGCAGATTTCCTAATTTTTGGGTTTGCAACATTTTGATATAAGGACGACCAATAGCATCCGTCTTGCGGCCGCAGTCAGCCATTTTGATGGCGTGAAATGGTTGTGCGACACGTGTGTTTTTTTACGTATTCATTTATTTAAACAAATATATATTCCTTTTTCTTGTTTAGCCTGTATATTTTACGATAAGTAAATGATAAACTATTACTATACTGTGTAAAATGCTGTTTATAATACATTTGAAACTGATTATTATTTTAATCTTAGAAGTTTATTTGTATCTTTATGGCTAAGGGTTATATTTTAAACATGTGATTTGTTTTCCTTTTTGTAGCAAATCGTTACGTTTTTTTGTTACGTTACAAAAATGATGTAACAAAAATGAAATAAAGGCTATTTCACATTAAGTTAATGAACCTTTAGTTTTATTTTTAATTTTTACAAGATTATGTAATAAAAGTAAAGATACATTAAACTGTAATGATATATGGTAACTTTGCATTGTTCTTTTGAATTTTTTCGCTCTTTTAGAAAAGATTGTTAGTTTTGCTATTTGTATACTTTCTGAGTAATAAATATTAAATAATTTTAAATGTTTTTTTATTTAATTACCATAGTGTGAAGAAGCCCTTACAATTCCTTTTTGTTACTTTTTTGTAACATTATTCATATTTGTAACGCTATTCATTTTTGTTTCTTTTTTGTTAATGTACAATAATTTTGATTTTGACCCTTATATATTATGCTAGCTGGCCGCGCGTCTTGGGCTGCGTAACCGTTTACGTAGTGCAGTCAACGGAAGCTTTCAAAAGGAATATGTTTTCACCGTTTTTGCAACATTTTTCTTTGATGCTCCGCTCTTATTGGTCGTAGCGTGATGTTATATAACCCATAGCCTTTCTCTATTCATAGATTATCCAACACAAAAACTTTTTTTTAATTCGAACCAGTATATCTTGAAATTAGCGTTCAATCAAACATAAACTCTTCAACTTACATTATTAGTAGAGATAGTACATTTAGCATATTTGTGTGTAACACACAAAGAAATGAAAAGTATAAAGGTAGTGATGATGAGTCGATAAGCGTGTATGCATAAAGGTATAAGTCGGTGTATCATCCGCGGAGACAGACTGCCGGAAGTCTGCCGCCGCCGTGACGACCGCCGGAGTGGAACAGAACCTATAAACATGTATCTTCCACAATATACTATTCCGCTATGTACTTTCAATTCTTCATGGCGGTGTCGGTATTTTTTTAGACAAAATTCAATATTTTGTTTATTGGGATTTTTATTCTTCACGAAAGTTTAAATTTTCGATAAAGGTTTTATATAGTATGAGATGTAGTAGATATAGTGTTTATTGACATTTTAAACCATTTAAACCATTATTTAATCTCCGAACAACAAAACGACTGTTGACGGTCTTTGATTTTTTTTTTTTCTAGGAAGCATTTTAGTACGTTGTGACTTTAATTACTTAAACACGGTTGTATTGGTAATCATTAGTTAGTTGTAAAACTCATTAAATGCTGCATAGAGAGACCTACAGACACTACTGCTACATGCATCAGAGTCTAAACATCTGCAAGTTACATTAATATTTCAGTCACTAATTCATTAAATTATTAATTTCATGATTTTATTTATTTCTTATTTCTATAGTTACTATCGAACCAAACATTAATAGAATAATGTTAATAAAATTGTAAGGTATGTTTAATTTACTTATAAATAAATTTTATAATGGGAAAATAAAGAAATAATTATTATATATTTTAAACATAATGTTATAGAGAATATATTTATATCAGACAAAAGAACATGAACTGACTTTGACCGTCAGTAAACGCATTTAAAGTTGATATGCGAGCGAGCCTTATTCAACTAGGAATCACGTTATTATCCCGTGATAGACGTTAAAAAACAATGTTTATTGACTCATGCACGACACCGCCTAGACGGGCTCAGTGGGGTTTTATTTCCACCTGTGGGAATAGTATTCAAATTGGAAAAAAGATTTTAAAATAAACAAAAATATTTAATAGTACACTAGCCTGCTTAATTTTTAACATATATTGACGGATATTCACAAACAGGCCCCAGGAGTTTTGTGCTACAATAGCAATACATTATATTTCCACTCGTCTTTTTCATAATTAGGTTTTAAAAAGTTTGCTTAAAACAATATTACATTTTCATGTTTAAAATTATATCTGGAGCCCCGGGCGACTACACAGGGATATTAACATATTTTAGAGCTAAAATTTCTTAGCGAAATATAATATAAAAAGAAGTCCGTCGAGGTCCCAGCGGGAGATGAGCATCTAGTTTCATATAGTCTTCACTATTAGCTCTCACTCACAACTGGTTGAACAATTACATCACTAAACTACAAAGTAGTTGTGACAATAATCATATTTTAACTAAAACTTGCTCACAGCGCATTATCTAATACACGCAAGATACATAACATACATACTAGGTAATGTGTGTATTATATACCGTATTAAGTAGTTTAAGTATTGTTATGCATCATTAATGACATTATATATATTTTCAAAGCATTTCTGGACCCTAAGCATATTTCACTCCCTCAAAGGTTAGCTGGTAGAAAATGTCTAAGGCATTAAGGTCGCCTAAGTACAATTTTGTGCAATAAAGAATTTTAAATAAATAAAATGCAGACGAAAAATGTTATACGATGACTGAGCACTAACAATTGACTCGGTCACGGCCGAGCGAATCATTTGGAGCCACCGGCAGAGATAAGTGTGGGCCTGATATTCTTTCGTATTTCACTATCATATAATATTGTTTATATCATCTGAAGCATTTATCGCCAAATATTTTGCTCCACAGAGAGGCGAAATATTTAGGAATACATTATACGTTTCATTACATATATTTTTACCTAATATGTTTTTTTTTTTTGTAAAATTGTTGAGTCGAAAGGGTTTTGATAAAAGTTAAATTAGTTGGTAACCTAGATGAATAATTAATCCCGTGGTCCCGACATGTGCGTAGTTTTTCCTGTCTCTACAATAGCCAAAAGTGTTTATGGAGCAGACGTGACGTTGCGTTATTCCATGAATGAGCGTCGCTATGAAAGCGAGGGGTTTAGGGGTTTATGCGAACTGCTTTGGCCAAAAGAAAACGCTTATTGCCACAACCTTTGGCTCCGCAATGGATATAAACTTACACCCGTATTCTAAGACGATACCTCATGCTCACCTCAGCTTATACTTCATGAAGGCCCTCGAAGGAGCGATTACAAGAAACCTCGAAATCGGTATTCTTAGTTGTAAAACTCAGCCGAATGTGAGGCGTGAGGAAAAACCTTCAAAAAGGAAGGTCACAGAGATGGGGAGCACCAAATGTTGCCAATGTCATTAATCCTTACTAAAATGGTATTTATTGTTTACAAAAAAAAAAAAAATTACAAAATAATTTGGAGACCCAAATAAAATAATATTATTTCCTTGAACATATTTTAATAATAAATAAAAACTTCTTAAAAAAAATAATGGTCCTAAAATATTTTGGTAGTTATTTTTTTCTAGATTTAATGATTTGGAGACCCAAATAAAATAATATTATTACCTTGAACATATTTTAATAACAATAAAAACTTCTTAAAAAACAAATATCTTAAAATATTTTGGAAAATTGTTTCCAAACCATAATAAATAAAATCTTCCGTTTGGTTACTATATATTTTGTGCATTCCGTATATACCGGCGTGGTACATAATTACTATATGGATTATCACTAATATAATCCAAAAACTCTTCGAAATCCATTTCATATACACAATAATAACGTATTTTACTTAATTAATACTATGAATTACACTTTAAAAAATAAATAAATAAGTACTATTAATAAATAATATTTGTGATTATTGATTTAATTAAAAAAAACAAGTTAAATAAGCTTAAAAAAGTAGACCTAACCACCGTAAGGTGCCTGTAAGGTAGATGCCAATGTACCTTAGCTTTGACAGTTCGTCGAGGACCTTGAATAAGGAAAGCAAAGGAAATTCCTTAGGTAAGGAAGATTTTGACAACTAAAAATACAAATGTCGTTCCTTAAGGGCATTTTGAGTTAAGTAATAGTTGAGGTAACGTCTTAGAATACCGGTGTTAGTATTGTTGCTAAGAATAATCTTTCCAATATAGAAAAATAATATTAACTCGCATATTTTCGATCCGTTTGTTTGAAATTTTGAAGTTTTGTACTGATTAGGGTGACTAAGTTACTTGTTTTTTAATTCAATTTATTGCAATAAAAGAGATTGATATATTTTATTAGTACGTAGGTACTTATGATAATATTTTAAATAACTTAATAAGAATCTTAACACTTTTATCATAACCGCAACAAGTTCGCCACTTGTTAGGTGTTGCCTCCGAATATCATCGGTGAAAAGAGAACGGGGTTAGAATGTAATTTAATATTATCGGGGCTACTCCAGCTCAGTAGAATAAGATGTTCAACATCAATTGACTTCCAAAAGAGCCTAATAGTAGGCATACACGATGTTCAAAAGGTTAAACTCCTTGCTTTCTATACCAGGTACTTATATATATCGCAATAGACGCCTAAATCATAAAGTCGTGAGTGGCGCACGTAAGATACTTGCTCCCCCAAGGTATCGCCGTGCCCTCGCGAATCTGTTGACGTGCCCCTTCCGGCTCCCGTGATCGATGCGAGATATCCTTCTGACAGGAAGATTGTCATCTGGAATATGCTTTATATTCTGGGAGAATCTGTGCTATAAGTTGATTATCCCGTGGTTCAGTTTATGTTTACGGAAACTGATTTTTTACAATTCTGCAAAATATCTTAATTATAATATCACAATATTGGCTGGAGAATGTAAAACGATCAGTGCGAGTGCTATTTATATACCTTGGGTCCTTAAAACAGAAGAATAACTCTTTTTTATAATAAACAAAATTAGTTTATTAAAAATGTTCAATTAAATAGGGAATAGAATGTAATTTATTTTTCACATTTTTATATTGTGTTGTACGTGTAGGATGAAAATAATGAAATATGTATATTTTCCTTTTAGTGAAAATAATAAGATAAAATTACTTCATTTCAAAAAAGGTCTACAAAAGGCCAAAACCAATGAGTTTTTAATTAAAAAAATATGTACATTTGTTTGACAACACCACTATGCTTCGCAAGCTGTCGGTCCCGGTTTCACTACTCCAACTTGTGAAACTGTTAATAGATGGGTTATTGAGTCTATTCAAAACATCTCGACGAGCTAGTCACTTATTCGATGTAGACTCATACCATCGGCTACGACGAGGTGGGATTAAAAACCCCTCCGCTGGGTACCCTGAGGCCGCCTAGGCGGTCACGGGAGCCGCGAGGCAACCGTGATGATATGTATATATGTATATATGTAATATATAATGTATGTAATTGTAACCATAATTCATTATAACAATTTATAAATTATTTATTTTACCGGAATTTTTTTAAGAAAACATGTCTACTCTTTTTTATTTTAAAATGAAAATTCTACTTACTACATTTCCTTTCCATTGTAAAATAAACACCCATTATTTATCTTTGAAATAACTGCTAAAACTAATAACTTTAAAATTCAAATAAATATTTCAAATGAACATTAATAACTTTCTTAATCTATTTGGTTGCAGAAATAATTTCTTTCAATAACGTACGGGATAATTCTCGTCAGTAGTTACGGCCCATATAGCTGCAAGGACCCTATTTACTCATTATAATGTTCCCTCCATACGTCCGATCCCAAATCCCGATGTATGGATAATGGAAACGTAATCAATGCTCTGCGGGAAACCCAACCACTGACATTGTTTCTTATGGAAGTGGACTTTGGTTTATTGGTACGTTAATAATTTGCACGCATTTATTTATTATTTCACATTTGAAATGTTTATTAAGAAAATGTGGCGAAAGAACTAAGTTTTAGCTGTTTGTTGACATTACAGCAATACACCGTAGGTACCCCTGGAAAATTTATAAATGCGTTCCAAAGAAGGAAAACAGTCAACCATTACGGATTGCTTGCTGGTTGCACTCATGATGCGTGCATTATGGTTGCAGCTTAAAACGGTTCTTCAGAGCTATTAAAGTTTAATTTAAAGGGTTCTAGGTTTTAGGACTAAAAGTACGAAAACATGACGATAAAAGTAAAGCACTTTACATTTATACAGAAGACGTTTGCAATATCATTAATGTGTCGAGGCAATCTCCCAGCGCTACCACTGCAACTCAAACGTGGTTTGAGTTTTTCGAAGAGATAAAGTTGCACTTAAGCCGGGTAAAATAGTAGTATGCTGGTCATCAGACATCTGAAACTGGGCGGATTCTGATGCCACCTTATCTAATAGCGAGTGACGCCTGAATCCATTGAGGTTCTGTTAAACTTATATTTAAAACTAATTCAACACAAGATTTTAATATTTCCAATATTCATATATTTCCAAATAGTCGTTGGCCTTATTTTGTACGTACACTTGGATATGGAAAAACAAATCTTTATGTTTTCATTATTTGTATAATCGCTACAATAATACATTTCAGATTTCCCAGAAGTCCCAAAGCGCAAAAGTAAAACGCGATATCTTTCAAGTCTAAATTGATAGTATTTACATCGCCGCCAAGTTCAATAAAATATGCACAATAAAACAACAGGATGAGCGAGCACGAGCGCGGGTTTTGGCACTTCTATATTATAACTTCTGGTGTCTGATTGAGCGATACCCGTCGGATTTACTCATTTATTTCATTTCAATACATATTCTAGTGAAAGAGAATTACGCTTTGTTGTGCTCTCCAGAGAACTCTTTTTGCTTTTATTATTATTATAGGTACTCGTATTGTTAAAAAACGCGGCTTTACATGATACGTTCTCAATTATTTACTGATGACTGAGAGTGTGAAATCAATACATTAAACTACGTCACTTGTAACTGAATCGTTTCTGCATTATAGTGGCTTAATAATAATGAAGGAAATTATAACAATAATAATATGAAAATCATTTTGCAAATTTCGCTCTGGCTACAACATAATCTCTAGATTTATACTAAGTGTACGAGAAGCAATAAAAATAATACATATTATATTTTATCAAATAGGAATCCAACCCACAACCTACCTACTACCTAGATAATAATTGTTAAATTGAAAAAGCGGGCTACTTTTAACACAGGTTTTGTTAACTTAAATGAAGAGGTTCGGCAAATTGTAGGTAAATCTATTGGAGAAAAAATAGTTTTTGTATTTGTATTGTATTGTACCTTGTAAACACAGAGCAATCAATATATTTGTATTTAATATTTTATTTAGATGAATTGGATCGAACTAACTAGATTAACTTTAAGTACCCCTAGAATAGCACGAAATGTTAGTCAAATCTCGGCGAAGTAAAGGAAGATAAAAATGTCAATAACAATGTCCTGAAACGTAACAAGATCCAAGCGCAGTGAGTCCGGCTGTGTCTAGCTTTGTCCTAATTACAGACTTAACTACAACATCTTTGGCAAAGGAAAGCGCGCCCTCCCCCACCCCCGCAAGACTTAAACTCCGCTGACTGGCATTTTTCAATTAACCCCGGAGTACGGTCGGCAACACAAGTAATTCTGACGAGTGTTTTATCTGGAGAGCACAAGTCCGTCGGATCAACTATTTTACTGACCTTCCTTAGCTTTAGGTCCTGGCCTTGCATTTGGCGGAGAAATCGCGACCTCTTTTTCTTACTTTATAAGTTCATGGCGACGCTTATAAGTAAATGTATGTACGATCACGAGTCCGCCTAGACGACCTCAGAGATCCCAGCGCGGCCGGGTTGAATGCCCACCTAACCGATGGTAAATTAATCCTTTAAAATATTTTACAATCGATAACTATATCTAGCCCCAGTGAAACATGTCATCGTGTGTGCAATAATAAAAAATCCCATCCAATTATATCTGAACTGAATTGGCATTATTTTGGGAACTCCGCCGACTGAGTTGGGAATTTTATTTTAATTGCTGATAAGCTAATGGATTCCCAAAAATAATCCTTTTGTTTTTTGATTATTTTATTACTGAAAATTATTTTATGTCAGAGTATTATAATATAATTTAATATGGATTTAATTAAGTTTTTTAATTGGCTTGTATTTACATTCATTGGGGATTAATAAAATCACTTTTAGTTTGTTTAACTTGTTTTTTACTGATTTACTCATTGATGCATCCGGCGCGGATAAGCAGTTACTTTTATGAAGCAATATTTATAACTTTCTATAACTATAAACTTTAATCTTAGTCGGACGTTGTTCGCCGATATTTATTATTGTTTTACTAAAAATAAATAACTGCGTTCATATAATTCTTTGATAAAGCATAATATTCGAAATTGTGAACGATAAATAATAATATAATTATAATAAAGTTTATATGTCTCATAAAGCCATTCAGTACATTATTGTAAGTTTGTTAATGTAATGCAAACGTAAAAGCAACTTTCGTAACTTTTTGTATTTTCTAAGTAGCTTTCATTATCCAAGTGTCTTCTCGACGGGAATGATCGTCGCGGGTTCTCCTCCTAGTGTAAGGTGCCCCGCGGATAGTTTCTCGGGGGTCGATACAATTGTTAGGAAGTGATTTCCGTCTTTTGTTTCTCCTCTCGCAGCATGTTGCAGCGCGAGTGTTTATTACTCAAGTCCGTTGTTTCTTAAAAAGGTGGACTCGATAAATCCCGGCGGCCTTCGGGGTTCCTCAGGGTTCATTTATAGGTTTTATGGCCTATTTGGCACTTTATCTTGGGATTTTTTGTTGTTCTTTTAACTGCTGGGTCAGGGGTTTGTTTTTATAGGTATTGTTTTAAATTGTATCTATCTGGACGTACTCCTGTTAAACAAATAACATAGGAATGGAAACTACTCCACTGACAAAAACTTGGTTTTTCAATTGCTGATTATGACCTCGGCTGCTATTATTTGAAAGAAAAAAAATCATATTTAACTTTAGTTTCAATATATCATTCACTGATCTTTCATTAAATTAATTATAACTTTTTAAGTTACCAACAAGTTACCAATTAAGCTATTAAGCTTAAAGGTCATTGCTATAAACAGGATATATAGGGATCTAGGCTGCACTTGCGTCTGGACCAAATTGTTGCCAAAAGACAGGATATGTACTAAGGATTATTGTAAAAAAGAATCATTTATTATGAAAATCGTATTATATGATGGGAAATTTTAATAATCCAAATTTAAAACAAAAAAGTTAGGTTATAAAAACTATTACCTGATAGTAGTAGTTTATTGTCTATATTGTCAAGTAGTAATTTTATTTTACCCGAAGGAAAACGAAACGTGTGATTTGAAAGACGATGTAGTGACAAGGATTGAGAAAAGAATTTTACGGTGGTTTGGGCACATTGAGAGGATGAATGAAAAGAGATTGACGAAAGAGATTTATAAATCAGAGGTGAATGAAAGAATAAAGCGGGGACGACCCAGAAGAATGTTCCTTGACCAAAGCGGGGACATTCTCAAAAAAGCTGGGATCCGCAGTGTCCAAACCGTAGAGCTGGTATGAAGAGAGTTGTGGATGTGAAGGAAGCGAGAGAGTTATGCCAGGATCGCTGTAGGTGGCGCTCACTTAATAATTAATTACCCGTGCGACCTCTCGGATATAAGAGTGATGGAATGAGGTAGAAATGCGTTTTGGAACGGCAGAAATTATAGTACAATAAATAAACATAATAATTTCATAAAACTTACCAAAATTTTTTATAAGTATATACAAAATCATAATTCTAAAGAAAGGCGATTGGTACCCATTTTATGTACACCATTTTTTTTTTCACTCAATGATCATGATCACCCAGGTAATACTTAAATCGTTTCGGAACGCAGTCCTAATTAAAAACTTGACAGTTGACAATCAGCAGGCGAAACAAATAAAACGACGCTATAATAATTTAGTGAACCTTTAGACCCCCATTCTCATAGGGCTAAACAAATCTAGAGGGTTTGATAATTCAAAATAAAATGTTTGGTACATGAATAGTGATGACGCATCTTCAGCCCGGTTTTGGGCTTTGTCCTTTATGTGACTTTTGTGAGCGTCACATAGCAAGTTGATACGCGTAGAATATTCCAACTAAGTTGAAGTTACTTAAGATAATGTAATAAAGGTATTTCGTGATGTTTGGTACAGCGACGATCACTCTTCGCATAACATTAATGAAAACCATCTTACATAATTATAACCAAAATGAGTTCAGTATTTTGAGTTGTGATTTTATCTCCCTCACAGTTTTACACAATGAAATGGCGGGTTTTTGCGAACCACAAATCGCATATCATGTCCGGCTTATGCATTGTGTCAACGACAGTGTTACTTGTTCTTGTCGTAGTATTTGGGCCTTTATGGCACGGTGTTGGGGGTCGGTTTCGCGTGCTCGGGGCGGCTGTATGACGGGGTGTGAGCGGGCTCGGCGGCATGGTTTATGCATCGAACTACCTTAACAATGCACACTCCGAGACTTTCCCGGCTAAACTTTACACTCTGTATTTGTTTAAGTATATCTTTTCATATTCGTAATAATTGTTAACTACCGGCTATTATGTAAAAAAAATATTTACTTTTATTCAAATTTAGAAAAAAATACATATTTTGTTTCCGTTTTTATATGTTTAATTCTTAAATATTTTTTTTTATAAATTATAAATTAAATGTCACATGAAAATAAACCTTAACATTTTATTGTTGTGATATTTTTTTTTTTTTTTTTTTTAATTATTTATTGTAGCACGACATGTGACTTTGTATCTACCTGGTGGTGAGCAGACCTACAAAGTCCATGAATGGGGTCAATCAATAATTGTTCTTAAACAATATTGATCGCTCCCACTATGCCGGCTAAATGATGCGATTACGAAATGGGGGGCGACAATGACGAATTGCATTACGAGTATATACTTGCTGCCTTATCGTCAATTCAACCACCCATTTCGTAACCGCACCCTGAAAGGAGACTACCACCAAGAAAACGATGCAGTAGTCCCTAGAAAACCGGGTTTAAGTTATGTTACACTATGATTGTTCTTTTTAATTTAAAAATGAAAATGCATGTTAAAATTACATTAATAAATCACTCCTCATAACGTGAATTAAAGAATTACTTAACTAACATACACATATAACTATGAAGGCATGAAGGAATTTATAATAAAGTTATTAAATAGAAAATAATATACACCACAAGAAAATAATATACACCACAAGAAAATGTACTTATAAACTACAACATAAAATAAAAAAAAAGAATAAGGATACCTAATATTTTAAAATTTGTGTTCTACGAGTACTTTTGTGTTCTACGAGTACTTTTGTGTTCTACGAGTACTTTTAAGTTACCAACTAATAACCTACTGAACGAATGTATAGAACCACTTTTATGTTTTGCTCATTCAGAGTTGGTCCTGCAATAAATTAGACTGTATGTACGACTGTATAATGTATTGAATGTAGACTGTTGAATTGAGCTCTAATACACACATCAAAAGACATTTTCTGTAAATAGCACGACCGTAGCTACTCAGGCACCAACCTCATTAGCTGGTAGGTAAGGATGGGGAGCGCATAACGTCCAGCTAACGCCACGGCAGGACCGCCCCGTGTCCAGAGCAGACCGACGAGGGAGCGCCGGGCGCGCCACTCGTTAGCTATTCCCGGCAGATTGGCGCTCGGGCAGCTTATCATTACACACTGAAACTAATGAATACTTCAGAGGGGTATAGTTACACATTCGAGAATTTGAATTAAAACAGAGCGTTCTGTTGTTATAGCAATATTAATAAAAGTTAAATGCCATTAGTTTTCCAGCATTATAGCTTCTGTTTAAAGTAGATAAAAATGATCTTCTGGTATTTTATCTTTAATAAATATGAATACTTAAATAAAAAAAGCCCAGTGGTTAAGTCATTGCGCAACTGATAATAAGGTTAAGCAGTTGACAAACAGGGAAGTATCAGGCCGGATCTGGTGGGCGATTCTCGCGCTTTCGAGATTCATCTCGATTCGAGATTTTTAAACGAAATAAATAATAAATATTAATTAATAAATAATAAATATATAAATATTGAACGAAAAAGTACAAATTTAGTCATTTTTCGTTTAAAAATCTCGAATCGAGATGAATCTCGAAAGCGCGAGAATCGCCCACCTGGGATGGTCACCGTTTTATACAACGAGGCTATACCATCATAAACACCACAACAAGCTCGCCACTTGTTAAGTGTTGCCTCCAAATACCATTGGCGAAATGAGGGCGGGTTAATTAATCCTTCCGCTGGGTACCCTGAGGCCGTGTAAACGGTTTTCGAGAAAAAGCCACCCGTGATGGTATATTAAGTAAATCAGTATTATATTTCTATATATAGCCAGGGAAGGATATAAGGTAAGAAGTAACCGATATTAAGTTAACTGAAAAAGTACACGTGATGTATCATTAAAGGCAAATCCTTTGATCCAGCTTATTCTCCGGGCCCGAGAGTTCCCCCCACCCCCCACCCCCAGGGGGAGGTATTCCGTAATCCGGACAAATTGGTGACCACCGCGCCGGCCACTCGAACGGATATCCGGTCGCTTTTTTCAGTACATTTGGTAAACAAATAATTGGCGAATTCGGGAGATAAAGGATGAAAGCTTAGAAAGCCCGACTTGATTTATTTTGGTGTGATTTTGATTGTGAATCGTTTGTTATTGGGGGAAACGGTTCGTGGCAGCTCTCGGAGCTTGTTTGGATACATTTCTGTTGAATAGTTCTCGATCAACTACGTGATGGATACAACTACGTGATGGATACAACTACGTGATGGATACAACTACGTGATGGCTACAACTACGTGATGGATACAACTACGTGATGGATACAACTACGTGATGGATACAACTACGTGATGGATACAACTACATTATGGATACAACTACGTGATGACTACAACTACGTGATGGCTACAACTACGTGATGACTACAACTACGTGATGGATACAACTACGTGATGGATACAACTACGTGAGGGATACAACTACGTGATGGATACAACTATGTGAGGGATACAACTACGTGATGGTTACAACTACGCTACAACTACGTGAGGGATACAACTACGTGATGGATACAACTAGGTGAGGAATACAACTACGTGATGGTTACAACTACGCTACAACTACGTGAGGGATACAACTAGTGAGGGATAAAACTACGTGATGGATACAACTACGTGAAGGATACAACTACGTGATGGATACAACTACGTGATGGTTACAACTACGTGATGGCTACAACTACGTGAGGTATACAACTACGTGAGGGATACAACTACGTGAGGTATACAACTACGTGAGGGATACAACTACGTGATGGATACAACTATGTGATGGATACAACTACGTGATGGTTACAACTACGTGATGGCTACAACTACGTGATGGCTACAACTACGTGAGGTATACAACTACGTGAGGGATACAACTACGTGAGGTATACAACTACGTGAGGGATACAACTACGTGATGGATACAACTATGTGATGGATACAACTACGTGATGGTTACAACTACGTGATGGCTACAACTACGTGATGGCTACAACTACGTGAGGGATATAACTACGTGATGGATACAACTACGTGATGGATACAACTACGTGATGGATACAACTACGTGATGGATACAAAATAATGTGACAATTTAATTTCCATTTTAGTGAATAGTTTACGCGCATTAAGTTTAAATCTATTTAAGTCTACCCGCATCTATAAAGTTTTTATTTATTAATATCAGGGTTAATATTATTGGGTGGAAATTGTAAAAGGGTACAAGTGACTGTTGATTACCCCGGCACACGTCCACAACGACGTATCTTAATTAATATTGTCATAACTAATTTCGGTTGGTTACGGTCCCGACCCCTTGCGGCGGCGTTGCGAACTCTCATTTATACTATTATTTAATAAAATCATTATTCTAAACTAAACCAAAATGTAATAATTTTATGTAATGTAATAATATAATTGAATAAATTATTATATTTCCAAACCAAGGTTACAATATGTGCGCCGTTACTTAACTTTTTGGAATAAATAAATATGAAAATGGTTTGATGTTATATAGTTTTTTTTGTGTTATATAGATTAACCTATTTAATTTACGTTATCCGGTAAAAACTTTATTTAAATTCACGTTGAATAAAATAAACGTATCGAATTTAGGGACGTCTCTGCGTATACAGCTTGTTTTGTGCACATAATCACAATATTTTGTATTTACGAATTAATTAAATAGAAGTAGTAGGCATAAAAGTCATAAAAAAAGTATATAGCCAATATATTGTTGCATAATTGCAATAATATTTATTTTATATAAAGTGCACTTCGCGACGACTGGAAACTGCTGAACATTCCTCATTCTATTTTACATTCATTATATTATACTATTTTATATAAAAGTCATAAAAAAAGTATTTAGCCAATATACTGTTGCATAATTGCAATAATATTTATTTTATATAAAGTGCACTTCGCGACGACTGGAAACTGCTGAACATTCCTCATTCTATTTTACATTCATTATATTATACTATTTTATATAAAAGTCATAAAAAAAGTATTTAGCCAATATACTGTTGCATAATTGCAATAATATTTATTTTATATAAAGTGCACTTCGCGACGACTGGAAACTGCTGAACATTCCTCGTTCTATTTTACATTCATTATATTATACTATTTTATATAAAAGTCATAAAAAAAGTATTTAGCCAATATACTGTTGCATAATTGCAATAATATTTATTTTATATAAAGTGCACTTCGCGACGACTGGAAACTGCTGAACATTCCTCATTCTATTTTACATTCATTATATTATACTATTTTATATAAAAGTCATAAAAAAAGTATTTAGCCAATATACTGTTGCATAATTGCAATAATATTTATTTTATATAAAGTGCACTTCGCGACGACTGGAAACTGCTGAACATTCCTCATTCTATTTTACATTCATTATATTATACTATTTTATATAAAAGTCATAAAAAAAGTATTTAGCCAATATACTGTTGCATAATTGCAATAATATTTATTTTATATAAAGTGCACTTCGCGACGACTGGAAACTGCTGAACATTCCTCATTCTATTTTACATTCATTATATTATACTATTTTATATAAAAGTCATAAAAAAAGTATTTAGCCAATATACTGTTGCATAATTGCAATAATATTTATTTTATATAAAGTGCACTTCGCGACGACTGGAAACTGCTGAACATTCCTCATTCTATTTTACATTCATTATATTATACTATTTTATATAAAAGTCATAAAAAAAGTATTTAGCCAATATACTGTTGCATAATTGCAATAATATTTATTTTATATAAAGTGCACTTCGCGACGACTGGAAACTGCTGAACATTCCTCATTCTATTTTACACTTTGAAAATAAACTTATTCATTATTTCTGATGCAAATAAATTCATTAATTATTAAAAAAGCGGACCCAGCCTAGTGGTTAAGTCACTGAGCAACTGATCACCTGGGATGGGTGACCGCTTTATACAACGAGGCTATACCATCATAAACACCGCAACAAGCTCGTCACTTGTCAGGTGTTGCCTCCGAATACTAACGGTGAAATGAGGACGGGTTAATCCCTCCTGGCTGGGTACCCTGAGGCCGTTTAGACCGTTCTTGCGAGCTTAAAAGGCACTCGTAGTGCTATTATTGTATTATTATTATTTTATTATTAATATATATTTTTTTTATCTTTGGCATTTACCCAAAGCAAATTATCTAATCGTGAGTATTTACTTACACAAAATGTGTAAGTTACACCAACGTAGATAAGTGTAACAGCTCGAAGCTAGTGCAAAACCACAATTCGCTTAATTAATTGAATTAATAACAGCACGCTATAATACGGTAATAATAATTGTATTAAGTACAACGCTCGCCCCGGCGGGTCCCGCGCCACTCGGCAATCCCAAAACTTAATCAACTCCCAAAGTAAATGACGAGTTTAATGAAACCTTAGTTGATGATCATTAAACAACCGAAATTGTCAAAATAATGGCAGTACCAAGACGCGGCTACATGTGGCGACCCCTCGCGGGACAAGTCGTGAGGGTGCGTGATTATTACGTCATCAACGGTATCGAATATTATAAGGGACTTTATCACGCGACATAGTTATATGGGGTTTAATAAACTTTAATAAAGGATCAACCAGATATAATTATGATCAATTTAGTTTTGGGCTTTGGTTATTTTTTATTAATGGATTGATGTCTTTATTATATATTAATAAATTTAATTTATAATATTATTCGGCGTTTCATAAACGTTTAGTTTTTGTATTATCTAATATTTTATCAAGCTTTAATACCTAATATAGGTTGGATTGTATGATCAAGGAGGCTTGGTGATGGTGGCACCTGTTGTGCCGGCTTAAGACGCCTATGATGCTTCGTTTGAAGGACTCCAGATTGTAAGAAGAAGGAGACATGCAAGCATAACAATCCACATTATAATAGTGCGACAGATATACGAATCACCATTTTTTTTAGTGTGGGTTAGTATATCTGCCACAGTATGTGCATGCATTTTGTTACCTGTTCGTGAAGTCCTATATCTATTTATTTATTTATTGCATTTCACAATATCAGAATTCACAACACCGGAAAGAAGAAGCAGGAATGAGATGAAAAAGTTCTTCAGAGCACTCTCCATTATAAAGGCGATAAAACACGCTCAACGACGCTACATCTCTGCGAAGCTGCAATGGCTCTAGAGTGTCCGTGAGCTCTTTGCTCCCGATAACTCTCGATGCATGCTTCTGCAGACCATCGAGAGCTTGCAGCAAGTACTTGGCAGATCTACCCCAAAGATGCGGACAGTATTTCACACAAGGCCGTATCTGAGCTTTATAAATCAGATGCCTGAGTCGAGGAGTAACATACCGTCGTACCTTGTTAAGGAAGCCGAGCTTCCTAGTTGCTGTCTTCGCAATGCTCTCGATATACAATGGTAATTGTGTGCTCTGAAGGGAGCAAAAGTGAGAAAAGGGGGTCTTTTTCGCCGTCAGTGCGCAAGCCTGGCATCACATTGGACCCGATTAATAGAACCCCAGTTTAAAATTTTGTCTAGGGTTTTAAATCGACCTATAAGAATCAAAAGATACTATTATTATTAATTATTCAAGACAATTTACAGCGATGAAAAAATACATTAGAACACAACATACATAATATGATTCATAAGACCAATTACGAATATTCACAATTAGTAATCTAAGCAAACATACACAAAAACATACAATAATAATAAGGAGAAGGAGAAGCAAAGACATTTGTTTATGTGAATGTATATTTTATGTATGAGAAGAGTGTGTATGATTTATGGATGTGCGTGGTGTGTGTGTATGTTTGTGAATTATCAAAGTATATGAACATCAGCCACCATATAATTCAGCATTCAATTGGTCAATAACAGCGCATCTGAACGATCGCTAATAATTAAAAAAAAAGTTGGGTACCCTCATAGCGCCACATGCTGCGTCAGTAACACGTGACGGCTGCATACGAATTTGCATAAATAATAAAGTAAGAAACACTTTTATTTTTTGAGAAAACGGCTGGTTCGCCGGAGCTTGTCCGCAGCCGGAGGTAGCGTACTGCTGGTAATGAAATACTTTGTTGCACAAATTTACAAAATGTAATTGTACATAGGCGAACTAAATACCTTATTATTATAAAATGTTAGAAGCCCTACTAATTACATCGTAAATATAAAAGTTCCATAGTCAATTGGAGTTCAAACCGGTACAAAGGTTAAATGAGAAGCGCAGCAGTCTACGTTGTGCACCGTCTCCGAGTCATGGTTCACAACTAGTGTTGCCACATTTTTGTCAGAATGTAAGGAACAAATGCTTAAAATGGACAAAAAAATACAGGATTTCAGATTTGTATCCGGGACATTTACAAAATAAAGCCGTTGCACGATTGACTTGGCAATAAGAAACGTGCGCGGTCTGGCAACACTACTACTACACTTGGGGGGCTCCGATGGGATCATATTCTTGTATTTACGTTCTTATATTAATAATAAATTAGTTTTATATATTTCTTTCTGCAAACTTTATTGTTCTCAAAGTAATGTAATTAGGTATTTCTTTATAATGCTATAAATGCGTTTTTTGCTAATTATTAGCATTAGCAATAAATTAATGATTATTTATTATATAAAAAACATTTATTTTAATCCTCCCACCAATTTGTTTCCAAAAGCCGATCACCAAGCGTGACACAGAAATTCTAATTGCTTCTGTTATTGCAAATAGTTTTGATTGGCTTCCAAAGTTTGCAAAAATATAAATGGATTATTTTTATAACTATTGGCAACTTTTAATTGAGCCAAATATAAATAAGTTCGCCGCCGGCTTCGTGAGGCATGTTTACGTGTAATTGATGAATGGTTCCATAATGCCTAATCGATCGTTCACAGATCTAAAGCGAGATAACGTGCCGTTTAAATTGTTGCCGCAATTGTGGGACAATTAGCTGCAGTAAGTGGGTCGGAGGCGACCAGTCGGGCGCGACTCCGCACAATATACTATTCCTTCATGGAGATACCTATCACTACCTAGACGAGGACATAATGAGTAAGCCATTAGAGATACATCATGTACTATATTATGTAACCAGCTACTTCCTATTTTTCGAAAAATCAGACGGAACTTTATCGCATATTGTAGTATTTTAGTTTAATAAATATTATATATAAAGGGCATATTGTATTGTAAATCATACAATATGGTAAGTACTCGTAGTTCAGGAATTACGGTATACAATTGTTTATTCGCATTTAAAATATTTAATCATTTTTTTTTTAATAAATTTGTTTATTCATATTATCCCACGTTATCTATACATTTTCCATCTAATAGGGAGATAATTTAAGTCTATAAAGGGATTTTGTACCGCTTTCAGAGATTTTTTTTTCTTGCAGAAAACTTTCCTACCTACTTTGCACATGAAATCTAAACTTCGGTAATTGCATACACACACACCACACAAACACTCATATTCACACACAACTTTCTACATACACATGCCCTACGCTACACTACACACTTAGATTGGTAACTTATCATTTTCTTTTACTTAGGGCCGATTCGACCAAAAGAGGGCACAATTTATACTGAGGATGGTGAAGTAAAATTACCTACAAATATTTATTCATAGATTAAAATATTAGCTCAGTATAATTATTTGTATGTGATACTACGTTACTTATCTTGGTATAAGTTATGCCTTGTTCTGGTCGAATCGGCCCTAATAACAGTATGAGAGCGCGATGCCCGCAGCACCCGCAGCACCGGGTAACCTACAGTGGGAACACCTTTCTATATACATATATATGTACAACTGTAACTGTTTTATGAAATAGAGAAATGCGTTATTATTATTATGCTAATCAGACTTGTGAAAATGTTAAAAAGCGAGAAAAAGGGAACGATAATTAAAATTTGTAGAAATAGTATTTATTACAAGTTGGTTGTTATAGTGAAACGGGGACCTATGGCTTAACGTGCTCTCTAGGCTTAGCTTATTATATCTCAACTATAGTTGTGGTGTCATACATATAAATATACAATATAATTTGTTTAATCATTGGTACCCACCGGGGTTTGAACCCGTGACTTACTATACATTTAATATATACTATATGAAATCAAATAAACAAGTATTTTTTTAATATTTCTGACTGCATTTCTGCATTTAGTTATAGTACTTTCTAGTTTCGACCAACATGAAATGTTCTAAAACATTTTTTTGGTCTCTTCATTTGCTTGAAACCATGGTTACATATGTATTTATTTAATTGTAATGCAGATTCACCGGCACAATATTTTACCGGTTTGGGCAAATCTTTAATTACTTATGTACATTTTCTTTTGTTGCAGATTCTTAAATTACCGTATCATCGGTGATATAAAATGGTGGTGACATTTGATTAAGAGTGACAAGTAGTGTTGTGTAGTGACGTGATTTGTAAGTGACATGGAGTAATGGGAGTGTACGGTGCGTGACCATGAAGCTGTGGAAGAGCCTGAAGATCTCCATCAGCAGCAGGGGGGAGCACAAGTACACGTCGCAGGAGCTGCCGCAGTGGGCCACCGGGCAAGGCTACGAACTGGACGGTAACAGTCATGGTGGATTGAATCGATCTTTAGCCAAAGTCCATTTGTATTTTTTTTTGTTGCAAAATCTAAGCAACGACTCCATATTTTATTTATTTATTTTAAAAACTTTATTGCACTAAAATTGTACAAAGACGGACTTAATTCCACTCGGCATTCTCTACCAGTCAACCTTCGGGACAAGTGATACCAGTTATGAGGGTGCATGACTACTTACAGTCAATTTATTTAGTTAATAAAATACATATACTATATAAATGATATTTTATACATGAAATACATATATAATATTACAAATTTTTACATACACTACTTAATATACCTACCATACAATATACTACATTTGTATATATATATATATATATATACAATATACACATACTAAGTAATACTAATAGAAAACCTACCACACAAAATAATAAGTATTATATGACTTCATAAAATGAGCGTAAACGAACTTTTTGAAAATGGCCCTGTTTGGTGCCTGTCTGTTCTTCAGGGGTAATTTGTTCCATAGTGATGCCGCTTCGACTGAAAATGACTTAGATACAAAGTTGGTGTGGTGAGTGGGGGTAGCAAGGGTAATGTAAGGGTAAATTCTGGTATTAAATAACATGGAGGGGGGCGGGGGTATACGTGGCTACCACAGTGGAGTGTTTAGAAGGCCACATGCGGTGCCTTAGTAAGTAGTACTATGGTATATTTTGTGGTGCAATACTAGTCCAGAGGATGATGGGATAACATTTTGGGTTCTTCTGTAATTCTGTGATTTTGATGGATAGTTACCAGCAAAGGTTGTGGCTAAGTTTAACTAAATGAATAGAATAAGAGTCAGAAATAGACAGATATTGAACTGATTTCATTTTGGTTTGAATTGAGATTGATAATTGTGAATATTGTGAGCTTGGTCGTGTATATTTTGCAGGCTCTGTGAGAATAAGTCAAGGTATTCTGCCAAATTACGATTAGCAAAACAAAAGCAAAAAAGCATGCGCCAACGCCAATGCGACGTATGCGATACGCTTTGACATATTAATGAGATTTTTAATGGAATAAATTTGGTCGGAGTCCGGGACGAGCGGAAGATAAACACTGATTTGTGGACCTTTCTGCACCTTTTTTGGGCCAAATCCTTTGTGCGACCTCCACCGGATGACGTCATAAACTCCGTTTTTCTATGAAATTAATTGTGCATGTTACAGGCTACTATTTAGAAGTAAGTTATGTGGCGTTTCCGCCTACACATACTCGCACAGGGCGGCGCGGGCGTCGCGGACTATATATATAATACGAGCTTCCGAGAAAAACCAAAGAAATACATTTTTATTTTTGAATTCTAAAATACATACATATCATCACGGGTGCCTTACGCCGCCCGAGAACGCCTAGACGGCCCCAGAGTACCCAGCGGAGGGGTTTTAATCCCACCTCGTCGTAGCCGATGGTATGAGTCTACGCTAAACAAGTGGCTCGTCGCTTTTGAAATTACTCAATAACCCATCTATAAACAGTTTCACCAGTTTGTTATAGTGAGACCGGGACCAACAGCTTAACGTGCTCTCCGAGGCACTATAGTGGTGTTGTCAAACAAATGTACGTAATTTTTAAATATCAACTAGACGGCAATATACATAACATATAACATGTAATACTACCTATTGTAAAGTGACTCCCCGTACTCATATAAACCTTAAAGGTTTTCGAGTATTTTTAAATAAAAAAAACAATTTGTGTATAACAATGTATGCTAACACATTGTTATACACAAATTGAATGCACAAATATTACCAATATTAGTTGGTAATAAATTATTATATAATGGCTAAACTGGCCCCAGGTACACGGGTACCGTATTCTAGTGTTGGGGGTCAGTTTGGGTGTCAACACTTTGTATTATTAAAGTACCTATGTAGATCTAAAAATGTAAGTATCTACCATGAATTTGTATAGTTTGTATTTGTACCAATAAAGGCTATTTTGTTTTGAATATCAACAGAACCTAAATTGTAAAAGGAATTTTCGGTTGTAGTACAGTGTAACCAGAAATGCATGTACTTTTATAATTATATGTCACGACAATTCCAAATGAGATTTTGTCAAATGATTTTTAGGTGACCATTACTGCACTAAGTACGTCTCTAAATGTAATGGTAATAGTAACTAATGAGGAGCTTTTGATTTCCTTATACTAGTGGTTGCCCTTTGGCGTTGTATCCGGAGGTCGTCGTTTAGATTCCCACCCATGCACGGCAAAAAATATTAGTACATTTGCCTGTACAGTTTGTCACGGTCTGAGTGTTTACGAGTATAAAATATGTATTAGTACCGTAGTTTCTGGTACACATAGTATAAGCTTAGAGCTTAGTTTGTGACTAGGGAGAAAATGATTTATTTGTATAATTAACGGGGTTGTACTCCCTAGCTACACAACCGTATACTAAAACCATTCAAACGCGTTGTCCCTGTGTCTGCCATATTTCAAGTCCAAATTCCCAAAGTACTATGTAGCAAATAAACGCGTCCATATCGGGATATACTGTCCCTCGAGTAAACCCGATATTACCTGAAATTACAAAAAAGGTAATTTCCAAAATATCAAAACAAAATGTCGCCTAAGTTATTGTTAATACCAAAGCAAGTAAATGACTAGCGATAAATCGCAGCGAGGCGGGGGTCATTCCGCTGAGCTGTTTTCCCATTTTCCGATATAAAATTTGTTTTGAATTAATGTTGTCAGGATATTAAGTGCTTTGTGCTGCAGGTGGACCCGAATACTTTGTTAATGCTACTACCGCTCGGCATTCAGTTGTTTTAATGCTTATTCGCATGCTGTTTGTTTATACTTAAAACAATATATAAGTGGCTATTGCTGCGGCCACACCTCGTTGCCGAACCATTTCAGCGTTCAGAAGCTAAAGCAATATTATCGCTGCTCTGTCTGCGAAATCTAAATTCGCAAAATTCTTTATTTTCCTCACATCTGTTACGCAATCACAGGGCTCCGTGTGAATTATAAGGCTGTTCTGTAGCCAGGTGGTCTTCATCGATTTATCTCAAATTATATTTTGATGATTTAACCAATCGAAGTTCTACAACAATAAAATCCTAAATGTAATTTTACAAATATAAATCTTTAGATTCGCATTTGCAAGACTAATAAATCAGCTAAAATTATGAAGATATCGTATTGGCATTCATTCATTTTATATTCGCCATATAACACCAAATATAAATATAACACCTACTTTATGTACAAAGTACCTTTGTTTACTAATAAAGGTTATTTCATTTCAAAAGTGATTTTTTATTAATCTCCTGAAATAGTATAACATTAAGGACATGTCACATGTATATATACGTGGTGGCCTAGTTGGTTAGACCTTGACTTAAAAACACTTAGGTCCCTGGTTCGAATCCCGGTGTGTACCAATGAGTTTTTACATTAAAAATTTATGTACATTTGTTTGACAACACCACTATAGTGCCTCGGAGAGCACGTTAAGCTGTCGGTCCCGGTTTCACTATACCAACTTGTGAAACTGTTTATAGATGGGTTATTGAGTCTATTCAAAACATCGCAACGAGCTAGCCACTTGTTCGGTGTAGACTCATACCATCGGCTACGACGAGGTGGGATTAAAACCCCTCCGCTGGGTACCCTGGGGCCGTCTAGGCGGTCTCGGGCGCCGTAAGGCACCCGTGATGATACATACATAAGGACATGTCACATGCAGGGTGAATTAGAACTTTGGATTAAAACTGGCTCTACTGATCATTTGAAACAACTTTTCCCGTGCTACCATGGGAAAATGTGTCGCGAATTTGGTTTTCCCATACAAATTGGCCATTCTAACATTAAATGGCATTATTTTAGATTGTTCCATGGTAAAAGTTGTTCGATTTGATCAATAGAACCTCATATTAGCCCAAAGTTTAACCTTTAGAGTCACCATGTATATGACCCTGGTGTATGGTCACCACCAAGTTCTAGGCTTGTACTCTGTATACTAGAACAAACATACTACGTTATATACGTTTACCAACACCCAGACCATACCAACACCCAGACCATACCAACCTCAACAGATAATAAACATCGTAATATTATTTGCCATGAGTGGTCATCGAACCCACGACGCCAGTAACGAAACGTTAGACATGGCGATGGTCAAATTAAAAATCAATGCATTTATTTAATGAGCAGGAAGTTACAACAATGCCACTTCGACATTGTGCGATAATACGACAGATGTACGAGCAGGAGCCAGAACTCCAGCATAACAAACAGATATAATAAAATCTTATTTCACAATCAAAATATGAGATTTGTCATCGTTTACTGGGATTTGCGATTTATTTTTTATTTTTATTAAAATGTCTAGAGAGCCATTTAGATCTCAAGCGAAATATCCTTATTTGCAATGAGGTTTTGGTAGACTTATAATCTATAATATGTTTTTTTATATACTTATTTAAAATAAATTACATGGTTTTTACGTAAGAATTTATTTTGAATAAACATGGAAAAACTTGTTATCTTAAGGGCTTTTCATTTTGAGACAATCGATTGTGACTCGCGGAGACTTACATCGCGACAAAATCTAAACAATTCCACAAAATTTGTTCTAGAAATTTGTCAAAATTGGTGACGCGAACGGAATGCGGCTCCGAGATACGATTTTATGTTACGAATCATCTACCATCCATGCGTGCCTTAAGTTTGAACGACTTATATCAGTAATGACTTTACCCGAATCTCAGTCGTATCGGGAGAGCATTTAGGGTTTATGTTCCAATATGATGCAAATGTCAGTTATATTCGTAGAGAATAGGTTACCGATAGGCCTGAGAGTAGCGAACAGTTAAGTAAAATACGTCGAATCACAGAGGGAGTTCCGCGAAACATTCGGTTTTGTGGCTTATCACGGTTAAATAAGATAACGTTTGTCATGGAGTCTCAGAACAACAGACGCTGAACTACATGGACTTCCAACCAATATTATTATTTTAGAGAAACACAATAATTGAGTGACTCTGATAGGAGACGAAAAATAAAACACTTTCAGTAAGTACCTACGTCGAATCAGTCATATCTCCGAGTTACATCCCCACAAAAATAACACAAGGATATTGTAAGTATTCTGTATCATTTGAAATATTTGTCTGTTTATGTATAATAAGCTCGCCGAGCCAGAGTTCCGAGTAATATATAGAAATAAATATGCCAAAAAGAGTATTTTATGACACACTAAAGCCCGGGGAGAACATTCCCGGTGCAAACTCTAACGCATTGAGGAAAAGCTAATTTAATTAGAACAATACGCACGTATCGCATAAAGCTTGCTCCCGGATAATATTATACGCTTAGGGTTCCGCAGACTACGACCAAAATAAAGCCCAATGACATATTTCTTTAAAATATTTTATTTATTAACTTCGGCTATAAATCGCACATCTATTACCTAGATAAATTATAAATTATTAAAAAATCACCAATTGTTTAACCTGTCCCGTCTTTTTAAAAACCATTCAACACATATACAGGGTAAATTTGAAAGGATGTACTTTTACTAATATGAGGTTCTACTGATCAATACGAACAACTTTTCCCATGGAACCATGTGCCGCAAATGAAAAAAAAAATTGTCTTCTCCATACGAATTGGTCATTTTAACATTACTAGTTTGTATGGAGACGGCAATTTTTTTTTCATTTGCGTTACATGGTTCCATGGGAAAAGTTGTTCGTATTGATCAGTAGAACCTCATATTAGCCCAAAGTACATCCTTTCAAAGTCACCATGTATATTGTATATGTAGTAGTAGTTAAAAAACCACCACTCCTCCGCCGCCACTCTCCACCTCTTTTTATTTTAATTTAAAAAATGGTGAATTTTTTATCAATTGATATTCACCAATATTAAGTTTCAAGGTTGTGTAGCCTTCATCCTATTCCCGAGATATTTTATAAAACTTCGAGTCAATTTTTTACAAAATATAATAATAATAAAAGAAATGACTCGACAGTTTATTAGAGCAAGTTCCTCGGATCCCAATAATCATCATTTTACGAGTATTACTTAGTTCTAGTAATTTTCAACTTTTAAAGTTAGTCCACAGAGTAATCATATTTGTCACTAATTATTAACATTTGTTAATAATTAGTGTATAACGTAGGTTGTATAGCAAGCATAGCATTGCACTGGTGGTTTGGGTGTTACAACTTATTGTAGAATACATTTTATTATTTGCATAAATACCTGTAGGTTTATTTACTTAAAAAATAACAGTAAATATATCACAAAGTTACTGCCAAATTCTACCGCCGCAACGAAGATAGATATATATAATAATATGATAGTGCTGGACTGGCAGCGGACAATAGCCAAATTATCGGAGATTCCCGTCCCTCTGTCTTTCCCTTATAGTGTATGCTCTATGACGGACGGAGGGAGAATGCACACATTATGCTACGACCATCTCCAACCCACTTGTGATAATAATCACCACATCTTCAGCGGATCCATTGTTGTACAACGATCTCCAACTTAGTTTATTTAAAATACAAGTCTATAAAAAGTTTAAAATTCGCTCTAAAATGATATTATTAACTACTTATTTGTATATCGCGGCTTTGTACATACAAATGATATTACATGTTAGGATTATAATATAACCCTCTATGTATTTGTTGGCTATGACTAACACCATCTCTGTGGTTTAGTGGTGCACTGACGTTATACACGGAGGTCGTGGGTTCGAATCCCACTCATTGCAAGACAATTATTAGTACGTATTTTGTACAGTTTGCAATGGTTTAGGTGTTTATAAAATATAATATATATTGCATCGTTGTTTCTAGTACACATAGTGCAGGATAAGTGCAGGACAAGAGCTTAGTTTGTGACAAATGTTTGGGGCAATAGGAGTGTAATGTCACACATAATATTATATTAATAAATAGTTATACTTTCCATTGAGTTTTAATGGTTTAGCAGTTAAGCCGGAAAACCACTGCAAACAGAACAGGCAGATTGGACATTCAGTGCCATACCTAAATTTCATTTAAAAAAAATATATATTTTTTCATATCCCGGGAATCTGGGATAATATACCTACTACTACTACTGATAGTACATAAAAGTACTAAGTCGTACTGCATACTGTAATGTACACTATGTATGTAATACTTTGAGTATATAATATTAATAAATAAATAAATAATAATAATATGTAGGACAATTTACACGTATTGCTCTGGTCACAAACTAAGCTCTAGTCTTGTACTGTGTATACCAGAAGCAACGATATTATACATATTATATTTTATAAACACCCAGCCATGACAAACTGTACAGAAAATGCGTACTTTTTTTATTTTTTGCCATGAGTGGCAATCGAACCCACGACCTCCAAGTATTTACTTAAAAAATACGTATTTACTTAGTTATTTACTTCGTAAATAACTTCACTTGAGCAAAGAATAATATCAATAAGAATAATAATTTACGAAAAAACTGTAGTCATTTTTATACATTTCAAGTAAATGTTAGTTTAAGGTAATCGGCCGTTCTCCCCGGTCCGTCCCCTAACGCATCAATTCAGGACTTTCTTAGAAACTGAGATATCTATTTTGGTTTGTCTTCTGGGAGTTCTTGTATTGCGGGAAAGGATTATAAAGACCCAAGCCATGTCTGCTACAAACTGTTATTATTACTGTTGATAAAATTATAAATCTGAAAGCTTCATATTTGTTACCCAATAACTCCAAAACGGCTGAACCGAGTTGTATTAAATAAATTTTGCTCACAGGTTTGATTGGAGTTACCGGGACATAAAATTGTCAGTACGGGCATGTCAAATTCAAATTTGGAGGCCGGCAGCGGGTGATTATTTATTTAAATAGCTTTAAAATAAAATACCTACTTAATTTAATATTTTCTCTAAACATTTTTGATGCCATTAGAAATTCAAATATTTAATAATAATAAAAGTATATGGTCGGCATGACAACCCTAAGCCTTACCTTCTGACGCGGCTCCCCCAGGACTCCTCAGGACTCACGTAAGAAGGTTGTACAAATGAAAACTTATGGATAGAAATTTGATTTAATAAAGAAAGGAAAGGAATCCTTTTTGTTTTTTGTTGTTGTTACAAAGTTGTCACAGATAAGGGTTATCTGCGGATATGTCTGTAGGATATTTCTTTATCGTTTTTAACTTCGTATTCGATATTTCAAAAGAGATCCCTAGGGATGTTACAATTTTAAACAGAAGTAAGTACTATTGTCTAAGGGCCTTTAGTTTTTTATTATTATTTACTATGGCGTTGGCTCTACAATGCGTCAAATATTTTATTTCTTTTATTTTTCAAAATAAAATATTCACCGATCAGCACATAAATGTGTATATTTTGACAGCCTATAAAAAGGTAAAAAGCTGACGAATGGCGCACGCTAATGGCAAACGCTAAACAACAGACACCTCGATCACAGGTTTTTTCAAAACTGAATAAAAAATATCAATCATTCACTAAAAACTCATTATGCAGTTTCATCAGTGGTATAATTGTGGCCATTTTGATCATTGTTGGAAATAGTTTAACTTTTACTACTCCGTGAGAACGAGCTACTGAGACTGCCTTAAACAAACAAATACAAAACCTCCACAGCATTCAACGAAATTCTTCCAGTCGACTTCCTGTCCCCGGCACCTTTTGTAACACTCGGGAGGGAAATGGGAAGGAAAAGGTGGCTATACACACACAGCAAGACAACCATGACAGTAAATAAAATTACAAGGATTGTGAACCACGAATAAAGTCGGAGACACACTGGGACTAAAGAAATACATCTAAATGTTATCTTTTGATAAAGTTTAATATTCATAAACAATATTTATTTAGCTATTTGATATTTTTCGGATATTAAAGAATAAGGGCCTTACTTATAAAAATGTATTTAAGTGTTCTATCACTGCCACGCCACAACGCGACGTTTAGCAAAAGAACACAAGATAAAATCTCAACTACCTTAAACAGCACTTACATATTTGGGTATGGGGGTAAATATCTAATTTAATGTGTTAATAAGATTATCTCAAAACAATCTCAACAGGTCTCAGGGTTCCGAGCGGAAATCGTTCCAAAATCTTCGTCGTCGATGGTATTCTGAGCCTACTCAAACAGCTCTTCAACAACCCATATTCTGACAAATAAATTTATATCTACACCAAGTAAGTGATGAAACCTCTGCGCTGGGTGTAGTGCGTTTCACCTAAGTGTTTCTTTAGCCGAAATGTTGGTAGCAATGAAACAAATGTTGCCTCATTTTGAAAAATACGTTACCCGAAATATGAGGCAATAATAAAGCAAATAAGGGATATTTACTCTTATATCGAACAATAAATCTGCGTCATAAATAACCAAAAGTGCAGTCGTTTTCTGTCATACCTTACTAATGATATCGACTTTGGGCACTGGTATTTTGACTTACCTAAAACGAATTGCGTTTTCCTATTACTATGAATTTAATAGTTCTTTTAGTGCTTATCGACTAATGTACCGTTCTTTTAAACTTAGTTTGTTGATTTCCGTCTTCCTTGACGGCACGGGCTGCTTATGACTGCTGTACTCGTCCTACCATACAAAGGATTAGTGCCATCTTTATAGGCTTGAGCCTAGGGCCCCACGTTATTGAGCGGCCCCAGACCCTACACCATTGACTTCTAGGTAAGCCAAGCTAAACGGAACTATGATATGTGTTGCGATCAATTCTCCATAACTCCATAATACAATTTTACATAATCGACTAATTCTTACATATTTTATTTAATGTGATAAATAAACCCTATCATTACTTACATGCGTACTTTGATTTAACGATTTAAAGTTTATTTTAGTTGAGTAAAAATTTTATTTGTATTTTCCTACAAATAGTAATTCAAATAATATTGCAAATAGTTTTCTCGAATGTTCGCGTCTTACATAGAATTTACATAGAAGTCAAAGTCCTGCGTTTTTTTTTCTAGAAAAAAGAAATTAATTTTAAGGTAAAATAAAGTAGTAGTTTACATTTTTTTCTATTCATTTATTTATTGAAACACTTTATTGTTAGTAAACAAAGGTTGTGTAAAAAGCAATTAAATTATAAGTCAGTAACAAAAAATATGAAAATTGAAGCAAGTTTCGGGTATCTGTATCTAAATTTCGTAACCCTATTTACAAACATGTCATAGCAGAAACACAATTCATTTAGTAATTTTCAGTGTCCTAGGCATTATTTTAAAGGAATGTAAGAAGTAAAACATAAATATTTCAGAAAACTGACACATATTTTCACTTTTGACGTTTTTGATAAACATATATGACTAAGGGAACTCCTAGGTGAAACGCACTATCGATGGTACGTAAAAAAAAAACATACTGAAATATGTAAATAGTTGTGCACTTTTAAATAAAAAAATAGAAAAAAATAAAGGAAAGAAGCCTTCAAAAAAGCTATCATTATATAAAATGGCAACACAAATATGTAGACACGTCCGAAGAGTAAAAAGTATTGTAAGGTAAAAGCATGAAGCAGAGAGCGGCAGGATAATGGATTACGTGATTGAGGGGTGCGAGGGTTCGCAGCCGGAGACGCCTTGTGTCTCACGCAGTCCTTGTTGGTAACCAGCAATCATCTAAATCATTGCTCTATTTGATAGTTAAACGTTGTTGTATTAGAAATTAGCTGACTGGAACTTGCAGTTTAAGTTTTTACGTTGTAAAGTTAACTTAGTCTTATTATTCTATTTCTAATTAAATTATAAATATTTTCACTGAATCATTTATTTTATTTAAATTTGAACAGGAATTCAGTTACAAACAACCCCGTGTTTTATTTAAAGATCCAATAAATTTAATGGCTTTGCTACTAGTGATACTATAAAACGTCCGCGTGGTTCGGACGCAATCTCGCTTCAAATCAGTGCGTCTCAAAATAGTCGGATGGTCTAAAAGTGGAACCATTCAATGCTGCATAACGTGACGCTGCATATCGCGATGGGGACCGCGCTTCACACCGTCTGCTGATCGCCAGTTATTTTAATCTTGGGTTAATTGAGCCACCGCGGTTTAGTGCTATCCTTAGCTTAAGAATACGGCTGTAGATTGGTTGGGAACTCGCAAAGTATGTTTATTTTACATTAGTTTTGGTCTGGGGTTTTATAATCCCAAAAACATAGAAGTTAATAACTTTTTTACACACATATGTGTGTGTAAATAAGTTAAAATTCAAATTAAGTTACAGAATATATTACCATTATCAACTAGTTTTAAAGCAAGATTTTTTTATTTACAAATCCATAGTCTATCCAAATGATTTTCTTTTCTTGAGTTAACTTTTACTGACATCTGTGTCAAATTTCATGGGTCAGTTGTTAATGAGTTAGGTTTGATGAGGTCTGCCGCCAAAAGCTCATTCTTCGATTTTTAACATGAGTAAAACAACTGCAAAGAAGTTGCATTAAATTATGGTTTTCAGCTTCCCAATTGTTGGAAAAGGAGTTTTGTAAAAGGGGTATTTTTCGACCCCCTTTAGAGACTTAGCACACAAAAAAAATCTTGCCATCAGGTGGTTACAAAGTCAAATACCGTGCTGGAATGAAAAACCGTTTTTAAATCATCTTCCGCTGGCTCCAGCACAAGAGTGAGCCTGGGTGGGAAATGGCGTAAAAATTAAAAATCTGTATATAAATTATTTGACTCTCATCGCAGCATCATTCTCTTCGTATTTTCTTAAAGTAATTGGGTTTTCCAAAGGTTCTGGGAGTATGGGACCGATGTTTATCTTAATATTGTTCTAGGTCGGTATTTATTTTTTTTACATTTGAAATACAATCTTTATAAAATCAAGTTATTGTTGTTGCGAAATGAAAACGAAAACGAAAAAAAGAAATTTGTGTTAATCGTCAAAATTGATAGAAAAATGTGCACAAAATGGTTGCACAATGTTCTAACGGGGCTAATTGTCATTGATTGTCGTGGATGTGTGTGTGTATGTGTGTATGTGTGTATGTATGTGCGTGTGTAGGGTATGTGTGTGGGGTGTGTGTATGTGTGTGGACTGTGAGAGTTCGGGAATTTTTGGCCGGTTCGGGATGCGCCGGTAATTAGATTCTATTCGAAGCCTTTCATGTTGATTGAGAGCAGTCAGCTTTCATTTGCAATTAAATTCGCACATTTTTTTTACTGATTTTTATTTCAATTACCTCGCTTAGGGAGTATTTTAATTTTATTTTGATTGATTAATACAATGTTTTCTCGGTGTAATTTATTATAGCAATAAAATTCAGTTTTGACCATCGTGTTTTATAATTTGGTTGTTTGTTTATATGGGTATGTTTATTTTACATAATTTCCTTTTTACTCGAACATTAATTTGCTAAAAGGTTTTTTTTAACGTAATTTCATAATATTTCCTCGACGTAAGATCCTGTAATAATGATAAGCTTTAGGTAAATAATAAATAACTTTTCTTAAAGAGCTTAATTAAAGCTTCCTTTGCGACGTACTTTATGAATCCACAATCAGTGACTCAGATACTTCTTTTGATAAATACACTTTCATTTACAGGACATGGGAAATTATAATATTAAGTTAGGCTCGTGTTAGTCAGCAGTTTATACAAGACGGGACATGATAAGAATTAAAAGGAAAATGGTCAAAAATCATAACGGAGGGGTACCCGAGATGTGCGAAAAGGAACAGGGTACGACCAAAGACTAGATGGGAGGATGAGATTAGGGAATTTGCTTTATGGAAAAGAAGTATCAAGGACAGGGCAAAATGGAGGTTGTTGAAGAGGCATATGTCGCAACACACACTGAAGACAAAACATACATTCGTACGTGAAAATACCGTGGCTATGAAATATTGAATTAATTATAAGATGTAAATAGTGTAATGCTATCAGAATAAATGCCTTTGTTATTATTATTATATAGCCAGCAGTTTTATGTTTAACAGACAGTTGTTATTATTAATATAAGAAAAAATATTTCAATATTATGTTAAAGATCCTTTGTGTCGTAAATATATCGTATGCGCAGAATAAACTATAAAAAATTGCTTTCAATACGTTGTTTTTACGTACTTTCAATTGCGATGTTCCTGGGATGAGCATTATTTACAGTATACAGTCAATGTGGCAACAGACGTGTGGGAATAAGATGTTGCATCGATAAAGTAATTTGTGGTGGTTGGTGAGGCGCCGATCGATGGTTATTGAATTTGTTTGCTCCGCGGCGGGGTCACAGCTTTAGCACCCACCGCAAGTATCGCCTCCGGGTTCGCTCCGTCCGCCTGTCTGTGGCGCGAAGCCTATTACCTCAACATCCCTATATATTTACATACGCCCGGTCTTGTGTAGTTTAGAGGTTTTATTGCGATGTTGCGAAAAAATTGCTAATTTGACTTGGGAGGGCGCGTGACAATTTTTAATTGCATTTTAAACCTAAATAAGTTTACTGACTATTAATATATTATAATTATATTATAGTTTCTGAAATTGAAAGTGACAGATTTTTCACAACAACAAACAAGTAATTTCCAATGACGTCGCGTTCGGTGTCCCGGGCTTCACATCAAGGATTCCGTAGCGTATAATAATGGGCGTGTTCTGTAATTTATTATGGTTTAGGACGATGTATTATGTTTGTTCGGATGACGTACTGTTTGCGTTCGGGTTTGCGTTTAGGTTTACATTACGCCTGATAGCTTTGCGAGCAAATATTATCTTTTATTCGCGTTTTATAACGTTTGCTCGCAGATGAGGTGCATTTATAAAATAAACATTTGCTGTAAATAATTTTATCATTTTCTCTCATAGTTTGACATATTTAACTAGTCTGTTGGAAACAAATCAGACTGGCACCTAACAGACAATGTCTTTGCTTTAATTTATTTATTTTCGCGAAATGTTGGCATGTTTGTTTAAGGGTTCTGGAAAAAAACCTTTATGTGAGACACGAGTCTCCGTACTCGGTCTATCTGTGCGCATCATGTATCATTAGTTATGTGAGACACGAGTCTCCGTGCTCGTTCTGTCAGTGCGCATCGTGTATCATTAGTTATGTGAGACACGAGTCTCCGTACTCGGTCTGTCTGTGCGCATCATGTAACATTAGTTATGTGAGACACGAGTCTCCGTGCTTGTTCTGTCTGTGCGCATCGTGTATCATTAGTTATGTGAGACACGAGTCTCCGTGCTCGTTCTGTCTGTGCGCATCGTGTATCATTAGTTATGTGAGACACGAGTCTCCGTGTTCGGTCTGTCTGTGCGCATCGTGTATCATTAGTTATGTGAGACACGAGTCTCCGTACTCGGTCTGTCTGTGCGCATCATGTATCATTAGTTATGTGAGACACGAGTCTCCGTGCTCGTTCTGTCTGTGCGCATCGTGTATCATTAGTTATGTGAGACACGAGTCTCCGTGTTTGGTCTGTCTGTGCGCATCATGTATCATTAGTTATGTGAGACACGAGTCTCCGTGTTCGGTCTGTCTGTGCGCATCGTGTATCATTAGTTATGTGAGACACGAGTCTCCGTACTCGGTCTGTCTGTGCGCATCATGTATCATTAGTTATGTGAGACACGAGTCTCCGTGCTCGTTCTGTCTGTGCGCATCGTGTATCATTAGTTATGTGAGACACGAGTCTCCGTGCTTGTTCTGTCTGTGCGCATCATGTATCATTAGTTATGTGAGACACGAGTCTCCGTGTTCGGTCTGTCTGTGCGCATCGTGTATCATTAGTTATGTGAGACACGAGTCTCCGTACTTGTTCTGTCTGTGCGCATCGTGTATCATTAGTTATGTGAGACACGAGTCTCCGTGTTCGGTCTGTCTGTGCGCAGCATGTATCATTAGTTATGTGAGACACGAGTCTCCGTGTTCGGTCTGTCTGTGCGCATCGTGTATCATTAGTTATGTGAGACACGAGTCTCCGTACTCGGTCTGTCTGTGCGCATCATGTATCATTAGTTATGTGAGACACGAGTCTCCGTGCTCGTTCTGTCTGTGCGCATCGTGTATCATTAGTTATGTGAGACACGAGTCTCCGTGCTTGTTCTGTCTGTGCGCATCATGTATCATTAGTTATGTGAGACACGAGTCTCCGTGTTCGGTCTGTCTGTGCGCATCGTGTATCATTAGTTATGTGAGACACGAGTCTCCGTACTTGTTCTGTCTGTGCGCATCGTGTATCATTAGTTATGTGAGACACGAGTCTCCGTGTTCGGTCTGTCTGTGCGCAGCATGTATCATTAGTTATGTGAGACACGAGTCTCCGTGTTCGGTCTGTCTGTGCGCATCGTGTATCATTAGTTATGTGAGACACGAGTCTCCGTACTCGGTCTGTCTGTGCGCATCATGTATCATTAGTTATGTGAGACACGAGTCTCCGTGCTCGTTCTGTCTGTGCGCATCGTGTATCATTAGTTATGTGAGACACGAGTCTCCGTGTTTGGTCTGTCTGTGCGCATCATGTATCATTAGTTATGTGAGACACGAGTCTCCGTGTTCGGTCTGTCTGTGCGCATCGTGTATCATTAGTTATGTGAGACACGAGTCTCCGTACTCGGTCTGTCTGTGCGCATCATGTATCATTAGTTATGTGAGACACGAGTCTCCGTGCTCGTTCTGTCTGTGCGCATCGTGTATCATTAGTTATGTGAGACACGAGTCTCCGTGCTCGTTCTGTCTGTGCGCATCGTGTATCATTAGTTATGTGAGACACGAGTCTCCGTGCTTGTTCTGTCTGTGCGCATCATGTATCATTAGTTATGTGAGACACGAGTCTCCGTGTTCGGTCTGTCTGTGCGCATCGTGTATCATTAGTTATGTGAGACACGAGTCTCCGTACTCGGTCTGTCTGTGCGCATCATGTATCATTAGTTATGTGAGACACGAGTCTCCGTGCTCGTTCTGTCTGTGCGCATCGTGTATCATTAGTTATGTGAGACACGAGTCTCCGTGTTCGGTCTGTCTGTGCGCATCATGTATCATTTTCTAGAAATCTTTATACACCTTATAGCTACTAACCAAATCGTTAGCGAAAGTTATGTAGGTATCAAAAAGTAAAAGGTTTTTGAAAAAAAATCGGTCCGCGGACGAATATTTGGAATTGTTAGATTTTTTTATTCATAATAATAATAATATGTAGGACGATTTACTCATATTGCTATGGTCACAAACTAAGCACTAGGCTTGTACTATGTGTACCAGAAACAACGATATAATACATATTATATTTTATAAACACCCAGACCGTGATAAATTGTACAGAAATTGCGTACTAATATTTTTTGCCGTGCGTGGGAATCGAACCCCCGACCTCCGGATACAACGACAAAGACGCAACCACTAGTCTACGGAGGCTGTCATTCGGTAGATACTTCAGTTTATTTTATTTAGACACTCTTTTGTAAACACTACAATGTAAACCCCTAAAAATTATAAAAATTAAAATGCAAATAAGGTAGAAGGTATAATATTGAAAAGACTTTCGCTAACGACTTGAATGTTCGGGAGAATTCAAAAATAACTGAAAGGGATCCGAACCCACAGCCGCCAGCCGCCAGCCCCGCGACCCGCACACATCTTGTACAAGCAAAAAACATCGGCTCCGCTGTCCAAATCCCAGGCTAGTGAGGCGCGGAGACCCAGCTATCGATAACTAAATCCATATATAAAGAGAAAGAAACAATACATTAGAAACAACTGACAGACTTTCAGCCTTATTAGGTAAACCGACGAAATGTAATTGTTATTAATTTATTAATGTTTTGGTTACTTTTATTTATTTATTTTCTCCCTCATGGACAATAGTTTAATAAATCACTACCAGTTTTTTTTTATATTATTAATAATATAATATGCAAAATTAAAAACAAGAAATTTACAACATTTGTTTTTGTATGTGTGATAGGAATGGCGACCCCAAGGTCGAGCACGCGCGACATTCGGTTCGATACATATCGATCGATAAGACATATCTACAAAGCTAACACGCGCGACCACGATATATAACGAATAGACTAATTTGACGCATTGGAAGATATATGTCGACTTTTATCGAAAACGGTAGCACGCAGCTTATTAACACCAAAACTAAACTGTCAGATTGTAGACAAAAGTCGATATATATACAATTTTTATCACGTTTCTTTTAGGTGCTGATAAGTGTCGAAATTCCTTTTGCTTTGATATTTTTATTGATTTAATAGCGAAAAATAGAACCAAAATTGTTTTATTCTCGTTAGAAAAACTATTATACTTAAGTGACTATAAATGTGCGTGTTATAGAAAAGTTGCTGGAACAACTGGAACTTCAAACAACAATGATTTTGAAAAAAATATCTGGATGCCCAAACCAAGATATAGATTATGAAAATAAGATTATCAGAAAATAAGTATTTATGTCTCTAGAGCTATTTAGAAAAAAAAACATTTAATTAATATTAAAATTCTTGTTTTATTTTATTATCGTGTATTTTTTTTAATTTAATTTTATGTATTTATTATTATGAAGTGGCAATAGGTTAGTCTTAATATTTTAAAGCGAACACATCCTAGAGGGGACTATCACTACTAGAGTTAAAACCTTTGAACATCGGTAACCCCCGAAGTTCAGAGATTTTCAAGTTCAGATAGGTCTTGAATGCGGAATGTATTGATTGTGTAATGTAATTTTATATATATTTGATTTATATCATTGAAGTATATTATTATAGGGAAGTACCTCAAGGCTTAATCGCCTTACCAGTCATAAGAACAAAGGATAGCCGCCCGCAATACAAACCAAAATAAAAAGTGACACTTCTGTATCTATACGTACTTTCCATTTTTTTAATCCTATCCAATGCCTTATTAAATAAAAAAAACTCACCAAAAATCAAAATCTGTTTTAGGCCAAGGTAACGAGTTTTCTTGGCTTTATTTTTATTTTGTTAAATACATATATATGTTATGGACCAGGTGATTAATGCGGGCATTATTAATAATGTGCGGGCATTATGAATAATGTCTAGCTCTATCGGGCTAAGTGATAAATTACTATATAAATTTTATTATTTATCACATTGCACGGTCATTATTATATTGCTACTTGACAATTGGGCAATTTGATAATAAAGCTAAATTTGACGTGGTGCGGGGAGGGAAGCACGCGTGACACGCTCTGACCAATCAGAGAAAGAGAAAAAAGTTGTGTAACTCAAAATGCTATTATTATATACAGGGTGAATTTGAAAGGATGTACTTTGGGCTAATATGAGGTTCTGCTGATCAAATCGAACAACTTTTCCCATGAAACCATGTGTCGCAAATGAAAAAAAAATTTGGCTTCCCCATACAAGTTGGTCATTTTAACATTACTAGTTTGTATGGAGAAGGCAATTTTTTTTTTCATTTCCGGCACATGGTTCCATAGGAAAAGTTGTTCGTATTGATCAGCAGAAACTCATATTAGCCCAAAGTACACCGTTTCAAAGTCACCATGTATAGCTTGTTGTTCTAATAAATAAATCTGTTACTTGCTACATATTATATTTATTAGGGCATAAAACAAAGATATGTTGTGATTTTTTTGTTTTAATTTTTATATTTTCTGTTACATACTTATATTTTTAATATAACTTTCCTTAAGTTTTAAATGCAAAAACTAGTGGATTCATAATCCAGAAGTCTTTGCTAATTAATCCAATAATCAATATGTTTGAATTACTCTGCCCAAAAGGTGATGGACAATATGTATAATGCCCGGTCAATTTGATAATTTGAATAATATTATCAAATTGCACTCACATATTGGGCATTTTTCATAATGGCCGGGCATTATACATAATGTCTAATTTATTACTTGGTCCATAACATATATATTAATCTTTTTAAATTAAAATATATATTTCTGTAACGCTAATTAATAATAATATAAAATAAATACATCGTATAAGGTAATAATTATTTATTTATTACATAAATGTTTTTGAAATTGTCAATGAAAACACACTTGTTTTAACTAGTAGACAAAGCTCGAGAAATTTATCGCAGTCGGTTTGCGTGCTCACCAATTCGTTATATTTTTCGACAGCAGACGGTATATTTCGAGTCGGTATATAACTTATCGTTGTCCACGTGCTAAGCCCCCTTATATATATTTTTTATAAACTTTAAAAAATCCCTGTAAAGGGTTACACGATTTTTTCCTACTTTTTATTGTATTTTTAGTATTAGACAATGCAGTCGGAACCACCACCGATAGCCGTTGTACTTCTGTAGCATACTTCTACCAAACTACAAGACAACTTTTTAGGTCCAGTTTTAGTCGGACTTAAGTGATAGCCCTGACTCTATATTTTGTTAGATATTTTTTTTTACAGTGTCATAAATATATATTGTGTACCATTATATTCTTCGTAAAACTCATCATCATCATCATCATACCAACCTTTCACGCGTCCACTGCTGGACATAGGCCTCCCCCAAGGATCGCCACAACGACCGGTTCTGCGCCGCTTGTAGCCATCGGCTTCCCGCGACCTTCTTCAGGTCGTCGGTCCATCTTGTGGGGGGCCTGCCTCTGCTGCGTCCTCCAGCACGCGGTCGCCACTCGAGAACCTTAATGCCTCAACGGCCGTTCGTTCTGCGAGCTATGTGGCATGCCCACTGCCACTTAAGTTTGGCGATTCTGGAGGCTATGTCGGTTACTTTGAAACTCATAACTTAAAATAATTATAATAAAGTTGTATTGGTTCAGCTTTCCTCTTTTATTTTACCTATAATATAAGTGAGTTACACTTATTTTTAATACCTCCCATTATGCCACAGTTTCTTACTACTTTTAGTTTAGTAGAATTATGAGTCGAAGTTTAACAATAAATAAGATGGTGTCGGCATGATGATGTCGATGGAGAAAAGTCCCCTCCCTGCGCGTAATGTATTTAGTGAGCTCCGACAACTGTACAAGACGGAGTTGCGCTAACGAGCTGCTGCCAGGTTGTGGAAGTGCGTCATAAACGCTGCGAGGTGTCTGCTGGCTCGTTAAACTAACTCACAATAAAACCGGCTAATTTTAACTTAACATTAAAACTCCGGGGAGATTGAACCCACTTTGTCTACGAACGTTGTTCGGCTAGAGCGGGGTTCGCTCCGGGTTTAGTCCTTGTATACAATGTTTTCTTTGCGACACATGTAGAGAAGTCTTTGTACCCTTCATGCATTTGGTTTTAAAGGTCCCTAGTTCAAACCCCGGTGTGTACGAATAAGTTTTTATTTTAAAATTATATGCACATTTGTTTAACAACACCACTATAGTGCCTCGGAGAGGAGCACGTCAAGCTGTCTCAGTTTCACTATACTAACTTGTGAAACTTTTTATAGATGGGTTATTGGGTCTATCCAAACTCCAAACAACGCGACAAACTAGCTACTTGTTCAGTGTAGACTCATACCATCGGCTACGATGAGGTAGGATTAAAATCCCTCCGCTGGGTACCCTGAGGCCGTCTATCGGTCGCCGTGAGGCACCCGTGATGATATGTATATGTAATAATAGTACTTTCTATATTATTAAAAGTAATGTTTAACAAACTTTCAAGTACTACAGCACCTTAACACTTCATAAGTAAGTTTGTCCTTCTTTATAGCTGCAATAACTTTGTAGTCGCTTATTTGTCCGCTGTAAAACATTTAATTGCCAATAAGATTGTCGGAGTTGTGTTTCCGAAGTCTGACGGTCTCCGCTCTGGCTCCGACACATGCATGCACCTACATCGTTGCTTTCCGTCAGGTAAGAACATCTTGGCCTTTAAATGATTTGATGATTCTGATCCCTATCATCATTATCATCATGCCAGCCTTTCGCGCGTCCACTGCTGGACATAGGCCTCCCCCAAGGATCGCCACAATGACCGGTTCTGCGCTGCTTGTATCCATCGGCTTCCCGCGACCTTTTTCAGGTCGTCGGTCCATCTTGTGGGGGGTCTGCCTCTCCTGCGTCCTCCGGCACGCGGTCGCCACTCGAGAACCTTAATGCCCCAACGGCCGTCCGTTCTGCGAGCTATGTGGCCTGCCCTCTGCCACTTAAGTTTGGCGATTCTGGAGGCTATGTCGGTTACTTTGGTCCTTTTGCGGATCTCATCGTTTCGAATACGATCCCGCAAATAGACGCCGAGCATAGCGCGCTCCATCGCCCTTTGTGTGACTGTGAGCTTTTTCATGAGTTGTCATTCTGATCCCTATAGATTAAGTCATATAAATTACCCCCAAGGTTAATAGTTTTGCTTTCCACGTCATAATCACTATAATGTTTGTTAACATACGATATTGTTTAGTGATGGCAGACATCAGACTTAGCCATACATCTCTGTCATTGCGCGACACGCACTATATAATCGATAACGTTACCACCGGTAGCTCTCATATGCTTACTGTCGCTCGTAACTAGGGATCTACCAAGGGGATCGCTTTATTTTACAAATAATCCTGTCTTATTGGTTGATCCCTATCTATAGTTACGACTACGGCAAACACAGTTAGTAAAGACTTATGCTTCTGGTGGGTATAGAAAATTCCATCGGATTTTTTGACAACAGAAACATTGTCAGATTGTCACGACTACCCACTTAGGCCAATGGTATTTCAGTATAAAATACCATGCTGGTGGCTAGAGTTAAGGTATTAAAAATTGCACAAAATTATACATTTAGATAGATATAAGGAGTTGAGACAAAAGTGAGGGCGAAGAATAACTTCACGAATAACACATGGTGTGGACTTTCCCATAATAATCAGCTCCGACTTGTACTTTAATATTTCACTTGGTTGCTCGTCGGAGGCTTCGGGGCTCGTCGGAGACTTCGGGGCTCCCGGAGGCTTCGGGGCTCCCGGAAGCTCCGGCGAGCAACCTGAGTGTGGCTGGGTAATTGGTACCGTCGGCGACAGCACGAGCAACTTCACATCAAAGCCACTTTATATTGATTTAATTGCTTGAGCGGAGAGCAAATATCATTTGTGACCATTTGCTATGTGAAGCGTGAGTGTGTGAAGGCTTTATTTACAGAAGTAAAGCAAAACTCTTTCGTCCCTGAAAAAGTACGTACAAATTATTATTGTATTTATTTAGTAACACATTGCATTACCAAATAAAGGTTGTTCCTAAACGGCAGCCTCTTTTTGAGTCCTCTCATAGTTGATAATGTTCAGTTAGAGACTCAATTAATTATATATGTTACTTTTAAATAAATGTATTTATTTTTATTATTAGGTACTTTTTTTTCAAATAACCCGGCTCTTACACAATTTAATCCTAAATACTCGATTTTCATTAACTGTCACTGATGACGCCGCTCCAAAGGGAGGCGAAATATTTGGCAATAAAATTTTATAGCTTCAAGTTATATATTATACCCAGTAGAAACACATCTAACACTATTTATTTCAGTCGATTTACATTAATTAATTATTTAGCAAAGCGAAGAAGCTACTAATGAGTAATGTCGGTATAGTTGTACTGACTCGCCATGGCTGTGGCGCGCGATCCGCTGGCACCAGTCAAACTCATTGATCAAAGTAAAACCAACGGGTTTATATCCTAAAACTGAAAGTCTAGAATTCCTAAGTAAAGGCATTTTGTTGTGTTTCCAGTGTTCAAGTCTCAGACGTCGCTGTCGACGGACTCGGGGCTGTGCACGGAGCGGGGGCTGCGCAGGGTGCACATCGACCTCGTCAGACCTCCGGGAAGGAGACTGGGGCTGAAACTGGCAGGTGCGTGACCCTCCACTATCCCGACCGGACCCGCTCCGCACGGGTGTAACTGCTTTGTTACTAGTTACGTTAGAGATAGCTTAATTCAAACATTCCTACTTACATGCTCTGGGAAACCTTTCGGAATAAATTCTCCAAGTCACACAAACCGAATGTTTTAATATTTACATTTTGTACAATTTGTATGACATATCTTAATTAATATCAAGCGTATAACTTTGATAGTCGGAATATGTATTTCGGAAGTCATTTTATTAAGCATATAAAAAATACAAACTATGGTAGAAAACTGCATTAATATACAAACAATGGACAGAAATAGTAGAGAAATAAACTGAGCACTGAGCAACCCGTCATTGTAGCTAGTAACGGTAAACCGACCGTGTACTGGTTCAGTCTTTGTGGTTTATCTTGTTTAAAAAGAAAACAAAATGCTCTGAAGCTTTTACACATTTTTACGGAAAACTTTAGCGTAAAAGTGTAGTTTGTAAAAGGGAATTAAAAGCCGGGACATTTAGTTATTTCCCGCTGGTTATTGGGGCCACCTTGCGCGAGGTACAACGTCCCGCTGCCGCGCCGGCTGTCCCGTACTATCACTCCAGCTTTTACATTTTAATATTTAGTTATCTTCTTGTTTCACCTGTCACTTGTCACAGTAGGTATTTATTTTGAATTAATTATATTATCCGACAATGTGAACACCGTTTAAACGGCCTCAGGGTACCCAGCGGACGGTTTTAAACTCATTTCGCCGATGGTATTCGGAGGCAACACCGAACAAGTGACGAGCTTGTTGCGGTGTTTATGATGAAAGAGCCTCGTTGTATAAAGCGGTCACCCATCCCAGGACCGGCCTGCTGTCATCTGCTTAACCTTGTTGTCAGTTGCGCCGTGACTTAACCATTAGGCAGGGGCCGCTTTTTTTTTTGGGCGCTCCATTATATTGATAATTATAATAATCACTAAATTTAATAGTGCACTACTATATATATAGTGGTCTATTTATGACTACTGTGCTGGTCGCGCTGATGATGGCCGACCGCGCAGCTCCAGGCCGACACAGCGCGGTCAGCGCGCAGCACTTGGTGGACGAGCTGAGATAACAGCGAAGACAGCAAGGGCTGCAATGATGGCCAAGCTGAAAGGCCTAGAGCGTAGCTAGGCTAGCTCGAGGCAATCATAGCGTGACCAGCGAAGCAGTCAAAGTGGGCCAAGGCTTGTATAGTGCTTTACTCAAAAATGCAAGTACCTAATCTAAATAAAACCAGCAAGTAATTGAAATAAAATATATATTAATTATCTAGAAATTTAATTAAAATGACAATTGTGAAAAATACAGTTACTAAAATTTAACACCGACTTTCCCGGTTTGATATTACTAATAGTTTGCGATAATTCTAATGCGGTGTTTGACTGCTGTATTATTTCTTCATTTATTATAAAAATGAAATTTTCGCTGAACCGCGCTTTTGTTACTTCTTTGTTTTTTTTTAGCAATGGTAGTTGGAACTATACAGCCAATTATGGAATAAAATCGGAATTTGGACCTATCTCTATAAATACAAACAGTTGTGTTTTAAATAAAATCTTTGTGCCTTTGATTTTTTAAAACGTTGAAACGTCAAAATAGCGGCCGGCACGTTAGAGCGACCAGCATAAACTTTGCCGGCCGCTCCTTGAAACAGAACGGCAAGGTCGACTTTGCTCAAACAAGGTTGTCAAAATAATGACCACATTACATGCATTTTTGAGTAAATATTAATATCAACTCCAAAATAGAGCAGACTTCATTCATAATTTAACAGTTTTATCACGTTTGTGTTTTAATGAATGATTTAATTTATCCGACGTAAAATAGTTTCATATTGTTGACTATTAAATATTATTTATTTAATCCCTATATTATTATATTTTAAGTAATAAACTGACACCGATATATACAATCACAATAAAGGTTCCTGTTTGAGAAAACCAACATTCTGAGCCCCGATATCGAAACGTCTACAAACTCTAAAAGATCGAAACTTTAAAAAATATTTAGTTACCTATTTAAATTTGAGCAATATCATATTTTTTAGTAACCCTAACAAATGTTGTTGCATTAGTGAGTTCGTCACGTTGCACGGGTGACTATTTTGGTCACAGGACCAAATTAGTCACCCCTAGCAACAGGAGCACGCGACTAAACTAATTGTCGCACTAAATCTGTCCACGCCCCTCCGCCCCCCACTCCTCGCGCCACTAGTTTATTGCTTCTAACTTCACTTATAGCACAGAACAAATAACAGTACAAGTATATGCTTCTAGTTGTACTTGTCGCTGCTTCATGATATATGGAGATGGAGGTAATATCGCTCAACTCAATCATCGAAATAGTCGAAATTAAAACAAAAATATCTATAATATGTAAAACATTACACACATATTGCCCTGGTCACAAACTAAGCTCTGGGCTTGTACTATGTGTACCAGGATGTATATTATTTTTGTCAGATGCCGATATTTATTCTTCCGCTTTCAGGCGTATGTTTGCATTCGACAATATGATCTCTTATCGCATAAAGGTGGTGGGGTTAGCTTGTTCGCAATACTCAGAACCCGTATACGCGGTTCGGCCACAAACATCAATTACAACTCAAAGATAACAAAATAACCGCGTACCTGTGTAATGTGTGCGCGGACTCATTAGTTCCCGAGTACGCCGCATGTTAATGTCGGCGACAGGATTTCACACCCGACCGAATGTAATGTAGCCGACATAATTGCATGTTCTGGTGTATTGGTTTAGCTTTGTGCCGCGACCGTGCAATACAAATTTAAATTTAGAATGCGGTTTTGACGCACTAATTACCCCGTAAATCTGTCCGCGAGCGGCCGCGTGCGCTACGGTCCTGCGTCTCCGAGGGTACTTACTTATTCCTGGAACTACTGCAAACGACAATTCTCTTCCCGCTAAATAATAAATAATTACAAAATATTAAAAAATAAATTAAATTGAGAAAAAAATAAATTAGGAATGTGTAGTAAAAGTGTTTCACTTTTCACCTGTCCTACTACTTGCGGCTAACATCGTAGGTCACATCTGACTGTTAAGTCACATACATTTTATCAAAAACCCGCATCGCTTATTTGTCTATATTGAAAAAAGAGCTTATATAAGCGACGATGGTCAATATATACGGTCAGTGGAACCAGTTAACAGCGTGTTAAGAATCAGTTAAGAACCAGTAACCAGGTGAACGTGGTGGCCTAGTTGATAGACCTTGGACTTAAAAACACTTAGGTCCCTGGTTCGAATCCCGGTGTGTACCAATGAGTTTTTAAATTAAAAATTTATGTACATTTGTTTGACAACACCACTATAGTGCCTCGGAGAGCACGTTAAGCTGTCGGTCCCGGTTTCACTATACCAACTTGTGAAACTGTTTATAGATGGGTTATTGAGTCTATCCAAAACATCGCAACGAGCTAGCCACTTGTTCGGTGTAGACCCATACCATCGGCTACGACGAGGTGGGATTAAAACCCCTCCGCTGGTTACCCTGGGGCCGTCTAGGCGGTCTCGGGCGCCGTAAGGCACCCGTGATGATACATGGAACCAGTTAACCACCCAGTCTCACGTTAGTTATGAGCGTTCGGTTGGTTGTCATGTATATAAGTGTATGTATGTGAGGAACAGCGCGCACTCCCTATATTATATTATATAGCATATTTTTGCCTGTTCACAAGGGTTTACATGAAATAAATATTTTTGAGTTTGGCGGAAGCGCCGCCCCACAGTGGAAGTTGCCGGAGAAGTGTGAAGTATCGCGTTAACTCCGTGAAGTGCTAGTTCAGGGAAACTATCAAAACCGACACAAGTCACAGCATCCGTGGTAGTTCCGCCCCCACACGCAATAATCCGTTTTCTCGAGACTTCTTTTGTATAACAACATTAGATGCTCCTGATTATAATCCCCCAACTCTAAGTATATGATGCAACAATATTAATAATGAAGTCGGGAGTGCTTGTGACCTGGTCGGGTGTTAATGCGACGGAGGTGCACAAAGCTAACTTACTTAGCACAATATATTACTTTGTTCTAAGCGCAGTCTATTGTGTTACTAAACTATGATAAAGCATTAAATAAAGCAGAATACGTGGATGCGAATCCTTTGCAACATTATCTAATAATAATTCATCATTAGTCTCTTGGAGATACACAAATTATTAAATAAAATTAATATAATATAACCTAACCTTTGAGAACTCATGAAGGGGCTATTTAGAACAAGTAAAGGTTATACACCTTTTAAGATATATTTATTGGTGTTTTTATTAAAATATTTTTTGTCAAAATTTATGAATAGTAAAAAAAAAATAAGTTAACAATGAGGCCTTAGAGTGCCTTGGCAACTATTCTTTAACATAAATATAAAGCGGAGGGGTTTTAATCCCACCTCGTCGTAGCCGATGGTTTGAGTCTACACAGAACAAGTGGCTAGCTCGTCGCGATGTTTTGAATAGACTCAATAACCCATCTATAAACAGTTTCACAAGTTGGTATAGTGAAACCGGGACCGACAGCTTAACGTGCTCTCCGAGGCACTATAGTGGTGTTGTCAAACAAATGTACATAATTTTTTTAATTAAAAACTCATTGGTACACGCCGGGATTCGAACCAGGGACCTAAGTGTTTTTAAGTTCAAGGTCTAACCAAGTCGGCCACCACGTATATAAAAGAACGACAAATATTTATTATACCTCGATATCAGATTTAGAACTTAAACGCGATGGAATGGAAATCGTAATATGAAAAATACTTCCGAACCGAACACACACTACATAACCAACTAGTGTAAGACTAGGTGGTTAGCTCATTCCATTGACCTGTCAATCATTATCTGCCATACAAGGGAGCCACCAAGGCGATCAACTTCACCGACCATATCCACGCCTTATATATAAATAAAAGGTAAGTTACCAATCACATAAAAGTAAAGTTATAAGAATCGGTATTTTTAAGGGCATAAATACTAACTGTAAAGTCGATCACCTCAGAGATACCCCGGAAAAAAAGAAACCAGCAAGTAAAAAACTCTAGCGCTTCACACAAACTAAATATAATATTGAATATAATATTATTAAACAACTTAAATATGCCTAACACAAAAACAAACCCTACTACTAATTATAAAATAGGATAGAAGGAGGTGTATTTTTGGTGAATATAAACGCGATAGATAAACGTTCCCGGTTTCTGCGAATTGAATTGTAGTTGTTGGCAGATCCGTCATCTGTCGCGTATCACTCTGCAGATCGTTCCCTCGTCCTGTGTCTCCCGTCCTCTAGACTGCTTCATGTGTGACGCGCGCTGTCGACTGCACTCATTTTATGTCTTCTGGTCCTTTCCACAACAAAAGGTTTAGATTGGTTGTGCATATCCCTCCTGTAGATTTAAAAGTTCGAGTAACTTTTTCGTGAAAATAATTTATTTCAACTTTTAAAAGTAACCAAAAAAAAAGTAATAAACTTTTTAAGACTGCAGATTTCAAATCGCGAAATTGTTCTGAACAGAGACAAATTAACCGAGTATTTTGTTAGAGTCCGGGTATAAATCAAGCGGCAAAAAAGTTCACCCGTCGCGGAACTTCACCAAAAATATGCTCTGTAATTGCCTTCGAAGGCAGTTTGAAAAAGTTCTCGGACGAATCGATTATGGCGACGCGGGACGGACAGCGGAGGCTTCCGTAATAAATATGTAAATAAGGCTTCAGCATTAATCCCGCTGAAGAATTTGGCGGTTAACGCGCCCACTTGAGCTGGAGGCGCTATGTGGACTTTTTATTTTGCTTTTTAAACTAAGCGGAAGATTAAGTTTAAATTAAGAAGTAAAACTGAATTAAGCAAACATTTATCTTTTTCTTTATCCAATTTCGAATAAGATTATAATTCCTGGACGAATTGTATGGAATCAGTTTGCGTCGTTTCGGACCATAAATATATTTGCTCCGATCGTCTGTCTCGCGGTCCATCTTTATAAGTACGAGAATGTTTGAAAGCAATTTGTGTTCAGTTTCTGACCCGAAAATTGTTGCGAAGCTGTTTACTTTTGTTGCGGAATGGAATGACAGATGTCGCAGCGTAAATTAATTGCTTTTAGTTCCTTTTGGTCGTCGACTTCTGTAGCGAGACTTGAAAAGAAAATTAATTTGATTCCAGATTAAAAGTTCCTTTGTTTTCTCGTTTGAACGCTCAGTTTTTCATCGCCTTTATTTTCCCGTTGAGAATTACCTTTACAAATAGTATCGGACTTCGCTTACAAACATCCTCTTCGGGCGCCGCTAGCAGTTCTCATACAACATTATTCCAAACCGCAGTTCTTTACTTAAATTAAACAATAATTAAAATAAACTACATTATTGAATTAATTTCAAACAAAATGTACATAAATCTACTATTATCTATTTATCTCTATTTACGAACTTAAATAGAAACCATCTCTGGAAGAAGTTTAATATAGGGATAAGATAATATTTGGGGAATGGAGGCTCTGCTCGGGTGGAGATCTCCTACAATCAGATTCAAGAATGGGACCCATTTCAAAAGGCAGGGCATGGAATGACGTTGGTTGACCGCGGCCGATTAAATTCTGAATTAGTTTAGTTCGGGGTGTATTAGGCCCCGCGCGCCCCTCCGGGATGATATGGGGCCGCGCGCGCCCATCCGGGTGATTAATATGGGGTCACTTGGACTTTCAACCAAAATTTGTTGCAATAAGGATATGGCTATGATTCATTTGGTCCTAAAATCTGTACCTTTGAGGATTACTCGCGGCAACGGTCAGTTATCGGGGAACAATAAATGTTACGAACCACCAAATGTGTAGACTTTTATTACTAATGTAGGCTAAATATACAGGGTGAATTTGAAAAAGATGTACTTTGGGCTAATGTTTCTGAAACGTTGCGTATATTAAAATAAAATGACGTAAAAATGCATTAAAATATTTTTTGTCATCGATTGGTTACTTAAATCATTGGTTAGCTAAGAAATTTACTAAAATTAAAATGACTTCAGTACCTTTATTATTACAACAACACAAAAAGGGGAGAACAGCATATGACAAAGTGTTATTACACAAATAATTATCATTTAAGAAACTTGGAATATTAAAAGAAACACAAAAATATAACTCATTAATGTAGGGGCTGTGGCAAAAGCTAGTAAATAACGAAATAAGTCACCTTACAGTATAATGATTCACCGGGACTTTTGTGTAATAAAAGTATTTGGTGTAGGTTAGACACGCAACCGGCGCGCGTAGTCACCGCTGACTCATGTCATCTAGATGCTAATTACTGACGGTGACCGCCGACTCATAAACATATTCAATATACAGATAGTATTTACGTTTAGTTAACAGATCGTTGACCGACAGTATCAATATCAGCTGTTTGGACCCGTCTAATTAATCCCAGGTACGACATACGGGGAGTGATCAGTGCGAACTGATCTACCAATTATAATAATAATATGTAGAATAATTTACACATATTGCTCTGGTCACAAACTAAGCTCTAGGCTCGTACTATGTGTACCAGAAGCAACGATATAATACATATTATAATTTATAAACACCCAGACCATGACAAACTGCAGAAAAAACGTACTATCATTTTTTTGCCATGGGTGAGAATCGAACCTACGACCTCCGCATACAACGCCAAAGACGCAACCACTAGTCTACTACGGTCTAGCCAATTAGTTAAAATACTTAGGAGAATTGTAGGTCCCAGTTTCACTGCTCTGACCAACTTGTGAAACGGTTTATAAATGAGAAATCTATACCAAACACCGCGAAGAGGTTGCCACACGTTCCGTATAGACTTAGAATATCGTCGGCTATGACTAGATTTGAAAAAAAAACCTGCGCTTAATAGGCAGTTACGGGCGCCGTTATTAGTGTTCTCAGATTTCGTGGCATCTCTAAAAATGTGAAATAATAACAGCATTTCACATTTATTCTAAATTGTTTATTTGCAAACATTAGTAAGGTGTTAGTGGTGTATTAGTTCATGACAGAATTTACCTTTGGAGGAAGGTGTGCAAATGTTAGGTTGGGTTTATAGTTAATAATACATACAGTTATCACAGTTTAAAACATAATTAAATTCAAGCTAATATTACATAATTTCTTTGCATTTTTATCAGGATTCTCAAATGATGCTGTCATTTATATAATTATCTATTGAATAATATGTCCTGCTAAGTAAAAATGATTTGAGTTAAATATTTAATAATTTTACGTTGTCGATGTCTCTTATGGTTCTATCTCTGGAAGTCGATTGAATATTCGGTGAGACATGCCCAATACACTGTTTCTATACATAGTGGTCTTACAGGATGCTGGATTGATTTTTGTGCCATTTCGACTATTCCTAAAGCAAGTGAATAAATTTAGATAGACTTTGACAAACATGGCAGTTTCAAATATATAAATGCATGCTAAAATATATAAAATCGCCCTTATGGGCTCTAAATGCAATTTGTTTGTCGGCGGAATTACCCCAAAATATTACTCGTACCTTAAGATGGAGCCGGCATAACCATGATAGGCTGTAATACAGATGTTTGATTTGTCATTTTACTTAGTCTATAAAGTGCATATGAATATTGGGATAAGTAGTAGTTTTTTACATAATGTGTTTATATGTTGCTTCCATGTGAGATTGTTGTCGATATTTAAACCCAAAAACTTTGTTACTTTGCTATTTTCTATGTCTATGCCTGAATAATAAATTTTTAATGTTATGTTTTGTTTTGATCTAATGTTAAAATTCATAATTGTTGTCTTGTCTATATTAATGTTGAGATTATTGTTCCGTAACCAGTCAATCAATATTATCAGTGCGTTATTTATGTTCTTTTCATAGTTAATAGGATTGATTTGATTATTATTTACATTATTATTATCGGTAGTATTATCATCAATATTATCATTGCTCATGTCAAAGACTACAGTGCTATCATCAGCAAATAGAACCATGGGTTGCTTTATTGCATTGGGAAAATCATTAATATATATTAAGAACAGTAGTGGTCCCAATATCTTGTGGTACGCCATATTTCACCAATCTCGACTTTGAACAATGCATCACTTCTGTTTTTTTGTTTGGACATATTCTGCTTATGTGTGTCATCTGTGGTCTGTTATTCAGATATGACTTAATAAGATTTAATATATTTCCTCTGACACCGTACTTATATAATTTGTTTAGTAATATAGTGTGATCAACGTAATCGAAAGCCTTGCTCATGTACATGCAGAGCCGATACTAGAATTCGATTATCTACTTTAGACATAATTTTACCAAGACAGTCGTATATCGCCATATTGATTGTTTTATTTTTCCTAAAGCCTTTTTGTTTGTGTTTTAATATCTTATTATGTTCAAAGTATTAATACAGACCATTATATATTACATTTTCAATTATTTTTGGTCTATAGTTGTTCATGTCATTTTACTTTTTACGATAATACCATCATTTCCGATACTATTAGTATTTTTAAGATTTTTTACAATCGTTCGAATGTCGCTAGATGTCGTTGGATTCATAAATAAAGATTTATATTTTTTATATTTAACTGTGTCAATATTATTTGTTATGTTATTATGTAAATTATCCTGTACCTGGTCAATAAAAAAAATGTTAAAAAGTTCTGCAATGTCATTTGGATTATTTGTAATAATGTCATTATATTTTATTGTTCTTATGATTTCATTAGGGTATCTTGCTTTGGAGTCAGCAATAATTTTCCAGACAGCTTTTATTTTATTATGGGCAGTGTTTATGTAATGATTATTTTGTGATTTTTTAGTAAGATTTATTTTCTCTAGACGTTTAGAGTAGTTTTTAAATTTATTTTTATTATCCATATTTGGATGAAGTCATCATTGCCATAACAGTTGTCTTTTTTTCCTACTACATAATTTTATGCCATTTGATATCCATTTTGGTTTTATATGTGTTCGAATTTTTACCGTGATAAGTCATATAATAATTTAAATTGTTCATGGAAGAGGTTGAAACTATTATTAGGATTAGTAGAATTATATACATCAGTAAATTTAAGCTTGCTTAAGTGGGTTTTAAATAAATTCAAATACTCGCTATCATATACCCGTCTTTTACAGTACTAGTATTCCCATATTAGTACTGTAAAAGACGGACGTACTGTACAAGTTTTTTTTACAGGACATTTTATAAGTTGAGCTGTATGGTATAATAATCCAAATTCAATATTGTTGTGTTAAAATTCGTTTGTTTGTACTATTTATATAGAAAAATCAAGTAATTGTTGCTTCTGCTATGGAAATTCTAGGGACAGGAATCGATGAACTCTTAAAAACCCCGAATCACGAAAATCATGTGGAGCATATTCGTAAGTATGGTGGGTGACGGAGAGCTTCCAGTCCTAACTCCTGTAGCTTTGGTCTATTGTGCGGTGTAAGGCCAAGCGTTGTCCAGAACATACAATCCTCTCTCGAACTTGTCCATTACAATCACCTCGCAGCTTCTTCTAACTCATAAGTTGGGGATATGGGTTGGCTGCCTCCCGCCTCGCACCTATCCAGTGCGAGAGATGTTTTCCAGTTTTTATTACATGTGATAATCCGGTTCATAATCCCAGGGATAGACGTGATAAAAAGTGTATCTATTCAATAAGTTAAATAAGCTTCGACTCAATTTTGTTGTTATTATTGTTCGGAGATGTCAAAGACTTTCTGAGCTTTTTTATCTTTCCAACTTGTCGCAAATGAATCAGTATCGATGTATAACTTACGTTAAAGGCTGCTACTAATTCCGATGTGTTTCCGCTATAGCTCAGATTATGGTCGGCCACGGGTGAAATAAAAATTTCCAGAACGGAAGGGATCAAAGTAAAAACGCACCATGCGGTCACTTGGTCATTGATATTGCGTATCGTCTTGGTAACCTTGGTGCTATGAATCATTTATATTTTTAATTAAATTTTAGATATTTCATTAAAATTTGAGATTGTACATTATTTGCAATTATGTACTTAATTACAAAATAATAATCAAATATATTTAATTAAACCCGAATGATATATTCTGAGGATTTCATTTATAGCCTCGTATTTTCCATAGATGGTGGTTGTGCGCATTAAAGCGATCGTTTGTGGAGCCTCATAATTCACAGAAGATCAAGAGAGAGAACTATTGGAATAAGTTCGCTCCTCCCGCTTTGCCATAACATATTCTAACTTTTACCTCTCCTTGTCATTATTTATTCCATGTTCCTAACCTCCTTCCTCGTTATCCATCTTGCCCTCTGCGGTATTTCGGTCTCTTCTCAAACATTTTATAGTATATTTTCGTTCGCCACTTTATTAATTTTGTGGTTTGTTCCACAACATCTAGGTTTGTGTCGGTTACACGGGAAGCTCGGAGATAGGAGATTCATCATTTTTTTTGTCTCATTTTCATAAGGAAAAGGAAAATGTGATTTATATCATTAATATTATTATGTGAAATAAGTGCTGGAGTGAAAATAAAAGTAAGAAAGTTTAAGATAATATATTTTTGAGTAGAAAATGGTGTAACGAAAATAAATGAAAATACGAATCAAATTTTAACTGTAGTTAAAATTTGACTTGTGTTCTTCAAACACTCAATATTTTTTAATGAATAAGTCTAAAAGCAAATGTAACATCTGATATATAATATTATAGGTAGTAATTGCGTAATGAAATATATTTATTATCGAGGGTGTAATATTCTTGAGTTGCTTTCGTCTGGGAGTTATAAAGTGATCCCCGCACCCGCACCCCGCACCCCTCCCTCCGGTCTAGTTTGGGATGCCTTTGCACTGATCGGCTGTCCGACTTAAATGTCTATTAAATCCAGAATGTATAATGTACCAGAAAACGGGATCTTATAAGAATTCCCTCGTGGTGAGCAAACTGCTCAGAAACCCTGGCGGGTGGAGTCCAACGTATTAAAGTTAAATGGAATCAGAGGTTCACTCAGTCCGTCCGTCTGTTTATAAGTTCAGACTGACTGGCCTACAACCGGGTGAAATAAAAAGTTTAAATTTGAAACAGTAGTAGATCTTGGTGTCTCCCGGTGACAGAAGTATAAAAGCTCCCAAAGTTTGATTCCAGAAAAAAAATCTCAGAAATAAGTTGAAGTTATAAATAATTGTTTGTATATTCTTAACGTTTCTATTTTGTTTTAAAACTTTTGGTTTATTAGTTTTTGAATTATTACTTATTATATGTATACTAACAACCTTTTAATTAAATTAATTTATATTTGTAATCTATAGTCTAGATTTCAGACTATTTTAATGAACGTCTATTCCATTCCTTTTTTATTGTAGTTTCACTAATAATGTATGTTTACACGTATAATATATATTTTACACATATATACAAATATCACTAAAAATCTAATGATTGCAGCGCTTTAGAGATAGATTCGCAAACCGCAGCATATACCCGGCGGTGAGACATTCCACTCTTAGGATTGCAGCTTTATTTAATTTATTTTCTCTCGCTACCTACTTGTTGGAGATATAAGATCTAACGAGCTGGTCTTCAGATGCGTCGATTAAAAGTTTTGCGGAGTATAATCGACTTTGTCCGCGTTTCCTCTTCCGCTTCCGCTTCAGGTATTATAAATCCAAATGAACATTATTCAACTTCACCTCATTTTATTTCTCCAGCACTCAGAACATATTAGGTATTGCTTTCATCGGCCCCATGGTAGTAGTTAAGTCACTGTGCAACTGACAACAAGGTTAAGCAGATGAGGACAAGGCCGGACCTGGGATAGGTGACCGCTTTACAACGAGACTATAAACACCAAGGTCACCACTTGTTAGGTGTTGCCTCCGAATACCATCGGCGAAATAAGGATGGATTAGTCTCTCCGTTGGTTGCCCTGAGGCGGTTTATACGGTTCTGGGAAGCCAATAAGGCACCCGTGATGGTATTATTAGGTACGGACAATAATAATATTAAAAGATTAATCAAATTGTGTTAGAGTCAGGAGCACCACCCAAGTCCTGCCACTAAAACTGGAACTAAGAATGTGTCTTGAGTTTGACAGAAGTAATATATTTTTGAACTCGATTTTAATACAACTATTTATACAATAATCTGTAATAAGTTGTTTATTCTTTATATTTGTGTGTCTCAAATATATATATGTATATATACATCCTATCACTATAGTTGCCAAAAAGATCTTTAAATAATATATTTTAACGCAATTTGATATCATTATAATATACCCAAATTTGCTTTATGGAACAGTTCTTTCTATCCGGTGAATTAAACAAAAATCCTAACTCTTAAAACACAAATACCCGTATATCTGAACTCTCTGTATAGGTATTTTATTTTTTATTTTCATTTATTCAAGGAAAAACAGTACAATACATAACTTAAAGTAGGTAGAACAATATAAGTGTAGCATAGACCAACATTTTCCTACTGATAGTTATTACAAAAAACAGATGGCAGGATCCTGCAAAAATGTCTATATAAAAAAGCAAAGAAAAAAATATATTAAAAAAAAAATATATATATATAATAATAAAAATATTAAGAAATATTTATAGAGCATTATAGAATTTTAAGTAAAGAACAAAATTGAATTGAGCACACTGAGAAAACATTTAAAACTGGCCTAGTACATTACTTTTAAATGCTTGGAAACTAGTGCTAAACAGGTATATATCAAAATATAATATAACCCTATTTTACCCCAGAGCTTATAGATATTCAACAAAAAAAAACGTATATAAATCGATCGAGTAGTTTTGTGAGTGATGTCCGATAAACAAAAGTCAAGATTTCTAAAAATTATTGATTATTAAAAAAAAAAAATTCAGAGTTCATCCCGCCAAATAAATTTTTAATCAGATTAATGTACTGATTTTTTTCATTTAAAATTTATTATAACAAGTGTTGATGAATAACCTATAAATATAATTAGCTAAAAGTGAATGTACATAGTTCATAGGTGGCACCTAAGAATATGCCGACATGTGAAAGCGCCCTCCCGGGGGCGCGGCGCGGAGGGGCGCACGCCTGACTCTACAACGCAAAAGTTAAATATTAAGCTCCAACACCAGGCCGCTAAATTAATTACCCTTTCACTATGGCTGTGCAATATCTACAATCTTGGTACACCCTCGTCACATTTTAATGCCGTGATCTTTACTTGTGCATAAGTTAAAAAGATAACGTAGTGTTTATTATCAAATCTTTATTTATGTATAGAAAAGAGTTTGCCTGACTGACTGGCTGACTCATACACGCTCAGCTACTGAAAGTTACAATATAAAATTGGGACAGGGGCTTCCTTTTATATTGTAGAGTTACACCAAAAAGGTTTTGTTTTTTAATTTCGCATCTTAAGTTGGCGATAAATGAATTTTCAGAAAAGTTAATGTTGCGGTAACGGACGGTGTATAGACTTTTGGTAGCCATACCACAGAAGAAATAATAGTACAAGTAGCCATACTCTTGAGTATGGCTACTTGAAAAAAATTTAGTGGTGTTTCATTACTTTTTATATATCAATGAGGTATTAAAATAATAATGGGTGGTTTCTCATGCCATTTTTTATCTCTGGTTCAACGGATGCCACTAATTTAAAAACATTTGTAGATTTTTCTTATAAATCTAATAGACATGTGTTTCCTTTCGTAAAAAAAATAACTTATTTTTTTAACTTATTTTTTATATTGACAAGTTAAGTATCACCTTGTTGTATATTATTATGGTATGACCAAACTAATGTTTTGTTTAAAAGCCGCCACCAAAGATGGACATACAGCGTCAGCGGAGCCAATGGTGATTTGTAAAATAATTTGGCATCCTCACTCCACGAATCCTTCGCTTCCACATGAAAGTACTAATATAAAGTCATAACTGTATAAGTATGAGTTTGCCCCGCTCCGGGTGATGTTGTCGATGGTCACTATAGTTTGCCCCGCTCCGGGTGATGTTGTCGATGGTCACTATAGTTTGCCCCGCTCCGGGTGATGTTGTTGATGGTCACTATAATTGTGGACCCCCGAGTCACGGATTGGCGTTTGTCAAAATTGGACGATTGTCATATCTATATATGAGACTCGTACAATTTTGACAAACGCTAATCCGTAGTATGCTATTTTCTAATAGAATTTCGGTATTTGGAGCAGAATCGCATATGACCACAAAAATCATTATACTTACAATAAACCAGGAAAATTCCAAGCCAGAAAATAGTTTTCCCGAATTAAAGAAATATGTGGTGCGCGCCCCCTAGCGGAGAACAGAATATTGTAATATTTATGCAAATGTAACGGTGTATATCGTCGGTGAGATTGCCAATTTCGCTATGTGCATTTTAGCAACTTTTCAGTAGGAACAAAAAACCGATTTATGAATTGATTGCCCAACATAATTTCCTAAATATATTTTTAATAAATGTTAAAAATATAAAGAAATATGTTTTTAATAATAAATAAGAATTCATTAATTGCAAATTAATGTTATATATTTTTTAATACTTTTTATGCACATATGGGTATTAATTTTGCTCTTACTAAAGACATATGTGTAAGTCATGCACATAGGGATTTTAATTAATATTAATTTAAGGATTATTAGTGTTAGTTATGTGTATTATTATATTTTATTTTAATTATAATTATGATCTTTATTGTAAAATTACAATTAATGTACATACATACATACCGTCACTCCTATATCCCTGTTAAGGGGTAAGCAGAGAGTAATGTAAGTTATTATATATATATAGTAAATACCATTAATGTAAGTTATGTTTTATAAATAAAACCACAACAATAATCTGAGAACAATCACTTGTATTCAAAAACCTTTTATCAAATAGAACATTTATTTATTTTATTAAATAAAAATCCCCAGCTCATTACATAATAACAATAACAAAAACAGTCTTCATTTTACAATATATATATATATATAACTAACATTCTAAGGACAATACAAAAATTTAAATATCAAAACCTTTGGACCATACCTACTTATGTATGCCCATTAAAGAGATTTATTCTTACAAATAGAATAGAGAGATATAGTTCTTAAAAAGCAAAATGACAAGTCTTTAATGTGATAGGTAATATAGAATAAAAAATGACCTATATAATATCTAAGTGACACAGCTATGATAATTAACATTTCAAAACGAACATAAACACCATTCTGAGTAAAATAACTTAATAAACACACATTTCTTAATTTATTTAGTTGTTTGGATACCTAAATTAAAATCTAGTTATTTTGTGGTAAGAATTTACAAATTCTTCTCAACAAAGTTAGGTCTAATTAAATGCTTATTACTAAATAATACTAATTAAATAATAATAAAGTTACAAAAATATAGAAACAGTCTTTAATTTCTTAACATAATCAGACTTTAAAATTCTATCAATTTGTCAGTTATGATGGAGACTATCATAAAAATTATGGTGATCTCTATGCATGTATCTTTTCAAAGATTGCAAGCTATCAAATTTAGACTTTTCTATTTTTAGTGGAGAGTCGTAGAGACATGAAAGTGCATTACTGTTTGTGTGTTGACGTTGGGGAAGAGGTTTCCATTCTTCTGGATGTCGTAACTTATAATATATGGTTCCATTTTTGTAAAGCAAGCCTCTTATATCTGTTACCACTGCATCACCAGCTTTTTTCCCTGGTCTGATTGAAGAAATTCGGCATATTTTTTCATAATTTTGAAAAAAGTTATAATCTAAGTGATGCACGTAATACGGTTTTGCAGGGCGTGCATGTTTCATTATATTTACGTAATCATTAGCTGTATAAATAGGAGCCTTAAAAAGACCCTCTAAAGTCGAGTGCACACTGTCAACCTCCATCATTGTGTGACCTTTTTCAAGGATCATTTGTTCAAGCTCGACGTTACCTTCTGTAGACAAATTTAATAGAGCTGATGACATAATTTTGTTTCTGTTCTGGTATGAACATCCGTCTGATATGATGATGATTTTCTTATAGCCCTCGGTTATTTTCGATTTGAGAAAATGAATCAGACAAGAGGTAAATTCATTGGCAGTTACTCTACCGTCACCTTCATGCCAAACATATAATTGCACTTTATTATCGTTATTGCTGTAAATGGTAAAATTGTGAAGTTGGAGTTTTTGTTTATAATATTGGACAGATACTTTTAACTTGGGACACAATAACACGCCTTGTACATCCATTGTAATAACAAGAACCTCATCAGAGCACATACTCAGGGCCAGTCTCTTGGCTGAATAGGCTTCCTCTTTCTTATCAATGTGTTCTTTATATTCTTCTTCGGTAATATTATTTTCTTTAAAAGCAGTACAAGTGTCACATTGATCTTTTCTAGGTTTGAAGATTGATATTTTTTCAGACCTGAGAACACAAGAGAAAAGGGTGCGATGTGCTGGTGATTTCCCATGTTGAAGGCACCATTTTTTGTAAACGCGATAAAGATGGGATTTGTTGTGAAAGGTACTTTCAACATAGACTCGCTTAGATGAGCTTCTACAATAATGGCTAGGTACTTTAGGTAGCAAATTTAACCATTCTTTTACAACACATGACTTTGGATTCGCAGGTTGCTTTTCGGGTACATTTTGTTTTATACTTTTTCTTGTCACACTATTTTCGGTCTCAAGACGTTCCGAGTTTAAAGCCTTTGTCCAATCAGATAAAGTGTCGTAATTAATATCTAAAGTACTGATAAAAAACTTCTTGCACACCCTGACCAACTCATTATTTTCATTAGGTAATTTATAGTCATATCCAATTTGTTTTGTAGACATACTTTGTGATTGTTTTCTTCGCCGTATTAAAGGACGCACACTAACCAAGTTTTTTATGTATGCCTTTTTGGCGTTCCACGAATCTAGGCCCCAAAAGTATCGAAAAATGCTTTCACGTTGATTCTCAGACAAATCACCACAAAGGAAACTTCTAACAGTTTTCATTATAACACCGTGGGGACAAGGCTTATCTTTTTTAAACCTCTTAGTTTTTTCAACAAATTTATAACTGCAATTTCCATTTTCGTTATTTACTCTTTTTCTACCGGTATACTTTTTCCCATTTAATCTACATTTCTTATTAAAACCTCTACTTTTTATTTTGTTGTAAACCTCAGCGTCATCGTCATTGTCACTAGATACGACTTGCTGTTCCACTGCCCGTAGTTCACCAGTTACTTCGTCAAGAAAACTCACTACTGCTTCATTATTATCTCCAGTGCTATTAGAAGGAACAAAGAGTCCCGTTTGTACATCTAGTACTAAGTTACAATTCGAGGGAGCAGGAATAGGTGATAGAGATCTTAAATTATTAGCATGGTTAGATTGTCTTTCTGTAATCTTCATCTGTATATTCATCTCATCCACAGCTTGTGAAACTTCAGACAAATTAGCTGGTATAAGTGATGGTGGATCTTCTATCACGCCAAAAGGAAAACTTATATCAAATGTTTCGTTGCAAATTTCCTCAAGACAGGTATTTATTACAGTTGAATTGAGCGAATCCAGGACAGGTAGATCTTGATTTGTGTATTGGTAGGAATTACATTCGATGTTTGGCATAAAACTGTCATTATTATTTGGTGGATCAGGTGTGTTCTGGCACTGATTTTGGTCATTATTTGTTGGATCATATGAATCAGGTTTGAAGCTGTCAGAAGTAAAATATGGATCAGGTTTATGGCTACTTATTTGTCCTGTACTAAGATCAATTAATAATTTAGATCGCCAGAGTTTAACCCTTTTAGACATGTCTTTAATTTGTTTACTTTTGTTACCAATCTGTAAACAAAAAGTCAAATGTAAGTTTATAGAAATAAGTAGTACAAGAATCGTAAATGAGTAAATTAAATATATAATAATATAAAATAATAAATTTTATTTAAACTTAAAATAAATGCTTTTAAATCGTCTCATGTTTTTCCCTACTTTCTTTAATTAAAATAACGAATCCGTTGAAAATCATTAAGTTTATATAAGTAGGTACTGAAACACAATTATGAATAAAGTTAAGAAAATTAATTGCGCCATAAACTTTCAATTTGATAATTATAATTATACTAGTTTTGGTTAGAATCAGTATAGTCGAAGTGTTATTAATTTTGAAAGCTAACTTGTGCAAAAAAAAATTGTTTACACTAAAGAAATAAAGCTCAAGAATATTTGGAGGGGAAAGTTGTACTAGAAAGTTAGGTACTATTCCTTTCGTATTACCTACCAATATTTTCTTTGCACAAGTTGGGCGTCAAAATAGTATTAAATGTTTGGACGTATATATTTGAAAGTATATATTTATTATATCAAATAGGACAGAAAAAGGCATTCCTCGTCTATTAAATACAATTACCTAAGCAAACAATCAAAGATCTAAATAATGTATGTTACTAACTTTTTTGTAGTTACTAACGTACCTACAATACAATTTATTTATAGGACTGAGTGTAGGTACTTACGAGTACCTACCTACTGTTTTGTAAGGAGTTTGTTTCTTACTAGTTTTCTACTTACAAAGAAAGTATTACATTACAAGAAAACTTATCGATACTAAGAAATATCAATCATAATTGACAATATCACCACTTTAAAAAAGCTTTCAAGTAAAAATAATTAGTTGTACTTACCCAAATCCAAAATAACTAACAAAATGATGTTCATTGAACGAAGTTTACAGGCATACTGAGTAAATCTCGCAAAAGTCACTCGATACTAAATTCACACATGTGCAGCGGCGGTTATCAATTTATTTGAATTTCTATAAAAATTAAATCCCGTATGTGCTTTGATACACATATGCAATAATTTATACGGCTAAAACCACAAAAGTGTATTGTCAAAACCTGATTAAAGCTGAATTTGCGTATATGGGTTTTTGTTTTAGGCGCGGAATTTAAATTTAAAGCAAAATTTGTAAAAAAAAAAAAAATTATAAAATACACATAACGGAATTGGCAATCTCATCGACGATATTTTATTTTCCCCCAAAACATAACCGTTTTCTATTTGTTGTCGTCATTTGGGAAATCTAGTTGAGAACCTTTCTCACTAAATATATTTTATTTCCTTGTTTTTAATAAAATAAAAAGATTATTCCGAACTAATGTAAAGCTACAAATATAGTGCCCTGTCTAGTTGTACAATATGTATGAATTTAGTTGGACATATTATTGCTCTAAACGAATTGATATCAAAGTTATTATGTTAATACATAGTTAGTATCAAAGTTATTAGAACAACATAATTACTTTGATTTAAAATATTTGTATTATTTTTATCAAATCACCGATTGATCTTCAGATGAAATTAAATATTTATATAATAGCATATATCCCTTTAAGTACTTACATTGTGTGTTGCGCATACGCGGTGGTGGCCGAGTTGGTTATACCTTAAGGCTTAAAAACGGTCCCTAATGAAGAACTAAAAATGTACGTACATTTGTTCACCAACATCATTATAGTGCCTCGGAAAACACATTAAGCTGTCGGTCCCAGTTTCACTATATCAACTTGTGAAATTGTTTATGCGAGTTATTGAGCCTATCCAACAAATCGCGACGAGCTAGCCACTTATTCGGTGTAGTATGGTATGCACTATCGGCTACGATGAGGTGGGATTAAAAACTCCTCCGCTAGGTACCCTGAGGCTATCTAGGCGGTCCTCGGGCGCCATAAGGTACCCGTCATGATATTTATTTATTTATTGTAAGTTCTTACATACTATGAGACAATGTTCTTAGCTATCCAGTTCACCAGTATGTCTGGTCTATAGGCTGAAACTGGAATCTTGTAATGTATTTTGAATATATCCACATCTAAGGATGGTTTTCTTCCTTTAAAATTGATCCTTCTGCCCAGAAATTAGAAACGCATGGTTTCCTCTACTGGGGCAACTTTCTGCCCTGCTATGAATAGTTCTGGGTCGTATGACGTAAACCTAGTATTTCGTCTGCCCAGACACAGACAGAAGCATTTTGATGGTTTTCTTCTCATGCCGTTCGACCATACACAGAACTCGTCTACCAGAGTAAGCAAATTCTGGCATTGTTTTGGATTGCGTGTTAGCACTGCTAGGTCGTCTGCAAATGCTAAGATGGACTCTGAATATTATTTTTTACTTAAATCTATATTCCCACTTCTTTTCACTAGTTTTAAATTTGTCAATTAAGATGTTAATAATAATATTGAAAGCTTTTGGTGAAAGGCAACAGCCTTGAAATAGCCCAACATTATATTGAAGAGGATCTGTGAACCCATCTTTATTTGTAATGACAAATCTTAAGTTCTTATAATAATTAGCAATTATATCCATGATCACTGTTGGGAAGTTATACCATTTTAGGGCAATTTGCAGCAATTTATGCTGGACCGATCCAAAAGCATTTTCCAAATCAATCCAGCAGATACTCAATTGACGCTCGTGCTTCCTGGCATCCTTCAAACATTCCGCAAGTAAGGTGTTGTGTTCCTAACAACCAGAAATTCCCCGAAGAAATCCTTTTTGGTGCTGGGATAAAAAGTACTTGTTTGTGATCATAAACCTCGACATTCTTGCTTGAAGTATAGAAAAGAAGATTTTGGACATAGTGTTTGTTAACGCAAGACCTATTGCGTTAACAAACACTATCGCGTATTTTTAAGATCAGTAACCTCAGGCTTTTTTGATATAAGAACAAAAGCTGCTTCTCCGAACACAGTCGGTACTTGATTGCTTGACCATATTCTACAGTAGATGTTATGTAAACACTTGCGAAAGTGAGGACACTTTTTATATACAATGTAAGATATGCCATCCGGACCTGGCGCTGACTATACGCTTTTCTTCTTGACTTGCTCCTCAATCTCTTCAATGCTTGATGGATTGCATTGAAAGTCTACTGCAGGATTATGAGGCCATGTTGAAGGTGGATCCGGGTATGCTACCTCTCTTTGTGGCATTGCATAAGTCTCACTGAAGTGTTTATAGATTTGTTCTTTGGTCAGCGAAAGTCTTCCACTCTTTTCACTGTAAATCTTTTTAGCATAAATAAAGGGTTTTTTTTCAAATATAACTTCATGCTGGTCGGTCTATTAAATTAAAACTAACTTGTGTTACAGGTTCTTGTCTCCCATCGCTTAATAATTGGTAATAAACTTTGCAAAATGTAAAATGTATAAAATATGTGGTGACTTAATAGTTTGATTGATTTGCGATCCTTAGCCCCTTCGCGACCTCCGAGCAATTCAATGGAAAAAGCAACCTTCTATATGTAATAATTGAGCAGTTCCCTCGCATCTTATTATTCCCCCCCCCCCCCCACTCCCCTTCCCCTCCGCCCCCGTCCCCTGATATGAGTTACGTGTAATAGAATAGCAGAAGATATATCACCTCACACGTTACCAAATACCCTTTGGTAACTCACTCGACAAGTTATATTAAGTTGTATATCTTTTTATATAACAAACGAATGTTCTCGTTCGTATATGACAGTCTGAGCTGTAATCATTAGCTACGATTATAGTACCTTTCAAATATCTTAAAATATATTAAGCAGAAAAATATAATCAGAAAAATCCAGATGACGTGGTGTAGTTTTAACAGGGTCCTTATAATATTATTGTGTTGGCTAGACAGGGTACTAACCACCTAGTCTTACACTGGCTGGTTATGTGTGTTCGGTTTGGTTTCTATTTATTTTACATACATACATAATGCATGAGCCTAACCAAGCGCATACTTAGAACTTATACTAAATATTAGTACATTACTGCCGCGGTCTATAATGACTACTTTTCTGGTCGCGCTGATGATCGCCGACTGCGTAGCGCAGCTCCAGCCCCCCAAGCCAAGAGCATGAGCGCTAAAAGCGCGCACGAAAGTTTTGTATGAAGATGACATTTAGTGATGACGTCACTTTCGTCTTTATCGTTACAGAAATAACCAAAACGAGACAACAATATAGATACACCAATAGGATAATAAATTTGTTATCTCCCTCTCTTTCACGCTTCTGCGACGTTCGAGCGTAAAAAGCGACAATGCTCTTGGCTAGGGGGGCAGGCCGACACAGCGTGGTCAGCGTGCAGACTTGGTGAACGAGCTGAGATAAAGGCCGAGACCGTAGGTCGAGGCCTTTACAGCAAGGACAGCAAGGGCTGCAATGATGGCCAAGCTGGAAGGCCTAGAGCGTAGCTAGGCTAGCTGGAGGCAATCATAGCGTGACCAGCGAAGCAATCATAGTGGGCCAAGGCTTGTATAGTGCTTTACTCAAAATGCAAGTACCTAATCTAAATAAAACCAGCAAGTAATTGAAATAAAATATATAATAAAACGTTGAAACGTCAAAATAGCAAAACTTTGCCGGCCGCTCCTTGAAACAGAACGGCAAGGTCGACTTTGCTCAAACAAGGTTATCAAAATAATGACCACATTACATGCATTTTTGAGTAAAGTTATTTTTTTGACTATGCATAAATACCTGTAAAGGTTTACTTGAAATAAATATTTTTGACTTTGACTAACACAAAAGTTATAATCATACTTCGCGGTCACAAACAAGTCAATCTGTGGATAGATAAGAACATTGTCTCTGTATCACCATTAAGCCAAGCGTCGGAAAAACCTGTCACTGCGTGATTTTTTTGATCGTGATTCGTCGAGTGAGTGAGTGAGCAGAGTGTCGCCGCGTGATTTTTATCCTTTCCGTGGATATTGCGTAATGTTTGCGGGATGATGCGCGGATAAACGTGCCTCATTACGCGACTCGCGAGATAAAACACTTCCCTAATAATCACGTTCGCACACAGAATCTCATTTTATTTAGCTACACGGCAGGTCCCTACAACAGGGTAGCTAGAGACAACCGGGACTCTGTTCTTACAGACCTACTTCTTTTGTCTCCGCGGTTATATGTTGCTCTAAGGTTATATACCAACTCCAATCATTTGCCAAAGCCTAAAAACAGTTTTTCAGGTCCAGGCAGAAAAAAGTCAAAAACTGTTTCTTACGATATCCAATAGAGTTTAAAAGAGAGTTATTTCTTCCAAAAAAAAATATCGAAGGAGAAAAGTCGCGAGCGAACTAGTGCCAGTGTCTAGTGTTCAATAAAAGTTTTATAAAAGAACAAACGACGTGTTAGGAAACTAAAGGAAATCACGAACATCTACTAAATCCTCGAGTCAGATATAAAGTTTTTTCTTTTCCTAGAACTTTTGTAAGTCCTACAAAGCTAACTAAATATACATTTGTGTCGTTTCCATAACCGCCTGGTAGTTGTGATGTCAGTTATGATCGGCGACTCTTTGTGCTTCCTTTGAAGTCGAGTCTCGCTAAATCGAGGCCCGCTTTGCTTTCAGACTGAAGTTGCCATTTTTAATGATCTTGCTCTGTACTGGTAATGGAGTCGCGGCCTCGAGACATTTTAACAATCACGTTTATTTGTGGACATATAAGTTTTTTCATTATTATGTACCGTGATTTTCATTATTATGTACCGTGATTTTAGCAGCAAAATAAAGTTCCTACAATTTTTAAAACTGCTAACAAGAGCTGCTAAATATGCTGTCACTAACGTACGGCAAATATTATTCCGAGCACACATTATATTTCAGCAGAAAAATTGTGCTCTTACAGGAAGAGCTTTTGGAGAATTTAAACATATTTTTGAGCTCATTTCCACAAAATGTTTATTTAATTAAAATTTTGTTAGCGTCTATTGTATTTTTCTGATACTAATAACTTACCTAGAATTTTGTTAACAGCATTGATCGCTTCCACTATATCTGCTAAATGATGCGGTTACAAAATGAGCGCGACAAAGACGAATTTGCATTATGAGTCTACTTTAATATCCTCGATATAAGGAGACTACCATCTCGATAATATATTGATGCCGTAGTCTCCTGAAAACCGGAACAGCCACAGACTAAAACTGAAACATGACTAGGTGGCTTTACTTCTGGGAGATCTACAAATACGACAAAGTGCATATCGAACATGTTAAAGATTATTTCAGCAATCATCTTGGAGAGAATTGCTTACAATATTTATAAATAAAGTTAGAATCCTAATGTCTATGGAAGCGATGGTATTGCCACTTACGTAATGTTGCCAAATACGAAGCGTACGCATATTTCTTTTTTTTTAATCAACTATAATGATAATAATAATAATATGTAGGACAAATTGGGCCGGGATCACAGACAAGCGACAGTAACTCACACTAAATGTACAATTTAATTTAGTATACAGAGTGAATTTGTCCCATGAGTTTTTGTTAAACAATATTTCACTTAATGTACAGCTTATCTTGGTCTGGGTGTTTATTAAATATAATATGTACTATATCATTGTTCTTGGTACACATAGTACAAGCCTAGAGCTTAGTTTGTGACCAGAGCAATATGTGTAAATTGTCCATATTATTATTATTATTAGTTTTAACTGGACGGATCCACCAATAAAAAAGATTTATTCCGACTTTGGAAAATAATAACGCGATCTTATTGATGGAAACTGTACAGTGAGTGACGAGTGTTTAACAAAAACTCCGGCAGAGCTACTGGAGTTGGTTAATAAGTTAAATTCGATTGAATGATTGTGAGGAAATTGATTGTAAACAGTAAGAAGTTAGGAAGCGACGTAAGTGGAGCTACGCCGCGCCTCAAACTGGCAACAAATCTAAATGAGAAACAATGTCCTAATGAAATAACGCAAACAAATCCATTAGGTGTTGCCGAGTGTCTCTGTCCACTGAGCTTTACCTACAGAGACGCAAATACATTTTCTGAAACTATAAGTTCATATATTTTTTTATGGAACTTACTTTTAAAACACAGCTTTTTACTGTTTTCGACTTAAAAATACTGAATTTTAAATAATTTATTTCAGAGTGCAGATACGATAAGGCGGTTGGAAAATGAAAATTGTCGCCGCCCGTTTCGTAACTGCATAATTTAGCCAACATAGTAGGAGCGATCCTTGTTGTTAAACATTGTTGTTTGTTGTATTAATGGACTTTATAGGACTGCTTATCATCAGGTAGTTGCAAATTCACGATTCATTTATAGTGCCATAGCACAAGTTTAGAACTTTCTTCGTGACCAGGGCAATATGTGTAAAAAATGATCCACAAATTTTAATTATGGTAATTGTGGATCATTTTTTACACATATTGCCCTGGTCACGAAGAAAGTTCTAAACTTGTGCTATGGCACTATAAATGACGATACTGATCAAAATATAGTATTATATAAAGATCCAGAGCATAACGACTAATATTGGTTTGGCATGAGTGGGAATCGAACCCACGACTTCCGCCACCGGCGCAACCTCTAGCAGCTAGATCGACGGTTAAAGCTCAATATTATGACTTTTAGGAATTTACAGTTCTATTGTTTTTAAGTGTAAAGAAATTTTCGAAATGGATTGCTTATTTTACCATTGATTTTTATTGAAGCAAGGCTCGTGAATTTACTAAAACTAAACTTTCTCACAAAATGATCTAGCTAGGAATTTCGCGCAAAAGACGGCTTTGTACAGAATAGGTCTAAGTCAGAACAATTACTATTAAAGAAACTGCACGTCTTCCAAATATATTTTTGTATATTTTCTATACGTGTTCTGTGTACCTCATATCTGGGATTCCATACTTCGTAATGCGTACTTCAAGAGGCTACAAACATAAGAACAATATAAAATTTTGAGGGTTTTGATGTTTTTAATAATTGAAGATATTCTTAAAACAAAGCCAGTACCTTTAATGCTTTGGGGACAATGCTATCAATGTGACTATCAAAAAGTCTTTTGGACTCACACGAAACCAGCTATATCAGTTCTATATTAGCTGTTATTGGTTTTAAAATTTTCATGTCATCAGTAAATAATAACACCTTAGAATGGCGGAAACATGATTGTGTTATTGTGGTACTCCAAAGGGAATATGCGTGCAAGTCGACACGTATCCGCCAAGAGCTATAGCTTGAGAACAATTTTCAACGTAAGACGTACACCATCGGCAAAGACAACCATATATTCCAGAATTACTTTCCAAAGGTGGATATTGTGGTCTATGCAATCAAATGCCTTATAATATTATAATAATATATAGCAGCCACCTGACCACCCCTTTCCATGTGAATAACAATATATTCATTGGAAAGAATAAGATTAGAAATCGTGGAACTGCCATTCAGAAATCTATGTTGGTTCGGACTAAAAGATGATTTTAATGCAGCCTAATTTTGAACATATACATTTTTTTCTAATAATTTTGCAAATATACACAGTTTGGAGATAGGCCGTTAGTTTGAAACATCATTCTTCTGTCCTTTTTTAAATAACGGTGTTACGAAAGCAGATTTCCATATGCAGTTCATTGAGACACCTTTCTTGTAGACTATGTCAAGGAGATTTTCTCCCTTAGTTTGAGGAATACCCTTTCCACGTTGTTGGATCTCACAAATGTCTGCCTTTCGTTAGAATTTTCTTCAGATGTCCCCCAATTGTGCTTAATATCATTCAGCTTCATATTGACCTCTTCAACGGTAGCGATGCAAGCAGATTCAGTCTAGCAGAGATATCTTCAATCCTAGACTGAACGCTATCCACGTTAGACACTAAAGCAGCGAAATCTGACTTGGGAGACCAAATGTCCTCGGCCAATCCTAGAAGGATGGCAAGCTGAAGCTACATTTTCATCATCTCCATAATGATGCAGTAATGTTATAGTAAAGGGGTGGGAGATACGTTCGGTGATGCACCTGCTAGCTTATAACCAGGATATATAAGAACATTGTCTCTCTCTTATATTTAATACATTATTTTATATTCTATTCATATTTAGAAACTTTTTTTATGGCTCCTCTGTATATTGTTATTGATCTCATGGCCCTCCATTACCGCGCTTGCAACAACTTTGCGCATTCCTCAGTGGTCCTTCACAGTCCATGGGTTGTTTTGTATTTGCATGTTATTTTCGTTAAGTAACAGTATTGGAAATGCTTTCTTTAAACTTTCTTTAACTTACTCTACCTTCAAATAAAAGCGAGCATTACTATTTACATATTTGTTTTAAATTACGAAATACTCATTTATTTTTTACAATGAAATTAGCCGAAAGTACTCAACTATTGAATTATTTACAGGTTCCAGTACACTTCATGATATTTTTTTGGTAATTTCACTTTAACAAAGAAGCATCTATTTTGAATAATCCGTTTCATCAACCAGTTTACAAGTAAAGAAGGTAGACGCAGTTTTGTCAGCTGGTAAGTTTGTAACTCTTAAGCAATGCTCTTAGGTGTAATACCCGACAGTGACATTAATCAAGTTCCCAGCAATCCTCTTACGTCTGATTCCGACCGGTAACGACACTGAGACAGTAGGCACCAACCAACTCCTGCTTCCGCTGTCTCGCCCCTTGCTCACGGCCAATGAATAATTATATTAATTACAAATACATTATAACTTAAAATAACCTAAATTCATTATAATAACCTAAATTCATTATAATAATAATTCATGATTATGAGATACAGTATAGTGTTATGGGGAAACAATCAACATATATTTACTCTTCAAAAGAAATGTATAAGAATCTTAGATTAAACAAATAGATAGTTGCAAACTTAAAATCCTAACTCTTACGTTTCTATTTTTAAATTGTGTACCTTTGCAAAAAAACATGAACACCTTTTCTTAAACGAAACTTATAATAGACCAGCAAAAACCAAGACTAATGCTACCAACTAAAACTTTTAAAATATTTAATACAAGCCCATATGTAATGACCCTAAAAAATTATAATAAAATCCCTGTAAATATACGAAATTAACCAATATTCAAAAAATGTTAAACTAAATTATATACCTTTTTAATACAAAATTCATATTACACGTTGCAGAATTTTATCCAATATATATATATATATACATATATTTATGAGAAGTACAATGAATAAAGTAATATTTAAAAAAATATAAAGTTAATTTTATTGATAATAAAAATATTAAAATAAATTTTGATTGATTATTGTAATAATAAAATGTAATGAGTATAATAATGAAATGTATAATAATAATTAATTAATAAAATAACCCAAATATTTACATAAATAATTTATAAATGTACATAATAAAGGTATTTTGCAGTGCCCTAGCAGGTTTCGTAGTGTACACTATGTTATTTCTACTAACCACAATATGGGGCAATAAAGAATTTGTATTTTATATAAACTGTAAGCTTTATATTAGGAATGCGTTGAGGTGTCTGGCGACCGAGCACGCGCCCACGTTTCCTAACACATAAATCGTTTCAACTCACATTTTTATTTTGAAAATAGGAGTTTTAATATTTCCAGAGGTGTACAAGTTATTTAGCATTTCAACTAACCGCTCCCGTAACAAGTATTCGCACTCCGCCGGATCCGCCCACTACCCGGGAGGGGGTGCGCGTGTCGCTAAAACTTTGCCCCAAATTATAATGAATGCCATGTTGAGCCTCAGTTCATTCTTCCAGATTTGCCTTTAAACGGAGTGATTTTGGCAAGTTCGCACAACCCGGTGCTGGTGACTGGTGGTGCGCGCGTGTTTGCTCTCAATAGATTGAACAGGTGGATAGTAGTTACTTTCCTCGACCTCCGATTCTTCTATTGCGACACCTACTAGTACTTCCAATAAGATATATCGGGGTATATCGCCCGCGCCGGTACGATATATCATAACGATCGTCAGACGTCATCTATGTACTTTCGAAACGATATTAATATGAATACCTTTAGCACGTCATCTTCTTCGTGACGTTGCAGGGCGTAATGTTTTTCGCGACATTTCTGGCTGAAAGTGCTTTAACGTGTTCGCGCGCGCTCGCTGCATAGTTAATAGACTTGCGCACAACTCCCACTATTCCATTGTATACGTCTTCATTTATGATACAAACCTATTTTGTAAGTGGAAATACTTTGTAAGGATCCACACGATTTAAATTTTCGTTAATTATTAAAGAATCGTTTTTTACATAAACACAAATTCTAAGCTTATTTAACAGTTTGATTAGGTAGCTACATTATTGATACAAAATTAATTATTCTTTAGGTACAGGTTTTTACTGGACTGACAAACCAAGCCATGTACATCTTTTTGCCTCTGGTATCCAGATTCTAATTAAAAAACAACTGACTGATTTTATTTAAGTACGAGTAATTATACAAGGTAACTTCACTCTAATACGGAGCTTTACTCTAATTAGAAGAGTGCACATAGAGGGTGTGTCTGTAATATATAGGTAAAAAGTTATGAGAAATTTTTTGAAGAGTGACTTGTACCTGGATGGCTGAGCGGTTGAGTATCTTGCCGCAACAGCGAGGGACGTCCATTCTGTATTTTACAATTATATATATATATATATATATATGTAGATATATATATTTTTTAAACATTTCATGGAAAAGCTTTGTTTGAAACATTGACACCAAATCAATAAGTAACACCCTTCAGAGCCGCCCAAAATCCTTAAATCGACGCCGAACTATGAGGACCCTCGACCTCCGGCGCGGCGACGCGGATCAGTGGCCAACGCCCTTCTTTGTGTCACCATAACCACCGAACTCAAATACACACACATATATATATATATATAGTTTGAGTCGTGTTAAGTGTATTTTTTATTTATTTATATAAAACCATCTTCAAATCACTATTAAGTTAAATTAATGATTTTCCCTCAATATTATTTTGTTAAATAGGGGTTAATAACACTTTTTGACTTTTTATGTCTTTCTAGTCGTAGGTCGAACTACATATAAAATTCTTTAACTTTAGCCTTTGGCAATTGTTATTACATATATTTAATATGCAGGACATTATTTTTCCAATCAAAACTGTCGTATAATTTGTTCCCGTGCTGAGGGCCTCAATACACTGAACTGTTTCAAATACAGAATAAGATAGATCAGTACAGTTTGTTTATAGTTCTTAACGCAAAAAGCATAAACATGCTTTTTGCTTTACATATTTGGGTATAATTTAGGTTAACCCGAATTAATTTTATCTAATTGTGCCGAAGGGATATACGTATTTTTTATCTCCAATAAAGAATAGAATATGTATTTATCAATAAAAAATATAAAAAATTGTAAAATAATATAATAAAACAAATTTGATTACAAAGCTAATAAAAACTACATAATAATATGTTACTCCGGCAAACTATAACAGTATTTCTTAAATTACTCTTTTATTGTTTCAACGCTCTCTATTTCAAATGATTTTGTTTTACTGAGTGAGACACCGCGAGCTCGCCACTTATTCGGTGTAGACTCGGAATACTATCGGCCGCGACCAGAAACAAGACCCCTCCGCTGGGTACTCTAAACTCCTCTTTGGTATCAAGTGTCGAACGTCACTAGTCGTCACTAGATGACAAATAAATGAATAAAAAATATAAACCTAAGTTATATTAGCCTGGGAAATATTATGCCGACTTAGAAACATTCATTATATGAATCTTTGTTTAGTCTGTCTATAATATATTATTAAGTCCGCGGCACATTCTTAGTCACTTAAACAAAAACCCATCAGTGTATAAAGTAGAGGGTGTGAAAGTGTGTCGCGTCTCGTGTCTTCGCCCCTCACCGACGCGGCGCTTCTCGAGGGGCCTACAGAACTGCTGACGGACTCCGGACATCAGCGAACCTTCTGCCATCTAATTTTTAAATTTATATTAAAATTTTCACTTTTTTACTCCATTTCGTGGTAAAATTAAAACAATATAATTAGTTTGTTTTCCTGAATAACTGTTCGTTCTCGGATTCTGAGAAGTCTATACCAGAATATTATTTTAGGATTGTCCAAAGTATTTGGGTTTTGTTTGTCATTTTTAGCAAGACTCTCCAAATAACATAATATCATATATGTTCACGGGTGCCTTACGGCGCCCGAGACCGCCTAGACGGCCTCAGGGTACCCAAAAAAAATTCCTAACGTCCTCGTAATATTATGATACATATTTTTATTATAATTTACCAAAAATAAATTGGTTTGTGAGCCACAAATCTCACATGTGACATTATTCTCAAATTGAGACGTTAATAGAACGCTGATCCGTGCCGATCGCGCGAGTGCGCCGCCCGCCCGGAGAGTCCCGCCCGCCCGGAGATCCCGCCTGCGTGGAGAGTCCCGCCCGCGCAACATTTTCGTCACATTTTTTACCTCTCCGTCATCATTAGGGCAGATACGTTTGTGATATGTATAAAATATAAATGGATGCTATGTGAGGCGGCTTTTTGTTTCATCTCTATATATATATATATACACATGACTTTTGACGATCTTTTAAAGAATCGGTTGTAAAACTTGAAAATGTCAATAAAATTAGAAAGCGTCAGAAATTTAGCGGCATAGGGCACACCAAATACTATTATATGGTATTGGCTGTAGGGGCTTTGATCCTTTTGTTTTTTTGCGAATAAGAAATTAAATAATTTACCTGTGGTTAGTCTTAACTATTAAGTTGTACTTTGTAAAAGTATGATTTTTGCTCACCTTTTGTGGCGGCTTGGGTGCGGAATACCAACTGAGGAGCCTCCTTCAGTGCTTTGAAATAAAGTGTTCGACAGCCAAATTGATGCTAAGTGAAAGGAATAGATATTTAGTGGTGTGTTTAGTGGCGGCAACGAAGATGTTGGATCCCTTGGGTACCCAAGGTAAATCGTTGTCGAGGGAGTTCCACTGATGCTCCGGTAAGTTTCATTACTGAGTACCTATTTAAGTCAAAAGGCGGTGTAAAGCCCCCACTTTATTTTTGATTTGGAATATAATTATATTTAAATAATATAGTTTTTTTTTTTTTTTAACTAATATTATAAAGACATAGATTTGATTTTTTTAATTATTCCGAGTAAACTCAAAAACACTCAACCGATTAAAAAAATGTTTACCTATAGAAAGCCACATTATCAGCGAATAATATGGGTTGTATTTTATTTTTGATCCGTCTTTTAAATAAAATATGAAATCGCAGAGCTAGATAGAACAACTAGTATTTAATAAAATATATATATCTAGGTACATAGTGACCTTCCAAAGGTTGTACGGGGGGTGGGCTAATCCATAATAATTATATTATAAAGATATAGGCCTAGAGTGCCTATAATAACTAAACGAACTCTAGGCCTCATTGATAAAACTTTTTTTATCACTTTTTATAAATATCTATAAAGATTTAGGTACATGAAATAAATAATTTGATTTGAAGCTCTATATATACAGGGTGAATTTAAAAGAATGTACTTTGGACTAATATGAGGTTCTGCTGATCAAATCGAACAACTTTTCCCATGGAACCATGTGTCGCAAATAAAAAAAAATTTTGGCTTCCCCGTACAAATTGGTCATTTTAACATTACTAGTTTGTATGGAGAAGGCATTATTTTTTTTCATTTGCGGCACATGGTTCCATGGGAAAAGTTGTTCGTATTGATCAGTAGAACCTCATATTAGCCTAAAGTACATCCTTTCAAAGTCACCATGTATATCAACATTTTGGCTATTCCATACAAATTGGTTAATTTAACATTACTAGTTTGTATGGCGAATACTTTTTTTTCTTCTTTTGCGACACAATGTTCCAAGAGTCGAACAACTTTACGCATATGGTCGTTTGGAAGGTTGACTTTGGGCTAATATGAATTAGCTCAAAGTGTCTTCTATACTTTGATCTGTGTGATGCTTAGCATACTCCTACTACGACCTTGTGCATAAGCAGTGTTTAGGCCGCGGGCAACATATTTTCTCTGTAATTAATAAGTTTTCGGAACAAACGTGAAGTGTTTTTAATTTCCCCCAAGACCCCATTATATCTCCAATAATACTCGGGAGCCGGATCCCGACACCTCGAGGTCCGGGGATTCGGCTCCATTAATCATGCCCGGATTATATCTGGATAAAACATTTTGATAAGACCCGCTTTTATCTCCGGCCCCTTACAACATGTCATTTAATTTGTTTCCTTACCTTTGAGGTTTTTTAATGGCTTTACAATCAGAGAGCGGGCCCCAAGTGAGGAGGGCCCCCGTCGCGTCAGCAAAGCTTTTTATGAGCACTTCTTTTATATATATTTTTAGATATAATATTTTTTTAACAAAACTTGTATTATGTAATTACAAGTTTAACATAGTGCGAACGTGTGCCCAAATATATTTATATCCGTGACGAAACATTTTACTATATTTTGTGAATAAATAACGAGTTCACGTTATTTTTGTAACAAATTGAGAAGAGAATTTTTGAAGGGTTTTTTATTATCGTGTTTTGTTATTTGAGGAGCTCCGAAGCCTCCGCCTGACCCCCGTGATAGATGAGCTTCATTTGACGTCCTTTTTATATTTCCAACTTCAAAGACATCGCGAACAATTTGAAAATTACTTCATTATAAAGTTTGTAGTACTTTGTCGGTCGGATTTGGGTTTCTGTCGGCAAATATTGTTAGTTACTGCAAACACTGATTGCTTCTATTGTGCGGATAAATAACTAACTGCATGCGTAAACAGATATCATTGGGCGACAGAATTGATAATGGTTGCACACAAATATACATTTGATTTGGCAAAATCCTGTGCTTAATTAGTCCTAATTTATTATTTTCACCAAAAAGATGTTGTTGTGATATACCTATAGTGATAGCGTGAGCATTACCCGCCGGGCTGCGCAGAGCATCGGTTAACAGGAGCCGTCCGTCGTGGGGCGGATATATCTGTGGGGCTCTCCCGGGACGCGCGCGCGCACCAGCCGCAACAAATATATAACAGCGGCACACAGCGGCCGTTACTATAACTCGATCATACTCTTAATTGGAAATTAAAGTAATCAATTATAATAATAATATTAATGTTACCAGCAAAGGTTAATTCGGTTTTCAAATATATTTATTCTTGATAGAGTATCAATATATTTTTGATAGAGTTCCTGTGTATTCAAATGCCTACTATATACTATTCATAATATTAAGAATTCGCAAGGTACGATAACAATGTTTACAACCAGGGAATGTTAGTTGCCGCGCGGTCAGGCAGCACCCTCGGCAGCGTGAGGCACCACGCGTGGGCTGAGGATACCGAAGCCTGGAACAGCTCGTCCGTTTGTTCATATTCTCTCTTCCGTTTGTTCATATTTTTGACATGTAAAGTTGTATTATTACAAAATACCTACTAGTAAAGCTACATTGCTCCGTATTCTAAGTCGTGTTTTTCACTCCACTTTCGCTCAAGGATAGTCTCATTTTATCTTTCTTGATTTGATATTTGTTGAAAAGAGACAGACGTTCCTTGAGCGAAAGTAAAGTGGAAACACCACTTAGAATACGGGGGATTATCTTAATCAGTCGGGAAAATTAATTTTCATTACACAAAATAATATTGTTATGTTCGTCTTCTAGTTGTACTTCGTTATTGTACTCGCGAATGCTTCCGGGTTATTGTGTGTGACCGGGCGTCTCCCCACGCCGGGACGGCCGAGACGGCCACAGGGTACCTAGCGGAGGCCTCAACACGTCGGGACTGCCGAGAGCCTCCGGGTTCCCAGCGGAGGGGTTTTATTCCCACTTCGCCGTAACCGATGATATTTTAACATACGGGAGCTTAATGTCGTAGCCTAAGAAACTAATCTTAAATTTAAATAGTTACGTTTATTTCATATTCAATGATTTAACGGATTAATGCCGTGAAATCATTGAATATGAAATAAATGTATAACCCACGAATAGTTCAGTTTTTGATATTAAACAACCGCCAGCCACAGTAACGCGGTTAACTGCGCCGCCCTGCGGAGAATAAAACTGCAATATTTCACAACTCCGGGCCACGTCGATGGGCGGCAAATTGAAAACCGCTCAACCGCGCCGCGCCGCCCGGCGAGCCGCTCATCTCACTCAAAATTCCCACTTTTGGGAACTAAACTATTTGAGCGGGTCGCAGCAATCAACGACCAGAGATCAACTAAAAGTTATATAAAAAAGCCCACTCATAGGGCGCTGTCATAAAATGGGTAATATAAAAAAAATGCCTGTAATTATTCCAAATTTTATTTCCCCTGACATTATACCTATGTACATAGTCGGTTCTTAAATTTTGTCATAAGTTAATATAAACTATAATAGGCTATGAAATAAAAACTACTGTTGTTTTTCTAAAAATAATTAATTCAAATGAAAGGTAAACTAATGGAGAATAATTAAAAATAAATATATAAATTCCTTCAAAACTTTCCATAATTTGTCAAAGGTCAGGGCTGGAGGAGGGCCAGCCCTCATGCCTTTTGAAGTCAATGTTTTAGCGCTCGAACCACGACTTGCTTTTAGTCTTTTGTATTGGTGAGAAATCTTTCTGAAATACCCAACGCCTCTATCATCCCCGAAACAATGTCAGAGACATGGTTATTAATAATATAAACAAGTACCTTGATAAAAATTTGCACTGGTTTCCGCAAAAATTCACTTCGGTCGGGCCAAAGTAGGAGACTCCGAACCAAAATATCAACGACGATTGATAATTTGGTTGTTGCACTCGGAGCATTTTCAGCTCCTACAAAACTTTTAGCGTAATAATATACCTTATCGTTGTTTCTTTTCGTCGATATAGATCCGGCCTTGTATGGAATATTGTTCGCACCTTTGGGGTGGATCGGCCAAGTATTTACTGTATGCCCTCGGTGGTCTGCAGAAGCGTGCATCTCGTATTATTGATGACGAAGAGCTCACTAACACCTTAGAGCCACTGCAGTTTCACAGAGATGTAGCGTTGTTGAGCGTATTTTACCGCCTTTACCATGGACAGTTCTCTGAAGAACTTTTTAATCTCATTCCCCCTTCCCCTTTCCGTTACAGAACCTCACGAGCAGGTAACAGAATGCATGCGCATTCTGTGGCAGATGTACCAACCCGCACTAAAAGATCTGTCGCACTATTAAAATATGGAATGCTTTGCCTGTTTGCGTGTTTCCTATTCACGCTTCGTTTAAAGGACTCAAGGTTATAGGATGAAGGATCTTAAGGCGGCATAATGGATGAAACCAGCTCTTACAACACAGTTCTAAGAGCTGGTTGTATTCATTCTTGGACCTGCATTTTGCTTTCGATCAGGTGGATGTGGGGTCACATGCCGAGCTCCAATAAAAAAATATATATATCAAACATTTTCTCGTCGGTAAAGGATGTGACGATGTATGTTGCAAACTTCAACCAAAGTCTGGATCTTTTATTCTCATTTCCTTCAAGCGTACGTTGACAAAATGTCCAAGTTTTTTCAATAAGCTCGTAGTTCTAGGTGTTCATTAACAACTTTTTTAACACTTTTTCTGCTCAAGCTCATTCATTTGCAAAGTCATTAATTTTTGTTTGTGGACAGGATTCCTTGAAATTCACACCTTGATTGCTTAGATGACTGCTGGAGTGCTAACAGAAGGTGGCTAACCGATTCACTCTTTGTCCTTGTCACCCACACTAGAATGTTCATGGTACCTTTAGTTATAAACAAACCTCTAGGTGATACCGCAGCCACTCGGCCTTCTTCACTCGCGAGAATTAAATGTACGATTATGTTTTAGCGGATAGATAAAAAAACAATTAATAAACGAATATTTTTAAAACAATATTGCCCAATATTCTAATTTTAAAATGATATGCCCATGAAGGTAAAAACCGTGCCCGTCCGCGCGCGCGTTTTTTTAGCTTCATGGTTATGCCAGTGGAGTAGTTTTGAATTATTAACTTTTTCCCGTTCTACTAAAGTATCAATAATGGTGTTCATCTTAATTTCCAAAGCCGTTTGAACAATCGGCTTTCAAACGAAAGAATAACAAACTGTCGGCAGAAAGTAGACGTAGTATGAGCTCGGGCGACCGTGCTGCTGAAACGCCAAGAGGCAGAGCATGTGACGGGGAGGGGACCACGTGACCGCGGTACAACCAACACACAATACTAATCGCTTATTTCTAAATTGTACTTTATAAAAATCCTGGCAAAGACCAAAGTCCATAATATCTATCAAATAAACTGGCAACAAATGAAATGCAACTTTATGGTTTGCAAGATACGATTTAACTTCAGTTAAAAAAGATAGATATCGTAAATGAAAGGAAAGTGCCGATGCAAGCTTTTGCAATGATCACGTTTGGAGGGTTCCGTCTGAAACGGAAAACCGATAAATAAATGTTAAAATTTATCGAATAACATAGGTTCAACTGAGTTTCATAAATAATCTATATTTTATAAGAATATTATTATGGTCGATCTACTATCTATACAAACCATTATCATCTGCCACAGTCTACTCAACTCTCAATTACACAACATGTTTATTTGGACTAATGTTGTGAAGATAAAACAAGCAGTCACTCGAGGCCTATAAATAAATTAGATTTTAAGGAACAAATACTGAGTTAAGATACTAAAGGAATATCAACGAACATCTTTATGGCTCTAAAGCCCAAAGATTCGTCACTCAGATATTCATAATTAGGCATTACTATACCTCTGCCTCTGAGAGATAAAACTGACAAATCACGTTTATAACCAGGTCTAAGATAACCCAGGTTTAGTCAAATATTTGTGAATAAAGCAGTAAGTGTATAGCTTTCGTAACCAAACAAAAGTCAGTACAACATATATAGATAGCTACCGGTCCCCACAGTGGAGCCTCGTCTCGTACAGAGTTGGGAGAGATTCTCTTTGGGAGCAGAATGCCGGGATCGCTGTTAGCTCTATCGGTTACGGAGTTGTTATGAATTGTAAAGCGATTGGAAAATGATCGGAAATCCTCGCGTTTGGTAACTTTTGTTGCATTCTCTAGTCTGCTCTTTGTGAGGACTCGCAAAGGGGAGAGATAAGCGATGTTCATTTGAGATAGTTGTGTTATGAACGAGTCGAGGTTGGTATTTATTTTTGCCATGTGTGCATTTTCGTTTTTCATTCAAATTAAATAATCTACATATTTTAGTTTGTCGGCTGGGATAAGAAATATCGGAAATTCTCCCGTATCAGCCCGTTTCAATAAATGATAAAGCAATGAGGATTTTACAAAACAAAATATTCACAAAAATGCCCGACAAGTGCGAAACCTTGCCCGCGGAGAATAGATCCCAATATATATATATATATATTTACCTAATACGTAAGTTATTCGCACACAAGTTTATTATTAGCGACTTCATGAATATTTATGGTGGCGTGAGCACAGCCAGAGCACGGAGAACAAAACTACACCACGTATTTTTACTGGAGCACGCCATGTGATCTCTACCTGGTGGTGAGCAGACCTACAAAGTCCATGAATGGGCTCGTTCAATAATGGCTGTTAAACAACAATTATAAATCACTCCCCACTATGCCGGCTAAATGATGCGATTATGAAATGGAAAACTACTAAAACTTGATTTGTGATGATGTGTTGTCCGAGGGTGAGGAGTGGAAGATACTTCGCGGGTGTACACCAGAGGGCGTATACCTACATATAGACACGTGTACGTACATTCTTCATACCTATATAACCCATACACTTAAAATATCATGCGAAGTCAGTATTCTTTACAAAGAATATCATCACGGGTGCCTTACGGCGCCCGAGACCGCCTAGACGGCCCCAGGGTACCCAGCGGAGGGGTTTTAATCCCACCTCGTCGTAGCCGATGGTATGAGCACATAAGAAAATAAACGGAACAGAGTCCAAACTGCCTATAATCGGCCCGTTGTAGGTACACTCACACAAAGTGCGGCGACGTGTGCGTGATCTCTCACCGACGGGTACACAGACACGCCGCCGGGGTAAAAACCGGCTCCGTTGCGGTATGAGCGCCAGGGCTGCCAGTCTATAGTGCGCTAGCGCTACGTCACGTGCATGTTTGTGCGAATATTATCCAAACAATTATTTAAGGAAACTCTATTATTATATTCAGACTGTACCACACCTTAAAAATAAATAATATATTTAAAAAAATACAAAAAAGAAATACATATATTGATAGGGTTCGTCATTTATTATTAATGTTACTTTCGTACATATGTGTCGTAATCTAAACATTAATGCCTTTTCAAATACACATTTTATTATGCACTTTATTTTTGTTTTCTCCCTGCTATTTTTGTGTTGCGAACCACTAGCAGTCATTAAATAAACATTTTTTTTTGCTGGAACACGGAATGTGAATTTGTATGCAGCTGGTGGTAAGCAGACCTACAAAATCCATGAATGGGGATCATACATGCTTTGATCACTTCCACTATGCCGGCTAAATGATACAGTTACGAAATGGGCGGGCGGCAAAGGCGAATTTGCATTTCGAGTCTACTTTAGTAGCTTCATTGATTTATCTTCAACTTAACTGTCCTTTTCGTAACCGCATCTTAAAAAGAACTACCACCGCGACAAGAAATTAATGCAATAGTATCCTGAAACCCGGTGAACCCACAGATTGAAACGTATCATGTCTAGGTCACTTGACGGAGTATATCGGTTTACGGAGTAAAATGGTATTTGAGTATTATTGCTCGATTAACCAGCATGCCCCTTGCTTGACTACCTACCTATACTATGAGAGATAATATTATGGGTATAATATTACCCAAACCTCTAGATACGTATGAAGTATCAAAGCACAGACACAACATTAGTTAAATGTTGTACATCGGAGCGTAAATTATTGGACCGAATAACGTAAATAAGCATCCTCTCTGGCGGTGCAGCGGTGTCCGGTCCTCACTCACCACATCTCCCCTCCTCCTATTCCTCAGCACTCGCGCATGTGTGCTGCAACAGTACTCTTAAAGCTTCGATTAGTATTGCGAGACATGATTTGTCTTATAATCAATTTATATAGAATGAGCGATCTCTCTTACCTGTTAGACATAATCATGTAAATTGAAACGATTACAAAAGAACATCTTTTTACTGTAAAATAAATAACAATAGTTTATCCACAAATCATTATAAGAATAATGATAGTTTTAATTATAATATTGCTTCTCACACTACTTGACCTCATGGTGTCAAGGAGACCTTCACATTGATAAGAAATCCAAGCAGTAGTCTTCTGGAATTAACCTCATCGTAAAATATAAAATAATAAATAACACATTGATATGATGAAACAGGTGAAGGGGTCTTTTTTTCTCGGGACTTAAAAATAAACAAAATACATGTTTTTATAAGTATAGTGGGTTATTGACATGTAACGAACTTTGAATCAAACAGGGACAATCAAAGTATGATATATGTTCGTAATGGATTGGCTTCGGGATCGCGGTAAGTGCAGCGCAAACACTCGCTCGCTTAAAACCTATGCACGTCGGAAAAACATACTTCTATCAATATAGTTTATGAGTTATATAATTTTCTAAGTTGGACCCTAATAAGTATTCTTTTAAATCTGTAAAAAACACTGAAGGAAATAATAATAAATGCATTTTTATTTATGTGAATTACTTAGATTTTTTTATTGCACCCTGATCGCGATCCTAAAGGCTAGCGGCTAACTAGTCTCAAAGGCTAACGATCATTTAGTGATTGGAAATCAGATTGCCTAAAATTCATTTTTCTCGGGAAAAGGTAAAGTTAAGGTATAATTGCACCGGAATTTCCGATCACTGCTGATCAGTGATCATCCCGCCAACCGACTTCTATAGTTTGATCGATATTTTGACAAGCGCGTACGCTCAGCCCACATAGCGATGTGTACCTACATTCTTAATGCCATGAATACAAGACAATAATAAAACATTCATCATTTGCATTGTTGTACATACTACGGAGCTGTAAATGCAGAAACGAATTCGCACGACGCGAAGTAATTGAAACGGCTGTTAACAGTGCTTAATGACATTTTTATGAGAAACATTTATCACACTTGTGTCACTTATCACTTGCCACTAATTTATTAAGTGTTTGCCGCCGCCCTCTCCCAGCGCCAGGCCCTCCCCGCGCCAGGCTCTCCCCGCTAGGCTCTACCCCCGCGCCAGGCTCTGTCCCCGCGCCAGGTTCTGTCCCCGCGTCAGGCTCTCCCCGCGCCAGGTTCTCCTCGCGTTAGGCTCTGCCCCGCGTTAGGCTCTGTTCCCGCGCCAGGCTCTCCCCCGCGCCAGGTTCTCTCCCCGCGCCAGGCTCTCCCTCCGCGCCAGGCTCTACCCCCGCGCCAGGCCCTCTCCCTACGCCAGGCTCTCTCCCCGCGCCAGACCCTCTCCCCGCGCCAGGCTCTCTCCCTGCGCCGATATCATGCGAAGTCAGTATTCTATACAAAGAATATACCTAACTGCACAATTATATTATAGTGCTGGTATATAATGGGTACTAAGGTAAGCACCTCATAACTACGCTAATTGAGTTTTCAATATCAATAATAATATGCAGGATATATACACATTGGCCAGAGCAAACGCTTGCACCTCCGGTATGTGCACCTCCGGTATGTGCGCCAGCAACAATAACAAAGGACACATTTACGGAGTTATGTAATAATAAGCATTTTGACGAAAAATAAACAAACGAAATGCTGGAAACATCGCTCGCGAAATTGCATGTCATTTGAATTTATAATGTTGGCGGCTGTTTGTGTCAAAGTGTGCGATTCAGTGCTGCCAACCTTTCAATTATACGCCTCGTGTTTGTCCCGTCTACTCTCTGAGAGTTCTTTGACGGTGCTCCTAGAATACTATTTTTCACAAAAATGTGTCGGTAAATCATGTGCACATTTGTGACGCGTCACATTGCATTTGTAGAGTGCAGTTCGCTTATTGTTTTATTCTATCCTATGTAAATATTTTACACTTTTCCAGAAACGAAAGCACTCATACATATTCGTTACTATTACTGACCTGTCCGAGCATGTCCGGTACAAGAAAACGTAAAATTTTTAATTGCAATAGTGAACAGTAGTGAGTAGAAAGAGTCATAACTTCAACACTTAGAAAAATAAAAACAAGGAATTGGTGGAAACGAGCACCCGTAGAAACTACTACGAGAGGACGCGACAGTACGTTGTTCCTAGGATACTAAATTCACTATCACAAGACCTAAGAACAACGGAAATGTCAAAGGTCAGCTATAAGATCCAAGTTAAAAAAGAATTGTTGGATCAGATTGAATCCAACCTAAATAGATTGTTTCTTCCAAAGTAAGCCGTTTCTAAGTCTGTACATCATTCTGTTAAATATATTTCTGTTTTGTGTCTATTAAAAATAAATAAAAATTGTGTTATAATTAAGTGCCAAAACATGTAACGAGAGCAATTTGCCGACAAACTATTTATATAGTTTGGCAGAGAATACTTGTAAAATTCTGTATTTTTGTTGGTTAAATAAAGAATATATATATATATATATTGTCACATTTAGACTTTCTGGTAAGATTAAGAAAGAAAGTAAAATGCGAAAATTTAAGTTTACAGGTTTATTAAAAAAATAGCAAAGATTAAATTACAAGGTTTATGATAAAGAATATAAGAATTAAGAAAGTAAGCAAGAATTATAAATATGAGAAAAAGTTAGAAAAGGGAATAATTAAAAGTGAGCTAAAGTAAGTAAGAGGGTCGTGAGTATAGGTCAAAGGTACTCCGTATTTGATATTAAATACCGCACTCCCCTGGAATCATTTCACGGCGTCGGTCCTGAAGACTTGGCGTCGCGTTCTGAAACTCGGCGTCGCGTTTTCAACTTGCCGTGATGCCAGGTCAGTGCGGAGGACACAACTTGGCGTCGTCGCTGAGCGCTCAGGTTTAAGTATAGACGTAGTTCCTGGAATTAACCGTTCCATAGCATTAATTTAAATTCACTGCCTGATGTGAGAATTTTGGCCAATTAACGAAGCGAGGAGGCGAATATTTAAATTATAAACTAGCTATCTAGGTAGTTGGCAGGCAAGCATGTACTAGGCAGTAACGGTTACAAAGGGGCTAATAGGCTAACTAAAGTAAATTAATTAAGAAAAGAAACAGAAACTTTGTTCATGCAAAATTATACTAAATTATATTTTAAACCTAATAATTATTATTACTTAAACTTTTATAATCTTATAACTAAATATAATACTAATATTAACACTATTTACAGACTATTTAATACTTAATATATTTAATACACTATTTAATACATTATGAAACTTAACTAACACAGCCTAACTAAATCTAATAGTATTTGCACAACTTAACTTACCCTTAGTACGGGAACTACAACACTTAACAACTTTATTATGTATTAAATTATATTATAACATTACAATTTTAATAATGTAAAAAAAATTAAGAATATTGTTAAAAGAACAACAGTTCGGCCTATGATTTAGAAAAGTGTGAGGTAGGTCTTAAATAACCGCTAACGGTCTCAGCAAGCGCGCGCAAAAGACATTCTAGTGATGGGATGCGTATGGTTTGATTGAAACAATCGATTAGATATTTATTTTGAACCAATTTGTAGTAATATATGCATCTTATATTTTAATAATAAGATGCATTGTTACATTACCCCCCCTTCAGAAAAGGATTTTTTCATACAGAACAAATCCATCAGACCTAAGAAACATTGTACAATATGATAAAGATATACTATACGGTACTATTTACAATTTTAAGATCCTTGATATGCCAAGCGCCTAGAGCACGGCCTGATATATCTTCCAGAATATACACTAGGGGAGAACGTTTTTCTATTACTTTGCACTTTTGGAATTTAGGAGCTAACTTTTTACAAAAATATGCTTCTTTATCGCTCTGATAATAACAACGTTTCCATACTATGTCGCCTACCTCAAATTCAGCATGTTTCCTTCGTAAATCGTATCGTTGTGTATTTTTTAAATGACTACGCCAAAGAGATGCTTGAACGTTATCAAAAATTACAGATAAATGACCTAGGTTGGTAGCATAGATATCTCTGGGTTGCAAAACAGTTTCGCTTGGGTCATCATTTTCAATATAATGGGACCCGCACGTTACTAACTCTCTTCCATGAACCAGAAATGCCGGAGTAAAGCCAGTGATTTCATTGACGGAGTTATTAATTGCAAATTGTATTTTTGGCAAATTAATATCCCACGTCCTATGATCATCATTGACGAATGTAGAAATAGATGTAACTATAGTTTTATTATATCTTTCTACTGTGTTTATTTGTGGTGTGTACTTAGGTGTAAAATTAATATTAGGGATTTTATATCTACGAAATAAAGAATCCAACTCTTTACTAATAAACTGAGAACCGTTGTCTAGGATAACAGTTTGAGGGATTCCGTGAATAAGAAAGACGTCATCCTCTAAATGTTTACAAATTAAGCTAGCAGTAGCTCTTCGGAGCGGAAATAGAAAACAGTATTTAGAGAAGCAGCATGTAACGACAAAAATATAGCAATTTTGTTTTTTCGAGTTGGGCAGAGGTCCTACTAAATCGATAGAGAGAGTTTGAAAAGGTCTGGAACATACTTTTGGTCTGCCCATTTTTCCTAGCGTTGTATGTGTTGGGAGTTTATAAGCGAGGCAAACTTCGCAAAAAGACACATACTTAACTACATCGCGATACATCCCCGGCCAAAAGAAATTTAAAGATATGCGTTTGTGCGTTTTAAATATCCCAAAATGTACTGACGTTGGCTGACAGTGATTATTAGCGATAATTTCCGTTCTTTGTTCCTGGCAAATGACCTCTTTCCATTCGAATTCAGATGTAAGGGGGTTGTCGTTTTTTGTACGCCTAAATAACTTATTATTATCTATGCAAAAATTTGGAAAACTAGTAGGAGAATTTTTACAGCCGTTAAATATTTTTAAATACCACTCGTCATTGGAAGTTGAAGATGATTAAGAAATAAGTTCTAAAGGGACAGATCTAGAGAGAGCATCGGGGATTACGTTGTCCTGACCACGATGATGTTTAATTATAAAGTTAAAAGCTGAAAGACGGACTCCCCATCTTGCAAGACGACCAGTAGGGTTATTTAGAGAGAGAAACCATTTAAGTGCTGAATGATCTGTGTAGACAGTTATAGTCCTACCGTTTTCTAAGTAACAACGCCAGTGTTCCAGAGCTGTAAGCACAGCCAGTGCTTCTCTTTCTGTAACACTGTAGTTGCGTTCGGATCCGGACAATGATCGGCTCATATACGCTATTGGGTGTTCCGCGCCATCGACAGTTTGAGTGAGCATTGCGCCGACCCCGAAATTACTTGCGTCTGTGTGCACTTCAAACGGTAAGTTATAATTCGGGCAAGCTAACACTGGTGCCTGTACAAGGGCAGATTTAAGTCCAATAAAGGCTCGGTCTGCTTCATCAGACCAATGAAAAGTAGAATTCTTTTTAGTAGATGTTAGTTTATTCAAGGGACCAGCAATGGTACTAAAGTTAGGAATAAAACGCCTATACCAAGAAGTTGTGCCTAAGAAGCGTTTTAGTTCCTTTCTAGAAGTTGGCACAGGATAGTTAAGAATAGCGTCGACTTTTTCCGGATCGGTACGCAGACCCTGAGAATCTACAACATAACCTAGGTAACGAAGACGATCCCGAAAAAAATTACATTTATCAAGATTTAGATGAAGAAGTTAGATGATTTTAATTTTTCAAGTACACGCTTAAGAAGGGAGACATGCTCCTCAAAATTATCACTGATAACAATCACATCATCTAAATAAGCAAACACTCTCATTTCAAATTCGGGACCGAATAAGGAGTCTACTAACCGTTGTTGGGTAGCTGGAGCATTGGTCAGACCAAAAGCAGTTACTTTAAACCTTAACGTGCCGCGACCCGGAACGTAAAAAGCAGTTTTATCTTTATCACAATCCGCTATTGGTATTTGCCAGAAAGCCTTTGACAAATCGATGCTAGATATATATTTAGCATTTTTAAGATTGTCTAGTATTTCAGAAACATAAGGCAAACTATAAGCATCCTTCTTTGTGATAGTATTGAGTTTTCTGCTATCCAAACAAAATCGAGGTTTTCCGTCTTTTTTATTGACTAATAAGATAGGGGAAGACCAAGGACTCTCACAATACTCCACAACATCCAAAGACAGCATTTCGTCTACCTGTTCTATGATAATTTTTTGCTTATCTGGTGACATACGATAATATCGTTGCCTTATAGGTGGGGCATCCCCAGTATTAATCCTGTGAATAATGGCAGAGGTCCTACCTAGACCTTTTTGCTCAAATGATATATCTTTGTATAGCCTAACAATACTATCTGCCATTATTTTATGATCACTACTGAGATTATTATAAGAATTTACAAAGTTTAGGTTACAGATATTAAATATATTAGAATTATTGCAAGAATTATTTGAATCACAATATTTAGCACATATTTTAAATTTCTTCCAGAAGTCTATTCCTAAAATAAGGGTAGTTTCTATATTAGGAATTACAAAAGCTTTAATAATATTAAATTTATTTTTAAAAAACACAGGTAAAAGCATATAACCAATAGAACTAAGACTTTGACCTCCAGCTGCCGTGACCGCGATTTGATCATCTACACATAATTTTAAGTTATATTTCAACAAAGTTAAGTGGACATTATTACCCAGGATACTAACCACAGAACCAGAATCAAGTAACCCATAAATATATAAGTTTTCATTATTATAAATATTAATTTTAGCATAAGGTCGGGGATCATTAGAAGGTTTGTTATTGAAAACCGCAGCAAGTTGGTTTGAGCTGAAAAAATTGTTTATTGTTAACAACCATTTTTTCCAATCTGATTTATCAAATAAAATGGTTGAATCATAACTACGGTTTTCACATACTAGTTTTTTGAATTATTAGTAGTTTTCTTAGGTCTACAATTAGGACAATCTGGGAGTCGTACACCTTTAAGACCACATCTAAAACATAAAATGATACGATCTGCTGTACACTGTGCCATGGAATGTGTATTAGTTCGACAGCGATAACAATAACTATTATTAAGAGAAAATATATAAGGAGGAATATTAGTATTTATAAAATTATTGTTATTAGGAATGTTATGATTAGTTTGGAAATTGTCATTATTAGTAAAATTATTATTGGGATGGTTATCATTATTATGAAGATTAGTATTAACAGAATTAGTATTGTTATTGTATGGATTATTATTATTGTGAAAAACATTATTTTTATTAGGATTCTGATTAATAGCCGAACATTTATGTTTATTATCTGTTAAAGATTTAAAATATGAAAACTCTGGAGCAAGTGTTTCAGAAGTTACCCTAGGCTCGTGAAATTGAGACAATCTATTTTGAAAAACCTCGTAACTTTTACAGATCTTAAGGAGCTGTTCCATTGAATTAATATCAGCAGAGGCTGCTAAAGTGCTATCATAACAAGGACGAATATTGTGCAATAATATTTCCAGTTTGTCTTCCTCAGGTATATTTTTACTTAATCGTGAAAACATACCAGACATAATTGAAGAGTAAATAGTAATACTTTCATTCTCCCCCTGTGTGCGTGAACGAATTTCTTGTAGAAAACGATAATCATAATCAGGTGGGCTAAAATCCTGTTTTAATAAACTTACAAAAATATCCCACGAAACTAACTGATCGCGAACGGCACGAAACCAATGTAAAGCATTTTCACAAAAAATTTCAGCACCGAATAATATAACTCTATTAAAAGGTATGTTTCTAGCGTTTATGAAATCTGTCATATGTTCAATAAAAGCACGAACACATGTTTTACCATTGAATTTTAATTTAGATAAATCATTGTAGAATCCTCGATCACAAGTTACAGAAATATTTGTTAAAGTCTCAGTAGGTACTGCATCATTTGCTTTGGAATGTTCTGAGAATTTTGATAGTTCATTATAAAGACTATTAAAATTATTTTTTACATCACCGATTAGTATCATATTCATCCTATCAGATGAATTTAGGCGATTGATTCGATGGTGAATATGATGAAGCAGAATTTGAGTACGAGAAAGTAGATTTTTATCAAATTGGACAGATAAACTATTTACGTTAGTAAGAGCTTTATTAAGACTTTCCTTTGTAGCCTCTATGTCCTCATTAAAATCGTATCCAGATTCAAGAATATCCTCAGCTGGAAATAATGGAACTAGTTTAACTATCTGCTTGCGCAGGTCGTTGACATTATCAGCAGCGGTACCTCCACGAATATTAACTTCGTACGTTAACTCAGCTTTTTGTAGCGATAAATATTTAATTTCGTAAGGCATATTAAAGTAAATTTACGAAAAAACAGTAATAAAATATAAGTTGTGCAAATAATATGAAAGTAAAACAAAACTAAAATGATAAAAATAGCTAAAGCCAAAACCCGTCCTGTTACAAACATAAAATACTTACAAAACTAATGTGTTTAAAAAAAAAACTACAAGTAAAAATGAGTACTTATCACTAAATTATAAATAAAAAAAAAACACAACACAACTAATATAATATAAAAAAATAACCAAGGTAATAATATAAGGTTAAGCTAATATATTGATAAAACTTAAAAAATAATATATTATATTTACCATTTAAACTTATTATTAAACACAAAGCTTTACAACAAAACACACTATAACACAGACCAACACCATTGAAAGCATAAATAAAAATACTAGAATAACCTTGACCTTAAGCGAGTTGGGCGCCACTGTCACATTTAGACTTTTTGGTAAGATTAAGAAAGAAAGTAAAATGCGAAAATTTAAGTTTACAGGTTTATTAAAAAAATAGCAAAGATTAAATTACAAGGTTTATGATAAAGAATATAAGAATTAAGAAAGTAAGCAAGAATTATAAATATGAGAAAAAGTTAGAAAAGGGAATAATTAAAAGTGAGCTAAAGTAAGTAAGAGGGTCGTGAGTATAGGTCAAAGGTACTCCGTATTTGATATTAAATACCGCACTCCCCTGGAATCATTTCACGGCGTCGGTCCTGAAGACTTGGCGTCGCGTTCTGAAACTCGGCGTCGCGTTTTCAACTTGCCGTGATGCCAGGTCAGTGCGGAGGACACAACTTGGCGTCGTCGCTGAGCGCTCAGGTTTAAGTATAGACGTAGTTCCTGGAATTAACCGTTCCATAGCATTAATTTAAATTCACTGCCTGATGTGAGAATTTTGGCCAATTAACGAAGCGAGGAGGCGAATATTTAAATTATAAACTAGCTATCTAGGTAGTTGGCAGGCAAGCATGTACTAGGCAGTAACGGTTACAAAGGGGCTAATAGGCTAACTAAAGTAAATTAATTAAGAAAAGAAACAGAAACTTTGTTCATGCAAAATTATACTAAATTATATTTTAAACCTAATAATTATTATTACTTAAACTTTTATAATCTTATAACTAAATATAATACTAATATTAACACTATTTACAGACTATTTAATACTTAATATATTTAATACACTATTTAATACATTATGAAACTTAACTAACACAGCCTAACTAAATCTAATAGTATTTGCACAACTTAACTTACCCTTAGTACGGGAACTACAACACTTAACAACTTTATTATGTATTAAATTATATTATAACATTACAATTTTAATAATGTAAAAAAAAATTAAGAATATTGTTAAAAGAACAACAGTTCGGCCTATGATTTAGAAAAGTGTGAGGTAGGTCTTAAATAACCGCTAACGGTCTCAGCAAGCGCGCGCAAAAGACATTCTAGTGATGGGATGCGTATGGTTTGATTGAAACAATCGATTAGATATTTATTTTGAACCAATTTGTAGTAATATATGCATCTTATATTTTAATAATAAGATGAATTGTTACAATATATATATATATATATATATATATATTATTTATATATATATAGCAACGCACAAAATCAAGAGCTTAAAATATATAGACATGACATAACATAAAGTTATAAATTATTACTAATAGTTATCAATGGATTATAATGTGCTACCTGAGGATGATCATCAGGATACACCCAGTACCGACACTGCGTGCTATTTTAATATAACATCTGTCGGAATAACACCTGAATTTACATCACATCATGGGTGTTTTAACTCCTACAGTTCTTCAAATAATAATGATTCCTTGCATATTGAATGTTCTAATTTAAATATTGCCGGGTCATTACCAAAATCTTCCAGGACTAATGAATATAACGAAAGAAATAATACTGAAAAATGGTCCTTGGAAAAAATGAAGGAGTTAATTTATTGTTATTATAGAGCAAAAATTGAAGTAAGCGGGTATTTAAATAGACTACTTACCCTATATAATGAAAAAAATCAAATTAATGTAACAACAAAAAAATATAATGGCCATTCATTAAGTAACCAGGCGAGAACAATATTAAATAAAAAAAAAAAACAAGAAGATATTCTACAAGAAATTGTTTTAAAAGTTAATGCTGATTATGAAAATGAAAATTATAATATTCAAATTAAAACTACATAATTAATAATAACAGCATAATTGTCAATGAACAAAATTTTGAAATATCACCAAGATCTACTGATAAAAGATGTAAATGGAATAGAGCTGAAATGAAAGAATTAATATTTTGCTACTATTACGCAAGAGCTAACGGCGCAGGATACATTAAAAAAATGTTTAATTTATTTAAAAGTCGAAACCCAAACAATGAAAAAATTTTACGGTTAAATGGACATAAACTTTCTACTCAAGCCAAAAGAATTATAACATGTGATATGCACATGTTATCCGAAGAAGAATTATTACAATTAAAATTATATGCAACTAGAATGGAAACTGATGTTGAAGTAGCAAATATATCAAATATACCAAATAACTAATACAAACGAACATGAAAATGTTACAGAATGTATTGTAAATGAAGTAAACAATACAACAACTGCAGAATCTGAATGTTTATATTATGATATAGAAGAAGATGAAGAACCAGAAATTATTCAAAACTTTAAACTCAATCTTTATAAATATATAGATACAAACATTTCGGATAGGAATAGTCTACCTAAAGTAAAATTCAACAAACAATTTATTGAAAACTTACAAATTTTAAATATTTTTTTACCAAATGTTTTAAATGTTTACAATGATATTAAAGGAATAAATACAGTATTGTATGCTGCTGCTGTAACTTTAATAAAAATGAATAAACAAAAAATATTCTCAAAAAGTGATAACCATATCAATAATAATATACCTACTTGTAAAATAAGAATTACAAAAAAACTTGAATGTATTAGAAAAGAATTAGGCCAATTAATTGAAATAAAAAAAGAACCTTTAAGTTTAACATATCGAATGATAAAAATCAAAGGTTATTTGTACAATAAATATAAAATAATCACAAACGATATATTAAATAATACTATTGAAAAATTAACACAAGAAATTAAAGTTTTGGCAGGAAAAATTAAAAGATATAATAAAATTATAAAAACAAAACAAGAAAACAAATTATTCAAAGATAATGAAAGACAATTTTATCAAATACAATTTAATAAAAAAAATAATGTTGAAAAATTACCAACAAAAAATGAAATTGAAGACTTTTGGAGTAATATACTAAGCAAAGCAAATATTTATAACAAAAATGCCGTATGGATTAACAAAATTATACAAGATGTAAATATCAAAGAGGAATGTAACTTCACAATGATTACATATACACAATTAAAAGAAGCTGTTAAAAAACTTAAAAATTGGAAATCACCTGGCCCAGATAAACTACAAAATTACTATTTAAAGTATTTTGATTCTACCCATGAATTTATATTTAAAGCATACAATAATGTTATACAAAATAATGTACCACTAGACGATTGGTTTTGTTCCGGTCTTGTAACATTAATCCCAAAAAATGAAAATACAGAACAACCTCAAAATTGGCGCCCTATTGCATGTCTACCAACCATGTACAAATTACTTACATCTATTTTATCTAACATCATTTATGATCATTGCAATAAAAATAATATACTATCAACTTACCAAAGAGATGTTCTAAGAATTCTAAAGGATGTAAAGATCTACTTAAACTTAATAAAATTATTATAGAAGACGCTATAGACACAAAAAAAAATCTTAGTATGATATGGATAGATTATAAAAAAGCATTTGATAGTGTACCACATGATTTTTTACTAAAATGTTTAAATATTTATCGAATTCCAGTAAATATAATAAATTTTATTTCAAACGCAATGAAGAAATGGAACGTTACAATGACTGCAAAAGGTAAGAATGAAATTATAGTAACTAAACCAATTATGATTTGTAAAGGTATATTTCAAGGAGATACTTTATCACCATTATTATTTTGTTTATCTTTGAATCCGTTATCTAACTTATTGCAAAACTATAACAGAAAAGGATATATATTAAGAAATAAAGACACAATAAACCATTTAATCTATATGGATGACATTAAATTATTTGCTAAAAACGAAAGGGATTTGAATGTTATATTAGATACTACAGAAATATTTACAAATGATATTAAAATGGAATTCGGAATTGAAAAATGTAATATTCTTCATATTAAAAATGGGAAATGTACATATGGGAATGGAATGCAATTATTAAATGGACTTACAATTAATGAGTTACAAATTGATGAAAATTATAAATACCTAGGATTTAATGAACACGGAAAGAATAATTACAATGAAGTAAAACAAAATTTACGTTGTGAATATTTTAAAAGAATAAAAAAAATATGCAAAACTTCTTTAAACGCTCGAAACCTTATAAAAGCTATAAACACTTATGCCATACCTGTTATTTTATATTCATTTGGAGTACTTGATTATACAACAAAAAACTTAATGGATCTTGATATAAAAACAAGAAAAATGTTGACAATGTACAAAATACATCAAAAAAATGCAGATAACACAAGAATTTACCTAAACATAGATGAAGGCGGGAGAGGACTTTTAAATTTGGAATTACTTTATAAAAGAAGTATTATACTATATAATAAATACATACAAAATTCTGAAGACCCATTAATAAAAACAATTTATTATTTTGAAAACATTAAAGAAAAACACAGCATCATTAAAGAAAGTAATTTATTTATTGAAGAATTAAATATTAGTAAAGACAATATCAATGAAAATAATTTAAAGAAAGCCGAACGTATTTTTTAAAATTATAAATGGAGGCAAAAGGCATTAAGAGGTCAGTTTCCACGCAAAATTTTGGATTGTGAATTTAATAACACTATTTTATCATTTTCCTGTCTTAAAACATGTAACATTCCTAATATTTTACGACTTAGTATATTTGCCATACAAGATCAGGCTATTGTTACTAAGCAGCAACAAAGAGACATCTATAAAATGGATATTGATGGAAGATGTAGATTATGCAGAAATAAAGATGAAACCATACAACATATAACATCTGGATGTGTTGTCTTAGCTCATAACCTCTATATACACAGACATAATAATTTAGTAAAATATATTTACTAGATAATAATGAAAAAGCACAAATTTGATTATAATAAAGATTGGTGGAAAACAGAATTAAAAAATGTAACCGAAAATTTAGAAGCCAAAATACTATGGGAAAATCCTATACACACCGATTCAGTTATTCCACATAATAGACCAGACTTAGTGTATACTAATAAAATAACAAATCAAATCTTTCTTATTGATATTTCCGTTCCATCTGATTACAACATTCACAATAAGGAAATAGAAAAATGCCTTAAATACGAGCCATTAAAACGTGAAATGACAAGATTATATAATTGCAAAAATATTAAAATTATACCAATAATAGTAGGATGTACCGGAGTTATTACAACAAATTTAACAAAATACTGTCAAGAATTATCCCATAATATAAAAATTGATATATTACAAAAACAAGCTGCACTAAATACCTCGAAAATAGTTGCACGTTTCTTATCAAATAACATCTCATCTTCCCATCAACAACAAGAAATAGACAACGAAGCTTCACAAAATTAAATGCTCTAAAATAATAATATTATAAAAATGAAACTCAAAAATCATTCCGTCAGGTTGATGGACGGTTGTTGAGAAAAACCAGCGAACTAGCTGAGAGAGATATGAAATCTCAGGACAATATAAATCTGTCCGACAATCAATAGTAATATGCCAAATATAACATATTTAAATATTAAATAATGACACTACTCGTAAGTTTAAAAATTACTTTATCTTCTAAACAGGTCTGTTAATATAAAATGCAAGCGTTTCCCCAGAACGTGAGGCAGCGGCTTCCTGCGCTGGATTGCTCTGTCACCCCGACTGACGCGTGCCAGCCGTGCCAACCGTGCCAACCCTAACTGTGCTCGTGACGACACAAATATCCGCGCCACATACATTTCATACAAATTCACAATTATCAATACTATAATATTTATTTTGAAAAACGCACAATAGTTGTACCTATACATTCGGTCTAAATCCGTTATAGTGTACATTGGTCAAGACAGCAAGTCCGCCGTAACGGTTTAAGTCGATCTATTTTAATTCGGCACTAAACATATAAACATTAGGTATCAGCTTTAATTGATACCTACTTGAGGTCTCGGGGCTGACTTACAAAATTAAAGTATATCTCTTTAACCGTCGAGTTTAACTCGTTAACAAATTTGTTTACTAAAATTAAATTTTTTGGGGGTCAGTTTTTTTAATTTAGAATATATTTGTTACTGCATAAGTCTTCTAAACGAACTTTCATCTGCAGATTAATATACTAGGTATAAATACAATCTCCAGAATATAATGTTATGTATGATATATGAATACGTTCACCAGTATACTTACTATTAGTAGTAAAATAATTAATTGTACACAAAAAAATACATTAAATTAGTATTTTGTATAGCACGATGTCACGCACACTACTATAAGCAAAAAGCACACTAATAATTTAAATCACTAGGGTACTGTTAAACCTGTCACGAAACTAAGTCCGACGTTAATTACATCCCGCGTGCGAAGTAGACGCCCGCCTAAGTGGTCCCGCCCGCCCAGGTAGACGCCCGCCTAAGCCGCTTAGCGGCTCCTACGTACAGCATTATTACGCATCGCATGCCGGCCGGTTCCGAGGCTCCAGCTGTCTGGAGACCACACCAAATACATTCTATTACACTTAATTAAATATTTTTATACAATCAATTACACATTCATAACCGTAATAAATTAGTTTACATTGATGAAAAAAAACTAAATGTCAACAAATACGACGGACGTATTTACAATTTGTAAAAATAATTTAATAAAATTTTCAGTCCAAACTAATAAAAATACGATTAATAATATGTGTTGACTTATCAAGGATTAAAATAGCAAAATAATAATATATCACAGTACTTACAAATTTAGTCTGAAGAGGGTAAAATAAATTGTATGGTTTGACAGATATTTACCAGAATCAAAATATATTATTTCCTATGGAAAAAGGGTATTTATAGCGACAAAACTAACCTACTTGAAGATTTGATCTCTTAGCTTTCTTCAGAAAACTTCTCATCGTTCGTATAAAAGTATGTACTACTCAATATTGGATTTTTGGAATAAAAAGTGCGAACTAATTGCTAACAACCTGTTCAGTGTTTCTGCTACGTCCGTCCGTTTTTTTTTATTTGTGTTATTTTATTTAGTTTATATATGTTAGTTTTTTATTTAATATTAATATTTCTTCATATAGGATATTTTGTTTTTTACTAGATATATTGTAACTTTTTTAAATTGTTTAACAAATTAGGTAATGTTCCAAAATGCTACTTTGGTTGATTCCCAATCTCAATCGAATAGTGATTATATTCAGTGTCCAAAATGCAACATACCTAAATTTTTCAAGGGAATCAGAGGTCTTAAATTACATGACTCCCGCAAACATAAAATTCTAGTACCTACAATTTTAAATCAAACAGATCCCAATCAGACCACATCAGTACAAATAATTCCTCAGGCAATTAAAAGCCCAAATTTTGAAGACCTCTTAAGTAAACTAAAGAAATCAGTTTCTATTATTAAAAGAATACCTCGTGGAGCCAGAATAGCAGTAGCCTCCTGTCTATCCTCCCATATAAATAGATGTTTAAACAATTCCATTGAAGATTGGAAAGCATTATTTACATTTTCATATAAGGTTCTTCACATAGATAAACATAACACTAGTAACATTTCAGTAACGCAGCAAATTAAAAATAACACAACAATTCTTCAAATTCCAGATATTTTATTTAAGAAAAGTCACAATGCTAATCGAAAATTTACTCTAATAGAAGAAAAAGTATACGATGGCGATTTAAAAGGGGCGTCTAAATTATTATTTTCAGATGAAATCATTGCTATCGACTCTCCTGAAACACTTGCTATACTGAAATCAAAACATCCGGAATCTAATACCTTTTCAGCATCTCATCCTACCGATGCTTCTACACACATACTTCAAATTTCGGAACAAGAAGTTACAGACGCTATCATGTCTTTTCCAGCTGGCTCTGCTAGCGGAATGGATGGCATATCTCCCCAGCACTTAAAAGATTTAATATCAAAAAGTGCCGGAGACGCAGGAGTTGAACTTTTGTCTGTTATTACAAAATTATGTAATTTTATGTTATCGGGCAAAACTCAACTTGAGTTTCTTCCCACCTTATTCGGAGCAAAATTATGTGCATTTTCAAAGAAAGATGGTGGAATCCGACCTATAGCAATAGGATCTACTTTCCGCCGTCTTTGCTCAAAAATCGCATGTCGATCAATCCAAAGTGAGTTAGGAAATCTCTTTCAACCGATTCAATTAGGTTTTGGCAGTAAAGGTGGGTGTGAAGCAGCGGTCCATTCTTTACGCTCATTTGTGATGAATGGCGATGCAGAAGTAGTGCTAAAGATCGACATAAAAAACGCATTCAATTCCATTCAAAGAGACAGCTTTTTGAAAGAAGTTCTAAATCATATCCCAAAATTATACCCTTATTTATTTCAAAGCTATAATCACTCGTCAATATTATCATATAATTCAAACATTATTCATTCATCAGTCGGTTGTCAGCAGGGAGATCCGCTAGGGCCAGCAGTTTTCAGCCTCGCTATCCATCCAGTTATATCTTCACTCAGTTCCAAGTTCAACGTATGGTATCTTGATGATGGCACTTTAGGGGGTGAACATAGTATTGTTTTGTCCGATTTTATTTATTTAATTAATGAATTTAAAAAAAATGGCCTAGAATTTAATTTTGCAAAATGTGAAATATATATTTCCAATAATGTTTCGGACACCCTTAAAGAACAAATTACTTCCAAATTTTCCGCTGTAGCTCCAAATATTAAAATTTTAAATAAAAATAATTTTAGCCTCCTAGGGTCACCGATATTTGAAGATTCAATACCCACATTAATTCAAGAGAAGCTTAATTTTTTCACAAACATTTCTGGACGTGTTCAAAATTTAAATAGTCATGTAGCGTATACAATCGCCAAATACTCACTTTTCGTTCCAAAATTGACATATCTTCTGCGCACATGTCCCATTTGGAAATTTTTTGATTTAATAGAATTACTCGATACCGCTATAAAACATATATTACAAGAAATTCTAAATTTAAATTTACTACAAGAAAATTGTTGGACTCAATTAACTCTACCAATTAGATATGGCGGTATCGGTATTCGTAAAATTACAAGTGTAGCTCTTCCGGGTTTTTTGTCTTCAGTATACAGTGTTTCAGGTATCATTTCTAAAATTTTAAATAAGAACTGGAATGATGTACAGGTACCTTTTCTAGAAGAAAGCATTGATGCATGGACGTTGGCTTGTCCGAGTGGAAATATCCCAATGGAACGTCATATACAAAGACATTGGGATACTCCACTTGTCCAAGCCACCCACGCAAGTTTATTTGAAAAATATACAAACAATATTGATCGTGCTCGACTTTTAGCTGTCTCTTCCAAAGAGTCGGGGCAATGGCTGAACGCCATACCAAACCCAAACTTAGGGACATTTTTAAACAATCAAACTTTCCAAATCGCTATTGGATTGAGATTGGGTGTCGCCATATGTGAACCTCACAGTTGTCCGTGCGGACATGACGTTGATCAATTTGGGCGTCATGGTCTGTCTTGTACAAAAAGCGCGGGGCGCTTTTCACGGCACAGCCTCATTAACGACTTAATTCGTAGGACTCTTGCCGCCATCAATGTACCTTCTATAACAGAACCTTGTGGTTTATCACGCGATGACGGCAAGAGACCTGACGGGTTGAGTCTGGTGCCTTGGAAGTTGGGGCGCTGCTTAGTTTGGGATGCAACTTGCGTCGACACCTTGGCAGCGTCACATCTTCCAAGAACAGTAAATGGAGCTGGTAATGCCGCAGCCGACGCAGAACTCCTCAAACGGCGAAAATATTTAAATATTTTAAATAATTACATATTTGTGCCGTTTGGGGTAGAAACAATGGGATCATGGGGCCCAGAAGCCAGTAAATTTCTCAAAGAGATTATACCAAAATTGATTGACGTCACAGGTGACCAGAGAGCTGGCGCTTTTCTCTCACAGAGACTAAGTTTAACAATTCAAAGGGGAAATGTCGCCAGCGTTCTGGGCACGATGCCGCGCGTACACTGTGAGGATTTTTTTGTATAGGTAAGTAGGTATTTTTGTATTTTTTATGTGTTAGGTGTTTCATTTATATTTAATTTTATTTTCTTAGGGATTTTATATATAGGTTTCTTTTATTTTAGATTATAATTGTGTTTTAATTTTTTATTATGTTATTAATTAAATAATGGATTTGTTTACATTTAATATATTGTTTAATTATATTTTAGGAATTGTAAAAAATAAATATCATCTCGGATGCTCTACGGCGCCCGAGACCGCCTAGACGGCCTCAGGGTTATAATTCCACCTCGTCGTAGCCGATGGTGTAAGTGGCGTGCGCTCCACATAAGCCAAAAACCCAAGCTACCCTAAAATCTAGGGTATACATAATCTAGTTATTATTATTTATAAATATATAAAAAACATATTTTTTAAATGCATAAAAATAACTTATAAGCACTAGATTATACTATATTTATACTCTATATTTTGGGGTATTGTGTGCTGTGTGCTTTTAGCTTATATCGACCGCACGCCACTGCACACCGAACAAGTGGCTAGCTTATCGCGATGTTTGGATAATACCCCATCTATACCATTCATGGACTTAATAACTCATCTATAAACAGTTTTAGAAGTTAGTATAGTGAAACTGAGACCGACAGCTTTGTGTTAGTTTTTTTATTAAAAAATCATTGGTTTTTAAGCGGGGACCTAAAAACTGTAGTGTTTTTAAGTCTGAGGTCTCACCAACTGGGTCATGAATTGCCTTAACTTATTATTTAACATAATTATATATCTCGTCATTTTCCGTAAGTCACTCACACAAATTAAACTTTTATATTTTCATTTAACTTTAAAATCTGTAGATCAACTTTTTCCTGAAACAAATTATTAATTTATTTTTCATTCATCACTCGCCATCGTCTATGTTCAAACTCAACAACAAATAATAAGCAGTAATGAACGTTGATTTTATTTAATGGCCGGCTCTAGATATTGTAAGTTAGTGTGGGTTCTAAACAAGATTCATCCACAAATTGAAGCCCTAAATCGAGTATAATTTTGTCGGCTAACGAGGTTTTTGAGCGACCGAAGTAATTTGCTTTTAATTTATTTTTGGTGGGAATTTATTTATTCATATTTGTCATGTGTGGGTGTTTGGTCCCGCACGCAGGCATCCGGGTTCCGTACGGCCGGTGTCCGCACGTGGCCGCGGTTCTGCCCGTAATAATAATTGTTTACTGATCTTAATTAATTTATAAAACAAATATTATGTTTTCTCTGTCCTTGTTCTATCATCGATATATTCCGCCAAAATTTATTTCGCCGTCGCGACAAAATATAATTTCAAATACCTGTATCAATGTCAAAATATTTAATTTTAGGCACCTTTTTTAAAAAAAAAATGTAGGACAAATTACACATATTGCTCTGGTCTCAAAACTAAGCTCTAAACTTGTACTATGTGTACCAGAAACCAAGAGACTAATACATAATATTATATTTTATAAACACCCAGATCATTTCAAACTGTACAGAAAAACGTACTAATATTTTTTTGGGAATCAAACCCAAAGGCTGTCGATCCTCCAAACATTATTGAACAACAATAATTATTGACATATCAATCCCGTGATACTTGCAAAGACAATGACAAACATGCGTAGGTATGACTGGCCAAAAAAAAACTGGTGACAAAATAAAAATAAAGTAATTTAATGACTGGTGTGACGTCGCTTTGTACAAATGGCCACAATAAGATGATAGCATCGCTGAATACCCAGTTTTATTTGTTATAAAATTGTATACAACCAAGTATTGCAAGACAACGCGTTTTATTTGGAACTGATGATGATTAGGTTTTGCCCCTCGGTGACAGTAAACAGGCCGATACCACGGGGGAGAGACGACAAGATTTTTTTCAGTTAAAAATGAGTTTAGGTAGTATTTTTTTTTATGGACCATAAAAAGTTTTTGTGTTTGGTTCTGCGAAACCGCGGGCGGAGCTGACTACACACAGCGATTGTAATCTCTGGCTCCATTGTGCGGCTTATGTTCGTACGTTTAGGGGTTATTACAAAACGGCGTGTCTAGCATTGCGTATAGGTGTGTGTGTGCGGAATTAACAATATAATAAGAGATGTAGCACATTATCCGACACAACTGCGGCAGTAAAACACAAACACATTACGCCTTTTTGTTTATAGAACAAGTTTTAATCTCCTTTTCCTTTCTTGATCTTTGCTTAACGCGCAAATTGGTATATTTATGTTTAAAAGATATCGTTATCGTTTGTGAGTATTTTTTTTAGCTTAAACAGTGTCTGTGTACTTATATCTCAAAATCATTACATTAAAAAGTGTACAATACGAAATTATATATATGTTTTATGTAAGTATTTAATGATGCGTGGGATATAGCAACACTTCCACTGTGGTGCAGGTCTCGTAGCGTCGTAGTAGCCGGCGTAGCGCTCGTAGCACTCGCAACTAGTATTGGGTATCTACTTAAGAAAGTGACATGACGTCAATTATTTATATTAAAAGTAAGGAGCTCTCACGTCCTTGTTTATTTATTTATTAAACCATTACAAAAGTATTTGTGATTAATTTGTATGTATATGTTTACTTTCACTAAGGTTCCCTTCTCTTATCGTGCTGATCGGCGCGTCAAATTTGTTTAACTTCGAATTACAAAACTTTACGCTGACATGCGCTCATGTTGTCCACTCCGCGTACCTCATGAGCGCGGTATATATTTATATATACCATAACTTATAAGGCACGTAATATAAATACCATGTTACCTTTTGTAGTCACAATGTATTTCGCAGTACCTACCCTGGGTGTCGTCTGACGTAGCTCCTAAGCTCTTAAGTAGCTTTACCATTATGAGCTCAAAGTTAAATTTGTAACATAATAGAATGAACTTATAAACAGAATAAAGTTATTATGATCAAGTCGCTGGTTCGCTGAAAGTGGAGTGAGTTTTCGGGAAGGTTTTGTGGAACTGCTGATCCGATTTGTCGCCGTTGTCCTCTCCCCGCACCCCGCACCCCTCGGCGGCGAAATATATCTGGAAGTTTACTGCAAAAAGTGTGTGTAGACAGGTCCTAAGTTATTTAAGTACTTGTGTTGAGGATCTCTTTGTTATCTGAAATGAAATTTTATTTATTAACACACTCTGTCTTAGCTACAATAACAGTGGGCTCCGCACTAGGAGTATCCTGTATAGCGGGGAGTATTCCAAACCCATTCGAATCACATAAACATTTTGTAGGCTACAGTAGACATATTATATGGATTTAAATAATATTTAGTATAATACATTATTAAGCTAAATGTTATACCAATTTATCACAAATCTTTGGATATTGCCATAGTAGGATTATTATTACTTATAATTATTATCATTTAGCTTATCCATGATAAATGAACTTCAGTCAGAATTTAATTGCTGGTTTCTTGACGATGGTTCTCTCGGTGGTTCTTTAGATACCCTCTCACACGATCTCACATCTATTAAAACAAAATGTTCAGATTTAGGCTTAGAACTAAATACTTCTAAATGTGAAATTCATTTCATTGGCAATTACAATACATCAGATAATTTATTATTATTTGATTCCATCTGTCCTGGTATAAAAAGTGTTCCTCGTAATGAACTGTCTTTACTTGGTGCTCCACTAACAGATGAATCACTTTCCCCACTTTTATTAAATAAAGTTAATACCCTTATTCACATAGTAAACAAATGTGAAGTTATAGAACCACATATAGCCCTTTTCTTACTCCGCAACTGCGTAACCTTTAACAAATTCACATATTTGCTTAGATGCTGTCCTTCTTGGCGTGCCTCACAACATCTAAATACATTCGACAATAACCTACTTGAATTATTAGGGAAAATCTTTAATGTAAACATTAATGTTATTAATTGGGATCAAATATGTATGCCCATCAGGTTTGGAGGTTTAGGGCTCCGCCGACTTACGGACCTCTCCCTCCCATCTTTTTTAGCTTCGTCTTTCGGTGTCTCTGATCTTGTTGATAATATTCTCAATAATTCAGTCATTATGGATTCGAGCCCAACAGACGAAGCTTTACAATTATGGCAGGAAGAGCTCCCAGGTATTGTCTTTATGGGATATCCCTTTATTAGAGTCCAAAAAACATAAACTTTTACATAATGTACAAAATATACAAAGTAAAGCACGTCTTTTAGCCGCTTTTGATAACAAATCTGGTGCGTGGCTTAATGCAATTCCAATTGCTTCCCTCGGTACTTTATTAGATAAGGAAACTTTGAGAATTTCGGTCGCCCTTCGGTGCGGCATTGCAGTCTGCATGCCACATAGCCACTGTAGATACATTCGGTTATCATGGTCTCAGTCGCAATAGAAGCGCTGGTCGCATTCCTCGTCATAATGCCCTCTGCCAAACTGATAAAATTCCCTGTATTCTTAAGCCTCCTGGAGTCAGCAGATCCGACGGCAGGCGCCCTGACGGTCTTACACTGGTGCCGTGGGCCAATGGAAAATCCCTAATCTGGGATGCCACTTGCGTGGATACCTATGCACAGTCCAATGTTTCGGCCTCCTCGTCAGTCCCTGGTTCGGCCGCTGGCGCTGAGGAAGCGCGTAAGCGGTTGAAGTATAGGGACTTGACTCAAAACTATAAGTTTGTGACTTTTGGTGTCGAAACGTCGGGAACACTTGGTCCCAAGGCTAAAGAATTTCTCCATGACCTTTGGAAACGTGTATTTTTCGAATGTGGAAACCCCAAATGCCACAACTATTTCAAACAAAAGGTCAGCATTGCCATTCAACGTGGCACTGCTGCCAGTGTTATAGGTACTCGGCCAAGTGGTATCTCATTTAAAGAGATTTTTTATTTAATTTAGATTATTTTGTATAGTTTTATTTTTTTATTATATATGTTTTGTAAGGCTCTTTGTGTAAATAAAAATGTTAAATAATTTAATTTAAAAATCATTTAACATGTTCAATATCTTTTATTTTTATTATTACAGTTAAATATCCCTATAAATAATCTAGTCTATAAATCAATATTTCACTTTACACATAATCGCCGCAAATTACAAGCGTACATGCGGCGCGGCACGATAGCAATTATACCTATGCTAAACGTATTTTTATTCGAATTATTTATAAACCAAATTACAGCTAAAAATTATACAGGAATTCAAAAAAATATAAAATAATCTATTGTTTGAAATAAAAGTGTTAATTTGGTACCTACCACTTATACTTACAAGCGGTACTATACTAAGGTTGTAAAAGTTACAGTTATAAGTCATTTACTTAAATTGGTAAAATGATTATCTAAGCTATACGTGTGGTAAGTATAGCTTGGATAATTATTTTACCAATAACTTTAATGTGCTTACTAATACTCATATTTAATTTCGCAAAAACTAAATATCTGAACGGCTAGTTACTGCCTAAATATATACACGCTAACAAACAAAATTACACACTTCAAAGAATATAACTGCTGCCAACATGACCACAAGTGTACACACATACACACTCTGTACACACACCACACAACTACGATATGAATTTCAAATGATTTGCCTTCACTATTCATGATTTATTTATGTATGAGATAACGGGATTTGCTCACATGTTGTGTCAACAAATACTGTATCTGAGGGTGTATCCTACCTACATATATTATCTTAACGATTTTAGCTGCGATTTGTTTTAATTAATTTTATAGTTTAATGTGTGAATATGATTCTGAGCTTGCAAATAACTATGCGTTTCAAAGCTATGTATGATAGGCCGAAGAGAACGCATAAAGTATCTGTAAGGTCTCGGCGTATATTCTGTTATACGAATCTGAGCATGCAAATAACTTTATGCCGTTCAAAGCTCTGTATGATGAGCCGAAGCGAACGCATAAAGTGTCTGTAAGGTTGCGGCGTATATTTTGTTATAAGTATCTGAGCATGCAAATAACTGTATGCTTTTTAAAGCTCTGTATGATGAGCAGATACGAACGCATAAAGTGTCTGTAAGGTCGCGGCGTATGTTCTGTTATAAGAATCTGAACATGCAAATAACTTTATGCTGCGCAATGCTCTGTGTGAGAATAATAATAATAAAATTATAATAAAAATCTTTATTTTCTCTTTAAAAGCTTTAAATAGCTATAAATATAATTTGTTAATTACAGTGGTTGCTTGTGAGAGACTGGAGTCTGAACTAGGCTAATACCTATCCTACAGATCTTCAGGCACCCATTCCAGTATTATAAGTACAATTATTATTATATTTTAATTTTAAATTAAGGTAATAATTGACAAAACGTAAAGATTTAGTTAAAATAAAATTAAAAAGACTAGCAATAAACTGCAAAAAGCAATAAAAGTGGTGTGTTTGTGTGTGTATGTGTGGAAGTGTGTGTGTATGTGGCACTAGTATGCGTGTGTATATTGATAAGTGATTGTGTGAGTGTGCCTCAATGAGAGTGTGCCTACATAAATTAAGTGAAATAAATAGGCGCTCTTTACTATTTAGAAATAATGATGAGCCGAAGTAAACGCATAAAGTATCTGTAAGATCGCGGCGTATATTCTGTTATAAGTATCTGAGCTTGCAAATAACTTTATGCTGTTTAAAACTCTGTAAGATGAGCCGAAGCGAACGCATAAAGTGTCTGTAAGAACAGACACTTTATGCGGTGTATATTTTGAATTTTAACGCGGCATTGGTATGCATGAGGCGCCCTCTAGTGATCGGCTTCGACAGGATTTTCTCTGCTACTTATTTTAGAAGCAAAACCGTGAATTCGTATCCTTTACAAATATTAAAAGTTTAGACTGCGCATAAGTTCTTTAACAGGGGCTTTATTGCATGATGATATAAATATCATAGATTCTTTGGGGACCACTCAAATATTTACCGATGTTATTCTTGTCTTTTTTGTAAATTATTATTAACATAGGTGTAGGTGTAACTTTACGTTACGGCATTCCATCAGCTTTGTGTTTTAATAAGTTCGGAAGCTCAACCTGGTTCCCTCATTCGCTAGTCACGTACATAAGTCATAGAGGTAACAAAATGCTATTGGAGTTTTTTGTGATCTCTCCAAAGCTTTTGATTGTGTCTCACATAGTATTTTGTTGCAAAAATTGGAACATTATGGCATAAAAAATAAATCTTTGGAAGTAATAGCATCTTACCTTTCCAATCGGATACAGAAAGTGGTCATTAACCGAGTAGAGTCTGATGGAGCATCAGTTGTTATGGGTGTTCCACAGGGTTCTATATTAGGACCATTTCTGTTCCTGGTCTATGTTAATGACCTACCTTATGTAGTTAACAAACATGAAGTAGTTTTATTTGCTGACGATACATCATTAATTTTTAAGGTTGATCGTAATAAGAATAATTTTGATGATGTAAACTGTGCATTATCCCAAGTTTCAAACTGGTTCAACGTCAACAATCTTGTATTGAATGCAAAAAAAACAAAGTGCATTAAATTCGTATTACCAAACGTAAAGCAACTGGAAACAAAAATATTATTGAATAACGAAGCTTTGGAGTTAACAGATAGAACAGTTTTTTTGGGTATAACTGTGGATTCTAAACTACAATGGGGTCCTCATATAAACACTCTGTGCAATAAATTAAGCTCTGCTGCTTATGCTGTTAAAAAAATTCGTCTACTAACAAATGTAGATACAGCTAGGTTAGTTTACTTTAGTTACTTCCATAGCCTATTATCTTACGGTATTCTCCTATGGGGAAATGCTGCAGACATTGAGTCTGTATTTATATTACAAAAAAGAGCTGTACGGTATATTTATAACATAGGATGTCGCGTAACTCTTCGACAGAAATTTAGAGAAATAAATATTTTAACAGTAGCCTCCCAATATATTTATGATAACATTATGTATATTCGTAAAAACATCCATTCATTCCCAAAAAATTCTGATTATCATGACCGTAACACAAGAAATAAGAATAAACTTATTGTAACAGCAAATAGGTTAAGTAAAGTGAATCGCTCATTTGTAGGCCAATGTACAAGGTTCTTTAATAAAGTACCTGAAGATGTAATAAATCTACCTGTAAAGATATTTAAATCGCATATTAAAAGACATTTAATGAAAAAGGGCTATTATACCATTACAGAGTACCTAAATGACAAAGGCGCGTGGTAAAGTAAAGTTTATGACATTATTATATTATATAGGTAATTAAATTATATTTAAATTATTTTTATTAATCATGTTACTGACATTTTTTTTATTTGAATTTTTATTATTATTGACATTTGTTTATACCTATTTATTACGTTTAATTATCATCTATTGTCGACACATATTTTTATTTTATTATTGACATTTATTATTATTAGTTTTATTTATTGTTGACATTTATTATTATTAGTCTTATTTATTGTTGACATTTATTATATTATATTAATATTCAAAATCATTTATTTCATGTAAATCTTTACATATTTTAATTAATGGTGACAGTATAATGAAAAAACTATTACTTTTTGACATTTATTTTATGTAGACATTTACTTTACTATTTTAGTTTATTATTATTTATTTTGATTTATTATTTTAGTAATTTGACTGTGAAAATTTAATAATGCCCTTTACATAAGTTACCGGACATTTATATTGTGTTTTGTACCTAGGTACTGTTTTTATGTGGGTTAGGTGTTATTATTATTTTTATATTCCTAGTTATACCTAGGTTTACATTTTGGACAATGCCTCTATACAGCAGCTAATAGTTTAAGCTTTGTTTATTTTATAAATTATTCTCTGTATATTTACATACTGATTTACTGCAATGTGCTGCCCAGTATTCCAAGCTTATAATATTATGTAAATAGTACTACATACAAGTGTATAAGATAATGTAGGTATTTTATTGTGTTATTATGACTGGTAAAAGTGCTAAATATATAAGCCTAATTACTGAAATAAAGAATTGAATTGAATTGTAACAAACCAATGCAAAGCTTGCGGCCTCTGGGTTATATTATGGTATCGCTTCCTTACTTACGTTGGGGAATTATAAGCTATGTACTGACACAGGTGCCAAACTATAATAGTTCTTCTAGTGTGCAGTAATAAGGTATACTTTTAGCGTGAGGTTAAGAAAGGTTTCGCGGTTTGATTTGCATGCGATTGCTGCGCCGTTCGGTCTGTACGGGATGCAAGCATATAGTTCTCACACATTTTCTTATATATTTGCCGATACAACGGCGACGTTATATATATAATTTTGTCCCGAAGCAAGGTTTGGGCGATATTAAGTACCGCCTTATACTTAATAAAATAATATTTTCGTAATAAAATAAAATATGCTCGCGAGTGCCTCGCCTCGCCGAGACAGCCGAGACATCCCCAGGGTCCCGCGGCCCGAGCCTTATACATACATCCTGTCCGAGACAGCCTAGACATCCCCAGGGTCCCCGCGGCCCGAGCCTTAACATACATCCTGTCCGAGACAGCCTAGACATCCCCAGGGTCCCGCGGCCCGAGCCTTATACATACATCCTGTCCGAGACAGCCTAGACATCCCCAGGGTCCCCGCGGCCCGAGCCTTAACATACATCCTGTCCGAGACAGCCTAGACATCCCCAGGGTCCCCGCGGCCCGAGCCTTATACATCCTGTCCGAGACAGCCGAGACATCCCCAGGGTCCCCGCGGCCCGAGCCTTATACATCCTGTCCGAGACAGCCTAGACATCCCCAGGGTCCACGCGGCCCGAGCCTTATACATCCTGTCCGAGACAGCCTAGACATCCCCAGGGTCCCCGCGGCCCGAGCCTTATACATCCTGTCCGAGACAGCCTAGACATCCCCAGGGTCCCCGCGGCCCGAGCCTTATACATCCTGTCCGAGACAGCCTAGACATCCCCAGGGTCCCCGCGGCCCGAGCCTTATACATCCTGTCCGAGACAGCCTAGACATCCCCAGGGTCCCCGCGGCCCGAGCCTTATACATCCTGTCCGAGACAGCCTAGACATCCCCAGGGTCCCCGCGGCCCGAGCCTTATACATCCTGTCCGAGATAGCCTAGACATCCCCAGGGTCCCCGCAGCCCGAGCCTTATACATCCTGTCCGAGACAGCCTAGACATCCCCAGGGTCCCCGCGGCCCGAGCCTTATACATCCTGTCCGAGACAGCCTAGACATCCCCAGGGTCCCCGCGGCCCGAGCCTTATACATCCTGTCCGAGCCACTATTACACTCAAAAAAATAACCTTCGACAAAGATGCGAAATACCTTTGTCGAATATTTTTTGTCATTCTGACGTAGCTTTTAAACGATGCGTTTAGGTAAACTTTAACTCAGCAGCTTAGTTTATATTGTCGAAAATTGTATTGTCTTTGCATCAAGGTTCGTCATCGTCAAGTTTTATTTTAGTCACTGCGACATAGGACTATGCGTTAATGCCTAAATATGGATTTTGACGAAATTACAAAGGTACATTAATGAATTACCAAACCCGTATCCACAAACTTATACTCCGCGACAACGTTCGTGTCAACGTTTTTGTCAAAAGTAATTTTGTATAGGTAGTAGTAGTGGTAGGAGAGAAGCTTTGCCAAATGGAGTGCCTGTAAATGGCCGGCTTTAGATGTAATGATATTATACCGTAAACAAAATGACAAAGCTACCCTTGTCGTCGTAACGATGCTCCTTAAACATCACCACCATAATCGTAGAGCCAAAGCAACATTGAGAATGTGACAATGCACCGTAGACGTATAGACAAAGGAACTTTGTCGAAATTACAATACACCGAGAGCACCGTGACAAGTTTACCTAATACGGGACGACAATATACTGTGTTAAAATTCCTTTGATTTTTTCAATCGTTTAAATTTGCTTTGTCGATGGGTCTAAGGCCCCTAAACGGCTCCCATTTGTTACGGGAATATAAAACCACGTTAAAAAAAATGTTTGAGTGTAATGGTGTGTAACACACATGTACATATTTTATAATTAAAAACTTATTTATTAAATAAATATTACCATAAATAAACAATGGTATCCACACGACCACCGCGCCAGCACTAACTTACAATTTGTTATTCTTCTGTCAGAACAAAAGGTTCCGCTACTTTTACATTTAAAGTTTGATTAATGCATAAAACTACTCGAAAAACAAATATCATGAAGATTTTTATATTTCAGCAAATATAGTGAACTCGCCGAATTATTCCGGTTGAGACGAGACAGTGCCGTGTGTCCGGTGTCCGGTAGAGACTTCCGGTGTCGCCGGACATCCTCTCATGTATTTGGAACGAGATACTTGTTTATTGTGTTTGACTTTTAAAGCCAAGCGGCAGAAATATTTACTACAATAGCAATGCACAATATTGTGAAGCATTACTGGCGACGGCTTGCAGTACGGCGTATTTGTGGGTGGCTCAGATGTGCCAGGAGAAGGTATTGCGGTAGGAAAAGGGCTTATATAGGGTGATGGATCCAGATGCCGACACTGCACCAAATTATCAGCACTTCGGTGAAAAATTAAAATGTTAAGGTTTTTTTTATGGTTTCTAAAATGCCAAGTTATTAAAAAGTTTAAACGGATTCTTAACTTCAAATCTAGCAATATTATACAACAGTGTCGCTTGTTGATCGTCGTGTAAATTACTGTAAATTTGAGTGGCAAAATTTTCGTTTGAAATACTCTTCATAAAGTATTCGCCGGTAAGTTTGTCGAATTTAGTGATTCATATAACAAAATTTGGTTAAGATTTGAAATCGTTGCTTTCTTTATAACATCTATCCAAATAGTTTAGTATAAACTAGGAATAGTTTTTTTATTTTATAAGAGCCTATATAGGTAATTTGAGAAGTATACATTTTAGTTTTATAATTAAACACATCAGAAATTCCGAAAAACACTTGATTTTGATTCTGTGCTGATAATTGGTTACACGACTGCCAATAATTGGCGATAGCGGTGCTAATATTTGGACATAGGGTAATATTTCCAAAAAAAAAAATCTATGGATCATAGCTTACACTTAGTTATATAATACTATATAAATAAACAATATTTAATGTCTATTGTATCCCCTTGACACTGCAAATATGACATAAATTGTAGCCTTTAATGAAATACTTGTAATTAAAACTTCTTGCCCTATTAAAGTGCTGATAATTAGGACCGTCATTCATTTAATTGAATCCCGCGTTATTATTTGGAAGTTCATTGTATAAATGATTGTAAAATTATAATATCACTTTGCAATTATATGTAACATTTTTTTTTTTTATTTGATTTTATATATCAACAAATAGTTTAACGATTTTATATATTACGTACTACAAATATTAAATTTATTACTTATTAAAATTTTAAAATTAGGTATAAGTTATATATTAACTAAATAAACATGAATGGCAGAATATGTAGATTACTAGCAAACATTTAGCAATATTGTAACACCATATTCCTGGACTTGGATCCATTGGTCCGATGGTAACAGCAGAACATCGATGAACGAGCTCGATTAATACATTCACAAAACAACAACAAACGGCTCACAAAAAATCCATTTTATTGTTTAATATTGTTTTTTTTTTTAATTTATTTAAGGTCGCTATTAACAACATGGTCATAAGCGACCGTATAATCATTCAAGAATATAGGGAAGTCTGATAAGGTGCCGAAAGCACCTTATCAGACTTCCTATACGTCTTCGGTACATTGTCACATTCTCAATGTTGCTTTGGCTCTACGATTATGGTGGTGTTTAAGCAGTAGTAGAGTTATTATAAAAAATAACTTTCTATTTTAGATTTCTCAATACATTCCAATTATTAGTATAAGAGCAATCCTGATATTACAAATATGTTAATATTGAGTCTCCCTTCTCTAATTTTAGGATTTGTAATCAAACCGGTACCGAGATGATTGCGCGAGTCTGTAATTTAACATAAATTCATCCAAAAAGATGAAAGCGGTTTGATCTGCTGTCACCAGTCTCTGCTCTCTCTCTCAACTCTTCACACTTTTTATATATTTTTCTTTTTTTCTTTTGAAAACGATATTGGATAATTTTGGGGAAATTACTGTTTGAATATAAATAAGTGTAGGTACGAGGTAGGCCAGGGGCAGTTTGTTGGTTGTGATATGCACTTACGGTTTAGTCAGTAGAACCTCATATTAGACCAAGTACAACCTTTCAATATGTATTAGACTAAATTATTTTAATAATAACTAAAAAAATATAATACTTATGGTTGCAATCAAATCATTTTTCTTCGCCATATTTGATGCCTTAGCTTTAAATTAAAAACGCAAAAAAATACCTTATATTATGAATAAAATTAAGTTTCTGATAAAAATATAATCAAAAAATAAAACTTTGATTTCGTAATACTCAATATCTTCAGCGACAACTATGCTTTTTTAATGTTTTGTGCTGGTATTATAATGCACTAAAACGTTAATCGTGTACTGGTATTATAATGCACTAAAACGTTAATTGTGTACTGGTATTATAATGCACTAAAACGTTAATCGTGTACTGGTATTATAATGCACTAAAACGTTAATCGTGTACTGGTATTATAATGCACTAAAACGTTAATTGTGTGCTGGTATTATAATGCACTAAAACGTTAATCGTGTACTGGTATTATAATGCACTAAAACGTTAATCGTGTACTTTTGTTATTTAGCTCATTTTTTTTTTAATATTAATAAAAACCTACGAATTTAGACTATAGACGGATTTTTGTCACACCACACAATGAATTTGTATGCGTGCAAAGCAGTTTTTATGATTCAAGTTGGTCCACGCCTTAATAAAGATAATAATAAATATTTTATATCGCATTTATTTATTTAAATATATATTTATTAAAGTGTGTATGACGGTGCCTTACGGTGCAGACCGCGCAGACGACCTCAAGGTATCCAGCAGACGGTTGTATACCCTCATGTCAAGAACACAATAGCAATTACATAATTATATTAAGTAACGTAGAGGGATATGGGGGCGCATAACACCAGCAGCTTAGTCCCGGGCGGGATCCAATCCACTTAAGGCGCCACTCTCCGCCGTCAACGCGACCGTTTGACGAACAAACCCATCTTTCTATTCTGCCATCTACATTTTGGTTAAGGTGCTACTTGTGCAAAAAGAATATTTTTATTTTATCGATATTTTAATAAAAAGTTCCACTATTATAATATAATGTTTTATTGTTAGCAAATTAGATTGTCGTTTTGAATTGATTCTGTCAATTCCGAAAACAATATATTTTAAAGAATCTCGGTTTTCCATGATTGCTGACTGCCAGAGCTGTTATAGAAAGTTTTGTTTCTAAAGCAGCTTTGGCAGGATCTCATAGATATGTGACTTATGATCTAAAAAACCTTAAAACCTGGTATCTAATGACAAGTGAGAATCACTGCGTTGACTACTGTGCCTATCTTACATACAATGGACCGACCAGGAACGTTTTACGTTGAATAGCTAAGCAACTAACTTTAAAATAGGTGTAAAACAATTAGTTAGCGCAGCCGCACCCTTAAGAAGCAAAGCGGTTGAGTGTGTCCGAGCGTTTATAACAAGTCGCAACTTTCAGGGATGTGAACCGATCTGAAATTCAGATGCCGCTGTTATTGTAGCCCCCCCCCCCCCCTGGCGGAGCTCTGGCAGGTCGCCAGGGAGAGAACTTAAACGTCGTAGATGGAAATTCTCAAACTTTTCTATTATTTAAAAAGTTTCCACTTACAGAGCGGGAGATAGAGAAATATTTGTGTAAGATTATTGTTTTTGGATGAGCCGGCGGAATCTGATTAAAAACTTTACTGAGATCGCAGCAGATCCTGTGGACCGGATGTGTTTGGGACCTGACAGTTTTGCATATCAATGAAAATTATTTATTGCACAAAAACTTATTTTTTATTGTTTAGGTCAACCAACTCCATCCTACCTTACAGCACTGATAAGGCGAGCAGCTTCGTATCGTATCTGCTGTACAACTCATGAAACGATAACATTATTTATTTTATTCCTAACTGAAAAATCTAAATATTTAACAATTTATTTTAAACAGTTTAAGGTAAATAGCGAATGTAAAATGAAAAATAGTAGGCGAGGGGGTAGCAAGCCCGGGTGATGTACCATCGCGGCGCACAACATCCACAACAAGGGCAGGCCGAGTAGTGTTTGTGCGTCGCCATGACTGTCCGCTAATGAGCGCGGGAGGACGCCGGCTGAGAGCTTGTGGTCGCTTATGAGACAAACTTTGTCGGACCTGAAGTTTGTTTTGGCGTTAATTATGATGATATACCGACGGGATCTTAATCCTATTTTAATTAAGGAATTCAGTTAGTATAATTAATTAGACGACAATCAGTAGATGGGCTGGATAGCATCAGCTCCATGTGCACCAGAACCTGCTAACTAAGAAGGTACATGGTTAGCTGCGTCATCGCCATCTTTACAAATCCTTTTCAATATCGAGCTTTTAACCGATTCTAATTCCTACTTTATATCGAAATGTAACTACTACTGTAGACTGTAGAGTATTTTGAAATCGTTATATTAACTCCTAAAATTTTCTCCCCCGAAAATGATATTAAAATATACAAAGTAACTGCTTTGCTTTATGCCGGGGGTGGGTTTGGTGAAAGCTTATTCTACGCGTGACAACTTTTAATGACGATTTCAAACTTCGGGACTTCACATGACAGAGCGACGACGAACGGTGCTGGGAGATCCCTAGACATGCTACTTTGCTTAAAATCATTTACTCTGTTGGAGTGAACTAGAAGATAAACTTGGTAGTAAGTCGTATAAGGATAAAAAGAGTATAATTACAATTGTGTATTTGTTCACATTTTCTAATAAGAAACATAAAATCTTTATATATTTGTGTAATCGAGAATACCTCTGTTCCTTCACCTCAGCTATTGGTTAAATTTCCTGACCTATTAAAAAAAAATTTTTTTTTTAGGAAAAACTGGAGGCTAAGTATTAATAAAATAACATGAAAACTATATAAGGTACTATTTGACTGAACAACTGAATGCGGTACTTTAAATTAAATATAAAAAAAAATGATATCGCCCACAAAATAGTCCAATATCAAAACACCTTATTGTAACTAAATAAATAATCATTTCTTTAGACGCAGTTGTGATTCCTGCAACAGAAACGCGCACAGTATTGATGTATTTTCCGTCCGTCATAATAAAATGAATAAATACCATCACGGGTGCCTAGTGCCGTTTTTTAAACGGCCTCAGGGTACTCAGCGGAGGGATTAACCCGTCCTCATTTCGCCGATGGTATTCGGAGGAAACACCAAATTGGCGAGCTTGTTGCGGTGTTTATGATGAAATAGCCTCGTTGTATAAAGCGGTCACCCATCCCAGGCCGGCCTTGTTGTCATCTCTTAACCTTCCGTCCGTTATCTTTTGCAAAATACAAGAAAGCCATTGGAAACACATTATTTACATAATTTGTTGTTTCTAACTATAACTTATAATTTTTGTTTCTTCCTAATTTACTTTATATGTTACCTAGATCTTTATTCCAAACTTACTTATTCCACTACTTTCTATTTGGAACATTGTTGCCTGAAGACGCACTAATAAGGTGAAATATAGCAAGTTATTATTCTACACCCAAGTCATCTTTCTTAAGTATATTGTCTTTGTTTAAGGGTACACCAATGTCTGTTTGTTAATTTCTTTCCATTTGTTTGTTTGTGACTGTATTGTACCTCAATAAAATAAAATAAATAAAGATTTTGTGTTTCTGTTATGTAGACGTACGCATCAACGAATTAAATACTCAATTACAGAATATATTTTCCTTTGAGTGAAAAATATATGTTTATATAAGAAGCGGGACAGCGCGCGGGACAGCGCGGGGGCCGCGAGCGCCGCTCAAAATGAAACTCCATTCAACAGATTATTCGACGAATTCTGCAATTTATTCGTTTTGGCAACGAAATTTTATGTCGGGAATATTTTGATGTAAATTTATATAAGTTTTTTTTAGTAGTGGACGAGTTGGTTAACCGTAGACTTACAAACACTTAGATAACGAGTTCGACCCCCGGTGTGTAGCAATAATATATTTATCAAAAAATATATGTACATTTGACAATTAATTTCACTAACCAAATACGAAACGTTTCAGTCTATACAAACAAACACAGTGACGAGCTAGCCATTTGTTCAGTGTAGACACATATTACTATCGGGATAGAACTCCTCTGGATACTCCGAGGTGTTGGCGGACTCGCGGTCTCTACTTCATACTGCTACTACTTTGATTAACGTGAACATTACCGCAAAGAGCGTCAACGTTTATACCGTGGCAACGTTATGAGGCCGACTAAACTCACAAAGTCGGATATTATTAAGTCATTTTCCAGAAATTTTATTTTATTTCATTTTACAGAATCGGCACACATAACGAATTACAACCAAATCATTATAAAAAAATCAAATGATACTGAACGGGAATATACTAGGCTATAACCCTCTAGCATGAATGCCCTTCATGACAAGTAATTAAAAAAATTAAACAGATACCCAATAACAACTCAAAAAAAAACCTATATAACAGACACAGATCCTATATTAACAATAATAGCATGCAATTTGAAACAATACTCAGTCTACTTTAGCACATACCTTGCAATAATAATATTTACAATATAATACATTTTGAGGAATGAACGACTTGAGAGGACCGGAAAAGTGGGAAAGTTTGATGATTACCCGCGCCGGAGTAAGTTCCCCGTGTGCCGGCCGGATACACGGCGCATACGGTACTCGATACAACGTTACATGTTAGCATTACCGGAGACTTTGGATTGAACGTTCAGAGCTAAGCAGACAAAATTATACTCACTTGAGTACTTTTAAAACAATCTACTTTTTAAAAGTCAAGAAGTCAAAATATTTTCTAAAAATAATTACCTAAATATTTTATTAATGTTTTTTAAAATATTTATAGGCTATTTTTTTTTTGACCGGAGCACGGCATCTTACAAAGTATTTATATGATGTTAAGCAGTCAAAAAAAATCCTTAAATGGGCAGCATTGATCGCCCCCACTATGCCGGCTAAATGATGCGGTTGCTAAATAATAATAATATGTAGGACAATAAAAGGTATTTTACATATTGCTCTGGTCACAAAATAAGCTTTAGGCTTGTACTATGTGTACCAGAAACAACGATATAATACATATTCTATTTTATATACACCCAGACCATGACAAAAAGTAAAACGTACTATTTTTTTTTATGGGGGGAAATCGAACCCACGACCTCCGGATATAACGCCAAAGGCGTTGGCACAACAATTAGTCTACGGAGGTGGCGGATGGGCGACGACAAAGACGAGCTTGCATTATAACGCCGATATTCATAAAAACTTATTGAATCCTTGAAGAACACTTTAGTTTTGGAATTTTTGTCTCTTTTTAATAAAAATGATTATGCGTATATGAGACAAAACCTTCTAAAACTAAAATGCCTACAAGGCCTTAATAAGTGTTTATGAATAAGGCCATAATATATCCAATAATATAATACATAATGCTTTATCATAAAACTGAATACAGGTCAAGGTGAACTAATTGTATCGATACACAAATTTCAACCTGATATTCTAGCATTGAACGAGATTTGGTTAAGCCCAAAAGAGTTCAAATGCGCCCCATTAATTCTTGGATATACACTAAAATACATATCTAGAAAGAAAAAGGCTGATGGTGGTGTAGGCTTTTACATCGCTACTCACATTAAATATAAAGTAAAAGCTTTGGAAAAGATGTGGTTGGAGGTTTCATTCCCTGGTAGTCGCATGGCGACAGGTACTGCGAAGATCCGAATCTGTTACTAAAATAGACGATGCAATAAACCCAATAGAGGAATCAATTAACCTGTTTTTCATATTGTGACCATATTTGCCTACTTACTGATTTTAATGTAGATTTATATAATACGGTCAAATCAAAACAAATCACATAGTTTCGTCAAGATAGAAATATGAATCAACTGGTTGAAGTACCTACGAGAGTTACTGATAAGTCATCAACCCTTTTAGATTTGATTATTACGGACTCACCACAATTATTTAATAATGTTCAAGTGCATCACAACCCGAACCTAAGCGATCAATGAAAATGATCAAATGTCACGGAATTGCAACCAGCCTGTTTCATGTTGCTGATGACATATTGGCTCAGTCAGATGCTGGTAATAGTACTGTACTGGTTTTACTAGATTTTTCTAAAGCTTTCGATTGCCTCAATACCGAGTGGCTTCTGAATAAACTGGCATATTATAGGATACCTGGAGCTACTTATGGTTGATCCAGATCGTTCCTCAATAATAGTTTTTACAAGACAAGTTTCGGATATAAAATGCATTAAACGAGGCACAACACAGGGTTCAATTTTGATTTCTCTGTTATTTATACTATATATACAACTGACCCACCAAAAGCGTTAAGCCGCTGCAGTATACATATGTATGCCGATGATGCAACACTGTATTATTCTTTTAAAAACGAATATGCGGATAAAGCTTTTGGATGTATCAATAGTGATCTTGCAAGTGTTAATAGTTGGTCAAATAATAACTCTAGTTTTAAATCCTTCCAAGTCTAAATACATGATATTAGGTACAAAAAAGCAACAAAATGTTTTAAACAAAGTGATTTACATATTAATATAAATGTAGAACCTATACAAAAAGTAGATTAGCAAAAAATTTAGGACTAATTTTAGATACTAATTTAAGATACGTTAGTCAAAAACAAGATATTGTTTTTGTAGGTTAAAGGTCTTGTATAAAATACGTGAAAGGGGGCCACTCTGAAAACCAGTTCCGGCTATGTAAACTACTCTGCTGGCAGAATAACTGACGCTTGGTCCCATTGCCATAAATATTTGATTTTTTATATTTTGTATTAAGTATGTGTTTTTTTTATGGCAATAAATGTATTTTTCTTTCTTTCTTAAAATCAACCATCCGTTTCGTAATCGCTCCCTGAAAGGATACTACCACTTCAAAAAGAAATGGATGCAGTAGTTTGTTAAAAACCTGTCAACCAACAACAGACATGTCTGTCAGTCACTTGGTGACGACCCCGGTCGGTCGGCCTGACGAAGATATAGAGACCTTCCTCCCATTAAACTATTGCTCCAATATTATTAACCAAGTGTAGTGACGTGAGGCTGGCGGTCATGCTCCGACATTAATTCCTCAATAATTATGGTTAATTAACTCAACAAATGGTATTTTTATGGTAATAAGTATGATTTATGTGTCGCGCGCTCCTCCGTGCTCGCTCTTGGGGTTTCCGCCAATATCTTATTATTTTTTATTTGCCCTCAATCCTGCCCCAACGACGACTATTTTATTATTATTATTTTATTTTCTGTGTGCTTTTATGCATAGGCTTATGTATGACCTTATTCAATTAAGTCCTTGAGGAGAACTTTAGTTAAAATAGGTTTTGTCTCTTTTACGCAAATCCACTTACACATGTTGCTAAAAAAAAGACAAAACCTATTTTAACTAAAGTGTTCTTCAGGGGCTTTAAGAATACCGGTGGTAGTCTTCATATTGTTAAACTATATATCAAATTAAATATTAAGTAATTGAACAAATTAATGTAATAATAAATAAATATAATAAATGAAGTTAGTAAATGGAGTTCTGATCGGATGCTCGCGTCGATGCTAATGCCTTATTACATCGATTGCTTTGACATCGAAGGTTTATACATCGATGGTGCTTGACGTCCAAAGCTATCTCGTGATACGTCACATCGATGCTATTCCAATTGCTTTTATCAGATATCTAACCTGCTTCATTTTGTTAAGCAAATAGGTATCTTATTAACTAGTGAGGGAAGGTCTAATTCAGATCATAACAGTTCTGAGCAAAATATTTAGAAAACAAAGCAAAATGGTATATAAGAGAGATCTGGTAGAGCGGGTTCCCGAGGGTCGTCGATATGCGCTGGAATATGCAAGCTCTCTCCGGCGGGAGCGAGACCTCGATAAGTCGGTTTATTATAAATAGCTCCACATTTCATTAAGTTTTTTTCTTGAGAGTTATTAATGATTTAAAAGATTTAAAAATATATACCTACTTATAATTTTAAATTGTAGGATAGTAATCGTTATCTTAATTATATTTTATTACTATTTTTGTAACTCCATCGTTCACCAGCTAGGTGCGGGTCCATCAAATAGCCTTCAAAATACCAAATACGAGTCGGAGTATGAACTCGCTCATGTTCGATATACCTAGTGCATTATGAATGCACTAGGTATATCGAACATGAGCGAGAATGGAGATGTTTACAGAAGTATATGACGCCCTGACGAAGAATTTGTACATTGTACCTATAGTTAGTCCGACCACTAGTTAATTAATAAACCAGTAAAATGTGTGTTTGTTCTTTATCTGTCCATTTACAAATCAGCCCTTAATGTGGAAATGTGATGTACAAACAAACACACATTTACTTTTGTAATTTTCGTGGGGCAACAAACCATGAAACTAAAAAATAATAATTGGCAGTTCGAACCACCCAAAAAAAAATTTCTAGCCGGAAATCGAACCAGTTGTTTATGAAAAAATAAATAATAAAATGTAACTATAACTACTCATCCTGTATTATGCTGATAATGTGGCTTACAATCCGTGGCCAAAAACTCATCCTGTATTATGCTGATAATGTCGCTTATAATCCGTGGCCAAAAACTCGTCCTGTATTATGCTGATAATGTCGCTTATAATCCGTGGCCAAAAACTCGTCCTGTATTATGCTGATAATGTCGCTTATAATCCGTGGCCAAAAACTCATCCTGTATTATGCTGATAATGTCGCTTATAATCCGTGGCCAAAAACTCATCCTGTATTATGCTGATAATGTCGCTTATAATCCGTGGCCAAAAACTCGTCCTGTATTATGCCGATAATGTCGCTTATAATCCGTGGCCAAAAACTCGTCCTGTATTATGCTGATAATGTCGCTTATAATCCGTGGCCTCAAAAACTAATGAACCTGTTTTATACAAATATTTCACCAATAAAAAGCTCTATTATTAGCGAGTACAACGGGCTGGATTATATTATCAATTCGAGTTCTTTTAAAGAAACGGCGCCGTGCGACCCTGTGTGACTAGTGTGTGACTAGTGTGACAATATATCTTGTGAAGAGTATGCACAATAATGAATGAGTGAGCATTAAAGCACTTTATTTTATTTATAAACTTAAATTGTTATAAAAAAATAAATTATATATATTGTACTTTAGTTTTTGGCCCGACATTATCAGCATAATACAGGATGAGTTTTTGTCCACGGATTATAAGCGACATTATCAGCATAATACAGGACGAGTTTTGTCCACGGATTATAAGCGACATTATCAGCATAATACAGGACGAGTTTTTGGCCACGGATTATAAGCGACATTATCAGCATAATACAGGACGAGTTTTTGTCCACGGATTATAAGCGACATTATCAGCATAATACAGGACGAGTTTTTGTCCACGGATAAGCGACATTATCAGCATAATACAGGACGAGTTTTTGGCCACGGATTATAAGCGACATTATCAGCATAATACAGGACGAGTTTTTGGCCACGGATTATAAGCGACATTATCAGCATAATACAGGATGAGTTTTTGGCCACGGATTATAAGCGACATTATCAGCATAATACAGGACGAGTTTTTGGCCACGGATTATAAGCGACATTATCGGCATAATACAGGACGAGTTTTTGGCCACGGATTATAAGCGACATTATCAGCATAATACAGGATGAGTTTTTGTCCACGGATTATAAGCGACATTATCAGCATAATACAGGACGAGTTTTTGGCCACGGATTATAAGCGACATTATCAGCATAATACAGGACGAGTTTTTGGCCACGGATTATAAGCGACATTATCAGCATAATACAGGACGAGTTTTTGGCCACGGATTATAAGCGACATTATCAGCATAATACAGGATGAGTTTTTGGCCACGGATTATAAGCGACATTATCAGCATAATACAGGACGAGTTTTTGGCCACGGATTATAAGCGACATTATCGGCATAATACAGGACGAGTTTTTGGCCACAGATTATAAGCGACATTATCAGCATAATACAGGATGAGTTTTTGGCCACGGATTATAAGCGACATTATCAGCATAATACAGGATGAGTTTTTGGCCACGGATTATAAGCGACATTATCAGCATAATACAGGACGAGTTTTTGGCCACGGATTATAAGCGACATTATCAGCATAATACAGGACGAGTTTTTGGCCACGGATTATAAGCGACATTATCAGCATAATACAGGATGAGTTTTTGGCCACGGATTGTAAGCCACATTATCAGCATAATACAGGATGAGTAGTTATAGTTACATTTTATTATTTATTTTTTCATAAACAACTGGTTCGATTTCCGGCTAGAAATTTTTTTTTGGGTGGTTCGAACTGCCAATTATTATTTTTTAGTTTCATGGTTTGTTGCCCCACGAAAATTACAAAAGTAAATGTGTGTTTGTTTGTACATCACATTTCCACATTAAGGGCTGATTTGTAAATGGACAGATAAAGAACAAACACACATTTTACTGGTTTATTAATTAACTAGTGGTCGGACTAACTATAGGTACAATGTACAAATTCTTCGTCAGGGCGTCATATACTTCTGTAAACATCTCCATTCTCGCTCATGTTCGATATACCTAGTGCATTATGAATGCACATTTACTTTTGTAATTTTCGTGGGGCAACAAACCATGAAACTAAAAAATAATAATTGGCAGTTCGAACCACCCAAAAAAAAATTTCTAGCCGGAAATCGAACCAGTTGTTTATGAAAAAATAAATAATAAAATGTAACTATAACTACTCATCCTGTATTATGCTGATAATGTGGCTTACAATCCGTGGCCAAAAACTCATCCTGTATTATGCTGATAATGTCGCTTATAATCCGTGGCCAAAAACTCGTCCTGTATTATGCTGATAATGTCGCTTATAATCCGTGGCCAAAAACTCGTCCTGTATTATGCTGATAATGTCGCTTATAATCCGTGGCCAAAAACTCATCCTGTATTATGCTGATAATGTCGCTTATAATCCGTGGCCAAAAACTCGTCCTGTATTATGCTGATAATGTCGCTTATAATCCGTGGCCAAAAACTCGTCCTGTATTATGCTGATAATGTCGCTTATAATCCGTGGCCAAAAACTCGTCCTGTATTATGCTGATAATGTCGCTTATAATCCGTGGCCAAAAACTCGTCCTGTATTATGCTGATAATGTCGCTTATAATCCGTGGCCAAAAACTCGTCCTGTATTATGCTGATAATGTCGCTTATAATCCGTGGCCAAAAACTCGTCCTGTATTATGCTGATAATGTCGCTTATAATCCGTGGCCAAAAACTCGTCCTGTATTATGCTGATAATGTCGCTTATAATCCGTGGCCAAAAACTCGTCCTGTATTATGCTGATAATGTCGCTTATAATCCGTGGCCAAAAACTCGTCCTGTATTATGCTGATAATGTCGCTTATAATCCGTGGACAAAAACTCGTCCTGTATTATGCTGATAATGTCGCTTATAATCCGTGGACAAAAACTCGTCCTGTATTAAGCTGATAATGTCGCTTATAATCCGTGGCCAAAAACTCGTCCTGTATTATGCTGATAATGTCGCTTATAATCCGTGGCCAAAAACTCATCCTGTATTATGCTGATAATGTCGCTTATAATCCGTGGCCAAAAACTCATCCTGTATTATGCTGATAATGTCGCTTATAATCCGTGGCCAAAACTCGTCCTGTATTATGCCGATAATGTCGCTTATAATCCGTGGCCAAAAACTCGTCCTGTATTATGCTGATAATGTCGCTTATAATCCGTGGCCAAAAACTCATCCTGTATTATGCTGATAATGTCGCTTATAATCCGTGGCCAAAAACTCGTCCTGTATTATGCTGATAATGTCGCTTATAATCCGTGGCCAAAAACTCATCCTGTATTATGCTGATAATGTCGCTTATAATCCGTGGCCAAAAACTCGTCCTGTATTATGCTGATAATGTCGCTTATAATCCGTGGCCAAAAACTCGTCCTGTATTATGCTGATAATGTCGCTTATAATCCGTGGCCAAAAACTCGTCCTGTATTATGCTGATAATGTCGCTTATAATCCGTGGCCAAAAACTCGTCCTGTATTATGCTGATAATGTCGCTTATAATCCGTGGCCAAAAACTCGTCCTGTATTATGCTGATAATGTCGCTTATAATCCGTGGCCAAAAACTCGTCCTGTATTATGCTGATAATGTCGCTTATAATCCGTGGCCAAAAACTCGTCCTGTATTATGCTGATAATGTCGCTTATAATCCGTGGCCAAAAACTCGTCCTGTATTATGCTGATAATGTCGCTTATAATCCGTGGCCAAAAACTCGTCCTGTATTATGCTGATAATGTCGCTTATAATCCGTGGCCAAAAACTCGTCCTGTATTATGCTGATAATGTCGCTTATAATCCGTGGCCAAAAACTCATCCTGTATTATGCTGATAATGTCGCTTATAATCCGTGGCCAAAAACTCATCCTGTATTATGCTGATAATGTCGCTTATAATCCGTGGCCAAAAACTCGTCCTGTATTATGCTGATAATGTCGCTTATAATCCGTGGCCAAAAACTCGTCCTGTATTATGCTGATAATGTCGCTTATAATCCGTGGCCAAAAACTCATCCTGTATTATGCTGATAATGTCGCTTATAATCCGTGGCCAAAAACTCATCCTGTATTATGCTGATAATGTCGCTTATAATCCGTGGCCAAAAACTCGTCCTGTATTATGCCGATAATGTCGCTTATAATCCGTGGCCAAAAACTCGTCCTGTATTATGCTGATAATGTCGCTTATAATCCGTGGCCAAAAACTCATCCTGTATTATGCTGATAATGTCGCTTATAATCCGTGGCCAAAAACTCGTCCTGTATTATGCTGATAATGTCGCTTATAATCCGTGGCCAAAAACTCGTCCTGTATTATGCTGATAATGTCGCTTATAATCCGTGGCCAAAAACTCGTCCTGTATTATGCTGATAATGTCGCTTATAATCCGTGGCCAAAAACTCGTCCTGTATTATGCTGATAATGTCGCTTATAATCCGTGGCCAAAAACTCATCCTGTATTATGCTGATAATGTCGCTTATAATCCGTGGCCAAAAACTCATCCTGTATTATGCTGATAATGTCGCTTATAATCCGTGGCCAAAAACTCATCCTGTATTATGCTGATAATGTCGCTTATAATCCGTGGCCAAAAACTCATCCTGTATTATGCTGATAATGTCGCTTATAATCCGTGGCCAAAAACTCGTCCTGTATTATGCCGATAATGTCGCTTATAATCCGTGGCCAAAAACTCGTCCTGTATTATGCTGATAATGTCGCTTATAATCCGTGGCCAAAAACTCATCCTGTATTATGCTGATAATGTCGCTTATAATCCGTGGCCAAAAACTCATCCTGTATTATGCTGATAATGTCGCTTATAATCCGTGGCCAAAAACTCGTCCTGTATTATGCTGATAATGTCGCTTATAATCCGTGGCCAAAAACTCGTCCTGTATTATGCTGATAATGTCGCTTATAATCCGTGGCCAAAAACTCGTCCTGTATTATGCTGATAATGTCGCTTATAATCCGTGGCCAAAAACTCGTCCTGTATTATGCTGATAATGTCGCTTATAATCCGTGGCCAAAAACTCGTCCTGTATTATGCTGATAATGTCGCTTATAATCCGTGGCCAAAAACTCGTCCTGTATTATGCTGATAATGTCGCTTATAATCCGTGGCCAAAAACTCGTCCTGTATTATGCTGATAATGTCGCTTATAATCCGTGGCCAAAAACTCGTCCTGTATTATGCTGATAATGTCGCTTATAATCCGTGGCCAAAAACTCGTCCTGTATTATGCTGATAATGTCGCTTATAATCCGTGGCCAAAAACTCGTCCTGTATTATGCTGATAATGTCGCTTATAATCCGTGGCCAAAAACTCATCCTGTATTATGCTGATAATGTCGCTTATAATCCGTGGCCAAAAACTCATCCTGTATTATGCTGATAATGTCGCTTATAATCCGTGGCCAAAAACTCATCCTGTATTATGCTGATAATGTCGCTTATAATCCGTGGCCAAAAACTCATCCTGTATTATGCTGATAATGTCGCTTATAATCCGTGGCCAAAAACTCGTCCTGTATTATGCCGATAATGTCGCTTATAATCCGTGGCCAAAAACTCGTCCTGTATTATGCTGATAATGTCGCTTATAATCCGTGGCCAAAAACTCATCCTGTATTATGCTGATAATGTCGCTTATAATCCGTGGCCAAAAACTCGTCCTGTATTATGCTGATAATGTCGCTTATAATCCGTGGCCAAAAACTCGTCCTGTATTATGCTGATAATGTCGCTTATAATCCGTGGCCAAAAACTCGTCCTGTATTATGCTGATAATGTCGCTTATAATCCGTGGACAAAAACTCGTCCTGTATTATGCTGATAATGTCGCTTATAATCCGTGGACAAAAACTCGTCCTGTATTATGCTGATAATGTCGCTTATAATCCGTGGCCAAAAACTCGTCCTGTATTATTCTGATAATGTCGCTTATAATCCGTGGACAAAACTCGTCCTGTATTATGCTGATAATGTCGCTTATAATCCGTGGACAAAAACTCATCCTGTATTATGCTGATAATGTCGGGCCAAAAACTAAAGTACAATATATATAATTTATTTTTTTATAACAATTTAAGTTTATAAATAAAATAAAGTGCTTTAATGCTCACTCATTCATTATTGTGCATACTCTTCACAAGATATATTGTCACACTAGTCACACACTAGTCACACAGGGTCGCACGGCGCCGTTTCTTTAAAAGAACTCGAATTGATAATATAATCCAGCCCGTTGTACTCGCTAATAATAGAGCTTTTTATTGGTGAAATATTTGTATAAAACAGGTTCATTAGTTTTTGAGTTTATTCGGAACAAACCAAGCAATGTACACAAATAACATGTATTATGTGTCAAGGTATTTCTAAATATAGAAGCAAATTTTATTATATGAATAACATTAAACAAATATGAATTATCTCTCTGAAATTTAATATCATTGCTTTTTTTAGTTAAGAATGTAAGGTTATGGGGGAGCGCGCAGTTACCTCATATATATTACCTTTGTTATAAATAATGATGTGTGACTAAATATAATCAATTCTCGAGTTTTCCGAATATATCAGCTCCTATGAATCTGCAAAAATATAACGCAGTTGTGAGGTGGAGGCAGGGCATGCTCTTGACAAGAAAATGAGATTATAATATAATAAACTATAAAAAAAAGAAAGTTATTCTACTTAATAGAGCAGTGGAGGTCGCTGCAGAGGAATTCCAGCAAAGTCCTTGCATCGTCTTTTGGAGGTTAAGGACCTCCTCTGATACTGTACGTAGATCCAGAGTGAACACAGCGAAGGGATTCAGACATATGGAGAGCTGACAACGTTGTCTCCCTGGTTAGTTAACTTCTTCTAAGGTGTTTGTTGAAAATTACTTTTAAAGTTTTGTTTAATTTAGTAAGTTATGGTTATTTTATATATTATTTAACACTTTATATTTAGTAAAAGTAGATTTATTTATCCTGTAACGTTGCAGATTAGTCGTCTAAAATTAAATGTCAGTCAGGTAACCACACCTTATGCTTCATTCGGTCAAACAAAGCTTTCGCGGGAGAGCCGAGACTTGCGCCCCCGCGCCCGCGACCGCGCCCGCGCCCGCGCCCGCGCCGCCTCGAGAACGTCATATTTATGATAATGTAATTTTCATCCATATTTCATCCCCAAGCGCTCTATTAGAACCAAATTTGTATCAAAATGTGACCGAATAAAAGTTAACGCACGGCGCAAGCTGAAACATCCCATGAATAGCATTCCAGTTATTGCCGCCCTTCCGCAAGTATTCACACAATTTTAATAATTTAATACACATTTTGTGAAACGGACTTGGCGTAGACTCGCACCGTTTTGTGGATACTTTGGCGTTTTGTGTATTTTGTTGTTCAGAGATTATTCAAATCTATCATTCGTATATAAATAAGTTATTTGACGATGTGACACAATTTAAGATTATAATTAATCATTGTATAATAAAACATTTAAGAAATACTTAATTATGACGTTCTTCGTAATAAATAAAAAAATGGCAAATAGGCTGAGCATAATAATTTAAGAGCCAACTGTTAAAATGATAATGAAAAGGTGACGATTAGCATTACGCAGGTTTCGGGTTGACAGCGGACCACTAATGGCCACAACTACCCGAACAGGGGGTGATGTATGTCGGCGACCGGCGAGCGGCTGCGACGCGCGATACCGCCACTTAATTATATAGACCATTGTTTTATTATTATAATATTGTGGCTAATATTGATTAAAACCATATTTATAATTATTGTGAGGTGTTTGGTTATCCGCAGAGGCTCGGTACAAAGTCAAATTCAAACATATGAACCTTCACAGGCGACACATGTGAGGTTGTTTAAAGCTTGTATTCCTTGATGTTTCCATACCGATAATTACAATATTCTGTACGACATAATAAACAAATATTGCTCACGAACCTGGTTATTTAAAAATATATTTTATTGCCGAGCCCACACCAAGCTAGTCCAGGCCGTGGTTTATCGCCGTAGACGCTCGGACATGCTTTATACCCTTCTACAGTTACGACCTCTTCCGCATAGATTAGGACTTTTTACACATTTGATGAGAGTCGGTCCGCTGAGTGTCTCCTCTTCTCTAATCTTCGGCCTTTTATCTTCCGCTTTTATTTCTCTGGCTTTACGTTTTACCGTAGCTTCTTCAACTTCAATTATAGATATTGTTTTTTCTATTACGTTTTCTGTTACTCGGGAATTCTCTTTCTTATTTAATTTTGTCTTACGTATCTAAATCTAATACTGTTCTCTTGTTTCTTATTTCTTTGTTTGAATCTTCATTTCGTTAGTTTTATTTTTATTTTCCGTCATTTATAATATAATTTGATTATAATTGTATAAATGACATGCGACGGCGTCCTATCAGACATAACCATATCAATATCCACCATTTGCGATATTTCAACAAATATAAATACATTTGAATGACAATTGTTTTTATATATTAGCAATTTTACCATAACTATTACAGTTGGTTCGTTACTTTGCAAAGTAGCCAACCTAAACCCAAATTGCCGTCTACCCAACATTGACCGCAAGCTATCGAGTCTTGCCGTTTACCCAACATTGACCGCAAGCTATCGAGTCTTGGCGTCTACCCAACATTGACCGCAAGCTATCGAGTCTTGGCGTCTACCCAACATTGACCGCAAGCTATCGAGTCTTGCCGTCTACCCAACATTGACCGCAAGCTATCGAGTCTTGCCGTCTACCCAACATTGACCGCAAGCTATCGAGTCTTGGCGTCTACCCAACATTGACCGCAAGCTATCGAGTCTTGGCGTCTACCCAACATTGACCGCAAGCTATCGAGTCTTGCCGTCTACCCAACATTGACCGCAAGCTATCGAGTCTTGCCGTCTACCCAACATTGACCGCAAGCTATCGAGTCTTGCCGTCTACCCAACATTGACCCCAAGCTATCGAGTTTTGCCGTCTACCCAATATTGACCGCAAGCTATCGAGTCTTGGCGTCTACCCAACATTGACCGCAAGCTATCGAGTCTTGGCGTCTACCCAACATTGACCGCAAGCTATCGAGTCTTGCCGTCTACCCAACATTGACCGCAAGCTATCGAGTCTTGCCGTCTACCCAACATTGACCGCAAGCTATCGAGTCTTGCCGTCTACCCAACATTGACCGCAAGCTATCGAGTCTTGGCGTCTACCCAACATTGACCGCAAGCTATCGAGTCTTGCCGTCTACCCAACATTGACCGCAAGCTATCGAGTCTCGCCGTCTACCCAACATTGACCGCAAGCTATCGAGTCTTGCCGTCTACCCAACATTGACCCCAAGCTATCGAGTTTTTCCGTCTACCCAATATTGACCGCAAGCTATCAAGTCTTGAAGTTCCTCAAATTTAATATGATTTTTAATAATATTAGTTTTGCACTTTTTTTATAAACTATATTCCATAACGCAAGTGTGGTGGGTGCTCGCAAGTGGAGACTGGTTAATATTTATTACTATCAAAAAGGTATCAAATGAACATTGATTTCTAAAGCACAAACGTTCGCGTCGGACCCAGACCGGAAAAGCAAACCGACGAATCTAAAGCACAAACGTTGGCGTCGGACCCAGACCGGGAAAGCAAACCGACGAATCTAAAGCACAAACGTTCGCGTCGGACCCAGACCGGGAAAGCAAACCGACGAATCTAAAGCACAAACGTTGGCGTCGGACCCAGACCGGGAAAGCAAACCGACGAATCTAAAGCACAAACGTTCGCGTCGGACCCAGACCGGGAAAGCAAACCGACGAATCTAAAGCACAAACGTTCGCGTCGGACCCAGACCGGGAAAGCAAACCGACGAATCTAAAGCACAAACGTTCGCGTCGGACCCAGACCGGAAAAGCAAACCGACGAATCTAAAGCACAAACGTTCGCGTCGGACCCAGACCGGAAAAGCAAACCGACGAATCTTGAGGTTACAATTTTTTTATGACTTATTTGGCTCATTTATATGTTGTCTGAATACTGCGACGTTATCTATTCTTGCTTAGGGTTTTCATCTATACACGTTTATATTTTACAGATTACTTGAATACAATTATTTTATGTATGTTACGATAATAAAAAATGTGACCTTTTTGTCAAGTAATTATCGCATCCCTTTCGCGTGGGCGGTTCCGCATAAAATTTCGCTTGATTACTCGGGAACGGGATAGAGTCAATTCTCTTTGAACTTTTTATCATTTAAAAACTCAAAGGATCTTGAAGGGATGCCCAAAGAAATTTTACGAGTAATTGAAAAAGTTTTATCTGTCAACAGCGAGACCTAATTAACGGAATGTGAACGTTGATTGTTGCGTCGCGCGCGGGTATAGTGGAGACTGCAGTCACACCGGCGGAACTCAGTGACATCGACCTGTCTGAACTTATTCAACTACCTCAAACAGTAGTTACATAATGAATGCTGACAGTTTACTTTAATCAGCACGACACGAGTATTTCACGAGCGCGCGTCATAACCCGACGAGCAAACATCCCTCCGAGCACGGCGCGTCTGAGCAACTCCCGGGGGTAAACAGCGCTCATGCTGCTGAGCAAAGATTGCATCGTCTCCTCACCGCTGAGCTTCAGCGGCTATTTGCTTAGACTGATAACCGCCGACGGCAGCGCTTGATTTAATCGCTTTGCTGTCGTTTCAGATCGTCTCACCTTTCTGTTTCAAATGTGTCTATATCTACCTACATATTATTTTCTTTTATAAAATATATTAATTTTATATATATGTTTGTTTATGATTTCAAATGTTAAATATTGTCTTGTTTGGTAGAATTACTTTCTCGTTACAATAAAGTGTTTTCTAATCATAAAACTTCAAAAGAAGAATAAATAATTCCATCAAAGACAGAATGCTTCTAACATAAAAACAAATTAGAATATTAATTCACAAATATGTTTAGTTCTCTGCGCGCCCGTAGTGTATATATATATATATATATATATATTTAAATTAGCTCTCGTTCTTTTTTTATTGTAGGTATTTTATTTATGTCTTTAAATTTGTTATGTTAATTTGGTGCGTCGTTCTTACAAGTCGGCGTCGTTCTTACAAGTCGGCGTCGCTCGCACGACTGTGTGAGGAGAACAAACACGATAAAGCGAGAGTTAGCGCTGGAGTTAGCGCTACGAGCTTCTTCAGCGAAAACTTCACTTGCTAATAACATTTTAATAATAAACTCAGTGAAGCGTTTTCTTTCCTCCAGGAACGAGTGAGATTTATGATGTCTGCGGCCACAAATCACGCGCGTCGGCGCTTGTACTTACTACGAATTAAAACTTTGCGAGACCTTACTCATAACGCCTCGTTACAGAAGTACTTCAAACGATATAAACGAATAGTTTTAACAGGAAGAAGCGTTGTTGACTAATTCATTGGTTTCCATTTTATTAATCGGATATTTGGGTCGTTAGCTGTTATAGTTGCGCGTTTCCTTATTCGTGTTTATTTGTATTTATTTAAGCGCCAAAATTAATAGTTTAAGATGGTCTTCCTATAAGTAAATAAATAAGATATCTAAATGTTCATGTTCACGGTTAGTTAGTCTATTCAAACATCGCGACGAGCTAGCCACTCGTTTGGTGTATGTAGACACATACCATTGGCTTCGACGAGCTGGGATTAACTCCTCCGCTGGGTACCTGTCTAGGCGGTCTCGGGAGGCACCCGTGATGATATTAATAAATAATTAATTAACAAACTATGTTTCCGGACAAATTGATTAGTCAATAACATGTACCTGCTGAAACAATGTCAGTAACTGAACAATCATCAATTCTGTCATTATTTTATAAGATCTCCCTTCCGTCTTATGTTTCAGTCACATACTTTTTTTATATGAAGATTTATTAACCCAATTTTTATCACATTTCATACGTTTTTTGAAACAATAAGAAATCAAAAATCGTATGGAATGTAAAAAAAATGAGTTAATAAATCTCCATACAAAATAGTATGTGAGAACCTTGTCCTGAATTACAAATACAACAAAAATAATGTATACAGATAGAATATGTGAGATATAGAGAGTCAATTGTCGCGCCCAGAGTTCCGGAAACAACCGCTGCACCCCGCTGGACCTCTACAGCGGGGTGCAGTATACTTTGACTAGAGAAGGCGCTGGACTTTCTTATTTCCTCGGCAAGAACCTTTGCGTCCGGTGACCTAGAGGTCTCCACCGCGATACGTAAGTACTCAACTAATAAAAAATAAAGTACGTTGGCACCAATCGCCAACGTGAGTCAGCCCTTAATATATATAAATTATATTTTTAACACTATATAAAAAACGATAAATGTAGAGATCAAAATTTTTTTTTTGTTAATCATTTTTAAATTAAAAGGAGTTTAGTCCTAATGCACACGAATTTGTATGTATTTATCTGTATATGCTTCGATGTATATGTAATTATTGACGGATCAGTGAGCGGATGACAATTATGTTGTTCCGATGGGATAACTAAGGCTCGTGTTTGAGTCGCATCGCACTCGACCAGGATAATTGTAGTGTAATTGGTTGTTTGGACTTGAGGGGATTGTCTCCGGAGACAATCCCACTCCGTGCTGAGTCATCATCAAGCTTAGATACGCTAATTGTATTGCGCTGTGTGGCAGATTGTATTGCTATTAAAATATTTTCCGTTGACCGCAGGAGCCACTAACACGGTTATTTTATTATAATTAAAAAAATAATGCAACATCGATAGCGGATTGTTGGCTGCATTCAATAAGCGAACTATTGACGATTGAAGTTGTACCACGTGGTCCGGTGTTCCCGAGATACGAACGAACCCCTATGCCTTTAATGATTCTACATTTACTGCTTTGTATTGTTAGAATCAAAATAAAAACTTTCAGTTCAAAAAAAAAATTAACTAAACTTGTATATATTTGCTAAGTACAGTGAAATAGTTTATTTTCCAGAATATGGCATAAATAGGGTGTTACAATAAAGGCTTAACATATTCTACCACCCAGTGGTGTGCGAAGTATTGTGTACGGTGTTACTTGTATGGCCACAAATAGTTATACGAAAATAGCGTCAAGTTCTAATGCTTTTCACCTTCTGGGATTATTTACTGTGACAGAAGAGAGCCCCTCTCCAATAAGGACAAATATTGAAATAAATAATTATTTATTTTACCATTTTAGATAGATAAAATAAATATTTGTACATACTCGTATTACGAAACTCCACTTTTTTTTAGTTTTAGTTTTGTAACAAAAACTTTATTTGATTAATAAGTTGTAATAAACCAAAAGTATTTTAAATCGGTACAAAAATGGGAAGGGGTTATATCGTTGGGTAGGATTGGTCTGGTTCAGTCACCCGCCACCAGGCGTCGTCGGGAAGGTTTTTCCAACAGATGCGATTAAGATATTAGCTTCACGCCACCGACTCGGAAACGTTTCTCCGTGAGCGAGTCCGGCGCAGCATCGGCGGCTATCAGATCCCCACGCTTTCCATTCTCACAATAGTTGTCTGCGCGCAGACGGCGGCCTGTTGTCATAGTATTGTCTGCTCTCTGCAGCCACCTCGGACGGTTTCCTTCGCTACTCCACCTTCCTAACTGAAAACACTTAAATATAACTCTATTACAACTGGGCCTTATTCTACTAAATCAATTGTGTATCAAACTCGTATGAAAGTTTGAAACATTTAGTATGGAAAATATGTCTAATTTTAACTTTAACCTGCAGTTTATATCCAATTCATTCATTTGGTGTTTCATACGCAATTAAGAGAATAACAAAATGTTATGTTTTAATAATCAATGCCAAATCCTAAACTACAGGAAATATTGAAAAATGCTCAAAGGAGTCACGGGGCCCATTTTGATAAAAACTAAAACTGCATCATTAGATTTTTGAAAAAATAATTCTCCTAGCCGGGATTTTTTAATAATATGACGGGAGAAGCCGAGTAAACAATAGCTAGCCGATTAATAAAATCAAGGTAAAAAGAAAAAACGATTACGTCAAACTTTATAAACGTATTGCAATATTTATCCAAACGTTGAACGTGAAGTGAATGTGGTATAAATGTATAATACTGGAGTCTGGGCCTCCATCTAATACGTTGGAGGACATACCCACTCGTAGTTTCTGGACAAAGCTTTGCTATTTTGTTAGCAAAAAGCTTTGGTCCCGCTCCGCAACCCAAACCGGCAAAGGTAGAATATGTGGCTGCGGCGACGACCGCTACAATGTGCTACTTTGGTCCCGCTCCGCAACCCAAACCGGCAAAGGTAGAATATGTGGCTGCGGCGACGACCGCTACTATGTGCTACTTTGGTCCCGCTCCGCAACCCAAACCGGCAAAGGTAGAATATGTGGCTGCGGCGACGACCGCTACTATGTGCTACTTTGGTCCCGCTCCGCAACCCAAACCGGCAAAGGTAGAATATGTGGCTGCGGCGACGACCGCTACTATGTGCTACTTTGGTCCCGCTCCGCAACCCAAACCGGCAAAGGTAGAATATGTGGCTGCGGCGACGACCGCTACTATGTGCTACTTTGGTCCCGCTCCGCAACCCAAACCGGCAAAGGTAGAATATGTGGCTGCGGCGACGACCGCTACTATGTTCTACTTTGGTCCCGCTCCGCAACCCAAACCGGCAAAGGTAGAATATGTGGCTGCGGCGACGACCGCTACTACGTGCTACTTTGAATGATATTTATTTTAACACTTTATTGCACAGTAAACAAAAGTTATGTACAAAGGCGAACTTAATGCCTTAGGCATTATCTACCAGCTAACCTTTAAGATTGTGTTCGAAGTCAGATGCTTAATTTAAATTTTAATAAACTTATATAAATTAGGTATACTTAAATAACATATACAATATATACATAATAAATAATACATACATATACCAACATACATATCGGAATACTATACATAAATAAAGTGGAAAATAGATATTAAAACAGCACCCAAAAGATATCGAGACACACGCTGTTGATCAGCTGTTGTTCTGGTTATTTAGGAAGTGCGCGATCAAGAGTTGTTTAAACATATTTAACGATGGCGCTCGTCTGATGACTAAAGGCAATTTATTCCACTGGCGAGCTATATTCTTAGAAGATACCTTGTAGAAGTATGAGACGGAATTTTAAGCTGATTGTTAATTGAAGAACGCAGTGAACAGTTGTGCGAGTCACTCAGGAATTGAATACGTTGCTTTAAATAAGAAGGAGCAAGAGGGTATTGAGGATACCATAGAGAGAGGTCAGAAGATGCACAGTTCTACGAATCGGATATTAAGCCACTTTAATTGAATTCTGAAACTGAAGAGATGGTCGTATTTACGTAAGCCAAAAGCAAAGCAAATGCATAGGTTAAGCAGACGATCGAGTTTATTCAGTAGCTCTTCTGTGATGTAGCAGTTGTCAGCATAGTCAATAATAGGAAGAATCAGAGAATGACCAACATGAGCTTAGCTTTAAAAGGAATGAAGTTCTGAGCCCTCTTTAGCGAATGCATACTGGCGAAAAATTTTCTATTAATTTCTGACACCTGCAAAGTCAATGTCAATGTCAAGTCACAAGTGAGTCAATGATCACAAAAATCTAAATTACTCCTCGATATACTAATATAATCTATATAATATAATACAGTTTGTGAGGTTGTAGGGGGTAAGCTGTGGAACGACTGAACCGAGTTTGAAAATTATTTTAGTGTTGGATAGCGCCTTTATCGAGGAAAGCTTAAATTTTGAGAACTTCCGTTGCGTGCGCGTTGAAGTTACGCAGACGAAGTTGCACGTAAATATAGTGTTTAGGCAATAAAAGTATGTGGAGAGCCTTCTGAACTATATGTATAGCTTGATGTAGCACACATAGACCAGGTCGTTAATTTTTGAAACAAATAAAACTATAGCAGAATGAAACCCATTGGGAAAGGAAGAGAATATAACAAAAATGAAAGGAAAACTAAATTACGGGCGATTCAAACAAATTGTATTTTTTTTGGTTTAAAAATATTTATTTTTTCACCTTAATTTGACTTAATATCGAAAAAGCACCCTAATTTTCAATCCAAAATATCTGCTTTTTTTTTAATTCTGCGGGCTTATTTTTACTAAAAATCTACTTTCTGATCGTGTAAATGATAAAAATAAAAAACCAAAACCTTATTTATTTGAATTTTTCACGTAAATTTTGATGTTATGTGAAAATAGTGTAAATATAAAAGTTGTAGATCTTTTTATTACCTACAACTTTGTCATTTAACTTTTTTCCAAAGGAATTGTAGTTTTGTCGGAAATCGAGATAAACAGTTTTTTTACCCTTAAATTCCCCCACTTCCCGACCTCAGATCGCCCGTAATTTATTTTTCCCTTCATTTTTGTTATATTCTCTTCCGTTTTCGGGTTTCATTCTACTATAATTTCATTTAACTTTTTACCATTGTCAAAGGCTCGAGTTAATGTTTTTATTGAAAATGAAATGTTGGACAACTTCAAATAATTATTTTTAAATATATTTGTTAAAGCGACAAGCAATGGTGAGTCTGTAGTACTGACCAAGTTATGACATGAGGTTGGGGAAACAATTTTTGCACATATTTTTGTTTGATTAATTAAATTAATATACTATGAAAATACTATGTTGGGATTTGACGAACTTAAAAACTAAAACTTATAAATATTATTATTAAAAAAAAGAGGCAATATTTGTCCCATCGCAGCAGCAGCAGCGGCCGGCGCAATATTATCCCAAGAAAGAAAATCATTTGTATTGCCGACGTCGACACTCTTCGGTTTGGGCAATCTCCGCGGCGCAGGCGGGCGCGGGCGGGCGCGGGCGGGCGCGTATCACATTGGAACCTCTCGAGCGACCGTTCGGGACCAGACAATTTGCTATCTCTTATTGATGGGCGATGTTGGCTCAAATTTTGTAATAATCAATGTCGTTCGTTTTCGAATTTCTTTTTTATAGTACCAACTAAATATGATATATTAAAATACGTTTAGAGCGGTTTCCTTTATAATATTACAGTATAATTTGTTTTATTATATATTATTTATAAGTAAATTGTTTTTTTTTTATTTATAAGTATGTTTATGGGCTATTCCCGCGGGCTGTATGGGGGCTGTATCGTCTGAATAGCGCTGTGTATTATTATTATAGTTTTTCAATAATATTTTATGACGTCGAATGGCCAGGGATCACATAATGCCGTAATAAAAAATCTACGACCTCAATATCAATAAAAGGGTAATAATATAAGCGAAGGGCGGAGACATGATCCGACCTGATTCCCCGAAAATACATGAAAATTACATTTCCGTAAGAAACGCCGCCGCTCTGCAAAGCGTCCGCACTCCGCACTGTAGGAAAGCATGATATTTCGTGCTTTCCGTTTTATTGGTATCAGGTGGTTACTTCCCGGTGCGTTGTGCTGGAGTTTAATCATTTGTAATTACATACAAACGTTTGGGTACCGAGTCTCTGATCTACCACGATCCTTTGTTATTTGTGTCTCCGAGTCGCTCACACACCATGAGGCCTGACCAGGTTATAGTATTTCGGTAGCTACCTATAAATATAAAATATGTTAATATCAAACAATTGTGAAATGAAGAACTATAGCCGATAAAGTTTAATAATATGTTAGCAAATTGCAAAATGTCGCAGAAACCGACGCAACCTTAAAAAACAATGGCAAATACTTAATATTCTTATTATATTATGGATGAGTAAAAGATAAATGCTTATCGAGAACACTAACAATGATTTTCGAAGATCGTTTACTGGAAAACTAGTATTTTGTTAAAGTGTCTGTAAACAATGTAAATCAAACCCGCGACCGCGACTCGCGCACTTCTTGCCTCATAAATCAGACAATTTGTTGGGCCACAGACTACTGCACGTACAGAACACGTTCATAATAATGTTATTATAACTGACTGTAGTGTGGCGGAAATGTATGCAGGCAGCTGTCAAAGTCAATGACAAGATATTTATTTCACGCAAACCTCTACAGCCATTTATTACGTAGAGTAAACAGAGCAAGTGTAAGCCATTCCTCCCCCACACGCCAACAACTGTTGTACAATCTTCTGTTTATCATTAGCTTGGCATTTGGTATCATGACTGTGGGACACAGCCGGTGGTATCATGACATTAATCGCGGCGTGGGAGGGACACAGCCGGTGGTTAGTGTTTCAATATTCCATTTCAGTTTCTTTCACTTCATATAAGGATGGAGTATATGAAGTGAAAGAAACGTCCCACAAAAGATTCTTCTGGGTCAACCTAATTATAAATTCGTTCAGAATATTAGCGAAGGGTTCAGCGCGTCATACTTACCTCGCTCTCGAGGCGACGCAACTATATGCACCCTAAGACAGGCACTTTCCTCTTCTATGCGTATTTATTCTATGCTGAGAGCTTTCCCCTCCCCTCCTCCCCTCCTCCCCCTGCCGGCCTGTCTCTGAAATAAAAGTTTGTTAAGTGGTTTTTGTAAAATTTTTACACTTTTTACTTTTCCGACACTGATTCTCTGGTAAGCGCGTTTTTGTTTAATTTAATGCTTTGTCTTAACTTGTAATATTAGTAGCCTTTATTAATGGTTTTTTGTAATTTAATAAACTGAAATGAGACAAATTATGTTAATTATTATTGTGAGCGCGCCTAGTGAAGTGCTCACTGTGCTCACAATACTTGTAATGTACACACAACAGAATTTGTTTATTTATAGCATTAGGGTCAAATCGGACTTAACTTTTTTAATTATTTTGTAAATTAATAAAATCCCTGTCGCTATATGTGTGAGACACCCATCGCTGTGCGACATTCGCGGTCATTCGCCTTCATTCTTTATCATTCTTCTGTACAAATTGAAGTAACTGGTCTAAATATATTATCGCCTCAACCAGCTCTGTCAGTCTAATACCCATTGTAGTTTGCGTCGGTGGCGAGAGCAACACTGATTGTCTATAGTGACGCGAACAATCTGTTGTAGTGACCGTCCACATTACTACCTACTTGTTACTTTCATGTTATTTCTTCCGCTAACATTCACTATTCTCTCAATAACGAGATATTCCATGGACAGTGCAATACTACGTGTAAAACCAGACTGTTAAATACTATATGCAACTTAAGTAATTAAGAATTACTGATGTCGTGTAGTGGAATCGTTTGGTAACCTTCCTTAAAAATTTAGTTTGTTATTATTGGTTTAAGTGGGTACGTATCACTAAACTCCTCGATATGTTATGTTTAATATATGACCGCTCCATATCATGATTCCTACAATTTGGACAAAACTAACAAAATGATGGACCGCTTTTGCCTTTTTCCGTTTCATAAATCTCCAATGTACTAGGTTTGTTGTTTGTTCGTAAATGTGTTTTGTGAAACAAGTCCAACCAAAGTTATGCGAAATATGAAGAGAAACCCCATGGAACAGAGTCGGATATATTTCACGAGATAAGTCATTGAAAAAATCTTTATGACTACATAAATATTACAAAATTGCTGACGTAAATTCCGTTAAAGTTTCCACATGAAAGGGGAAGAAAAAATACTCTTTTATCATTATCAAAAAGTTGTTACGCCGTTGCCGAAAGTCCCTGAACGTTCCGCGAGAGGACTTATTGCGCCCTAAAACACTAACACAATGTTTTTCACCATTTTGACTGTAATACTTTCTAAAATATTTATAGATTTAAGATATTTACTGTAAACATTTATGTTATTGCTGAAATATTGCTTGTTATAGGTCCTTCCATCTTATGTTTATGAACCACTGAAACTGTTACAGAACTCTCGAACTCCCGAACTATTTAAATTTTTCAGATCAAAAAGTATTATTAAATAAACAAAGGCAAGAATTGGACATTCTTGATTATGGTTGGACATGCTAGCAAAGAACTGCCATCGGCACTATTATCAATAAAACCTTGCACAAAGTGTTATTGGTTAATTAATAATAATAATAAATACATCATTTACAGCTTCACTTAGCAGCTGTAAAGGCGCTTTGTCAATATAGGGTTAATAAAAAAATAATTAAATGTCCTAATTGAATAATAATTTATATATAACAATATAGATAATAACAAGTAATAATACATTTTATGTGTAAATATTAATACATATAAATAAATGTTTTAAAATATTATAATATAGGTAATTATACTAATTCGGCTGTAAAAGGGCTTTGTCAGTATAAACGAGTGTGGATTCATCCCCAGTCGTACCCTTTACCGCGCTTTGCGATATCTTATAAATTCAATACACAAAATGTTATGTATATATCTTTCTCGGTCCTCATCAGCTATTGCAAGGTTTCATGAACAATTCGAATTATACATTAATAATTGTTAAAACATAATGCATTAATGAATTTCTTTTTTCCTTTAAAATGTGATACGATTAGACTTTTGTAAGACTGAACAGTCTGTCAGGACTCCGGAATACGTTCCATCAAAGAATATAAAAAATCTTTTTGTTTTAACCAGGTTGGTATCAGCCCATGAATGGGATCGTGTTTGTTTCTTTGTTGATCAGTTGGTATGATCGCAAACTATTGAGATTTCGAGAAACTGTATATGTAAGTACAAAGCACTTGTTTGATATATTTGTGACGTTTTTAATAGTTTTTCAAAGTTGCTCATTATATGTTCTTGATCCTTTCAGTTGACTGCAATAGTGATCGAGATTTTTAGCATTTTTGTGCAATAGTTTCTATATCGTGTGGTTTGAGATATTGCTAATTGTCAGGTTTTTTTTTTAAATTTTATGCAAAATATCTTTGTTTTGCAAACATCTTTACAAAAATATCTATATATAACACCTACAAATTAATAACAAGAATTTTGAATGTTAGACGATGTGCGCAGAGTACTAAGGACACTAGCTGCAAAATTGAGTTTTAACAGAAGGCTTTAAAGTTATTATAAAGAAGTTTGTTATTACTTAAAAATAAACTTTACCACTTACATACATAAGTAAGTAAGTTAGGTCTGCAGCGAGTCCCTTATTATTGACTAAATTTTATGAAAATATTGGAATTAGTCAAAATAAATAAATCGATATTTCATACATTTTATGCGATAAAGGAGACTATAGCCGCTTCTATTATTTCAGAGCTTCGTTAGCGCTAGCATGATGTGTGTGACACGGGATCGCACTCCCCCTCGTGTAGCAAATCGTCCGCTCCATTTGTTTATTTACACCATCTCCTTCCGAGTTTCTTTATTTCCTGGTAGAGAGCATAATGTCTGGCGATATGATCGGGAGGCACAGGGATATATCTTTATCACAGCACGTGACTCTGTCTCTGCGAACTATTTTCTACAACGAATTAGTTCTCGTTGCTTTATGATGAAGTATTAATCAATAATCATAAGTTAACATTGATTGGGGTTTCCGCTAAACTATAATGATCTGGAGACAATCGGACCGTCGAGGGTCATCTGAGTAAAGTAACTACTATATTCTTACATTCATATCAACAATTGATGTTATTAAATAATAATAAATATATATATATATATATAGACTTTAGCACTGCTGTCGCTATTTTCTTTGTAAAAGTTTACTCTATATTATTTACTATATATTTATAGTTATAATTGATCATTTACTGATCCAAAGTTTAAACATTCCTAATGTACGTTTTCGAGTCTCTCTTAACTTAATACTTTCGTCGTTTACCGTCATAATTGGCTTTCGTAGTAGCCATTGTTGGCCTCTTGATGACGTCATTGTATCCGCCATTTGTATATTGTTAATTATTTACAAGTTTCTGTAGTTCTATAGTGTTTTATCATTGGTCGGCGAGTCGGTATCCTGTACAGAATGTTTGCCCGGAAATGTTACAATAACAGTGAAGGAAAACTTGTTTTCGTTTATGGCGACAAGTAATGTGAAGACATTAAGTATTCACATCGGGTGGAGGTAGGGGCGCGGGGGTCTCAGTCATCTTTAGGCTCTTGTGTTATTATTGAGACTACGTTGGGTTAAAGACAATTTAGCTGAATGAAGATACCATTTTAGTTTGTACCAAATTACATTCATAATTAATCGTATATCCTGAACATTACTGTAGGGCCCACTTAGCCAAGTAGGTATTTCTGCTTGGTGGGGACAAACACCATCGCTAGGCAATTTTTTATTTTATTTTTCTTATTTTGTTTAAATTTATGCAATGAAATAATGACTAAATGAGTTAGTATTTAATATGAAGATAGATCAGTTCTGTACAAGAGTAAATCTCCGCAAATAAATGCGCAACACATCAGAGGTAACTGTCTGCTGGTCCCATTACCCCCCGTTACTAATGGGGACCGTTAACCGCTCAGGTAATGTCGGGACCTCTCACAATTACTGAAGGTTGACCTTTGTGAAGGTGGCAGAGACAACTTACGATGGTCCTGCAATAGTTAAGTCAGCAGTAATTCTACTTCGGGAACCTTAAGAATGCATCAAAAGTGAATGGACAATTTATATTTAGACATTTATTATCTACAAAGTATAAAAATCTATCTAATACTTTATAGCTTGTGTAAAATACTGCGCTCATTGTAAAAAACGTATTATTTATTTAAAATATTTATTAATATTTCTTTAAAAAATCAAAATGAGCAGCCTCCACAAATCCATAAATAAATGTTTCTATATGTAACCGGGCGTAAATGTTCATCGGTAGTTGTCTCCGTGAAGGTATTCCAAAGCCGCAGTCCACTCGCCCCGCGCTGTACCATTACGTCGCGTTACGTACATACGGGTAACTCAGGGACGCCTGACTACTACTGCATTTGTAAAAAAGTGTTACAAAATAATGTTTCGCCTGTTCTCTTATGATAGAACCCAAAACACTTAGTATTATTGTTATTCTCCTCCGTCTGTCTGTACTGGTCGATAATGATCTAAAAACATCTATTTTTTACGAGATTTTAAATGGTTTATATTTTGTTTCAGGTATGGACTGTGATTGTTCGCTCTCCTCTTTGGATGACATTCTGCGCCTACTACTAGTGCGCTATCGGTGACCGACGAACGCGTGACTGTTATGTTTAGATACACGAAGGTTTGGCCATTATGTCGTCTATTGATGGCATCGGAACCATCGATATTTACTAACTATACTTCTGGTTTCCTCAGCGTGCCATCGGAACCATCGACATTTACTAACTATACTTCTGGTTTCCTCAGCGTCTACATTTATTAAACTCCCTTCTTTACACCCTGCATATTATAACACCTACTGAATGGCTGTATAAATAATATTGGTGTCGGATCTACTACTTGTGTACTGGTAGCTAGGGAGGTTCGTGTTACCTCCGCGACTCTCACTCTCTCAATATCCCTAATTAGCACACTTAATAATTAATCGCGATCCGAGACACATCCGAGAGGTGTGTTAAGCGCCATCTTGAATAATTATCCCTCATTACCTCGTGCACTTCGATAGCTCCGACTGAATAATGTATCACACAAACTGATACCAAATTGTACTCTATCAATCGGTAAAAACTTTTCAACAAAAAATAAAACCATCTTCAAGACCAAGATTAAAATTAAAAACTTGGTAGTTTGTAATTTTTAAGCCACCAAAGTAGAGTTTCCGGAAATGAGTGACCATCTGAACAGAAGATATGCACATCTGGCATCTATAAATGTAGTTCATTAGAGAGCATGATACGACGAGCTAATAACCCTTGAGATGAGGCACTCAGGGCTTAAAGCTTTATTTATGAATCGATGCGCGGGCGCAGCACGACGACGTCGCCATGGTGACCAGCAGGCACGTGCTCCAACTCCATTAAGCGCCGATAATCTCTCGGCCTCCAGGCTTATACTGCCTTCAATATTTGTTCACTTTATTTATTAATACATACAATATTATGAGGCGCTTTCGGATGTCCATCCAGACGCCTAACAAATCATATTGAGTCTTAATTAGTGCACAGTTGAGCTGAGATCGGTTCGTTGTACGTTTGATCTATATTAAGCTTCGCCGCCCGACTCGTGCGACGCCCAAACATCTCACAAAATTGTGAAACGTAGACCGGCGCGCGCGCATCTACCAGCAAACCTATTAGTTGTAGACGTGGTTGTGACGCGGAGACATGTGTAGTGCGGCGGAGACAGAGCTAGTGCGGTGACGGAGGAGGAAGTGAGATATCTGTGTGTGTTTACAACCAGTGATGTTCGGTAGCTTCAAGTTTCCGTCGGTGCGGCGCGAGGGGGGCGGGGAGGGGCTTAGCTGCTACAGCCTCCACACCAAGCCCCCCCAGCCCCCCCAACCCCACCAGCCCCACCAGACCTCCCAGACCCCCACGCCGAGGAGGCCGCGCAGACATCAGCGACGTGAGTTGTCCACAGACCACTTTTCTGTGATATTTACAAAAGATTTGTGACGGACATATCTTATTCTGCTGTATTTAAATAATACGTCAAAAAAGCAATGAAAAGCATACATTTTGTTTTCAATGTCCATCAACTAATTATTTTCATTCGTTATTTAGTGTTATTACAATTAAAATAATAACACAAAAAAAGCATTAAAACTAAAATAATAACCAAATTTGCAAATATTATTTTCTCCTTATTAAAATAAATAAGTCGTATGCGCAATGTCAAAATATACTATGCGAGAATGTTGCTGGTCGGCCTGCGCGTGCGCCGCCGCAGACGTCTGGCTCCGGCGACCCGTGACGCATTGACACCTACGTCCGTTCATATCTTAGCACTTGTCGACAGAGTGGACCAGAAAATACACCAACGCCCAACGTGCACCTCAATATATCCCAATAGTATTCCTGGAGAATGAATCTACCTGCATAATAATGTTGTCGATCTGCCCAGGCGCAGCCATGACGTGTACTAAGTTTAACAACCAAACATACTTGAACTTTACATTACCACTTGCCACCAGGTGGATGTAAAGTCACCATATATAAAAATGACTTATGTTTTGACCATAGCTATAGAGCTGTATCCACGTTGGTATTCCAGCAGGAATCTCGAACATATTATACATGGTGAATTTGAATGGGTGTACTTTGGGCTAATATGATGTTCTACTGATCAATGCGAACAACTTTTCCCATGGAACCATGTGTCGCAAATGAAAAAAAAAATTGCCTTCTCCATACAAACTAGTAAAGTTAAAATGACCAATTTGTATGGGGAAGCCATATTTTTTTTTGATTTGCGACACATGGTTCCATGGGAAAAGTTGTTCGTATTGACCAGTAGAACATCATATTAGCCCAAAGTACACCCATCCAAATTCACCCTGTATAGTAAACGTGAGTAGGCACATCGACGACATTGTTGACTTTACATTGACCTGTTGGTAAGTGGCAATATAAAGTCCAAGAGTAATCTCAACCAAGAATAACAATGATGCTACAATTGGTTGATTCCACTATGTCTCCCTAAGAAACGTATTAAAGGCGCAAGGGCAAACGTACACAAGCAAGGCATTCCATTTTTGATTAATTAATGTTTATTATAGTACGCAAATTTTTAAATAAATTTAAAATAAAGTTTTTTGGATAATATCACGCGACATTTTACATAATTCTCTATTACTGAGCAAACGTATAACATCACAAAATGATCCTGTAACGTAAACAAACAATGAAGTTACACAATTATTTTGGTTGTAAACAAGTAGTCTCCCGCACCCGCGTGTCCGCAGTCGGCACCTGTCCGCGTCACACAAACAGGATGCCATTATAAATAGATCGTTTGATGGCTCCACCAACCTAGAAAAACTCCGGCGCGTTACCGATGGATGGCCTCGTGCTCTGTGCTCCGTGCCCAACGTGTCATGCGGGTACAGAGTCATAGCTTGTCTACCGTTATTATGCATTTGCCGGTCTAAATTATAGAACCTCTTTCCCACATAGAATTAATCTACCCCTATTAAAATTTAGAAAAATAGTAAAACAAGTATCTGTTAGTGTTATAGTAAGAAACTATTTACAAAAAGTTTCATTGTTCCCGTAATACCCCATTTTTGTCCTCCTCCATTCTCCTATATTGATTTAAAATCAAAAATATAACCCTCCACCCTACCCTTACCGTTATACAATATTAAAAACATGTATAAATGAGTTTTTTATTATAATTCTTCTTATATTATGAAAAAAAACCCTCTTCCGATTGAAATTTCGTAAAATAGTAAATCACATTTTTATTTGGGACATTACACGCATATTACTCTAGTCACAAAATAATTTCTAGACTTCTACTATGTATACCATACAAATACATATTATATTTTATAAACACCTAGACCATGAAAAACTGTACAGAAAAACGTACTATTTTTTTTTTGCCATGGGTGGGAATCGGACCCACGACGAAACCGTATTTTTGCCCCGTCTTCCCTATTCAAATTTCGTCAAATAGCGAAACACGTGTCCAACAGTTTTATAAGAGTCACACAAAGTGGACACTATCGTAGCGCCCGTCGTTTCTAACATACAAGACTTTGAAAAACCACCACCTTCTTTCCTTCTCTCACAGCTTTCCAAAAATAAATATCTATCAATCTCGACATAACTTGATCGCAAACTAGACAACACCCTAGACCATATATCTGCACGGGGGTTAGATAAGCTGGTCCATTTCATTGCCGGTAAAACGCAAGCGTGCGCAATGACGGCAAAGAAGTCCCCTTTTTTTCAACTTCCATCTCTTCAGAGCACCGCTCTTAAACTAACGTCCCTTTTTAATATCTTGGTGTTAAAATTGCGCTCCGATCGTAACCACCATAACTATATCGAGAGTATTACAAAATCAGCATCTAAAAAGTTGGGAGTCTTAAATAAGGTGCGTCAGTTTTTCTCACCCAAACTCCGACTGATGATGAAGTTCAGGTATGGCCATGTATGGGGATACTGCTCCCATCTTTGGGACAGATCCGCTAAATATCTCTTGCATGCTCCCGATACACTGAAAAAGCGTGCCATTTGTATAATCAACGACGATAAGCTCTCTAAAACACTGGAGCCTTTGCACTTGCGTAGAGAGGTTGCATCGTTAAGCGTATTTTACCGCCTATATCACGGACAATGCTCTGAAGAATTGTTTGAACTCACCCCTCCTTCCCCATTTTGTTTCCGTACTACACGCACTGGCAATAAAATGCATACACATACAGTGGATGACAGACCCACTAAAACAAAAAGGTATGGTGATTCTTATAAATGTCGCAAAAAAGTGGAATGCCTTGCCTGTGTACGTTTTCTCTTCTTCCTTTAATCCAGAGTCTTAAAGGAATCTGGATTAAATTAGTGTTTACGCCCTTAAAGATACCGATCCATATAACTATGTTAATGCGATTGATGGTCATTCAAAAATATCTACAGCTAATATAATGATAATAATATAATATAAGAACTAATATTTAAGGCGTGGATACGGTTGGTGAGGTTGTTCGCTTCGGTGGCACTCTTGTATGGCAAATGATAATTGGATGGTCAATGGAATCAGCTAACCACCTAATCTTACACAAATTTACACAACAAATTATATTATTACAAGTGGTTTTTACGACCCAAATACAAAATCGGTGTCTGTGGTGCATTCAGACAGTGTGTGTGTGTATGAGTAAGTGTTTGCCTGAGAGTGTATGTAGAAGTAAGAGAAGTAAGTGCCTTGTGTGTGTGCACATGAATCAAAAAAAGAGAGTGAGGACAATAATGCATGTGAAGGTTCTCATCTGACAAATGGCAGAATCGAGAGTGTTTAGCCTCTTAGCCTCTCTTGGGTCCACTCACCGAATCTAAGTAGTCCAGCACCAGACACGAGCATTCCTAACTCGACTCTCCGCCTAATCATGCGCGAGGCAGGGACGGACTCGAGGGGTCATTATGAATAATATTACCTATGCTATATATATATATATATTTTTGTGTAAATGCATCAATTGTCGCAATGGTGTTCTCCCGCCACTGGAGGACAGGTCTTCGGGAAGAAGCTGCTCCAGAGCTGCTGGGGACTCTATAAATTATTTATTTAACACTTTATTTATTACAAAAGGACGGACTTAATGCCTCTTGGCATTGTCCCTGTCAGCCAACCACCAGGTAATTTAGGAACAATCTATATACGCTATTGGTTAATGTAGAACAGTCAAATTTGTTATGATATAGAAACATGCTCCCAGAAACAGTCGCCTTTTATTGAGTGGCAGTAGTTTATATCTATTCAATTCAATTCCTTTGCGCATGATAATTTTCTACGGTAACATTTGAAGCTAAAAATATAATTAAATATAATTACATAAGTATAATAACATTAGGTAAATAGCAAAGGAGTCCTTTTTGTATTTCTATATTTATTAGAGACACTATTAGTAAAAAATATTGTATTTACTCAAAAATGCATGTAATGTGGTCATTATTTTGGCAAAGTCGATCTTGCCGTTCTGTTTCAAGGAGCGACCGACAAAGTTTTGCTGGCCGCTATTTTTACGTTTCAACGTTTTAATGTACTATTATTTAAATTACTTGCTGGTTTTATTTAGATTAGGTACTTGCATTTTAAGTAAAGCACTATACAAGCCTTGGCCCACTATGACTGCTTCGCTGGTCACGCTATGATTGCCTCGAGTTAGCCTAGCTACGCTCTAGGCCTTCCAGCTTGGCTATCATTGCAGCCCTTGCTGTAAAGGCCTCGGCTTTTATCTCAGCTCGTCCATCAAGTGCTGCACGCTGACCACGCTGTGTCGGCCTGGAGCTGCGCGACCATCAAAGTAGTCATTATAGACCGCGGCAGTAATGTACTATTATTATAGATAACAAACCAAAGACACCCACCAAAGGACAAAGCCGGGTCTAGTAAAGTGCCCCGACGGATAAAAATGTATAACTTTACACGTTCCTGGTATATCGCTAGGTACACGTTATAAGTTTGTGAAAAAGGTCATGCGCGGGTCACTTCATGCGGATCCGCGGCGACACGGTGGAGGGTGACCACATGCTTAATTTTTATAAATTATAATATATATATAATACATATATATTATATTATTGTCTTATTTTTAATAATATATTATCAAAGCTAGTGAAGTATGTAGGGATCGTTCGAATACAGGCGTGATGGTATGTATGTAAAAAACTTATATCAGAATATACCTACATGTCAGTGGAACGTGATATGTTTTGGTAAATTGCTACTACGAGTAACTGATTTTGGAACACAAAAAATACATAATTTAGTGTTAGAAGGAGCTTTTCATGTTTTTGTGTTAGCTAAACATATTTGTACTGTTAATGAATGATTGGGTGCCCGCGTGGGTGCCTTCGTGGGTGCTCTCGTGGGTGCCCGCCATACAGGATACTTTCTAGTTCGGCAGCAGCTGGTTATTGTAATACTGTTATTAATTACCTGAAATACATATATATACATACATCATCACGGGTGACTTACGGCGCCCGAGGCCGCCTAGACGATATCAGGGTACCCAGCGGAGGCATTTTTAATCCCACTTCGTCATAGCCGATTGTATCTATGAGTCTACACCCAACAAGTGGCTAGCTCGTTGCCATGTTTGGATAGACTCAATAACCCATCTATAAACAGTTTTACAAGTTGATATAGTCAAACTGAGACCGACAGCTTAACGTGCTCTCCGAGGCAATATTAATAGTGGTGTTGTTAAACAAATGTACATAGGCAACCACGGCAACCACGTGTATCTGAACTTTTAAAATGAATAATACTTGCAGAGCTCGTATTATCAACGTGTCTTGGGCTAATACAAAAGTATCGTCTCTCTCTAAAATCTACAAACTATAAAAGACTATAACAATATGAAATATATTGTAGCAGGAAGCGCTGGTATCATTAATCAATGGTATAGAATTGAATTAGTATCGGAACCGCAGCCGGCCGCGGCCACTAATCGCACGACTTGGCGCCGCTCCAAGCTCGATCAATACGTCCTTTGGCCGTGAACCCCCGCACCACGCAACACGCAACATACACTACACACATTTTTTTAAACATAAAAAAGATATTGGGAATGTAATATCCCTTCTGAAACCCCAACGTGGGGTATTCGTCGTCTAGAAGTAGGTAGAATAATTTGCAACCTTCGAATTTTATCGGCGGGTATTCTTTGAGTGCTCGCCGCTTCACACCCTTTCGCAGAAATAATTTCGTGCCAAAAACTACCCTTTGAAATGAAATTAGCTTATCGTTTGGGAAACTACCGGCGCTTACGACCTTCCAAAGCGATGCTAATAGCTAGCGATTTTCTGTTGCTCGGATATAACATGAAATAGCATTATATTGTGAAGCCGTGACCCACCTACGTGGATGTAAAGTCTATTACTCTGTAATTGTCAATAATGAGAGTGTAATTGTCAATATTATTTGTGAATTATGAGCTATTCACAAATTTTTACATCAATATACTAATTTAGTTATAATATAAAACGCTAGCTCGACATCGATGATACATTTAAATCATTGGCTGGGACGGCGCACGCGGCGGTTCGCAGCGCGCATGGTAATGCACAGCGCACATAGCGCATGGTAATGCTCAGCGCACTAAGCGCACGGCAATGCTCAGCGCACATAGCGCACGGTAATGCACAGCGCACATAGCGCACAGCGGTGCCTGCTACGGCTATAAACGTGTTATATAGTCCAAAGGTGGATTGTTTATATCTCTCGCGTCTTGTTTATTAATTTGGGTAAATTCTCTTGGTGTATGCGTTTGATAATTCAACGCAGGACTTGTTTACTAGTATTTTGTTTTCAAAACTAACCATAGAGTCTTTATACATAAGGCAGACAGAATAGTATGTTATGGTCATAGCCTATACCTTAGTTATGGTATTGCTATCGAAGTTACATGACGTCATCTGTACATCTAGACCTAATAATGTGCACCGTTACTATATTCTATCGCAAAATCTCCGTCGTTTATAAAGAATTTTCGAAACCCGTGCAGAGACACAAAACTGCGATTTTTCTTTTTGCTCATAGTTCGTTACGTTTTCATATTTATATGTACAAAACTAGGTATTAGTTGGTGGTTCGGTGTTTTATTCTTTTTTTATTTAAATCTTTATGGCATTAAGTACAGCAAATTTTGGAACAATCAAAGCCAGAAACTATTACTAATAAAGTAGGGAGAGCATGAAATTAACTGAGTGTAGGATATTTCGTACCCACGTTATGTTGTTGTAGATAATAGACAAATATTCTTGTGTTTGTTTTACAATATGGTGAAACAAAACAAAAGTATATATGCAAATAAAATTATTAAAAATGCTATAGATGAAACCTAATAAAATAATATATTATAAACCCATCATAATTGAAATTATCACTTGGTTTAATGACTTGTAAGTAGAGAATAGATACTTTTATTCGTTTCAAGGGCTACAGTTAAATAACGAAAATAAATTCAAAAGTCGTAAATATAACACAAACACGAGAATACGAAAAACCACTAATTTATAGAGCCCAAAAATAAAATAGTGTATGTGATGGTATGACAGTAGTGTATGTGTGCTGGTGTGAATATGTGTTGTTGTGACTATGTGTTGTTGTGTCAATGAGTTGGTGTGAGAACTCGTTATTGTGACAGTGTGTTGGTTTGACAATGTATTGTTATGTCAGTGTGTTGGTCTGGTCAGTGTTTTGGTGTGGCGTGGGCAATGCGAACGCCTTTATTATCATAAAGAGGCTTACTTAGCAAATGGCTATTTTTTCTCTCTCACATTAACCTAAGTAATGGTTACGCGATATTGTAGCGTTAAGTAGTGCTCTATAGTCATAGCTTTGTTCCCTCTGTTCATTACTTAACAGAAGACAATACATAACTAGTAAGTTACAACTGCATTTACTTCGGCCATTTCAATTAGTTAAGCAAAACTTGTATAACATCTAAAAATGAAAATATTATTTATTAATACATATAATATATATATAATGTTATTATTATATGATGTTATATAATAATAATTGAAGGTAACGAGGGATCAGATAATGTGTCCATAGAACTAACTGCATTTCCGCGTTGTATGTATCGATTTATATTTTCATATAAAAAAAATATGTTTTAGAATTTAAAAACCTAATGTGAAGTTTGTCTCAATTAATAAAATTACAACTTTCAAGTATTATAAGTTTCAATGAAAATAATGTATATTACATTATGAGACAGAGACAATGTTCTTAGCAAACCATGGATTCACCGTGCGGGTGCCGGGTCCATCGCGTGGTTGAAAGGCAGGGGAATGAACTGCAGCGTTCCCGGAGTTGAGACCGCGAAGTAGGTTTAAAGGCCTTTTGAACTCTCACCTGCACTGTGTTCACTACCCTCTCTACCTATTCAAACGAATACTATATGATCCTGTTAGCGCCATCCTGGAAACACGCTCCACAAAAGTTCCGACGGCTGTTCTCGGAAGGCCAAGATCCTTTAATAGACGGTGCAAAGACTTTGCTGGAATTCCTCTTGCACCAACTTCCACTGCATAAAGTTGAGTTTTAAATCCGTTTCTAGTAATTTCGTTTGTGAGATCAAAATATTTGTTCGACTTGATGTTGTGGTCCTTAGGTATGTTTGTTTCCCACGGAACGGTGAGTTCTATAAGTATTACTTTCTTCAAGCACCGAGAGTACACCAGTATGTCTGGTCTATAGGCTGAAACTGCTAGTTCGTCTGGAATCTTGTAATGTATTTTGAATGTATCTAGTAATATTTTCCAGTCTTGTGCTTTGTCCAGGATTGAGAAAGGTTTACTTTGACTTTTCTTGAGTTGTCCCTCCTTTACAAAAGTAGTTAGTCTTTCATTTGTTGTTAATCCTTTTCTGGCTCTAGCAATACTCAGACTTACAGCTTCACGAATAATTTCTTTATCAGGCCGGTGCGAATAATGACCTTTTTCAAGTAGAGTTTTGCACCCAGCAAGTATATGTCTGGCAGTCCCTACAGCAACACCGCACAATGTACATGTCTTATCTGTTGCCTTCCCCCATCTTACCAGATTACTCATAAATCATAAATCATTTATTTGCCATAAAAACACGGTACATATAATTAGGTGGTCTTAAAAAAAAGTTCTCGTGTTTAACTGTAGTCCAGCATGCAAATGTTAATAAACTGGGTTTCAAATTTCACATCACAAACATTCAAAATAATTTTTAAGTTAAACCAGTAGCTAGGTATTATTATAAATTACTAGATTTAATCCTAACAACGAACAATTGACAGCACAACATAATTAGCAAATTACAAACAATAACAATGAAATTATAAGTCACAACATGAGTAGGTCAAATGCAAATGTTAACAAAAAGGTTTTCAAATTTCACATCACGAACATTCAATTTAATGTTTAAGTTAAACCAATAGCTAGGTATTATTATAAATTTATAGATTTAATCCTAACAACGAACAATTGACAGCACAACATGATTAGCAAATTACAAATAATAACAATGAAATCATAAGTCACAGCATGAGTAGGTTAACAACAAAATTATCAATAACAATTATCATGTCCAAATATATTTTTTAGCACATGTCTTTACCATATTATGTCATCAGTTATACACACATAATTAACAATACGTAATAACAACAAAATTTGTCAGGAATTCATTCATCAATCATATTCATTTTATTTATTAAAATTAAGTAGTGTTTTATTATCTTTAAGACCATCTGGCAATTTGCTACTCTGGTCAGGTAGGGACATTTGAAAGGCATTAAGATAGAACTTAATAAGTGCCGGAGACCAATCGTACATGAGTGTGCGCCATTTCAGGGCTGGAGAAATACAAACTTCCCCCAAAGTATTCATTCTGTACTTCTAGGGTCATCGCGTGAACTCTGAGCCATGCTCTTCATCTTCCCTAAGGAAAGATTGAATAACATCTTTATCACATTCCTTTTTCTTCCAAGCTAACCCCCTTTTGCTGATCTGGGCACCGCTCATAAATGATTTATGAAACTGAAGTCTTGACTCCATCTCAGAGGCCAATGAGTCTTTTGTGAGAGATGCAATTAGATTATCCCGAGAGTTACTCAGGATTTGTTGCTTGGTTACACGTAGATGTTTATACAACTCAGATGGCTTTTTAAAATTCATCCCTCTACGCTGTCCCCTGAACAGCGTAGAGGTGTCAGCGCCCTGTGCTAATCCAAGCCAAGACTTAAGTTTTCTTATGACAGTTGCATCCAGATTTACCAGAAGAGTTTTGTTGAAGTCGTATACAAGAAAAGGCCATGTTAGACGAGATGTTTAGGTATTTGTCATAAATCCAAGCTTTCTTGACATTACTAATTGGCTGTTCATCTACCTTGTTGATGTCATTAATAAAGCGTTCCACAACCACATCTAAGGATGGTGTTCTGCCTTTAAAATCGATCCTTCTGCCCAGTAATTTGAACGGCACTTTCTCTACTGGGCCTACTCTACTTTCTGTCCTGCTATGAATAGTTCTCGGTCGTATGGCGTAAACTTAGTATTTCGTCTGCCCAGACACAGACAGAAGCATTTTGATGGTTTTGTTCTCATGCCGTTCGACCATTCATTATTTATATATGTATTATATTTATTATTTATATATGTATTATATTTATTATTTATATATGTATTATATTTATTATTTATATATGTATTATTAATGTAATTATTGCGTATGTGTGTAATATTTTGATGTATGTATATTTATGTATTATAAGTAGCAGTTTAGTATATAACATAAATGTTTACTTTCATTATTCCATCTATATTTTTTATTATATTTACTGTAATTGCACATCTACCTTCCCTAGCTATCAAATTGTCCCAAAGGTCTGGCAGAGGCTGGGCTGGCAGAGAATGCCTAGCGGCTAAATAAATACATATAATAAAGTTTTATTGGGTGGGAAGAAGGACTATAACTTCGCTTGGCCAAAAACCGACCGGACTCATTACCACCGCCCATACAGATGCATAAACCGTCAAGTGATCTAGTCATGTTTTGGTTTTGACCGGTTTTTATCGAGGTGCGGCACTCCTTTGTCATGGTTACGAAACGGATGAATGATTTGATAAAGCAACGAGGATATTAAAATGGGCTCGTAATCAAAATACATCAATATCGCCGCCCATTTCGTAACCGAATCTTAGACGGCTTAGTGGAAGCGATCAAAATCGTTAAACCATTATGTATTGAACTACCCCATTCATGAACTTTGCAGGTCTGCTTACTATCAGGTGGATACAAAATCACATATCGTGCTCTAATAAATAAATAAAAAGTAGCTATGCACGTATGTGACAATGTAACACATCATTAACATAATGACCTACACATCATTTCCAAGTGTATTATACCCAATTTAACAATATGTCTAAAAAACTTAATTCTTATCTTTAAAAAACTGTAAGTATAGTCATTTGTATACACACACACAGACACACACATGCACAATTTTATTATAAACATAATCGTGGGTTTAATTACGATTATGTTTATAATAAATTGTGTGTGTGAGTGTGTATAATTAATATTCCCACCCGTGGCATAAAAAATATTAGTAAAAGTAAAAAAAAATGTATATATCGTTGTTTCTGGTACACATAGTAGAACCCTAGAGCTTAGTTTGTGACCAGAGCAATATTTATAAATTGTCCTAAACAGGTATTATTATTATTACATACATATTTATAAATTATGACCTCATAGTCCCTTCTCGACGATGGAAGTTCACAATGTAGTATCGAATCACATTAAAAGTTTATAAAAGTTTATTTTTATATATCATTGCGATATCGAATGAGAGTATTGAATGACTTTTGTAACCTGAGACATTCTTTGGGTATGTGTATGGTTAGATATTTCGCCATTGCTTCACTGTTAAGAGGTAAGAATAATTTTCACATTAAAAGTTAATTTTTATATATCATTGTGATACCGAATGAGAGTATTGAATGACTTTTGTAACCTGGGACATTCTTCGGGAATGTATATGGTTAGATATTTCGCCATTGCTTCACTGTTAATAATTAAGAATGGTTTTCACATCAAAAGTGTATTTTTATATATCATTGCGATACCGAATGAGAGTATTGAATGACTTTTGTAACCTGGGACATTCTTCGGGAATGTATATGGTTAGATATTTCGCCATTGCTTCACTGTTAATAATTAAGAATGGTTTTCACATCAAAAGTGTATTTTTATATATCATTGCGATACCGAATGAGAGTATTGAATGACTTTTGTAACCTGAGACATTCTTTGGGTATATGTATGGTTAGATATTTCGCCATTGCTTCACTGTTAAGAGGTAAGAATGGTTTTCACATTAAAAGTTTAATATATTATTTAACGCCTGATTCAATTAAATATATATATATATAGTTATCATTGCGATTCTGAATGAGAGTATTGAATGATTTTTGTAACGAGTCTAGTACTATAAGACTCATACCATCGGCTATGACGAGGTGGGAATAAAAATCCCTCCGCTGGGTACCCTGGGGCTCTAGAGAAAAAACAGGCGAGGCGCGTGTCGTGTCGCCTTCAATCAAAACTGTATAGACTTTGGCAGGTGACAGCGTACCTCACGCCTAGTGTCACTGTCAAAATACATACGTTTTTGACTGAGGCGACTGACTCGCGTCCTGGGGCCGTCTAGGCGGTCTAGGGCACCGTAGGGCACCCGTAATGCTATGTATCTTCATGATCAATTGAGTCAAAAGAATATTTTACAACATAGTCAGAATTTTATATAGGTAAATATGTACAAAATAATAATAACAATTTCATTGCAATACTGTTGAGAGTATTGAATGACTTTTATAATCAGTCTGGTGCTGTAAATTACAAAAAATAAAAATAAATAAATGTAGGTAAGTATTCATAAAAATAATTTTATGAAATTGATAAAAACAATTTATACCTGCATCTTCAGGATCAATTGAGTCCAAGAATATTTTACAACAGAGAATTTTATATAGCAGAATTTGTGAAAAATACAGTCTCATTGCAATACTGTTAAGAGTATTGAATGACAATGATTTCTAATAAACCTAGTAGTGTTATTCAGAATACCTACTAAATTTTTATTAATTTTCAATTTTAAATGAACCAAAAATATTTTACAATACAATCAGAATTTTATATAGCAGGTTCTGTGAAAATTTACCAGTCTTTACTAAAAACTCATATACAGGAGAATACACATACTTTAACCCAAAATATTTGCTGTACTGGGGCCAACTAAAACGGACCAGGAGACATCCTTTGTACATTCCTCTGTACAAAGTAGTAATATAAGACCAGCAAAGTAGCACTAAGTAAGGTCCTACATTTTCACTTGCAAAAGAAAATAAATAATATCTATTAATTTAATAAATTACAATTACCGCTAGCATCTTGGGCTCAATGCCACAGGATAGACTAGAGGAATATTTTATGTTGTAACTACCACATTTTGGCTACTAATCCTAAAATGCCAATTTATGTGATAAAAATATTTATATATGTAGTGTTTTGTTCGCCATGTATTAGGCGCCTACAAATAGTGATTCAGATTTGTCGCGTTGTGCGTTGTTCTTATTATTATAATGTTCCAACGTCGTATTTGAGTGGCATTTGTAGTGGTCGAAGACATTGGAGTTATTGCATCCCTTGGGTACCCAGGGATCCCGTCCAGAAGCTAACCACAAGCCATTCGGTAAGTTAAGTTTTTGAATTTCATTAGCGGTGCGAAACGCACCCGTGCGACAAATCTTGGACGAGATTAGTTCCCGGCTTCTCGCACATAGATATACCTGTTATTAAATAGATATCTCATACTCATACTCGTTTATATATAATGCCCAAAAAAGAAGAATTAATTCCTTAAGGAGATACACACACATGTGCTTCAAGGCTAGGTTGGGGCGCAATTTGTGGTACAAATAGGGCCGGCGGCCACCGGTCCGGCTCATGGACCAATAAATACGGATTACTTATAAAAATACTAGAACTTTGCTAAAAATAAGTATAACTGTAAGACACTTTTACATATTAACAATACATCAGCCATTTCACAATTGATTAGGGGTTCAATATCCCCTCCTACACAGAATAGCAAAGGATATTTGGCAAAGGTGTGACCATAACATTTACATTATTTGCATTATTCATAAATACTAAAGAAAACATTACTTATTAATGACCTAAAAATAAAATAATAATATCTTGAAATTATTAAAAATTTTGGAGAAGCAGAGATAGACCTGTTTGCTCAAGAATACTACCAATGGTAAAAAAAAAAAAAGTTTAGTAAGTGAGCTTCAATACAGTAACGCCGATATATATATATATATATACATAAACTACATATACACAATACAAAATGAGAAAAAAGAAGTAACAAACTACCTATGAATCATAAACTCTTTTTTTTAATATGACTCTATTTGGTGATTGTCTTATTTTGACTGGTAAATTATTCCAAAGTCTTGCAGTGATAACTGAAAACGATTTAGAAACAAAGGTGGTATGATGGGAGGGGAAGGCAAGGGTTGTATTAAAAGTAGATCGAAGGGTTTTGTCGTGATGTGAGCCATGATAAGTGAATCTGCTTTTAAGATATTCGGGTGTAGCAGGTTCGTTCAAAGCAGAGTACAAAATACAGAGAACTCTGCAGTTTCTCCGGCTTCGAATTTTTAACCATTTAAGTTTATCACGAAAAGGCGTAACATGGGGCTTTATTCCGAGTTTTGTCACCGTCGCGCATTTTGCGTAAAGTACGAGTATTGAAATGTAAGTTCTATCCTGTTAATTATAAAGTTGAAATTCCAATGCTACATACATATTCAAACTTGCGAAGAATTCGTGTATTTCAAGATGGCTGCATTATAATAGCCAACCTAATACTATATTACCATTGGAATAGAGCTCATATTTCCATATTTATAGTTTGCGCAACGTCTTGTCGTGATTAGCGGTGGCAAACTCGGAATAAGGCCCCAGGTCATACTTGCGAAGGCAAAAAATGAATCTGATGCATGCGTTGAGTAGACGTTCCGTTTTATTAAGCAAACTTTCCGAAAGGTCCACACAACACACGTCACCATAATCCAGTAAGGGAAGCAGCAGAGCCTGTACGAGCAAAATTTTAGCTTTTAATGGCAAAAAGTGCTTTAATTTGTTTAGGGAGTGCAGTGAAGAAAGATTTTGCGACTAGTGTTGGTGATTTGCGCTCCCCATGTAAGGCAAGAATCAAGGTGTAAACCAAGATTCTTAACCTCACTGCAGAACGCAATCGGTTCATTGTTATACCGAACAAAGTCAAGCTTACTCATATCAACTTTGGACAGTAGCCTGGAACTCCCAATTATAATGGATTGACATTTACTTACCTTGTGCATTTCCTTATAACCGCACCTATCCCTGTTAGTCAGCTTGGTTGGTAGCCAGGAATAAATATATATAAATAGGGGTTTGAATGCCAAGGCAGTTAATATTAGGTAAAGGTCTTTGTCAGATAATATTTTAAAGTAATATTTTCCATATAAACTCAAATTACTAAACTCATCTGGGCCTAAATAGGCGTCTGCCTTTTATAACTCTGTCTTGCTTTAATATTAGACCTAATGTATGTAGGTACTGCTCAGGTGTAATCAATTATTAAAAATCTAGCAAAAAGTTTAAGAAAGAAAGACAGTAACTCTTAGTACAACCGGCTAAAGATAAAAACAAAATAAAAATCGTAGAAGATAATGGCATCAACATTACTAAATTTACAGACCATTGCACCAGACATGCTGCCACATCAGCAGTTTTGAGGAGTTGAGCAATTAAACTAATCATAAAATAAGAAGAACGGCTGGTTGGACTGCTGGTAATTGGCCAGTTCAACATGTTTTTGGTGGTTTAGTAACTGCCCAATTCTTACATTGGTCATAAACTCTTTAAGCTTTGTGGAATCAGTTTTTTCTTAAGCCGTAATTTTAATAATACATAAATAGTTTTTTCTTAAGACTTTTATAAAACTTTAGTCTAAGTGTACGAGTATATAGAATAATACTTGTTAATTAGTAAAACAAAGACTGATTCTACAACTTGACTTTGAACATCTACATTGTGAACTTCCATCGTCGAGGAGAGACTATGAGGTTTTAATTTAATAATCGAACGAACTTACCTGTAAGTGAAGTTCAATTGAAATTATACCTCGTAGTCTCTCCGAAGACGATGAAACCCACCCTCCCTTAATCATTTGCATTACTCCAACTTCAATGCGCGGGAGTGCAGAGCGACAGTGGAGGATGGGTTCCAAAACCTTTATTGCTTTTTTTTCGATGCACTTCCATCGTCTTCGGAGAGACTACGAGGTATAATTTAAATCGAACTTCACTTACAGGTAAGTTCGTTCGATTATTAAAGAATCGGCACTATTAATAACATTATAACCCGCCATCATAATTTTTAATTATATGTTATATTTAACAGAAATGACAATCAAATTAATGAAACTGAAATATATCCTACCTTCCCAAAAATATATTTAAGAAAAAAATAACTATATCTACTAGTTAATAATCACAAACTACGTGGTGTAAAATACGTGGTGAAAACATTCAACTTCATGGGAAAAATACGAGGCCAAACAATAATTGTTACGTAAATATTACTTCTAAATTGAAGTATAACGAGTAAGGGCCGGTTTCTTGATGGATAGTTTACGTTACTATAGTTAAAAATGGCGGGTGTTCTTTGAGATTTTTGTCAAAACATATTTTAAATACATACCTATAAAAGACGCCATAACTTTCATTATTTAACCGAGATGACTATCCATCAAGAAACCGGGCCTTAGTCTCTAATAGTTAAAAATAGCGTATTTTACAATCAGCTCTCACAATTATGATTGACAGGCCACGCCATTGTTCCGCCATTTTTGAGAAACCAGCCATTATTTAGGCATCTGTTGTCTCATCATCAGCAACAAGAGCCTGTGCTGATGATTTGGTAACACAAATATTTTCTTATTGTTATTATGTTTCATGTTTCTAAGATTTAGTTATCATGCTTTTTTATGATTTAACTTTAATAAAGTGCTCAAGCGGTCGATAACCAGTCCGCAAACATCTTTGTCAGTATACAGAAATAAAAAAACGTGGAAGTTTCTCGCCGCCGCCCGACGCGCATCGCCGGACCACTGTAAATGGATTATTTATTTGATTATCGTCCCGAAGGAATTCAATTTTGGATTCCTTCAAATGTAATTTCTGAACCTCTTTTTATTGAGAAATAAATGTTAAATGTGTAAATTGCGAAACGGTTAGACGCTTCGGTAATGTTAAGAGATGTTACATCAGCGTATACCTACATCAGCCTCGTGCGGCTTCTATTGTTATTGTTTATTGTTATATTGCCACCAGTACTCCAACCGGAGCTCGGTTAAGTCCAAAGTTACAATATGTATTTATTATATAAAAATATATAGGTACATAAGTTTAATAATTTTCAAAGGTTTTTATACCGTTTCTATTTTTCATGGCATGGAGCGAAACGTAGGCTAAGAATCCAAGAAAGCAAAGAACAGTTTTTTAATATAAAATTAAAATGTTGCCTACTAGAACGCAACTGTAAAGAGGCCTCATCGAGAGTAATTTAATTAAAAATAAATAAAACTAATAACACAATGATGAAGCATAATATATATATATATATATATATATACATATACACACATACATGTTGTATGTAAACTAGAAGCAGCTGTATAAGGGCGTTGTTAAAGAGATTAGTTACAATGTCACAATTAAAAGTAAATTAAACATCACAATGATAAAATAAAATAAACAAGGCGTTGTCAAAAGAAAAAAAAACATATACCTAGTGCTTGGACAATGAAGAAATATAATCTCATAAATAAGGTATTAAAATATTAAACAATAAACATACCAAATAAAATGTCAAGAAAATCAATAATGTCGACTAAAGCAGCTGTAAAAGGGCTGTGTCATAGAATAACATTAATAATAAATCTATATAATGAAACAAATGTCAGCACAATATTATTATAAAATACAATAAAATATTTAAATGATGTTAGTAAATTATAAATATATAAGAAGCTGTAAAGGGGCTTTGTCAGTAGTAATAAATTATTATATAGTTATTAGCCGATTGAATAAATAATAATTCTATAGTAATTCCAAAGGCCTATCATTCAGTGCCTCGTCCAACGTATAATAAGCCTTTTTAGCCAGTATATCTTTCAGTTGCTTTTTGTATTCGTTAAGGTCTAGAGCCTTTATATCGTTAGATAGTTTCACACTCTATATCAGGCAGGGTTATTAGAAGCGTGGTGTCACATTTACACTTTTTGGTAAGCTACCTTATTCTTACCAAAAAGTGTTTTTACAAGAAAGTAAAGGTTAACTACTCGTTAAAGTAAAGATAACCGAATAGGCTAAAAAAATTAAACATTATACAGTTTAGAACAGTATTGAAGGTAAAGTGATCTTTACTTTTTAATGAAAGCATAGCGGGGAGTGTTGATCTATCGGTGATCAGATTTACCATCAATGGATACAACCGAAGCTGACGGGATCAAGTTAATATCTCGGTAATGGAAGATGCTCTTAAAGTTCTGTTTGTAAATAATTTGATAGGTGTTTCAGCATTTTAGAAAAGGAAAACATTCTGGACCCAACCGTAAAAGCTTAGCGTTCACAAACAACGATACCCAAGTAACACAATCACGTCTAAAAACGGACTATTAGATATCTAATAGAATTTATTTTTTTTGTCTACCTTAAGAGTAAAATATCTCCTAAGTAATGTTCAAGAACGCTTATAGACACAGTTTAGTAAAAGTGGGCACAAACTTATTGCTTCTCATAAGAATGAGTTAAGAAAACATGAATAGATAGAGTTAAGAGTTGTAAATTTTCAAATCGTCTGTAGAGATATTTGTAGTGTCTCACTGAACTATTTATAGACCACAAGTTATTCTAGTAGATAGTTTATAGATAAAATTGAGATCTTTAGAGAAGTCTTTACTCGTCAAGTTTTAAAACCAAATTAACTCAAGACTAACAACTTTAAGTAACATTTGATTTATAATAGACAGCAAAACGTAATGGCGCAGAACTTACAAGAGTTATTTAAACTTATTATTGCATCATGGCGTAACAAATGAATTATTTTTTACATTACTTGAGTTTTAGCTAGTTAATAATGGGTAAACAAGTAAATCTATGTGCGAATGAAATTCTATCGTCGAATATTATGTAAAACTTCCCTAAAATAAGAGCGCCCGCTGTAAATGTAAGATTTAATATTTTTTTTACCGAAAATGAATATTATTTGGTATAAGAAAATTTTTGTAATTGCAATAATACTCTTTTTATTTAAATCATATTAATTTAAAATATATTAAATGTTTAATTAGACATAATTTGATGATAAAACACATAAAAATAAGCATTAAAATATGTAACAAAAATTATTCGAAGCAAAAATCGCCAATAAAAATGGCGTCAAGATAAAATTTACTAGAAAAACGATTTCTATAGATCTAACACTCTAGTCTATTTTCTGTAGTATGGCTCTAGACAATGGCAAGAATAATTTCACTTGCTACATACTAAACTATCTAGTGAAAGAATAAACAGATTTATGACTGGTTTAATATTACCTAATAACTGTCATCTCTGTATTCCTTTTTATCTTCTCACAGTATTTCTAGACGTTCATCAGGTAATTTGATGTGTTGTGAACGGAACACTTTTATGCAGTAAGAAGCAATTTAAGTAATCAATTCAGGCTAAGTAAAAGATATTTCTGTTTTATTTATAGACGATGTGAAAAATAGTAGCAATATACGCCGGCAGCGGTGCCATACTCGCAACTCTCGTCTCTTCTGACCGCCAAGCGAGCCTAGCTCAGCAAGTATCGCTGAGCGAGTATTTTTTTTGATAGTTCTTTCTTTTCGCTCCACTAGTTTGTCGCTCAGCGACATTGTAAACACTCAGCGATCAACTATTAATATATACCTACCTACATCCCTTTTGTGTACACGAAATGTATATCTATTTTACGTTTTTTGAGCGAGAAAATAGTTAGTCGTTACAAAAGTGGACAGATCCCTCCGTATTTGTATTAAATTTGTTATGTGCATATTCACAGATTTGTGTACATAGCCCGTAATTTGACCAAGTAATTAGAATGCGTAACGCATGTTTTGACTTGTTCAGTTTTCGGCAATAGTATCTACTATGATTTTTATTTATTACATCGGGAAAAGCAAAAGGGCTATTTTTTTTTACTGTTTCCATTGCATAAAATCATCCAATTTAAATAGTTAATACAATTGCTCTTATCTAATCCATTTTTAGGAAAAAAAACACTAAAAAAACGCTTTCACTATAATTTTTTTAGACAAACTGAAAAATATCTATTAAAGTATTTTATCTAGACTTAAGTCTCTTTATAAACAAAGATTAGAGTACCAATAGCTATAATAGAATGTTTGTACAAAGTTATATCTTAAAATATATCATCTTATCTATAAAATTGCTTCAAGTTAGGTACCTTTAGGCTTTATTAACTATTTGTAGAGCATTTTATCTTGAAACATTCAATACACCTATAAACGTACTTAAAATAAGTGTGCTGTAGAACAAATGCTCTAAAAATAATCCAGCTTGAGAAAAAAGACTCTATGAGAATACATTTTCTTTATTGTAACCATCTTTAGAAAGCCCCTATCTATAGATTAACCATGAATAGATTGTCAATAGACAGATTTGTTTTAAACCTCCAAGACTGTGTTACTTGGGTATGCTTATTTAATAATAGATAATTTAAGCATTATTTTCCAGTATTCAAAATAATTTTAGAAGTTGGGAAAAAAAAGTACTGACAACTTTTGTTACGTGCTGATTCGTCTGCCTTTTCTGTATATTTGTCCACATTATGCAGAACAAAAATGCTTTAGACATTAAAAAATATTATTTTTGCTTATCTGGATTGAGATTTAACAAAATAAAGAGAGATTTCACATTATTTTGAAAGAAAAAGAATAGGCCGTATAGTATTGAATGCCCTTTGTCCATTTATCGCATGAACAGAATAAAAATAAAATAAAATATAGCGACGATAGGCCGTGTCAAATATAAATAAATATAAAAAAAAGATCGACGATATATCATCCACAGATTATATAATATTATTCTGTCAGTGCAGCACAAGGAAACATCAATAATAATTTTGCGGATTAATAATTCGCGGACCGAAATTGTTCGCTATACTAACCTAATAACTAGTCATAACATAACCTCAAATTGAAATTCAAATGAGAATAACTTTTTTCTCCCAACTTCTCAAACTTCGATGTAATTAACAATTTTATTATATGTATTTTCCTCTATCGAACTGGATATGTTTCATTTTTGAACGCGGCTTCTAAGCTATGACCGTTCTTCTTTAAGTAAGTTACAATTGGTTTGTCTCCTTGACATAGTTGCTGGCACTGTTTGTCCGGGCGTCTTCGTGGTGTTTACGCCCCCAATGATACCTATCCATATGAATGCGATTCGTCACTTATGCTACTATAGATAATATACTACTTCGGGTATAGTCGGTGAGGTACCGCCACCTCTCCGACTATATCCTTGGCAGGTCAATGGAATCAGCGATCCATCTAGACTTACACTAGTTGGTTTTGTGTCATGCGTTCTGTTAGGTAGGATGTGTTTAAACAATTACACAAATTGCCGTACTGCTTGGCGTTTAATTAAGTTAACTTTATTTAAAAATTAAGAAAAAATAATAGATGTATGATGCACAGCCTATGTGAGAGCATAGCCTATGTATGATGCATAGCCTATGTGAGAGCATAGCCTATGTGAGAGCATAGCCTATGTGAGAGTATAGCCTATGTGAGAGCATAGCCTAACCAAACAACCTAATTTTTTTTCTCTTATCTCGTCATCGATATATGTGATTAAAAAAATAATTGAATTTTAAACTAATAATATAAAGTACTTAGTAAAAACTAATAAATGTTAAAAATAATCACAGCTATAAGTAATTATATAGATGTATACATTTAATTGATATTTATATATAATAATATTACATTACATATATTAGTTTTGTATTGTGACGAGCAGACGTTATTGTTATCTCATAGTAAACGTAACATATTTCTCGCCTAATGTCTTATTTTTATATATAGCCCTTGTTCATTTTGACTTGTCCGAGTACCGAGTGTTGCAGTGTTGACCAAATGGATGTAAAGAAAGAATAAATCATATTATTATTGGAAAATGAATAATTTCCTTCCAAAAGTTAATTTTATTAAATTGTATAATACCTATTTTTATTTTATAAAGAAAAACTGAAGTACCTAGTATTTTGTATACATGTCTACCTTATTTGTAGAACAATTGTTAAAAAATATATAAAAATTAAATATTGATTTATATATTTTTTATCCCGTAGTTCGTTAAGTTCTTATACGGACTTTTATTGTAATTAAATACTTAAGTACTAAACCTGAAAATATAGAATACTACATAATAATTTAAACCAAACTAGAGACGTAATAGAGTCGAAACTTGATCAAAGTGGTGAGAGACATAACATCTTTGGGAATAGAGAAAGATTTTTTGCAGCAAAAGTGGCATCGGAGAACCTGGTTATAGATAGCGCACGTGCCCAGGACGTGCCTCTAGCCGGGGCACAGGCGCAGGGGAGCTCCAGTCTTATGCGGCGGCAATAAGGGTGCATATCCCGTGCAATGGAAAATAAGACACAAATGGAAACTACACAATTCCGTTGTTGGCTATGTAATTATATGGTGTGCTGAGTGCATATAGTCGTGTAGCTAGGTGTTTCTTGAGCGGCAGTCGGCGGCGGCGTGACGAACCTTGTATCGCGAATGTCCCCAAATCATTCTGCCGGTGACTGCCGATGACTGCCGGTGACTGCCGGTGACCGCCGGTGACTGCCGGTGACCGTCGGTGACCGCCGGTGACCGTCGGTGACCGCCGCTCCGGTTAGCACCGTGCAGGTGGCATTTAAAAACATTCGCGGTCGACGATACCTAAATACGACGTAATCTGAGTTATGTTTTTACTGTGAAATGTACGAACGCAGTGTTGTGAATTATTTACATTATTTTATTTTCCGCGAAATTACAAAATGTGAAATATAGCATTGAATAAGTTAAATAATAGCGGACATCGCAACTACTACTCCAATATACTTAGCTAATATTTTGCACGCACCGCGCTTACAATTACACATTTTAAAATCTTTAACACAATTTAATAGAATACTTACTATCTTATCCAAATTATTATCTCCCTTCTTGTGTCGCATACACAAGTTTGAGATGGGTTTCTACTACATAATGTCATTGAAGGATGCGGCATTCCGCCATCCGGTATCGCTTTACTGCAATTATTTGCCATCTGACCCGCGGCTAATATACATCACACGTCGCCATCTGACCCGTGGCTGTTATACATCACAAGCCGCCATCTGACCCGCGGCTGTTACACATCACACGCCGCCATCTGACCCGCGGCTGTTACACATCACACGCCGCCATCTGACCCGTGGCTGTTATACATCACACCTTGCCATCTGACCCGCGGCTGTTACACACCATACCTTTCCATCTGACCCGCGGCTGTTATACATCACACCTTGTTATCTGACCCGCGGCTGTTATACATTACACCTTGCCATCTGACCCGCGGCTGTTACACATCACACGCCACCATCTGACCCGTGGCTGTTATACATCACACCTTGTTATCTGACCCGCGGCTGTTATACATCACACCTTGCCATCTGACCCGCGGCTTTTACACACCACACCTTGCCATCTGAGCCGCGGCTGTTACACATCACATGCTTCACAACATGAGCACGACATTTAATTCTGTGTTAGCAGAACCTTTCTATATTTACATTGTTGTTGAACCACAATGTGGGTTCCCTCTATGTCGGCTAAATGTAGCGATTACGAATATGAATTACCAATATTCATAAGTGAGTGTCACCTTAATGCAATTTGACTCAAAAAATCAATAATTTTAATTATGTTACGGTATTAGAAAATCTATTATTGTAAAGCCTCTTGTGCAAATAAATATATTTATTATTATTGTTATAAGTCTTTGCAATACCTATAATTACGTACCTTTATATAATTATATCATATTTGTTTACCAAATGAATTTCCCATATTGTTACCGCACTCTGAATGACAAAGATTCTCTTAATCTGAGAGTTGATAATATGAAGTTTATGAACGTTCTTTCATAAAATAGATATTACGTTACCTATTATAATAATTTATAGAGGCTATCGAAGACGTTGTTGCCTTACCCCCGTATTCTAAGTTGTATTCTCAACTGCACTTTTTACTCAAGGAAAATCTGTCTCATTCCTTGAGTAAAAGTGGAGTTGAAAACACAACTTAGAATATGGGGGAGAGAGTTCAACCGAAGTATGACTAAGTCAATTAGGGTTTCTCTATTGGATGTAGTAGGTTTATCGAAATGATGAGATGTCTCATGATAACATCATCATAGTCAGGATCAATCATTCTAAATCTAATCAATTGTTATTATTAAACAACTGAAAAATGACGTTATTGCAACTGTAAATGGGTTTGGCGCATTCGGCAACCAACGCGCAATAACGATGGTTGCTCCTATTCCACCAGTAAATATTCGTTAGCCAATAACGGGGAGTGCATTAAGATGATCGTTAACGTCTGGTGCTCTGTCGTTACTGCTCGGTTAGTGGCCATAACGCGTCGTTACGCCCGATAACTGCCCGATCAGACGCTAAAGCGATACGCCGCTTTTATCTGCTAAACATACAGAGATTTGAATAACTCTGCAATCTAGCTTCGTTTTGCAAACTTTACAAGGGTAATGAATGTTTATTGATGTTGGGAATTGGTTTTGTAAGTAACTTTAGTGAAAATGTTCATTTTTTCACTAAATTTAATAAAATAAACGGCTCTCATAAATATGCAAAAGGTTGTTAAACAACATCTAACTAAGCAGAACCCAGTGCACACTACTAGTGCCCCGAGAGGCGACGCTCCCGGTGACATGGCTACATAGAGGCAAACACTTCTACCCGTCTGTGAGCAGCCAATTCAGCATTATTGTTATTGCCGTAACCTTTACCCCTTTAGCCCTTCGAGCGTTCGCATTCCACTTGCACGTTACTAATTTGAGTCTTCCTTATATTGTGTTAAAGTTAGTTTTGGAACGACTGGAGTGTGTTATTGGCACAATGGGTCGCCGAAGTTTGACGCGGGCTTCGGGCTTACGGTCTGATTGGATTCTCGATTGACTTCTATTTGATCCGAATGTTTAGTGTTATGCTAATGAGTCGTCGCGACAACTAACTACTCCAACTACACTCCTGTCCGTCTGTTCATTTATTTGCACAACAACTATTCTATGGTGAATTATTTCAAAACACTTGGATTGTTTTCTCAATGTGCTTCGTTACAATAATGATAATAATATGGAGATTATCGATATTATAGTAACCCCATAATACCTACAGGCGGATATTATAGTAACCCCATAATAACCCCATAATACCTACAGGCGGATATTATCGATATTATATTAACCCCATAATACCTACAGGCGGAGATTATCGATATTATATTAACCCCATAATACCTACAGGCGGAGATTAAAGTGGTAGTTGTAGGATATTCAGGAGCCCTGACCGATCAGAAGCTTACCCTTTCTCCAAAAACCGCAGTACACATTAGCGTCGAGGTTGTAAATATAGAAATAGATATATAAAGGAAAATATGGGAAAAGGACTTACTGGGTATTTTCCGCGAACCAGCTCGGATCCTTGATCTCAGTTTTCATGCAATCCAACGAGGCACACAATTTAATTAATGTTCTTCGACCGATCGATGTGGCGTCTCAATTTGAAAAGGAAGTGGGAATAGAGGGGTGGGATGACATAGATAAATAATGACATATGTGTTTTCTTTTTTTATTTGCCTATGCTTGGTCAATTTCACCTGCCAGTTATAAACTTAAAGCTACAAATAAAAATACCAAATTCTGGTTAATAAATCTTAAATATTAAACACCCATAATACCTACAGGCGGAGATTATCGATATTATATTAACCCCATAATACCTACAGGCGGAGATTATCGATATTATATTAACCCCATAATACCTACAGGCGGAGATTATCGATATTATAGTAACCCCATAATACCTACAGGCGGAGATTAAAGTAACCCCATAATACCTACAGGCGGATATTATAATAACCCCATAATACCTACAGGCGGAGATTATCGATATTATAGTAACCCCATAATACCTACAGGCGGAGATTATCGATATTATATTAACCCCATAATACCTACAGGCGGAGATTATCGATATTATAGTAACCCCATAATACCTACAGGCGGAGATTATCGATATTATAGTAACCCCATAGTACCTACAGGCGGAGATTATCGATATTATAGTAACCCCATAATACCTACAGGCGGATATTATAATAACCCCATAATACCTACAGCTCCAAGCGTGTGTGCCACCTGTTACAGTGTTACCGCTTCAAGAAATATAATTAAAGGTATAAGGATCGGTATTTTTAAGGGCATAAATACTAACTGTAAAGTCGATCCCCTCAGAGACACCCCGGAGAAAAAGAAACCAGCAAGTAAAAAACTCTAGTGCTTCACACAATCTAAAAGAGGGGCACAGCTATTGATTGACTTATGCTATATAGCATATATATAATATATATATAGTAGCATACTCAAAATGCACCCCACTGATCAGCATGCGTAAAACACCCTATGGCAGATTATTTGTTACTGTACCAATGTACATAACTACACAGTATACTATTAGTATAAATTAAGTATAAATAAGTAGGTAATCATGAAACCTTATCCAAAGACAAAATTTACATAATGTAATGAAAATAAATTATGTAATATAAAATTATTACAATATTGGACATTATATACCTACTAAACTAGGGTAGATTTTACATAAGCAATTTGTTTACTAGTTGCGAGACTTCAATTGCATATCAGGACGGTTCTAGACGTCTTTATCGTTAAGATAGTCTTTTACACTACGAGTATAGTAAGCCTTATTGATTATTATGTGTTTTATACAATTTTTAAACTTTATTACACTCAGATCTATAATGCTTTTAGGTAATTTGATATTATAGTAACCCCATAATACCTACAGGCGGATATTATCGATATAATAATGATGTAGACACGAATGCGGTCGTCCATAACGCTTTATTGGTATCGCATAAACACAGATTTGTGGCGCGACTAATAAATATTGCCGTCGAGCAGTTTCCTCCACTTAAGTGATCGTCAGAGAAAAGTGGTGTTTAATATTTTACGATCCATTGTGCCGCCGGACGACCGCGCACTCCGCTTTACGACCAGAGACCTCTCCTCCCAAAACACTCACCTATAGGACGTTGGAGGCCTCGCGCGGTAGGAGTCAGAAAGCCCGACGACAGCTTCTGACAACGCCCGCCATTATTCCGGACGTGATCTTTTGTTTTACTCAGCAACAGATGCGATATTATTTTGCCTAAATACATATCCTGGTCTCTCATTTACATTATTTATTTGTTAATAAATTTTTTAATGCTTAACCAATTATGATTTATAGATTAAATCTAAACTACCTTTTGTCGCGAAAGTAGAACTTGATAGGGGTAATAGAGGATGAAAGTTTGTACGATGAACTCACAATTTCTTAATGTAACTCTGGTCCGGTTATAGGTTATAACTATCCTTACGTTAGGTTTTATATATCTTCCGGAGTGAAGTGCGCGCCGGTAGAGCCGGACAAACTGGTGATCAGAGTTTCAGGAGATTCAGTGAGAGATGTACTCACTTCCGACAGCTATACCCCGAGGGCTACACACTGTAACAAACAATTATTTTAATTGTTTTCATAAAGATATTTGTCTTTCCGTTATTGTCTTAGGGCATTTATTTTGTTGTAAAAGTAGATAATTCATAAGGCAATAAGCACGCCTATGTACAACAGTAACCTATTGTGCAATAAATAATATTTTTATTGGTTCATTCATTTATACAACAATAGCAGGAGGGTCTGGTGGTCGTTAGTGGTCGCTGGTGGTCGATAGTGGTCGCTGGTGAGGATGCAGATCCCTGACGCTCCTGAAACTACGATGGATATTTTTTAGGAATTTTTTTTTTTTCATTGTGGGTCGGAATTATAAGTAGTCAAACCTAGCCGCCCCTCGACAGAGGGTAGTTTAGCACGTGGTCGTGGTCGAGATAATAATAATGATATGTAGGACAAATTACACATATTGCTCTGGTCACAAACTAAGCTCTAGGCTTGTACTAATATTTTTTGCCATGGGTGGGAATCGAACCCACGACCTCCGGATACAACGCCAAAGGCGCAACCACTAGTCTACGGAGGCTGTCGAACTTGATGATGCCATCAAACTTGAATTAGCTGTACAACGAGTCCATGTTAAGTTGTATGTTTATTATCTTTTGACATAATATTTTGTTGTTATCATTACGACATGACAAATGCAGATCGCGACCACGCAGCTGTATCGTTTGTTGTGGGTAAAACCGCTCAGCAGTTAGCTATTTTATCAATAATAATATAATTATTATTAACAGAGTTTTTGATGAGGTTTTTACTGGAGCACGGCATGTGATTTCATATCCTCCTGATGGTAAGCAGAGTACAAATTCCATTAATACTATTGTATAATTTGGCAATTATGCGAGTCAGTGGGTTGAGTTGTCGTTCCCTGTTGCAGGTCGCTCGGAGCCTGGCGGCGCGCCCGCGCTGGTGGGCTTCACGGCGGACTCCGCGGCGCTGGACACGGACCGCCTGGCGCCCGGCGACCGCATCTGCTCCGTCAACGGCATCGCCACCGCCAGGCTCTCCAACGACGAGGTGCTGCGCCTGCTGGACAATGTCGAGGAGAGGGCCTCGCTGGAAGTCGAGTACTATATGCCCAACTATGGTGAATATTATCTATCGTACATAACCCAAGGTCACTCTCAGTGTGCATGATGGCCAGCCAACTAGCCAACTACTACAAGTTAACACAGTTTAACACAATTTAAGTGATAGTGATGTTATGATTACGTTAATGGACAAAAAAAAGACATGTTGATAAAACGTAATAAGTGAAGTAGCAATTATTCGGCCACAGCTTTTGTAAAATCTTCGACTTCGACCACGTAGCATGGGGCAAAGCGTACCCAACCAACGTACAAATTGACACGTATTAGGAGGAGGTCTCATATATACCACAAGAGACGACTGTTGATTTGACATTTTTAATTTTATGATACAGCATCACAGAACTCTCTGTACGTGAGCACGAAGGTAGCGGAGGTCGCCGTGGAGAAGGTGTCCGGCTCTCTGGGCATCACTATCCGCGGGGGAGTCCCCGAGCCCGCCGACCTGGTGCTCAACACCCGCTCGCTGGACCAACACCCGCTGCTGGTCACCCACGTGCGGCCCGGCGGCGCGGCCTACAACACCTCCAGGATCAAGCCCGGAGACAGACTGCTCAAGGTGGATCATGTAAGTGTTCCCGCCGCTAGTCACTATATCCAGCGGGCGGTCTAAATGCGGGGGAATCTGCAAAAGGTGTATATAATACACCCTCGTCTTTTACAGTTGCTAGGGTCTGTATGTTTATAAAATGTATATATGTATTCGTATGGTTGTTTCTGTTACACGCAGAAGCGTAAAATGTCGTATATATATATATATGTATTATTATTATCGCAACGATCGTCCGTCTTGGATAGCAAGGCATGACAAGCATGGTTAAATGATTACTTTATCTTAACAATAATAGGAACCTACTAAAAATCAATAGGAAATGGTTATGGTTACTTTTGTTTTAAAATAACGCGCACTCGAAGTTGCGGGCAACGGGTGGTTCAGTAAATAAAGCTCGGGTGAAGTCGGTGTAAGTGAAATGGGCATCGGAGTATGGTGGAGTAAGGTGGGGTGTGTTGCAGATGTCGCTCAGTAACAAGACCCTGTCGGAGGTGCAGGCGATCCTGCAGACGTGTCCGCAGACCACCAGCCTCACCATCGAGTACGACGTGTCCATCATGGAGTCGGTGAAGCAGGCCACGGGGCCGCTGCTTATCGAGATCGAGCGGCCCTGTCGAGAGGATCTCGGTCTCTTCCTCTCCAACGAGCGCCTCTCCGACGACTGCTACTCCACGGACACTTACCAGAGAGTTGGGACATATAATGCCATCTTTATTGATAGCATTTTACCAGCGAGTATTAGCGATAGGTAAATAAACCATAAAGTTTGCATGTTCCACAACTTTCCCCTTGCTTTTTAAAACTTTACATACCTTCTATAATGTTTCCATAAGAAAATGATTGAACCATTTCCTTATGAAAAACATGACGTTGTATCGAATAAATGTTACGTACAGTCGGCTATAAATGTGCCCCTGCGGTGGAAATTCTTTTGCACATCATTAAACGATATTGATGATTGTCCCTGCTAATGCTCCGGCAGTTAATGCGATCTTTTTCATTGTTTATATTGACGTCACTCACACTTAGCGATATTTTAACGGTAAGTTTGTCGAACTTGATAGACCATTGCACTTTCTTGATGAACTGTATTTTCCGATGTTATATTATATCCTGTCAAATTAGTTTTTGCGGCAGTACCAGCACGCACACATAACATTACCATGTTATTAAAATATAAGACATACAAAGACAATACAGGTTGAATTATTCAAGTGAGCATTCAAGGTCAAATCCTAAATTTTGATAAAAACTAAAGTTCATAGTTAGGAATCGAACCGGCTGATTTTGAAATAAAAGACTCATTGTATTATTGTCCAACCAACTGATACTCGTAGTGTCGCGTATAAAGATCAAATTCTGGTAATTAATATTTGGCGATAAACTAAAGGAAATGCTCATAGATAATGGCCAGACCATTTTAACTAAAAATTATCACTACAAATTTAGCGCAGTAATGCCACCAGTGTAAGGACATGCTTCAGCGGTAACGGAAAATTATTGTTTTATTTATTTTATTTGATTTATTTTCATTTTATAGTGTTGAGACAACTTACGGCTAACAATTATAACAATTATTTATAAAAAATTAACAACTAAAAACCATCAATAAGTTATCACAAGTAGTTTATCCTTATTACAAAAATTAACAACTAAAAACCATCAATAAGTTATCACAAATAGTTTTCACAAGTAGTTTATCCTTATTACAAAAATTAACAACTAAAAACCCATCAATAAGTTATCACAAATAGTTTTCACAAGTAGTTTATCCTTATTACAAAAATTAACAACTAAGAACCATCAATAAGTTATCACAAATAGTTTTCACAAGTAGTTTATCCTTATTACAAAAATTAACAACTAAAAACCATCAATAAGTTATCACAAATAGTTTTCACAAGTAGTTTATCCTTATTACAAAAATTAACAATTAAAAACCATCAATAAGTTATCACAAATAGTTTTCACAAGTAGTTTATCCTTATTACAAAAATTAACAACTAAAAACCATCAATTATAACCTCATAGTCTCTCCTCGACGATGGAAGTTCACAATGTAGTATCGATTCGATGCTAGCGGCGTCACATAAGTTTTAAGTAAATTAAAAAGCAATAAAGGTTTTGGAACGCATCCTCCGCTGTCGCTCTGCACTCCCGCGCATTGAAGTGTCATTCGTTTCTTATGTCAAGTTGGCGTCGCATCTAACAAAAAATAATTTATTTTTTTCTAGTTGATTTAGTTATTTTAAGTTGTGTTTCAGCATTAAAAATGGGAAAAAGAAAATATGAGAATAGTTTCAAATACAAGAAAATGAAAAATTAAGGAAACTCTTTAAAAAGGTGAAGAAATGGTTCGCTCAAAGCGATCATGAAACCAAAGGTGAATTTCTATTTGTCTTATTAAAATCCTATCGAAAATACATACCTAACGCTCAACTATTAATGTAATCAACTTTGTGCTGTTGAGAAATACATATTGCTACCTTGTACACTCATTGGGAATGTATATGGTTTGATATCTCGCCATTGCTTTAGAATGTTATATATCATTGAAAGAAAAAAAAAGAAAGAAAAACTTTATTTCATTGCGATACTAAATCTGAGTATTGAATGATTTTTGTAACCTGGGACATTCTTTGGGAATGTATATGGTTAGATATTTCGCCATTGCTTTACTGTTAAGAGTTAAGAATGGTTTTTTACATTAAAAGTTTAATTTTATATATCATTGCGATACTGAATGAGAGTATTGAATGACTTTTGTAACCTGGGACATTCTTTGGGAATGTATAAGGTTAGATATTTCGCCATTGCTTCACTGTTAAGAGGTAAGAATAATTTTCACATTAAAAGTTCATTTTTATATATCATTGCGATACTGAATGAGAGTATTGAGTGACTTTTGTAACCTGGGACATTCTTTGGGAATGTATAAGGTTAGATATTTCGCCATTGCTTCACTGTTAAGAGGTAAGAATAATTTTCACATTAAAAGTTCATTTTTATATATCATTGCGATACTGAATCAGAGTATTGAATGATTTCTGTAACGAGTCCAGTACTGTAAGACTCATACCATCGGCTATGACAAGGTGGGAATAAAAAACCCTCCCTGGGTACCCTGGGGCCGTCTAGGCGGTAAGGCACCCGTAATGCTATGTAAGTATCTTCATGATCAATTGAGTCCAAAAATATTTTGCAACACAGTCAGAATTTTATATAGCTAAATATGTTAAAAATAATAATAACAATTTCATTGCAATACTGTTGAGAGTATTGAATGACTTTTATAATCAGCCTGGTGCTGTAAATTATAAAAAATAAAAATAAATAAATGTATGTAAGTAATTCATAAAAATAATTTTATGTAATTGATAAAAACAATTTATATCTGCATCTTCAGGATCAATTAAGTCCAAGAATATTTTACAATACCGAATTTTATATAGCTGATTTTTGGGAAAAATACAATCTCTTTGCAATACTGTTAAGAGTATTGAATGATAATGATGCATAATAAACCTAGTAGTGTAATTCAGAATACCTACAAAATTTTTATTCAATTTCATTTTTAAATTAACCAAAAATATTTTACAATATAATCAGAATTTTATATAGCAGATTCTGTGAAAACTTAACAGTCTTTACTAGAAACTCATATACAGGAGAATACACATACGTTAACCCAAAAAGATGTAGAATATTTGCTGTACTGGGGCCAACCAAAACGGACCAGGAGACATCCTTTGTACATTCCCCTGTACAAAGTAGTAATATAAGACCAGCAAAGTAGCACTAAGTAAGGTCCTACATTTTCACTTGCAAAAGAAAATAAATAATATATATTCATTTAATAAATTACAATTTAGTTATTAAATGTCTTCATGAGGCAGTCAAACTGCTGTGCAATATTCTAAGAGGTTTTTTGATATCGGCTTTAATAAAAACTCGAATGTCTTCACGGAAATCCGAGATGCTTTTGTGTTTAGAAGTGACCTATTAGAAATAATAAAAACAGCTAGGACTGTTCAAAGATCCAGCCAGGAGCTGTGTACTACCAACCAAAAATGGACAAATAACCATACTAAATCTCCCTGAGACCCCTTAATCATCCAACTTTAAACTGGTGGGCCCCTCCTTGCTTTAACAGGAATGCATAGGGCAGACAGAACCGTGAAAAATCAAAAAAAAAAAATTAACCTGCAATATATTTAAATATTATATAATGTAGGAGCCATAAAACCTGTCCAATAAATTCTAATTATTGTTGCTCCCCGATTTCAATAATAATATGAATACTAGTCATTTTAAATTAGATGCTACCTTACTGTATGTAAGTTAATAAATAGTAATGCGGTTTTTTGGCTACTAATCCTAATATGCCAATTTATGTGATAAAAATATCATGGTAGAATTTGAATCCTTTTTAGTTTTCACAAACTTTAACAGTTTTTTCTGTTTTATTCTTATAAACTATAAGGTTTTTCCTTTGTGTACACAATATATTTTTTCAAAACTATTGAATCTGATAATGACTAAGCTTTCAATGCTGTTCAATGTCTAGATGACTGCCTTATATAAGTGATTCTTATTACGGCTGTATATAATGCATACAATATATAAATATAGCTGTAATTTAATAGATATCTCATACTCATACTCGTTTATATATAATGCCCAAAAAGGAAATATTAATTCCTTATGGAGATACACACACATGTGCTTCAAGGCTAGGTTGGGGCGCAACTTGTGGTACAAATAGGGCCGTCCGGCTCATGGACCAATAAACACGGATTACTTATAAAAGCACTAGAACATTAAGACAACCTGTTTTGGTTTGCGCTGCTTTGCTATAAATAAGTGTAACTGTAAGACATTTTTACATATTAACAATACATCAGCCATTTCACAATTGATTAGGGGTTCAATCCCCTCCTACACAGTATAGCAAAGAATATTTGGCAAAGGTGTGAAAGCCATAACATTTACATCAAGAAATATTTACAAAATCATATCAAGAAATAATTACAAATTTTAAACAACCAGAGATATACCTGTTTGTTCAAGAATTACTACCAATTGTAAAAAAAAAAAAAAAAAAAAACCCACTATATGATTTTACCTAACCCTTGAAATGATACAGACAGTACAAATATAATAGTTATGTACTGGTGATAGAGTTTTTATCACCGTCAATAATTCTCCCGGATACAAAATTTCTTACCTTGTGCATTTCCAGATAACCGACTATCCCTGTTAGTCAGCTTGGTTGGTAGCCAGGAATAAATATATATAAATAGGGGTTTGAATGCCTAGGCAGTTAATATTAGGTAAAGGTCTTTGTCAGATAATATTTTAGAGTAATATATTCCATATATTGCGGTGTATATAAATAAGAAATATAATGCTGAAATAAGCAATATAATTAATATAATTACTTATTTACCAGAAAAATACCAACCAACGTACATCTCTATTCTACATTTATCAATAGCAGATCTGCTTTTTTATTGTATGTAGGACCCAAACTGGGTGTTTACAATAAAATCAAATAATTAAGGGTTTCTTCCAACTATGATTTAGGGCTAAAATATGAATAAACTTGGGTGGGATTTGTTCTTAAAAATTGTTCTAAGAAAACTTTTATTTTTTTTAGCCTTACCAGATAAAAGGGCTTAATTTTGGAGTTAATAAATATTAATTAATGACATTAAAATTTATCGGAGTATTAATATTTTAAAAATTACTAAACTCATCTGGGCCTAAATTGGCGTCTGCCTTTTATAACTCTGTCTTGCTTTAATTCTAGACCTAATGTATGTAGGTACTGTTCAGGTGTAATCAATTATTAAAAATGTAGCAAAAAGTTTAAAAAAGAAAGACAAACTAATTAAATTGAACAACCTCACATGTTGTAACTCTCAGTAATTGTACTAAAGATAAAAAAATCGTAGAGATAATCATCAACATCAACATAACTAAATTTACAGACCATTCCACCAGACATGCTGCCACAGCAGCAGTTTTGAGGAGTTGAGCAATTAAACTAATGATAAAATAAGAAGAACGGCTGGTTGGACTGGCCAGTTCAACATATTTTTTGATGGTTTAGTAACTGCCCAATTCTTACATTGGTCATAACTCTTTTAGCTTTGTGGAATCAGTTTTTTCTTAAGCAGTAATTTTAATAATACCTAAATAGTTTTTTCTTAAGACTTTACACATTTTTGTAAAACTTTAGTCTAGTGTACGAGTATTTAGAATAATACTTGTTAATTAGTAAAACAAAGACTGATTCTACAACTTGACTTTGAACATCTACATTGTGAACTTCCATCGTCGAGGAGAGACTATGAGGTTATAATTTAATAATCAAACGAACTTACCTGTAAGTGAAGTTCGATTGAAATTATACCTCGTAGTCTCTCCGAAGACGATGGAACCCACCCTCCCTTAACCATTTTCTTTACCCCATAAGCGTTGTAGAATCTGGAGCAGCATCCGAAACGAATGACACTTAAATGCGCGGGAGTGCAGAGCGACAGCGGAGGATGCGTTCCAAAACCTTTATTGCTTTTTAATTTACTTAAAACTTATGTGACGCCGCTAGCATCGAATCGATACTACATTGTGAACTTCCATCGTCTTCGGAGAGACTACGAGGTATAATTTCAATCGAACTTCACTTACAGGTAAGTTCGTTTGATTATTAAATAAGTTATCACAAATAGTTTTCACAAGTAGTTTATCCTTATTACAAAAATTAACAACTAAAAACCATCAATAAGTTATCACAAATAGTTTTCACAAGTAGTTTATCCTTATTACAAAAATTACAAAAAAAAAAAAAAAAATGATAATACTCGTAATATATAACCTACATGACTAAGTTTTTATTTAAATTATGTTAGACTCCAACAAATATATATTAGTTAGTGTTATATTTAATTAAGCTTATTATTAGTTAGCTGGATGTATTGACCTGTGAATCGTTGTTAGCCATACAAAAGTACCACCTAGGTGACTAACCCTACTGACCACATTCACCCTGAATATATCTTTCAAGGAACAATAATTTTGACCAATTGCCTTAATAGATAGATGCCTAGATATCTTTTACTTACTTGTAAAGTCTGTGTTTGCTTACCGTTTATTTCCGCTCAATAGTACATACATGCTCCGCCTGCCAATAAATATAATATAGTTATATTTGTTGCTGTATTGCTGGTGTTATTTAGTGTGTATACTTGCACGGTGGTCCGAGCATAGTTGTGGTGATCCGTTTGATGTGCCGCACACCGCAGTCGTAACTCGCGAGGCGGCTGCTGCGGTCGTCGCGGAGGTCGATGGTCGTAGCGTTACCAAGTTGTGTGGCGTACAGATGCGGGGCGCTGCACCCGGGCGACCAGGTGCTGGCGTTCGACGACCACGTGGTGGAGGGCAGCGGCTACTCCGCCGAGGAGGTGATGTGCTACCTGAAGAGCTGCGAGCGTGCCTTCACGCGCCTGCATGTCGCGCCGCGCCATCTGCTGGCGGGGAGCGGCTACGGAGGTACGCTAAAACAACCTTCAAGTCAACTAGTCTGTGGGTTCACCGGTTTTCAGAAGCCTACTGTATCGTATTATTATTATAAATGGTAGTCTCCTTTTAGGCTTTGGTTACGAAACTGGCAGTTGATTTGACGATAGGGCCCCGGCGATATGAAAATAGACTCGAAATGGAAATTTGTCTTTATCGCAGCCTATTTAGTAACCGCACGTTTTAGCCGGCATAGCAGGAGCGATCAATGCTTTAGACTATGTAATAATGGAGCCTATTCTTAGATTTCTACTCACCATCATGTAGATCCAAAGTCACCTGATGTCCTTAAATGAAAAAAAAATAGTTGAAGTATACGAGAGAAGATGCCAACAAAAGGAGCATTGTGTTAAATGAAGTATTTCATTTTAGGTAACTTAACTGCATCAGAGAAAGTGGATTCTATCGTTCGTATAGAGATTAATTGTTCATTTATTATGAACATTTAACCTCCTCCTAAATGAATTTCAAAACAAAAAAATAAAAGTTGGAACAAAACAAATGCAGCAATAGACAGCATTTTGAAATCAAGATCAAAGGATTTAAAAGTTCACCAATTTGTGTCATTTGTTTGGAAACAGTTTACAGCCATTGTGATGTGGAGCACGTAGCTACCCGAGCAGCTCCCGTAGGTACCCGAGCAGCTCCCGGTGCTAGTCCGGCCGAGCATTGCGTCTCCCTACACACATACTAATGCTCTGTTCCGGTTACCGTTCATACATTAAAGACAAGAAAACTTCGTGCAGTTAAACGGCACGTCTTAACGAAAGCCGAGCCAGCCCCACTTTGCACCTTATAAAATTTCAAAAAATGTCGGAAAGCCTCTCTATTTATAAAAAAAAAGTAAATAAAGTATGTGTACCAAATTTTTGAGATATAAACTATTTATTAACAATATTCATTTATACCCCCTTTTCACTCCTTTGGGATTTGATTGGTAAAAACCCTTCTCAGGGGATTCCTACAACACAAAAGGAAGCTCTATCCAAATTTGTAGCTTGAGGTTTCGGCTGACGATGATGAGTGTTGTATGTGTTGGCAGAGCCGTGCGCGTCGGGCGCCACCTCGCGGCGCGGCCGACGCGACTCCCGGCAAAGCTCTGCGCCGCGGCTGGGGGACGACTACGGTGAGCCTCCTCCGCGCGAGCCCCGGTCATGCTGGGATACCATCAATTATTTGTCTTTTCTATAAAATACTCTTTAACGGCATATATAACATATTTTACTTTAAAAAACTGTTTTGTATTTAATACATTGATTTTTGGTTCTAATCCATAGTTAATATTGAAAATATGATGTGGTTATCCAGAGTCAGTACGCTCGGTGTCGGGTTCCGGTTTGTGCCGCACCGAGTCGCTGCTGGTGCAGCTGGAGGTGCTGCCCGCGGAGACCGCTGGCGTGCTGGTGGTGCGCGACCGCGACGGGCTGCGGGTGGCCGCCGTCGTGCCGCACTCGCCCGCCTACAGGTACCGCCGCACTCCCCGCCTACAGGTTCTACCACTTTAAGGTAGTTATAGGAACGCGGGTATAATGGTAATTCAGGCATTAATTGGAAAACCACTATAGGAGCCGCAAGCCCAGCAGCCGCCTTGTTTGTTTCGCTCTGCTTGACGCTTTAGCTGCGTTAGCTCGTGTGAAAGAGCTCGATGTGGGTCAGGGTAATGAAACCCAGCACCAATTAATGCCTGTTATTTTATAATTGTGACCTTGCATCCACCTGATGTTAATCAGTATGCAATGTCCAGGAACGATAGCAATATGCGTATGCATGCTGGTGCACCGCTGGTTGCCATCATTATGCCGGCTTAAGATGCCTCTTCGCGCGTTGTTTAAAGGACTCTAGGTTATAAAAGGAAGGTAACACGCAAGCTGGTAGAGCATTCCACATTTTAATAGTACGGCAGATGTATGAATCGCCAAAACGTTTAGTACGAGTTAATACATCCGCCACGGTATACATATGCATTTTGCAACTAGTTCGTGTTGTCCTGTAACAGAAAGGGGAAGGGGGAAATAATTTTGAAAAGCTCTTCAGGGCACTGTCCATGGTATAGGCGGTAAAATACGCTCAACGATGCCACATCCCTACGAAGCTGCAACGACTTCAAGGTATTATTGAGCATTTCGTCTCCAATAATTATAGACACTCGCTTCTGCAGGATATCGAGAACAGATAACAGATACTTGGCAGATCCAAAGATGTGAACTGTATTCCACACACGGTCGAATTTAAGCCTTATTCTTAACTTGGGTGTGAAAAACCGACGCACCTTATTTATGATGCCAAGTTTTTTTGAAGCTATTTTTGCAATGCTCTCGATATAGTTGCGGTGGTTAAGATCGGAAAGTGTATCTAAACCAAGGACATTGAATGATGATAAAAGCGATATCTGGGTGCTCTGAAGAGATGGAAAATGAATAAAAAGGGATTTTTTCGCCGTCATTACACAACATTATGTTTTGTTCGGATTAAATTGGACCAAGTTTCTTGAACCCCAAGTCGAAAACTTTACCAGGGTTTGATCCCACTCACTTACCAAAACCTTTCTGAATTCCTTTTTTTGGATGCGGCTAGGTAGATGTTGAGCAAAGTACCGACCGTGGACAGTGCTATAATCTGCATAACAATGAATGTTGTACATGGAAATAGGTCATTGATATGCAAAAGAAAAAGACTAGGAGACAACACTGATCCTTGGGGTACACCAGCATCAATAGACCCCCAATCGGAGGCTACGCCATCTACTAGGACCCTAATACCACGATCAGAGAGAAAACTGGATATCCAGTTGCATAGCCGCGTCAAAAATCCATAATATGGCATCTTGGAGAACAAAGCCTTGTGCCAAACGCGGTCGAAGGCCTTACAAATATCTAAACCCACTACCAGGTCCTCCCCACATTTGTTCACTGCCTCACGCCAAACATTCGTAATGAACGCAAGACGGTTACCCGTTGATCTTGCTTGGCGAAAACCATATTGGCGATCATTCAGGATAGAGTGACCTTCAAGGTATCGCATGACCTGTGTATTAATAATGGTTTCTAAAACCTTGCACAGGACTGAGCTGGTGGCAATGGGGCGGTAGTTATTGGGATCGGGTCGATTTCCCTATTTGAGAATTGGTTGCACATTGGCTACTTTCCAAGCTGCAGGGATAATTCCAGAGGAATATGAAAGGCGGTAAAGTCGAGTGAGGGCGGGAAACAACCCAAGATAACAGTTCCTTAATACAACTGCAGGAATACCATCAGGACTACTGGCCTTCCGAATGTCAAGTGAATAGAGGGCTTCGCGCATATCGCCTTGACTAATACGAACATTAAGCATTGTGAAGCCACAGTCGGTTATAGTAGGTGGAAGCGCGCCTCCATCATTGATTCGGGAATTCGATGCAAAGAGTTGAGCTAGAAGTTGTGCTTTCTCTTTTGCAATGTAAACAGTGATCCATCATGATTCCGCAGCGGTGGTAACGAGGAGCGACAGAAATTTGATTCCACGGATTTGGCGAGCTGCCAAAAGCTACGACCATTAGCAGGTGGAATGAGCAATTCTTGTCGTATCCGTGAAATGTGTTCCTTTTCAACCCGTTTAAACACCTTTTTGCAGACCTTGGAGGCCAAGTTATAGGCTGCTTTTAGGGAAGAGTCGTCACTAGAACGACCTTGGATCCATTGTCGATACGCTACATTTTTAGCTGCAACAGCTTTTGTGCAATCACTGTTGTAACACAGTCTACTCCTCCCCTTGCTGACGACAAACGAGTGCGGAATATAATATTCCATACCCAATAGTATCTCATCAGCAATGGAAGAAGCACACCTAGATGGATCCTTATTCTTAAAGCAGCGAGAGCGAGGCCCCCACGGAAGTACTTGGAAGTCCTTCCCAATCCGCTGACGAATAGTGCCAGACTTTTCGTGATATGCTACGTCGAGGTGGCGGAGAAGCATTTGGCACAGCCGTAGCAACTAAGCAATGATCTGATCCACCCAGCGGGTTTAATACAGAAACATTGTAGTTTGTTGACTGATTCGTCACGAAAAGGTCTAAATTTGAAGGATGCACCCGGTTGACCACGTCTGGTATCCGGGTGGTTTGGTCTACCAGTTGGGTCAATCCATGGGAAAGGGGAAATTATGAGCAGATTTCGCCGCATGATCACTTTTAAGAGAGCCGAGCCATTGTTCGTGATGGGCGTTAAAGTTTCCCAAGAAAATTATCTCTGCAGAAGGAAATTTCTCTTGAACTTTATCTGTCGCTCTACTCAGGTAATCAAAAAGTTAGGTTGTCTCCAGATCTCCCTTATGGGATCTATATACGCACACGTAGATTCGGATCTATGTACCCTCTTCCACGCGCACCCACATAGAGGATATGGATGGGTCCTCCAGATAGCGAAGGCGGTGACAAGAAATATCCGAGCGAACATATAGGCATACCCCGGCCTTTGGTACGAAAATTTCTTCCAATGTGTACCCAGGATAATGCAGTTATGAGGTATCAGCAGGTCGGATAATCTGTGTCTCCGTGAGAAAAAGCATCTATGGTTTGACTGTCTCTAGGTGATGGTGGATGGCATTTAGCATGGATTAGTAGACACCGCTGTAGATCGCTTTTTCTTATTTTGTGCTGTCATTGTTATTATTATTGTTTGTTTTTTCAAGGATTAGAAGCGGGAAAGAGAAAGAGAGAGAAAGCATGACGTGAAACAATGCACCCGCAGACAAACCGATAAAGGCCAAACTCGCGCGTTGTATACTTAGAGGGATAACGCCGACATGTCGAGCGGAAGGGCCCCCGTACCCTCCCAGAAGTGGTTGCCGGGATTCCATCCGGTCACCAACCGGCACGACAAACCACTCCGAGATTATGCGCCACATGATAGGGCAGTCCCTTTCGTGGCGGTTAACCTAGAGCACAGTATAGGGGGGGGGCCCTATACTGTGCAGCGGGCGGCCACCGGAAAAACCGTTTCTACGAGTCTCCCTGTCCGACTTGTCGAAACAATCTCTTCCAAGTACGCGGGATATTCAACCCTTGGCCCTCTGCCCGCGAAAGCAGTATGCCACAAGCTAGTTATCCACCGATTGTTTCCGAAACACGATGAAGATCGCTTGACGGGCTTTACATCGATGGATGGTGGTAGCTACCCAGGCGGAAAAAAACCTTCCACCGCAAAATATTGAATGGTTATATCGCCATTTTCCGGTCGCCAGAGCCTCGTTTGTTGCCAGCAGGGTGCACCACGTGCAGGACAGGTTGACAGTAGGAAGCACTTGTGTTTTTCTCCCCCCCCTACACCCCCAAGAATTCAATTCAAATTCAATCATTTAGGAATAGTGGGAACGTTCATTGCTATTAAACACCAATGTACTTCTCGACCCCATTTATGGATTTTGTAGTTCTGCAATCAATCAGGTAGATACAAAGTCACATGCCGTGCTCCAGAAAAATAACTTAGTTTTGTTTATTTATAATTGCGATAATTGACGTTATGTGTTGTCTCTCGCAGATCAGGGTGCATCCAGGTGCGGGACCGCGTGACGTCCGTCAACGGGCACGAGCAGCTGTCGGCGGAGGCGGCCAACGAGCTGCTGCAGCGCCGCAACGAGTCCGTGGCGCCGCGAGCCCTGGCGCTCGGCGTCGCCTTCTCCATGCCCGACGCCATCGAGGCTGCCAGCGGCGTCTTTTACGTCAAGCTGCCCAAAGCACCTAATGGACTGGGCATCACCATCACTGGTATATTTTTTTTTAATATAAATCTAATGCCACTGGTTTAATTTTACTTCGAATCTTTCTTGATTCATTCTGTGCCCGAACGAATTACTTTTTTTTCTGTGGACACTCTGTTAAATATTTCCAATAACTAAACTTTAAATATTTGCTTAATAAGAGTGATAAGAGGTAGGTTATGGTTCAGGTTGCAAGCAGGCGTGGAATCGCCGGGAGCCGCTGGTAATCTCGGAGATCCGCGCGGGCTCGGCGGCGCACCGCTGCGGCGCGCTTGCCCCCGGCGACCAGCTGCTCGCCATCAACCGGCAGCCGCTGCACAACCTCGCACTGGTAACCACTATGCTATGCCTCTGCCACTCTACATATTATTTGTACAAAAAGCTACCTGGTTGAATTTTATGACAGCCTCCGTAGACTAATGGTTGCGCTTTTGGCGTTGTATCCGGAGATCGTGGGTTCAATTCGCACCCATGGAAAAATATTTTTATTCCTTTTTTTTCTGTACAGTTTGTCATGGTCTGGATGTTTACAAAATATATATCATATCTTTACTTATGGTACACATAGTACAAGCCTAAAGCTTAGTTTGTGATCAAGGCAATATGTGTATATTGTCCTACATATTATTATTATGCCCTCCCCCGCGTTTCCCTATTGACATTTAAAAAAATAATAAAACGCGTGTATATAATTTGTCCCCCACCTCCCCAATAATTTGTCCCCCACCTCCCCAATAAACCATATGACGCTAAGTTTTATAAGAAGAGTATAGGTAAATAAAAAGTTTCATAATTTCTGTTTAACCCATCCCAGGTCCGGCCATATACAGTCTCTTTTTCAGATTTTCCCTATTAAAAATTTGAAAAATAGTGAAATAGATATTAAAATTATAGGAAGAGTTTACATAGAAAGTTTTACTGTTGTAACATATTATTATGTCGTTCCTAAGACATAACATAGTTATTGGGCTCCTATAATACAAAAGGAAGCTACTATCAAAATGTATTATTCCTAGCTACAGAATTTTCGGCGATGATGAGTAAGTCAGGCAGTCAGTTAATGAATCAGGACAAGCTCTTATTTATAAATATAGATAATAAAAAAGTTGTAAAAAGAAAAACAATTTATCTCTAAATGATACCTTAGACATGATCGACACGGTACAAACTATGAAAACAAAATAATTTTAATTCAAAATATAATTGATCAGCAATTGTTTGATATTTAAGTTTTGTCACAGGATACAGCATTCAACATACTTCAGAATTCGTCAGAAGACATAATAACCCTGAAGGTGCGCAAGCGTGACCACGAGGACTGGTCGGGGCTGCAGCAGACGAATGCCAAGCTCACGCTGCAGAGCTTCTGCCACGGGGAGACCCGGGCGCTGGTGCACGGGGACGACTCGGGCGTGCACACCGACAGCCCCAACAACTCCGCCAAGGACAGCGAGCGAAGCAACTTCAGCGATGCAGGTTACTCATTCAGCTACCTACGATAGGTTTAGCATTTCTGCAATCAAACACTTTATATCTAATTGTATTCAATAGCTACAATTGTAATAAATATTTTTCTTTAAAATCAATGTACACTCACATAACCCAAATGTTATTCATTTGTTCAAAGGCAACACCGAAGTGCTAAACATAGAACTAATAAAAGAAGACAACGGACCGTTGGGGCTGACGATAGCAGGCAGCGAGGATGTCACGCAGCCCATACTACTGAGTGGGCTCGTAGAAGGTTCATGTTAATTATATTATATAGCAACAATAAACGATCACAGCTTTGTGGAGCTGACAAGTTATGACGAGGTCACGGAAGTCTCCCGTCATCCGAAGCACTCTGAAGAACTTTATTAAATAAATAAATATCATCTCAAAACGCCTAAACGGGCTTTAAGCCGATGGTATGAGTCTACCTACAACCTAACAAGTGATGGTCAACTCGACTTAGACCTCAGACTTAAAAATACTACAGTTTTTGGGTCTCCGGTGCCGGTTATTTTATTACATTGATACTTTTTAAATATTCAATATTGTACTTTTCAATAAAGCCGTTAAGCATGTTAAGATTACTAAAGGTACTAAATATTACTACTAATTACTAATTGGTCAGGAGGTGTGGCCGAGCAGTGCGGCAAGCTAATGATTGGCGACGAGCTGCTCACCATTAACGGGGAGAGTGTGCTCAGTCAGCCACTGAGTGAAGCCATCCGCCTGCTGCAGCACAGCGGGCCGCGGGTCGTGCTGCAGCTCTGCAGGAAGCACTCTGGTATGTCTCGACACCGACACACCTCCCACCTCCACCATCTGTTTCGTCCTTTATCCTATCTCCATTCAAATACTCTCGATATTTATTAACACTATCTCTATAACTGCTGAATACTGAAATATATTTACTTATTACAAAAACATCAATACAAAGAAATAATACAGAATCCATGTGAGACTGGAGCCCGAAATAGGCATAAGCCTGTATCTCGGGTCTCTAGGAACCCACCCTAGCATCACAACAATATTTCACAATAAAAGATGATTAAACAATGATTTTTTTATATAGCCACAGCCTGCCTTTTCAGATCCAAAAAGGCAAGCAATAGCCATAAAATAAAAACAAATTAATTAAAAAAAAAAAAGGTAAAACAATAATTCTTATAATTGAATATAATATTAATTTAATGAATTTAATTATTTTTTATGAAGTATATAATAATAATAATAATAAAGATCCAAGCAATCCCTTCGCGTGTTGAGTGGATGAGTGTGTGATTGTGTTATGGTGTGTGTGTGTTTAGTTGTGTATGTTTTGATGTATGTGTATGCTTTGATGTGTTTGTGTGTGGGGGGTTTGGATTTTAGGTTAGTTATGAAGATGAAAGTAGCGATTTATACATATATGTTTATATTAATATAATTTAAATGTATATGGTGATATAGTTATAATAATTTTTAAAAAAATAGTGTCAGTATAATTAAGTGTAGAAAGCCATTTGGAAGTAGTTGATTTGCAGTTAAGTTTGGAGAGAGCGTAGGTATATATTATTGTATTTATCTTATTGTACAAAAAACCCCCAAAAGGAAACAGAAGAATAGCAATAGCTTGATCTAACTCTGATCTTCAGAACCTAGTTGTAAAATATTTTCTTCGTTGTACTCCTTTAATAAACTGAAACATGTTTTATCCAAAAATGTGTCAGTTTATTCTCCAATGATTACTTGCTGGAATAGCGTGTCGTATGTTGTGTATGTCTTGAATAATTATTTAACAAAATGGAACAACTACAAGATGCATCCATAGGCATATGCATTAAAAGGCCACTGTTCGATGGCCGCGTTGCTCTATGCATGCATCAGATTAATTTTCTGCAACAAATAAAGGATTTCAACGACATGTTCATGTTTTCTAAAACAAAATAAAACAAAACATAAAAATTAGATGAAGATGATTTTTTTTTACTAAATTACAAAGGGAAAAGTTCGGCAATTATGAACGACCATTCACATCGCCGTAGATTCGCTCAATTCATTCAGGAACAATCCGCTGGTTTTTCTGAAAAAAAATCATTTTTTTCAGACGAAGCCCATTCCCACTTGTCAGGGTATGTCAATAAGCAAAATTGCCGCATTTGAGTTTCTGAAAATCCTAGAGCGATTATTTAGAAGCCTGTGCATCCTCAACGTGTCACTGTATGGTACGCTATGTGGTCTGGAGGCGTGATTGGGCCGTTTGTTTTTGAAGATGAGGCTGGAAATACGGTAACGGTCAATGGATCACGTTAACGCGAAATGTTCACAACACAACTGAATTTTGGCCTATTATTGATCACGTGGATATCACTTACATGTGGTTTCAACAGAACAGTGCCACATGTGACACAGCCAACAAAACGATCAATTTATTGCAAACCAAATTTCCCGATCGCATAATTTCACAAAACTCAGCTGTTAAGTGGCCAGCCAGATCGTGTGATTTAACACCACTGGATTTTTTTTGTGGGGCTATGTTAAGGACAGAGTCTATATGGAGTCAATCGAATTGATTGCAGCCTTAAAACTCAAAATCCGTGATGTGATTAACGAAATAGTCCCGCCATTTTGTTAAAAAGTGATTAAAAACTTTGATGAAAGAATTGACATCTGTCAGCGTGCTTGTGGTGGACATTTGCCAGATATAATTTTTCATTCATAATTGCCGAACTTTTCTTTTTGTAATAATATTTTTATTATTATACATTATTTTTTTATTTAGGTATTAATTATTAAGTTAGTTTTATTATTATATTAACTATTTATTTTTGTTTATGTGTAAATTATGAAGCGTTAATAAATATTTAAATCTTTTTCGGCGAAGTGGCGAAGGGTGCCCCCACCACTCACGCATGGCTCAGAGGGGCGGGAAGAGGACAGACGAGTGCCGCATGAGCACTTGGAATGTGAGGGCACGAATAAATGATAAGATGAACGAATTGCTGGAGGACAAAATGTGGTTGAATGTCATGTGTGTTACTGAAACCAAGCGCAGAGTAGCGGAATGGTTTACTTGCCCGGAGGCGGCGCAGTACTCTGGTTGAAATTGACTGACAACGACTATGGCTGCCAGAGAGTCGGAATCTTGTTATCCGAGCGCTTGGTTTATTGTATGAAATATTATAGCATGGTGAGTCCAAGATTGTTGTGGATGCGACTGAAGCAGGAGTTGAGGCTGAAACTCCTGGTTGCTGTGTATGCACCGGTGAGCTCCACGCCCCAGCAAGATCTAGAGCAATTTTGGAATAGTGTCAGAGAGAAACGAGAGTATTGTAATGTGCGGTGACCTGGATTGGATGGGTCGGGACACGCAGAATAGGTAACGAGGCGGTACTCGGCAAATATAGTGATAGTAGAGTAAATGAAGCTGGCAGGCTTCTACTCGATGTATGCCTACAAAATAACCTCCTTGTGACAAATACTCAAGAAACAAGAGAGATTTGAATGATGAGTATGATAGATTTTATGATAGTAGACGATCGTATCCGGTCCTATATCACAGACATACGTGCGCACCGCGGGCTAGAACTAGAAACTGACCACTATCTCGTCGTCAACCATACCACTAAATATTTTTAGAGGTTGATGGTGTAAATGTTCTAACGGGCATTGGAACAATTTGAAAGATAAATTTTCTGTAGAGAAAAAAAACAAAAAAGAACAAAGCTGAATTATGTAGCTTTATTAAGTGTGACTCAAAGTATTATAAGAAAGAAAAGAAAGACATACCTACGCTGTACAATCCCTATAAATTGTACAGCAAGCATATAGATTGACGGCGCACTCTCTACATGCTTCTATATAAACATTGGTGTCAAACAGGCATGTGTGATGCCCACCAGACTTCATCTGTTCATATACCTAGACAAATGCCTGCAGAGACAGAAAATGGGGGAAAGTTGGTTAATACACTGAGCATGAGCTTCAATCGCTTGTCACAGACATGAAAGATAGATGTTCAAAAAATTGGTATGCAAATAAATGCGGGAAAATCTAAAATATTAACTTTTGAAAGAGATAAGGTAACGACAGTTATGGTTGATAACATGAAATAAGAACCAAGTGTCTAAATTTAAATATCTGGGTATTACATATTTTCACTAGAGATCGTAGATATGAAAAATACACTGAAAGGAGAGTGAATGCTGGCAATGATGACGCACTGCGTTCTATGATGCTAAATCAAATATTAATCAAAAACAGCAATAGTGCTTGTTTCGATACTATTGTATAGAAGTCATACATGGGTCATAAGAAATATGAGATCAAAATAAATGCATTAGAAATGTCAAATGGCTCTCGGTCTACCTACCCCGCAAGGGACCTGGTATGAAGATAAATAAAATAAACATCAATTGGAACAAATAAAAATGGTTGAAGATTCGTAATAGGAGTAGCAGCAACGTTCTTTGGTTATTGTACTCCTTATTGAAGGCTTAATTGGCACTCCTAAATACCTTAGGTTCTGCCTTTACTCTTTCCATTCCTTCGTATCACTTCTTCTATCTAGCTTTTGTGTCAAAATCTCAACAGTTAACGCTGTAAGACTTACATTAGACATGCTCCTAGCAGAGGTATCTAAGTTAGGTTTACGATTAACTAGCTAAGTCTAGTTAATCGAAAACCTATTGTGTGATCTTGCTTATTATAAAATTGATCAAAGTACAGCGATACAAAATGCTTATGTTGAAGTAATAATGTGTGTGTGTGTGTGCAGGCTCCGTGTGCAGCGCGGAGGGGGGGAGTCCGGAAGCGTCGGCGCGCGCCCCGCGCTCCCCGCGCTCCCCGCGCTCCCCGCGCTCCCCGCACTCCCCGCGCTCCCCGCACTCCCCACACGCACACGACTGTGGAGGTAACGCTAACTAATATGACGTGTTAATAATAATAATTTAATCATTTACCATATACCTATGTAAAATACTATTTTACTGTACAACGGGGCTGCTCCTTGTAAGTTACATCACCCAATTACCATTATTGCCAATTCTTAATAATCTGGGACTGAAAACACGCTCCGACTTAAATCACTGCAATTACATCGACAACATTGCCAAGACCGTAAGTAAAAAGCTTTCTTAACAAGATGTGACGGTATTTCACTGCAGGGCTTAGGTATCTAATCTATAAAGCCCAGATCCGGCCTTGTGTGGAATATTGTTCGCACCTTTGGGGTGGATCGGCCAAATATTTGCTGCATGCCCTCGATGGGCTGCAGAAGCGTGCATCTCGTATTATTGATGACAGAGAGCTCACTAACACCTTAGAGCCACTGCAGCTTCGCAGAGATGTAGCGTCGTTGAGCGTATTTTACCGCCTTTATCATGGAGAGTGCTCTGAAGAACTATTTAATCTCATTCCCCCTTCCCCTTACCGTTACAGAAATTCACGAGCAGGTACCAGAACACTCAAAGAAATTTTTGAACGTGGCGTTAATATTCCCTAAACAACGACAAAGCAAATTTAAACGTTTGAAAAAATAAACTTAGACGGCAATACTGTGTTAAAGGAACTTTAACACAGTATTGCCGTCTCCCATATTAGGTAAACTTGTCACGGTGTACTCGGTGCATTGTAATTTCGACAAAGTTAGTAGTATACGCCTATGGTGCATTGTCACATCCTCAATGTCTCTTTGGCTCTACGATTATGGTGTTGTCTATATGTTCAAGGAGCATCATTGCGACGACAAGGGCAGACTTGTCATTTTGACAAAATAACATTGTCTGTATGTTTACGGTATAATGTCATTGCATCTAAAGCCGACCATTTACAGGCACTTCATTTGGTAACGTTCCTCTCCATCACCCCAAATTAATACATAATCTTGCCGCGAATCTATGTAGTTTGTTACATTCACAACAAGATATTGCACTAATTTGGTGCGATGGAATGGTGCGCTGGAGTGGAGCGCTGCCAAACGGAGTGCCGGAGAATAGCCAGCTTAAGGAGACACGTCCCTATCAGAAAGGTACTTTGTCGCTGTATTTTCCCAAACTTTGTGGCTTTGGCGACATAATATGAACACAAGCTCCTCCCAGGAGGGTGCACTTCTTAATCTTCTTTAAACCTTTCCTATAAAGAAATTAAGCTAGCGTTACTATTAAAAAATACATGCGAAACAGCGGGCATATCCCCGAAGAGATTATATCGTAATAGCCGTAAGTTCAAGACTGAAATTCGAAAATATAATCGTAGGCTTGATTTTCGAATTTCAGCCGTTAATTTTTTTTTTTTCCTTTAACAAACTTTAAAAAAAGGAAAACGTACGAGCCTAGATATAAGGCCTCGAAAACTCATATGAATCTATGAATGTTTAGGGGGTGAGGTAACAGTTAGGACCAAAAGGTCGTGAATGTATGGGAAATGTTTGATCAGTTTAGTCACTCTGCTCTTAATACATTTTGCTAACTATGTAAGTGTTATTTATTTATTTACAATAGGTATACAAACGGGTATCAACAAAAGCAATATAATCCAATAGTTTTATATTGTACTAGACTGACACCTAGAAACCTGTTAGTTTTAAGAATTAAGTATTAAGATATAAAGGTTTTTTCAACAAGAACTTTGATGAAGATTGTAACACGAATAAATATTGTGTTACATCCTATATGCCTATCTACACAATTAATTTTGAATCTTCCCGCTAATCTCTTATCAGGAATTTACTACTGCCATCTGTTGTCAATTATTTGTACTACATTGTACAGAATAGTCACCTGGTATCATTTTAACTCATATTTTTATATAACTTACTATTTCTACTTATAAATATTTAAACAATATAATAAAAATTGCTTTAATATATTTATAATATTCTATTTATGTCAATTGAAATGAACGCTTACTTGAGTTTATAATTTTTTAATAATAGCAACCCTGAGACACTAGTCAATTTTGAATTCTTCGTTGAAAACATTTTTTACAGATACCAACAAGTTTGGTTTATTGTGTTTTGTCTAAATGGTGGGTAGAATTAACACCTAGATGAAAGCAATAAAAGGTCGCTTCCCGACCATATAAAGCGTTTTACAGTCTTGGAGCGAGAAAAAGAAACATGTTCATTGTTAGTGCATCGCGGCCATGGTGCCAACACATTCTTGAGTTATAAAGTGCCTCCGGATATAGACTTCTAGATCCTCTCATACTCTGCTGTAACATTCTGCTGTGCAATCTACCTGCTGTCACAAACACACATGCATCTACACTGCGTTCTGCCGCTATCACTCATCTACTGCGCTATTGAGTTTCTCTTCTACTGCCTGGTCACACCCTGGTGCTGACGTGCCTGGAGTTCAAGCCTGCTTGGAGTACTAGAGGGACACTGCTGCAAGCTCCTGGCCATAGCTGAGGTTGTCTCATTCTTAATCTTAAATTTCTAAATGATAACTACCTAATATACAAATAAATTCATCATATGTTCTGTGTTCAAGGGTACATCTACTAAACTATCTACTGCTTGATTTTTGTACTTTGCAAGCCTCTGCTACTTATTATACTACTCTAGTAAAGTGCATGGCGCCCATCTACTTACCTCTTGAACATAGACAAACTTAATAGCAACTTATTTTCTGTACAAATTAACTTAGGGTCTTGGAGACCATAGCTGTGAGAATGTCTGGGTGATAATCAAAAGGCTTCACCCACACCCTGGTTCATACTTATAAACTAATAGTAATCTGTACAATTTGTGAAACTCAGTGTTTAATATTTCTAGTGTAACTTTATTTAACTTAACTCTTAGCATAGTGCCATTCACAACTGCAGGTGAAAGCACTATAAAGCATTGTATTCAAACCCTTAGAATAAAGCTTTAGAGCTGTGAAGCTGTGACAGCACAGGAGTGCCAGCTCATCACACATTGTTGATTGTTACCTCTTAAGTCCTTTTTTTATTAACTAATCTAACCATTTTATTGTTCACCTGTTTAGGCTTGTGTATTTTTAAAATATATATATCTGTTTCCTTCATTTTCATAAAATCTGAGTTCATAATTTCACTTCCTCTTAGGCTGCCTTTATATAGTGACTTTGGCCTTCTTCTCAGCTTAATATATATCCAATTTAATAAAACTTCAGAATCTCTTGTCATTATTTATTGATATATTGCTTTTAACGCTGAGAATAAGACCAAAACACCCACTACCAAAAATCTAATGTTATAAGATGATTAAATTTTTTATTGAATTACAAAGAGAAAAGTTCGTTAATTATGAATGAAAAATGATATCTGGCAAATGTCCACCACAAGCACGCTGACAGTTGTTGATTCTTTCATTAAAGTTTTTAATCACTATTTGACAAAATCACTATTTGACTACTTCGTTAATCACATCACGGGTTTTGAGTTTTAAGGCTGCAATCGATTCGATTGGCTCCATAAAAATTCTGTCCTTAACATAGCCCCACAAAAAAAATCCAGTGGTGTTAAATCACACAATCTGGCTTGCCACTTAACAGCTGAGGTTCGTGAAATTTGATTTGCAATAAATTGATCGTTTCATATAGCATTTCTAGCCTCATCTTCAAAAAAAAACGGCCCAATCACGCCTCCAGACCACATAGCGCACCATACAGTGACACGTTGAGCAAGCAAAGGCTTCTCAATAATCGCTCTAGGATTTTCAAAAGCCCAAATGTGGCAATTTTATTTATTGACAAGTGTAAATGGGCTTCGTCTGAAAAAATGTTTTTTTCAGAAAAACCAGCGAGTTGTTCCTGAATGAATTGAGAATTGAGCAAAATTCGCCATGTGGTCGTTTTGGATAACCCCAATTGTTGAGATCATCGAGGAATTGACAAATTGGATCTGCTCAACACTGTGGCTCACGGCTGCGATGTTTTCTGTTGAACGACCCGGTCGAACATACATTGGTGTTGGCACATTTTGTATCGAGCCTGCCGACTCAAATTTAACGACCAAATTCTTAATAGCGGTCTCAGAAGGACGATTATGTTGTCCGAAAATATCACGAATTTGACGAAATGTAACTTTAACAGAACCACCATTTTCATAGTGGATTTAATTTTTTTTAATACAATTTTCAAGCGAAATTGAATTCATTGTAGGGTCGTATTCAAAATTTTTGTACATTTTTACATCTCAAAACGTCCTTGTGAATAGTGTTAAAATGGTTAATATTTTTTAAATAAGATCTATATATTTTAAATATAGGTTTTCCAAATTAATACCTCTAGTATTCATAAACAAAGAAATTATACCGGTAAGTATAAAAAAATCTGTTTTGCTATATACACATCGTACTTGGTTCATACAAATAATTATGTCTCCAGACACACGTGTGTTACAAAAAAGTAATTTAAAAAAAATCTTATTAATTTTAGATAATTCTAAATTTATCTAACTGCATTATGATCATTACCACGTAATTCTTATAATATCAATAAATATAACACAGAGATACATTAATTATTTACAATTAAACACGTGTCCACATTATTTTTCATTTTGGTTATTCCCTTTTGTAACATTAATTTTAGCAGATTTCCAAATTTTTGGGCTTGCAACATTTTGATATAAGGACGACCAATAGCATCCGTCTTGCGGCCGCAGTCAGCCATTTTGATGGCGTGAAATGGTTGTGCGACACGTGTGTTTTTTTACGTATTCATTTATTTAAACAAATATATATTCCTTTTTCTTGTTTAGCCTGTATATTTTACGATAAGTAAATGATAAACTATTACTATATTGTGTAAAATGATGTTTATAATACATTTGAAACTGATTATTATTTTAATCTTAGAAGTTTATTTGTATCTTTATGGCTAAGGGTTATATTTTAAACATGTGATTTGTTTTCCTTTTTGTAGCAAATAGTTACGTTTTTTTGTTACGTTACAAAAATGATGTAACAAAAATGAAATAAAGGCTATTTCACATTAGGTTAATGAACCTTTAGTTTTAGTTTTAATTTTTACAAGATTATGTAATAAAAGTAAAGATACATTAAACTGTAATGATATATGGTAACTTTGCATTGTTCTTTTGAATTTTTTCGCTCTTTTAGAAAAGATTGTTAGTTTTGCTATTTGTATACTTTCTGAGTAATAAATATTAAATAATGTTAAATGTTTTTTTATTTAATTACCATAGTGTGAAGAAGCCCTTACAATTCCTTTTTGTTACTTTTTTGTAACATTATTCATATTTGTAACGTTATTCATTTTTGTTTCTTTTTTGTTAATGTACAATAATTTTGATTTTGACCCTGTAACAATTGCCAATGCATCTACTACGAATACGTCAAAAAATTAAATGTCAAAACTATCATGTTGTTGGTGTTGCCACAATTGAAAGACAAAGTTCTTGTTAAACAACCCTTTATATTGTTAACAGAAACAAATTTATTATAAATAAGTACTTGAGTTGTAGAAATGGTATTAATAAAATGTGGTAATTCCAGTGAACGCCGATATAATTGAGTATGCGGTCCCGGACAAAAGCCGGATGCCGGACAAGCCGTACTCTTCCACGGACGAGGACAAGCTCCTGGCAGGCGGGTACTGTGACCTCCCACTCCCGAACTACTCTCTGCACAACTCGCTGAAGACCTTCCACTATGAGAACTCACACATCCTCCCCGACGGCAAGCCCTCCAGCCGCGACGAGGACGTGCGCCACATAAACACCCTCACCGCCAACATGAAGGCCTGTCGCCTGCACCCCGACCGCGCCCTCTGCCCCTGCCAGCCCTGCCCCCAGCCCTGCCGCCCCCCGGACTGGGACTTCTCTGGGGGGATCTACACGCAGGTCTCCCCCAACCACGTCTACGAGAACGAAGTTGTCGGTAAGTTATTACAGTTTTATTACACCAATAAAAATAAGTACATCCACTTGTAGCTCTACCAGAAGTTTTACGAACTAAAGACTAGCTCCACCCTACAGGTCCCCACAGTTAATACAATAGCATATTTATTTAGACAATAGATACAAATAAACTTGTGCTATTGGTAGGATCCATTTGTAGATACACACACAGCTTGCTTTGTGATAGATACACACACGCCAGCTTGTAGACATGGGGGCTTTGGAAGGTTGTAGTTTTAGCTAATATGGGGCTCTACTAATCAAATCAAGCAACTTTTCTCATGGGTAAAACTGATTTGACGTATGACAGTACCCTCATATTAGCCCAGAGTACAACCCTTTAAAATCAAATTAAATCTACTATAGTGGAGCTAAGGATTATTTTTTATATATTTTTTTATTTAGTACACCTGCTTGAGAGAAACTTATTCACGCCTCTTATTAAACGACTTTAATTTGAAGGAAGTAAGTAAACCAAAGTATTCCAAAGTTGATTGCTTAAAAAAAAAATTGTTCCACCTATATTGATTGATGACGCATTTGTATAGGTTTACCTGTTTAGCTGTGACGGTTGGATGTCCGCAGGTCCGGGCAGCGTGCAGCAGGTGATCCTGTACAAGGACGCGATCTACGACGACTACGGGTTCTCGGTGTCGGACGGCCTGTACGCGCGCGGCGTCTACATCAACCGCATCCGCGCGGGCGGCCCGGCCGACATCGTGGGCCTGCTGCGGCGCTACGACCGGATCCTACAGGTCAGCCGCAACACATACTGCCACTGCATCCCGAACTACCTACCGACCGGGTGACATCACAGTATTTGTCAGTGCAGGTGAACGGCACGTGCACGGCGCAGTACGACTGCTGCCTGACGGTGCCGCTCATCGCCGCCGCCGCCGACCGACTGCACATCGTGGTGCAACGACATCACACCGTAAGTCCGCACACAACATTACACAGCAGTCAATGCAGCCCGTCCAGCTCAGAGGTAGGACACAGCCCGGCGGCTGGGCATAGGTATATGGGATAACACTTCGGTTGCGACTACTTACAGAGCCACACCGCTAAACGACTTCCTGAGTCGCAGGAGTTATGTTAGAAGAAACCAACCTGAAACCGATTCAAGTCAGCTGGGAGCAGATTTGCCTTAACCGGATTCATATTGCTCACTATACACATACCTATTGCTATTATTTATGTAATTTTTAAATGTATAAAACGAATGTTAAATAACAAACCCCTTCGCTAACGATCGGAGATATGGTGTTCGCCCATGCAGCCTGGTCTAAAGGACATCTGCTAGTATACGACACTGATATCTGGAGGGAAGCCATCTAGATACACGGCGAAGCTCTGTCTGTATTTATTGACTGCATATAAAGAGCGTCTCTGTATATATATATAATATGTAACTGGTTATAAGGTGACTGGATCTTCAAATCAAATTTTAATACAAGTATAAAAGATTTTTATGGGGATATACATATATATATTTGGTAAAAAATGCCTAGGCACTAAGTTCGCCTATGTACAATTTTATTTTGTAATTATATACCTACAATAAAGTATTTTAAATAAATAAATATTGTCTGGATGGAAATGTTATAACCCACCCTTTTGAACCGTTTCAGGAGGTGAAGCCCGTGTGCGAGGAGGAGTACTGCCCGCCGGGCCACATGGTCAGTCAGACCATATAGTGCGCGACCCGGCTGTAGACGCTCTCTGCAGTCACTCTGTGTATACTGAACATTATTATATTATCAACTGATGATCGGATAAAAACACTCTTTTTATAAATGAATGTAAAAATTAATTTAAGAATCTCGTACATAGTTGTTAATTACATAAATTATATACAGTAGGGCGCCTTTCACCCACCAAGTGAATAGTGAATAGTCGTCACCAAGTGTCATCCACCAAAGACAGTACCAAAGATGGACGATAATATAATTAGATGATTAGTGTGTAATACATCCTAATGTGTAGGAGTAGGAGAAGTGTCGCGACGAGGGACAGGAGGTGGTAGGAGAAGTGTCGCGACGAGGGACAGGAAGTGGTAGGAGAAGTGTCGCGACGAGGGACGGGAGGTGGTAGGAGAAGTGTCGCGACGAGGGACAGGAAGTGGTAGGAGAAGTGTCGCGACGAGGGACGGGAGGTGGTAGGAGAAGTGTCGCGACGAGGGACAGGAGTTGGTAGGAGAGGTGTCGCGGGATAGGAGTGGGGAGTAGCGGGTAGTTTTGTACCGAATGAATCAGGGTGAGATCGCGGGCGACGCTGGTGATGAGATCACCGCCGTTGGATATACTTTGTATCATATAGTGATAGTTAGCAAAACCGCGAGCGGTCGGCCAGACGATCAATGTTTGTCCTTACACCAAAATAAATTGTGAGACGATTTATTATGGATGGTCGTCACGACAAACTAACAAGTGCGTCAAATGTTTAAATATTATTTTCTCTTGCTTAGAAGAGAATATTGTTACTTTATGACAACGATTAGAAATATATAAATAGCCCCATAGTACTCTCAATCCCTTATTTGTATCTTTTATAAATTGAATTCAAAGAATTATTGTGGTAAAAAATATATGTAAATACTTAGATCTTGTAAACTTTGTAATGTTTATTTTAGTAGGTAATTTTATTTAATCGTTTTATTTTTGTAAGATATAGAATAAGTAAATAATTAGCAAAGGTGCGGTCAAAATAAATGTGAGCAAGTGTTTTGTATAGAAAGGTCCGGGGGTGCGGCGCCTCTGCTCCGCTACAGGGCGTGCGGCCGCGAGCCGCGTGCGGTGCGTAACCGGTGTTGCTATGTTTCCGCAGACTGACTCTAGATCCATAGGTAGAGTAACATAGTGGTGGCGTGCGGGTGCGGGAGACCCCACGTGCGGGTGCGGGAGACCCCCACACGAGTCTTTCTCACTCGTTGTCCATATTTTGTTGTAGTTAGACGAAATATTATTAATAAAATAAACAAATTGTTAGTATAATCGTATTCCGTAGTATTATTGTTTGTGAATAGGTTTCGGTGCTTTTGTTTATATTATCTATACGTTAGGCTGTGGCACTTCCATTACCTAGAAATGATTCACTTAAATAGTTTGTACTTAAGCCATGAGGACTAGTGCTGGAGCCGTTTGCTCATCACAAAGCACCACGTCATATAGTTTATTGCAAATTATTGAATCCTTTGTCTGGAGACGAGGTAGGTACCCAACAAGTTGCCCAGTTATTGGCAAACGATGTAATTATATTTAGAAACATCCCGTTATTTGGCAACCCGTGCTGAAGATGTGTTCCAGTAATTCCCGCTAGAGGGAGAACGCATCACGCGGAGCGGTCCACCGCACATATAGATAAGTACCTACTTAACAAAGATTAAATAACTTGAAATAAGTTTTAATAGATGAATATTTGTGATTTAAGTACCTAACATTAATTACTGACCCACCGTAGAACCCTGTCATACTTATGACACCTTTTAAAAGTATGATGTTGTGTATTTGTTATCGTCTGATATGGTTCTAGTGGGATAGCGTTTAAGTATTATTTTTGTACGATTATAGAATGTTTTAAATTATTGTCAATTACCGTGTCAGGTCGTTGTGTGGCAGAAATAAAGGAATACGCGTGAGTGAGTGAGATCATTTAGCCCCCGAGTCGGTATGTCAGTGCGGCACTCACTCGCCGACTCGCTGTAACCTATTAGCCCCGGAGTCGGCGAGTGGGTGGCGGCATTAACTCGCCGACTCGCTGTAACCTATTAGCCCCCGAGTCGGCGAGTGGGTGGCGGCATTAACTCGCCGACTCGCTGTAACCTATTAGCCCCCGAGTCGGCGAGTGGGTGGCGGCAATAACTCGCCGACTCGCTGTAACCTATTAGCCCCCGAGTCGGCGAGTGGGTGGCGGCAATAACTCGCCGACTCGCTGTAACCTATTAGCCCCCGAGTCGGCGAGTGGGTGGCGGCAATAACTCGCCGACTCGCTGTAACCTATTAGCCCCCGAGTCGGCGAGTGGATGGCGGCAATAACTCGCCGACTCGCTGTAACCTATTAGCCCCCGAGTCGGCGAGTGGGTGGCGGCAATAACTCGCCGACTCGCTGTAACCTATTAGCCCCCGAGTCGGCGAGTGGATGGCGGCAATAACTCGCCGACTCGCTGTAACCTATTAGCCCCCGAGTCGGCGAGTGGGTGGCGGCAATAACTCGCCGACTCGCTGTAACCTATTAGCCCCCGAGTCGGCGAGTGGGTGGCGGCAATAACTCGCCGACTCGCTGTAACCTATTAGCCCCCGAGTCGGCGAGTGGGTGGCGGCAATAACTCGTCGACTCGCTGTAACCTATTAGCCACCGAGTCGGCGAGTGGGTGGCGGCAATAACTCGCCGACTCGCTGTAACCTATTAGCCCCCGAGTCGGCGAGTGGGTGGCGGCAATAACTCGCCGACTCGCTGTGACCTATTAGCCCCCGAGTCGGCGAGTGGGTGGCGGCAATAACTCGCCGACTCGCTGTAACCTATTAGCCCCCGAGTCGGCGAGTGGGTGGCGGCAATAACTCGCCGACTCGCTGTAACCTATTAGCCCCCGAGTCGGCGAGTGGGTGGCGGCAATAACTCGCCGACTCGCTGTAACCTATTAGCCCCCGAGTCGGCGAGTGGGTGGCGGCAATAACTCGCCGACTCGCTGTAACCTATTAGCCCCCGAGGAGGTGAATGGGTGGCGGCAATAACTCGCCGACTCGCTGTAACCTATTAGCCCCCGAGTCGGCGAGTGGGTGGCGGCAATAACTCGCCGACTCGCTGTAACCTATTAGCCCCCGAGTCGGCGAGTGGGTGGCGGCAATAACTCGCCGACTCGCTGTAACCTATTAGCCCCCGAGTCGGCGAGTGGGTGGCGGCAATAACTCGCCGACTCGCTGTAACCTATTAGCCCCCGAGGAGGTGAATGGGTGGCGGCAATAACTCGCCGACTCGCTGTAACCTATTAGCCCCCGAGTCGGCGAGTGGGTGGCGGCAATAACTCGCCGACTCGCTGTAACCTATTAGCCCCCGAGTATTCAACAAACATACAAACTCTCGCGATGTTCTTCCTACTTGCCCACAAGTAAATGGGCTAAAGCTCCAGGGGTCACCATCATGCTACGGGAAGTCTGCCGCGAGCAGGCTGCTGTGTAGGAGACAATGTGACGCTTTCATCATAATAGTGAAATATCCTGAATTCATGATTAGAAAAGGATTTTAACGAATATACAATCCGACTACCTCGGCGGTACCTGTCCAGCGCCTGTTCCAATACTTACGTACTTTACGCTTAAGATAATCAGTACAGATGTTTAATATGAACTAATCTGTGATTATTCGGACTTCATACATGTAGAGACTCTACCATAAGTGTTAGCTTCGTATTAACGTAACGTAAATGCGTGGGGCACTACCAATAGGATGTCTTTATTTCAAAAATGATCCTATTGGTTGTCAGTGTCTCCTAGTGGCGTATTTTTTATTTATTTCTGACTGCATTGGTAGACTTTTTGCGATTATTTTCATATATAAAGGCAATAAGAGTAAGCATCAAACAATTATACTACTTTACTATAATTGCTTAGGATTTTTTTGAACAATCAGTATCAACTAACTGAAATGCGATAAAAAGGGGACGCTGTGTGATAGCTTCTATACTAGACATAATATTCTGATCAAACTCTCTGAGCACATAGGCCTAGAAACATATTATATAATGTATATACTCAGCTCTACTATAAAAGCTTAGGAACTTCTGAAAAAATATTTTAAAACTATACTTTTTATGAGAATTTCTAGTAAAGAGAGTACATTGTTACGGCTTGCAGCTACCAAACCAGACATAACATTCGGATGATTATTTCTTTAAATAAAGATAATAAGAGGAAGCATCAAACAGTTATAGACTACTATACTATAATTGCTTAGGTAGTCCTTAGGATTTTTTTGAAAAATCAATATCTACAAACTGAAATGCGATAAAAAGGGTTAAAATTTGGTCCAGACGCAAGTACAGCCTAATCTCCATATAATTATTTTTTGCATTGTCCTTTTTAAAGCAAAATATTAATTTCTGATTTTATACGAATTTAAATTTAAAAAAAAAAACACTAATTTACAAACTTAAAAGTTGTTTTTTTAACCTTGCTATCTACTTTCTTGTATTTCTAACAAAATAGTGCTCTGTCAAGGTCATAGCACCCCATTATCCTAATGTGCCCCCGATACATCAGAGACAGCCAACATATTATTATGCGGACCAACCGAAGAATTATTCGCGGCATGCATGCTAGTGTGGTCCGCAGCATGCTAGTGTGGTCCGCAGCATGCTAGTGTGGTCCGCAGCATGCTAGTGTGGTCCGCAGCATGCTAGTGTGGTCCGCAGCATGCTAGTGTGGTCCGCAGCATGCTAGTGTGGTCCGCAGCATGCTATTGTGGTCCGCAGCATGCTAGTGTGGTCCGCAGCATGCTAGTGTGGTCCTCAGCATGCTAGTGTGGTCCGCAGCATGCTAGTGTGGTCCGCAGCATGCTAGTGTGGTCCGCAGCATGCTAGTGTGGTCCGCAGCATGCTAGTGTGGTCCGCAGCATGCTAGTGTGGTCCGCAGCATGCTAGTGTGGTCCGCAGCATGCTAGTGTGGTCCGCAGCATGCTAGTGTGGTCCGCAGCATGCTAGTGTGGTCCGCAGCATGCTAGTGTGGTCCGCAGCATGCTAGTGTGGTCCGCAGCATGCTAGTGTGGTCCGCAGCATGCTAGTGTGGTCCTCAGCATGCTAGTGTGGTCCGCAGCATGCTAGTGTGGTCCGCAGCATGCTAGTGTGGTCCTCAGCATGCTAGTGTGGTCCCAGCATTGAGGGAACAGATTGCGATATAATGAAGAGTATTTGGCACAAAGCATCCGAATGTGGCCGCCTATATATATATATATATATTGATGAGCTGTCAAGGGTCTTATTCTAAATAGGTTGGCGGTACTAGCCTCCAAGCATGCCAAGTGTGCAGTTTACACGGGATATATCCATATAGTGGAGTTCCGAAAGACATAATATCGTACAACCGCGGAATTGAGCCTTTCAATTACTTTTAATAGAACCATGTCGATAGATAGCATTATAAAAGCCAAAATAAAAAAAGTTAAATAAAAATATCGATTTTAATTACTGTATGAATAAATTAATGAATGAATGAATCTTTATTCACGGAATAAGGTACATAGTTGATGTTTTTTCTTTGACCGCCTATTCCACCAAGGTCTTTGGCGGGAGCCCGTAGAGAAAGTTGTATTTATGTATGCGTGATAGTTTGTTCTTCGAAAGTGGTGGTGAAATATTCTCTTTAGAGCAAAGTAAGTGTGAAAAACTTATTATAAACATTAAACCCCGCCTTTTCGTGTTTTTGTCTAACTCCGCTTTATGTTACAATAATGGCCGCCATCCCATTATTGTAGCATGTGTTAAAGAAAATATAATTTGAAGACCTGGCTGTATGGCTCACGTTCTTGCCTTTCCCACAAGGATAAATAAAACACAATAATAAAACTATTTCACCAATTACGAAATGTGAATTTACGATGAATTTACCAACAACAACAATATGTATACCTATATGTTTTTTTTTAATAAAAAATATAATTAAATATAAAAAAATAACATAATCGAAAATAAAATAATAGGTATTTACCTAAAAAAATTAATCACAGATTTCGTGCGATTGCAAAAAAAATTATATGTGAAAAAACTATTACAGTAAAGGTAAGGTAAAAAAATAAGAAGTTAAAAATATAATAAGGCAAATGATTTGATAGAAAGATACAAATAAATTGGTCAAATGCATTTTAATATATTCTTTACATACAAAAATTATCTTATTTACAACTTGATTATATGTAGGTATACAAAGTAACCATAGCATTCGCTGCGGCCGTGTCGAATAGCTATGACTTCGGATTCCCAGTCACTCCTTTAAGCTCCAGCTGACATTCGACGCCATTTTTAACTGTAATCGTTACAATTACTTTAACTGACACATTGGTGCAACTCAGTCTAAGGCTTTTACCCAAATAAATAACAAACTTTTTGATTTCTTAGACCAAGGACGGTCTTAACTATAAAAGAAACAAAATTGTATGAGTCTCACTTCTATAATTTGTGAATCTTTTTTTCGGGTATGGGCCTCAGCAGCAATACCAACGGTTCTCGACGATCCAAAAGATATTATGGAGTATCAACACATGCAGCATCCTACCGAAACACTTTAAAGCCATGGACTCGGCCGGCAGGTTCAAGAGAACAGGGGATCTTGGCTGTTGGTAATGCCCATTTCGTGGTAGAGTTAAGGGCTGCATTTCTTGATACACTACCTGCTGATCTTGTACAACTTAAATTGTGATGAGCATTATATTGAATAAAACTACCGCAGAGACAAGTATGCGAGCAACAAATATTGGTACATAGCCTAAGGCCGAGGCCGAATCGAAGGGAATTATTATTAAGGGAATAACTGATAGACAGGGAAGGCGCTACAAGTAGCCAAAGACCAGCCTCTGAAGAACTAGAAAAAGCAAAGTGTTGATATGGTTTGTTGAATAGAGCTTACAATACCTCATCAATATGTTCCTTAACAGTCTTTCCTGCTCCATTATTAGACCCTGATCACCATCTATCTATAACGTAAACACTATTCCAATAAGAAAAAATAAGATATATCTGCTGTAAGTTGGTGAGGTTGGCCCTGCTGGTTGCAGATAATGTTGCAGCATCAGCTCAAAGTCATATTATTGTAATACCATTAAAGTCACAGGATACTATCGATGCGTATCGATCAGAGCAGTAGAATTTGAACGCATACCTCTCTAGTGATACAATACCTCTGTTTCTGCTTCCGCAACTTTTATAACGGAATATGTATACGCGGAGTCGCGCGAGTATAGTACTAGCTAAGAAATAGACAAACACGCGCTGTTTTCTTGGCATTCGCGGTGCAGGAGAGGTGTTCTGCACTCTCGATTGAAGCACTTTCCTAGTTTATTTGTCCAAATATTTGTGTAAAAATAAAATACACAAACCGGCCATTCACACATGGAATTATACAGCAAATAACTTGAATATTTGCCTAGTCATTTAGTAGGTAGCTGAATTGAAAACTATAAATCTCAAACAGTTTCATTTGTCCAGACCATTGTGATTTATAACCTCATATAGTCTCTCCTCAACGATGGAAGTTCACAATGTAGATGTTCAAAGCCAAGTTGTAGAATCAATCTTTGTTTTACTAATTAACAAGTATTATTCTATATACTCGTGATGTGAAAAGTCTTAAGAAAAAACTGATTCCACAAGCTTAAAGAGTTATGACCAATGTAAGAATTTGGCAGTTACGAAACCACCAAAAACATGTTGACTGGCCAGTCCAACTAGCCGTTCTTCTTATTTTATCATTAGGTTAATTGCTCAACACCTCAAAACTGCTAATGTGGCAGCATGTCTGGTGCATAGTCTGTAAATTTAGTAATGTTGATGCCATTATCTTCTACATTTGTTTTTTCTAACATCTTTATCCAATTGTACCGAGAGTTACAACATGTGAGGTTGTTCAATTTAATTAAATTGTCTTACTTTCTTAAACTTTTGCTACATTTTTAATAATTGATTACCCCTGAGCAGTACCTACATACATTAGGTCTAGTATTAAAGCAAGACAGAGTTATAAAAGGCAGACGCCTATTTAGGCCCAGATGAGTTTAGTAATTTGTTAATTTTAAAATATTAATACTCCGTTAAATTTTAATGTCATTAATTAATATTTATTGACCCAGTTATTCAGGCCTGTATAGCTATTTTTAATATAATCATCAACAACTATTGACAAATCCCACCCGAGTATATTCATATTTTAGCCCTAAATCATAGTCGGAAGAAACCCTTAGTTATTTGATTTTATTGGACTTACTTTGGGTCCTACATACAATGAAAAAGCAGATCTGGTATTGATAAATCTATAATAAGATTTACCTCGGCTGTCCAATTTCATAACATATTAAGGGACAAAAGTAAATTTTACAGGAGAGCAAAAAACAAATTCTCTACTTTAAGTGCTTGCCATAAGAAAACTATGGCTTAGATTGTCGGGAGTTACCTAAAAAGTTACGGCAGATACTTGGCTTTATATAAAGTATTATATAGAACAAATTTTAAAATAATGAATAATCATAGTGAGGTCACTATGATTATTCATTATTTTGCTATCGCTCGTTTGTGCAGACTGGGTCTGATTACTGCTTTTGCTTTTTTAGGGTTTTTGTTACCTTCAGATTGCCTATTTATAATGCTCAAGGCTATAAGTGCTTTTAGCTATTGTGCGAGTATATCCCTAAAATACAATTGCTTTCCTAATATAATACTATTTTCATTGTTACTAATCTGCAATATTAAGCTATATGATGTTTGTTTCTTTTATCATTTTATTTACGCTTTCGCTTGTAATTGGTTATTTTTATTACTGTTCTCTAATAAGATAAAGAAATATCTAATATTTTTTTATAAGTTGTACAATTTAAATCTTCACCAGCTATTTGTATCCTCATTTGGAATTATTCTTAAACCTAATCTATTTATACGCGTACCCTTACGTTCCTTTAATTTTTTTTACTTTTGTCATTTAAAACGCAAAAATAGATAAGTCCCTGAAGATATACTTTCAGAACGTAAGAGGCTTACGGACGAAATCTAATGTCTTCTTAAGAAATATTTTATTAAATGATTTTGATGTGGTTTGTCTGGTGGAGACGTGGCTTCTAGATGGTATCAGAGACGAAGAGTATTTCGACGATCGATACATTGTTTACCGCCGCGACCGCGATTATGAAAAAACTGGCCAGTCGCTGGGTGGAGGTGTTCTTATCGCTGTAAGGCGGGAGATCACATCTACTGAGCGGTCAGATTGGCAATCGACGGCAGAGGATTTGTGGCTTACGCTTTCATTGCATGGAAAGAAAAAGTCTTCGTTTAAGTTAAATATCTGTTCCTTATATTTGTGTGCTCAGAATAACGGGAAATCATTTCGTGAACAGATGAATGCGTTTAGTTCTAAATTGGGTGATGTGGTCCTAACATCGCCCTTAGATAAATTTATCGTTGTTGGTGATTTTAATATTAGTGAAGTTATTTGGCTACCCAACTCCAATTCGAACGAACTATCGCCATCTAATATTGTCAGTCACCACATAACGCATTTCTTTGACATAGTTAATTCATGTAATTTCGGCCAATATAACAATGCAAAAAATAATTATGACCGAATATTAGATTTGGTATTCTCAAATGATTCAGTATCCGTAGTCCCGTGTTTGGATCCACTGGTAGAGGAGGATCCCCATCACAAGGCCCTACTTATTGACGCTGACTTTATAGAACTTCGTTTTCTAAATGAGGCCCCCAGAATCAAATATTTATACAACTCCGGTGACTATAATTCTGTGTGTGCTGAATTGAATGAAGTTGATTGGTCTTCCAAATTGCTCACATGTAGATTTTCTGATGCTGTGAATTATTTTTATAATGTTCTCTATTCCGTTCGTGACAAGTTCATTCCCTCTAAAAGATGCTTGTCCTCTAAATTTCCACCATGGTATGATACAGTACTCAAAAAGGTATTAAAGGAAAAATATAAATATCATCGTAAATTTAAAATATACAAAAACCTTTGCGATTATGAATGTTTTGTGCTACTGCGCAGTAGGGCTAAACATCTGGAATCTGAGCTTTACAAAAAATATATAATTAGAGTTGAAGATTCTATAAAAAGTAATCCACGTTTTTTCTGGTCGTTTATCAAGCAGAGGAGAAAAACTGTGTCGATTCCCTCTACAATGACTTATGGTACTGCTGTGGCAAGTACTGGAGAAGATATATGTAATTTGTTCTCTTCATACTTCTCCGAAAATTTTACACAACCTGGAACCTATCCTAATCCTAATATTACACCTTATAATTCGTCCAGCATTGGGTCGATATCTATAAACTCAGAAGAATTACTTAAGTTATTATTATCTATTGATCCTTATAAGTCTGCGGGTCCTCCAGTATTATCTCTCCAGTATTTGTTATAGCCTGTGCCCGGAGTTTGCAATTTCCATTAGCCCTGTTATTTCATAGATCCATCAATGAAGGAATTGTACCTAATATATGGAAATCTGCTTTCGTAACACCCATATTTAAAAAAGGTCAAAAGAATGATGTTTCAAACTATCGGCCTATCTCTAAACTCTGCATATTTGCAAAGGTATTGGAAAGAATTGTATATGTTCAAACTTACGCTGCATTAAAATCATCTTTTAGTCCGAACCAACATGGATTTCTGAATGGCAGATCCACGGTTTCGAATCTTATTCTTTCCAATGAATATATTGTTAATCATATGGAAAGGGGTGGTCAGGTGGATGCTATATATACAGATTATAGTAAGGCATTTGATCGCATAGACCACAATATCCTCCTTTGGAAATTAAGTAATTCTGGTATTCATGGTAGTCTTTATCGATGGTTTACGTCTTACGTTGAGAATCGATCTCAAGCCGTGGCTCTTGGCGGATACATGTCATCTTGGACGCATATTCCCTCTGGAGTACCGCAGGGATCTATACTGGGCCCCCTATTATTTATAATATTCGTTCAGGATATTGATTCATGTTTCCGCCTTTCTAAGGTATTATTATTTGCTGATGACATGAAAATTTTAAAACCAATAACAGCTGATATAGACACCTTTAATCTACAGGTGGATCTCTTGCGATTAGATGAATACTGCCAGCTTAATAGACTAGATCTAAATGTTTCCAAATGCATCTGTATTTCGTTTACTCGCAGGAGGTCGCCAACTTGTTCAAGGTATTATTTGAAAGGAAGGGAGCTCACGTATTTCGGAGGTTAAAGACCTTGGTGTCGTACATGACTCTAAATTACTTTTTGACAGTCACATTGATAGCGTTGTAACCAAAGCATCAAAGGCTCTGGGTTTTGTTATAAGAATGTCTTCAAATTTTAAAAACGTCAAAACCATCAAAATTTTATATTGTTCGTATGTTCGTAGCCTCTTGGAGTACGCATCACAAATATGGAATCCCAGATATGAGGTACACAGAGCACGTGTAGAGAATGTTCAAAAAAGATTCATGCGATATTTATGTTTTAGAACTGGTCAAAGGAACTTAACTTATGAGCAAAAGTGTATTAAACATCACTTTTTGCCTTTGACAATTAGGCGAAATATTGCAGATGTAACCTACCTTATTGATGTATTCCGCGGTAAGGTGGATTCCCCTGAATTGATTAGTCAATTAAACTTAAGGACCACTGGCTTGAGAACTAGGAGTTCTGCCATCTTCCATCTGCCTATTGCTTATACAAATTTTAGGCAAAATGCATATATTTGGAGGACGTGCAGTTTCTTTAATAGTAATTGTTCTGATTTAGACCTATTCTGTACGAAGCCGTCTTTTGCGCGAAAAACCCTGGCCGGATCATTCTGTGAGAGATTTTAGTTTTAGGTATAATTGGTAATTTTGTTTGAACTTCATTATTGTTATTTGTTATTTTCTTTGTATTTTTTTTATTTGGTATAAGACTATTATTATGCATTACGTTACATTTATATGTGTAAACTTATTAATGGCCTTATATTAAAATACTATAACTAACTATAAATTTGTTAGCCGTAAGTTTTCCTGAAATGTAATAAAATAAATAAAAAAATAAAAATATGTTTTAAGTATTTATAACAATGGACGTTAGAAAGCACTTACTAATATTAAATTTGTTTTTTGGGCAAAATGACTGATTAACCGTTTAAAATCCTAGTAAGGGCTGATACTAGGATTTTTGATAAATGGTTTCGATAACCTATTTATCACTACGGGGACAGGTTTATTATCCTAGTATGGTTGTATTTTGGTGAAATAAAACTAAAGATAATATTATTATATATATATATATAGTTAAGCAAGAAATTTATTGCAGCTCTAAATAATAATATAATAGTAGATATGAGGGTATAAAAAAACAATCGCATATAATTTGCCCACCGGTGAATCACTAAATCTTCTGCGTCATTTCAAGTGGGTAGCTTGAGCCAAAATTCTCGCCTATTCAAAGGCATAAGTGCGGGAGTAATTTTGAAATTATGCTTTGTTTTTTGGTCTCTTTAATTCCTCTTTCAGTATTTTTTATTAAAGGCAAAGAAATAACATTTATCTTTTTAATAAGAAAATCTAATTCTACAAACGTCTTATCAAAATCTTGTTTGTAGAACAAGTTTCGGCTGCCATGTATAAACTTTACTTTAACTACTGAATTTAGCAAGAATCTATTAAGTGCATCATTATTAGCGTTAGTCCGCGGAGTGTTTCTTACGCCATTCATACGATTTTAGAACTTCCAGGATATCAAGGGTATTTTTAGAGCTTACGATAACCCGCTTATAATCTTCAAAGTCGTAAATAACGTACGTGAATTAAACTGTGACACTACCATGAGTTTTTGCTATCATATTAGCGTAGCGTTAATACGTTAGGTTCTACCAATAGAAATGGTTTATTTGTCTCTTTTTTCAAAATTAAAGCGTACCTTCTTCATGGCGGGTCCACTTTTCCGCAATTGGCCAGCAGGTTAGGCCTTTTTGCGTGATGTAAACGGCCGGCTACTCCAGCCAGCCCAGCTCCTTCCAGAAGGCAGCAAGAAGTCCTGGACTCCTACAGGCCTCGAGGAGCGACCTCGGCGTTCCGAGGATTTCCGCCCGTTGCGATGTCACCCCGGTGCAATGAAGCAGCACGTGGGTGGGTGTTTCTTCTGTTTCTATGCATCCTCTACATAGAGGACTGTTGGTGATACATAGAAGGGAAAGGTGTTTGTTTAATGGAAAATGTCCGGTTAGAGTACCCACCACCATCCGCAGGTTACCTCTGTTGAGATTGAGCAGGTTTCGAGCTAGACGCGGGCCTGGTTTGTCTACCGCCTCTCTCGCCTGTCTGCAGTTTTGTAAATTGGCCCAATACTTACAGTGATGGTTGTGGATGTTATCCCGCAGCCAACTTCCTAGCTGTTTAAAAGAGATAGGTACATACGGTTCGGGCCCCACCGGAATTGTGGCCGAACCTCTTTTCGCCAGTTCGTCCGCTGCGTCGTTTCCAAGCGAGTTACTGTGTCCTTTTATCCACTGGAGAGTGACCCTGTTTTTGCTTGCTATGGTCTCCAGTGCGTAGTGACATTGTTTTATTAGACTTGAGTTAACCTGTCGGTTTTTCAATGCGAGTAGTACAGCCGCGCTATCTGACAGTATACGAATTCCATGTTGTTCTATCTTTCTAGCGCTCACTGCCGCGGTTGCCTCTATTATGGCTATGCACTCTGCTTGAAAGATGGAGGCATGTGTGCCTAGTGCCATTGAGATGTTGATGTTCAGGTCAAAGGAGAAAACCCCTGCTCCTGTCCCGTTTTTGGTTTTTGACCCATCTGTGTAAATCCTGACCTCATGTAGACCGGATTTGTCAGCTGGCTCTTCCTGTGTGTTTATTAGGTATTGTTTCTCAAATATATGTACGCGTGGACATCTGTCATTCACAGCGTTTATGAGTGGTTGCTTTTCAATGTGTTCGTTAAGTGACTGAGTATGCCTTGCTCGTAGATCTGGTTTCCATTGACCCGAGGCCTTCAGTCTTATGGTGGCGACAGCAGCCTCATATTGGACATGTAGGTGTAATGGCGTTAAGTTTAATAAGGTTTCGATGGCTGCTGTCGGTGTAGTTTTCATACATCCCGTTGTTGCCAAACAGGCGAGTCTTTGGAGACTTTGTAAGTTAGCTGTCACTGTGCTTAGGGTGGTTCTGGGCCACCACACTATAGCTCCGTAAGTGATCGTAGGTCTTATTACTGTGGTATATAGCCACAAGGTAATCTTGGGTTTAAGCCCCCATGTTTTTCCTAGAAGTCTTCTGCATTGCCACATTGTGGTACAGGCAGTCTTCAGTTTGTTTTCTAGGTGCTTACTCCAGTTTAATTTGCTGTCTAGCGTTACTCCCAGGTACTTGACATCTGTGGCTAGAGTAAGTTCGGTATTGAATAGTTTAGGCAGCTTCATGCTTCTCAGTTTCCTTTTGTTGGTAAAAAGAATGAGTTCTGTTTTGTTTGGATTTACATTTAGTCCATTTGTTTTGCACCAGTTTTCTATGATTCCTAAAGCGTTCTGCATTGTTTCACATAATATGTTCTCAAATGCTCCGCTTACTAGAATCACTAAGTCATCAGCGTAGCCCACCGTATAGTACCCTTGGTTATTCAGATTCCTGATTAAACCGTCCACCACGAGGTTCCACAGAAGGGGGGACAGGACCCCTCCCTGCGGACAGCCTTTTGCCGCTATTCCTCTGGTCGTACTGTCAACGAGCTGTACCGCTCGTTGTTTCAGCATATTCTCTATCCATCCTATGATAGTGGGTTCTACTTTGTAGTTAGTTAGAGCTGATGCTATGCTGAAAAAGGAAGTTTTGTCGAAGGCCCCTTCAATGTCTATAAAGGTTCCTAACGTCGACTCCTTGTTTGTTAGAGTTGTTTCAATCTTACCTACTACATGGTGTAGTGCTGATTCTGTTGATTTTCCTGTTGTATATGCATGCTGGAAGGGGTGCAGCGGCATTTTAGTCAGGATCGTCTCTCTCAGGTGTTTATCGCAAAGCCTTTCCATAGTTTTCAGTAGGAAGGAGGTCAGGCTTATAGGTCTGAAGGATTTCGCTTGTGTGTAGTCGCTCTTCCCGGGTTTTGGTAAGAAGACTACTTTCACCTCTCTCCATTGTTCTGGTACGTATCTATGGGCTAGACATGCAGTAAATATGTCTGTGAGTGCAGACAGTACAGTAGGGAGGCCCCACTGAAGGAGTGCTGGGAATACACCATCAATTCCTGCCGTCATTTATAAGGGGAGAAGCTTTCTATTGCCCATTCTACCCTTGCCTTCGTGATAACTGATCTCGCAACCTTCCAGTCCTCTTCAGTTGGTGGGAGTTCGGTACTTATTTCCCAATCTTTGTTGTCAGTAAGGTGACAGTCGGGGAAGTGTGTCTGTAAAAGTACCTCACTAGTTTCTTTGTCAGTGTTTGTAAAAGTGTTGTCGGATTTTTTTAGCGATCCTATACAATTTTGATTAGTAGTCATTATTTTCCTGACTCTGTTAGCTTCATGACTTGTTTCTATGTTTTCGCAGAAACGTCCCCATGATTCGGTTTTTCGATGTTTAACGCGTTTTTTGAAGTGGGATTGGGATGTTTTATACCTTTCCCAGTCCTGTTCCTCCCTTGTATTCATCGCGCGGTTAAAAAGCTTTCTCGTTTTGTGTTTGAGTCGGTCTAGTTCTGGTCCCCACCAGAGGTTACCTCTCTTTTTAGGTGAAAGTGGTTGCATCAGGGGACACGACTCGTGATAGCTTTTTGTTATGTTCTCCACTAGTGTATTCACATTGTGTTCGATGTTATCAGTCATGTTTGTCATATCCTCTAGATTTTTATTACTTATTTTAGTAACCAAGGAGTTCCTGTACATATCCTTGTTCGTTTTCCTTGGGTTTCTTTTGGATACTTGTTCTGGCAGTGTCATGTTGAGTGTGAAGCATATTCGCCTGTGATCTGCTAGCGACGCTTCCTTCGAAACATGCCACTTAGATATTAGGTCACATACCTCTGGTGTAGTTAAGGTGACGTCTATTATTGTTTGACATCTGCTCGTAACGAATGTCGGCTCTGAGCCCCTGTTGAGAATAGTGAGGTTAGTTGTAAAGAGATATTCAACAAGATCCTCACCTCTTTTGTTGGATATCGCGCTTCCCCAGAGTGGATGGTGCGCGTTGGTATCTGTTGAGATTATTATTTGCCATGCCTGAGTTGCACAGTACGCCACCAGGTCGGCCATCTCCTTTGGTGGTGCGTCTCGGTCTCCCGGCATGTACACCGATGCAAATATTACGGTTTGGTTGGTCCAATTTTTGTTCGTGGCCCTTACCGCAGTTAGGTCTCTAGAACAGAATTGTGTTAGTAGAGTTGCATGCATACTCTGTGGTATGTGTATGCAAGTTCTTGGTTTTAAGACGGTGTTATCATATAAGAGTTTACCTCTAGTGCTTTTCAGCCCGCATATAGTATCACCTCTGATCCATGGTTCTTGGATTAGAGCGATTATGCTGTTGTCTTCATCCAGGACATGCCTCAGCGCAGCTGTGGCCAGTTGTTTATGCTGTAGGTTTGTCTGTATGATGTTAATGTGTGTCGGCATGTTTGGGCCAGCGGCCCCTATTGAAGTGATTTGACTTGTTGGCGCTGGCCCAGCCGTATGTTGGTGGTTGTTATGGGTGGGGGGAGGAGGATTAGGGTGAGCGTAGTAATCCATCCTCATCTATCCCCCCTTCCGAAGTGGTCGGATCCGATGCCTTGTGTGTTGATGTGGCTGTCTCCAGCCTTGGCGTCGGTTCCACCCTCTTCCTTTCAGTGGCTCCCTGTGTGGAGGTGTACGCAGCAGGAGATGGCTCCTTTGGTGGTTCAGCAGACTGTGGTGTGTCGCTGAGACCTTGTGGGGTGAAGAATCTGACGTATATACACCCCACCCCAAAAGAGATTCTCCTGCCCCGGGCCATTATTTGCCCCACCTCCTCTTCCGGTATGTGCCCATTGTCAGGAAGAGTGCGTTGTCCTTAAGTGGATCGGCTTTCAGCAGCTTCCAGGTGTCCATCCTGTACCAGGGATTCTGTGACAGAAGAACCTCCTGTAGCCGCTTCATATCGCCCCTGAAGCGTGGAATATGTAGGCCAGCTCGGACCTTTTTATAGAGGTCCGATTGCCTCACCACTACCAGCTTCGTTCCACTGTTCGGCGATGCTATCGTGCTGACCGCTGTTTTCAGCCACTCCACAGACTTCTGGTCCTCCGCCCAAAGTTTCAGCACACCATCGCTTTCGAAGCCTCGGCCTCTGAACGACGGTGCGTAGGGGATAGACGTTGACCCGGGCACTCTTATTGATGCATCGAAGATCGCGTCCTCTATGGTGTCCCTTAGAGTCACGACCTGTTCCGGGCTGAAGTCTGATGGTGGTGTTGTTATGACCGCGATGTGCATTTGTGAGTTGTCACCGTGTCGGTCCGGTGTCTTTTGCTGTCGCCTCTGGGAGAGATGGTGTCGTTGGGCCGGGGTCGCTTGTTCAGCTGACCCTCAGGCTTTCCTTCACCGGGCTTGTTTTGCCCTTTCCCACGGCGACCCCTTGCTTTGTTGTTGGGAGCCTTCCCCCCTGCCTCAACCTTAGACCCCATTGCTGAGGTCTGAGGTCTAGGCAGCGGTTCAGTCTCACCAGTGGGTATAGATCCCGCGCTACCTCCAGCTACGGTCTTCCCTGCCCGGGCACTAGTGCTGGCCGTTGCGCCCATTACGGTGCTGCAACTGCCTGCACCCGCACCCGTGCTGGGTCCTCCGTGCTTCCGGTTGCTGCGTTCATCTGTGTTATGTTTTTTTTGTTGATGACTGGCCTTCCGCTCTCTCAGCGATGCTGCGCTGTTTGGCTGCCTGTCTCCTCTTAGTGCGCCTGTTGGTCTTGGCCGTCTTCTGGCTGGACCCTGGCATTGTCGTCCCCCAATCGCACCTGCCCTGACCCGACGATGGCATTGCCTCCGCCAGCCCGCTCAGGTTGATCTCAGTGTTTGTGTTGTTGTTCGACATGGCTGAAAAGATATCCATATGTTATCGAAATATTAATTCATCTCCGAGGCGTCCCACCCTCCAGGGAGCCCGCAACTGGGGACACACATACATGCGCATCAGGACCTACTCCGGAGATATAGAGCACTGAAGAGACGCCGCATGACGAGCCGGGTTCCCGCGAAGGGTGCAAGGTTGCCAAAACCTCGCACTCCGCGCAGGAGCGACTGCCCGCTACAAAGCTCAGTACTCTCGCCCGTGGCCTCCCTTTCACTTCGTGCCACTGCCGACTTCCCTGCACGCGGCTACCGCGTACCTATTGGTCGACCAATCGTTTCTCACGTATTAACGTTACGTTACGTCGATAACAAAATTCATTGTAGAGCGGCCTCCGATAACGAAAAGAAAAATGACCAAAAGCATTCTTTAAGACAAAAAATATTCAATACCCAGCACGTCATAAGTACTTTTAACTGAACTGAGTGTACTGAAATCCTAAAAACGGCAATTATACCAAGATTTAAGGAATGTGGAAGGTAAAAATTCACGGCTTGATAAAGATTCTATTACCAATTATATAGTCTTAAATCAGACATCAATCATTACATCAAAAAGTACGCCACTACGTATAAAAATGGGTTAAATCCACTTGTTATACGTAGTAGCAACCTCCTCGCAATGTTTTTATTGACTATATAACCCTAAACAGTTTCACAAGTTGGTATAATGAAACCGGCACCTACAGTTTAACGTGCTCTCCGAGGTAACATTTGTTTGGCAACACCACAATTAAAGTTTGGTGTTGCCAATCAAGTACTTTTTTTTTATTTAAAAAGTCATTGGGCCTTGAATCTTTTGTGACCTAAAATCTTATAGTATTTTAAAGTCTACGGCCTAACCAACTCGGCCACCATATATAAATATTAAGTAAGTAAGTATATTTTTTTGGTTAAATCAATATTATGACTCCATTCGTTTCAGATCGTTTGCTTATAAAGTTGTACCGAATATATTCTTAACATCAAAAATATCAACATTTAAGGACGCGTTTACGTTTAACTGCGCTGTAAGTTTAGCTTTTGAGTTCACTACTACAACCGCACGGCGCACTCACACAGAAACGCCTGCAGTTAGAGGGAAACGGTGACAAGACCAACACTACTTGATACTTTAAATATTACTAGAGTTTATTTTCTATTCCACCGGGTGTTTATGTTTTGCAATGTTAATCTCTCTTTATCACATGCGTTTTATTGGAGCACGACATGTGACTCTGTTTCTACCTAATGGTAAGCAAAACTACAGAGTCCATAAAGGGACAGCCAATACACTGTTGTTAAACGCTCCCACTATACCGGTTTTTAAGGATGAGGTTACGGAACGTGTGGTGAATAATACAATTACCTAAATTTATTTTAACAAAGCATGTGACAGAATACAGGTGGGATAAAATAAGAACTGTGAAATACGAAACAGATATTATTGTTAAAATATTTTTATTGTCTTAAAATGTTGGATTTAGGTAATGTGCCTTCCATTAAATAAATTCTGACAAAATCAAAAACTAATTTCTGCGAAAGAACTAACATGGTAAGTGCATTATTTTATGGTGGTCCCACCGAAGTAACGTGACTATGGCAGGACCACAAATACATCGCTGTAACTTTTGTCAAAGTCAATTTTTTTTTTTAAAACATTTTTTATGATTATGCGATGAGTGTGCTCTCAAATCCATGTGTCGATTAAATCTTGGATCAATTATCTCTGGAAGGAGACAATTTTTATAAAATTGTATTAAATGTGTCTCCATATCCTCTTTCCAAAATTGATCATCTTTTGTAATAAATTCAATTTTTATTTTTCCAGGGCCTGTCCAGATAGCAAAGATGCATTTGTTTTGTCCGGTGATCCGAAACTGTCCTTGAATTTGATAATACCACTTATGTTTTTTGTTTACAACATATTTATTTGATGTGTATAACCAAAAGTCTACTTTTTTCTGCTTTATTGCTTCTTCTGGGTCCATTCCATACGCAGACGATGGACATTTAACTTCTACGATTCCATATTGACACTTACCATCTGGACTAGCTCCCAAAAAAGAAAATTCTTTGTCAATTGATAGTCCACATTTTGATATTTCTGTTTTTAATACTATCTCAAGCTCTCGTATAGCGGTATGTTCATAATTTCTTCCGTGCTTAATGGAAGACACATTACCTAAATCCTTTCCATATAGTATTTGTTTTACTAATGGGGCGCAATTAGTAGACTGTCGCCGTTTACATACTACGGAAAACCAGGAAGCTGTAAGTAATTTTCTTCTAATTTCCAACCATAGAGGACTCGCACTTTGCAGAATCGTGTCTTGCTCGATCTTTTCCTTTTCTTTTAAAGAAATTTCAATTTCAAAGCCTTTTTTTGCAATTTCATATTCATTTTTCTCCATATAAACTTTTTGGCATTCTTCGCCATAATGGGCATCTTTATTGCTGTTTCTTATAATGACTTTTTTTTTCCTAACGCATTTTTGAATCCTTTTTTCGTTAACTTTCTGACGTATTTTCTCTAATCGCAATATTTCTGAATTACATTCAGAGCCAAAAATATATTTGCGCACAGTTGTCTGTAAAGTTCCTGTATTATATAATATCACAGCAGCTGCGCACAGACCAGCATATGATCCTCGTTGACTGAAATTAACTCTTTTCTCACCTACTAGCTTAGCAATTCTGGCATTTAAACTTTCTACCAAGTTGTTTGTTTTGTTAAACGCTAAACTATATGCATGTAAAGATAAGCGATGAGCTAAATCTTCAATCTTTTGAAATATTCCACTTACCATCAGCTCTGTGACGACATTTTTATTATTTTTCTTCAGTTCATCGCTACAAAAATAATCCGAACACTTTGTGTGGTCTCCAAAAATATGATAGGGGCCATTAAATATATCATTTTTTATATTCTCAGTTTTTTCACTAAATGGAATATTTTTGCTGGTCCAATACTTCACACTACTATCTACACCCCAACGTATTCGTATAATAAAAATAGTTTTCTTTCAATAATTTTCGCGCTCTTATGGGATTAGTGGTGTTGTTCGCAATTGAGAGCATTCCTTTGCAGTAATTGCGCAGTAAATGGTTTTTGCACTCCACTTTACCCACCGTCTCGTCTTTGTATGGCCTAGCATTTCTAATACTGGCGTAAGTACTGTATATAGAAGTATCTGCGATATATTGATTATAAATGAGCCCATGATCCTCCACGGATCTTTTAAATCCTTCGGTTATAATAATTGCCTCCATTGCGGTTGAAGATCCATCAAAATTTTTAAAGCATTTATGTGTCGGTGGGTTTTTACCCTTCTTTTTTGCGAACGTGCACACCTGACAAATCTTATTTTTAACTCCGTAATACAGAACTTTTTTCGAATGGATTCCAACAATAGTACCAGCTCCAGATAAAGCACTGTAATTAGTACCGTAGGATCGCTTAGACCAACATGCGTCACCAGTTACGGGTATCATAAGAATTTGGTTTGGTCCTATGCTTCCAATACCTAGAGCATGATTTCTTTCTTGTTTTCCAGCTTCGATCATACAATATTGAGCAGTTTTTTCCCACCATTGAAAAATTCTGTCATGGGTGTGTTGGTACAGTCTTAAAGACATGGGCGGTATATTTATATGACAAAGTAGTGAGTTCAGTTGTGTATATTCTCCGCCCGTAGACATAATACCAGCAACAACTTCTTCATTCGGATCCATAGTATTACCTAAGACATTTGAAGATTTTAGAACAATTTTTTTGCCACACATGTCACACTGTAAATTAAATGTCGAGTTTAGACCATTCCTTTTTTCATTTTTTATTTGAACATTTTTTAATTACAATTAAACATTGAATTATGGCTTCCAATATCTTGTAGTTGTTCAAAAACGTATTTCATTTCTATAACCCTTCGGCCGTGATGTTGATCTTTTTTTTCGCGATCCTAAAAATAAATAGGATTATTTTTTTAAACACAACATTTAAAAGTTTAAAGTGATAATAATAAAATGTTAAATTTACATTAAGCATGAAGGTAAAAACCGTGCCCGTCCGCGCGCCCCTACTGGAGTAAGCATCACACAATTTGCAGGATGCCGCGCGAGTGACAATTTTGTCACTCACACACACTTTCACATTTTTTACATCCTCAGTATGATTTGTGCGTTCGGTGGAGAAGGTGGAAAAGAGCTCCGCTTTTATTGTCGGAAAAATGGTTAATTGTGCATTAAAGCTGTGTAGAAACTACTCTTAAAAAAAGTACCTAGTGTCACGTTTTTCAAGTATGTATTTATCATGTTTTTCTCATATTAAACCTTAATAAAAGATAATTTAATAAAACCCATAATTAAAATATCAAAATCTGACGGTAACTGTCAAACTATGTGCATCAGTTAGAACTTGAAGAACTAGTGATGTGTTTTTATTTTTAATGAGAATTTCGATACTTTAAAATAATTTATAATCATTTAAATTAAATTTAATCAAAAGGTATGGCGACAACAGAACCGTCCAACGAGGGGCCTTATTCCGAATTTGCAACCGCTAATCACGACAAGACGTTGCGCAAACTATAAATATGGAAATATAAGCTCTATTCCAATGGTTATATAGTATGTATTAGGTTGGCTATTATAATGCAGCCATCTTGAAATACACGAATTCTTCGCAAGTTTAAATTTGTATGGAGCATTGGAATTTCAACTTTATAATTAACAGGATAGAACTTACATTTCAATACCCATACTTTACGCAAAATGCGCGACGGTGAACGTGTCAAAACTCGGAATAAAGCCCGAGGTTTGTCAGTTACAATTTTGTAAAAATTGACTTCCCCATACAAATTGGTCATTTTAACGGTACTAGTTTGTATGGAGAAGGCCATTTTTTTTTTCTTTTGCGATACATGGTTCCATGGGAAAGTTGTTTGATTCATATTAGCCCAAAGTATATCCTTTCAAAGTTATTGAGTCTACTCAAAACATCGCGACGAGCTAGCCACATGTTCGGTGTAGACTCATACCATCGGCTACGACGAGGTAGGATTAAAACCCCTCCGCTGGTTATCTTGGGGCCCGTGATGATGTGTGTGTATTACAATTGTATATCGATAAATAATTAGCTTTAATGATCTCTATAAATCCCAAAATATTTGGTTTATATCGATAAGTTATAATATTTGTTGTCGGTGGCAACACTATCGAAACTATTAAGTATGCAATTTAATATTTAGCTTTTTATAATAAAAAAAACAATACACTTCATAGACACGCGCACACATTCATGATTGACAATAGCTAACTTGTTTCTCTTTTTTTCTCAAGCAGTTCTTAAGTGTCAGAAGCGTTGAGCTGCCATTTGAAGCCACACCTTTTTCCCCGTTCTTCATTTGTTCGCCTCAGAAATTGGCGACACCGGTATCGCACTATTATGAAACAATTTATGTATCATGCTTACTCCATTGGCGCGGGGCGCGTTTTTTTAGCTTCATGACATTAAGGATTTCATGACAGTCCCTGTCAGATATTGTCATCTCCTTGACATTGATGTCGTCCGAATGATCACGCCTTTTTCTAAAATAAAATAGGAAAATACATATGTTGTGAGTACAAACATATTATATTCTTAGATTTGTTAATTAAAGCAATTTCATCATGAAGAGCTCTTCTTATATAATAGCCTCGTATTTTATTCTCAAAACGGTATAATGGGACCCACCAAAATAGTGATGCGTAATATTTTTTTTTTACCAAAAATAGTTTTTGTGTATAAATAATATAAAAAAGAAAATTAAAAAAAAATACGTACTGTCTTGCTTTTTCTGCACTTTTAATAAATGCATGACGCCTTTTGCGAGAAATCTTTCCAAAGACCCGTGGGTGTGGCATGATAAATGAGTAATCTACAATTTAAACATTCATTACATTTAAATAAAAGGTGGCTAGTGTACTGTTGATGTTGTTAAGAATTTACAGGTGTGATTTTTTTTTTTGATATATTAGCCGATATCGCCATTGTGAATTATGAAATTGTCTAAAGTTAGAAAACAAGTATAATGACCATTTTTAACACATTTACCAATGCCGTCGTCGTCTTGAAATTAAGAATCGATATCAAAATTATATTTACAGCATTAGTTAGTTAAAAACGAGTATATAGTCCATTTTGACACATTTTTTAAATTGAATTTACAGCCCTAAAGTTAGTCGAAAACGAGTATAATGTCAATTTGACACATTTACCAGAGCCGCCATCTTGAATTTCAAAATTGATATGAAAACTGAATTTACAGCCCTAAAATTAGTCGAAAACGAGTATTATGTCAATTTGACACATTTACCAGAGCCGCCATCTTGTATTTCAAAATTGATATGAAAACTGAATTTACAGCCCTAAAGTTAGTCGAAAACGAGTATAATGTTCATTTTTGACACATTGACCAGGGCCGCCATCTTGAATTTCAAAATTGATATGAAAATTGAATTTACAGCCCTATAGTTAGTTGAAAACGAGTATAATGTAGATTTTTGACACATTGACCAGGGCCTACATACATTTTAGGAACATAAGGTATCAAGTAGTAGAGAGTTGTTAAGGACAGTTAACGATTGACAGGTCAATTGAACCAGCTAACCACCTAGTCTTATATTAGCGAACTATGTGTTCGTATATTAAGTTATTAAAGTCTAAATAATATTAAAATATCTTGTACAAGGTATTCTGGTTAATGTCATAAATTTCAGTTCCTACCATCTGTACACCGATGACTTATAGCTGTCGCTTCACTTTGATATGAGCCAAATTAATGAAGCGATTATTAAAGTAAACAGTGATATCGAAATCGTTCGATTACGTTCCCAGCAACTTGGAATTCTGGTGAATAACACAGGCCAAGACATAAGTGCTCGGTTTCAAACGGATGTTGAGCAGATTGAAATTGCAAGACCTCTCACCAATATCATTTAATAAAACTCCTCTTCCATCCTGCTCACATGTTAAGAATCTCGGTCTAAACAATGTCCATGATCTTGCGTGAAACCGTCAGGTCACCGAAAGTGGTAAAAAGAATATCCAGCATGCACTCTCTCAAGCGGGCCCAAAGTTTCAGTCTCTTTAAAGGTAAGCTTACGTTCAATATAATAGGCAGAAGTAAAGAGGTAACCCTCTTTACTTCTGCCTATTTTAGACGATGAACTGATGTCTGTTATCCCGACCTTACTGAAGAATTACTTATAAACATGAGCGCCTTCAAAAAATGTGCATACGTTACGTTTTTAGCCTGTGAAAGTATGATCACATTTTGGAATATAGAAAACAGTTGAAATGGCTCAATATCTGCTCTCGCAAGTCACTACATCTCCTTTCCCTGTTATATAATATTTTTAAAAATCCAAATTCTCCTTTTTATCTCAAATAACGCTTTTAATTTCTATGTAACACTCATGATCGCGACTTCCGTTCTACTGATAATCTTCTATATATATAAAAATGAATCGTGAACGGCTGGGCTGATTTCGCTATTTTTTTTTGTTATTGTGTTTGTTATTGTCTGGAGAAGGTTCTTATGTAAGAAAAAAAATAAAAAATTGCGAGAAAAATTAGAAAATTTAGGAATACTTAACCAATATATTAAATAATTAACTTTATCGCTTTAAACAATTTTAAATGAATAATTATATGAATATATAATTTTAATGTAACATTATGGGAGTTTGACATAACATTGACAGAGTGCGTCAAAAAAGGTGTAAAAATAATGAATATCGCTTAAAACATATTTATTTCTTACAAAGAGGATGTAAAAATAATAATTTCTTAGTGCACATCACGGTTAGTTCAGAGCAAAGGTTCGGAGCTATCACGCCTAATATTAAAAGTTCAACTTAATAAAGAGTTTTGGTAAGTTTGGATAGACTAACAATAACATGACTAACATTTCGTTTACGTACTACACGCACTGGCAATAAAATGCATACATATACAGTGGATGATAGGCCCACCAGAACAAAAAGATATGTTGATTCTTATATATGTCACACGATAAAAAAATGGAATGCCTTGCCTGCGTGCGTTTTCCCTTCTTCCTTTAATCCTGAGTCTTTTAAGCGAGGCGTGAATAAGTTTCTCAAGCAGACATAGTGGAATCAACCAATTGAAGCAAGCATCATTACTACAATTAAAGGAAGCATCATTACCATCAGATGGATGTAGGGTATGGTCCTGCTCTATTAAAAAAAACTCACACGTTACTACCATAACACATGGTATTAAGAGCTTCCATTGCGTTCGCTTCGTAAATAGTTAAAGTTATGCAGACGAAATTGCACGGGTTGGCTTGTAACCTATGTAAAAATATGTTTTATTAGTCAAATAATTTTAATAACCGGTTCAGTAGATGCATAGATAACCCCTACAACCTCACAACATCACAAACTTTACCTTTTTATAATATCAGTATAGATACTATGTAAGCAGTCATGAATATTCATGATAGACTTGCATACAGATTAAGACGGTGAAATTGATTAAATTGGCGAAAAAAATTATGCAGTTTTTTCTTGGTCCTGAATAATCTTTAAAATACAGTTACGTGGTAATTACAAACTGTTTATACGCGGGTTTGCACTATCAATAACGCAATACAATTGTTCAAAAACTGAATTCCCATTCCGATCCCACTATGCCGGCTAAACGAAGCGGTTACGAAATATGGATGGTGATAAAGACGAATCGGCTATTGCAAGTCTATACCTATTAAAATATCCTCGCTTCATCATCAAACTAACTACCCATTTCCTAATCGCACCCTGAAAGAAGACCAATAAACCATGACTTTTTGGTTAAATAACAATTTAAAAAAACACTGGGAGGTATTTACTCTCCTTTTACATTTAACTAAAAATGTAAATCAAAACTAATTGAGGTATAATTGCTAATTTATTGAGTAAGTAGGTACTAATAAAAATGTTATTTAAGTTAATTGTATATTATATGGAGTAGTAATTTTCTGATTTAGTTTCATTACGATAATTAAATAACGGAAAACGCACAACGCAACGAATACCACTCTTTTTCTTTAAAACTCAACTAGCAATCGGAACACCGGGCTGGAGAACTATTTAGTTTATTATAAACGGTGTTTTAGATAAAGGATAATCGGCAACGTCGCATCTCTTTATATTCTAAGCATTTTACCTATAATTTGGTAAATATGGCAACGTATCAATCAGGAGAACAGGTGGTAGCCATGTAATCGGAGCTTTGAACAAATAATATTCGCTCAAATGTATATCGGTCCTCGCGCATCGGAAGTGGCAAAAGCCAGAACCACAATACCCAATACCATTCAGTTTTCCGACAATTTGGTGTCCTCGGTGTTTTTTGATATGATGATCTATACCTACTCGGTATCAACATATGTAAAAATTATCAAAAATAAAGTGGCGACCGTATAACGGTAGCCAAATGTCCGTGGTCGCCACTTTAAATGCATTTTTCTCTATAGTGGTAGCCGCTTAGGTTGTGGGATTTATATATATATATATATATATATTTATTAATATAGGTTGTTTGTAAATATAGTTTTAATTTTTTTTTATGATAGTTTTAAATGTTATTTTATTTACATCGAATAAAAATAAATAAATGATTGTAATATCTGTAAAAAAAAATTAGTAATAAAATGTCGTCATGAGGCAGTCACACTGCTGTGCAATACATTCTAAGAGGTTTTTTGATATCTGCTCTAATAAAAACTTGAACGTCTTCACGAAAATCCACATGCTCTTGTGTTTAGAAGTGACCTATTAGAAATAATAAAAACAGCTAGGACTGTTCAAAGATCCAGCCCGGAGCTGTGTACTACCAACCAAAAATGGACAAATAACCAAACTAAATCTCCCTGAGACCCCTCAATCATCCATCTTTAAACTGATGGGCCCTCCTTGCTTTAACAGGAATGCATAGGGCAGACAGAACCGAGAAAACTTTTAAAAATTTAAATCTGCAATATATTTAAACATTATAGAATGTAGGAGCCATCGAACTTGCCCAACAAATTCAAATTATTGTTGCTCCCCGATTAAAATAATAATATGAATACTAGTCATTTTAAATTATATGATACCTTACTGTATGTAAGTTAATAAATAGTAATGGGTTTTTTGGCTACTAATCCTAATATGCCCATTTATGTGATAAAAATATTTATATATGTAGTGTTTTGTTCGCCATGTATTAGGCGCCCACAAATAGTGATTCAGATTTGTCGCGTTGTGCGTTGTTCTTATTATTATAATGTTCCAACGTCGTATTTGAGTGGCATTTGTAGTGGTCGAAGACATTGGAGTTATTGCATCCCTTGGGTACCCAGGGATCCCGTCCAGAAGCTAACCACAAGCCATTCGGTAAGTTAAGTTTTTGAATTTCATTAGCGGTGCGAAACGCACCCGTGTGAGAAATCTTGGACGAGATTAGTTCCCGGCTTCTCGCACATAGATATACCTGTTATTTAATAGATATCTCATACTCATACTTGTTTATATATAATGCCCAAAAAGGAAGAATTAATTCCTTAAGGAGATACACACACATGTGCTTCAAGACTAGGTTGGGGCGCAACTTGTGGTACAAATAGGGCCGTCCGACTCATGGATCAATAAACACGGATTACTTATAAAAACACTAGAACATTAAGACTACCTGTTTTGGTTTGCACTGATTTGCTAAAAATAAGTGTAACTGTAAGACACTTTTACATATTAACAATACATTAGCCATTTCACAATTGATTAGGGGTTCAATATCCCCACCTACACAGAATAACAAAGGATATTTGGCAAAGGTAACCATAACATTTATATTATTTGCATTATTCATAAATACCAAAGTCAAAATCATTTATTTCATGTAAATCTTTACAGATATTTATGAATAGTCAAAAAAAAAAAAAAAAAGTTTAACAATGAGGTCTTAGAGTGGGTTTGGTTAGGCAGCTATTCATTAACAAAAGAACGACAAATATTAATTGAACTTAGACACGATGGAATGGAAATCTTAATATGAAAATTACTACCGAACCGAACACACACTACATAACCAACTAGTGTAAGACTAGGTGGTTAGCTGATTCCATTGACCTGTCAATCATTATCTGCCATACAAGAGAGCCACCAAGGCAACCAACTTCACCGACCATATCCATGCCTTAAATATTTATTGTAAATAAAAGCTAAGTAACCAATCACATATAAGTAAAGGTATAAGGATCGGTATTTTTAAGGGCATAAACACTAAGTGTAAAGTCGATCCCCTCAGAGACACCCCGGAGAAAAAGAAACCAGCAAGTAAAAAACTCCAGTGCTTCACACAAACTAAAAGAGGGGTACAGCTATTGATTGGCTTATGCTATACAGCATATATATACAATATATATATTATATATAAGCATACAGTAACATACTCAAAATGCATCCCACTGATCAGCATGCGTAGAACACCCTATGGCAGAATATTTGTTACGGTACCAATGTACATAACTACACAGTATACTATTAGTATAAATTAAAAATAAATAAGTAGGTAATCATTAATGAATACCTTATCCAAAGACAAAATTTACATAATGTAATGAAAATAAATTATGTAATATAAAATTATTACAATATCGGACATTATACACCTACTAAACTAGGGTAGATTCTACATAAGCATTTTGTTTACTAGTTGCGAGACCTCAGTTGCATATCAGGACCGGTGTGAAGTTACCGGCCGAAATGTTACCGGCCGTTATAACCCGAACAATTTGAGGAGTTTTATAAAATGTGAAGTTACCGGCCGAAATCTAGCGGCCGTTATAACCCGACCAATTTAAGGAGTTTTATAAATTGTGAAGTTACCAGCCGAAACCTAGCGGCTGTTATAACCCGACCAAATTGAGTAATTTTATAAAATACGTAAATAATGTTACCGGCCAATATAAACCGACCTTGGCAATTATAGACTACCTATTTTTTTATACGGTCGCGGATATATGAGCTACATTACATAACATAAAAAGTAAAACGATTTTCGGATTTTTATATTCCGGAATTCCAACGTCATTGTAGTAAAACCTACTATACCTGCCGTCTACCGATTTATTTATTTTTATCAGAGTACTGACGTGGGTATAGAAGCTACAACACAAAACATACTGAATAAAACATAAGATTTTCAGAATTTTATTCCCGAGTTCCTAGGTCATTGTAGTAGAACCCACTATACCTGCCGTCTTGAGGCAATTATGGAGTACCTACTATTTTTTTTTAAAACATAAGATTTTCAGAATTTTATTCCCGAGTTCCTAGGTTATTGTAGTAGAACCCACTATACCTGCCGTCTTCAGGCAATTATATAGTAGCTACTATTTTTTTTTTATCAGAGTACTGACGTGGGTATAGAAACTACATTACATAACATACTGAACAAATCATAAGATTTTCAGAATTTTATTCCCGAGTTCCTAGGTCATTGTAGTAGAACCCACTATACCTGCCGTCTTCAGGCAATTAAGGAGTATCTACTCATTTTTTTTATCAGAGTACTGACGTGGGTATAGAAGCTACGTCACATAACATCCTGAACAAATCAAAAGATTTTCAGAATTTTATTCCCGAGTTCCTAGGTCATTGTAGTGGAACCCACTATACCTGCCGTCTTAAGGCATTTATGGAGTACCTACTCATTTTTTTTATCAGAGTACTGACGTGGGTATAGAAGCTACATTACATAACATACTGAACAAAACATAAGATTTTCAGAATTTTATTTCCGAGTTCCTAGGTCATTGTAGTAGAGCCCACTATACCTGCCGTCTTCAGGCAATTAAGGAGTACCTACTTATTTTTTTTTATCAGAGTACTGTCGTGGGTATAGAAGCTACATAATAAATAAAATGTGAAGTTACCGGCCGAAATGTTTTGTTCAGTATGTTTTATAAAACATATTATTGCTGTGTTCCTAGGTCATTGTAGTAGAACCCACTATACCTGCCGTCTTCAGGCAATTAAGGAGTACCTACTCATTTTTTTTTATCAGAGTACTGACGTGGGTATAGAAGCTACGTAACATAACATCCTGAACAAATCAAAAGATTTTCAGAATTTTATTCCCGAGTTCCTAGGTCATTGTAGTGGAACCCACTATACCTGCCGTCTTAAGGCAATTATGGAGTACCTAATCTTTTTTTTTAATCAGAGTACTGACGTGGGTATAGAAACTACATTACATAACATACTGAACAAAACATAAGATATTCAGAATTTTATTCCCGAGTTCCTAGGTCATTGTAGTAGAACCCACTATACCTGCCGTTTTCAGGCAATTATGGAGTACCTACTTTTTTTTTTTTATCAGAGTACTGTCGTGGGTATAGAAGCTACATTATAAATAAAATGTGAAGTTACCGGCCGAAATGTTTTGTTCAGTATGTTTTATAAAACATATTATTCCCGAGTTCCTAGGTCATTGTAGTAGAACCCACTATACCTGCCGTCTTCAGGCAATTAAGGAGTACCTACTCATTTTTTTTTATCAGAGTACTGACGTGGGTATAGAAGCTACGTCACATAACATCCTGAACAAATCAAAAGATTTTCAGAATTTTATTCCCGAGTTCCTAGGTCATTGTAGTGGAACCCACTATACCTGCCGTCTTAAGGCAATTATGGAGTACCTACTCATTTTTTTTTATCAGAGTACTGACGTGGGTATAGAAGCTACGTCACATAACATACTGAACAAATCAAAAGATTTTCAGAATTTTATTTCCGAGTTCCTAGGTCATTGTAGTAGAGCCCACTATACCTGCCGTCTTCAGGCAATTAAGAAGTACCTACTTTTTTTTTATCAGAGTACTGACGTGGGTATAGAAATTACATTACATAACATACTGAACAAAACATAAGATTTTCAGAATTTTATTCCCGAGTTCCTAGGTCATTGTAGTAGAACCCACTATACCTGCCGTCTTCAGGCAATTATAGAGTACCTACTCATTTTTTTTTATCAAAGTACTGACGTGGGTATAGAAACTACATTACATAAAATACTGAACAAAACATAAGATTTCCAGAATTTTATTTCCGAGTTCCTAGGTCATTGTAGTAGAACCCACTATACCTGCCGTATTAAAGCAATTATGGAGTACCTACTCATTTTTTTTTATCAGAGTACTGTCGTGGGTATAGAAGCTACATTATATAACATTCTGAACAAAACATAAGATTTTCAAAATTTTATTCCTGAGTTCCTAGGTCATTGTACTTTGTAGTAGAACCCACTATACCTGCCGTTTTCGGGCAATTATGGACTAAAAATGAGTAGGTACTCCATAATTGCCTTAATACGGCAGATATAGTGGGTTCTACTACAATGACCTAGGAACTCGGAAATAAAATTCTGGAAATCTTATGTTTTGTTCAGTATTTTATGTAATGTAGTTTCTATACCCACGACAGTACTCTGATAAAAAAAAATGAGTAGGTACTCCATAATTGCTTTAATACGGCAGGTATAGTGGGTTCTACTACAATGACCTAGGAACTCGGAAATAAAATTCTGGAAATCTTATGTTTTGTTCAGTATTTTATGTAATGTAGTTTCTATACCCACGTCAGTACTTTGATAAAAAAAAATGAGTAGGTACTCCATAATTGCCTGAAGACGGCAGGTATAGTGGGTTCTACCACAATGACCTAGGAACTCTGGAATAAAATTCTGAAAATCTTATGTTTTGTTCAGTATGTTATGTAATGTAGTTTCTATACCCACGTCAGTACTCTGATAAAAAAAAAGTAGGTACTTCTTAATTGCCTGAAGACGGCAGGTATAGTGGGCTCTACTACAATGACCTAGGAACTCGGAAATAAAATTCTGAAAATCTTTTGATTTGTTCAGGATGTTATGTGACGTAGCTTCTATACCCACGTCAGTACTCTGATAAAAAAAAATGAGTAGGTACTCCTTAATTTCCTGAAGACGGCAGGTATAGTGGGCTCTACTACAATGACCTAGGAACTCGGAAATAAAATTCTGAAAATCTTTTGATTTGTTCAGTATGTTATGTAACGTAGCTTCTATACCCACGTCAGTACTCTGATAAAAAAAAATGAGTACGTACTCCATAATTGCCTTAAGACGGCAGGTATAGTGGGTTCCACTACAATGACCTAGGAACTCGGGAATAAAATTCTGAAAATCTTTTGATTTGTTCAGTATGTTATGTAATGTAGTTTCTATACCCACGTCAGTACTCTGATAAAAAAAAATGAGTAGGTACTCCTTAATTGCCTGAAGACGGCAGGTATAGTGGGTTCTACTACAATGACCTAGGAACACAGCAATAATATGTTTTATAAAACATACTGAACAAAACATTTCGGCCGGTAACTTCACATTTTATTTATAATGTAGCTTCTATACCCACGACAGTACTCTGATAAAAAAAAAAGTAGGTACTGCTTAATTGCCTGAAGATGGCAGGTATAGTGGGCTCTACTACAATGACCTAGGAACTCGGAAATAAAATTCTGAAAATCTTTTGATTTGTTCAGGATGTTATGTGACGTAGCTTCTATACCCACGTCAGTACTCTGATAAAAAAAAATGAGTAGGTTCTCCATAAATGCCTTAAGACGGCAGGTATAGTGGGTTTCACTACAATGACCTAGGAACTCGGGAATAAAATTCTGAAAATCTTTTGATTTGTTCAGGATGTTATGTGACGTAGCTTCTATACCCACGTCAGTACTCTGATAAAAAAAAAATGAGTAGGTACTCCTTAATTGCCTGAAGACGGCAGGTATAGTGGGTTCTACTACAATGACCTAGGAACTCGGGAATAAAATTCTGAAAATCTTTTGATTTGTTCAGGATGTTATGTGACGTAGCTTCTATACCCACGTCAGTACTCTGATAAAAAAAAAATGAGTAGGTACTCCTTAATTGCCTGAAGACGGCAGGTATAGTGGGTTCTACTACAATGACCTAGGAACTCGGGAATAAAATTCTGAAAATCTTATGATTTGTTCAGGATGTTATTAAGACGGCAGGTATAGTGGGTTCTACTACAATGACCTAGGAACTCGGGAATAAAATTCTGAAAATCTTATGTTTTATTCAGTATGTTTTGTGTTGTAGCTTCTATACCCACGTCAGTACTCTGATAAAAATTAATAAATCGGTAGACGGCAGGTATAGTAGGTTTTACTACAATGACGTTGGAATTCCGGAATATAAAAATCCGAAAATCGTTTCACTTTTTATGTTATGTAATGTAGCTCATATATCCGCGACCGTATAAAAAAATAGGTAGTCTATAATTGCCAAGGTCGGTTTATATTGGCCGGTAACATTATTTACGTATTTTATAAAATTACTCAATTTGGTCGGGTTATAACAGCCGCTAGGTTTCGGCCGGTAACTTCACAATTTATAAAACTCCTTAAATTGGTCGGGTTATAACGGCCGCTAGATTTCGGCCGGTAACTTCACATTTTATAAAACTCCTTAAATTGGTCGGGTTATAACGGCCGGTAACATTTCGGCCGGTAACTTCACACCGGTCATATCAGGACGGTTCCAGACGTCTTTATCGTTAAGATAGTTTACACTATAGTAAGCCTTATTGATTAATATGTGTTTTATACAATTTTTAAACTTTATTTCACTCAGTTCTATAATGCGTTTATGTAATTTATTAAATAACCTTATACTGTTAATGACGAAACATTTATTAGTTTTTTGCAGTCTAAACTTTGGTATATCGATTTTATCTATGTTTCTTAAGTTTAAATTATGTCTATCGCCATTTTTACTAAACATATTTAAGTTTTTCCTAACGTACAAATTTTCATAAATATATTGAGATGGTAGTGTCAGTACATCAATCATAGGAAAGATTTCTCGAAGATAATCACGAGCTTTCATGTTATATATTGCCCGAATGGCCCTACTCTGTAGAATAAATATAGTATTAATATCTGCCGCAGATCCCCACATTATAAGACCATATGTCATTATACTGTGAAAATTTCCAGATAACCGCACCTATCACTGTTAGTCAGCTTGGTTGGTAGCCAGGAATAAATATATATAAATAGGGGTTTGAATGCCAAGGCAGTTAATATTAGGTAAAGGTCTTTGTCAAATAATATTTTCCATATATTGCGTAGTATATAAATAAGAAATATAATGCTGAAATAAGCAATATAATGTTAGCTCTTTAATTATTTCAACGGTATATTATTAAATAAAACTCAAACTGTTTACATTAATATATTAATGAATCGAAAGTACAATAGATTCTACAGAACTCGACAAATCTTTACAATCAACAACTCACTTCTACGACGCCATTACACACAATGTCGTCGTCGAAGTCCCTCGTTTGTCAGAAAATATACAGCGCCCTCTGGTGGCGAATGTATAATCAATTGACATACTTATTCATCAACAAATGTAATGATTTATAACTAAATTATTTAATTTTAAACTATAATTAATGATAAATTATTTAGATACATCAACATATTGTTTTAATTATTTAGGCATCTTACAGCTCGTCCATCCTGACAAAAGTTCACGTCCTCGTGAACTTAATATTAAGTAATTATATGCCTTGCCTTATATACGTGGTACGTACTGTGTATGTGTTGTTTATTTATTTAATTAAACAGCATTTCGCACATCATATTTACAAAATATTTTAGTAAAACACTAAGCCATGTAGAATTTTGATTTTACAATACCATAAATTTAACACTGTAAGGCGCGCGAAATATGTATTCGTGCTTTTGGGTTAGTGAGTGCTTGTATGTGTGTATGCATGTATGTTTGTTTTGGGTGCGAGTGTTTGTTTATCTATGGGTGTAAAAGTGTTAACATTGAATATCTTGTCATTTATCTAAACAACTTATAACTCAACTATCCAGTCCAAGTTACTTAGGTATAATCTTATTTTATTAATTAAATTTAGTTTTTCATAACTAATTTTGCTGTAATAATTAATATTATGTATGCTATAATTACAGCATGGTATAAACACCACTGAGTGAAAACATTATACAGGTAAGTATTCGTTTTTAACAAATTATTAATATCTACTTGATTTTTTCGTCGGTGTTCCAAATTAATAAATTAAATCAGTAGTTAACCACTCAACAGCGCGCGAAACCAAAATAGCTAACGTCCGAGGTTCGCGCGGTCATTCGCTAACCGTTTTTGCGCGATACTTTAATAATCCCTGCGTTCCGAGAGCTAGCGCGGACAGTTTTTCGTGCTGACTTCAAAAACCAGCGCGACCGCCCGTTTCAACAGCCATGTAATTTTTTTTAGCGATGCTAAAATGCAGCTCGGAAACGATCGGTGTGGATTTTCGATGTCACTTTTTGACAAGAAGCACTATTTTGAATTGAATAATTGAAATTAAAAATATTATCATTATAAAATAAATCAATATTTTTTAATTAACTATTATTTAAATACAATAATTTTATAATATCACAATATTAATTTAATTAACAACCTCAAACTAAACATACCAAAGCTGAATTTAGTTACACGATATTTATTTTTTAGGTTTAATCGAACTTTTAAAACTAAAACAGATATAAATATATAAAATAATTAATTAAATTCCAATTTGTAGATAGATATTCACATGTAAACAAACATCTGTCAAAAAGTAGCCAGGCTAACTTTTCGTGTTAAAATTTCTGTTCGCAGAACGATTGATGGTAGCTTGAATTGCTAACATTTCCGCGCGGTAAAACGACCTTGGCTAAAAAAACCAGCGATCCGTGGCAGCGATGCTGAGGTCGGAACGCGATGAATATAAACCATGATATCTGTTCTCAATTTTCTTTCGCGGTATCAAGTTTCATGCGTTTTTTTTTATTGAGATATTATACATCTTAATACTTTTCTATAATATAAGTATATGGTTATGGAAATAGTGAACTATTATATATTTTTGTGATATTATTTTATTAAAAGGAATGTAAAGTAAACTGTAAAACACAAAAAAACAGTCAAAACCGGCCATTGTTCTCGTCCTAATAATATCTATAATTTTGACCCTCTATTTAGACTAGGATTACGTACAATAAAATATAGCTGTAATCTTAAAAAACAAATCCTCAAGATCATTTTGATGTTTAATAATATCAGGAAATATTATTTACGAGATATATTTCAACAATATTCTAATTCCAATGCAATAGTACGAAAAGAAAGTTTTTATATTTTTTTGTCATAAAATAATCTTTATATTTAGCCATCTACCGATTATTTAGTGAAGTAATATCATTGTCTGTGATATTATAACAACAAACTAAAGAGAGGCGACGTAATTCACTAGATCATGCTTAAAGCAATGCCGCATTGTTTAAGTGTACTGGATACTAAAGTATCCGCGGACGTTTGGGTGGTTAATGACAAACACTTTTGATGTTACCAACAATCTAATTTGCCAAATAACTTGTGTATCGATAATAAAACAAACATGCTAGCTTAACCACATCGATATAATTTGACAGTCGGTATAATGAAGTTTAAGAATGACTTCATAAAATCGATTTTGTCGATTTGTACCCAGGGTATCGATGCTGTATTGCTAAGGTGTATACAATCTTCATTGTTATTATTACAGAACCAACTACTAACAACTAGAACAGCCTCGACTCATTGTGCTCGATACATGGTATCGATAATAACTTAAACATCACATAATATATTTAACTGATTTAAAACGATAAACTTTATCCATTGTGTTCGACACATGTGTCGATAATAAAATAAATATAGTAGGTACATCATTTATAGTGCTAATTAAAATGCATATTCTGCACAGGTTAATATTTAGAAAACGCATCATTGTGCTACATACTTACATTTGATAATACCACCGCACATCCTTTAATGTACTCCACATCTCCACACAATAACAAAGCACATCCATTGCGCTTGTTACTAAACATTATGCACATCCTTCGTTGTGCTCCACACAATAACAAAGCACATCGCTTGTTACAAAACATTATGCACATCCTTCGTTGTGCTCTCAATATTTATCACCATTCATTGCGCTCTCAATATTTATTACAATTGCACACCATTCATTGTGCTCGACACTCATGTGCCGACCTATAAACTGACGTTGCACACCATTCATTGTGCTCTCAATATTTATTACAATTGCACACCATTCATTGTGCTCGACACTCATGTGCCGACCTATAAACTGACGTTGCACACCATTCATTGTGCTCTCAAAATTTATTATAATTGCACACCATTCATTGTGCTCGACACTCATGTGCCGACCTATAAACTGACGTTGCACACCATTCATTGTGCTCTCAATATTTATTACAATTGCACACCATTCATTGTGCTCGACACTCATGTGCCGACCTATAAACTGACGTTGCACACCATATAAATCATCGCAGCCATGCAGAGCGCCTTGTCCGTGCAGAGCGCCACGTCCGTGTAGAGCCCCGCATCCGTGCAAGTCATCGTAGCGATGCATAGCGCCAAGTCCGTGCAGAGCGCCACGTCCGTGTAGATCACCGCGTCCGAGGCCATGGATATGAATACGCTAACGTGTCATTCACGTTGTCTACCATGTTCCATAATCTGCCATCGTCTGACATGTCAATTTCAGTCCTCTGAAACGGGCATTGACAATATAAATAAATAATAAATAACGAGTGAAGAGAGTGACAGTAACAGAGTGAATTTGTATTGAAGATTCCCCTTTAAAATTGTTGAACATTCTTCCCAAAAATGTTAGCTCATTTTCCTTTGTAAATTTAATAAATCTTTGATGTTTATTTTTTTTTATAGACTTATATTCACATTTACTCTCTCACAGCGATATAAAAAATGCCAAATCTCTCTAATTATTGAATAAATAATAACTTATACTTATCTTAATTTGTAGACAATAATGAACTCTTTGTAGGCACGTGCTTGTTTCGATCTCACTTCTGATTTGTTAGCTCTTTAATTATTTCAACGGTATATTATTAAATAAAACTCGAACTGTTTACATTAATATATTAATGAATCGAAAGTACAATAGATTCTACAGAACTCGACAAATCTTTACAATCAACGACTCACTTCTACGACGCCATTACACACAATGTCGTCGTCGAAGTCCCTCGTTTGTCAGAAAATATACAGCGCCCTCTGGTGGCGAATGTATAATCAATTGACATACTTATTCATCAACAAATGTAATGATTTATAACTAAATTATTTAATTTTAAACTATAATTAATGATAAATTATTTAGATACATCAACATATTGTTTTAATTATTTAGGTATCTTACAATAATTACTTATTTACCAGAAAAATACCAAACAAGGATCGGCTGTCCAATTTTAAAACATAGTAAGGGACAAAATTTTTAAAACGGGATTTTGCTGTTTTTGCCAATTAATTCGCATCATAAAATACTTCAAAAACTACTTGCAATAAAAAATAGACTTTGACTTTAACCTATCAAGTACACATAGACGTCTAAAATCTGCATCGAAAACCATTTCAAAACCTAGCAAGGCGCTCGGAGGGCTTTTTATTCCCATCTCGTCATAGCCGATGGTATGAGTCTTACAGCACTAGAATCGTTACAAAAGTCATTCAATACTCTCATTCAGTATCGCAATGATAATAATATATTTAAAAAAAAATGATATATTAAACTTTTAATGTGAAAATCATTCTTACCTCTTAACAGTGAAGCAATGGCGAAATATCTAACCATATACATTCCCAAAGAATGTCTCAGGATACAAAAGTCATTCAATACTCTCATTCGGTATCGCAATGATATATAAAAATAAACTTTTAATGTGAAAACCATTCTTACCTCTTAACAGTGAAGCAATGGCGAAATATATAACCATATACATTCCCAAAGAATGTCCCAGGTTACAGAAGTCATTCAATACTCGCATTCGATATATAAAAAATAACTTTTAATATGAAAATTATTCTTACCTCTTAACAGTGAAGCAATGGCGAAATATCTAACCATATACATTCCCAAAGAATGTCCCAGGTTACAAAAGTCATTCAATACTCTCATTCGGTATCGCAATGATATATAAAAAAATACTTTTAATGTGAAAATTATTCTTACCTCTTAACAGTGAAGCAATGGCGAAATATATAACCATATACATTCCCAAAGAATGTCCCAGGTTACAGAAGTCATTCAATACTCGCATTCGATATATAAAAAATAACTTTTAATATGAAAATTATTCTTACCTCTTAACAGTGAAGCAATGGCGAAATATCTAACCATATACATTCCCAAAAAATATCCCAGGTTACAAAAGTCATTCAATACTCTCATTCAGTATTGCAATGATATAAATTTTTCTTTCTTTCTTTCTTTTCTTTCAATGTGGACACGCCATCTACCTATATCTATCTAATGTCGCTACTCAACCAAAGATGGCGTTTTCTGTATAATATAAATACCCTCGAGCCCCCTACAAACTGCTTCTTCGTTTGTTAACTGTTGATAGTTAAGACGCATCTCTCATCTCGTGACGTAGGTCACCCAACAGCAAAGTTCTCGTTTAACCCGCACCGCAGATTAATTAATCTATATTCAAAATTATTTACCATATTGCATATAAAATTTAGTCAAAATTTTGTGTTAAAGTCCACAAGCTGTTTTACACTCACATACAGACATAGTACACAATGATATAACATTCTAAAGCAATGGCGAAATATAAAACCATATACATTCCAAGTCCCAGGTAACAATATGTATTTCTCAACAACACAAAGTTGATTACATTAATAGTTGAGCGTTATGTATTTTCGATGGGATTTTATTTAGACGAATAGAAATTCCCCTTTGGTTTCATAATCGCTTTGAGCGAACCATTTCTTCACCTTTTTAAAGAGTTTCCTTAATTTTTTATTTTCTTATATTTGAAACTATTCTCATATTTTCTTTTTCCCATTTTTAATGCTGAAACACAACTTAAAATAACTAAATCAACTAGAAAAAAAAAAAAATTTTTTGTAAGATGCGACGCCAACTTGACATAAGAAACGAATGACACTTCAATGCGCGGGAGTGCAGAGCGACAGTGGAGGCTGGAGGATGCGTTCCAAAACCTTTATTGCTTTTTAATTTACTTAAAACTTATGTGACGCCGCTAGCATCGATTCGATATTACATTGTGAACTTCCATCGTCTTCGGAGAGACTACGAGGTATAATTTCAACTTCACTTACAGGTAAGTTTGTTTGATTATTAAACAATTCTCCTGGATACAAAATTACTTAACTTGTGCATTTCCAGATCAAAGTCAAAGTCAAAAATATTTATTTCATGTAAACTTTTATGAAAAGTCAAAAAAAAAAAAGTAGTTACAGGGTGAATTTTTCAAGTGTTTCAAGGCCAAATCCTAAACTATAATGAATATCGAAAAATTCTCAAAGAAATCACGGGGCCGATTTTTATAAAAACTAAAACTGCATCATTAGAAAAAATTTTTGAAAAAATAATTCTCCTAGTCGGGAATCGAAACGATTAATTTTGAAAAAGGATTCTTTGAGGGTAGCCCGAACACTGTAGACGCGTGTTTATATTATATTTTTCAAATTTAATTTTATTGAATATTATTGTGCAAAAGTGTACTAATTTTGTAGAATAAGCATTCGTATAGTAATATTGAGTGTGAGAAGTGTAGCATTTACGCAGTGATCTCGGTGTTTGTGTTATCTCAAACAATCCCACAATCTTCAGTAAAATGGCGGTACCCATTTTACTGTAGATTTTTTCCTCTTCACTCGACATTGGCAGGACTATACCGTATGTTTGCATACGGTCATATCGCCATTCCTTTCTCTACCCTAGTTCTTTCCTTTTTCCTGTCCATCCCATTATCCCACTTTTACTATAATCTACCACACTAGACACTGGCAAAATTACTCGTAAGGAGTAGACGCCATTAATTAAAACAAGAAGAAGAATTTTGAAAAAAAAGCCATGCTGTATTATTGCACCAGCTGATAGTGTCGCTTATAAAAACTAAAACTGCATCATTAGATTTTTGAAAAAAATATTCTCCTAGCCGGGAATCGAACCGGTTGATTTTGGAAAAAAAAACTCACCCTGTAATATTGCACCAGCTGGTAATGTCCCTTATAAGGATCAAACTCTGGTAAGTAATATTAAACGGTAATCTAAAGGAAAGTGATCTTACGTTTATTTTTAAAAAAAATGTTGCTCTCAATGAGGACGGGTTTTGAAGTGCACTATTTTAAACAATTAGTTGGTAAAGTAGACGGTGGTAAGAAAGTATGATATTTATTTCATTTTTTATTCAAAATGAGCACTTTCCTTTAGTTTCCGTTTAATATTACTTACCAGAATTTGATCCTTATAAGGGACATTACCAGCTGGTGCAATATTACAGGGTGATTTTTTTTTTTTCAGAATCAACCGGTTTGATTCCCGGCTAGGAGAATTTTTTTTTTCAAAAATCTAATGATGAGCTGAATCCAAGGCCTGCGCAAACATCAATTGTAGTTAAAAAAAAACATGGAAATGTATTCTATAACTCTGTTAACAAAATAACTTAAAATAAATAAGACAAATTAACGTAAATGTTAAGTAATAACTAATTATTACCTTGTAGAAAATAATAAATATTTAAAATTAAAATAATAATAAAAGGTTATAGGAATAACAAGTTATTACCTCATCCAAAAATATATAAAAAATACCTATTGTAGTATAAAAAAAACCTACAATAGTAAGTATAATGAATTATTACAATATGACAGTTACTATTAGTTTAGAGATAACCGCACCTATCCCTGTTAGTTGTTGGTTGGTAGAGCAAATATATATAAATAGGGGTGTGAATGCCAAGGCAGTTAATATTAGGTAAAGGTATTTGTCAGATAATATTTTAAAGTAATATTTTGCGGAGTATATAAATAAGAAATATAATGCTGAAATAAGCAATATAATTACTATAATTACTTATTTACCAGAAAAATATCAACCAAGGTATATCTTATTATAGATTTATCAATACCAGATCTGCTTTTTCTTTGTATGTAGGACCCAAAGTGAATGTTTAAAATAAAATCAAATAACTAAGGGTTTTTTCCGACTATGATTTAGGGTTAAAATATGAATATTCTCGGATGGGATTTGTTAATAGTTGTTGATGATTATATTAAAAATAGTTATACAACCCTGAATAATCTTAAAAAATGTTCTAAGATTTTTTTTTTTTTTACTTTTTTTTTTTTTTTAGCCTAGACCTAATGTATGTACTGCTCAGGTGTACTAAATTATTAAAAATGTAGTAAAAGTTTAAGAAAGAAAGTCAATTTAATTAAACGAATTTGATGTGTCACCAAAAATCGACAAGCGGGCAGAAATTTGTATTTTCTATTCGCGTTATTAGCTTATTGGCCAAATGTGCAGAACATGGGAGTTTTCGGAAAATACACATTTTTTTTTCATTTTTTTTATGAGAGCTCGGCATGTGACCTCACATCTACCTGATGGAAAGCAGTATGAAGATCCAAGAACAAATGCAACCAACAATTACGATTTACGTAACCGTTGATTGCACCTTTTATGCCGGCTTAAGATGCCTATTCACGCTTCGTTTAAAGGACTCGAGATTATAGGAAGAAGGAAACACGCGGGCAGGTAAAGCATTCCACATTTTAATAGTGCGACAGATATACGAATCACCAAATTTTTTAGTGCAGGTTGGTATATCTGCCACAGTATATGCATGCATTTTGTTACCCGCTCGTGAAGTCCTATACCGGAAAGGAGAAGGAGGAATGAGATGAAAAAGTTCTTTAGAGCACTCTCCATGATAATACATGATACACTCTACATGATATGCTTCACCAAGTGAAGTGACACATAAACAACTAATTCAAGATCAGTTCATCCGATAACATCTCTCTGTGTCGCAGTGGGTAGGTTAATAACCTACAATGGACACCGTATAATATATAATACTAGCTGACCCGCGCAACTTCGTCTGCTTTACTTTAACTTTTTACGCAGCGCATGCAACGGAAGCTCCAAAAAGGAATAATTTTTCCCCGTTTTTTGCAACATTTTTTATTGATGCACCGCTCCTATTAGTGGTGGCGTGATATTATAAAGCATATAGGTTCCTCGATAAAAGGGCTATCCAACATTAAAAGAATTTTCAAAATCGGGTCAGTAGATGCAGAGATTACCCCCTCCAACCTCATAAACATTACCTCTTTATAATATTTAGATATCAAAGCAAAACCAAGCGGTTGTGGCGCCACCTGCTGCATTTCTCGCACAACAAGCGGAGCACGCTCGGACGGAGTCAGGCACCATGCAGTCGGTCAGGTCGCTGTAAGGTCCGTCGCTTGGTATTTTCCTGGGTGACACACAGAGGGCGCTCGTTCGCAGACGTCGGGACGGGACTATCGGGACTAAATGATATGTATGTACCTATGCGATGATAGAATACCTACCGTGATATTTAGATATCACAGTAGTAGTGGTACCCGATATTTCTATCATACATAGGACTCATAGGTACGAGTATATCCTTAAGGTTGGATAGCATGTATTTAATAAAACTAAAAAATCTGAAAATAGACCAGTAAGGTCTTTATAAGGTAGTGTCGAAACCCTACAAATATAAAAAACAAAGTTATAAGGACCGCGGTGTACACCCTATAAAATGGATGCGATCCAATAGCGGAGCATAAATGGCTTTGAATAAGGAAGTAGATGAACAGGTTCCAGGCGATGATGGGGCGATGATCGGCGACACGCGGAAGTGATGCCTACAGGACCTCGCGCAGGCGCGGTGCACCAGCGGAGTCAATGCCGCAAATGCTTTTAGGCTAAAGAACTACGAAACGATTTTCCGCCGCGCCCGCCGCGCCCGCCGCGCTTCCGCCGCGTCGGCGTTGAGATTTCCTCCTGCTGCGTAGGTCATTTGGTTATTTTGGTCACTGTGAATCCTTACTGGAAATTATATTAAGACGAAAATGATTGTTTTAAAGAAAGAAATAAAGAAAAACTTTATTCATCGTAACAACAAGATTACAAAAAAACTTATGAAATATATATTACACGATAAGTTATGTAGGCTCAGGGCTAGGGCTAGATGGGCTAGGGCTTTTATGTTCTCTACAGCAGAATTACATAGTTTGTCTTTTTATAGTTACCCGTTTTTTTAAATGAATTTTACATATAAGTTTTATTAAAAATTTTTTTTTAATCGAGACACATCCTATTTAAGGAATAACACATGTTCCTGTTGTTTTTCATAAGGGCTCTGCTACAGACGCGTTGACGACTAAAACTGGAACTAAACATTTGTCTTATATTTTGGTGAACTGATAGCTGCTGCTGCAGCTGGATTAAGAAAAAGTTTCTATCTTAGAATAAATCCACATAGTAAAACAACTAACCAAAAAATATACAGAAGGGGTTAGATAGCGTCTGGCTGTGTCGTCACCCTAAAAGCTGTGTGTCGACACCCTAGAAGTACCTGCGGGATCAAATTAGGATTAAGTAAAATATTTTTAAACATTTATTTATTCATTTAATTTATTCAATGATAGAATACTCACAGCAATAAAGTGATATAACAATTTAAATATAAAACAAGATGCATTTTAAGTATTGACAGAAAACCAAAATTATTAATACTTATATAATATGTAAAACTATTCATAAAAACATACAATAATACAATCGTCTGTGTTCTATATATATATATTGATTTCTATCTTCCTATTATCCTGTTATTTCTACTCATCAAAGAATTCTCTTGTCAGCCTGTATGTATCTGATCAAGTTAGGTTGGACGAATATTAAGTAAATCAATGTCAGGCAAGGCATATTTTGCCCATAATTAGTCCGGGAAGGAAATTTTTAGCTGATCTGGATATTCGAGGCGAAACTCTAATTTGAATTACATCCAGAATGACTCTGTAAAAGTTTAATAATACTTACGCTGTCAGCGGCATTCCGACGCAACTTGATGTCGTTTACATCTAGACTCATAATCGATATCCTTTTTACGACTCCTAAAACCTAGGTATTTTAGAAATTTCTTTTAGATTCATTCTATTCTATTAATATAAACATCATATCGCCTCCGTTCCAGACCTCAGACGCATTGTTTAGGATACTGCCAACGAACGCACAATAAAGATTGTTAAAGGCTTTATGTTGGGGAAGTCACTGCAAATTCTATATAAGATGTTTATCAAATAATAATTTAGAATCTAAGATAACTCCAAGGGTCTGATGTGATCTACATTTTCTAATACAACACCGTTAAGATGAAATGTGGTATTTTCTATATTAGTTTTACTTTGACTTACTATATTAGTTTTACTGGTAAAAGTTATAATATTTAAATGTATCCAAGTGTTGTCACTTGGATAATTAATGGGTAAATAATGAACAGTAGGGGTCCTAAAATGGAACTTTGAGGGAACCCTCAAAGGAACTAACCATACAAGAAGTAAAACCATTCAGAACCCCCGATTGAGATCTATTCTCTATATACAACTCAAACCATCGGTACAGAGAGCCATGAAAACCGGTTAAGGTTCATCATGAGGGTAAATCCTATCAAATGCTTTGCTATAATTTGTACATATATCATCGACCTGGTTTTCTTTTCTCCATTTCTTTAAAGATGTAATTAGCTGTAAGTAAAATAATTAGATACAGTTATCCTACCTTTAGGGAAACCATGTTGGTTAGGTATAAATGAATGCTTCAGGACAGAATACATTTGGCCATGTATATTCCTTTTAAAGGCTTTAGCAATAATACAAAGTTTTGAAATAGGGCGATAATTGCTTTTCATGTCTATAATAATACACATAGAGGTGCACACAAACCAGCTGCATAGTTAACCACAAATAGTGATGGATATGATCTGGTCCACCAGACTTGTTAGGATCCAACTTACATAAAACTTCAAGGACCATCTTATGATTATTTTCCTAGATTACATATTTAGAGCTGGCAGCTTCTTCGCCCAAAAATTAAGTATTATGAATTAAAAAAAACAGCAAATTGGGCAACTTGCCATCTATGGTCGGTGAAATGGAGGACCTATACAATTTGTAAGTATTTCTTTACAATTTGTAAGTATTTCTTTACAATTTGTAAGTATTTCTTTACAATTTGTAAGTATTATATAGGTATCCTTTTATTATTTAGTTTTAATTTATATTACTTGCATAGTCCGTTTATAATTTGTTTTAAATAAACTCGGCCACCACGTACATATTATATTACTTTAAGAAATAAAAACTATTATTTTTACTATTAGAGATACCTAGTAGAAAATTGTATGTCACAGTTACGTTGAAATTATAGTTACCTATTTATTAAAATAAATAAATTGATTTATTGCCATATATGTATTTCACCTACCCTTAAAGTTACAGTTTGTGTTAGGTTAGGTTAATCGATCAATATTTTTAAGCAAATTATTTATCGCTAAACTCTCGCCTTCGGAGAAGTTTGACATATTTATTTTGAATACTTAATAAAAACAAGTGTTAAAACTAAATAATAAAAAACAAGTTGTAGGCGTGATCCGAGAATGATCAAACTGACCCGGTTAACTGTATCGCGGCCAAACAGTTAGCCGCGGCGTATATGGTGTTTGTCGACGCACGCAGCAGCGGTACTATCTTAATTTACAAATTCCCTAACGGACAAAAACACGATTCTAATGATCTTTTATGGTGGAAGTAATATGAATCTGGATGGCTCGTTAGAGAACCATGCCATGACAGCGTAGGTCGAGTTTTATCCTCCAGAAAATAGTTGATTGATGTGTTATATTATATGTAGCTGTCAATACAACGGCCCCAAATCGACCATCTTATTAGCATAATATGTCTCAGTTTTACGCACAAATGTATTTATTTCGATGAGTAGTTCCTTCCAGAGACTTTTGATGAAGTTAGTGCAAAAGGTATAAGTGCGGCATATGAGACCCCCGGGTTGTCGTTCCCTGCGTCTGGGCGCCGACCCGCGGGACCGCGCGAGTCCCGGCAGTACGGGGGCGCCGGCCGCGGGACACACACCTCGGGGTAGCAAGGTAGGTGCTCACTGTTATTGTATCGGAACCAACGACTTCACTCACTCAACGAGTAGCTATTTTACATTCCAGATATCTTAATAAATTACATTTGTGTTCCCACGGTTATATTTTGCTTTGATACTTCTTCAAAAAGGAGAAGATAGACAATTCGACCCGTATATAAATATTTTATATTTTTTATAGCTTGGTCAATTCTTAACCAAATAAAAAAAAGTAAATACATTTTAAGGTTGGCAGAGAATCTCTTTATCAGAAAGAAGCACGAGTTAGTAGTTGTAGTTGTTATTATGTTAAATTTTAACTGATTTATAATTATTCCTTTATTATTTTAAAGATACCAGATTACTCCCTTTTGAATGTTATGACGATATGATAAGTACTTCTCCTGGCTCCAAAGAGCCGGAGAGTGGAACTCCTCAAAAGCTTGGAACACAAGTGTGTTTTTTCACAATTACTTGTAATTTCTCTATCAATATAAATAGTGCAATCTAATTCCCAAGTGAAAGATCAATTAGATTAGTACTTGGCGGCTGATCATCCGAACTATGCCGGTGTGCCTCAGGAGTTCCTTTTGCTACTTCCCAACGAAGAGATCGATTAGAGCCGGTCTTCCTCAGGAGTTACTTCTGCTACTTCCCAACGGAGAGATCGATTAGAGCCGGTCTTCCTCAGGAGTTACTTCTGCTACGAGATCGATTAGATTAGTATTTGGCGGCTGATCATCCGATCTATGCCGGTGTTACTCAGAAGTTTCTTCTGCTACTTCCCGAGTGAGAGATCGATTAGATTAATAGAACAGAACAAAATAGATTAGAATTACAAACTTATTCCAACTTAAATAATTGGGCATATACAAGGGTTAATTAAAGTACAAAACAACTTAATTTATTGAATTGGATACACCCTCAGCTTATGTGTGACAACTTTTAAGTTACGCGCTGGTTTTCAGGGTGCACCGTAGTAAACAAGGTTGGACCGAGCATACTACCCTGTGGAATGACAAATGTACAGAATGATTCGGTTTCTAGTTACGTTATTTCCTTGACTATTTGACAGCGTTTATTTATTTGAAGCCTGTAAACCATTGCAGAGAGATACCTCGGATACCCATGCCTTCAAGTGTACTCAAAAGAATGGGAATGGAGACAATATCAAATGCCTTCTGAAGATCCAAAAAGACACCGATATATTTTTCTCCATTATCTAAGCTTTTACAAATGAATTTAGTAAGTTCCAGTATGGTATCCTCCGTAGATCTCCTGCTCAAAATCCGTATTGGTGATTAAGTTTTGTTTATCAAGAAATGATATTAGTCTTGCGTTTACTAACTTTTCAAATATTTTGGAATGGATGCTGAGTAAAAAGATCGGACGGTAGTTATTTGGAACATTCCTATCACCAGAGTTAAATATTGGTGAAACAACAGCTTTTTTAAATATCGCTGGGAAACCCCATTTTTTAGACTTTTATTACACATTTGAATGATTGCATCTATAAGTACGTCTGCACGATGCCTCAAAACTTTGCATCTAATAAGATCTAGACCTAGAGTACCAAATGGTTTTATTTTATTAATTGAAAAAGGAATGCCAAGGAGTTGTTAGGTGATAGTTTAAGATCTTTAGTGGATAATTTCACTAAACAAGATTTCATTTCCATGGATTTTTCGCTAGTGTTTAGTTTTGTTATGGTTTTATTTGCTAGGGTCTTGCCCACTGAAGTAAAGTATTCGTTTACTATATTCAATGATTCAGTGGCATTATTATTAATTTCAAGTAAATCTCTGGGGGTAGACTTATTTAAATCCAAGTCACAAATTTCTCTAATGATCGTTCATGTCTGTTTTATATTATTCTTATTTAGTTCTAGTTCATTACGATAATAAAGTACAAACTTTTGTAAGTAAAATAATGTGTTTTGATATTTACAGATGCAGTGCTTTATCTGTGTGACATACATGTTGGTGATGGGGTCTGCGTTACCCCTCGCCCCCCTCTGCGTTACCCCTCGGTCGCTGTTCCGGGATGTGATGAGCTCGCTGCTCCTGCGCGACGACCTCCAGCCCGACGGCAACCATCTGCCCGCCGACGTCCGGCCGCACTCGCCGACTCCCGCCGTCATACCGCGCCGACACCCGCCGACACACGCCGACATACCGCGCCGACACCCGCCGACACACGCTGACGCGATGCTTTTGCCGAGAAGGAACGACCGACTCGAACCACTTTCGCTCCCGCACAGACTGCCCAAAGCCATCGTGGAGCCCGGGGCGGACTATGCCGACGCGACCGAACATGCCGCCGACTCTAAGGAAGAGATCGTTCTCTATGTTACAACAGAACCGCAGGCGCCCACCACCAAAAAGCCTGGAGTAAAAAAAACCACAAAACGTCCTCGGCCGACGGTCCAGAAAAATAAAAACAAGAACAAAAATGTCGAAGGAGCCGAAAACGAAGACCAAGTAACCGAAGAGGGAGGAGATACGCTAGCGGAAGAGACGTCGGCCCTTCCGCTACATAACAATATGTCGGGGCAGAGTCAGATCGGGAACCGCGAGTCGCAGATAGTGGTGAAGCCGACCGTCATCGTGAACTTCCGCGGGACCGTCAGCCACCGCGACAGCGACATCCGGCTGGAGGGGAGGCGCGCCGGCGACAACCAGACGGAGCCGGACGACCCGCCGCGCAATGTCTTCAACATCAACCAGGAGATAAGGCTGGAGCGGCCCGCCAGCGCCCGCGGACAGAGCCGGCGGGGAGACGGACTCGCCGCGGCGTCCCGCGAGGTGATCGCCGTTCAACAAAAACAAATCGGACGATCTGTCGACAACGTGTTTGAAATATTAGTAACCTTATAATAATATAATATGTATTTAAATAATTAAAAAGAGTATCGGAGTAAGTATAGTTGAACAACCTGAGTCCGAGTGACCGCCGGCGACCCGACCCCGCTATGGACTTGTTGTTGTCGGCCGCCACCCTCGCAGGCGCGGCGCCGTATTAGCGTATTAGCACTGTTATACTAATAAAACCTAATAGCGAACCGTTTACAGTATTGAATAGTTAATCTTCGGGAAATATAAGTGTGTAGCGGGAAATACATTTCTGTTATAATATTATTTGTCAACAATGATTACAAGCATAATAATAAGTCGGTCACTCTTTGGTGAATTAGAACAATTTGCAAATAACAAACTATTTAATAAAACAAAATATTCTGTTGAGATATAAGTAAATAAAATGACTAAAGACATGTGGATGTGATGAGTAGTGTGCGTCCGCCCTTAGCCTAGTGATGAGTAGTGTGCGTCCGCCCTTAGCCTAGAGATGAGTAGTGTGCGTCCGCCCTTAGCCTAGTGATGAGTAGTGTGCGTCCGCCCTTAGCCTAGTGTTGAGTAGTGTGAGTCCGCCCTTAGCCTAGTGATGAGTAGTGTGCGTCCGCCCTTAGCCTAGTGATGAGTAGTGTAACGTCCGCCCTTAGCCTAGTGATGAGTAGTGTGCGCCCGCCCTTAGACTCGTTGTATCGCCACTTGTACTATTATTTGTTCTGTGGCAGCGCCGGGCAAGTGGACCTTCCACAAACGGCCTCTCGCGGGTCAATCCCAAAGCTAACGGGCCTTCATACACCAAAGCTTGATAGATGCGCCTTGCTTCTCGAGTTTAATAACCTCCATCTATTGTAGATCCTATACATTAGGATACACTTTTGCAATTGCAAAAAATGACAAAAACTTATTTTTAACTAAAGCAGATGTTTTAAATTGTATACAGCGTTTAAAATGCAATTAACAAATATTTGGTTATTTCTATATAATAGTGGAGTATATAATTGTTTTTAAACGACATGAGAACTGAAAAGTTGATTAGGTATTATTTTATCTTCTCAGCGCTCATTGATTTGAATCTTGACTTTAAATAGATATGAAAAAAAAAAATTGTAAGCAAAAAATATCGTTAAGCCCAAAAAAACTACATATTGATAATTGATTTTTCAGTAAATCTTGAGAATTTGTTATTTTTTATTGCAAATAAGCAATAAATGGCATTAACATGATGACGCAGGTTGTGTAATATTTATTATCTACTATATTTATTATTGTGCAAAAAGGTACTAAGTTTGTAGAATAATTATTATCTCGGTGTTTTTGTTATCTCAACAAATCCAATTTTCGCTAAAATCTCGTCGTAGCCGATGGTATGAGCCTACCCCGAACAAGTGGCTAGCGCCTCGCTATGTTTTTGGATGGACTCAATGACCCATCTATAAACAGTTTCACAAGTTGGTATAGTGAAACTATACGAATAAACTATACTATATATTACGAGTAGGCAGAATAAAAAAGTGGAAACACTTTTAGAAAAAGAGGAATAATAGAATGGGTGGGAATTGGGAAAGGAATGGCAACATGACCGTACGACACGCTATAGTTCTGTCAGTATGCAGTCAGAGAAAGTAGACAACTAACTGATGTCGCAACAGCCTAAATCGCTATTATATTTATAATGTCGTTGGTAACAATAAATTAGTATATTGTTAAATACATTGTGTGGTATACGCATGCTCTTCAGCAGGATGGGAGCATATTAAGTATGCTCCCATAATGATATGATATATAAGTAAATCAATGGCTCCTCTGTTAGTTTGTGTGGAGCACCAGATTTTTTTACTTGCTGCTACCTTTTTCTCCGGAGTATCTCACTGCACAACTGATAACAAGGTTAAGCAAATAACAATGATAACGAGGCTATACCATCATAAACACCGCAACAAACTCGCCACTTGTTAGGTGCTGGCTCCGAACATAACATCGGCGAAATGAGGACGGGTACGTCCGCTGGGTACCTGGCCGTTTTAATAAAATGGTTTTCGGGAACCAAAGACATGCATAATGGTATACATTATTTTGTTTGCTTTTTAAATCATTAATTTTCATACAATCTTTTTGTTCATACCATCTTAAAGTCGAGGTTAGCATAAAATAAAAAATAAACTTTTTCAATTTAAAATTAGTATTTTTTTAATTATATAAAATAAAATAAAAAAATCTTCAAAAAAATACAGCTTATTTGAAACATAAAAAATGACAATGAATGAGGGGCGGTGACAAAAATGAGTTTGGATTAGGAGTAGTGTTGTTTTTTTCCAGACTACAAATGCCTAAATGGACAAAAAATACAGGATTTCTGTTTTTAATCTGGATAAATAATAAACAAAATTATTTAATGAGATACTTCTGAAGATATTGAGTATTATTCTGATGAACGTGCAAGTTTTAACATATTTCAAAAAGTCTATACAATTATTATAATTTAAAATGGCCATTAATTCAGTTTTTTTGTCAGTACACTTTAACACCATTTGTAAAAAGGCCCTTTCTACGAAGCAGTTGGAGCAGTTTGAGCAGTTGGAGCAGGGATACTGAAAATTCAGAATATAATATGAATAATGTTAAGAATTTTCGAAAACCTTCCATCCGACTTCCTTCCACTTCTCAATCATACTCAAAATTTTATGAAGAAATAAAAAATTGTTGTAATTTGTAATTTATTGGAGATTTAAAAATTTGTGAAGAGTATCGGAGGGAATGTTATATTCTGAGAAATGATATCATGGTCACATGTTGCCGGACAGTATTGTAAAACTGTAGAAAATCATTTTTCATTAATTCATATGAAATACAGGACAGAGTCAGTACCGGCCTCATTTTACTAAAGCAGTAAGGGATTGGGTCAAATCACACACTTTCTTAGGGAAACCACCTGCAGTGTTGTAACTTTAACATCTCCCGTGAGTTGATCATATCTACGTTTCAAACATTTCCTGCGCACACATATTATAATGACGTAGTAAAATAAAATATCTGTTTTGATAGGAACAAAAGTGAAAGTAGTATAAGAAACAAGCCAATATCTTAAAATAAATAATTATCTATAATTGCATACTATTTTCAGCATACCCTATATCTCTAATGACAAAATCCGTTAACTCAATAACGGATTTTGTCATTAGACTATGGTGAAAGCGTAAATACAAGTCAAATACCCGATAAGACCACAGACCTAGGATCTTAATACTATACTGTCTATGGATAAGAAAATATTAATTTGGCCTTTGTTTCATAATATCGTATTAGAATGAATTTTTTCATTATTAATCATAATTCCTTAAAACCATTTTCATTTTTAAGTTGCTTTCGCAGCATTTCTTATTTAAGTAGTCTCGAGGAGCTGAAGAAAGAACAAGTCTTGATACGGTGACCGCCGGCGATGGACTTGTTATCATGCTTGAATTTTCTAACCTGTTACGTGGAGGACCTGAGGAAGAAGGCTGCACGATGGCAGCAGTAGCAATCACGACTGTAGCAACAGCCGCACATGATGAGGCAAGGACTCGTCTTTCAGGCTAATGCCTGAGACGAGGGCTTAGATGGCCTCGACTCTCAAGGCTAGGCCTAAGGTCAGGTCCGTGAAGCAGTGGCTTGCGGCACGATGACGGCAGCAAGGAAAAAGCGGTGGCACGAAGACAACACGCAGACAGCGGCGGCACGGCTGTAGAGGCAGCTACACGTAAAGGTAAATTCTTGTCTCTCAGGCTGAAGCCTGAGTCGCGAAGTAAGGTGACCTCGTCTCGTAAGGCTCGACGCCTGAAACGAGGTCTTTGCAGCACAAGGGGGTCCTCCAGCATTCAGAGCGGACGCCCGAGGTGGAGTCTAGGCAAATCGTTTGAAGCAGCTAGCTTCAAACGTTTAATTTACAATATTAACAAATATATAGTTAAAATTGTAAATTAAAACATATTCTTTAGGTATTTTCAACATTTTTAGACACCTTAAACACTAAATTTTAGCGTCTTCTCTGACCGCTAGGTAGCTTCAAACGTTCCCATTCAAATCTAAAAAACACTGGCACTACTCGTATATTTTAAAATATATAAACTATTAGTTTATATATTTTAAAATAAAAAAAATAAATGTTTGGAATCTGATTTGAAAACCAAAGCCTAAGATGATGTGAAAATGAAATGAAAAATTTGGAACGTTCACAGATAGTAAATTTCTAGCTGTGAAAAATCGAGGGTAAACCCTTAACCATGTTTTAACTAACTGGAATTTTGCCAGTTATCGGTGTATGGTCTTCAACGTGACATAAAGACAAATAAATTCCTTAGGCTATTCCCAGTATATAGCGCATTACCTATACACAGACCTCACCTCAGGCACCTAGAATGTTGAGGGTCGAGTGTGTGTCCTGGCCTGCAGGGTGATTACGCGTCTTAAGTTCGCTCGCACGCCAATCGTTATGACGTCATTTTCCAAGATTTTTTGGAGCTGTTGTTAAGAAGCCAAGCTTGATCTACGTCAGAATGACGTCATAACGATTGGCGTACGAGCGATATTAAGACGCGTAATAACCCTGCGGGTCTCGTATACGAGTGTAGCTCCGCGCCTACTCAGTATTCTGTGCGCACGCTTCCCCTGAGGGCGGGTGCGACTGTTGTATCCTTCCTATAGCGACCTCCTCCAAAAATCAAAGTCAAAAAAAGTCAAAAGTCAAAAATATTTATTTCATGTAAACCTTTACAGGCATTTATGAAAAGTCAAAAAAAAAAAAAAAAGTATATATAAGGTCCTGTGTGTACTTGGCCAGGTCGCCATTCCTCCCACAGACAAATGTTGAGAATATAATACAAAATAAACAAATCGTAAACTATTAAACTATTGTCCTTGCGGGAAGAAAAAAAAAAAAAAAAAACAACCCAACCGAACACACACTACATAACCAACCAGTTTAAGACTAGGTGGTTAGCTGGTTCCATTGACCTGTCAATCGTTGACTGCCCTGCAAAAGTGCCACCAAGGCGACCAACCCAACAGACCATAGCTACGCCCCAAATATACATACTTTAGTATAGGTAATCAAAATATACCTACAAGTAGATAGATGAAAGGTATCTTTTAGGGCGCAAACGCTGATCACAAGTCGATCGCCTCAGAGACACCCTGGAGAAAAAGGTACCAGCAAGTAAAAAACTCTGATGTTCCACATGTACCGTATCATCGGAGGAGCATGGTCCTGCATGGTTATTGACTTAAACCTATGCTTATAGCATGTGGTATATACTCTCATCCTACTGAAGAGCACGCGTAGAACACCCCAAGGCAGATATACTATCTTACAATATTGAAAGTACAGAATTACAGAACACAACATTTCTTTGATGCCAGCGCCGGTCTATCAGCAGAAGATTTTTCGGGATCTCTGCTTCTTATATGATAACAATCAAACGTGCGTGCCCAGCGGAGATCCAAGGCCCCCACAGCAGCACCCGATCACGGACGTAACGTATGTGTCAGCCATCCTTCTGCTCAACCAGGCCCTTAGGGTGCAGACCAGAACCCGGCACACGCGCCACCACTGCAATGACCTTCAAAGGAGAGGAAATCCGCTGGATACGTATACTACTACATTGCAGAGCCAAATACATCAACTCCGATGGTGGCCTAGTGGCTAAGGAGGCCTAGCGGGGCTTTTATTGCCATTACCGCTCTACGCATGGCCGTGGCCGCCCTTTGTGCCATTTCAACAGATATTAACAGTTTTACGACCTTTCCAGCGTCTTGTGGTTGAGACGGTAGCGGCATGTCGGATTCGTTGCTCGTCGATTATACAAATTAATTATTTCATATAAATCTTTACAGGTGAATAGCTGCCTAACCAAACGCACTCTAAAACCTCATTGTTACACATTTGTTTTTTTTTTGACTATTCATAAATATCTGTAAAGCCTGTGTGGGCTCGTCAGGGGCAGCTGCTGAAGCAGCCTCTAAACTAAAACATGTAAAATATCAAAATTTGAAACCTGAATATTTATTTGTCCCATTTGCTGTGGAGACGACTGGGGTTTGGGGATCCGAAGCCGTGGTCTTTGGGAAGACGTTATGTGCTCGTCTAAACGAGGCCTCTGGTGATTCTCGGTCCGGTTACTTTTTTAAACAACGTATTTCAGTGGCAGTTCAACGAGGTAATGCTGCCAGTGTTATGGGTACTTTCGGACCGGGACGGGGTTTGGATATGGTGGACAATGAATAATATATATTATTTTTATATATTATATATTTTCTTTGGTAGGTTTAATTTTTATTGTAGGTATTCATTTTTGTTTTAGGAGTGTTCTTTTTTTATATTATATAGGTATTAATTTATTTAGTTATTTATTTTCCTATTTTATGTTTTGTATGTAAAGATTAATAAATACTAAATATTTAATTAATGAAATAAAAAAAAACATGCATATTCCTTATATACGTGGTGGCCTAGTTGGTATATACGTGGTGGCCTAGTTGGTTAGACCTCGGACTTAAAAACGCTTAGGTCCCTGGTTCGAATCCCGGTGTGTACCAATGAGTTTTTAATTAAAAAATTTATGTACATTTGTTTGACAACACCACTATAGTGCCTCGGAGAGCACGTTAAGCTGTCGGTCCCGGTTTCACTATACCAACTTGTGAAACTGTTTATAGATGGGTTATTGAGTCTATCCAAAACATCGCGACGAGCTAGCCACTTGCTCGGTGTAGACTCATACCATCGGCTACAACGAGGTGGGATTAAAACCCCTCCGCTGGGTACCCTGGGGCCGTCTAGGCGGTCTCGGGCGCCGTAAGGCACCCGTGATGATATATATATATATATATTCCTTATTAAGGATAAATGAATTAGGTAACATTGAATAATATTAAACTGTAAAGATTAACTATCATATATTTCATATAAATGATTTTGAATTTGACTTTGACTTTGAGATAGGTATCTATTAAAAGCTACAATTTATATTACAAACGCGCCAGAGTGGCACCCGTGATGGTATTTATTTTTTATTTTTATTACGCGCCAGAGTTCGCCGGCACTATACTCGCGAACTCTGGCGCGTTTACTTTCTAGCAGGGTGCGAAAAAATCCGATTTTTATAATAAAAATCAAAAAATCGGATTTTTGATATATATCGGATATATTATCAGATATATATCCAAATAATTATTTTTTATTGTTTGAAAGCCTTTTATCACTATAATAGTTTTCATTTTAATAAGGTACGTATTAGTTATTTATTTTGTTAAAGAATGTAAGTAAGTGAGCAAGTAAATAAGGAACCTTAAAAAAAAATTGCCTCTTAATCATTTATTAAAATCACAATATTTCACTTGGTTTACTTATTATTTGTATTTATACTAATATAAAATTATAATTCCTTACCTAACTGGTAAACAAAAAATAAATTTGAAAAATATAATATAAACACGCGTCTACAGTGTTCGGGCTACCCATAAAGAATTCCTATATTATGTTATAATTGAACTAATCAACTGACAGATTATCCTTTTTTTAAATTTAGGTTTAAGGCAAAGGAAACTAGCCCATACAGCCTTGACTTATGAAAATATATTAGTTTTCTAATACTTAAAAAAATGGATATATATCAATAATTTTTACGAAAAAATCCATTGATATATATCATGATATATATCCATTGATATATATCCTCGCACCGATAGCCGGGGCGCCTCTGTGGCACACTTCTATACCTACAGACAGTCGTAACCCCAAGTCCGATAGCCGGGGCGCCTCTGTGGCACACTTCTATACCTACATACAGTCGTGACCCCAAGTCCGATAGCCGGGCGCCTCTGTGGCACACTTCTATACCTACATACAGTCGTAACCCCAAGTCCGATAGCCGGGGCGCCTCTGTGGCACACTTCTAATAAACTACAAGACAATTGTTTAGGCCCAGGTTTAGTCACAGGACATGAGTGGTGGCTGTACGTTGAATTGATAAAAAAGGTCTCGAAATTTAATATTAAACTATGATTTTTAGCATTCGTGTACCGATTTATATACGGTTTTTTTTTTTGTTGAATAGATAATTGCTCTGGGGATAGAATACTTTATATTATATTTTTGGTATCTAATGCGACTCCGATATACGGCGAGTTTGATTTTGAGGGCCTCTTAGGAAAAGGAAGTTGAGTATTATAATGACATTAATGAATGTATTGTTTGGAGATGTGCAACGCCACTGCCCCTCACTGTTTGGAGATGTGCAACGCGACTGCCCCTCACTGCTGCACGAATCACTATCACATTATTACATTTATAAATAGGTTTTGACCATTTAGATGTGAGGAAGGTCTCTATAACTTCGTTAGGTCTCGTTACCACCGCCCAAACAGTAGCAAAAACCGTCGAGTGATCTAGTCATGTTGTCTGCTCACCACCAGGTAGACACAAAGTCACATGCCGCGCCCCAATAAAAAAAAAACTAAATGCAAAGTGGTATTTCGGGATACGCTCTAGGCCCCGGCTGTCAGCCGTCATTCCTGCAGCCTGAGCGCGGCCGACCCGACACGCGGCACGGAGTCACAAACAAACGTCAAGACACTTTTGCTAGCTCGGGTCACCAAAGACAAGATTTCAAAGTCTAATAAAGAATAAGTCTTGTTTGCATTCACTCTTTTCAGCATGGCTGCTCAAGACTTAAGGATCTGTCACATCGTTAAAGACATATTATGGAGGGTTTGTTTCACGTTCGGCCTCAGGCGTGAGATAGAAGTCTTGCGTGAAATTGTTTGATTATTTTGGAAAAGTAGTAATTAGGAACCAATATTTCTATTACGGAAAAGTGGGAATATATAGGTGGGTATTGAGGAAAGTGGTATGTAAAAATGATAAAAATTGGAAAATATTTATTAGAGAAAATCCTCATCATAAGTAGGAAAATTTTCCCACTTTTATAAAATTCCCACGTTCCCATAATTCCCACTTTATAAAAAATAGGAAAATATTCCTACTTTTAGAAAATGTTGGAAATAAAACTTTATCATAATGTTTATTTTCCCGTAATTTCCACTTTCTTTTCAGTAGAATTTTAAAAGGTTTAAAAAAGTTAAACATTGTAATTGTTTCTTCTCATGACCGTCGTGGTCGCGGGCGGCGCGACAAATTTCTTACACCTGATGCTTCCAGCAACACAAGACTCGTGACAAGACGGGAGAGTTGTGTTGAGGTGCTGCGGCGGTAGGACTGGAGATAGTGAACGTGATGTGTTGGATGAGTGGCACCACGCCGGGCCGCGGGGGCCGCTCCACACTCAGCCTCCGACCGGCGCGCGAGACGCTCGTACACACGATGGCCCGCGCACTCTCTATACTTGTAAGTGTTTGGTCCATTTATTACTTAACAGATTGTCTTTCCATTTCTTTACTACAAATTAAATGATTGGTGAAAATGTGTGATCGTTTAAGTGCATTTACAACATTGCTGAAATCGCCTGAAACGATATGTTTGTAGTCCCGGGCGCGACGCGCGGCGCAACCAAATCCCACTAAAATTTAATAAAACTATCTGATATCTATAGTAGATTGTGATCAAGTCATGTTTTAGTCTGTGAGTTCACCGGTTTCCAGGACCCTATTGGATAGATTTCTTGTTGAGATGGTAGTCTGCTTTCAGGGTGCGGTTTCGAAAGAGGTAGTTGATGGTTGACAATTAAGCAAAGAAGAAGTCAGGAAATGTATTTGCGAATTTGAATGTCTAAAAAAATCTAAAAGCTGCTTTCAGTGGTTTTCTTAACCAGAACATGGAAGTGTAAATATTATTTACTCGATCCTAATTAGATAGTCTCTTTATAAAAATCTATTAACTTTTGAAAAGACAACTAAATTTTGATTTATGATTCTAAAAATATAACTTTTTAAATAAAGAAATCTAAACTAATATTATAAAGCTTAAGAGTTTGTTTGTTGGTCCCGCACTAACAATGCACTAACAATGCTAATCGCAGGAACTACTGGTTCCAATCTAAAACATCTTTGTGTGGCATTTATCAAGGAAGGCTATAGGCCGCATAACATCACGCTACAACAGGAGCGGAGTAACAATGACAAATGTGGCAAAACGGAGAAAACATATTCCCTCTGAGAGCGTGCGCCGCGTAAACGGTTAAAGTTACGCGGACGAAGTTGCGCGGATCAGCTAGCAATGTAATAAGGATCGAGTAAGTAAGACCTTCACCTCCATTCTATTTTTATTTAAAAATGACTTTATTATCACCGAAAAATACGTTTAGATGTTTTTTGACGTTGGAATTCTTGAATCCATTTCTTGTGCACTTAATACAAATTTGTCTTTGTCGCCACCCATTTAGTAACCGCATCATTTAGTCGGCATAGTGAGATCGACCGCATTTATGGTTTTTGTAGGTGTTCTTATCAACAGGTAGGTCACAAGCCGTGCTCCAGCAAAAAGCAAAGTGTCCGTACGAAAGGAAAACGGAACCTGTTATAAAATAAAACAAAAACACCAAATGGCGGCACTGATAAGCTGATCCAACCGCTTTGGGAATTTTGGTTGGATGATAAATACAACTTATGATCGCTAACTGATAACTAGTGATCGCAAATTCGGGTGCATTTATACCTAAACTTCATTATTTCTGAAAGAAAAAAATAAAAATATTTTTTATAGGTTACATATTTTAAAATAAAGAAACCCGGGAATCTAGTATTTTTTATATATAGCCAAAACAACCGTTTTTTTTTAAACCGTACCTAAAGTGCGTGTGTTTAGGCAGCTCAGTCTAAAATAGTATTAGTGGCAGAAACAGAACCCGCGACAGTGCTGCCCCGACAGTGCTGCCCCGACAGTGCTCCCGCGACAGTCGGGGAACACCGAATCAACAAATATTCTTATAATAAACCCGACAAGTGCGTAAACTAGCCCGCGAAGGGTTCCTCATCTTTTCCTCTGTTAAAATACCTCTAGTTTCCGGTATTCATATTATTTTTCGATTTTGTCTATTCTACTTTAGTATCACCGACTATAACGTTTTATTATTATTAGTATTTTTGATAGTCATATACCAATACTGGCACATTTTTTTTTAAATCTCGATAATCAAATGTTTTTTACTGTTTGCATATTTAATTTTTTTTTTTTCCATTTATCATTATGTATGCATGTTTATAATATAATGCATTTTTGTATTTACCGTTTTCTTTTTAATATAAGTATCTCATATAATAAGTTTGCAGTAACAGTCATCGGTGAGTGGTAGGAGAGGGGGGGGGGGGACTTGTATTACAATTATTGGTATGATAGTTTAGTCCCCCGATGGGACTTTAGAAATATATTATTATTTGCCATTTTATTTCGTCATCCGAACTTAATGCATAATATTTTTTCCAAAAAATATTATTTAAGGAACTCAATAATCTCAGATAATACCTAGAATGATAGAACTGAGTCTGGCAGCAAGTAACTGTATTCTGGTAACACCCGGAGCTACATCTGTTGCCAACACGGTCACTAGCTACCTTCTGTGCCTCTATTTAACTATTTATGTAATGTTTACATTTACATTTAATATATAAATAGATAAATATTTTTATTACACTAAAAATAATAATATAGAGATCAAAATATATTGGTTACATTTTTTTTGGAATCTTAATTTTTTGGCTATAAGTAGCGGCTGCGGGGCCAAGTGTTCACCAACACACCGAGACGGACCGGAGCCCGCGGCCGCGACATCCGCCGGACACAACGACGAAGCCTTTCGTTGTGACAAACGCCGTCACAACAACTACACTCAAGTTTGGGGCCAGTCGGCCATCAGGCGCCGAACACGTTATTTATTTTGGATTCTATTTTTAGAAAAGGCTTTATTACTTTTAGCGTCGTAGCGGAGTTTGCCGAACTATATCCGGCGGTCCCTCGCGCAACCCATGCATGTCACGGTATCATGTACGAGACTGTTTCTAATTTTACTGTTTAGTCTATACCAACTTGTGAATCTGTTTAAAAATGGGTTACCGAGTCTTTCTAAAAATCACGACGGGCTAGCCACTTATTCTGTGATGACTCATACCATCGGCTAACGACTAAAACCCTCTGCTGACCGTCTAGGCGGTTTTGGGTGCCCTAAGGCACCCGTGATAATATATATATATATATGGGGCTTAGCACGCGGACAACGATAAGATATATACCGACTCGACTTATACCGTCTGCTGAAAAATATATCGAATTGGTGAGCACGCAAACCGACATCGATAAATTTCTCGAGCTTTGTCTACTAGTTAAAACAAGTGTGTTTTCGTTGACAATTTCAAAAACATTTATGTAATGAATAAATTAATAACCTTATACGATGCATTTATTTTACATTATTATTAATAATCGTTATAGAAATATATGTTTTAATTTAAAAATATTTAAAAATGTATTTTTTAATATATTTAACAAAATAAAAATAAAGCCGAAGAAAACTCGTTACCTTGGCCTAAAAAAAGATTTCGTTTTTAGGTGAGTTTTTTTTATTTATTAATGCATTGGATAGGATTTAAAAAATCTAATGAAAAGTACGTATAGATACGGAAGTGGTCTAAGACCTAAAAACGCTATCCGAACGAATTGTCAGACATATTTTCTTGAGCATTGATTGGTTATGATCGCATTTGTGTCACTTTTTATTTTGGTTTGTAGTGCGGGCGGCTATCTTTTGTTTTTATGACTGGTAAGGCGATTAAGCCTTGAGGTACTTCCCTATAATAATATACTTCAATTATATAAAACAAATATTTTTGTTGGATGCTTTGAATTTTATGCAATACGGCGACGTGTGAATGATTTATTTTAATTATCAGCCTGAATTAGTCGCCTGCTAAATAATAAAATTACATTACACAATCAATACATTCCGCATTCAAGACCTATCTGAACTTGAAAATCTCTGAACTTCGGGGGTTACCGAAGTTCAAATATTTTCACTCTAGTAGTGAGGGGACCTCTAGGATTTGTTCGCTTTGAAATATTAAGACTAACCTACTGCCACTTCATAAATTTTTTTTAATTTAATTTTATGTATAAAAAAAATACGCGATAATAAAATAAAACAAATTAAATTAAATTAACTTATTTTTTTTTCTAAATAGCATAACTCTAGAAACATAAATACTTATTTTCTCATAATCTTATTTTTATAATCTATTTCTTGGTTTGGGCATCCAGCTTTTATATATTTGGTGTTTCAGTTGTTCCAGCAACTTTTCTATAACACGCACATTTATAGTCACTTAAGTATAACAGTATTTGTAACGAGAATAAAACATTCTTGGTTCTGTGTTTCGCTATTAAATCAAAAAAAAATCAAAGCAAAAGGAATTTCGACACTTATCAGAACCTAAAAGAAACGTGATAAAAATTGTATATAGACTTTTGTCTACAATCTGACAGTTTAGTTTTGATGTTAATAAGCTGCGTGCTACCGTTGTCCGCGTGCTAAGCCCCCATGTCCATATTATTAGATATATGTCTTATCGATCGATGTGTATCGAACCGAATGTCGCGCGTGCTCGGCCCCATGGTGTTTCTTGCGTCATACATCAAGTAATAGAACAATGTATTTCAATGTATTTCAGTTGGCGATATCGTGGTGCTCCTTGCTGGCTGCGGCGCGGCCTACAGACCCCGCGTGAGTATCCCTCGCACCCACCCGTACTCCCCGGCACGCACCCGTAACCCCCCGGGGTAACCCCGCTGCGGTCCCACCTAACTGCTAACTCTTGTAGACGTGCGGATTGTAGCGCCACCACTAACGGGTTGCAGTCTCGAGCTGTGGTTATCTAATGAAGTGAAATATTTATTTATTAGTGGGTTCATCAGTTTTCAAAAGACACTGCATGGATATTGTAGTCTCCTTTTAAGGTGTGGGTAAGAAACGGACAGTTGATTTGACGATAAAGCAAAAAGGTATTAAAATAGTCTCGTAATGCAAATTCGTGTTTGCCGCCGCCTATTTCGTAACCGCAAAATTTAACTGCAGCTCCCACTGAGCGCGTAATAATAATAAATACGTTTATTTAAGCGACATATTATCAGACAGTTACAAGATAATAATAAACATACAGGGTGATTTTTTCAAGTGTGCCGTCAAGGCCAGGTGGGCGATTCTCGCGCTTTCGAGATTCATCTCGATTCGAGATACATCTCGATTCGAGATTTTTAAACGAAAAATGACTAAATATGTCATTTTTCGTTCAATATTTATATATTTATTAATTAATATTTATTATTTATTTCGTTTAATGTTCGTATTTTTGAACGAAAAATAGCATATTTAGTCTTTTTTTTTTTTTTAATCTCGAATCGAGATGAATCTCGATAGCGCGAGAATCGCCCACCAAATCCTAAACTACAAGGAATATCGAAAAATGCTTAAAGGAGTCATGGGACCGATTTTGAAAAAAACTAAAACTGCATTATTTAATATTTGAAAAAAAAAAATCTCCTAGCCGGGGATCGAACCGGTATATTTTGAAAAAAAAATATTCATGTTGTATTATTGCGTCAGCTGATAGTGTCGCTTATAGAAACTAAAACTGCATCATTATTTTTTTAATAAAATCTCCAAGCCGGGAATCGAATCGAATCACCAGCTAAAAGTGATAATTTTTATGATAATACCTATGTTAAAAAAAATTAAACCCTAACTAATAAATTGTTCGAAATGACTTCGAAATAGCTATTAAAATTATTTTTATTACATAGGTGAATTATTTTTTTCTTACGTTTATTTAAAAAAAATATGATGTTGTTTTAAATGAGGATAGATTTGAGAAGAGCATTATTTTAAACAATTTTATTAGTTTGTATAGTATGATGATATTTCTTTTATTATTATTTTTTTTATTAAAAATGAGCACTTTCCTTTAGTTTACCGTTTAATATACTTACCAGAATTTGATCCTTATAAGGGACATTACCAGCTGGTGCAATAATACAGGTGAGTTTTTTTTTTCCAAAATCAACCGGTTCGATTCCCGGCTAGGAGATTTTTTTTTTCAAATATCTAATGATGCAGTTTTAGTTTTTATAAGCGACACTATCAGCTGGTGCAATAATACAGTATGACTTTTTTTTTCAAATACAATCGGTTCGATTCCCAGCTAGGAGAATTTATTTTTTCAAAAATATAATGATGCAATTTTAGTTTTTATCAAAATCGGCCCCGTGACTCCTTTGAGCATTTTTAGATATTCCTTGTAGTTTAGGATTTGGCCTTGAAGGCACACTTGAAAAATTCATCCTGTATACTGGCACAGTGTGAGTGTTATGTATTCATGGACTTTGTGGTACGGCTTACCATTGGGTAGATATAAGGTTAGCAGACCTATTTACTTCCTGGATTACTATTAAGTACGAAGCTTGAGTTTTTGCTGAATTTGTTGCCCGACTGCGCGTCGCAGGAGAGGTTTATGAGTCTATGTATGGGTGTGTGTTTGTTTCTGTGTGGCGCCTGGAGAGCACGCGCGTGGGCCGATTTTGATGACTCTTACGTCAATCGTTTCGTCTTAATCTTGCGAGTGTCACTAAATATATGACAGCATAACCGCTCAATGCAAAGATTTTGTTGCGTGGTTTGTTATTCCATCACCGAGCTAAGGAACAGTATAAGATAAATATACTCATAGGGGCTTAGCACGCGGCGAGCGGTAAGACACTCACCGACTCGAATTATACCGTCTGCTGTCGAAAAATATATCGAATTGGAGAGCACACAAACCGACATCGATATATTTCTTGAGCTTTGTCTACTAGATACACACAAGTATGTTTTCTTTGACAATTTCATTATTCCAGAAATGTTTAAGTAGTAAATAAATAATTATTACCTTATATAATGCCTTTTTGGAATATTTTTATTAATAATCGTTACATAAATATATATTTTAATTTAATACAGACTTAAAATTACATTTTTAATTTTTAACAACTCTTTATTGCACTAAAAGGTTTGTACAAAGGCGAGCATGCCTTAGGCATTATCTACCAGCTAACCTTTAGGAGAGTGAAAGTTGTAATATAGGGTGCACAGATTAGTGTAAAGAGAAATCAAAATACATAAACTGCATAGACAACTACATAAAATACATAAATAATATAGCAAAAATAAATACATAGATATATGTTTAAACCTAAATTATGATAATGAGATAATACTTAAAATATTTAATTACATATAGGTAATATTTAAAAATAAATAATCTGAAGAAAACTTGTTGCCTTGGCCTAAAGAAAGATTTTTTTCTTGGGTGGGTTTTTATAACTCTGTGGCTTTTTATTTATTTAAAGCATATGGATGCGATTATAAATTAAAACGGAAAGTACAGAAGTGGCCTAAGGCCTAAAAACGCTATTTGAACGAATTGTCAAAAATATTCTGATCTCACTTCTTAAGCTTATTGGTTATGTTTGACCACTTTTTGGTTTGTGTTGCGGGGCGCTATCTTCTGTTCTCATGACTGGTAGAGCAATTTGGACCTTAGGGCACTTCCCTATATTAATATACCTGAATGATATATATTAAATTATTTTTTAATCCGCGCGTGCACGGCCCCTATGAATAGCTCCCAGGATAAGCGCTCGCATGTGCCGACCTTACTACATATCCGCGCGTGTTCGGCCCCTATGAATAGCTCCCAGGATAGGCGCTCGCATGTGCCGACCTTACTACATATCCGCGCGTGTTCGGCCCCTATGAATAGCTCCCAGGATAGGCGCTCGCATGTGCCGACCTTACTACATATCCGCGCGTGCTCGGCCCCTATGAATAGCTGCCAGGATAGGCGCTCGCATGTACCGACCTTACTACGTACCCGCGCGTGCTCGGCTCCTATGAATAGCTCCCAGGATCGCGCTCGCATGTGCCGACGTTACTACATATCCGCGCGTGCTCGGACCTTATGAATAGCTCCCAGGATAGGCACTCGCATGTGTCGACCGTACTACATATGCAAGTGTGGGTTTGTGGTCCCTCCTTGGGGTCATCATGGACTATTCTGTGAGCTGAGTGCTGGTAATATATCGAGACAAAAACAACGTATTAAAAGGTTCTCTAACGTCTGACGGTATAGACAGCATTCTCGAGCCTATAGGGTTAGATCTCGACGATGGCAAGAGCTCAGGGGCCTTAGAGAACAATCAGGCGAGGCGAAGTGTCGTGTTGCCATCAATCAAAACTGTATAGACTTTGGCAGGTGACAGCGTACCTCACGCCTACTGTCACTGTCAAAATACATACGTTTTTGACCGAGGCGACGCGACATGTCGCCTCGCCTGAATTTTCTCTAAGCTCTTGCCATCGTCGAGATCTAACCCTGTAGGCTCGAGAATGCTGGCTATACCGACAGACGTAATATTGCTGAATGATAAAACGTATTTTTTATCTTAAGCAAAAATTCAAGAAGTACCTAGATGATATCGATAATAGAGTAATATCCTAGTCCGGGAATGAAGTTTGTAGGATTCAAGTCAACTTACAATTCGTGAATTTTGAACATTTACAATTCATGTTCTCATTTCGCCGATGGTATTCGGAGGCAACACCTCACACGTAGTGAGCTTGTTGCGGTGTTTATGATGAAATAGCCTCGTTGTATAAAGCGGTCACCCATCCCAGGCCGGCCTTGTTGTCATCTGCTTAACCTTGGTATCAGTTGCGCAGTGACTTCCCACCACTAGGCTGGGGCCGCTTTTTTTTGGCGGCTATTCAAAAAGAGAGATCTTTATTGAAAACAACCATTAGAGGATAGACATTAGTAGTTTGGCACTAACCTATTGGCCGGGCACTAACGCGCGATTCAAAACGGCCGTTAGAGGATATACATTAGGAGTTTGGCACTAACCCGCTGCCCAGCTAACGCGCGGCCGCAATACTAACGACTTCCCACACTCCAGGTCTGTATCACTTCACTCGCAAATATTCTGTACACGCTTACGATTAATACCGCTTTTTATTTTATGCGCTTTAATTATTCGACCCAGAAAAAAATATTGACTTTATTTTGTATGTTTTAGGGCCGAACTCCAACAAGAAGTTGGAGATTTATTACTTAACTCCGTTGAATCTTCTAACGAAGGAAAGTCACTGAGCACCAGCGATATCTTAGAAGGTATCAGACGCATCAACCAACACCTAGTGAAACCCAGCAAACAGAAAACTAATCGTAATGACATTCAGGAAGAACTGCAGAGCGACCAGAAATACCTTCTCGATGACAATATCATGAAGAAGCTGCAGTACCTAATTGCCAGCGGACAGGTGAAGCTTAGCCTGGCGACTGACTACAAGAACCAAGGACCGAAATACGATCGCAGTCTGCTCGGTGACCCCCAGCACATTTGGCCGCAGATGTACTCCTTGCCTTCTATGTACCCTTTGAGTTACGCTGTAATGCCCAATCCTATGTACAGCGTCGTGCCAACATCCTCGTTCCCAGGACAACCCGACCACCCCACAGACCAATCAGCGCTGTACACCCGTCAGGCTCCATCAGTACCTTTTCAGATCCCCTGGCCTCTCGCTCCTTTCTTTCCTATCCTTATTAAAGATCCTCTGTTGACGTTCATCCAAGGCGGATCATTCAATAATCTGTTTGAGTACGGCCAGAACGCCGACGTGTGCAAGAGGCAAACGAAGACAGCTCGAGCCGAAGACGTGATCGACGATATTAGCGATCCCGTGCAGCAAACCGGTGACGATATACCATCTAGAAGAATAGGACGAGCCAGGCTTTTAAAAAAACGTACTATCAACGATCACGCGTTTGACCAGGAACTCGTCCCACGGACCACCAAAGATCATGAAAAAGTTCTAAAAACTAAAATAGTCCAGAAAAAGACTCCCGTTTTGGATTACGAAGAAGATGATGATGATGTTCGGGAGGTGAAAAAGGGTACCGGAGAGGGTGACATGCGTTTGCCTTTTGGAGACTTCGGGTGGTTTGGCAACCGGCGGCCGGTGGCTCCCAGCCCGGGGTTCTTTATTAACCGTCTGAAAGTACATCGTGGCGGAGTGGCAATAGCCGGCCCGGGCGGCGTGGCCACCGCCGGGCGCGGAGGGACCGCCGTGGTGGGGCCCGGCGGTCTCGCGCTCACCCAGCCAGGCGGACTCGCGGTGGCGGGCCCGGCGGCGCGCGTGGTGTCGGTGGGTGCGGACCGGGACCTGTCAGACGTCATCCGCCGGCTGCAGGCTGCCAGCGCCGCCGCCGGGACCCCGCCTCGACAACTTGATCCCCTGCCGGACGGGAAGGTGGTAGCGCGGGGCCCGGTCGTCTACTATGATGAGGAGCAGGCCAGATGATTACCCTTTTTTTATATTTATCGTCTCGTCGTTCGATTGAGTGTCTCAGTGGTTAAAGTATATAATTTTGTGTTGTACGTAGATACGGTAGGGTTGGCGCGGAGGGCGCACCGCTTGCGGAGCTGAGTCCGTCGGCGGTGGCGGTGGTGGGTGCCGGCGGCGTGGCGTGGTCGGTGCCGGCGTCGCGGGTGCTGGCGCTAGCGCCACGCGTGCTGGTGGCGCACTCCCCGCGCGCTACGGCGGTGGCGGGACCGGGCGGCATAGCTCACGCACAGGCAGACCTCTACGTATTCACGCCCAGGAGACTTCATTTTCGAGATCCGCATTTCGACCTCTCCGAGCTTGAAATGATTTCGAAAGAGTTTTATCATCCGAGCGCCGAAAGCATAGGCTTCTCAGACGAAAGTTCGTCGGCGATAGATATAAATTAGATAAAGTATTAATAAATAACGCCATAAACCTTATATTTGGTTTTATTTCTTCCGCGGCTCCTCAGTAAATTGTTAGAATATAAGAGTAAAGAGTCCGATTAGAACTAGAGGAATAAACAGCTGGGTGTCAGGTCATCCGCGTCGGTGTCCGCCCCGCTGTACCCGGGCGGTGCGGCGGGCGAACTTCGGGAGGTTTTGCTGGTGCTGCGCGGGGCGGCGGGAGAGCTGCTGGGGCAGCGGGCGGGAGCAGCGCGGCTTTCGGAGCTGGCGATGGCGGCGGCGCGGCTGGTACGGCTGGTGGAGCGCGCTGGGGACACGCTGGAGACCCTCGTTCCCGCAGCCGCGCCCGGGGGAAATAAATACTACGAGGACGATGTGAGTATGAGATAATGTTCTTAGCTATATATGGATTCTCCTTGCGGTTTCCGGGTCCATCGCGCGCGTGATTGGAAGGTAGAGGAATGAACTGCATCATTCCTGGTTTTGAGACCGCGAAATAGGGTTAAAGGCCTTTTAACTCTCCCCTGCACTGTGTTCACTACCCACAACACAACCAATTACTATATGATCTTGGAAACACGTTCCATAAAAGTTTCGACGGCCGATCTTGAAAGGCCAAGATTCTTCAATAAACAATGCAAAGACTTTGCTGGAATTCCTCTTGCACGACTTCCACTGCATAAAGCTTTAAAACTGTTTCTAGTCATTTATTTTATTTTATTTTATTTATAAAGCACACAAAACAAATAAGAATCAAATACAGTTTGTTTACATAGTAAAGATAGCTTAGCCTAAATTGTCATCCAAAACATGTGTACATAGCATGATCGACGTGTATATATTTGTGAGATAAAAGTATTAATTTGACTTGTTCACCGAGGATTGTTTGTTTGCCACGGTACGGTAAGTTCTATAAGTGGTCTACAGGCTGGAACTACTAGTTCGTCCGAAATTTTGTAATGTATTTTGAATTTACCCATGAATATTTTCCAGTCTGATGGTTTGTCTAGGATTGAGAAAGGTTTAATTTGAATTTTTTTTGAGATGTCCCTTCTTTAAAAAAAAAAAATATCGTTCTTTTATTAATGAATAACGCACTCTAAGGCCTCATTGTAAAACTTTTTTTTTTACTATTCATAAATATCTGTAAAAATTTACACGAAATAAATGATTTTGATTTGATTTGATATGACTAGCACGGCTTCCAGTGATGCTCTTATTATTTGTCTTAGAACGCGACTTAGTTTTTCTCTGTACTTTGCGACCTTGAGGGCACCTTCCCACACTGGTATTCCATACAGCATGATAGAGTTGGCTACCGATGCCAAAACTTTTCTTTTGCTAGCCCTTGGGCCACCTTCTCTTGGCATTATTCGGCTTAAAGTCATAATCAATCGTTCTGCCTTTCCAGCACCTCCTCCACATGTTATATTGAAACTTAGGCTTTTATGGAGCCATACTCCAAGATACCTTATACCATCTTTAGGTATGATTTTAACTCCTTGTAGTGTGAATGTAATCGGCTCGTGTTTTTTTCTACCGCTTAGCATATGGGCTTCAGTTTTTTCTGTAGCTAAATTTAAGCAGTTCTCGTTCATCCATTTGCTGCTTTTGTTCAGTGCTGCATTCGTCTGTGTCATCAGTAGCCTACTACTCTTGGCTGTAATAATTACTGCAAGATCATCTGCGAATCCTACAAGCTCCGTCGCCACTCCAAGTTTTAGCTTCAGAACTTCATCATAAAAAATATTCCATAGAGTCGGGCCTAGGATAGATCCCTGTGGAACTCCACTGTTGATTTTGATTTTCGATGTTTTCATTGATATGCCTATCTTCAAGCTACCTTGAAGATAGGCATATCAATGAAAACATCGAAAAGATAGGCTAACAAGATGGTACAGGTATTGGGGAAAATTTATATTTTGTAGTTTCCTAAGTATAATTGCCCAGGATGCAGAATTGAAACTATTAGTGCACATAACTTTCTCTTACGTTATGGACCTTGTTTAATTTTTTCTACTATTTGTATGACCTTTAATAATACACTCATTGTCGATCTATCACTCCTAAACCCGTACTGCCCATCAGCCAGTCCACCGTGGTCCGGTAGTATGCTTACAATTCTATTAAGCAGTATTCTTTCGAGTAGCTTGCCATAGCAGTTTATCAACAGTGGTCTATACCCTCTTGGGTCACCTGCCGGCTTGTTGGGTTTTCTAATCAATATAAGGTTCGCTGTTTTCCAGATGGCTGGGAATATGCCAGTTTGAAAAATGTTATTCATAACATGTGTAATTTGTTCCGGTATGGTTTTAACGGCTAGTTTAACAATTTCTGGAGTAATTAAATCAGGCCCTGCTGCTTTCTTTAGTTTGATTTTTTCACAAGCTTCCTCTATTTCGTTATTTCTTCTGCTTCTTTAATTTGATGCTGCATTAAAGTCCCCGCCATCTATTAAGTTATTGCGTTGCTGTCTAAGGCTATCACTGAGTTCATCTAGGTAGCTTTGAATTGACTCTATGCTACAATTAGGTGAAATATAGCAACTATAAATAGTGAATTCGCAAAAGACTATGTCAAAAAAGTCATTACCTGTGATGACTCCTTCTACCGTTAATTTATCATTATAAGTAGCAACTGGCACATCATCTATTTTGTAAAAAACTTTTATTAATTTCATTTTATTTTTCTTTAATTTTTTTGCCTTTAAAGTTGTTAAATTTTATTTTTTATTTTCAGTAGTAGTATTTTAGAAGCTTTTCAGTTTCAATCTCCAGCCTGGTGATCTTTTTCGTTACACAGAATACAAGAAAATTGTTCTTGCATTCTCACCATTTATGATCTGTAGCTACACACATTTGACAGTTCATTGATCTATCTATCCCCTTACAGTCTTTGGCTTTGTGTCTAAAATCCCAGTATCTATAGCATCTATCTACTTCTATCCGCTCGTCGATTCTGCAAATATTAAGGCTGATTTATATTTTACCTAAGCTCATTAATCTTTTAGCATCCTCTTCTCCGGTTATTAATGTAGCTATCTGGTTATCTCGGTTTGTAGGACGTATACCTCTAACTTCGCATTGTTCTTATCTGTGCCCTGAATTTATGACTGCCTGTTCTATTTCCTCAATATTTGTTGTGCAGTCTAGGTCTTTTAAATGCTTTGCAACTTCTGCAACTTTTTTACATTTGACATCACATATTCTTACTTTACTTTCTTTCAAGACTTCAGTAATTTTTTCGGTTACGTTTTCAACATCAGTTCTTATCTTTACTAGTACCTGCCCCTTAATTGTTTTTCTAACTCCGCTTATATTCTTCAGGGTACTGTCTTCTTTTAGCCCTTCTTTGGGTCTTTTTATAATATCAGCGTAAGTGTTGCTTTCTCTTTTTATTATTATTGTCTCTTCTTTGTTTTTGTTTTAGTCTTTTCTATTTTTTCTTTCATCTTATTTTTTAGTCTCTTTTTTACCCTTTAATTAGTTCCATAGAAGCATACTGCTAGAATCTTCTTCATATTATCTTCTTTCATTCTTTTCGGAGGTAATATCGCTATATCGTCATTACTAAAGTTTCTCGCTATATTTTTTATCTATAGTGTTAAGTTAAAAAGGTAAGTTTGAAGTTCCTTTGCTTGCTTAGTAGAGTCGTAGTATATTGTAATAATATGTTTTTTTTTTTTGTGCTAGGTCGCTTGTTTTAATTGTTGTAAGTTGCGTCATTGTAGCAGAGCTTCCTCCGTTGCATTCTATTTTCCCCCCTTCTACTAATTCTAGATATCTATTTGTTATTCTCTTTTCAATTTTCGAGTTAAGATTTTCGTCGCAGAAGTATATCATATTATCGGTTGACATCTGTAGCTGATCGCTATGTTCTGTTGTTACATTTTGGAAGCAATCATTGTCCCACTCTAAATCTACAATTTGTTTAAAATAGCCGAATGTTATATTTTTTTCTTTGTGGTTAAGTTTGAATAGCTGTGGTAGTTCAGCTTTACACGCATAGCATCATTTTGACTTCACTAGACTGTTCTTGGGTTATTTCCCTTTTTGTATCCTGATTGTAGCTCTTTTTGAGTATTTATCTGTGATCGCTTGTCATGTTTGTACTATTTTATAGCACGCGCTACTAAGGTGTGCTTAGATTTATCTCTTTATGCACAGTTTTATTTTCTTTTGTAAATTTACTAAGTTCATCGATCTTTGCTTTTAATTTTATTAACTCCATAGATTGTATCTTCTCAGTCTGTTTTAATATGGGGCTAATTTGTGATAAAATATAATATGTATTATATCATTGTTTTGGTACACATAGTACAAGCCTGGAGCTTAGTTTGTGACCATAACAATTTGTGTAAATTGTCCTACATATTATTATTATTTCCCCGGTTTCTCTTGAGTCATTTTCACCTGGTGGTGTTCGTCTTATTGATTCTCTTCTTGTAAATGGATCATGAATATTCTCTAATGTCAATTCTTTGCCTACTCCTTCAGACTGTTTTTTTTAGTAAATAAAAAATCCATGTGGTGCCCACGAGTATTGATAGAAGTGAAAGTCGCCCATTAGCAGTGCTCCTATGCCAATGAGAAGGATAGCTTTATACGGAGGTCGCCAGGTATCCGTATCTCGCCGTTAGTAACTCACTATCGCAAAGCCATTCACCCATCGGCACGGTTCGAGATGACACGTTTGGTTTGAAAAAGGACCAACTTGTAATTCTGATTTTTGTAAAAAAAAACAAATTAGAGGGTGTCAAAGATTCACAGTTCTGATTCGTAAAAATGTTTATACTAATTTTTGGTAAAGTCTTAGCTGGGATACTCGTAAAATATTCGTCATAGGTATGTATCTTAAACAGCTACTTCGCGAAGAACTAAAGTTGCTGGGTGAAGTCAAAATGAGAAAAAAACGTTAACATATTTATGCCATTATAAGAAAGTTTAAGTATGTAGAGAAATGTTTCTAATTGCCCTTGATTGTTATCATATTATATGCGGAGGTCTGCTGATGGACCTGCGCGGGCATAGAGAAATGTTATGTTCTATAATTCTGTACTTCTTTCCATATTTTAAGATAGTATATCTGTCATGGGGTATTCTACGCGTGCTCTTCAGTAGTATGAGAGTATATTACCATACTTATATTATTATTTCCTTTCCGTAGACAAAATTTTTTTTTTTTTTTTTTATAATAATAAGAAACTAAGTGGTCTGAAAGATAAACTTTTAACATTTCCCCCGTAATTATAACATGGGGAGTGTTGTAATGGTAAAAGTTTGTACACAGTAGTAAAATATAACTAATTATCATTTTATGAATCTCAATAACTCTAAACAATGTACCTACATGTTTTGACTTTAGTAAAAATTTTGTAAGTACATTTATTCTGCAACCATGTCATTAGTACTCATATAATTAACAACAATTAAATTCCTAGATATAATATCTCGAATAAAGTGATGTTTGATATCTATATGCTTAGTTCTGTTATGATTTGCATTGATTTTAGTTAATGTCAGAGCACCCTGATTATCACTAAATATTGGTATGAATTTGTTTATAAAGAAGATTTCAAATAACAAGGATTTTAAATAAAAGACTTTCTTGGTAGCTTTAGTAAGAGCCATGTATTCAGCTCCTCAGTAGTGCATAAAGCAGCAGTTTTTTGTTTCTTAGATTCCCATGATACAGGACCACCGCTCATACAAAACACTGACCCGTATAAGATTTTCTATTCTTCTAAATTACCACCAAAATCAGAATCCTCCAGTATCCGAATCCGATGTATATCCAGTGATAAAACTATCAACCTTTTTATAAACTAATTTGTAATATTGTGTTCCCTTTAGATAACGTAAAATATTTTTAGCTGCCCTCCAATGTTGTTCTCCAAAATTAGCATTGAACTGACTTAAAACACACAGAATGAGTAATATCAGGTATTGTTCCTACTGATAAATACATTAGAGATCCAATAAGGTAAATGTATTGCTTGTTTTCTCTCCTCATCTATAGGTTTTTTTAATTGAAGTCCTGGTTCTAACGGAATACTGCTTGGTTTAGAATCAACCATATCAAACTTCTTTAAAATGTTTTGAATGTAATTACTTTGATCCAAGGTAGTTATATTTTCTGCATCACGATTAACTCTTATTCCTAAACAATATTTTACAACGCCTAAATCCTTAACTTTAAATTCATTTTGTGAAATTTCTTTATTAACTGGTTATTATTACTCAAATAGAAAAAAAATTCAACAAATACGGCAACAATAATAAAAAAGTTATTACATTGCTTATAATATACACAGTGTTTAATTTCTTCCCTTTTCATTTCAAATTTAGACATGACAGTATTAACTTTTTATGCCTTTTTAAGTAAACATACTTTATTTTTATAAAATTCTTCTATAAACCCTTGTGGCTGTTTAATGTAAATATTTTCTTTAAGATCTCCATTAAGAAATGCAGTTTCAACATCTAAATGATAAACATCTTTGTTCTATTATAATATATAATTGTTCATTTCAACTGCAAAAGCAAAAAGTAACCAAAATGTTGATAATCTTGTTACTGGTGCAAAAGTTTCATCATAGTCCATACCATAAATCTGTGTAAAACCTTTTTCTACAAGTCGAGCCTTATATTTATGATTTTTCCATTATCATCTGTTTTTACTTTATATACCCATTTGGTTTTAATAACTTTTCTATTTTTTGGTCTATCGACTAAAACCCAAGTACCATGATCAATAAAAGAATCATATTAATTGTTCATAGCGTTTCTCTAATCATTACTTCTACAATCATCAATGGCTTCAAAATATGTATTTGGACACTCTATGTTATCTGCTGCTTGATACAAAATTATATCATCTAGCCATTTTTTAGGTATCCTCTGCCGCAAAGGATATCTTCTATCATGTTGCATTGAATTACTAGGCAAGTTCAAAGAATTTTGTATTTCATTTGTCTCATTATTGTTTATAACATTTGGCTCATTATTATTAGTATCATTGTTTACAATAATTACGTCTTCATCTTTAATAATATTTAGTTCATCGTTATTATTGTCATCGTTATTTAAGATAGTTTAATCTTCGTTATTATTTTCATTAATATAACTATTTACATTTTCTACAATAGGTTGATTTATCGATTCTACGACATTATTAAAACATGTATCTTCGTTTATTATATTACTATCTAAACTTTTTTTAGGAGTAATTATTATTGGTTTGAAATTTTCACAGTCCATAATGTTGTCAATATTTTCATTAAATTTAAAATTTTCAATAAATTATTAAAACATGTATCTTCGTTTATTATATTACTATCTAAACTTTTTTTAGGAGTAATTATTATTGGTTTAAAATTTTCACAGTCCATAATGTTGTCAATATTTTCATTAAATTTAAAATTTTCAATAAATGTTACATCTCCAGCTTTAATTATTGCTTTAGGGTTACTAGGATCTATTAAACGATACCCTTTGGTTTCTGTACAGTATCCTACGAATATATAGCGTTTAAATCTAGAATCAATTTTTGTAACTTGAGTGTGAGAGTGATTTTTTGGGTATATATCAGTATTGATTTCTTCTGCCCAATATATTTTAGGTGAATCTTGTAGCATGCCTCTTGCTTTTTTAACAATAGTTCTATTAACTCTTTCTGCTACACCGTTTTGTTCAGGAGTTTAAGGTACTGTAGTCTGGTGAATTATGCCACAAGATTAAAAAAAGAAAAAAAATATCTTGGTTGACATATTCAGTGCCATTATCAGTTCGAACCTTTTAAATATTATTAACCGACTGATTTTCCACCATATTTTTTAATTCAATAAATTTATATTTAACTCCTGATTTATTTTCTAAAATATTACTAAAAGTTTTTCGTGTATAGTATGTAAATATTACTAAAAGTATTTCGTGTATAGTAATAGTGATTTGTGTGGACCTATGAGTACAAAGTCGGGGCTTTATTTATTAATGTTTACGGATGATCCGTTTTTTGATCAGTTTTCCTAAGTTAAAAGTAATTTTTTTAGAGTCGGTCCAAGAGTTTCTACTGCAAAAGCTATAATATGAAAATTTTGAACAATTGAACTGTATTTTTTTTTTTCTGCTTTAAGAGCTGCGGCACCGGAGGACGTAGTGGTGACGTGGGTATTAGATGATGCCAGTGTGTCCGTACAGGTGGCATCCCAAACGAGAGCACGACCTCTGTGCCACGGCACTATTGTCATTCCGTCCGGCCTTTTACCGTCATCGCAGTTAATGCCGGAGGGTTCCAGAAGACTAGGAATATCCGCCGAAGCCAACGCACATTTTATAATTTTATTTATGTTGGCATGGCGAGATATCCTGTTTTTAAATTATTCGCGTAATTTGAAACATTGCCAATATAAATGACCATCTTTTTTGCAATATGTACCTACATGTTCTGGTTTTCTGTGTAGCATTTTTTGATAATAAAGCAGTCTCTGTAGAAATGCTCGCTTCTTGACGAAATCCTTCCTTTAGCAGTGCAGACATTATAGCATCAGAGGTAATTTTAGTCCCCGAGTGTTCTATAGACATTACAAGTGGGTTATATTCATCATTAAGTCCAGCAAGCATAATAATAGCAACGAATTCATCTTAAAATCCGGCATTTATAGACAAAAGTTGCATGCTGTGTAATCATTATATCATTAAGGTATGTTTCCATTGATTTTGAAGTAGACAATTTAGAATTAAATAGATATTTTAATAAACTAAGTCTTCTTACTAAACCACTATTTGCATAAGTATTTTTTAAGGCGTTCCATGTATCTCCTGCTGTTTTGCAGTTGGCAATTATGGGATAAACAGATTCTTTACATATAAGACAAATTTTAGCTCGACACCGTGCATCAAGTTTGTTAAAGTCTCTAATTGCTGAAGTAGATTTCGTATTTATGAACTCCTATAAGTCGCAGTCTACAAGAAACATTTCCATGGCAAAAGTAAGGAAATAATAATATTAATTGTATGTCAATACAATAAACTTCAAGTAGACAAAATCAAAAATAAAAATTATTAATAATAATAATAATGTGTAGGACAAATTACACATATTGCTCTGGTTCCAAACTAAGCTCTAGGCTTGTACTATGTGTACCAGAAGCAACGATATAATACACATTTATATTTTATAAACACCCAGACCATGACAAACTGTACAGAAAATACGTACTAATATTTTTTGCCATGGGTGGGAATCAAACCCACGACCTCCGGATACCGCGCCAAAGGCGGGCAACCACTAGTCTACGGAGGCTGTCTCTGTATTATAATAATAAGAAACTAAGTGGCCTGAAGGATAAACTTTTAGCATTAGATTATAACATATATAGTTATAATCACATATTATGTAAGTTAATAATCATGCTTCTCTGATGATACGGTACATGTTACACATATCGCCAGAGTATTGCTGGTACGCGCTTCTCCGGGGCGATCAACTTACCCTAAAAGATACTTTCCATCTATCTACTTGTACCTATGTTTTGAAAATTTATAAATATTCGAGGCGAATACCATCGGCGAAATGAGGATGGGTTAATCCCTCCGCTGGGACCCTGAGGCCGTTTAAACGGTTCTCGGGAGCCAAATTGGCACCCGTGGTAGTATTTAATTAAATTTTTGAGGTCAATATAGTCTGTTGGGTTGGTCGCCTTGGTGGCACTTTTGCAGGGCTGTCAACGGTTGGCAGGTCAATGGAACCGGCTAATCCAGCAATCAGTCTTGTTATGTAACAGTTTGGTTGTTTTTGTTTTCCGCAAGGACTATTTTAATCAGGTACATATATACGTATGGGCCGTTTGGGCCATTGCCCAGGGCGACCCATTGTTTTATGAAAAAAATAGATCAGTATTCGGCCAGATGTATGTGGCCCAGGGCGAGACTCAACCTAAATACGTTCCTGGTTTTAATAGTTCACTACCCGTTTATTTTTCATTATAATATGCAACTTTTGTCCGTCGAAGGAATGGCGACCTTGCCAAGTGCACATTTGGACCTTATATATATATATTTATTTTTAATTTTCATGCCTGGGTTTACATAAAATAATTACTAAAATTTGTTGTTTTGATAATAAATTCAGCGTTTATTTTTTATAAATAAATAATAACACATTCCTTTAATTTATACTGTACGTTATATTATTAAAAAATACCTACCATGTGAGTTTTTTTTGAAAATGAAACCCTCATCAATGACATTCTCTATTGGACCATCATGCACATGCGCTGCAGCATCATGTTATTACGTTAGCCCGGGACGGATGTTATTACGTTACGCCTTAACTTTAATTACTTTTGAGTTTTTATTGCACCTTCTATTATCGGCATATTTATTAGAAAATACGAGTTTACATAATATATTCCAAGTATTCTATCGCTATCGCGAGATGTGCCTATACCTACATCTTATGAGGAGCATGTTTTGCAGGTGGGGGAGGAGGGTGAGGTGGGGGCGGTAGGGGAGGTGGGGGAAGGAGTGGGTGTGGAGGCGCCGGACCCAACGCTGGTGCTGGGCGCCGTCACCATCGCCGAGGCCAAGCCCTTCGGTCAGTACGCAACACACGCTACACACGATACATATGCTACACACGCAGAACACGCTACACACGCAGCACACGCTACACACGCTACACACGCAGCACACGCTACACGCGCCACACATGCAGCACACGCTATACACGCTACACGATCGCTCTTAATGTACCTAATAAATATGTGGAATTAACTTGGTTCAAAAATAAGTTGGTCCCCAGATCTAATCTAAACAATGTTCTACTCAAGAGCCTCGCATAAAGGTTATAGTTTACTGATCAGGTCTGGCAGTGGTGGGGGAGAATGGCGTAGCGTCTTCCCGGCCGCAGGCGACGGCGCTGGCGGCGAGCGGCGCGGCGCTGGCGCGGCCCGTCGCCACCGCCATCGCCGGCATCAGCCCCTCCCAGCTCGGCCTGCACTTCCCCTACCGCCCCGACGCCAGGCGCGCCACACAACGCACAGGCGTCTAACGTCCAGACGACGTGCAACATAACGCACAGGCGTCATCCAGACGACGCGCAACACAACGCACAGGCGTCTAACATCCAGACGACGCCCGACACAGCGCACAGCTTTTTGGAATTTATAATTTGGAGGCGCCTTATAATGCATGAGCAGACATTATATTCGGAACCCTCTGGCGAGTTTTCGCACTTATTTTTTTATAAACTTTAGGCAATAAATCTAGTCTACGCTAATGATATTATAAGCGTAGACGATGTGATGTCTCGCTCGACTGACTTTAGGTTCAGAAGTCCTGGACTGATAGGTACTTAGTTAAATATACCATTTAGTAAGTATTTAAGATAACAAGATAGTAACATAATTATAATAATCAAAGTAACAGAATTAAAAACATATTTCCAGTCTGAAGACCGGCTACTTGCTATTCTTGACCGTAGTGTTCTTACTATTTCTGATATATCTATATCAGCATGGTCACTCATATCTACCGGTAACTGTTCCCAACGCTTACCACAACTAAGTTGGATAACGTAATGGATGACTACAAGTATTTGTTTAGCTACTAGACAATACAATCATAATTAATTTAGATCGGAGGCATTTTGGTACGTTTTACGTAGACACTCAATTATTTTAAGTAGAATAAATTATTAAATTTTAATATGGTCTGCGTTTTATTTATTGGATTCCTTTTAGAGTTCCAGGATATAGAGAGGAGTTGAATATCTCTAACAATTATCTGTTCGTTAAAAAGAGATTTAGGAGTTTTTTTGTGATGAGTCATCAACTTGATTAGCTTAAGTAGCACTGAGCGCGTCGCCAGAACCAGCAGCGCCGCGGACCGACGCGCAGCTTGGAGAGAGGCTTTACAAAGAAAAATATTTATTCATGCATATACAATAACTGAACAATATAAATATAACTAGTTAAAGTTGGATATAGGCTGAATATCAGATGATGTTCCACCCTCTGCACTAGGCATGCCTGTGTCGCAGTGGTCAGCGAATTGCTGCGGTTGATATGTTGATGAATTTTTAGAACAATAGTAAAAATTATTATCAGTATAAACATACATACACATACATATATATACATACACATACACTGACAATAAGTAACTAGAGCAAACAAAAACAATAAATAGGCATTAGTAAAAGTTAATGTAAGCATAAAGCGTGTGAAGTGTGTGTTTAGTTTAATTTATTTTGTGTCTATGACTGTGTTATGTTACCTGCATGTAGAAATTGTGTATTCATCAATAAAAGTTCACTGCCGTTATATGATATATATATATATATAAATATATATATATATATATAAATATATATATATATATAAATATATATATATATATATATATATATAAGCTTATTAGCTTTTTCTTGGTTTGAAATTTTGTAAGAGTAATTATTGAATGTATTTTATTTATTTCGTTGTACACTATAGGGCCCATAGCTGATAAGTGCCGTTGAGCTAGTAGTGATTTGGTTTTTAAAAATTTTGATCTATTAGATATTCGTTGCGCTTTGATCTTGTCTTTATTTCATTACTGTTTAATTGGTTGGTGTTAGTTAAAAAAGTGTGTTGATATACAACTGTACTAAGGAGATATTGTTTACGAACTGACAACACATTTAAACCGTTGTACACGTCTATAGTTTAGTATAGGATGTCTGCGTGGCAGACGACTCATGACCTTCAACAGTGCTTTCTGGGCTCTTTCCACCACTATTAATTTGGTTTTAGCAGCTGAACCCCAACAAAGGATACAGTAGCTGATTATAGAGTGACCAAGGGCGCTGTATACCAATTTTAGTAGTTCCCGATCAGCCACATTCCGAAGGTGTTTAAAAATAGGGATCAGTCGTCGGATCCTTCCAGCCAAAGCATGAAAATGAGAATCTCAATGGAGATGGTCATCCAGGATAACGCCGAGATATCGAATGGTGTGAGAGCGTTGAGACCTGACGTTGGAACAATCCACGAAAACAACACAACCATTACTCATATTTTATTACTTAAATGTTAGACATACATTGATTAGGTTCTATATATATACGACCGTGAAGCCGATGAGACGCGGCGACCGTTCGGCGGGCAAGAACCAGTTACGTGGCGGGTGCGGTCCGGGCCCCGCGGTCGTGCAGCGTGATGGGTATCTGCAGGCGGTAGACGCCGGGCTCGGGCCCCGGGGAGAGCAGGGCCCCGGCGGCGGTGGCCCCCGCGGGCCGGCGGGACAGCGCGGTCTGCACGGCCTGCACTAGGTACTCCAGCAGGGGCCCGAACCGCGACACGCCGTCGCCGGCTACCACGCGGTCGGCGCCCGGCACCACCACCATGCGCAACGCCAGCGTGCGCCGCTCCGCCGCGTCACCGACCGCCAGCGCCGCCAGCACCAGCACTGCGCGCGCCCACATGCCGACTGCCGCGAGCCGCCCGCGCCGCGCCTATACGCTCGCGCGCGACCTACATGCGGACCCGACCGACGGCTTTCCTCTCCGGACTACTTTTATCTAGAACTCGATCAATTTCTTCCGGAGCATAGGCGCGGATCCTCTTCGCGCCACGCCGGGGCCACAGACCACAGACCAAACAATGTCGACGGACTCTAACAAAGCGCCGCGACCACCTCTCCACATTGCGACCAAAGCGTTCCTCCCCACCCCGAGAGCTTAATAATAATCATTTACATGTTTATTGATCCAAAAATAATATAATAGCTGCTTAGTTTCAATGGTTATTAGTTTTTTAAAGGGAGAATCTTAAAAAGTGCACCCACTTGTGGTCCCTCTCATAACGCTCCGGGTGAGAGACCCCCAGACCGGCCTTGCACGGATTCCTGGCATCATACATTGAAAAACAAAACTTATTATTATATTATATATATTTGTAATTTCAGAACCGATTCGTTAATAATATATTTATGTATACTCTATGTGTTGTGGTCGTCTGCTGAATGATAAAATAATTAGTTATGGCCCAAACAGCTTTTTCGGAAATATGAAATAACAAAAGTTCAACAGATAGCTATAGGTATGTATAGTATAATGTCATAAAACTGCGATAAATATTTTTGATTTAAATCATTTTACTTCTTACAGTACGTACGTCAATATTCTATATATACTCGTACGTGCAGAAAATATCTAAATAAAGAAGTGTGGCTGAACCACACTTTATATGTAACCAAAAAGTAGTAAAAAAAAGTTTTAACTTTCAAACTCCAAATTCGATTCGAATATGATATATATTCAGGTCATTATTAGTTTGTGCTGAGAAAATTCTAAATTCGTAGTAGTAAGTACCTACTTCTTGTCAAAACGTGTCATCAAATCGTTTGGACTTAATTGAAGCGTATTTGGTAAAGAATAATTACGCGGAAGCTGCATTGGTATGGTACCAACAAGAATGGTAATTACAAACCTTTCGAAGAATCTCCAAGAAAATGGTTTATTAAAAAAAAGTGCAGCAGCCTCGTGTACTATACATATACACGGAGATTACTATTTTTAACCGACTTCAAAAAAGGAGAAGTTTTTATGTTTGCCTGATATGTATTTTTTTTACTCCAAAGTTCGAAAGAGTGCACTACCATTGGTTTTGTCAGGATCTGATTATGGAATCCGGGAAATCGAGGGAAACCCTCAATGTTTTTCACATATATTTAGAACTCTTTAACGACTAATAGCATAAGTATAGTATGGTGGTAAAAACATCATATCACACTAAAAAATGTGAAATAAAAATCTTTTAACAAAAAAATATAACCGACTTCAAAAACACTATAAAGTATTTAATATAAGTAGTGAATATTTACAAGTGTTATTAAGTCCTACTGGATTCTACTTTTAAAGTTGGCACCGCTTAATAAAATAATTGCCATTAAAATAAATGTGTGGTGCCACCCTAATGTGTCATATGGATGGCACACATGTGTAGGTATAGCTTCAAAAATCACACCTAATATTAATATGTTGGTGCGGGTGGTAAAGTGGACTCCAGTGGGACTAAATAACCCGTGTAAATATTCATTATTTTATACTTTTTAGTGTTTTTGAAGCCGGTTATATTTTTTTGTTAAAAAGTTTTTATAACCGACGTGAAAGCTTATCCAAAGATATCGTCCAGGTTCTCACTCTGGAAGTGGGTGTTTCCCACTCACTTGTATTAAAAGCATGGAAAACATACAATTATAAATGCTCTTGAAAGAGGCGCATAGTTCAGCATTACGAGCAGGAAACAATGTTCGATGAATTACCTTTGTTGATGGCTAAGAGATAAAATATGTAGAGATCATGTATTTCTAAAGTTTATACTACTCAATTCTTCCAATAACGGTATGCACAGCCGACGAAATCACCACTTTTAGTCTAGCAGAAATCCTCGAGTTCGGAAAGCCATAATCAGGATTTGTTGCAAAACTTAAAACTTTATTTTGTGTTTATTTGTAAGTTTGTTAGATATACGAGTACCTTTAAATTGTGTTCACCTACTTATTGTAATTATGTCTGTCAATAAGAACTCAAAGAATATTAGGGATGTCTTAAGGTGACTTACGTCCGCTGTGGATTTGGTAGACAGACCCGACCGCTCCGCTCACTTGTGACTATGACCGTGCCTTGGTGCTCATAGACATCATTACCGAGAAGGTTCGCGGGAGTATTGATAAGTCGCTTAAGATGGGCCCCGAGCCTTCGTCAGTTCGTTCTTCTCCCGGGCTTTTGAGCAGGTTGCCTACCCTTGATCTCCCACCATTTGACGGATGACTTGATGCCTGGGTAGGCTTTCTAAACCTGTTTGATAGTCTTGTGCACGGGCGGGGGAACCTCACCTCCAGCCAGAAGATAGCATATTCGTTGTCCTAATTGAAAGGAGAGGCTCGTCATGTCTCGTCAGTGGTTAGCTATGGACTAATGCTGTGGGGAAACTCAGTTGATACCGAAAGAGCTTTTAAACTGCAGAAGAAATGTATACGTGCAATATGTGGAGCCAAATACCGGGATAGTTGCACCTTTAAAGCATCATTCATAGGTAGGAAATAATAATAAAGTAGTTTGTTCCGATGGGGTTCCGCCACCGTTATTTAAGCCATACAAATGTACCTACCTAGGTAGGTACATTACACATTAACCTATTATAAGAAATAGTTACTGGGTGTGAATTGTGTTTTCAGCGCTGACCATGCCTCTAGAAAAGCTACTGTGGTAGAATTAGAACAAAAGCTAAAAACGGCTCTGGTTGAATTAAAAATTCTAAAATACTGTGCGACCAACTTCTGAAAGAGCGCGACGAAGGTGAAGCTGAGCTATTAAACATCAATAGCAAAATTAGGCAGTTGAAAAAAGAGCTGAGTGAACTCCATACCCAGTATAAGGATGTATGTAGTGAACGGGACCAAGTACAGGAGCAACTCTCCGCTGTTGGCATGTGCGGTGACTACTATGTGCAGGCATTAGATCGGAGCAGCCATTTGGAGCTGCACCTCAATGAAGCTTTGAGGATCATTGAAAAGTTTGAAGAGGAGAGGGAGAGGTGCCAGTGTGAACAAACATTATGTTTATATGACGAGTTGATTGACAAAGACTTGAAAAGTTAATAATGTGTCCACAATCAATGGTGGATATTTCAGCAATAGGAAATATATTAAACTCTTAAAGTACATTAAAAAATATAAGTTAAACAACAATTATATTAGGGCTAGAAATATATCATTAAAAGCGGACTGTCGTCGGCTCATGTTGGAAGTCAAACAAAATAGTGACTATATAAATAATTTACAACCTTAATATGATAGTGATATTATTAAGTCAAAAACGGAAATTAATAACATGCGCTTATGTCTCTCTGATATAACGGAAAAATACCAGTTGTCACAGAATGACCTTACAGAACAAATAAAAAATATGGATGAGATTCTTCAATTGAGCAAATATAACGCAGAAATTTGACTCATTTGTAAATAAAAATTGTTGCTCCTGTGAAAATAAATTAAATTTATCGGATACCGGGTCTACGTTAACTTATTTCAGTGTGACTCTTCCAAAGGACATCACTAACAATACCTTACTACTTACAGATAGTATTGGTATAGGAATGGGCCAAATTATTTATTGTCATCTAGATCATTCTGTGACAAACTATTGTATGCCAAGTATAATAGTTTTAAGTATATAGTAAAATCAATTTCCTCCAAATTCTACAATTCATATAGTAATGTGGTTGTTATGGTAGGAAATGGATTGAACACAAGCAAAGGTGACTTGTTGGACAGTGTGGATATTTTGTCACAACTTGGAGTAAGGAATATTATATTATGTACATTCCTTTATTCAAACAAATATTCCACCTCACAAAATAAACATATTCATTATTTAAATAATTGTATCTATAATATGATATGTTATAATAATTTGTTTACTTTATAATATGATATGATATGTTATATTAACAAATTTGTTAAAAAAAAAAAATGACCCAGGATGGCTTTAAACTACCTATGAAGGTACAAAAAACTATTGCTACATTGGTAGCTAATAATATATTATTAAGTATTGACTCCACATCATCATTTATTTAGATGTGACAATAGAGAAGGACAGTTGTAAGCTTACCTCACGTTCGCTGACACGTCGTACGTCTTGGGGCGGAGTTATATCTAATTAAGATACGACACTACGTCGAGAGACGGTAAATTTTGAATTCAAACCATTGGCACTACGTCAGCCGACGACGTTTTTGAGTAGCATTTCTATGAAGTAGAGTATTGACTGCCGTATTGTAAGCCTAGCTGTTTTACCTACTGCCGTATTAAGAGGGTTTTGTGACCGCCTGCGTGTGTCCTTAAAGCACACATATGCAATGTTCATGTATGAGTACTACGTCGATAGGCGTTGTGCTTGTTCGGCTTCTCGAACAGTAAGCGCGGCAGTGACATCCTACGAAGCACTACCTGTTGCTGTCGCATACTCCAACGGTACCAATATTTTTTTGTTGTATTCTTGTGGTTATTATATTGTTTTTGTAAGCGCATAATTATATGATAATATCAGAGAGAAGTGTGGGGTATTATGAGTGTATACTTATGTGCTGGTTTAATATTTTAGATTGCCAAACGAAAAACCAAAAAGAAGGTTGTTTGATAGCAGCTCGTCAAATTCGTCATTAGAAATACAACCCGACCCATATAGCGACGCAGATAATGAATACGGCTCTGATGTAAACTATGAGCCACAATCAGCCCTTGGATCCAGTTCATCTGATGATGATAATTATGTTTACCTTCAGATCTTGTCGGCACAACTATAGATGCTCTGCCGCTCCATGCATAACTAAATCGAACGAACGGCCTTTAGAACAATTTAAGAAACCACCATGGGCCTGACCAAAGTACACGATCGTCAATCGAATCGCTGCCATCGATGGATAAAAATGTATAGGAATTTTACTCTATGGGTAGAGCCTGATCGACGAGAAACGTCTAATCCCATATATTTTGGGCCCAGTGCACTCATCTATCGTAATAAAACAGCAGGAGGCAGATAATGTATTAGAGTCGTCCGTGCCATTGCTCACAACCAGCAGACCAAGGTCTCCTGTGCCAGTAGAGCAGCTGTGGACAAATACTACGGAAGATATTCGTGATTTTGAATTTGATACCAATTTTCAGGGTGTACAGTTTGAAATAGGGAAAATGTTTTTCCTAAAAATAACTGCTAGAATATTTAGTGCAATGTACAGACAATTATGGTAAAGCTTTATGCAGTTCACTCACACCCGACATTCTCGACTTTAGACATTCCAAGAGACCAGTGTGGAGAAGATGAAAACTTAATAATTTTAATGAAAATTTAATGAGTGAAATGTCCAGATTCATATATAATATTAATCAACCAAATATTACATACTCCAATCTACATAAAATTATAAATCAAGAATTCAATAAAGTATGTAAAATTAAAACAAAGAAAATTACTGACAAATTAAATTTTGCTACTTAGGCCATTAAAGGCATTAGAATAAATAGGGATATACTATATGATCTACATGACAAAAGATCATATACATCTGACCAAAATTTCCATAATTATGTTAGGAATTATTCAAAATTGTTTAAGAAAGTTTGTATCATAGCTAAATCTATTCACATTAGATGCAAAATCAAACAGTCAGATAATAAATCCGCAAGTGTGTATGGAAAATCATTAATACTGAAACCGGTAAAAATATTATCAGACAAAATTTCATTTCAATTAGACAAAACGGAGTTATGTTATCAGATAAAAAATAAGTTGCGGAGTTATTCGAGGAATTCTTTACTAATATTCCGTTACAAATCACGAACTGTATTAAATCATCAGCTAGTACTGCTAATGATTTTTTAAAACGATATATTAAAATGCCAATTATTTCTAATTTTAATTTTAAACAGGTCACAAAACATTTTAAATTGTTAAATAAAAAATAAACTGAAGATTTATGGGGGCTATCTGTCAAAGCTATCGAATTAATTATTCTTACTATAGCACCGGTACCCGCTGATATTTTTAATGGGTGTGTTAATGAAGGAATTTTTCCCGACCTCATGAAAAATAGTTCCCATATTCAAGTCCGGCTGTAAGACAGATCCAAATAATTATCGTCCTGTTTCTGTCCTGCCAGCCTTAAGTAACATATTCGAAAAAATAATTCTTGGTCAGCTGTTAAGTCAATTTAATACTCATAAATTGTTACATGATCAACAATACGGGTTCACAAAAGGTAGAAACACAACAAATGCCGGCACAAGACTGATTACTGAAATAATTGACGCTTGAGAAAACTCTCAGGATCTCGTTGGCGTTTTCTGTGATCTGTCTAAAGCGTTTGATTGTGTTGACTGTTCGATACATAAAGATTTATTTAATTTAATAACGCAGCAACATTAATTATATTTTTTATCCATGACAACTCTACGGTTGCCATGGTTACCTTTTGTTGTTGTTATTCATTGGGTTAAGTCAGTTATTTTATAGTTTTTTCAGTCTTATTTTCATTGTAATATAATTTCGTGTGTATTAAATATATATATATATAAAATATAAATATGTATAATATATATGTATATATAAAAAAGTTAATTCAGTGCTTGTATTTTATACCTTCAACCAGATCTATATTCCACAATCCAAACTACAGTCCACAACAAATAGGTCCTTCAAATTGGTCAATAGTTGCTCGATTTTTTGAGTTTTTCTTCATGTTACATTGTTGCCGGCTACAGCGGTTATTAAGAATATGAAAACGGAGAGAACTTAATATTATAATTACAGGTGTTACAGTGGACTTTCTATACAATTAATATGCACAAATTATATTTTTTTCAAATTCATACAAAAAGCCGATATTACAAAGTCTGAAAAAACAATTGAATATCTATCTATCAACACCGGCTATACAGAAGTTGTGTTAAACCCCAACAACCGGCTATACATTCGTTTCTATAACAACCAAACAAATAAAACCGCACTTACACCTATACAATTTATACAAGAAGTTTCGAAGTCATACAAGCAGCTATACAAGGCTTCATTAGACGTCCGTACTTTCAAGCTCTGGGAACATACTTACCAATCGCAAGTATTTGCATATCTAGTGTGTTTAATTATTATTATTCTTTTTTTTAATTGAACTTGTCAGCGAGGCCAAAATGCGAAAACTAATTGTAAAAAAAGGTAATTATAAAGTTACAATTACACGTCGTTGGCAGACTCCGAAGATGAAGGAGAATATAATAATAGCTCAAAAAGATAGGATTAATGTAGCAAAAGAAAAAATAGGGGATTTAAATGTAGATATAGATGATGATTTAGATATGTCATAAATTGAGCAAAAATATTAAAAAGCCAATAATTAAACATCAATAATTAATAAAAAAATATCTGTATTAAAGTCACAATCCAATAATAATATTGTAAAGCCATTTTCCTCGAATTTAAAGTTGCCAAATATTAAAATACCAGAATTTGATGGCAAAAGTTACATGAGTTTTGGTCCATTCATAAAATGTTTGGGGCGGTCATACATAATGATATTTATACATCAATGACCTTCCACATATGGTTCAGGAGATGGCGCAGATAGTGCTATTTGCTGATGATACATCTCTACTGTTTAAAGTTAGTAGAAAAGATAATATATTATCATCAGCAAATGACACTCTGGAAATGGTTTCGAAGTGGTTCACCGCGAATAATTTAGTTTTAAATGCTAAGAAAACTAAGTGTCTAAAATTTACGCTCCCCAACGTAACTGGTATTAATTCCACAGTGAAGTTAGGTGGTACTGATCTGAAATTTGTTGACTCCACTGTGTTTTTAGGGATCACAGTCGATTCCAAACTACAGTGGAAAGCTCACATAAATACTCTATCCAATAGATTGAGCTCTGCTGCATATGCAGTCAGAAAAATCAGACAATTAACTGATGTTGCAACAGCCAGACTAGTGTACTTCGCCTATTTTCACAGTATAATGACGTATGGTCTTATAATGTGGGGATCCGCGGCAGATTTTGATAGTATATTTATTTTACAAAAGAGGGCTATTCGGGCAATATATGGCATGAAAGCTCGTGATTCTCTCCGGGAAACATTTCCTATGATTGATGTATTGACACAACCATCTCAATATATTTATGAGAATTTATTGTACGTCAAGAAAAACTTAAGTATGTTTAGTAAAAATGGCGACAGGCATAATTTAAACTTAAGAAATATAGATATAATTGATATTCCATAGTTTAGACTGCAAAAAACTAATAAATGTTTTGTCATTAACAGTATAAGGTTATTTAATAAATTACTAAAAGTATTATAGATTTAAGTGAAATAAAGTTTAAAAATTGTATAAAACAAACATTAATCCATAGGGCTTACTATAGAGTTAATGACTATATTAATGATAAAGATGTCTGGACCCGTTCTGATCTGCAATTGAGGTCTCACAACTAGTATTGCCTTTTCAAATGAGTACCCTAGTAGGTATGTTAAATCTGATATTGTATTAACTTATTATTACTTAATTTATTTTTTATTATATTTAAATTTTATCTTTGGATAAGGTATATCTTATGATTACTTATTAATATTTACATTATGCAGGTACTCTGTTATTATATATTATTATTTAGTAAAGTGCCTGTACTCTTTAGTATTTGCAGTTCTGTACATTGGTACAGCAACCAATTGCTAAACTGTTAAATAATCTGCCATAGGGTGTTTTACGCATGCTTTTAGTAGGGTTAGAGCATTTAATGTATGCTGCGATATGCATATCGGTAACTCAATGGCTATATTCCTCTGTTAGTTTGTGTGAAGCACCAGAGTTTTTTACTTGCTGGTACCTTTTTCTCCGGGGTGTCTCCGGAGGGATCGACTTTACAACTAGTGTTTACGCCCTTAAAGATACCGATCCATATAACTATGTTAATGCGATTGATGGTCATTTAAAAATATCTACAGCCAATATAATGATAATATAAGAACTAATATTTAAGGCGTGGATACGGTTGGTGAGGTCGGTCGCCTCGGTGGCACCCTTGTATGGCAGATGATAATCGGAAGGTCAATGGAATCAGCTAACCACCTAGTCTTACACTAGTTGGTTATGTAGCGTGCGTTCGGTTGGTTGGTTTATTCAATACTTTTATTTATGACACCTTTTATTAATTAATCTATAATGGTTATATATATATAGCAGCCTAACCAAACGCACTCTAGACCTTATTGTTAAAACTTTTTTTTTTTTTTTGACTATTCATAAATATCTGTAAAGACATGAAATAAATAATATTTGATTTTGATTTGATTTGATATGTCCTTAGCGGACATTCAAAAGTTGTACTATTTACGTACCTTTTTTAAGGATGAGGCGTACGACTTAATTAAACATCTACCAACGGTAGATGAAAGCTATCCAGAAGCAATACAGATCATAAAAGAGCGGTATGATAACTACAATAGGGTTGTCAATGATCACATTATAAGCTTATTAGATATTATTGCTATGAAGTCCCAAAATATTACTTAACTAAGAGCTTTTATATCAAATGCTAAACAACAGATTGCTGCATTAAAAAATATGGGACAACCTATAGATAAATGGGATGTCATTGTAGTTTGTATATTGTCAAGAAAACTTGACATGCAAACAAATAGATCATACCAGTTAGATAGGGACAATAATATACAGCCTACTTTAAAAGATTTTTTCGAGTTTTTAGAAAGACGAGCTACAGCTTTCGAAAATAGTATGGAGGCTGGTTGTTCTACTATTGTTAGCTATACTTATTATTAATTATAATTGGCAACTATTTTCCTCTCGATCACTCCTAACTCACTCACTCACTCACTCTTTGCCACTTGAATAAAATTCTGTATACTGTAAAAAGGATACAGGTGAGCCATCCTGTATCCTTCAACTATAATACCTTGGAAAGAGTCCAAGGTAACAAATATTGCAACAAAAGGTACAGGTTGCAGTTACTGTAAGTTACATCATAAATTATATTCTTGTAAAAAAAATCAACTCGCACCGGTAGAGGAGCGTATAAACCATATTAGTGATAATAATTGTTGCAAAATTGGTTTAAATAGTCATAAAGGTAAGTGTAGATATAATTTTAAGTGCAACAAATGCCATGAAGAGCATAACACTATTTTACATGTGGAAACAGAAATAGTTTCTAATTCAGGGCACCGGTAACTTTGTTTACTAAGGCATCCCAATAACAACTACTTTTGCCGACTGCTAAAGTTTGGTAAGTTACAAAAGATGGCAGAAATATTTTTGTTAAAGCACTTTTAAATAGTGGAAGCCAATTATCATGTACAACAAATGAGTTATTAAATGTGTTAGGATATAGACCAACACCCAGCAATACTGGGATAGTAGGTATTTCAAACACGCACCAAACAATTAAGTCGTGTATACAGGTAGACATTTTTTCATGTGTTAATAAATACAAAGTCCATGTAAACTGTCATGTAGTTAAAAACATAACAACTAAATTACCACAAAATAATATTAACATTCAACATATTAAATTACCAAATTATATACAATTAGCAGATGACACTTATCACGTGCCTAGTAATATCCATACTTTATTAGGAGCGGATATATTCTTTAACGTTTTATTAGATCAACCAAAAATAGTGCTAGGAGATGCTAATTTTATTAGTACACAGTTCGGACACATAATTGCAGGTAATTTTCCTCAAAAAGATTTCATTAATATAAATAAAATATACAACTTATCTATGTGTGTAGATTGTAATGACAGTATTAACCTCAGATCAGTAAAGTATAGTATATATACTATACTTTACTGGTCTGAGGTATTAACAGTCAAATTACAAAGTTTTGGCAGTCTGAAGCCGTACCAGAGGTATATACAGAAAATACTTCTGAACAACAATTATGCGAAGATATTTTTAATAATACAGTAACTTTAAATAATAATAAGTTTGAAGTTGCATTACCATTAAAACTATCTATACAGCAGGTTAATGACACGTTAGGTGATTCATTTATTCTAGCATTAAATAGGTTTCTCAATTTAGAGAAACGCTTTACAAAAAATAAAATATTGTTTAATGATTACAATAATTTTATTAAAGAGTACATTGTATTAGGGCATGCAAACTATATAAATATTAATACGTATAATTTAGAAAAGGATGCAGTTTATTTTTCTATATCTCACCATCCAGTTATTAATGAGAATAATAAAACGACTCGACTTAGGGTAGTATTCGATGGTTCTATGAAGACCAATAAATAGATATCACTTAATGACATATTACTAAAAGGTTCAGTGGTTCAAAATGATTTATTTAACATCTTAATTTTATTTTGGCTATATAAATACATATTTATAAAAGACATTAAGAAAATGTTCAGAAATATTCTTGTTACACCTGAGTATAGGTCTTTATTAAATATTTTATGGCGGGAATCTCCTCAGGAACACATAAAGTGTTTACAATTAAACACAGTTACTTATGGTTTAAAATCTTCATATTTAGCTACACGATGCCTAAAGGAACTTACAATGTTATATAATTAGGAATTAAACGAACTTACCTTGTGAAGTTCCAATTCTAATTGTACTTCGCTGCATAGTCTCGAAATGATAAATAAGACATGTAGTAATCGAATTTACGAGCCAACGATGCACGAGTTCAGAGCCTTAAACAAGCGCTTTAAAAAAAAATAAAACCCTCCTTATGTCAATCCCCGCCTGTCAACTTCATATAGTGTAGAGCTGCAACATAAGGTTAAGTGCCCGAGGAGTCTAGTCTAGCTGAGAACACGCAAACTTTATTTCACGACATTAGCATACTGGGAGAGTGTTGTAAACATTTAGGGGGGACGGGTTATATGTTATCATTTCGAGACTATGCAGCTCGTACAATTAGAATTGGAACTCACAAGGTAAGTTCGTTTAATTCCTAATTGTACTTCGCTGCATAGTCTCTTCAATGATAAATAAGACAAGTAGATGTTTAGAGAGTCGTGAAATAACAGACAGATGAATAGTACCTAATATAATATAAATTAAATCAAATGTTTATAAGTATCAAATTGGATACTTGAAAATGTATTATAATATATACTCATATAAATAAATATATATATTAATGAGGACTTATCTTTATAAAATTGAGGAAACACCTTATATGATTTATTCCATCAAACTATATCTTACACTATTACTGAACACCCAGACGTTCAGCTGAAAAAACGTATAACCATGTGCTAACTTCTGTAAGACTAGTCACATCTATCTAGCTACTAAATAGACTTAATCCACCAGCTAAATATCCACGATGCTAGCAATTTTTAGGCATTATGTGTGTAATTAATGTCTTACATTTTATTATTATGGCACTTTAATATAAATACACCTAAGTTTTAACTAATTTTATTTCAGTTATACTTTTTATATTATTTTATATCAGTTATCTTTATTTAATAGGACATTAAAGTTTATATTGTAAAGTATATTTAGGCTTTTCTAGATATTTTAATGAGATTTGGGATTCTAATACGAATATTTTCTTGGAACCTAATTTAAATATTTTATTACGGAATAAAATAATGAGTCTTGGTACATTGTGACATGTAATTTCTTTGAAAGATCCTATAGTTAAAAAATGCAACCTCACTCAATGACTAAAGTATAATTACGGATTAGTCCAACCCGACCCGTTAGACTCTGTAAAATATGTAATAAAAAGAAATCTGTGGAGTAAGTTGCTCCTTCTTCATATATTTCATACAAAATATATCAGTCCCAAATATTGTATGAATAGTTCGTAATAATCTAAATTTAATTTGGTGCAACTATACTACTACTTTAAATAAGTGTTGTATTGCCTTGTTGTTTTGTCAATATTGGCCATCATGATTTTATATTTGGTCTGGCACGTTACATTGTAACAGTTCGTTACAGGAGTAACACACTCTTAAACTGTAACAAACAGGTAAACATACTCCAAGAAGTGGTTATAGCGGGAATACAATAATATGCGACTATCATTTGGGAAAAAAAATATAATAATAGCAAAGACGGGATAAGTTTTGATTAACTGAGTACTAAGATTTAGATGTCTCAGTTTGGTAACACATTTATACCTACCGACTGTTTAGAGATAAATCTAATTTTAAACTTTTGTTATTAAAATAAAATAGGAAAGCAAAAAAATATAAAATAAAAATAAACTAAGTAGTTTATTAAACAAATGTTTTTTACGCCTCTTACAGCATTGCTACACCTGCCCAGTAATATAATTCAAATATAGAAATTAGATCCCACATACCATTAATTATTTTAAGTGTTTTGTTTCCATCTTACAAGTTGATGTTTCAATGTATGAGAGTCACTATGTAAATCTAGAATACATTCTAGATCTTACTATTTTGGATCTAAAATATAGACTAAATCAGAATAATTGTAAGTTTAATAATCTCAAAATAAATGTATATACACTATAGTGTCTCAAGAGACATTTCATTTATATTTTTTATAATTATTGTAAAAGAATTATGGGACTAACATTATTCTAAAAGGTGGAAGCTTTTATAATTTCTTTATTCCCAAATTAAATGTAAAGATTTAACTTTCATGGATGGGTAAGAAGCATTATTTAGAATGAATCTAGTAATTTTTACTCTAACAAAAGCTAGCTAGTAGAAAATGACTAAAGTTTTAATTTAGTATGCACATTTTGTACAATAATTTATTTTAGATAAATAAAATAAATAAGTCTACTCTCCTTGACGAATTACTCGTAAGAAATACAGTAAGTATATTTGAGAGAAAAAAATTGCCATTTATTAGGTTCACCACATATAAAAATTATATTTAATTTGAAAAAATACGTGCATTAACATAATTTATAATTTAATCAAAATTCTTGGATTACATGTGATCTGTAACCACTGCTGCTTAAGTTATTTTAAGCGTAAGCTGTAAATATGTTAGCATACCTATTAACCTGTGTTAGTTACGGTTCAAGATTCGCAAGAGGGCGGATTTGCCCCAACAATGAGGATGGCTTTTCCTCGGCATTTGGAGCATATACAATGAAGGTTGCTGTAGTCTGGAATGAAAAGATACTAATCTGGTTCACTTCCAGGCCATTGCAGTAAAATTTACAACTTTATTTATGCTATTATTAGGCTTTGAATATTTGCAATTACCAGTCAGACTTCTCAACCGCCGCTAAGGCTTTTCTTCAAAGATCATAAGATTCTTTTATTGATTTAAAACCATCACCAAGCTTACATTTCCTTACAATACAGATTCCTGGTTATAATGGCTACAGGCATGTCTAATGCAGTTTTTAATAAAACGTTTAAACTTATTTTTAGTAATATTTAATCAGTGGTTTGTCTAGATAAACCACCATATCTATGACTACCGCTTGGATCTCAGGTTTGAGTATATTGCATCAATCATTTTACATTAGGTATTATCCGGAGGTAAACCATATTCCCCGTTTTATAGAAGTTTCATAATGGAATATTATTAAAAGGTAAAAATACCTGAATCATAAGTATTGCAAATATATACTTTTATTTCTATGATATTACTTTTTTATTGTAAATATATACTTTTATTAATGTTGTTATTGTGATTTTGAAGGTAATAACCGATTTTTCATTTCATTTCCGTTTCTATCTTTTTCCATTTTATAAACGTTTCATAATGGAATAATATTAAAAGATAAATAAATACCTGAATCATAAATATTGCAAATATATACTTTTATTTCTATGATATAACTTTTTATTGTAAATATATAATTTTATTTATGTTGTTATTGTGATTTTGAAGGCAATAACCGTCTTTTCATTTCATTTCTAAGTTTCATAATGAAATCATTTTAGTAAGTATTACCTAAGTCTTGAGTAGTGTAAATATTTATTTGTATAAATAATTGAGATTTTTTATATAATTCTGTGAGATTTAATAAGCTTTAGTAATATAAAACATTCAAATTATAATACATAAATAAAAGTATTATTATATTATAGGCAAGTAACACATAAATTGAATTAGTAAATATCTAATTCTGTAAGGTTAAATAACCTTTTGTAATAAAAAAATGTTTAAATTATAACACCTGAATAGGTATTATTATATTATAGGCTAAATAACCCATAATTTGAATAGGTAAATACCATTCTGTAAGGTTAAATAACCTTTAGTAATAAAAATAGATTAAATAATAACACCTGAATAGGAGTATTATTATTATATGATAGGCTAAAAAAAGCATAAATATGGATAAGTAAATACCATTCTGTAAGGTTAAATAACCTTTAGTAATAAAAATAATTCAATTTATAACACCTGAATAGGAGTAGGTAATATTAGGTATATTATAGGCTAAATAACCCATAAATTGGATAGTTAAATATCTATTACTGTATTAACTTTAAAACAATAATCTAATTACCTATATTACCTAAATAGGTGAATTACAATATAGAGGATTCATAAAAAATATAATTAATTAGTAAAATTGTCTGCCACCTTAGTAGGTGACATAAAAATCGAGATTTTCCTATTTAAAGTAAGTAGGTACCTCAATAGGTGTTATTATTACATAAAAGAACTAGCTGTGCTCGCGACTTCGTCCGCGTGGAATAGTTATTTTTTTATCATATAAACTTTCATCCCCTATTTTATCCCCTTGGGGGTAGAATTTATCAAAATCCTTTCTTAGCGGATGCCTACGTCATAACATCTACCTGCATGCCAAATTTCAGCCCGATCCGTCTAGTGGTTTGGGCTGTGCGTTGATAGATCACTATGTCAGTCAGTCACCTTTGAGTTATATATATTTAGATTATTCTTTAATACATATTTTTTGTGTATCTTGAACCGTTTTCACGGCGCACGCAACGGAAGGCTTCAAAGATGAAATAATTTCTCCCGTTTTTTACACATTTACCACTATATCTTTGCTCCTATTGGTCGTAGCGTGATGTTATATAGCCTATAGCCTTCCTAGATAACTGGACTATCCAACACAAAAAGAATTATTCAATTCGAACCAGTAGTTTCGGAGATTAGCGCGTTCAAACAAACAAACAAACAAACAAACAAACAAACAAACTCTTCAGCTTTATAATATTAGTATAGATAAGTAACACCTACATTAACCTCAAAAGAATATATAAAGGGAATTATAAAAGAAAAATTATTGTAATTTATTAATTTTGTCAGTCACCTTGTAGGTGGCATAAAAAAACAGTATTTTTTATAATAAAATAAATACCTGATTAGGTGTGGTTTTATTATATTATAAGTTAACCCATAAAATAGGATTTAGTAAGTAATTATCTAAATCTGAGAGGTTAAATAACAGACCCACCTGTAGGTGACGTAAAAATATATATATTTTTTTTTTTTGTAACTAAAAGGATTCATGTAAAACAACAAAAAGCATACCTTTATGTTTAATTTCTTGTCGTACGATTGGTTTTCCCTTGGATTTCCATAAAAGAACTCTTCAGGCCAAAGAAAACTTTAGAATTTGTTGTTCGGTCTAATACGCCAGTAATGGCGTCGCCCGTCGGTAAACATCTGTTTCAAACATCACATGTTTTACATAAATCTTCTTACAAATCTCTAAATTACATTTTTTCTTTACTATTTCAATTAAATAAGATATTTAATATCTTGTGACAAAAAATCGATGTGAACGGTGGCTGCACGAAAAACGATATGAAGTTGACAGGCGGGGATTGACATAAGGAGGGTTTTTTTTTTTTTTTAAGCGCTTGTTTAAGGCTCTGAACTCGTGCATCGTTGGCTCGTAAACTCGATTATTACTTGTCTTATTTATCATTAAAGAGACTATGCAGCGAAGTACAATTCAGAATATCCTAAAGCATCAGAAATTTTACAAAACAACACGTAGGTACGTTGACGATATTTTAGTTTCTTCAGAGTCTAAGTCGGATCTGAAAAAACACAAAATCAATTAATACCATTATTAAAATTAGGTGATTTTACACTACATAAATGGTCATCTAATATTGCAGATATTTATAACGATATCTAAAGTAAATGTAAATATATCGGATATTGAATTTCAGTTTCAAAATACATGTTTTAAAACTTTAGGTATACGATTTAATTTGCAAACAGATTCATTTGAATTTTTATGTCCTTGTAAATATACTGAAACGGACACAAAACGTGACATTTTAATCTTTATAAGCAGGTTTTACGACCCTTTAGGTATATTAGGGCCAATAATAGTTATTGCCAAAATAATAATGCAAAAATTGTGGCAAGAGAATATAGGTTGGGATATTCCTCTATCAAATGAATTAAAAGTTGAATGGCATGCATATACAGATAGTCTCTTAAAAATGGGACATATTAATATAAAAAGACAGGTAGATATTACTAATCCTAAAATAACCCAAATAATCGGGTATGCAGATGCTTCTTCTAAAAAAGCATATGGTTGTTGTATATATCTAAGGCAAATTGATAAAAATAAATGTTAATATTTCTTTAATATCTTCGAAATCTAGGGTAACTCCAAATAATAATAAACTTACAATCCCTAGACTAGAACTGAATGCTGCATTACTACTTGCTAAATTAATTACTAAAACTTATAATACATTAAAAAATTAATAAATATAAATGAGGTCATTCTATATACATGGGTGTATGTAAATTTATATATGAAATACACTAAACTCATATGCTTACTTACAAACTATACACACAAAATTTCACACATATACACATTTGTCTGCTTAAGTACTGAATACATGCAAAATAAAATAGATACTTTCCTTGTTATCCTACTAAACAAATTATACAAACAACATAAACCGTTAATACCTAAACATGAAAACCTTACAAATTATTTTTCCAAAATTGTACATACATATTTATTCATATGCTTATACACCCATAATATGAACACTGACATTTATACTTAATTTTTTAACAAACTAGATAAATTAATAATACCTAAATATGAAAACCAATGCATACGTATATACAGTATTTATAAAATATTAATGGATCTAAAAGTACGTACCTACAAGCTCGGGGTATACGACTATTTTAGAGATACACTTACTTATATACTCATATACGTGGTGGCCTAGTTGGTTAGAATATACGTGGTGGCCTATTTGGTTAGACCTTGGACTTAAAAACGCTTAGGTCCCTGGTTCGAATCCAGGTGTGTACCAATGAGTTTTTAATTAAAAAAAATATGTACATTTGTTTGACAACACCACTATAGTGCCTCGGAGAGCACGTTAAGCTGTCGGTCCCGGTTTCACTATAGAGTCTATTCAAAACATCGCAACAAGCTAGCCACTTGTTCGGTGTAGACTCATACCATCGGCTACGACGAGGTGGGATTAAAACCCCTCCGCTGGGTACCCTGGCGCCGTCTAGGCGGTCTCGGGCGCCGTAAGGCACCCGTGATGATACATACATGATACATACTTATATAATATATGAACTATATATAAATATGTTACTTTAAATTTCACCACCTTATTAGCCAATAATACATACATAAATAAAATAATTATTTATAAGGGGTTCATGTATAACTTTTCTCACATGTATATGTATAATGTTTGAAACCCTTAACACCTAAAAAGAATTAGATACCTTTAAAAACGCTCGAGCTACACAATGCAATATAGAAGATCTACATAAATTATTTCAGATTAAACAGGATGACCTCACAATAATTTGTCAAAATATCAGAAGCATATATAAAAATATGGATGATTTACAAGTGAACTTACCAACTATAGTGGATATAATTATACTAACAGAGTGTAGAATTAATAACAACAAATAAATTCCTATTCCTCCTAAGAATCATTAAGCCTTGGATATTACGCTGCATCAGAAACCGTAACAACATGCAAAGAAAACTAAGTTTTGATCCACACAATAGTGTATTAAAACTTACCTACAATCGTTACCGAAATTTTTGTAACAATTTAATAAAAAAACTTAAAAGAAAGCACGACAGAGAAATACTTAATCATTCTGTAAACAAACCTAAAGAACTTTGGAAAAAACATTAAATTAATAAGTAATAACTCAGCGTATAAGAGCATCAGTACAGAGCTATTAAATATAAAGCCTACTCCATCTGAAGCTGTCTCTCATGTCAACCACTTTTTTGGAAATTGTTATATAATATAGTGTCTATGGGCACTTTCGTCTATGTCATAGACACATATTCAATAATGGCGGCGAGCGACGCTTGCTGGCTCGCTGTGTAACTTAAAGTACATTAAATACTATTTCAAGTCGTGAGTGCTATTTTATTTATTACCTGGTCTCTCATCCTTGGAACCCATATACAACATGGTGTCAGATGTTCGCAAGGTTTCGGGAGCCTGGTGATAAAATTGAGTCTTCTTTTCGAGCGCATCACGTGTCTCGACAAGAACAAAAATGTCTTCGAGCAACACTTCAAAAGAAAGCGGCGGCTGCAACAGCGATGCCAAGCTGAGTAACGCATCAAGAGGAATGGATCCACTTAATATGCAGTCGTCGGCACCAGAACAACCATGGATCTCCAAGCAGCTATCGGTCGTCGAGCAGTCATGGGTCCCAAAGCAGCTGTCGGTCTCCAAACAGTCATCGGTCTCAGAGCAGTCATCGGCCTCAGAGCAGTCATCGGTCCCCAAGCAGTCATCGGTCCCCAAGCAGTCAGTGTTCTCCAAGCCGGAGCCGACCGTTGATCACACATAGACCCAGTCATCATGTATCAAGGACAGACCATCAGTCATCATGCCATAAATGTGGACAAAAACACAGGTATAGATGTCCTGCCCAAGGGGTAATTTGTCATAAATGTTCCAAAATAAATCATTTCGCTAGTCAATGTCAAAATAAAAAGATAAATACTTATATATTTAAACAATAATTTTGTAGGAGCACTACAGTGTAATAATGTTCAGTCTAAAGGTTGGACTATCAATTTAGTCATCAATAATGTGGTAATAAACTGTCTCATAGATTCTGGGTCGGATGCCAACATTTTGTCATACTGCGATTATAAAAAATTACATCTAAAAGATAATTTAACAAAAAGCTCCTATACATTGTCAACTTTTACAGGACAAGTAATATCTACTATTGGTCAATGTGTCTTACAATGTGAAATAAATAACAAAAACTATAAAATATTATTTTATGTTGTCGAAGTAGATTGTCAGAATATATTAGGTCGTCAGTCATCAGAAGAATTAAAGTTGCTCAAAAGAGTCCATAAAGTCACTTTTGCTCCAAATAATGAGTCCACTAATAAATCTAGTAGTCAACCAAATCAATCAAGTCAGTCAAATCAGTCAAGTCAGTCACATCAGTCGTGTCAATTACCTATATCAGTCAGTGATCACACAGTTTTATCACAACAAAACAATAGTCAACAAAATAATAATTACAATTTTAACTGCTTAAAGTTAATTAATGAATTTAAAAATGTGTTTGAAGGTCTTGGGTGTATTAAAAATTTTGAATGCAATTTAATCTTAAAACCGGATGCAGAACCTAGTGTAGACAGTTGTAGAAAAATTCCATTTAAGTTGCAAAATAAAGTGAAACAAGAGTTAGTTAGATTAGAAAAAAGTCAAGTCATAAAAAAGATTGATGAGCCTACACCTTGGGTAAGTTCAATAGTAATAGTGTCAAAAAATGATGGCAGTCTTAGGTTATGTCTGGATCCCCGGAAACTTAATAAAGCAATACTGAGGTCTCACTATCCTTTCCCAAATATAGACGAAATAAAGTCAGAGCTGTCAGGTGCTAGATATTTCTCAACTCTAGATGCTAAATCAGGATTTTGGATTATGAAACTTAGCGCAGAGTCTTCAAAACTTTGTACCTTTATAACTACCTTTGGTAGATACCGCTTTCTGCGATTACCTTTTGGAATAAATGCGGCTCCTGAGTTATTTCATAATGAGATGGTCAAACGGTTTGGTGACATAAGTGGTCTTAAAATAATGATGGATGATTTTTTAATATATAGCAAAACATTAGAACAACATTACGTTATACTTAACAAAGTCTTACAAAGAGCTAGGGATATTGATTTAAAATTTAATCCGGAAAAGTCAAAAGTATGTTTAAAACAAGTAAAATATCTAGGATTTATATTTAATGAAAATGGTGTGTCGGTAGATCCATCAAAAGTCGAGTCAATTTGTAATATGCAACAACCAACATGTGTTGCTGATATTCAACGTTTTCTAGGCATGGTAAACTTTTTAGGCAGCTTTATAAAAGATTTGTCTAAAGAAACTATACACTTAAGAAGTTTATTAAATAAAAAAATCTGTCTGGTTATGGACTGAGGTTCATGAACAAGAGTTAGAGAGTTAGAGTTTAGAGTTCAATAACCTTAAAAAAATGATTAGTACATCACCCGTATTAACATATTATGATACAACTAAACCTTTAACATTATCAGTTGATGCTTCTAAAGCAGCAATGGGAGCAGTTATTAGCCATGGTAACAGTCCAATTGCATATGCATCAGCTTCACTCACTCAAGCTCAGCAAAACTACTCTCAAATTGAGAAAGAATTGCTAGCAGTTTTGTTTGGCTGTTCGAAATTCCATCAATATATTTATGCTAACACTACACTGGTGGAGACAGATCACAAACCAATTGTAAATATTTTTAAAAAACCTTTGTATGACACTCCACCAAGATTACAAAGAATCTTACTTAGACTTCAGCCATATGACTTAAAATTAACATATAAACCAGGAAAATACTTATATGTAGCTGATACTTTATCAAGGGCAGCTCTTCCCAGCACTGACTTAACAGATTTAGACAATGATATAAATTTACATGTAAATTTAATAACTTCAAATCTATCTTTGAGCTCCCATAACCTTAAAGAAATTGAAAAAGCTATGTCAAATGATCAAACTTTAATGTTAATTATGTCATTTTACAAAAATGGTTGGCCGAATAATAAAAGCCAAGTTGATGACAGTGTCAAACCTTACTTTGCAGTTAAAGATAGTATACATTTGAGTAATAATTTATTGTTTATGTCAAACCGTGTCATTATACCATTTTCACTGAGAAAATATTTTCTGAAAATTTTACATGAAGGTCACCAAGGCATGACAAGTTGTAAAAGGTTAGCTAAGGAGTCAATCTACTGGCCCAATATAAACAATGACATTAATAATTTTGTCAGTAGTTGTGAAATTTGTCTTAAGTATTCAAAAAATAATACAAAAGAAAATCTTTTACCACATGATTTTAAGTACCTACCATGGTATAAACTTGGTATGGATTTATTTGAATTAGATAATACTATGTACTTAATTGTAGTAGATTATTTCTCAAAGTTTGTAGAAATAGCACGCCTAGGTCATAGTTATACCAGTGATATAGTCATCACTCATCTTAAGTCAATCTTTGCTCGTCATGGTATACCACATACTCTTGTGTCAACAATGGTCCACCAATGACATCAAATGCTTTTAAAAAATTTATGCAAGAATGGAATATTGAACATGTCACTTCTAGCCCTTATCTTAGTCGTTCAAATGGTCTTGCTGAAAGGACTATTTATACTATTAAAAACATGCTTAAAAAATGTAGTGTTGATAAGTCAGATTATTATTTAGCATTGCTTCAATATAGGAATACACCAAAACATAATTTATGTTCTCCAGCACAGTTACTAATGTCTAGGTCACTTCGCAGTAGACTGCCAGTTTTAGACAAACAATTAAAACCTAAATTATGTAATTATAAAGACCTTAAAATGCGCAATAAGCAATATATAGATAAAACAAAGTCTTATTATAATAGAAATGCTAAAGATTTGAAACCACTTGATGTTGGTTCTAAAGTTATGTTTAAAAAACAGCCTCAATTAAACTGGACACAAGGTCTTATAGAGGAAATTTGTCCAGAACCTAGGTCATACATTGTCAAAAGTCCAGATGGTAGTTTTAGGAGAAATAGGCAACATTTGAAACCCTACTTTAGCTTAGATCCCCCTTTACCTAGCAGTGAATTATTCAGTGAACAGTCTCCTATTAATTCACAAGAAAATCAGGTTTATACCCGTAGTGGTAGATTGGTTGTTAAACCGGCTAGATATTTAGATTAAATATATTAAATAAATAAAAATAAAATAAACTAAAAATAGATAAGTTTCTTTTCTTTGGTTGAGGGTAGTAGGTAGGTTGTTTAAAAATAATAAAATAAAAAAGTTTTTCTATTTAATTTATAAGTTTATTAAAAAAGTGGTTTAGTGTATGTAAAGACTGGCATCACATGATGATATTTTGTAAAGCTTGTTTTGCACATGGTTTGAAAATTGTAAAGCCTGTTTTACATGAAGTTTTATAAAGAAGTGTTTACATGTAGTTATTAAGTTTCTTTTTGCATTGTTTAACTTTGTAACTAATTATTATATGATAATTAGGATTCCCTAAAGAAAGGGAGGTGTTATATAATATAGTGTCTATGGGCACTTTCGTCTATGTCATAGACACATATTCAATAATGGCGGCGAGCGACGCTTGCTGGCTCGCTGTGTAACTTAAAGTACATTAAACATAGATATAAATATCAAGATAGGCCCTTCCATACAAAAACCCAACGATTTTTTGTCAATAAAGTGACAACTAGCGCCACTAGCGGTAAGAATTTGAACTAATACTTAGTATGATGTGACGTTGTAAGGGCGTACGAATTTAATTAGCCAAACTAATATTTTTCATTTTCATAGTTTATTTTTATGTTTCCGTTTTTTTTTTCATAAATATGTGGATATTACTCAGGTGTTTGTATATCGATATGTATGTTTATCAATTAGTCTGTCTATGAATCTACATCTTAGCGTCAAATATCTCGAGAACTAATCGTCCGACTGACTTGAAATTTGGAATAGTTATAAACAGGGGCGCCGGATTTTAGAACCTCATGGGTGCTCATGCTCATTCGATGACTCGAAAAATTGGTTTGAGGAAGGTTGAAGAGTTTTGAGCTGTCGTTTTGTTCGCATCGGCATCGCGCAATAATGAACATTTTGATCTGTTTCTTGATGCCTATTATCAGGGGTGCTCGGCACCCACTGTTTATTTATCATGGGTGCTCGAGCCCCCGAGCATCCACGGAGTCGGCGCCCCTGGCTATTGTTAACCCACATTCATCCAAAATGGTATAAGTCATAGTTACTTATAGGCTCGAGTGAAAAAGGGTGTATATAGAAAATTAAATAAATTTGGGAGAAATTAGGTCATGCGGGGTGTCACCTGAAAGGTATTTATTTATAAAACATTAATATATTTATGTAGTTAAATTAGGTACAGTTTAGCTCCCGTTAAATGAAAATTATTTGTGTTAGAAGGAGTTTACTCTAACACAAAGAGCGATAATGGATACCGTGAGCCAGCAGTACCGAACAACAATGAACCATCATTGATGAATATTATTTAATTTGCAATATATATAGCAATATATTAAAAATTCAATAATGTTGGTATATTAAAAGGAGTTCCAAAAACATCATCTCTAAAACATACAGAATGAGCTTCTGGCGAAATAATAAAATGTCCTAATTTTATAATTTATCTTAAAAAACTTTTTTTTTAAACTGGTTTTCAAGAAATTAATATTTAAAATCTAAGTTTGTGTCTATATTTTTTTATTTACAAAGCTGACAGTGGCAGTTTCCGGCCAATCTTTCTATATAATACGAGTCCATACTTCCCTTCGTATATCATTAGCAGGAAATCTTAAAAAAAAAACTATTAGAAAAAAAAACTATTGTTTTAGAACCGCATTTAAATCGCCAATAAAAATCGTATATATTTTAATACAGCTTTATGTTTTATTATGAAGCAAAAATGCGCATCTTTGCGTCATTTTCATCTATCTGTTATATATCAAAACTTTTTCTAAGAGTTTCTTTAAAATCCGAATATCCCGTATAATTACGAATATCTTAGCCCTCTGTATAAAAAATAATATTTTAATAGCCTATACATAGCGAGGAAGGCTACGTATAGGATATTTATTTATTAAATTTTTGTATAGGGGGTTAAGATAACAGGTTAAACAGGAGTTATAACACAAGAACAATTTTTCAAATCGGACTAGTAGTTCTTGAGATTAGCGCGTTTAAACATAATACGAATAAAATCTTCAGCTTAAGAATATAAGTATAGATAATCATAACTTTTATTAAAGTTTCACACTTTTTCATTCGAATTTTGTTTGTTTGACATATCTTATTGTATTCAGTATAAGTATTATAGGCGTTAAAATATGTAACGTCATTACAAGGTTAAGCCGTTGATCTCTCCATACATTGAAATTGAACGAATGAAACATAACCTAAATATATATTTTTAACATTTAAATATAAAATTTTTGACTATCCGATGATAAGAAATATTGTCTTTCTTTTTGTTGAACTTTGTCGAGTAATTTGTGCAACGTTTTACTACACAATACGGGATCTTGGCAAGTTATTTAGAGTACTTTTCGCTACCGCTGCTTGTCACAGACTGACGTATCGTTGGTGCGAAATTGATTTTTTAGCACCAATGTTTTAGTACACAAGAAACATGTTTTGAGGCCCGTCCTTACTATTTACGTCAATGACATTAAATACTATTTCAAGTCGTGAGTGCTATTTTATTTATTACCTGGTCTCTCATCCTTGGAACCCATATACAACAGAAATATCGGCCGTTCTCTTGCTAATGAAATATTACAAACTAAGACGTCTCACTTAGACAACTCTGAACTACGCTCTCATCATATACAACTGACTTCATTTGCATCGCTAAATACTGACTGCAATGAAGTATATTGTATTCTCATAAATCTTAAAACTAGTAGTGCTGTAGGAAGAGACGGCATATCTACTGAATTCCTCAAACACGCACATAATTTAGTAGTCCCTGTTATATGTCATTTGGCCAATCTTTGTCTTCAGAAAGGCTTATTCCCCTCTACTTTAATATGTGATATAATCACGCCAGTGCATAAGGGTGGGAGTGGAGACGATGTCAATAATTATATACCGATATCTGAATTGCCTCTATATCCAAAATACTAAAAAAGATCATTAATGAAAGACTTATGAATTACCTTGAAAGTTTCAATATTCTCTCAAGTTCGCAATTTGGATTCAGGAAAGGGAAATCCACTGAAGACGCAATATTAAATCTTTCCTCTATAGTTACAGATCCATTGGATCTTGGAAATAAATGCTTAACGGTATTTATGGATCTTAAAAAAGCATTTGACACCGTCTCCATCCCTATCCTAATTCAAAAACTAGAAAGCATCGGTATTAGAGGAACTGCTTTGAAACTTTTCAGGGATTACTTAAATGATCGTACCCAATGTGTTAAAATAAACGATTATGTTAGCGCGGACCTAGATTTATCTTACGGCATACCACAGGGCAGTATCCTAGGGCCAACGCTTTTCCTAATTTATGTCAACCACCTCTGTGACTATAAATCGGCTAAATAATGATGATAAAAATAATATGATTAATTTAAATAATAAAGCGTGTAATTGTCCAGCTATAAACAAAGTGTCATATATTAAATACCTGGGTATATTGGTTGACCAAAGGCTTTCATGATTAAAGCATACAGAGCTTGTAACCAATAGAGTTAGAAAACTCATTTGGCCACTTAAGACTATACGGCATGTAGCTTCTGGGTCTTTGCTAAACCAAATTTATACGTCCTTAGTGCAGTTCCAACATAATTAAGTAGGTTTATTAATTAAAATTAAGTTTATTTTCTTATTATTAGGGTTAGGCAGGTAAGGTTTTGTAAATTGTTTTATGTTTGTTTTCCCTTAGTAAGGGAATTTAAAACTTGTTTTAATAACAAAACTTGTAAATTTATTTTGATTTGTTGCAAACTTAAACTTTATTTTGTGTTTATTTGTAAGTTTGTATTTTATTTTAAATTAATATTGTGTTCACCTACTTATGTAATTATGTCTGTTAATAGGAACTGAAACAAGATTAAGGCTGTCCTAAGGTGGCATACATTCGCTGTGGATTTGGTAGACAGACCCGACCGCACCATTGCTCTTTTGGTGCGATTTGAAAAGATCCCAGAGTATGAGCAGGACTTGCATAGGGCCTTTGAGGAGTTTTTGGTTTTGAACCTATACAGTATCTATACAGTATTAAAACCTTAACTATTTTCTAATCAATTAAACTATATAAAGCCAATTAATACTACTATAAAAACTATCTATAAATCCTATCTATACTATTATTTATTACGTCGCGAACATGTTGCATGTAAATAATGATAAGCAAACTGTAATAAATAAATATATTCCGTGTGTTTATTGTTCTGAAATTCACGAATTACATAATCGTAGAAAGTTTTTGTCTATAAATGTTGAAACACGTCGTAAGTTTATCCAAGAAAAAGGACTCTGTTTTAATTGCATGGGATCTAATCATCTAGTTTATAAGTGTCGTATGTCCAAGAAGTGCCACCTTTGCAGAAAGAAGCGCCATTCTTTGCTCCATTTAGACAGAACCTCCGACCTCACCGATGTTGTTTCAGACCAGTCTAATGCATCTTCAAGTTCTCAAAATGAACCAACCAATTTAGTTACCTGTTTTTTGAACGTATTTAGTCAAGTATTTAGTCATGCAACAGCCTTAGTAAAGGTGGAGGCGAATACAGGTAGCACGATTACGTTGAGGTCCTTACTTGATCAGGGATCGCAGGCGTCATTCATAACTGAAGCTGCTATACAAATGCTCGGTATAAAAAAGGTACCACATGTAAGTCAATTATCAGGATTAGGAAGTGGGGGGGTACCGATTACCTCTGAATACGTGTGCATATAAAACTGCAATCAATCCAAAATCTTGACTATACTATAATTGTTAAGGCTCATGTGCTGAAGAAATTAACGTCATTTCTTCCAACAGAATGAGTTAATTTAACAACGTGGCCAGCATTAGGTAGTTTAAGGTTAGCTGATCCAAACTTCAACGTACCCAATAAAATAGACTTATTATTGGGCGCAGAAGTATATGGTCAAATAATATTAGCAGGCCTTCTAAAGGGTCCCCAAGGGTGTCCGGTGGTACTGAACTCGAAACTTGGTTGGATATTATATATACCATCACGGGTGCCTATTTGGCTCCCGAGAACCGTTTAAACGGCCTCAGGGTCCCAGCGGAGGGATTAACCCATCCTCATTTCGCCGATGGTATTCGGAGGCAACGCCTAACAAGTGGCGAGCTTGTTGCGGCGTTTATGATGAAATAGCCTCGTTGTATAAAGCGGTCACCCATCCCAGGCCGGCCTTGTTGTCATCTGCTTAACCTTGTTATCAGTTGCGCAGTGACTTAACCACTAGGCTGGGGCCGCTTTTTAATAAATAATTTTGGATATTATTAGGTCAAATAAAGTCTAATAATGATTATAATATTATGGTAAGTCTTCACACGCACTATGACGATAACGAATTGCTTAAACGATTCTGGAAATTGGAATCTGAGCATTCACCCGTTGTAGGTCAAAGGCTTTGGACTCCCGAAGAGCAAAAGTGTGATGCATAAGTACGACGTCCAGAGATCACACTGGACAGTATATCGTTAAACTCCCATTCCGGAATGAGGATCCGAAATGCAAGTGAACTCTAGAAGCATTGCCATTAAACGTTTCAAGTTGTTAGAAACAAGATTGTCAAAAAATCCAAATTTAAGGAGGCAATATTCAGATGTAATGAATGAATATTTAACGTTGGGCCATATGGAGTTAGTTTCGCAAAGACCACCGTTATAAACCGGGAACGGTTTATTTGCCTCATCATGCAGTGGTGAGAGAGAAGATAAGATAACAACTAAAGTTAGAGTCGTTTTTGATGCATCTTGCACCACTCTCAACGGTGTCTCACTTAACAGTGTGTTTATGCGATAGCGTCCTTATCCCATATGTTTCACAGGAGACTTGGTAAAAATGTACCGCCAAATATAGGTTACCAAAGATGACTCAGATTTCAAAAGGATTATTTGGCGAGATGAGTCTGGGAATCTGCAAAATTACAGATTGTTACGCGTTACCTTCGGGACAGCTTTAGCTCCATACCTAGCTGTTAAAACTCTACAACAATTAGCTAGAAACGAAGGTAAGGATTATTCTGAAGTTACTAAAATAATCCTGAATGACTTCTATGTAGACGATTTGATGACTGGTTCAGTCTGTAGAGGAAGGTTTAAACCTAGTTCATTAAATCAATAAAGTTATGTATAAAGAAGGTTTTGAAATGCAAAAATGGGCTAGCAATAGTGTAATGTTATCAAAACAAATAGATAAAAGATTCCAGAATTTTATGGAAGGAATAGAAATTAAATTGGATAATGAAATGAAAGTATTAGGGTTAATTTGGAATAAGGTTTCAGGTGTATTTCAGTATACGGTACAACTTCCCAATTTAAGTCCACCAGTTACAAAAAGGAAGGTAATTTCAGACATTGCTCGTCTGTTTGGCCCTCTTGGCTGGCTGTCTCCTGTTTTAATCACTGCTAAGATATTTATACAGCGTTTATGGATGTCTGGCATTGGATGGGATGAAACATTACCTCATGAATTGCTTGTTGATTGGACTGCATTTAGAAATGAACTCGCGGAGGTTGCCAACTTTCGTATACCAAGGTGGATTCATACAAACCCACTTGATGTCCACCGTGAATTACAAGGATTTTCAGACGCGTCTAAAGATGCTTACGCGGCCGTTATTTACATTCGCGTCATTGATAGCAACGGTCAAATTCACGTGTGTCTGGTGACATCAAAAACTAAGGTTGCTCCAATCAAACAGGTATCAATTCCACTATTAGAGCTCTGTGGTGCAGTTCTTTTGGCTGGGTTGTTAAGGGAAATATCTCAGATATTAAATATAAGTAAAGAAAATGTACATGCTTGGACTGCTTAGCAGTCATCCAAGTAAGTGGAAGACTTTTATAGCCAACAGAATTTCTGAAATTTTGACATCCATGGATCGCAGCCAGTGGTCACATGTGAGTTCGAAAGATAATCCAGCAGATTATGCTTCAAAAGGAATACCCTTCAAGGTTTTCAGATATTCCGCTGTGGATTTCTGGTCCAAGTTGGTTGAATAATAAAAGTATTAGTTACAAGAAGTATGCGTTACAAATTTGGAACAGAGATCTACAGAAATCTGCCATGTAGCGACCACTGACTGCGATAATGAAGATAACATTATTGGCAAATTTTCATCTATTCGAGTCATTGCTACCTGCAAAAGATTTTATTGCAAAATAAGATATAAAAGCAATTTTCCTATTTGGCTCACTAGTAGTGAATTGCAAGATTCTCTCCATTGGTGCATTAAAATTAATGACAGATGACAAGTCATGAATATTTTCAAGAAATAATAAATATTAAATTATTTAAACAAAATAATAAATAGATATTTTGAACTGCAAAAAATAAGGTAATAATTAATAGATTTTTATTAAACTGATAAAGTAGCACGCGCTCATCGGGCAGTGAATACAAAAATGACGTCAAAACTAAAGTGCACTAGTTGTAATATTGTAATTGATAGCATACATACAAAATAAACTGTCTGTAATAGATAAAGACAGCTTAATTCGAATATGTGTATCATCTTTTACGAATACACAAATAACAAGTTCAAAATCGTTATTGTTCCAATCATTGCCTACAAGTAAGCGTAAGGTGGATAGAAAAGGACAAGGAAAAGAGAATCGTGATATGAATGACATCATAAATATCTTAAAAATTACAGAGCCCGATATGATTCACACTTTTGTGGCCCGAGATTTGGAAAAATTGCCGCCTATAACATTTGATCATTTAGATGTGACGAAACTTCTAAAGGATTTAACCATTTTACAAAATGAAGTGAATATTATTAAGTCATCATATGCCACTATACAGCATCTAGAGGATGTCAAACAAGATATACTTAATATTAAGTTTGCGTCGATACCAATGTCACCTAGCAATGTTAATAGAAAACGGGGAGGGCACATTGATAGTGGACCGATTGGAATATCGTATGTTGATACTTTCTCGCCTGAAGGAAGCAGTAAGCACACTCAATCATCTTCTTAATACGAAAATAAAATGCCACTACTGAAAGTGCAGCCCTGCGATAATCAACTAAGTGGGAGTCATTTGATTGCTGGTGGAAAAAGAAACGAGAGAGTTTACGGTGAAAGGTCGAAGGATATTGTTGACTTATCACAGAAAGCGGCCGCTGTCGGTATCGAATCTCCTAAAGCAGTCTCCCCGATGGCCGTGGTTACCGCAGCTAAATCTAAGAAAGATTATGGTAATGATATGAAGAAGAACAATCTAGATGAGTTGGAAGGAGGGGATGGATGGACTAAGGTAGAGAGATGGAAGAGACCTAAAATGAATTATCGTTACAGTGGAAAAAAGGGTATGGCAACGGATTGTGGAGATAAATTTAAGGCAGCTGAGAAAAAAGTACAATTTTTTATATTAAACATACCCTTATGGTACCATGAAATCTAAAATAATTGACTATATACAAAAGAAAACACAGGAAAATATAGAACTACAAAAAATTTCAATGAAAAATAATACACATACATTTAACACATAACATTTATAAGCGTCATAGAAGCCTATTATTAATCGCCCAAGACAAGTTGACAACGTTTTTGGATGACCAATTATGGCCCTTTTACTTTAGTTAAATTAGTTAGTTTTAACTGTAGGAGCATAAAACGATCGCTTGAGAACGTGGTAGAACTGTGTCAGTCAGCGGACATCATAGCTTTACAGGAAACCTGGTTATTACCTCATGATATTTCCTACTTGAATAACATACATGATGATTTTGGCTCGACCGGTACCTCAGCAGTGGACACCGGTGCAGGATTACTACTATGGACATATGGAGGTGTCGCTCTGCTTTGGCGAAAGAGTATATTCCAAAAAGTGTCTGTTGTGCCGTGCGGTAATACGCGTATTAGTGGAATTAAAATTATGTTAAATGACGATTCAAATTTAATTCTTGTGCTTAGTGTATATATGCCCACTGATGCAGTGAGTAACCTTCCAGAGTTTACAAATTATCTTAATGCGGTTAGCGTCATAATAGATAGTGTGGGTTCAAAATGTGCGTATGTTATGGGTGACCTATTAATTTAAGAGCCTTCTATGGTGGGCGGTATGTTTAGTCCTGATATAATAAGATGCATTTTATATGTGGATTTTGTTACTTACTTTTTTGAGCCGACAGACGTCGCCACTATAGGATTTTAACGTAAAAATATTTGTTGAACTTATTATTCATATAAGTTAAGTATTAAAGATAAAATATATACTTTTGAAGAAAAGAAGCAGTTTTATTTAAATCCCGCGATAGTGCAAGTTTAGTTTAGTCAGTGCTGCCAGTGCCCTAACAGAACGGGTTGGTTCTATACATCGTCAGGGGCGTGCATCTCATAGAGACAAAAAGACACTGTCTACCCTGATAACCCTGACACAATGCACAATAATAGATATTTTATTAAAACATTTAATTTATGTTAACTATTCATAAAATATAAGAAAAGCGCCATCTATTGGCAACTATTAGATTTAATTTGTAATTCGACAAACGTGCCCTCTCATGCATAAAAGTATGTAAGACGTTGAACTAAACTGTCTAAGTTTGCACACATAGAAAACGTGTAAAAACATTGTCTGTATATGAAATGCAAAGATAGTAAACTACACGCGCATACAAAGAACCTCAGCAATGTACCGAGCGCCTTTAGACACTGTCTTTTCGGATAATATAGGTATCAATTAACTTTTGCGCGAAATTGAAATGACACCAACATAATTATAATCACGATATAAACAGAAATTTAGCTTTTTGAATTTCTGAACATTTTTAAATATGATTTATAATTAGGAAAATGTATATATTTTTTTTTTGGTTTATAATAAACTCGTAATTATTACGGACTTCATTTGATTTCACGAAAGAAATTTAATTTTTTATGTAGTTTGTTTGCACAATCGGTACTCATGAGATTCTTTTTATTGTGGAGATAGTTTTTTAAAGATCTAATTTAAATTTCTTTAAGTATTAAAAATGGAATGTGAATGCAGTTTTGTTTAGTAAAAAATAAAAATTTAAAGTTTTTAAATCTTACTTTAGAAGAAAAAAGACAAGTTTTAAAAATAATTTTTTTCGCGTGTTTTGTATAGGATCGCGGCAAGTGACTGGCATACTACCTGATGGTAAGCAGGGGTACTAAATCCATTATATTGCCATTTTTAACATAAATTCAGTGCTGCACTCAGTGTTCCTTTTTCTCACCATTTACGTACTTTCAATGCGTATACTATACTACCTATTGTGTAAATTGGATACTTCAGGCTCCTTTATGGACCGCTTCGAGTATCCGCAAAATGATATGTTCAAATATTTTTAATCAGTCATTTTGAGGATATGAGAGGTGTGGTAATCCAGCATCATTTTTCCTGAAATAATGCAGTAAATTTTGGTAAGTGTTTTATTTTATAGTATATTTTTGTCTACCCTGCCTAAAACACCTATGCACGCGACTGTACATCTGGAATAATGAGGCTACGAAGTCGGACAATCAAGACCAAACACGGCTAAACTAATATTCCGGTGCCTACCTTCCGGCTTTATCATCACCACCATCTGATGATAAAGCCGGAGCGGTTTATAGTGATTTAGGCTAAAAATACCAGCGATCCGTGGCAGCGATGCTGAGGTCGGAACGCGGTCGACGTTATGGGGTCGGTAACTGGGGAGTTCAAACGGTGTTATTATAATAATATACATTTTTAAGTTTCCTTTTTTTATGTAATGAAAGTATAATTATATTATGTGTAATGTAAATAATGTTGTCGATGGTCGGTGCCGTCACCTCGTGTTGACAATATTACGGAGTTATACATATTAGGGAAGTAAATTAGCAACCAGACAATAATTTAGTTTAGTTACATGTAAAAACTAAAATATTGGTGGTTATATAAACGCCTGATAGCACTTATGGCCGGAGCGGCACTATTGATGGTATAATAGTTGTCAGGCGCCACCGTCCACCAGTCGTCAGCGTTACGCTGTGTGGGGGCCGGGCTGGGTCCGCGGCCGACGCGCCTGCGCCGGAGTCTCGGTGCCGGCGCGGGCTCTCTCCGTCGCCGGAGCCTCGTGACCGGCGCGGACTCTCTCCGGCGCCGTAGCCTCGGGAACGGCGCGGAGTCTCTCCAGCGCCGGTTCTGTCTCTACCATCTCTAGAATCGGAAAACACGTTTTAAGTTATTTACGAAGTGTATGTTTTTTGTTAATATATAGTATTTAATATAATAAGTGTGGAACGATGGGAGTAACAACCCCAATAATTGTATTTCAAAGGTAATTCTTCAACACTCATATACTTTTTCTTGTCATTTTTTTAATAGTTTAATTCCGAAAACAACAAAAAAGCACAAGTTTATATATATTTGAAAAATATGTTGTAGGTTGTTGTAGGTACCTACTTAATACTAAAACAATAAAAATTCCAAACAATAAAAGAATAATAAAACCTTGGATCACCCCAGGAGTCCTAAAATGTATAAAAAATAGAAACAAACTACAATTACAATTAAAAAATGATGAACATAATGAAATACTAAAAATAACATATCGTAGATATAGAAATTATTGCAATAACCTAATTAAAAAGCTAAGGAAACAATATGAAGTTGAGTTACTAGATAAATCGAAAAATAATAATAAAATTCTATGGAAAAGTATAAAAACAATTACAAATTTAAACAAACAGCCTCAAAGTAATGCAGAATTACTTAACACTTGTAAAAGTCCTACTGACTCTGCGGATCAACTCAACACTCATTTCATTAATGTTGGTAAGACACTAGCACAGCAGATAAAAAAAGACTCTAGTGGAACCTCTGCATACTTGGCATCATTACCCACTCAACTAAATTCTATCGGAACTATAGAACCCGATTCCTCGGAAATAGAAATAATAATAAATACACTAAAAACTGAATCAGCACCTGGATTGGATAATATACCTACAAAATTCATAAAACTAGCAAAAAAAGAACTCATACCTGTTATAACTTATCTTAGTATTCTCTGTTTTCGACTAGGAATCTTTCCTAACAAACTTAAAAGCTCCATAGTTATCCCTATTTACAAAAGTGGTGACAAAAATGACTTTAATAATTACAGACCAATTTCGATTTTACCAGTCATATCCAAAATAGTTGAAAAATTAATTAATAACAGACTGATTGGATTTCTAAAAAACACTAACTTCCTTTCCAAAAGACAATACGGCTTTAGAGAGGGAATAAGTACTGAGGACGCTATTGTTGACTTGACAAATGACATCACTAATCACATTGACAATAAACAAAATGCATTATGTATATTTCTTGACTTGAAGAAGGCATTTGACACAGTCTCTGTTCCCATGCTTCTTTTAAAATTAGAAAAAGCCGGGATCAGAGGAAACTTTTTGACCTTACTAACTGACTATCTCCAAAATCGGACACAACGAGTTAAATTAGACAATAACTTCTATAGCAATGACGAGTACATGACTGACTATGGTATCCCACAAGGTAGCGTCCTCGGTCCAACCTTATTCCTAATCTATATAAATGACTTGACAGACCTTTTATTACAAAATGGCCAGGCTTTTTCATATGCGGACGACACTGCCCTCCTTTTTCATGGTGATAACTGGCTAACTGTCTATAACTCAGCTGACGCAGGACTTCAAAAAGTTATTAATTGGCTAAAGCTTAATCTTCTTACCTTAAATCAAACGAAAACCTACTATATCCCCTTTTCTATTAATGACTCTAAAAAACCTAATCCCGACTTATATCTGACTGCACATATATGTAATAATAAATTAACAGACCCTTGCTCATGCACCCCAATCATTAAAGTTGACTCGATAAATTATTTAGGTATAAAAATTGATAAAAATCTGTCCTGGTATCCACAATTGGAATCAGTTGCATCTAGAGCTAGAAAACTGATTTGCATCTTTAAAAAACTACGTAGTGTAACAGATCAAAAATTATTGATTTTCATATATAAAACACTCTTTCAATCGATCTTGCTCTATTGCATCGTTGTATGGGGAGGTACATACAAATCCAAATTCATAGGCATAGAACGCTCACAAAGACGGATCCTAAAAATAATGTTATGGAGGAGGAAACGATATTGTACTACCACACTGTACAACGAGGCAGAGGTGTTATCTGTGCGAAAACTATATATCCTTCAATGTATCCTAAGGATACATAAAAGAGAAACAATAGATCCTAACAAGCTCAGAAAACGCAATAGGGTAATATTTAGTATGAAAAGTGTTCGAACACAAATGGCGAAAAATCAGTTTTCAAATAAATCTGCTGATTTATATAATAAATTAAATAAAATATTAAATATTTATCCAATGACCTATTTTGAATGTAAAAAAACCTTAACTACATGGCTAAAAACGCAAAATTACAATGAAATAGAAAAAAATATTAAACAAAACTAAAATATGTACATATACAAATTATACCGGAACTTATATTGTCATGTTGTATGACAATATACTCACTCACACTCTCTCACACACACTCACACGAGGACCTACACATACAAAACACCTAAATTTACCTAATGCTTACATAGTCACCAAAATGCATACAATTCTGTACTTAGTAATAATTATAAGTTATAAGTACCTACATTATACTTTAATTCCTCCGATTACCCACTTGTCTATTTATATAGCTTAATACTAAATTCCTAAAACTAATATTATATTGTATTAGTTTTTGTTTTGTGTTTATTACTGTTACATTGCAAAGTTAGAAAACATAGCATTCTTATAATACTTGCTTAGTTAATGAAATGTAAAATACTTGTATTACAAAAAAAAAAAACTGTATAGATTAAGATTAAATTAATTGTAACTAATTATAAGTATTACTACTGGGGAGACGGGCTGCTCCTAATACAGGTTATTATAACTTACAAGGAGCAGCCCAGCTGTACAGTAAAATTGAGTAAATTTGGTAAATGAATAAACATTATTATTATTATATTAAAAAGTAAGTTATAAAGAGAAAATAAAGATTTATGTTGTGTACCCGCAAGGGAAATAATAGCTCTCACGCTGCTGCTTACGCTGGTGCATACGCTGGTGCTTACGCTAGTGCTTACGCTGGTGCATACGCTGGTGCTTACGCTGGTGCTTTTTATTATCGATAATAAAATAGTAGTTACGAAACAAAATTTTAATTGTAAATTAGCTAGAATATTTTATTTTATTTTCATTTATTCAAGGAAAAACAGTACAATACATAACTTAAAGTAGGTAGAACAATATAAGTGTAGCATAGACCAACATTTTCCTACTGATAGGTATTACAAAAAACAGATGGCAGGATCCTGCAAAAATGTCTATATAAAAAAGCAAAGAAAAAAAAAAAGAAAAAAAAAAGTATAATAATAAAAATATAAAGAAATATTTATAGAGCATTATAGAATTTTAAGTAAAGAACAAAATTGAATTGAGCACACTGAGAAAACATTTAAAACTGGCCTAGTACATTACTTTTAAATTGCTTGGAAACTAGTGCTAAACAGGTCGACCACCTCAAGGGAATTAAATAAGTTAGTAGATCTTATGATATAGGAGTTTTGTAAATAGTTAGACTTAGCAAATTCAATGAAGAATAAGTTTTTGGAACGCGCCCTTATGTTTGCATTAAAATTTATCCTTTCCAACATATAACTAGTATATAATATATTATACTCTACCAGGCTCGAACCTCTAAGGCAGGCAACATTTGAAATATATGACAGGCTATACAGATGCAAAAACCGTCATGTGACCTAGTCATGTTTCGGTTTTAGTCTGTGGGTTTACCGGTTTTCAGGAGATTACTACATCGATTTCTTGTCGAGGTGGTAGTCTCTTTTCAGGGTGCGATTACCAAATGGGTGGTTGAATTGATGATAAGGCAGCGTATATTATTAAAATATACTCGTAATGCAATTCGTCTTTCGCCGCCCAATTCGTAATCGCATCTTTAGCCGGCATAGTGGGAGCGATCAATGTTGTTTAAGAACAATTATTGATTGGCCCCATTTATGGACATTGTAGGTCTGCTCACCACCAGGTAAATACAAAGTCACATGCCGTGCTCCAATAAAATAAAATAAAAGACAACCTCAACCGTTATTTTTATTTTAAATTTATATTTCGACTTTTTGGTTGTGGTTCCTTCGGACAGTTATTACTGTTTAATCAATCCTCACCTGTAGCGGCCCCAAGCTCCAAGCGACCATGAGTAAATAAACGGAACAAATAAAAAATACAGCGCATATTTTTGGAAAATTTTAAACATCTCAATATGTCCTCCAGAGATTGTCAGAGTGTGGAGCAAATGTTCGGCCAAGGGTATATCGCAGTAGTGACGAGCGCGCTACGTTACCCGACTGCGGCTGCGGAGTCCTCTGCAGCGACACCAGCTGCGTCAGCCGCAACGCGTCCACTTCGCCTTCACCCCTCCTGACGAAAAGAAATACCACCATTGTCATTAAACGACTCCGCTTAATGTCGTTTTCAAATATTAGTTAACAGATCAGCCCTCGGTCCCGGCCCTCCGGTGGTGTACCGCGGTCCCGGCCCTCCGGTGGTGTACGGCGGTCCCGGCCCTCCGGTGCTGTACGGCGGTCCCGGCCCTCCGGTGGTATACGGCGGGTCGTCGCTCCGCTTGCTCGTACATAATTTAGTATTGAGCTCTCATCGATCCATGGATACCGATTAATGACAAATCTGCTCGTTTTGATTTCGGTATGAATATTAAACAACGTTAGTACGCTGTACCAGTTATATTATAGAGAGAGCCAGGTTTCGGCTGCGCAGGTTAAGTATGCCATAACGTGTAAGGCGCTGGTTGCAGAGTTTAAAAGACGCTATAGGGTTTAGGCGACGCGACGTGAAAATTACCCCCAATGGTGTACAGCCCAATTGCATTCTGTATATCTATATATATATTATGGTGCATGGATACTGACTGCGCGTCCTGCGGGGCGAGCTGCGGGACCAGCAGGTGTCCGGCGCCCGGCACCAGCACCGCGCGCTGGTAGCCTGCAACAGTGGGAGTGCCGTAACTATACAGGTATTGTGGCGGATGGCGTCGGTGTGGGCGCGCTGAGACTGACCTGCCGCGTTGCCGGGACCCGCCACCACGTACAGCGGCTGGTACCCGCCGGACCTGCGACAACGCAACCCGTCAACATTACATTCTCGAGTGGACCCTCCCCGCAGCCGAGTTGTGGCACCTACCTGTACGGTGTGTGCAGCACGTGGGTAGGATGTATTATGTAGTACACGTGTCCTGGCTGTAATCCTGGTTGGAGTCCTGGTTGGAGTCCCGGCTGGGGTCTCGGTTGAAGTACCGGATAATATCCGGGTTGAAGTCCCGGATGAAGAGCAGGATGTATTCCAGGATGCAACCCGGGTTGTAGGCTTGGGTTCAAGCCTGGCTGGTGGACTGGTGGCTGCAAACGGTTAAGGGTGTTGATAACGCGTTTCCAGGAGCAACTCAAACAGGAACAAGTTAGTATGGTGGTGGGGTGGTGGGGTCGCGGGGAGGTGGGTACCTGTGCAACGCCCGGCACCGCCTCCACCTCGGAGTCCGGCGACTCCAGCGTCTCCAGCCGCGCCGGGGGCTCTGCAACACAACGCATCCACATCGCAGCCAGTCACATCGTAGCACAATTGTATCGCACAGCGGCGTTCTCTACACTCAGACCTTCGGGATGATTGGATAGCCATATGAGTGTTATACATTTCTACATAGTTATCCAATCGTCCCGAATTGTATAAAAATAAGATACTATATTGTTTAGTTACATACATACATACCATCACGGGTGCCTTACGGCGCCGGAGACCGCTTAGTCGGCCACAGGGTACCCAGCGGAGGGGTTTTTAATCACACCTCGTCATAGCCGATGGTATGGATCTACACCTAACAAGTGGCTAGCTCGTCGCGATGTTTTGAATAGACTCAATAACCCATCTATAAACAGTTTCACAAGTTCGCATAGTGAAACTGGGACCGACAGCTTAACGTGCTCTCCGAGACACTATAGTGGTGTTGTCAAACAAATGTAGATATTTTTTTTAATTAAAAACTCATTGGTACACATCGGGATTCGAACCAGGGACCTAAGTGTTTTTTTTTTATGTCCTAGGTCTAACCAACTCTGCCACCACGTATATAGCCGTGCACCATCTGTACGATTATGAAAAAAATTAGCTCTATAACATTGGAATCCAGATCCAGAAGTGTACGAGTTACAGTTGGATGCGCACATACTTTTTCTAAAAAACATAATATACGAGTCTTTCCGAAAATTCCTACGTAGACTAGTGGTTGCGCCTTTGGCGTTGTATCCGGTGACTAAGTTCTAGGCTTGTACTATGTGTACCAGAAACAATGATATAATACATATTATATGTTATAAACACCCAGACGATGACAAACTGTACAGAAAAAAGTACTAATATTTTTTTGCCATAAAATATAATCTCAAAATTTTGACTTTTGGAGGTATTGATTTGGCAGCTAGACTACTGGGGCGGTTGTATCGTGGGTACGTTTCTGACCGATGCGTGTGTAATGTCTTTATATTGTTATACATTTGTCCGGGGCACAAACTAAGCCGCTAGAATGCTGGGGCGGTTGTATCGTGGGTACGTTTCTGACCGATGCGTGTGTAATGTCCTTAATATTGTTACACATTTGTCCGGGACACAAACTAAGCCGCTAGACTGCTGGGGTTGTTGTATCGTGGGTAAGTTTCTGACCGATGCGTGTGTAATGTCTTTCATATTGTTATACATTTGTCCGGGACACAAACTAAGCCGCTAGACTGCTGGGGCGGTTGTATCGTGGGTACGTTTCTGACCGATGCGTGTGTTATGTCCTTCATATTGTTATACATTTGTCCGGGGCACAAACTAAGCCGCTAGAATGCTGGGGCGGTTGTATCGTGGGTACGTTTCTGACCGATGCGTGTGTAATATCTTTATATTGTTATACATTTGTCCGGGGCACAAACTAAGCCGCTAGATTGCTGGGGCGGTTGTATCGTGGGTACGTTTCTGACCGATGCGTGTGTTATGTTCTTCATATTGTTATACATTTGTCCGGGGCACAAACTAAGCCGCTAGAATGCTGGGGCGGTTGTATCGTGGGTACGTTTCTGACCGATGCGTGTGTAATGTCTTTATATTGTTATACATTTGTCCGGGGCACAAACTAAGCCGCTAGAATGCTGGGGCGGTTGTATCGTGGGTACGTTTCTGACCGATGCGTGTGTAATGTCCTTAATATTGTTACACATTTGTCCGGGACACAAACTAAGCCGCTAGACTGCTGGGGTTGTTGTATCGTGGGTAAGTTTCTGACCGATGCGTGTGTAATGTCTTTCATATTGTTATACATTTGTCCGGGACACAAACTAAGCCGCTAGACTGCTGGGGCGGTTGTATCGTGGGTACGTTTCTGACCGATGCGTGTGTTATGTCCTTCATATTGTTATACATTTGTCCGGGGCACAAACTAAGCCGCTAGAATGCTGGGGCGGTTGTATCGTGGGTACGTTTCTGACCGATGCGTGTGTAATATCTTTATATTGTTATACATTTGTCCGGGACACAAACTAAGCCGCTAGACTGCTGGGGCGGTTGTATCGTGGGTACGTTTCTGACCGATGCGTGTGTTATGTTCTTCATATTGTTATACATTTGTCCGGGGCACAAACTAAGCCGCTAGAATGCTGGGGCGGTTGTATCGTGGGTACGTTTCTGACCGATGCGTGTGTAATATCTTTATATTGTTATACATTTGTCCGGGGCACAAACTAAGCCGCTAGATTGCTGGGGCGGTTGTATCGTGGGTACGTTTCTGACCGATGCGTGTGTAATGTCCTTAATATTGTTACACATTTGTCCGGGACACAAACTAAGCCGCTAGACTGCTGGGGTTGTTGTATCGTGGGTAAGTTTCTGACCGATGCGTGTGTAATGTCTTTCATATTGTTATACATTTGTCCGGGACACAAACTAAGCCGCTAGACTGCTGGGGCGGTTGTATCGTGGGTACGTTTCTGACCGATGCGTGTGTTATGTCCTTCATATTGTTATACATTTGTCCGGGGCACAAACTAAGCCGCTAGAATGCTGGGGCGGTTGTATCGTGGGTACGTTTCTGACCGATGCGTGTGTAATATCTTTATATTGTTATACATTTGTCCGGGGCACAAACTAAGCCGCTAGATTGCTGGGGCGGTTGTATCGTGGGTACGTTTCTGACCGATGCGTGTGTAATGTCCTTAATATTGTTACACATTTGTCCGGGACACAAACTAAGCCGCTAGACTGCTGGGGTGGTTGTATCGTGGGTAAGTTTCTGACCGATGCGTGTGTAATGTCTTTCATATTGTTATACATTTGTCCGGGACACAAACTAAGCCGCTAGACTGCTGGGGCGGTTGTATCGTGGGTACGTTTCTGACCGATGCGTGTGTTATGTCCTTCATATTGTTATACATTTGTCCGGGACACAAACTAAGCTGCTAGACTGCTGGGGCGGTTGTATCGTGGGTACGTTTCTGACCGATGCTTGTGTAATGTCTTTCATATTGTTATACATTTGTCCGGGACACAAACTAAGCCGCAAGACTGCTGGGGCGGTTGAATCGTGGGTACGTTTCTGACCGATGCGTGTGTAATGTCCTTAATATTGTTACACATTTGTCCGGGACACAAACTAAGCCGCTAGACTGCTGGGGCGGTTGTATCGTGGGTAAGTTTCTGACCGATGCGTGTGTAATATCTTTATTTTGTTATACATTTGTCCGGGGCACAAACTAAGCCGCTAGATTGCTGGGGCGGTTGTATCGTGGGTACGTTTCTGACCAATGCGTATGTAATGTCCTTAATGTTGTTACACATTTGTCCGGGACACAAACTAAGCCGCTAGACTGCTGGGGCGGTTGTATCGTGGGTATGTTTCTGACCGATGCGTGTGTTATGTCTTTCATATTGTTATACATTTGTCCGGGACACAAACTAAGCCGCTAAACTGCTGGGGCGGTTGTATCGTGGGTACGTTTCCGACCGATGCGTGTGTAATGTCCTTCATATTGTTATACATTTATCCGGGATACAAACTAAGCCGCTAGACTGCTGGGGCGGTGGTATCGTGGGTACGTTTCTGACCGATGCGTGTTTAATGCCCTTCATATTGTTATACATTTGTCCGGGACACAAACTAAGCCGCTAGACTGCTAGGGCGGTTGTATCGTGGGTACGTTTCTGACCGATGCGTGTTTAATGCCCTTCATATTGTTATACATTTGTCCGGGACACAAACTAAGCCGCTAGACTGCTGGGGCGGTTGTATCGTGGGTACGTTTCTGACCGATGCGTGTTTAATGCCCTTCGTATTGTTATACATTTGTCCGGGACACAAACTAAGCCGCTAGACTGCTGGGGCGGTTGTATCGTGGGTACGTTTCTGACCGATGCATGTGTAATGACCTTCATATTGTTATACATTTGTCCGGGACACAAACTAAGCCGCTAGACTGCTAGGGCGGTTGTATCGTAGGTACGTTTCTGACCGATGCGTGTTTAATGCTCTTCATATTGTTATACATTTGTCCGGGACACAAACTAAGCCGCTAGACTGCTGGGGCGGTTGTATCGTGGGTACGTTTCTGACCGATGCGTGTTTAATGTCTTTCATATTGTTATACATTTGTCCGGGACACAAACTAAGCTGCTAGACTGCTGGGGCGGTTGTGTCGTGGGTATGTTTCTGACCGATGCGTGTGTTATGTCTTTCATATTGTTATACATTTGTCCGGGACACAAACTAAGCCGCTAAACTGCTGGGGCGGTTGTATCGTGGGTACGTTTCCGACCGATGCGTGTGTAATGTCCTTCATATTGTTATACATTTATCCGGGACACAAACTAAGCCGCTAGACTGCTGGGGCGGTTGTATCGTGGGTACGTTTCTGACCGATGCGTGTTTAATGCCCTTCATATTGTTATACATTTGTCCGGGACACAAACTAAGCCGCTAGACTGCTGGGGCGGTTGTATCGTGGGTACGTTTCTGACCGATGCGTGTTTAATGCCCTTCGTATTGTTATACATTTGTCCGGGACACAAACTAAGCCGCTAGACTGCTGGGGCGGTTGTATCGTGGGTACGTTTCTGACCGATGCATGTGTAATGACCTTTATATTGTTATACCTTTGTCCGGGGCACAAACTAAGCCGCTAGACTGCTGGGGCGGTTGTATCGTGGGTACGTTTCTGACCGATGCGTGTGTAATATCTTCATATTGTTATAAATTTGTCCGGGATACAAACTAAGCCGCTAGACTGCTGGGCGGTTGTATCGTGGGTACGTTTCTGATCGATGCGTGTGTAATGTCCTTACTATTGTTATACATTTGTCCGGGACACAAACTAAGCCGCTAGACCGATGGGGCGGTTGTATCGTGGGTACGTTTCTGACCGATGCGTGTGTAATGTCTTTCATATTGTTATACATTTGTCCGGGACACAAACTAAGCTGCTAGACTGCTGGGGCGGTTGTATCGTGGGTACGTTTCTGACCGATGCGTGTGTAATGTCCTTCATATTGTTATACCTTTGTCCGGGACACAAACTAAGCCGCTAGACTGCTCTGGGGCGGTTGTATCGTGGGTACGTTTCTGACCGATGCGTGTGTAATGTCCTTCATATTGTTATACATTTGTCCGGGACACAAACTAAGCCGCTAGACTGCTGGGGCGGTTGTATCGTGGGTACGTTTCTGACCGATGCGTGTGTAATGTCCTTCATATTGTTATATATTTGTCCGGGACACAAACTAAGCCGCTAGACTGCTGGGTCGGTTGTATCGTGGGTACGTTTCTGACCGATGCGTGTGTAATATCCTTCATATTGTTATACATTTGTCCGGGACACAAACTAAGCCGCTAGACTGCTGGGGCGGTTGTATCGTGGGTACGTTTCTGACCGATGCGTGTGTAATGTCCTTCATATTGTTATATATTTGTCCGGGACACAAACTAAGCCGCTAGACTGCTGGGGCGGTTGTATCGTGGGTACGTTTCTGACCGATGCGTGTGTAATGTCCTTCATATTGTTATACATTTATTGTTTACGAAATAACGATACAAATTATTATATTTTATAAACACCCAGACCATGAACATTTTACAGCCTCCGTAGACTAGTGGTTGCGCTTTTGCCGTTGTATCCGGAGGTCGTGGGTTCCATTCCCACCCATGGCAAAAGAATATTATTTAATACGTTTTTTCTATAGAGTTTGTCATGGCCTAGGTGTTTATAAAATATAATATGTATTATATCGTTATTTCTGGTACAGATAGTATAAGTCTAGAGCTTAGTTTGTGACCAGAGCAATATGTGTAAATTGTCCTACATATAAAATAATAATAATAAAAAATAAAAATGTTCAGATAAATGTACTAATGTTGTTTTTTGTCCTGGGGGCTATCGTATGCCCACGGACTCCGGATACAGCACCAATAACCACGGAGGGTAATGGATGAAACCGGCATATGACTGGTTGTATTGTCCTTCATACTGTTTTCCATCAGGTACATGTCGAGTCACAGCCGCGCTCTCATAAAATTTATAAATATCATCACGGGTGCTTTACGGCGTCCGAGACCGCCTAGACGACCTCGGAATATCCAGCGTCGTATCTAGAATCAGGCCACTTACATCTGGCGAAATGGAATAGGACTTGGGCGACATCCGCGCGAACTAAGTCATGAGCAACAGCGCTTCGCGGTAAGCGTTAATTTTTTTTTATCGAGCGATATTTTTGACACAGGCCAGGGCCGCTCTTACAATTGGCCGCCCTCGGCAATGGCCCAATTGGCCCATACGTAAATATAATTAATACTGTAATTCCACCTCGTCGTAGCCGACGGTATGAGTCTACTCAGAACAAGTGGCTAGCTCGTCGCGATATTTGGATAGACTCATCTATTAACAGTTTCACACGTTGGTATAGTGAAACTGGGACTGACAGCTCTTCGAATCAATATACTGGTGTTGACAAATAACGTGAAAAAAGGCGCAACTGTTTTTTCGCTTAGAGTCTTTTTCACCCGATCCCATGAGTATTTTTATACCACCGACATTCGACTATATTTTCCTTTCCGGTATATGTGGGGCAAGAAAATCTATAACCATTACAAAGTAAAACGAACCTGTTCTTCCGAAGTATGCGGAAGTCGAGACGAATACTATATGAGTTATTTAAAGAAAACTCTAAAATACCAAAATTACAATTTGGAAGTAAGATGTGGGTACTTCCAAGATGTAGGTACTTCCAAATTGTGAGATTATTTATAAGGATTTGGATTGTTGTAGCTTCACCACAAATTTAGGACAGAATGAAAACACCAACAACAGTTAGGACAGAATGAAAGTAATGCCATCGTTGGCTTTGGCCAGTACTTATTTGACCTGACTGAATGGTCCCTGGATACCTACGAGAACAACAAAAATTGAAGTTTATTATTTATTTTTGTCGGATCCCAAGGACCACTCTCTTGTCAAATAGGTTCAGTATTTTTCTACGATAAGTGAGTGAGAACAAAGAGTTTGGTTTGCAAGTGTACCAACCTGGTTGGTACTCCTTCAGGTTGGTGATGGTGTCGGATGGCTGCGGCCAGCCCCGGAACCTGAAACACACGGACCCGTCAGCACCACTCGGCGGGACTCCGCGGCGCCGGCTCATACTCACGCGGGCGGGTCGGGCAGAGCGACAGGCGCAGCATAGTGGGGAGCTTGCGGGGCCGACCGGCACACGGACAGGCTCACCAAACAAAGTACCTGCACACACACACTTCTGTATCGCAAAAACAACTAACGCTTTGTTCCCTAAATAGGAATCTTGTTTGAGTATCAGTTTGTGGCTTCATTAAATGAGGCGCCATCACTTGGTTTGCGCCAACTCACGCGTAATTAACATATTATTATAAACAGAAGCAAATAAATATAAATTCTAATAAAAACAACAACGTAATTTAATTTTATGTATATATACTATCAGATGCGCAGTAGGAACTTGATTTCCAGAGATATTGTCAGCTGCACAGTTTATATATAGTAGTAAGAATTATGTGTCAGCGTTTACCGTCTGTACATGAGTACCTATGTAGCTGAGTACTGCCCCGCGGCGCTGTGCTGCCCTTCACCCACTAGCTCGCGTCTCATCGGTATGGGCGACAGGCTCCGTCTCGCACAATCAGCCCTTATTAACTAGCATAATGCAAGGAAATGACTAATTCTTTCAAATTACCATTAATCACATGTTTCTATTACTACCTATGTATTATATATATATGCAAGATCCAAGACATCTCCGAGTCCGCTTATTTAGTCGTAAGATTTATTTACCATAAATTAGAGATGATGGGTGACCAGTAGTGACTATTTATGGACATTCCTAAGGACTCAACATTGACATCATTAATGAGTTCGCTTTTAATTTTATTATCAAATTACACGACCGTGGACATAAACAAGCGGGCATAGGACTAATGGGAGCTCGGAGGCCAAGGGTCGGCTTCGCGTCGGCCGCGGGATGCGCCATAAAGCGATCATCCACCGCGACGTCATTTCTGACTAACACTATTATAACCCATCATAAAACTTGATGGATCAGCATTTTTGTCAGTTCAACAACGCCAACGGCCAAACCTGTTACCGTGTGGCTGATCGCGCCGAATCTAATTGTCTGGAAGGAGTAGCTGCGAGATGGATGTCGCAAGTCGGGACCGTCGGAATGCGTCGCGGTGTGTGATGGCGATGATGATGGGTTACGACAGAGCGTCGGCGGTCGCGCCTCAGCGCTGCCAACGGTAGCTATCTTCACCAAGACTCAAGGAGTACTTCCTACTATACAGTGCTAACAGAAACCTTAAGCATTCCAGGCAAGATTGATCTCAAACTATATCTGATGTAAAATACACATCCTCTGTTAAGCATGTGGATGTGGAGGAGGTCCCAGTAAATCCGAGGAATTTAAAAGTTATTTTATTAAGATGAAGATGAGTCTGCGATTGATGAAAGCAACGTTAAGGTCGAAGATAGAGCACGCCTATTCATTCTTGTATTAAAGACTTCATAGACCTAGCAACTGGTTTTAAGAAGACTGACAGGAACTGCACTCCACAGCCTCGCGCACAAGCTCACTAGGTATTACAAAATAACAGTCGATCTTATTGACTAGCGCCTGTTTGGTTTGATAGCACCCATGGTCTCGCGTCTATGCCGGTTACATATTTCCAAGTGCTTTCTCAGAGTGAAGTTCCTCGTCTCTCATAGAAACAGGAGTAAAGTTTAAATGCAGGAAGAAATTAACCATTTTAGGAAGAATATGTATAATATATAAATATAATATATGAAGTATATAATATATAAATATAATATACTCTCGCGCGGTATCACTATTATATAAAAAAATAAAAAAAATGTCTATTTGTCTATAGAGAAGACACTTAGGTATATTAATAGGTAACAAATTAAAACTTTTTACACAGCCGGTTTTCAAAATACGAGTCTGGAGTGTCGACAAACAGAGGAGTGAGCGCTCTCCTAGCGGTTTTATTTTTACTTAAAGACACAGATTGACGTAAAAGAATACTTCAGATCCTATACATGGAGGAGTTTTCTAAAATATGTCAGGATAATCCTGACATATTTTAGAAAACTCCTATTATGGTCAGAGGTTGATGACATTTTTACGACGTCACTATTGATTAGTTTTCTATCAACGGAGAAAACGACAAAAATGGTCTCATATTATATGTAAATATATAGTAGGGTGGTGCGAGGTTATGGGGTAATACTCACTGTGAGAAGCGCGGACATGATGCGCGCGGGCAGGCGGCTGGCGGGGCACTGCCGCCTGCGCGCGCGCCGCCGCTATATACCCGCGCCGGCGCGTGCTGGCTGACCCGGCTGCCGAGCTGTCCCCGACTGGGCCGATGTATGACAATGCTCGTGAATCATTCAGCAACAAAATAACTTTTCGGCGAAATCATGTTCGAATGACGGATGCTCAGAACACTGCGGATTGGGAAAGGCCATTAATGCCTAATTCGTGCCCATTTTTTTTAACTTAACTTGTAAATATAGCTGACGTATTTAAGATATGAATAACTATAACTAGGTATACCTTTATAACCATATCATTGTAGGATCATTTTTTATTTATTTATAACTAGCTGGTGCCCGCGACTTCGCCTACATAGAATAATTATTTTCAGTAGAACAACTGGCAAGTGATCTTGTTTCGGTTTTAGTCTGTGGGTTCACCAATTTATAAGAGATTACTGCATCAATTTCTTATCTATATGGTGGCCCTCCTTTCAGGATACGGTTACAAATTAGTCTTTGTCGCCGCTGCCCATTTCGTAACTGCAATATTTAGCCGGCATAATGAGAGCTATTATTAAACTACAACGTATTATCGACTTTGATGGTCTGCTTACCATCAGATAGATACCAAGTCACATGCCGTGCTCCAATAAATAAATAAGTATGTGCTGAATGTAATGAGTTGTATGCTCCTCTGAGAATACGGTACATGTGGAACACCAGAGGTTTTTTCTTGCTGGTACCTTTTTCTCCAGGGTTTTTTCTAAGGCGATTGAATCCAGAAGCAGCAGGCGCAGGACAAAGCGTCGCCACGAGCAGGGCAGTCCAAAAGGCCTCGCGAAGTGAGCGATGAAAAGAGAGATCCTGCTGGTGACCCCAAAAGGGTAAAGACGCAAGGGTCATACATAGAGGCACTGACGGGTACGAAAATGGCTATCACCACGGATTCGTACCCAAAGACTATGCTTAAGCAGGAGGACTATGTCAGGATAAGGGAGCTACTTCATGGATTAATCCTAGAAGCGGAGCCCTGTCCTGACATCGACATGAATGGGCTAGCTGGAGGAGTGGCTCATATTCTATGCCTAGACCAGTCCTCTACCAAATGGCTGTGTACCTTAAACGGCAGAAAGCTCGGGCCGATTACCCTCAAGGTGATAGAGGCAAAGGACCTGCCTAAACCGGTAAAAATGGCCTGGAGATCGGTGTACAAGGGTGAGGTTGAGTTGGAGAGCATACTCAGGTTAACTCAAAAACTCAACCCGGCCTTGAACACCGATCTCTGGAGAGTGGTTGACACAATCGTGGAGGGCCTCAACGTGAGACGAATCGTCCTTATGGACCACGACTCCGCTGAGGTGATCCGCGAAAAGGGTTACCACATAAAAACCGGTTTGGAGAGGGACTTCTTCAAGCTTCTCGAGGAAAAGAAGCCGGAGGAGGACGTCAAGGACTCGGAAAAGCAATCTGCTGGAAAGGTGGAAGACCCTACATCACCTATCACCTCGGTGAGAACAGCAGAATTGCTGGAGGGACTGGTCGACCTGGAACTGAGCGAACAGGGGGAGCAGTCGGAGATGTCAGGAGCAGAGGAGGGCCCTATGGAGGTCCCAAAAAATCCCTAAACACACAAAGACCCAGACACAAACACACATAAACTAAACTTTATACACACACACTTAAATTACATATTTACAACTTAACCACACATTCACTTACATATAAAACTAACATTAAACAAACATAATCACAAGGGATCATCAAGAAAGATGGACTCATATAAAAGGTACCTAAATTTTGTACAAATTAATTTACACCACTGTAAATCGGCGACTGCCCTTTTGGCACGAGCACTTATGGCAAATCAATATGATGTAGCTTTAATACAGGAACCATACCTTTATAAAGGAATAGTTAAAGTATATATATATATATATCATCACGGGTGCCTTACGGCGCCCGAGACCGCCTAGATGGCCCCAGGGTACCCAGCGGAGGGGTTTTAATCCCACCTCGTTGTAGCCGATGGTATGAGTCTACACCGAACAAGTGGCTAGCTCGTCGCGATGTTTTGGATAGACTCAATAACCCATCTATAAACAGTTTCACATGTTGGTATAGTGAAACCGGGACCGACAGCTTAACGTGCTCTCCGAGGCACTATAGTGGTGTTGTCAAACAAATGTACATAATTTTTTTAATTAAAAACTCATTGGTACACACCGGGAATAGTTAAAGGCTTGAATAATATAGGTGGTCATTTACATCAAGCTAATGATGGGAATATTAGAACCTGCATTTATGTCAGACATGGCATACATGCAACAACACTAACTAATTTCTGTCACAGGGATCTTACTACAATAAAAATCATATCAGGAGAGGGCAGGCAGGAAACACTAATAGCTTCAGCCTACCTTCCATATGAAGACAAGGAGCCCGTTACACCTAGAATTGAGGAGCTAATACAAAGACGCTCTAGCAGCAATGAACACCTCATTATGTGATGTGACGCAAACGCTCATCATGTTGTCTGGGGAAGCACGGACTACAATTCAAGAGGGGAGAAACTATTAGAATATCTTGTAAGTTCTTCCTTATTAATATTAAACAAAGGTAACAGGCCAACATTTATTAATGCAAAAAGGGCTGAGGTGTTAGATATTACAATAACTTCTAGGAACACATTCTCTAACATAGATAACTGGCATGTGTCTAATAAAACATCTCTTTCTGATCACAGATATATATGCTTTAGGTACATGATGAAACATAACATTGTAACCGTACAGAGAAGGAATCCTAGGAACACCGACTGGAAAAATTACTACAGTGATCTAAAGGTAGAACTAGGAAACAAAAAAGGTAAGCTCAATTCCACTATAGATATAGAATTCGAAGCTGACAGGATTGGTACTGCAATCAAGACGGCATGGACTAACAATTGTCCGGAAAAAAATATTCTAGCGAAAAAGGTCCCATGGTGGAATCAGAATTTAGCTAAACTACGCAAGGTAACTCGAAAGGCTTTCAATGTCGCGAAAGCAAAAAACGATTTTAGTGAGTATGCACGTTTATTAACAGAGTATAATAAAGCAGTACGGAAAGCTAAGAGACAGGCATGGAAAAACCATTGCGAATCGATAGAATCAATACCCGGCATCATGAGACTGACAAAGGCAATGGCTACTACGAAAGCCAACCCACTTATGATGGTAAAGGACGAAAACGGTAAGCTAATGGAGACTGGGAAGGGTACGTTGAAAATTATGTTTAAAACACACTTTCCAGGATCGATTATCACAAACAACAAGGTAGACAACCTAAACACTGTCAACGACCAGGCAGTACATACCACCAAACGAGACTGGGAAACTGCGAAAAAAATAGTAGACGAACATAAAATCAAATGGGCCCTGAGCAATTTCCAACCTTATAAATCTCCGGGTCCAGATGAAATATATCCCATTCTACTACAAAGGGGGCTGCCAATACTAAACTCCCACATTAGCAGACTCTTCAAAGCATCTATTGCATTTGGTTACACACCAAAGCAGTGGAGGATGGTTAAGGTAGTATTCATACCGAAGCCAGGTAAAGTAACCTACGAAGAACCCAAGTCGTTTAGACCTATTAGTCTATCATCTTTCTTATTAAAGATATTAGAAAAAATACTGGACAGACACATTAGGGAGGGCCCACTAACAAAGACACCTCTTCACAGACTTCAATGTGCCTATCAACAAGGAAAGTCAACTGAAACCGCGCTTCATCATGTCGTTCATAAAGCCGAGATGGCTTTAGAGAACAAGGAGGTATGCGTAGGCATATTCTTAGACATAGAAGGAGCATTTGATCGCACAACTTTTGAAGGCATTGACAATGCCTTAAAACACCATGGCATAGAATCAACCATTTGTAGATGGATACAAAATATGCTTAGGAGTAGAATGGTTATATCACAACTACTCGGAGATGAAATGATGATAACTACAACCAAAGGATGTCCACAGGGTGGAGTACTTTCTCCTTTGCTGTGGAGCCTTGTTGTAGACTCAATTCTAACAAAACTAAACGTTGGCCCATATTATACAGTAGGATATGCTGATGACCTAGTTATAATGGTAAACGGTAAATTTGTAGGCACAACAATAAGTGTAGCACAAAAGGCTCTGGGAACTGTTGAAGAATGGTGTAACTCTCAACATCTGTCAATAAACCCGAGTAAAACTTCAGCATTGCTGTTCACAAGGAAAAGAGACCTAACGGGACTGATCTCTTTAAAGTTATACGGGTCTGAACTACAATGGTCCACTGACGTAAAATATCTCGGTCTTACTCTAGATAAAAGCCTTACATGGAAACTACATGTTGACATGTTAATAAAAAGGGCAATAAGGGTATTTGCTATGTGTCGATCGGCATATGGCAAAACATGGGGACTAAAACCAACAGTAATGAAGTGGATATACAATACCATGGTAACGCCGATACTAACATATGGAAGTATTGTGTGGTGGCCACGGACTAAGCTTGATATCTGTAAAAAAGACCTAGCTAAGTTACAACGATTGGCATGTATGTCTATTTCAGGTGCCTTTAAAACAACACCGACGGCAGCTATGGAGGTACTATTAAATCTTAAACCTTTACACGTGATAATAGAAATGGAGGCAAGGAAATCACTTTACCGACTACGGAATAATAAAGAGTGGTATCCAAATATGCCCCAAACTATTCACACTAGGATGGAAACTGACAACAATCTCGATAGGATTCTTGAAATGTGCGCTGACAACATTTCGACTATTCGAATCTTTAAAAGGAACTACAAAACATATTTCCCGTCACGGGACGAATGGGAAAATGGTTCTAAACCCGACAGTAAATGTCAAAACTGGTATACTGATGGATCAAAGATGCAGTCAGGAACGGGTGCAGGAATACATACTAATGGTCATGATATTCATGTAAGCATGGGACATTACCCTACAGTTTTCCAAGCAGAACTGTATGCGATAATAGTATCTGCAAAGAAGATCCTAGACATGAGATCACATGGAGAAAACATAAATATTCTCAGCGACAGCCAAGCAGCACTTAAAGCTCTGAGCTCGTATGAGACCAGATCTGGGCTGGTTTTGGAATGTGTTAAACTGTTGAATAAAATCGGCAGGAACAACAGGGTAAGACTGGCCTGGGTGCCGGGACATATGGGCATCGAAGGCAATGAAAGGGCAGACCAACTTGCTAAAATGGGTTCGGAAACTCCCTTAATTGGACCTGAACCATTTATAGGCATACCCAACATAACAATAATTAATGCATTAAAAAAGTTTGCTGAGACACAAGATGGTGGTTAACGCAGCAAGGCCTAATACATTCCAAGAAATTCATTGGTATGAGGGCAATAGGCCTGGATAAGATATGGAAATTCAACAGAAGTCAAATAAGGCTACTGGTGGGAGTGTTCTCAGGACACTATACAACCAACAAACACCTCTATACTATAGGAGTAAGAGATGATCCCACATGCAGATTCTGTGGTAAGGAGCCCGAATCCATGCGGCACCTACTGTGCGACTGTGACGCTAGGGCCATCCAAAGAATAAAATACCTAGGACAGGCTTATCCGGATCCAGAAAGCTACAGGCTAATCGACCTTGGTGATGTCCTTAAATATGTCAACAACATATTTGGGGACGATACTGAGGTGTGTGGATAATAGGAATGGGGAACACACAAAAGATCCCAAAGGGTCGAAGTGTTTTTGACTGATGTCAACCCCAAAACCAATAAGATAAGATAAGATAAGGCGATTGAATTGCGATCAGTGTTTGCGCTCAAAAGATACCTTCCATCTATTTACCTATATTTTGATTACTTTAATGTATATTTGGGGCGTGCCTATGGTCTGTTGCGTTGGTCGCCTTGGTGGCACTTTTTCAGGGCAGTCAATGATTGACAGGTCAATGGAACCAGCTAACCACAGTCTTAAACTGGTTGGTTATGTAGTGTGTGTTCAGTTGGGTTGTTTTTTTTCTCTCCCGCAATGACAATGGTTCAATAGTTCACGATCTGTTTATTTTTTATTATATTTTTAACATTTGTCTGTGGGAGGAATGGCGACCTGGCCAAGTGGACAGATGGACCTTATATATACTTTTTTTATTTTTTACTTTTCATAAATGCCTGTAAAGTTAATATTTTTGTTTACATAAAATTAATATTTTTGACTTTTGACTTTTGACTTTGACTTTGTATGATCTGCCATGCCTAAATATACATTAAAACGCTGAACCCAAAGGTTCATCTACCTAACAAATAAATACCTACCTAAACAATATTGCAAGATTCTTGAATTATCTATTCATAATACTTTCGTAGTTATTAAAACTTATTTTAGACATGTGAATTAATCTTCATTTTATTTGTGTAAAACGTGTTACCAGGTCAACGAGGCACAGGTACAGGCACGGGCACGGGCACGGGCACGGGCACTCGTACGTCTTATTATATTACTTATTTCATTTTATACTTATTTCCTAAAAACCTAGGCAAGATTTATATTTATTTATTTATACAGTCGGCCGAGTATAGCTTCATGTTAGTATAATTATATAGTGTTTGATTCGGTAAAGAGGGTACTGAACACAGTGAAGGTGAGAGTCTGTAGTGTAAAGGGGCCCCTGAAACCCACTTCGCGGTCTCAAGTCCGGGAACACTGCAGTTCAATGCCTTGCTTGCGGACTCTGATATTGCATGTGTTGATTATTGTATACAGTGTATTTATGTCATACAAATGTACTTTATAAAGTTTACCAATCGTAATATTAATTCTACCTCTAAAAGAACTATGGGTTACTGAAACGGATTAAAATACACAACGTAAAAGGGTTAAACTAGACGATTATAAAAAATAAATTTTGGGTAAACTACTTATCACTTAGGGGTATAAAAATTGTTAACGACCTATTCTCAGACCTACCGAATGCATACAAAAAAACATAAAAATCGGTCGAACCTGGTTACAAACACTTTGACACAATAATTTTATATATGTATGTTCCCAATGTTCGAACTTCACTCCCCAGGAATGGTGGCCGCACCCCTCTTATGGGCGGGGGCAATGCTTCGCCCCCTCGCTTTGCTCCCATGGGTCGTAACCGGTGTGCAGCGCAGCTACCTGTTGTAAGGTCTCGTTACCAAAGAAGACCTTTAGGGCGACATGTTGTCGAGCCAATGCCATGGGACCGATCACATGAGATCCACAACTACCAGTGGATCCCGAACCCGAATGTTCCCGTACGTCCGATTCCAGAGGAATAGGTATTCGCTGCCCGCTCACCAGCCGCCACCCTCTCAAGGACTGTAATTTTACCTACAGCCTCTGTTTCTGTTTGGTTGAAACTATTTGGTTGTTCGTGCCGTTTTAGATTCGGGTACCCAGGGTTGCATTGTTTCGGCTTGGTTAGCGAGTGGCCTATGCCTAGCTTTGAATCCTCACCGGGATTCTGTTCGGGGAGTTGGTAATGTGAAAGTTGAGAATTTGATTGGTAACACCACTTTCACATTCTTCCCGTTCGCGGTTTCCTGTCTGAGCATCACTGCTTCGGCAATAGTATTAGGAAATATATTGGGTCAACACCCCCAGGTAAAGTTGTCCCCAGCTGTGGTGAACCTGACAAGGGGTTTGTGTTTGGCTGACCCCACCTTCGACATTCCGGGACCAATTAATTTGTTGCTTGGTGCCGATGTTTTGGGAATGTTGCTCCTAGGTAATGTGAAGCCCCTAGGTACAGGTGGCCTCGTAGCGATCCCCATAATCTTGGGATCTGTAGGGCCCAACCCATGTTCCCACCTGTTGTTGATAACCGTTTTGTTAACATATGTCTTTCTCTTTCTGAGGCGGTTCAGAGATTTTGGGAAGTGGAGGAGCCCTCGGCTGCTACGAAGGTCAATCCTGTTAATCATGAATGTGAATTGTTCTTCCAGAATAATACTGGTCGTTTAGATTCTGGTCGTTTTTACACTAGACTTCCTTTGCTTCCCTCCCGACCCCCATTGGGTGCATCAAGGAGTCTTGCTGAGAAACGGTTGGTGTCCATGGAGAATCGCATGAGGCGTGTCTTCCGCAAGAAGTACATTGAGTTCATGCGGGAGTATGAGGTTTTGGGACACATGACAGTCTCAAACTTGGACTGGCGTTCAGTGGAACATTATTTCATTCCCCATCACGCAGTCTTCAAGCCCCATAGTGAGAAGATAAGAGTGGTGTTTGATGGCTCCGCTACCAACACATATGGTTTGCGGTCTAGCCCGTTCGTGGCTACTCGTTTATTGTTGGAGCTGGCCAAGCGTGAGCGTTTGAGGTTTTCTCGAGCTTCCGCCATCTTCGAAAATTATTTGTTTGTTGATGATGTATGCACGGGAGCCTCCAGTGAGCAAGAGGCTTTGATCTTTAGGAATGAATTGATTGGGATAATGAGGGCTGGAGGCTATGAGCTAAGAAAGTGGATATCGAACTCCCCCACTCTCCTGGCTGACTTGCCAATGGAGCAGCAGCACGATCCCCTTCTCTTCGAAAATATTGATGATCCTAACATGTTGTCTGTTCTTGGAGTACAGTACAGGCCAGTCCAGGATATTTTCACCTATCGGGTGGATCTTTCTCCGCCCAGGATCTGGACTAAGCGCTTGGTCCTATCCACTGTAGCCAGAACCTTTGATCCAAGCAGTTGGATTAGCCCAGTAATATTTTTGGCTAAATGTTTTCTTCAGAGACTTTGGACTGCTGGAGTTAGTTGGGACGACCAACTTACTGACACCTTGTTAAAGGACTGGGTTTCGTTTGTTAGTTTACTTCCAGAAATCAATGAAGTGTCTTTACCCAGACCTTTCCTTCCAGCTGGGAAGTACACGGCGAGCCTCTATGGGTTCTGTGACGTTTCAGAGCGAGGATATGCCGCCGTGGTCTACTTGCGTACTGTGAGTCCTACTGGAAGTGTAGCGTCAGTGAATTTAGTCTTAGCTAAGAGCAAGGTTGCTCCCCTTCGGTTTCGACTTACGATTCCGAAGTTAGAATTGTGTGGGGTTGCTCTTCTTATGCGATTATTGAATCACGTTTTTGTAACGTTGAGACGCACTGTTGATATTGGTGACGTATTTGCTTGGACTGACAGCCAGATTGTTATCTCGTGGCTGAGAGCTGCTGTCCATACACGAAGTCTTTGTGGCCAATAGTGTCTCTCAGATTCAGGCTTCTGATGCTCCGTTGATCAGGAGATATTTTCCAGGGGAAATGAACCCTGCAGATGTTGCGTCCAGGGGTTGTGCTGCCCCAGATCTTTTGCGACACTCACTTTGGTGGGGCCCTGATTGGTTGACGCATCCTGAGTCGTTCTGGCCTCATGGCCAGCCTTTGTTGACTGATCCACTACCAGATCTCCGCGTATTCGCGATGGTGATGACCGTGGAGTTGGGTCCTGATTTTTTACTGAATAAATTTAGCTCCCTGGATAAATTGTTGGGTGTAACTGCGTAGATTAAACGCTTTTTTTTAATTGTCGACACCCCCGGGAGAAACGCCAGTCGCCAGTCCTCACACCATGTGAACGGAAGGACTCGCTTTTATATTGGATTAAGGTTGTTCAGGGCGATCAGTTTAAGACTGAAATTGAGACACTGCGGGCTGGACGTTGTAAGCTCAAGGGAGCAATTGGACGCCTAAATCCGTTTTTTGATGATTTGGGCCTCCTTCGTTTTGGAGGAAGACTTCGGAATGCCAATTTGCCCTTTGGAGCTCGTCACCCCTTGTTGCTCCGTAATTCTGGTCACTTGGTGAATTTGTTGGTTGCTGATCACCACATCAAGAACTCGCATGCTGGCTGTAATGCTTTGTTAGCCATCTTACAGCGCGATTATTGGATTCTGTCCGCCAGACGAGTCATACGAAGTGTGATTTTCCGATGCATGCGTAGTAGCCTTGTTACAGATTCAAGGCTACTACCATGCAGCCTCAAATGGGAGATCTGCCATCGGACCGTGTGAATGAGTCTTGTCCCTTTGCTGGCGTGGGTACAGATTTTACTGGCCCGTTCTCTGTGAAAGTGTCACACCTCAGGAACGATAACATGGTTAAGGCCTATTTGTGTGTCTTTGTATGTCTGTCCACCAAAGCCGTACATTTAGAATTGGTTTCTGCCCTAAGCACTGAAGCCTTCGTCGCTGCCCTTGGTAGATTTGTGTCCCGCCGTGGTTTGCCATCGTTGATCCGGTCCGATAGTGGAACAAACTACAAGGGCACCGACCGTTATTTAGATGATGTAAATAAATTTGTAGCAGATAATCATAATGTAATTGGAACTGCATTCTCCCAACGTGGAATCAGATGGCTTTTTGATCCACCAGCATGTCCACATTGGGGAGGAATATTTGAAGCTATTGTTAAGGCTGCCAAAATTCATTTACGTAGGGTGATAGGAGAAACCGTATTAACCTTTGAGGAACTTGCTACGGTATTTTGTAAAATTGAAGCTGTCCTCAACTCACGCCCATTGTGCCCGCTCTCTTCAGACCCAAATGACCCCGAGGCTTTGACTCCAGGTAATTTTTTGATAGGGCAGCCACTTGTCGCCTTACCTGAATACTCCTTCAGAGATGTGAAGTGTACTCGACTGTCGCGATTTGAATTGATCCAGCAGATGACCCAGCATTTCTGGCATCGCTGGTCGCTCGAATACCTTCACATATTGCAGCAACGCGTGAAGTGGACTGATAAGACGGACCCTCCAAAAATAGGAGAACTCGTCCTGGTTAAGGATTCTAACGTGTCTCCATTGCATTGGAGAAGGGGGCGCATTCTTAACTTGGTTCCAGGAGCGGATGGAGTGCCTCATTTTCTTGGAGATTCCGTTTTGAAGAGAGCGGTGGCAAGACTCTCCCGTTTGCCCGTTGTATAGCGTATAGATACTTTCTATCCGGGCCGGGGGAATGTTCGATTTTGATAAATCTGTGGTCATGACCTTTTGACAGAACTGTGAGTAAAAATGCTTTTGTAAAATTGTATAATAATTGTGAACAAGTAACTGTTTTTGTTTTCTAACTTGGAATAGTGTTCTTGCTCCGCCAGTGAGTATGGGCGGCCTATTAGATATCCCATTTACATATGTAGTGTTTGTTCGCCATTATTAGGCGCCTAATCTGAATCACTTAGATTTGTCGCGTTGTGTGTTGTTAACATTACATGGTTCCAACGCCGTATTTTACGTGGCTTAATGCTTTTGGTTCAACATCGAAGTTATTGCATCCCTTGGGTACCCAGAAATCTCGACGCTGAAGCACCACAAAAGCCTTACGGTAAGTCTAGATTTTAAGTTTAGCAATTAACTTTTCGCGGTGCGAATCGCACCCGTGTGAGAAGCCTGGACGAGTTTTGTTTCCCGGCTTCTCGCACAAAGTATATAACCGACTGCTATACATTTATTAACAAGTATATAACCGACTGCTATACATTTATTAACAAGTATATAACCGACTGCTATACATTTATTAACAAGTATAGAACCCACTGCTATACATTTATTAACAAGTATATAACCGACTGCTATACATTTATTAAAACAGTGTAAAAAGTTTGATTATTTAATTAAATTATAAACTTAAAAATAATGTAATTTATTTATTATATTGTCATAACGGGGGCCTATTTGGCTCCCGAGAACCGTTTAAATGGCCTCAGGTTACCCAACGAAGGGATTAACCCGTCCTCATTTTGCCGATGGTATTCGGAGGCAACACCAAACAAGAGGCGAGCTTGTTGCGGTGTTTATGATGAAATAGCCTCTTTGTATAAAGCGGTCACCCATCCCAGGTCGTTCTTGTTGTCATCTGCTTAACCTTGTTATCAGCTGTGCTTTGACTTAACCACAAGGCTGGGGCCGCTTTATTTTTATTTATTTATTAAATGCCTATTTTCTGATACTATTAAATATAAATGATATTTTATTAGTACAGCTTCAAGTCGTTTAGTATAAAGTCCTTTGTGCAGCTACTAGTGTTTACGCTATTGTTCAGCTACTAGTGTTTACACTATTGTTCAGCTACTAGTGTTTACACTATTGTTCAGCTACTAGTGTTTACACTATTGTGAATTATTGTCTTTATGAGAACTTATGCATAAATGCCTGTAAAGGTTTACATGAAATACATATTTTTGACTCTGACTTTGACTAATGCCCGGTCCCTATAAGTTTAACAATCGGCAATGGTAAGCGTAACCTTCAGTTCATTACGAAAGTTTACAAGACCTAAACTGACATCACAATAGTTTTTTTTTTGTCCTAACCAATAGTATATGATCATCGGGAGAAAGCCCTCTCTCGTGTTTAGTTATTCCTTACTTTAATATGAAATAATGCAAATAAAATAAATAAAAATAACTGTGTTATATAAAATATATTTTGTTATTTTGGTTATTTAAGTAAGTAATAACTTTTCTACTCTAACTATAATTAATTTAAAAAGCAATATATAAAATGTGTTATGGGAAAACAAAACGCTGTCACTTCGCTTTGCTTATTTGTTCTGTGAAAAATTTGTAAACACAATACACAGTATTGTTTACGAAATTTTTGTAATTTAGATTTCTAAATAAAGAACCATGGATTACACCAACCAAATAGGTTTGTATGGGAGATAATGTATGCATGACCATCCGCGATCACTTTGATATTTGAGAGTTTATAAATACACAAAAAGTCAGAACCGTCAACAGCTGTTTTGTTTTTCGGAGTTTTAAATAATTAATTTAAATAGTTTATAATGTAAATTATATATTAAAAACACTATATACGTTATAATAAAACGAAAACAATTATAGTTTATAGTACTTTTGCTATAAAAACTAGCAGAAGAGACATTACAAGGTATTTATGTTTGGCGTTCCAATTGACTGTTTCGTATGAAATCGTTATAAAATTCAAGTTAGATATTACCTATAGCTTATTAGTATTAGTGAATATTGACTATACTATTTTCTTGTTCTTTTCATGTTATGTAGGAAAATTACTAATAACTGTGAGTGAGTGTGAGGTCAAATTTATAATAAGTAGGTGGGGTAAGTTTGTTGAACAAGAACTTTTAATATTTTTAGCCATATAATTTTAATAACATTTCTTCTTTTGGATTAATAATAATATTTAAGTATTTATATGTATGTTATTCATTGACAGCCTCCTCTACAGTAAAGGCATTCCGCAAGGAAGAGTATTTTATTGTGATGGATGGTGAACTATATTAAAAGTATATTAATATGCCATATGCCTAGATGCCCAACTACTAATACTGCATTACAAATCACCCTAACAAATTATAATAATCTTTTTATAAAAAGGTTTTCTTTTATGAGGTGTATTGTCATCACAAGAATTTTAATAAATTATTAAGTAGTTGTTCAAAATGTTCCCCTTATAGTAATAGGTACTTAGGTATGTGTTTTGTGAGGATCAGTTACTGGGTGTGAATTGTGTTTTCAGAATCAGTCATGCCTCCTACCACAAGAAGAGCTACTGTGGTAGAATTAGAACAAAAACTAAAAACTGCTCTGGTTGAACTAAAAAAATCAAAGTTACTGTGTGACCAACTTTTGAAAGAGCGAGATGATGGTGAGGCTGAGTTATTGGACATCAATGGCAAAGTTAAGGAGTTGAAAAAAGAGCTGAGTGAACTCCACACCCATTATAGGGATGTATGTAGTGAACGGGACCAGGTACAGGAGCAGCTCTCCGCTGTTGGCCTGTACAGTGACTACTATGTGCAGGCATTAGATCGGATCCGGCATTTAGAGTTGCAGCTCAATGAAGCTCTAAGGACTATTGAAAAGTTTGAAGAGGAGAAGGAGAGGTGCCAGTGTGAACAAACATTATGTTTATATGATGAGTTGATTGACAAAGACTTAAAAGTGAATAATGTAGTTTCAATCAATGGTGGTTATTTTAGCAATAGGAAATACATTAAGCTTTTAAAATTTATTAAAAAATATAAAAATAAGTTAAATAATAGTTATATTAGGTCTAGGAATATATCATTAAAAGCAGACTGTCGTAGGCTCATGTTGGAAGCTAGACAAAATAGTGAATATATAAAAAATTTACAGCATCAATATGATAGTGATTCAATTAAGTCAAAAACTGAAATAAATAACTTGCATTTATGTCTCTCTGACTTGACAGAAAAAATACCAATTGTCACAGAATGATCTTACAGAACAGATTAAGAATATGGATGAGATTCTTCAATTAAGCAAATATAATGCAGAGAGATTTGACTCATTTGTGAATAAAAATTGTTGCTCCTGCGAAAACCGAGTTAATTTATCAGATACAGGATCTTCAATATCATATTCCAGTGTGGTTCATCCAAAGGCCATCACTAACAATACCCTACTCCTCACAGACAGTATTGGTATTGGAATGGGCCAAATTTTTAATTATCATTTAAATCATTCTGTGACTAACTATTGTATGCCAAATAATAGTTTTAAGAATATAGTAAAATCTATTTCCTCCAAATTCTACAATTCATATAGTAATGTGGTTATTATGGTAGGAAATGGATTGAACACAAACAAAGGTGACTTGTTGGACAGTGTGGATATTTTGTCACAACTTGGAGTAAGGAATGTTACATTATGTACATTCCTTTATTCAAACAAATATTCCACCTCACAAAATAAACATATTCATTATTTAAATAACTGTATCTATAATATGACATGTTATAATGATTTGTTTACTTTATTTGATATTAACAAATTTGTTAAAAATATTTATATGACCCAGGATAGCTTTAAACTACCTATGAAGGTACAAAAAACTATTGCTACATTGGTAGCTAATAATATATTATTAAGTATTGACTCCACATCATCATTTAGTAGTAGTACTAATAATGTTGTGGTACAAGCATATTTAAACTTTTAGATGTGACAATAGAGAAGGACAATTGTAAGCTTACCTTAATACATCAAAATATTCTAAGCCTCTCTAGCAAAGTTCTTGATATTGAATTATTAATTGAAAAATATAATTTAGATTTGATGTGTTTTACAGAATCCTGGCTAAAAGCAGAGAAAATGTGTTTCAATATAAATAACTTTGTAGTTGCTAGTTTTTTCAATAGAAACTCCTATGAGGGAGGTGGATCTATTATCCTAATTAAAGATACACTAAAATGCAAAGAGCGGAAGGATATTGTAAAACTATCACTTGAACGTGTTTGTGAGATCTCATGCGCAGAGATGGATACCTACATTATTCTATGCATATACAGACCCCCCGCCTCTGCTTTACATACTTTTATTAATATAATGGAGGATGTTTTGTCAAAAATATATGACTCAAATAAACAAATTCTTATATGTGGGGATTTTAATATAGATATCTTAATAAATAACAGCGACAAACAAAAACTTATTTCATTGTTTAATTCTTTTAATTTAAATAATGTATTCATGGAGCCGACTAGGATTACTTCAACTAGCCGGACTTGTATTGATAATATATTTACTAACTGTTCTCTCTTAAGTAACTCTATTATTACCGGGGTGCCCTCCGACCATAAAGGTTTGTTAGTTAGCTTTCAGTCTCAAATTAAACCTATAAATAAAATTATTAGGTATAGACCCTTAACAGATAATAAACTTAATAATTTTAATGAAAATTTAATGAGTGAAATGTCCAGATTCATATATAATATTAATCAACCAAATAGTACATACTCCAATCTACATAAAATTATAAATCAAGAATTCAATAAAGTATGTAAAATTAAAACAAAGAAAATTATTGACAGATTAAATTTTGCTACTTGGGCCACTAAAGGTATTAGAATAAGTAGGGATACACTATATGATCTATATGACAAAAGATCATATACATCTGACCAAAATTTCCATAATTATGTTAGGAATTATTCAAAATTATTCAAGAAAGTTTGTATCATAGCTAAATCTATTCACATTGGATCCAAAATCAAACAGTCAGATAATAAATCCAAGTGTGTATGGAAAATCATTAATACTGAAACCGGTAAAAATATTATTAGACAAAATATCATTTCAATTAGACAAAACGGAGTTATGTTATCAGATAAAAAGCAAGTTGCGGAGTTATTCGAGGAATTCTTTACTAATATTCCATTACAAATCACGAACTGTATTAAATCATCAGCTAGTACTGCTAAAGAATTTTTAAAAAGATATATAAAAATACCAATTACATCTAATTTTAATTTTAAACATGTCACAAATGAGGATATACTAAAACACTTTAAAATGTTAAATAAAAAAAAAAACTGAAGATTTATGGGGGCTATCTGTAAAAGCTATCGAATCAATTATTCTTACTATAGGACCGGTACTCGCTGATATTTTTAATGGTTGTGTTAATGAAGGAATTTTTCCCGACCTTATGAAAAATAGGAAAATAGTTCCCATATTCAAGTCCGGCTGTAAGACAGATCCAAATAATTATCGCCCTGTTTCTGTCCTGCCAGCCTTAAGTAAAATATTCGAAAAAATACTTCTTGGTCAGCTGTTAAGTCATTTTAATACTCATAAATTGTTACATGATCAACAATACGGGTTCACAAAAGGTAGAAACACAACAAATGCCGGTACAAGATTGATTACTGAAATAATTGACGCTTGGGAAAATTCTCAGGATCTCGTTGGCGTTTTCTGTGATCTGTCTAAAGCGTTTGATTGTGTTGACCATCAAACTTTGTTAGATAAGCTGGAATTTTATGGCATTCGCGATTTAGCTTTAAATCTAATAAAGTCCTACCTTTCTAATAGAACTCAAGGTGTTAATATTGATGGTTGTGTATCAGACGGAACCCTTGTAAAGATGGGTGTCCCCCAGGGATCCATTTTAGGCCCATTCCTGTTCCTAGTATACATCAATGATCTTCCACATATGGTACAGGAGATGGCACAGATAGTGCTATTTGCTGATGATACATCCCTACTTTTTAAAGTTAGTAGGAAGGATAATATATTATCGGCAGCAAATTACACTCTGAAAATGGTTTCAAAATGGTTCACGGCAAATAATTTAGTTTTAAATGCAAAGAAGACTAAGTGCCTGAAATTTACTTTGCCTAATGTATCTAATATCAATGCCACAGTGAAGATAGGTGGTACTGACCTGGAATTTGTTGGCTCCACTGTGTTTTTAGGGATCACAGTCGATTCCAAACTACAGTGGAAAGCTCACCTTACTTCTTTATCCAATAGACTGAGCTCTGCTGCATATGCAGTCAGAAAAATCAGAAAGTTAACTGATGTTGCAACAGCCAGACTAGTATACTTCGCCTATTTTCACAGTATAATGACATATGATCTTATAATGTGGGGATCTGCGGCAGATATTGATACTATATTTATTCTACAGAAGAGGGCCATTCGGGCAATATATAACATGAAAGCTCGTGATTCTCTTCGAGAAATCTTTCCTATAATTGATGTACTGACACTACCATCTCAATAAATTTCTGAAAATTTATTGTACGTTAGGAAAAACTTAAATATGTTTAGTAAAAATGGCGATAGACATAATTTAAACTCAAGAAACATAGATAAAATCGATATACCAAAGTTTAGACTGCAAAAAACTAATAAATGTTTCGTCATTAACAGTATAAGGTTATTTAATAAATTACCTAAAAGCATTATAGATCTGAGTGAAATAAAGTTTAAAAATTGTATAAAACACATATTAATCAATAAGGCTTACTATAGTGTAAAAGACTATCTTAACGATAAAGACGTCTGGAACCGTCCTGATATGCAATTGAGGTCTCGCAACTAGTAAACAAATTGCTTATGTAGAATCTACCCTAGTTTAGTAGGTATATAATGTCCGATATTGTAATAATTTTATATTACATAATTTATTTTCATTACATTATGTAAATTTTGTCTTTGGATAAGGTAATCATTGATGATTACCTACTTATTTATACTTAATTTATACTAATAGTATACTGTGTAGTTATGTACATTGGTACCGTAGCAAATATTCTGCCATAGGGTGTTCTACGCATGCTGATCAGTGGGGTGCATTTTGAGTATGTTACTATATATATATGCTATATAGCATAAGTCAATCAATAGCTGTACCCCTCTTTTAGTTTGTGTGAAGCACTAGAGTTTTTTACTTGCTGGTTTCTTTTTCTCCGGGGTGTCTCTGAGGGGATCGACTTTACAGTTAGTGTTTATGCCCTTAAAAATACCGATCCTTATACCTTTACTTATATGTGATTGGTTACTTAGCTTTTATTTACAATAAATATTTAAGGCATGGATATGATCGGTGAAGTTGGTCGCCTTGGTGGCTCTCTTGTATGGCAGATAATGATTGACAGGTCAATGGAATCAGCTAACCACCTAGTCTTACACTAGTTGGTTATGTAGTGTGTGTTCGGTTCGGTATCGCGACGAGATAGCCACTTGTTCGGTGTAGACTCATACCATCGGCTACGACGAGGTGGGATTATAAACCCCTCCGCTGGGTACCCTGGGGCCGTCTAGGCGGTCTCGGGCGCCGTAAGGCACCCGTGATGATATGTGTGTTGTGTGTGTGTGTGTTCGGTTCGGTAGTAATTTTCATATTAAGATTTCCATTCCATCGTGTCTAAGTTCAATTAATATTTGTCGTTCTTTTGTTAATGAATAGCTGCCTAACCAAACGCACTCTAAGACCTCATTGTTAAACTTTTTTTTTTTTTGACTATTCATAAATATCTGTAAAGATTTACATGAAATAAATTATTTTGACTTTGACTTTGACAAAGGATAACCTTGACTAGGTTACTCGTAACTAGGGGTGAATTTCTACCATAAGTTCAACTCCTACCTTACTGAGGCGGAACCTGAGGCTCTACCATGGGTGTTTGCTTGGTAGCAACGTAACGTTAATACGTGATGAACAACCAATAGGGTTGGTTCATTTTTGGTAACAGGATTTAATAAAGCGAGCCTTTTGGTGGTTCCTAACGTTTTAACGTAACGTTGCTACAAAGCAAAAACCCATAGTAGAGCCTCTGGTAGTGAACTCGACTTAATCTAATAAATCTACTTGGGACTTGTGACGTATTTGTGGTTTCTCATCGGACCTATCCAATAAATCTAACGCTACAATGGTCTCCATCACTATCACTGTCCAAATATTATGTTTTGATTTACAAAAACAATAAAATAAAATTTATTGAAACCGTAAGTATCGCGTAAACCCCGGATCTTCAGCGGTTACAGCTTTTATTACGGAACGTAGGTTTGACAGTTAATAGACATTAAAATATATTATAGGGACGCCAGTAACAACAAATCTCATAGATTAGTGTAACGAAGCTTCACCGCAGGCCCTTCCAACCGTTAGTTACCAAATCTTATTTCCAATGTCTACCATTGGAAATAAGTATAGGAACACTTTTCTGTAACGAATGGTAGAAATCGTTCGTTTGAACATTACAGCGACTGGGCACAGATTACTTCCCAAAGACTAACACAACCATAAAGTATACCTTGAAAACGTTTTATAGTATTAAAGTAGATAATTAAAATACGGTAATTATCTAACATAAGTGAAGTGGCGTAACTGTTCACTACTGGTAGCACTGCCCTACCGTCGTCGGCGCGGCGCATAACGCGTTTAGCCACAGATAGGTAATTAGAATACAACATTGATATTCTATTGCGTAGGAGCGGTAATGATATAAACTGTATTATTATAAAAAAAATGTCATTTTATTAACCTATAAAAAAAATTATCATTAAGTTAGTTAAGCAGATGCAACATGGCCAGACCTGCAACAAGCAAAATATTCCTAGAAAGCATATTTAATAGGAGTATGGCACTTATAAAATTCTTATAACAGTTTTGGTATTTACTACTCTACTTATAATAGTTTCAAAAGGTGCTGTTTACACTACAAGAACTATTACTCTTATATTTATACCTGTAAGTGCTTATGAAACTGTTTTTTTACCAGCTACTATAAGCACAAGTCTCCTATAAAAGCTAAGAAAAAGTGAAAACGTGCTGAGGAAAAGGGAAAAACGTGCCGAAAAATGTTAAGAGGTCGGGTTCTCATTTTGTAAGTGCAGCGCAAACAATCTCGCAGTAAAGAACCTGGCGTGGGTTCCGTACTAAATATGATAATTCTTCATTTATGAAAAAATAAATTAAGCATTGTATCACATGGCTTTATGTTTACGTAGGAAAAATTACTAATATTATTCTGGTCACAAACTAAGCTCTAGGCCTCACTATGTGTACCGACCAGAAACAAATATTGTTCTGGTCACAAACTAAGCTCTAGGCCTCACTATGTGTACCGACCAGAAACAACAATATCATAAATACGTCCAATAAATTCAATACAAAATAAATTCAACATAAATTTAAAATAACAATAGATAATTGATTTTTTAAGAAAATACTTAAATGACTTTTGACGTATGATGAAAGTGAGATATTGTTTTCAAACCGAAAACACCTACAGCTGCCTTAAGAACAATGTATTGGTCAATGACAAATTGTTTTACATACCATATATAGAAGTATGTGCATGCGACTATCGATTTTAAGTAAATTAAAAAGCAATAAAGGTTTTGGAACGCATCCTCCACTGTCGCTCTGCACTCCCGCGCATTGAAGTGTCATTCGTTTCTTATGTCAAGGTGGCGTCGCATCTTACAAAATATAATTTATGTTTTTCTAGTTGATTTAGTTATTTTAAGTTGTGTTTCAGCATTAAAAATGGGAAAAAGAAAATATGAGAATAGTTTCAAATACAAGAAAATAAAAAAATAAGGAAACTCTTTAAAAAGTGAAGAAATGGTTCGCTCAAAGCGATTATGAAACCAAAGATGAATTTCTATTCGTCTAAATAAAATCCCATCGAAAATACATAACGCTCAACTATTAATATAATCAACTTTATGTTGTTGAGAAATACATATTGTTACCTGGTACATTCCTTGGGAATGTATAAAATAATAATAATAATATGTAGGACAATTACACATATTGCTCTGGTCACAAACTAAGCTCTAGTCTTGTACTATGTGTACTAGAAGCAACGATATAATACATAATATATTTTATAAACACCCAGACCATGACAAACTGTACAGAAAAATGTACTAATATTTTTTTGCCATGGGTGGGAATCGAACCCACGACCCCCGGATACAACGCCAAAGGCGCAACCACTAGTCTGCGGAGGCTGTCAATGTCTATGGTTTGATATTTCGCCATTGCTTTAGAATGTTATATTTAATCAGTGGCGTAGCTAGGTAACCAAGGGCCCTGGGGCAATACAAAAAAGGGGCCCCACGGCTATCTGGTTTGGTTTTATCAATTTGATAACACTGCCAACCTGCCAACTGCACAGAAAGTATTTAGGGGAATTCCCTAGGTATAACTTTCGAATTTCTTTTAATGATTAAAGTCATGATTAAAGTCGGGTTGCAACCTGTTATATTTATTTTAAAAATGGGACATATTTTTAAAAGTTCAGTTCGATCGAGATTCTCTGGTAAGGATTCGAGGTGGGCCCCTGAGCTTGAGGGCCCCGGGGCACTGCCCCGCCTAGCCCCGAGGTACCTAGCTAGCTATTGAAAGAAAAGAAAGAAAAACTTTATATCATTGCGATACTGAATGAGAGTATTGAATGACTTTTGTAACCTGGGACATTCTTTGGGAATGTATAAGGTTAGATATTTCGCCATTGTTTCACTGTTAAGAGGTAAGAATAACTTTCACATTAAAAGTTAATTTTTATATATTATTATCATTGCGATTCTGAATGAGAGTATTGAATGACTTTTGTAACGAGTCTAGTACTATAAGACTCATACCATCGGCTATGACGAGGTGGGAATAAAAATCCCTCCGCTGGGTGCCCTGGGGCCGTCTAGGCAGTCTCGGGTGCCGTAAGGTACCCGAAATGCTATGTAAGTATGTTCATGATCAATTGAGTCCAAGAATATTTTACGACACAGTCAGAATTTTATATAGCTAAATATTATGTTCAAAATAATAATAACAATTTCATTGCAATACTGTTGAGAGTATTGAATGACTTTTATAATCACTCTGGTGCTGTAAATTACAATAAATAAAAATAAATAAATGTAGGTAAGTAATTCATAAAAATAATTTTATGTAATTGATAAAAACAATTTATACCTGCATCTTCAGGATCAATTAAATCCAAGAATAATTTACAACACAGAATTTTATATAGCAGAATTTGTGAAAAATACAATCTCATTGCAATACTGTTAAGAGTATTGAATGACAATGTATATTATAAATATAGTATAATTCACCTAGTAGTGTAATTCAATATACCTACTCTTTTTTTATTAATATCAATTTTATATAGCAGGTTCTGTGAAAATTTAACAGATCTTTACTAGAAACTCATATACATGAGAATACACATACTTTAACCCAAAATAGATGTAGAATTTCTTTGTACATTCCTTTGTACAAAGTAGTAATATAAGACCATCAAAATAGCACTAGGTAAGGTCCTACATTTTCACTTGCAAAAGAAAATAAATAATATATATTCATTTAATAAATAAGAATTTAGTTATGAAATGTCTTCATGAGGCAGTCACACTGCTGTGCAATACATTCTAAGAGGTTTTTTGATATCTGCTCTAAGAAAAACTTGAACATCTTCACGGAAATCCAGATGCTCTTATGTTTAGAAGTGACCTATTAGAAATAATAAAAACAGCTAGGACTGTACAAAGATCCGGCCATCAGCTGTGTACTACCAACCAAAAATGGACAAATAACCAAACTAAATCTCCCTGAGACCCCTCAATCATCCATCTTTAAACTGGTGGGCCCCTCCTTGCTTTAACAGGAATGCATAGGGCAGACAGAACCGAGAAAACTTTTAAAAAATTAAACCTACAATATATTTAAACATTATAGAATGTAGGAGCCATAAAACTTGTCCAACAAATTCAAATTATTGTTGCTCCCCGATTAAAATAATATTATGAATACTAGTCATTTTAAATTAGAATTAGAACCTTACTGTATGTAAGTTAATAAATAGTAATGGGGATTTTGGCTACTAATCCTAATATGCCAATTTATGCGATAAAAATATCATGGTAGAATTTGAATCCTTTTTAGATTTCACAAACTTTAACAGTTTTTCTGTTTTATTCTTATAAACTATAAGTTTTTCCTTTGTGTACGCCATATATTTTTTCAAAATTATTAAATCTATTAACGACTAAGATTTCAATGCTGTTTCAATGTCTAGATGACTGCCTTATATAAGTGATTCTTATTACGGCTCTATATAATGCATAAAATATATAGATATACCTGCTATTAAATAGATATCTCATACTCATACTCGTTTATATATAATGCCCAAAAAGGAAGAATTAATTTCTTATGGAGATACACTCACATGTGCGTCAAGGCTAGGTTGGGGCGCACCTTGTGGTACAAATAGGACCGTCCGACTCATGGACTAATAAACACGGATTACTTATAAAAACACTAGAACATTAAGACAACCTGTTTTGGTTTGCACTGCTTTGCTAAAAATAAGTGTAACTGTAAGACACTTTTACATAATATTAACAATACATTAGCCATTTCACAATTGATTATTTGAATCTTGGGATCCATTATTTACGAAACCTGGTGATAGAGTTTTTATCACCGCCAATATTTTTATTTATATTTAATTATATCACCGACATTCCTACCGGAATTTGGCTAAGTCAATAAGGTACAAACAAAAATAACAAACACAAAAAAAACAACAACAAACTCATCATACAAATCAATTGGAACAGTAAGAATCAATGGCTAGAGGTTTGTAATCAATTCGTTCAAGCAAAAAAACAAAGTCATCGTTAAGACTTAATACTAAATGAGAGTATAATATTTATTTAGATGCAGCCGTAAAGTAGATCAGTATAAAAGATAGTTTGAATATAATATGCAGCTGTAAATGGGCATTGTCCTATTTTATGTACAATATTATTAGTTATAATATAAATAATAAATTTAAAATGTCAATAAAACAATTAATAACAATAAAAATCAGCTGTAAACTTTGTTAACTAATAACTAAATCATTATAAAATGACAAATGTCAATTAAATAAAATTTTATAATTAATTATTATAATTACAATAAGTCACAAGATAATATATGTCACACAAATAATCAAACAAACTTCCCTTAGTCACTTAATTATAAATTATAGAATAAAAAATAATTAGTATGTGTCATTAAATGTATAATAATAATAATGTATAAATAATAAACTTTTAGAAATATATATTAATGTTAATTTTACTATGTAAGTATATATATATATATATATCGACTGCCGCAACATACAGTATCGAAACTACAAAACACATACTTTATACCAGAGCAGTTTAAAGTTAAATTTTGACTTAGAAAAATATGTTTTATTAATGTCATGTAAATTACACCCCTATATAATAGCAAATTTTATGTGCATTTATTTTATCTAAACACGATTATAACATTTATCATATTTGTTTAGATATTTCACATTCGATGGTTTACCGTGATAGTAAAAGTTATAATTTTATCGAATGTGGTAGATTCTATAGTATTCAAGATTTATAAAACGTGAACAAGTATTGAATCTACCAGTTTCGATACTGTTTTTTAACTATTTATATACTCAGAATAATACTTTTGATACTTTGTTCCTAATTAATATGCTGTAATAGTTGTTTTTTGGACCAGAAGTTGGTACCAACGCCAAACACAAGTTTTATAATTAAATTCTGCACATTTATTAGTAAAAAAATAACACAATTAAATAGTCCTAGCATGAGATCCATAATGAGTATTTTTACGTATGCAAAGCAAATCAACTTTTATACCGTTTTAAATAATTATCTGTGATCTTAAATAAACTATTGTTTGAGATCTTTAATGTCTTATTACCTATGGAAATATTTGCTTATAACAAAAATCCTTTTTTAGGTACTTTAACAACAACAAAAAAATGTAATAACAACGTAATTAATTAACACAAAAATTATACCCAACAAAAAAAATATAATAATGCAATAACAACTTAATTAATTAAATAAGTTATAAATTAAAAATATACGCAACAAAAAAAAAATGCACTAGCAACTTAATTAATTAACACAAAAATTATACCCATTAAACAAAAAAAAAATAAACCAAATACAATACTTTTTTTTTCGGACTTTATTAAAATTTTATTAAAAATGGCTAATCATCTTCATCACTGTCCGATATATTGTCTTCATTATGACACCTTTTAAGACCTTTATAGAACGCGTGATATTGTTTCGGAATATGTCCTGCATCACAAAGGTGCATTAAATCTTTGTATTTAGCTTCAGGAATTGGTAAATTATCGAAATACAGTCGTTTTAAATCATTACAGATATTTTCATTATAGACATCTGTTAGTTTTTTGTTGCGGCGTGTCTGAACTAAAGTATTTAAGCTAAAATATTCGGAATCCAAATCACATATTTGTAAAAAAATATGTCAGGTTCAGATCTTTTCACATAAATTTCTTTAATGTTGTTCCATTTAATATTATGATTTAGTGTTTTTCTTTAAATTTCTGTTTTGCAACAGTACTTTTAAATCAAATAGCATGTCTTGTGACACTTCTGTAACGTGGTATGGATTATTATTGGTTTTTGTCCAACGAACCAAAGCATACCACTGATCAGGTGTATATATAATTTTGCCTTTTGCAGATCTCTCAATAAGAGCATGTACACTGACTGCCTCTTGTTGAGTATGACCAGACTCCAAAAATCTATGTTTGATATCAATATTGTATTTTTTACTGGCGTACATATAGAGACTGTATATCACTCTATTGCGATTTTGCCCAGTACAATTGTCCGACCAAAATCTTAGGTCTACTGCTGAATTAGCTACTTTTTTTTCAATAAACTCTAGCAAACAGCTGCCAACCTCATTTGCACCCCGTTTACCAACATTTTGTGGCCATAAATAACAAGAAGCTTCTTTAAGCCCAGTATCGAATATAGTAAAATGCATTAGGGATAATTTCCTCTTATAATAAAAAACAGACACTTCGCCAGAAGGGCAGTTTAGTAATTTCTGAAAGTCGTATGTCGCACAAACTATTTTAGATGAACTTTGAATGGCCTTGTCCTTTTCTTTATATGCTCGCACAGTTTTTTTATTAGAAATATGCTTTTCATGAGCCAATATTTGTTCTTCAGTAGGGTTTACTGAATTAGAAAATGAGTGGCACTTGTCACATAAATCTTTTTTTGGAATAAAGAATGCAATATTCATATGATCGTTTACAATATTTCGATATTGTCTTTCAGTTTCTGCTTTGTTATTATAGTTTAGTAGCTCTGACCAATCTTGGTACATTAAAAACATCTTATTAAAACTAAGTGAGTTATCTAAATATAATTTACTGGTATTTTTTTATTTGTATAATGAGATTCAACTGGTTGAAAAGACTTTACGTGATCGCAAACACTTCGTATCATCTCCTCATCTATTTTTTTATGGTGGTTTGGGTGTTTTCCTCTGTTGTCACTGCTAGTGATTCCACAAGCATCCAACTTCTCATGTGCTGTTCGAACAGTTTGGTCGGTGATAGCTAGAGTGCCACAAAATATCTTCAGACAGACTTGCTGTGCTTCGTAGGTGGAATCAGTCGCAGGCAATGGTAAGTAATACTTTGTAGTATATTTTCGCCTAAATGGGCCTTCAGTTGTCATTCTTCTTTTATTAATCCTTTTAGTGAACTTATTTATATACTCCCATTGCTTAGTATGATCAGATAATTGCCAGAACTCATCAAAAATTACTTTTCGGATGTCTTCTGTAAAGTATTTTGTGCATTTTAGCTTGCATGTTATAGGACACGGTGGTTTTATAGTTTTAGCTGGAATTGATTTACCTCTTTTGGAAATATATTCTTTTCCGGAATTCGTCAATAATTTTCTACGCACATCAGTCCATTCTTTAATGTGTCGGTTTCGTTTACGACCAGGATCAGTTTTGTATGTTGCTTTACGTTTGTGCGTGGTAATTGAATTAGGAGTAATAGGATTGTCATTTTCGGATGTCGAAATCAGTGAATTTATACTAAGCGTGTTTATAGGATCATCCGTAATAGGTGATCTTGTTTCAATGAAAAGGTCTTGTTGGGAAGGAACTGACTGCATCGGCGTAATTTCTTTATTTAGGGTGCTTGCAATATCTTCAGTTTGTGGTGATCCAAAGTTTTGTGCTGAAGGGGGTGACGGTATTGGCGTGCCTTCTTCGCTGTCAAGTATAACGCTGTGAGAATTACTTATCAGACTATCACTAGTCTTGTCATTCTCTGTGTGTGAAGTGAGAAAAACATCGTCATAAAGATCATTAAAAAAAACCCGCTCTTCTTCAGTGTACTCATTGTAGCGCACAGGGGAATCTAAAATTAAAGAAATCATATTTATAAACTGATCTCAACAATGTTAGTAAAAGAAATAACTATAAAATGAATGTCAACAATTGAATCTGGCAATGAACAGCTTAGAACAATATTGTAAATGGTAGATTCGATATGTGGTTTTAATAGTAAACTATTGAATCTACCATATTCGATAGTTCGCAGACATAAAATGTACACGTAAAGTATCGAAACTACCACTTACAATATTTGCCGAGTTCACATACTCCTAGTATACTATCGAATTTACCATTTTCGATAGTTTTACTTGTTAACTTTCTATTTGACATGATCTAATCACTAAATTTAAAATATTGAATTTATATTATAAATATACTGTATTTCTAATCGAACAATAAATTCATCATGCAGATTCGATACTGTTTGTTGCGGCAGTCGATATATGTGTATATTTATGTTTTTTTTATATAATTAAATTAATATTAGTTTTTTTTTTTTTTTATATCCTTAAAAATTGTCCTTTAAAGCTTCATCCAAACAATAATAGGCTTTGCTAATTAATATTGCTTTTATTTTACGTTTGAATTCTGTATAGTCCAACTGTTTTAGCTGGTCATCTAAAATATTATATAAATTGATGCAGTTACACAAGAAACTTTTAGAAAATTTTGATAGCCTATGTATAGGTAAAGGAATCCTTAACTTTCGTCTAGAATTTTCTCTTTCTAATTTAATAGGATAGCTTTGTATATTTTCTTTTAAGTATAATATACAATACAAAATATATGTACCACACATGTTGAGTATCTGTAGTTGTTTAAAAGCTGCCCTGCACGAATCTCTGGCTCTAAGCCCGACAATAGAACGGAGCGCTCTTTTTTGCAGAGTAAAAATACGCAATAAAGCAATAATAATAAGCAATCCGTAAGACATCACACTGTGGAAATATGTATGATAAATTGCTTTTGCTGCTTCCACACCACAGTACTCCATTACCTTTTTAATAGCAAAGCACGCCGGTGTTAGTTTTGTAGCCAAATTATCAATGTGCTGCCTCCACGTCAGCTTTGCATCAAGCTCAACACCAAGAAAAGTGGTACTGAGTACCATATTTAATGATTTAGGGCTGAGTTGATTTTGTATTGGGCTGTCTCTGATTCTGGTATCCAATGTAAAATTTATTAATTTAGTTTTATTAAGATTTAATAATAGATTGTTACATGAAAACCAAGCTTCCAAATTGGAAACAACACATTGCAACTTGTCCATGGCCATATCCTTATTACTGTCGTTTATCAGCAGTGAAATATCATCTACGAACATGACTAAGCTGAGTTCCTCAGAAATACATGCACTAAGATCATTTATGTGAAGGAGAAAGAACAATGGTCCAAGTATGGATCTCTGAGGAACCCCCAATTTATTGTCATTTTTACTCGATTTTATGTTATTGAAACTAACAATTTGTTTTTTGCTCTTATTGAATTTCTTACATAAATCAGAGTGCTACCTCTTTTATATCTGGTTCTGTGGCTACTACCTTTTATGCTAAAATTTTGAATATTACACATATCTAATGATTCGTGAATCAGCCAACTCTAGCCATGACTCAGTTACAGAAAATATATCAATATTATCTAATTTTAAGAATATACTTAAATCTAACAATTTACTTGCCAAACCTTGAACATTCTGGTGACCAATAATTACTTTGGGGATTTTATATGTGTTTCCTGTCCTACATAGTTTGTTTCGTTTTTTAGCAATCACTACATACCTACAGAGGGTATCTGGCTTGAAAAATAATTTAAATTTTTGTCGACATCATTCTTACACATTCTTTGTATATAATAGCTGATTATTTCTTTAAATTGTTTCTTTCCCACCTTGTTTACATTTGTTTCACTAATGTTTATGACATCAAAACCTTCATTCAGCATTGATAATGTATTAAGCCTTGTATTGCATTTTTCAATATTTCTATTGACTTCATGAGTATCACCGCTTATTTCGTAAGGAATATTTGTAACTATAAATTTAATATTATTCTTTAATGCATTTTCCATTAAACTAGTTATTTCATTTAAATATTTTTGAATTTGCAACTGTTTAAGACTAAAACTAAAATAATAGATTTGTTATCATTGACAATTTTCTTTGTAGAAGTCAAAATTTTTTCAAGCGGTGCATTGCAATAAGTGTTGCAGCATATGTTGTAGCTATGCCCTAAACAATTATTTAGTTCAACTCCAATAGATTTGGCATATTCGTCTCCTACTATTATTAAATGTCGGTTATTATTATATACGTTTTTAAGTTTATTTATGAGTACTGGTGCTTCATTCATTTTCTCATTCAATGTGTCCAATTTATGAAAATCATTTATAATTATGCTCTTTGACAATATAACTTATGTTTGTTCAATATTAACACTATTTTGTTGAGTGTCCTTTTCCTTCTTGTTATTTACAATATTATTTTTTCTTATATATTTTTTCTGAATGTGACATTTTTGTTCCAACCTTTTAATTATTTTATTTTGTTTTTTAATCCTCTTTAGTATATTTTTATTTTTATATTGTTTCATTGTTTTGTTTAAGGTTGATAATTCAGTACTCTGTTCTTTTTTATATTTATTGTTGTCCTCCAATATTTGTGTCACCTGCATTTGAAGCATTGTATGTTCGTGTTGTATTTCACTTATATGTGATTTCACTAATGAGTTATTGGTGATAGATAAGTTATCATTATTCTTAGTCGATGATTGGATTGGGTATTCTATAACCTGTATGCGATTTCCTTCAGTATCTACTTTTTTAGTTTCATTTATTTTATAATATTTTAAAGTAATATTTTCCATATATTGCGGAGTATATAAATAAGAAATATACTTCCGTCCCCTCCTCAGAGGGGACGGAAGTAGGATTTAGAGGGGATAGGGGTAGGAGGTGGCGCGCTGCAGGCGAGTCTGGGCATAGGGTCTCGGAGAGCACGTTAAGCTGTCGGTCCCGGTATCACTATACCAACTTGTGAAACTGTTTATAGATGGGTTATTGAGTCTATCCAAAACATCGCGACGAGCTAGCCACTTGTTCGGTATAGACTCATACCATCGGCTACGACGAGGTTGGATTAAAACCCCTCCGCTGGGTACCCTGGGGCCGTCTAGGCGGTCTCGGGCGCCGTAAGGCACCCGTGAAGATATATATATAACGTGAAGATATACCAACCAAGGTATATCTTATTCGAGGCTGGCCTTGCTGTGTTCTCTGCTGGCTGAGTTCTAATTTACTTACTGAACTGAACACAAAAAAAATACTAAATACATCTCTTTTACCATGTATAATAGGACTCAGCCAGCGGGTGTATTCAGCATTAGGATTCATGATTGTGCAATTCCTTACAGCCTAAATTAATTAAATTCCTTGTCTCCAAATTGATAAGCCACCATCAAACAAATATCTTGGTATCATGATAGATCAGAGGCTTTGTTGGGACACCAATAGAGCAGGTTGCAAGCCGAATCCGAAAACTCATATGGGTCTTCAAATCTCTTCGGCATGTAATCTTATTCTGCTACATAGAGTATACCTTGCTCTAGCACAATCTATCATGACATATTACATACCAGTATGGGGTGGTGCCTGCAAAGCCCACTACATTGAAAGAAAAGGCTCAGAGATCATTGCTTACCTTAAGCGATGCACTTCAAACCATATAGGTATCGAACTGAACAATTGTACTCGCTCTGTAATATTCTTTCCATACGACAGCTATACATCGTACATGTGATACTCAGAGTGCATAAATAAGGGTTAAATAACTTTATTTCCATAAGAACAAAACAATATTCACTTAAATGGAATTTTTTGCAGCTATCATTCTATTTATTTTTATTATCAAAATATTCTTTAAGTGAATAGAAACATTTGTCTAATAGCCATGTATACAGTTTTGTTTTAAGTAGTGTTAGTGGAAGCGAACTGAGATCTTTTGGCAAAAGATTAAAAATTCTGACACACATTGAGTATGAGTTTTTTTCAAACACACGGCTTTTTGGCAAGTATACTATGGACTACAATAAAAGGTGTTCGTGATTTGGGATAAACATCCCCATGTTTTACAAAGAGCTCCTCGTGCCATTTAACAAATATAACTACTTCCTGTATATACATTCCAGAAACTGTTAGCAGTTTTAGTTGTTTAAAAAATAGTCTGCATGAATCGGTTGGCGCTATACCACAAATTGCTCTGACACATTTTTTTTGCATTAATAAGACCCTGTTTATTTGTACTGAGTTTCCCCACAGCAATAAGCCGTATCTTATGACAGATGCAACGAAGCCGTAATATGCTGTAACAGCTATCTGCTGAGTGGTTGTAAGCCTTAATCTTCGGAGCGGGTAAATGAATTTATTTATTTTTGCACAGACGTTATCTACATGCTTATACCAATCACAGTGACTATCTATTGTAAGTCCCTGAAATAGAGAAGATTTATATTCGCTAATAGTGTTATTATTATATTTTATATCTAAATTGATTTTTTTACCTCCTTTATTATAAAATTGCAAATATTTAGTTTTTGATAAATTTACTTGTAAATTGTTAATATTCAGCCATGCCACTATTAAATTTTTACTATATATACACAACCGGATTTGTATTTTGTATTATTGTTTCTATCATTTATCTGTGATATTTCAACATATTGTTTTCGTCCTGTAAGATATGTTTTTAACCATTCTAACGCCTGTCCTCTAATCAGTGACGGATTAACCCTTAATCAAATTAAGCAATTGCCTAGGGCATCTCGTCTGGGGAACCAGAAGCACAAAAAAAAACCGTCCTTAGGACATCACGTCTCACTCTCACGTCGCCAAAAACCACACCAAAAATGTTTCTAGGGCTAATTTGAAAGTGAGAATAAGTGCATTCGACAATTTGCTTCCGACAAATTTTTACAACAGTGTTCCTTATTGTGTATTTAGGAAATATAGACTAAAATAAGAAACTAATTTCGTTATTTTTGTTTTAAACGCTGTGATTATTGAAATATTGAATTTGAATAATTATAGTCTATGAAAATCGTATGACGTCACAATTACGGTTGAAGAGGTGACAAAGTTTTTTTCTTTCTCCATTAGCTTTATTTTCCTAATTAGTCTATATTTTCTAAATATTTATTGTGTAACGGACACTGTTGTGAAAATTGGTCGGAAGCCAATTCAAATATCCCGAAATTGTGATCCGCCAGTCACAAATCACTCTTTCCCCGCGCGGACCCCAAATATCAAATGTTTTGTTCTATGCGTAAGTATGTAATACATTTTTTGTCGACAATTTATTCAAGTTCTCTTCATAATATTGTGTTCGCTTAGGTACGTAAAGTTTTATTTTGTTTTGTTTTGATAATCAAATTTAATTATAATAATAAGAATAGATAAGTCAATATTTCTAAAGTATTTTGTTTTATTTAAGTAATTATTTTTGGTTATGTAAATTTACTCAAACCAATCGTAGCTGAAGGTTTCTGCAATTTTCGAAGTAGTTTTTTCTAGGTAGGTAAATAAGTCTGAGAGGTCAATGACACGCACGTCAAATGATACTTACTGAAAAAACGACTACCGATATCTATCGGTCTGGGGTGTTTCTTTAATTTAAAAGCTAATAGATATTGTTACAAGCTTTTACTACATTTCACGTAAAGTAAGTTTATAAAATTGTGGGGCGGAATATTGCGATCGATTTTTGAGCGACTCCCAGCGGTCCGATTAAGCTGAAATTAGGTATGAAGAACAATAAATACTAATAAGGTATTAAGCTGTATTCCCACCCGCCCGATGACAATAGTCATATCAGGAGTTGGTATTAATTTGATAATTAGGTCCAGAGAAGGAGCGTTTTTACCCGACTGCGGGAGGGTAATGTGTTTGTCAGTCTATGTATGTTTCAACTTTTTTTTCACAATATATTCTATGTTTTGTAATATTTTATTAAATTTTGTTAAAATTGTACACTGTAAAAGCTTGTGACCAAAACTCAACTTTATGCAGTGGAAGTTGGTGCAAGAGGAATTCCAGCAAAGTCCTTGCACCGTCTATTGAAGGATCTTGGCCTTCCGAGAACAGCCGTCGGAACTTTTATGGAGCGTGTTTCCAGGATGGCGCTAACAGGATCATATAATATTTGGTTGAGTAGAGAGGGTAGTGAACACAGTGCAGGTGAGAGTTCAAAAGGCCTTTAAACCTACTTCGCGGTCTCAAGTCCGGGAACGCTGAAGTTCATTCCCCTGCCTTTCAACCACGCGATGGACCCGGCACCCGCACGGTGAATCCATGGTTTGCTAAGAACATTGTCTCTTTAAATGGACGGTGCCATATTAAACACGCTTTGATGAAATAATTCGGTTCTATGTGACTTTTAATTAGCCTATCATGTGAACGTTTTCTGTTACAAAATTTAAACATATAAATATTAATTTTAACAAAAACGGCACATTCGTAAATGTACATACAGGGCAATGTAAGGATACTCAATTCATAAAAATGAGGCCTACAAGAATAGAGGTTAAATGACACATTGCCCTAATGCACTTCTTCTTTGATATAAATACCCTATCCTTGTCAGTTGAGTTACCCCAGAATATTATTGCATATCTTATTATTGAGGCAACTTAACCGTGATAAGCATTTAATACGGTAGGATGGCTTACAACTTTACTTAATTTGTATAGCACGTACGAGTATTGATTTAACCTTTTACATAGATAATCAGTATGATGCTTCCAATTAAGCTTGCTATCTATATGTACACCTAAAAAGTTAGTTACGTCTATCTCCTCAATTTTAATTCCTTCGTAGTTTATATTTAAAGAGATGGGTGCTTTATTTTTTTGTTTAAAATTCATTAATTTGGTTTTATTTAGATTAACTTTTAGATTATTTTCATTTAGCCACTGTATTATAGATGATAGAGAGTTATTTATATTAGATTCTAAGACATTTATGTTATCATTTGTGAATAATAAAGTGCTGTCGTCAGCAAATAATGTAACTTTATGATTGCTTGCTTGAGGCAAATCATTGATATAAATTATGAACAAGAGTGGACCTAACACACTCCCTTGAGGAACACCGTATTTAATAGTTCGGAATTTGGAGTTATATGTTATTTCATATTTACTAGTATTGTTAATTCTTGTTATTTGTGTAGTTTGTAATCTGTTTGACAGATACGACCGTAGCAATTCATTTGCTTTGCCTCTCACACCGTACATGGATAATTTATTTAACAATTTGTCATGATCCACATGATCAAAGGCTTTTGACATATCCATGTATAAAGCCACAGTCTGTTTTCTCTTGTCCATACTACTTATTACATTATTTAAAAAGTCATACATTGCCATGTTTATAGTTTTATTTTTCCTAAACCCGTACTGTTCAGAAACGAATATTTTGTTAAATTCAAAATAAGTATACATGGTGACTTTGAAAGGATGTACTTTGGGCTAATATGGGGTTCTACTAATCAATACGAACAACTTTTCCCATGGAACCATGTGCCGCAAATGAAAAAAAAAATTGCCTTCCCCATACAAACTAGTAATGTTAAAATAACCAATTTGTATGGGGCAACCAAATTTTTTTTTCATTTGCGACACATTGTTGCATGGGAAAAGTTGTTCGATTTGACAAGCAGAACCTCATATTAGCCCAAAGTACATCCTTTCAAATTCACCCTGTATATCAAAAGTAAAAAAAAAGTCAAAAATATTTATTTCATGTAAACCTTTACAGGCATTTATGAAAAGTCAAAAAAAAAAAAAAAGTATATATAAGGTCCTGTGTGTACTTGGCCAGGTCGCCATTCCTCCCACAGACAAATGTTGAGAATATAATACAAAATAAACAAATCGTAAACTATTAAACTATTGTCCTTGCGGGAAAAAAAAAAAAAAAAACAACAACCAACCAACCGAACACACACTACATAACCAACCAGTTTAAGACTAGGTGGTTAGCTGGTTCCATTGACCTGTCAATCGTTGACTGCCCTGCAAAAGTGCCACCAAGGCGACCAACCCAACAGACCATAGCTACGCCCCAAATATACATACTTTAGTATAGGTATAGGTATCAAAATATACCTACAAATAGATAGATAAAAGGTATCTTTTAGGGCGCAAACTGATCACAAGTCGATCGCCTCAGAGACACCCTGGAGAAAAAGGTACCAGCAAGTAAAAAACTCTGATGTTCCACATGTACCGTATCATCGGAGGAGCATGGTCCTGCATGGTTATTGACTTAAACCTATGCTTATAGCATGTGGTATATACTCTCATCCTACTGAAGAGCACGCGTAGAACACCCCAAGGCAGATATACTATCTTACAATATTGAAAGTACAGAATTACAGAACACAACATTTCTTTGATGCCAGCGTCGGCCTATCAGCAGAAGATTTTTCGGGATCTCCGCTTCTTATATGATAACAATCAAACGTGTGTGCCCAGCGGAGATCCAAGGCCCCCACAGCAGCACTCGATCACGGACGTAACGTATGTGTCAGCCATCCTTCTGCTCAACCAGGCCCTTAGGGTGCAGACCAGAACCCGGCACACGCGCCACCACTGCAATGACCTTCAAAGGAGAGGAAATCCGCTGGATACGTATACTACTACATTGCAGGGCCAAATACATAGCTGAATCCAAGGCCTGCGCAAACATCAACTAGTTAAAAAAAAACATGGAAATGCATTCTATAACTCTGTTAACAAAATAACTTAAAATAAATAAGACAAATTAACATAAATGTTAAGTAATAACTAATTATTACCTTGTAGAAAATAGTAAATATTTAAAATTAAAATAATGATAAAAAGGTTATAGTAATAACAAGTTATTACCTCATCCAAAAATATATAAAAAAAATACCTATTGTAGTATAAATATATATATATATATACCTATAATAGTAAGTATTATGAATTATTACAATATGACAGTTACTATTAGTTTAGAGATTTCAGACGCAGAGAGGACTGATTCCAGACATCTCTGTCATTAATATAATCATTAACTTTGTAATACAAGGCGTATTAAAGTTTGCTTTATACAATTTTTAAATTTTATATCATTTAGTTCTATAATTGATTTTGGTAATTTATTAAATAGCCTAATACTGTTTATAAGAAAACATTTATTAGTTTTTTGTAATCTGAATCTTGGTATGTCAATTTTGTTTATATTTCTTAAGTTTCGGGTATGCCTATCTGCATTTTTATTAAACATATTATAATTTTTCTTAACATATAAAAAGTTCTCAAATATGTATTGGGAGGGCAGGGTCATTATATCAATTTCAGGAAAGATTTCTCGAAGGGATTCCCGGGTCTTCATGCCTTAAATTGCTGTGTAAGATAAGAAGACGATGTTGGGGGTCTATATATGCATAGGATAATATATGAGTCCATCTCTGCACATGAAATCTCACAAACACGTTCAACAGATAGTTTTACGATATCCTTTCGTTCCTTATACTTTAAAGTATTTTTAATTAAAATTATAGAGCCACCTCCTTCACAGGAGGTTCTATTAAAAAAACTAGCAACTGAGAAATTATTTACATTAAAACACATTTTGTCGGACTTTAGCCAGGATTCTGTAAAACACATTATGTCTAAGTTATATTTTTCTATTAATAATTCAATGTCAAGAACTTTGCTAGAGAAGCTTTGAATATTTTGGTGAATTAAGTTAAGTTTACAAATGTCCTTCTCTATTGTCACATCTAAAAGTTTAAAGTTGGTTGCACCACAACATTATTAGTACTACTACTAAATGATGATGTGGAGTCAATGCTTAATAAAATATTATTAGCTACCAATGTAGCAATATTTCTCTGTACCTTCATAGGTAGTTTTATGCTATCCTGTGTCCCGTTAAAATGTCTAACAAATTTGTTTATGTCAAAAGGAGTAAACAAATTATTGTAGCAAGTCATATTATAAATACAATTATTTAAATAATATAAATGTTTATTCTGTTGGGCAGTATACTTTTTTGAATAAAGGAATGTACATAATGTAACATTCCTTACTCCAAGTTTAGACAAAAGATCTACACTGTCCAACAAGCCTCCTTTTGCTTGCGTTTAATCCATTTCCTACCATAATAACTATATTACTATATGAATTGTAAAACTTGGAGGAAATGGATTTTACAATGTTCTTAAAACTATTGCCTGGCATACAATAGTTTGTCACAGAATGGTCTAAATGGTAATTAAAAATTTGACCCATTCCCTTACCAATACTGTCTGTGAGCAGTAAGGTGTTGTTAGTTATGTACTTTGGAAGAGTTACGCTGGAATAGGCAATGGATGATTCAGTATTTGACAAATTTATTTGATTTTCGCAGTGTTGACAACTATAAACGTCAACAGAAAATTTATAATTAAAAAGGTTGTTGTCATTTTGACTTATCAAAATAAATTGGTTTCTTGTATATTATTATTTTATTTGTTGATATTTTTATGATAAATGCAAAGAACGGCACCAGCGAACCCTCGAAAATACAGTCCACTCGATTCTCCACCAATTACTCCTACATTTTGGTCAATCTCGCCGTAAGTTATCATAAAACGATTTTCATACAAATTTAGCAAACAAACAAGAGACAACTACGAACGATGGAGTCAACGAGCGATTTGCAACAACCAGACAATATGCAAAACTTGAATATAAATAAATTAAAGGTACAATTACGGACTACAAAAGGCACAATAACAAAAATTGAAAATTTTATAAATACTATTACTACAGAAAATGCGATATTACAAAAGGAACAAATTCTACTACGACAAAAGCGAATAATCACGGCTTTCGATAACTTTACAGCGTATTTTCACGACCTCGAAGCTCTGGGCGAGGAGGCAGGCGATTATTTCGAAATGGAAGACCGTTATTACAATATTTTGTCAAAAATTAACCATTTCAGCAATTTCAGCGATGTAAAACAATCAAATTCTATTAAAACTCCTGTCAAAACCCTTAACAAATTACCTGAAATGGACATCCCCACGTTCTTCGGTAAAGAGGTAACACAATTCAAATCTTTTATAAATATGTTCGAGGCTATTATCGGAAGCAGCGACCAACTAAGCGATGTACAAAAATTATTTTACCTGAAGAAATATTTACAAAATGAAGCCCTTACTTTGGTGGATAATTTACCTTTGGTCGACGAGTCTTACAACGACGCTGTACAAATTTTAAAACAACGTTACGATAATTTAGAAATTGTGGTATGTAGTCATATTAATATTTTATTAGATGTACCTCTGATGTTAAAAGGTACCGCAGCCAATATTAGATTAATGGTTTCCAAAATAAAGCAACAAATTACAGCACTAACTAATTTAAATCAGCCTACGAATAAGTGGGATACTTTATTATTGTGTATAATCATTAAGAAGCTAGATCAATATACTAAAAAAAGCTAATATACAGAACGAGAAGTAGAGCCATTACCCACTCTAGATGGTTTAATCACATTTTTAGAAAAACGAGCTGCTATTTTGGAAGCCAGTAATCCTAATATTCTTAGTACGTCTTCATATGCAACTGAAGACAATAAATATATAAAAAAGTTTTCAGCTTTGTCTACGAAAGCTGACAAATCGATGTCATGTAAGTTCTGTAACTGTAGTGATCATAAATTGTATGCCTGTCCACAATTCAAAGTTTTGCCATATACACGACGTGAATCGTTTCTCAATGATCACAAACTATGTATAATATGCTTAAATAGTCACAAGAATTCTTGTAAATATCACTTTAAATGTAATATTTGCAACAAAAAGCACAATTCTATCATGCACAATGAAGCAGTCGATACTGTATCGCATGATAGCGATGAAGCGACGACTTTGATGTCCAATCGCAACAATATTAATCATGTGCTTTTACCTACCATTTTGGTAAACATTACAGGTCAAGGTGGGTCTGTGCACAGTGTACGAGCGTTGTTAGATAGCTGTAGCCAACAATCATTCGTAACCGCATTGTTAGCGAACAAATTAGGGTTACCGAAGTATACGAATGCCATTCAAATAAATTCGTTAGGCTGCAGTAAACAAAATGTAACGCATGGTATGTTACTTACACTTAAGGCTGCCACAAATAACTACAAAATACAAGTAAGTTGCTCTATAATCAACACTATAACTAAACCGGTTCCGCAATCTTTTATTAACATTTCTAATATTAAAATCCCACGAGGAGTTACTTTGGCCGATCAATACTTTAATAAGCCGGGAGAGATCGATTTATTACTCTCATCGGATATATTTTTCGAAGTACTCACAAGCGGAAAAATTGAGTTAGACCATCAAGGATTAATTTTGCAGAACACGATGTTCGGTTATGTAGTTATAAGTAAGTATATAATGAACAAACCAATTTCTAATAATAATTGTTTTATTTCAACGGATGATCTCGATCAGATGTTAACGAAGTTCTGGGATACTGAAAAGGTCCCCGAAATACATTCAGAAAAACTGAATGAACACGATTTATGCGAACAAAAATTTAAGGAATCAGTAATATTAAATAAAAATCGATTTACTGTAAAAATTCCTCTAAAAAATTATCTCAATGATTTGGGTCTCGGCGATTCATTTTCGATCGCGCTACAAAGATTTCGTAGTTTAGAGCGCAGATTTATAAAAGATCCAATTATAAAAAACGAATACGTACAATTTATTAACGAATATATACAACTTGGCCACGGTACATTATACAATATACGAAATGTAAATATAAACAATAATTTAATTAATACTAATTTTCTTTCTCATCACCCTATTGTAAGACCTGATAAAAAGACTACAAAGTTACGAGTCGTATTCGACCCCAGTTTAAAAACTAAAAATAATATATGCCTAAATGATGTTATGTATAAAGGTAGCGTTTTACAAAATGATCTATTTAATATTCTAATTTTATTTCGTACTTATAATTATGTTTTTATGTGTGATGTTAGACAGATGTACCGACAAATAAATATTGACCAAGAGCATCGTATCCTGCAAAATATCCTTTGGCGTGAAAACACGAACGAAGCTATAAAATGCTTACAACTAAACACCGTCACGTATGGGCTGAAGAGTTCTGCATTCTTAGCCACGAGATGTATGATGGAGCTAGCTCACCGATTCGGTTCAGAGTATCCTCTGGCTGCGAAGGTAATATTCAACAATACTTACGTCGACGATGTACTTACGGGTGCGAGTAGTATTGAGGAGGCGATTTTAATAAAAGAACAAATAATAAAATTACTTAGGCTGGGAAGTTTTGATCTACATAAATGGAGTTCAAACAATAACATTATATTAGACGACATTTCTCCGAGCAAACAAAATTTTTCCGAAATCGATTTAAATAAAGATTCTCTATTTCAAAAAACATTAGGGCTCTTGTACGATGTTAAAACCGACAACTTTAAGGTACATTGTGCGCAGACCTCTCTTCCTTCCAAAACCACTAAAAGGACGATAGTTCGTTTTATAAGTTCATTTTACGATCCTTTAGGACTAGCTGGGCCTATACTAATAAAGGCTAAACAAATAATTCAAAAATTATGGTTATCAAAGTTACATTGGGACGATCCTTTACCCAATGAACTACATAACTTATGGCAAAACTTTGGATTCAATCTGGTAAATATGAAACCTATTTATATCAAAAGAAATTTGTATATAACTGGGGCAAAGTCCATCGAATTATTAGGATTTTGCGACGCATCTACTAGTGCATATGGATGTTGTATATATTTAAGGTGCATTCATCCCGATAATAACATTTATAACACTTTACTTTGTGCTAAATCGCGAATAGCGCCGATAAATAGCAAACTTACTGTACCAAAACTAGAACTAAATAGTGCAGTATTATTAACAAAATTATATAAAAAGATTATTCAAATATTTTCCGACATTAATTTTAAAAATATATATTTATTTTCCGATTCACAAATTGTAATATGTTGGATTAATAATAATAAACAAAAATTCATTCCTTATGTATCGAATCGAATAAAATATATAAATAGTGAAACTTCTTATTCTTTATGGTATCATATCAAAGGTTCCAACAATCCCGCTGATTTAATATCGCGAGGCCTGGATCCTAATAAGTTGTCAGAAAATAAACTATGGTGGCATGGCCCAGATTATTTGAATGATCTTAACTTTAATCCTAAAAATAATATTATTCCTATTATACCTGTTCGCGCTCGTTCTGATTGGGTGCTCGGAGGTGGTGGTCGCAATTCAAACAAAAGTTGGTTTCAAAACGGATCACAAATTTATTGTTCAGAAAACTTATAAGCTACGCTTTCAACAAAATCATAGCACGTTATTTTCCTATGGTTGCGACATCTAGCGGCGATTTTTAGCAATTACATTGTTACATTTTATTTATGGTATTACAAATTATACATGCCGCCCATCAAGGACAACATGTCCTTCCATAGCCGCCCACCGTGCAGAACAGTGGTATTATGTCAGACTACAGAAAAGCATCATACCTATTTAGTAATAGGTAGAATACATACTTTGCTAACAGGTCTTTTAAACAAGGTATTTTTACATTTTATTGTAACCACTCTAGTGATATTATCTACGCCTGGATGTTTTTTTACGATTTTGCCGAAAAGCCACTTGGATGGAGGCAAATCATCCTCCTTTACTAGGACAACATCTCCAACCTGCGGTTCAGCGATCTGAAGATTCCATTTATACCTTGCTAGAAGATGTGTTAAATATTCGTTGGACCATTTACGCCAAAAATTCTGAACCATTTTTTGCACAAATTGCCATCTTTTTAACGTGCTGACATTCGAATTCTCGTAATTAAATTCCGGTACACAAACGATTGGTTCACCGATTAAAAAATGTCCTGGTGTTAAATGAATAGACTGGTCAGGATCATTGGTAATGACTGATAGCGGACGCGAATTTAAGCAAGCCTCGATCTGGCTGAGTAGTGTGACCATCTCTTCAAAAGTTAGCGTTGATTCACCGATAACCCTTTTTATATGAAACTTTGTGGATTTGATTCCGGCTTCCCACAACCCGCCGAAATTAGGAGCTCTGGGAGGTATAAAATGCCAAGTGGTGCCCTTAGTTGATAAGTAATCACCAACTTCTTTCATCATCGATGACTCAGCTTTCAGTAAGTCTGTAGCTGCTCCATGAAAATTTGTTGCATTGTCGCTCCATAATTCAGCACAGTGTCCTCTTCTAGCCACAAAACGTTTAAAAACCTCTATAAAGCCCCTCGACGAGAGATCGCTTGCGACATCAATATGCACGGCTTTCGTCACCATACATATAAACAGACAAACATAACCCTTATAAGATTTATGACCTCTTCCCTTAGAAGTCCGTAAATTGATTGGACCTGCATAATCCACACCGCTTCGAAGAAACGGTCTGGCTGGAGTTATTCTAACTTGCGGGAGAGACCCCATGAGTTGATTTGTTTTATTAATTTTAAATCTAATGCACCGTACACATTTAAGTACATAGTGTTTTATGCATCCCTTTGCTCCAACAATCCAATATGCTGTACGAATATAGTTCAGCATTAACTGCGGTCCTCCGTGCAACGTCTTTAGATGAGCGTTAGCTATAATTAAATCTGTCAGATTCGATTTGTGTGGAAGAATGATAGGGTGTTTAAAATTGTCATCTTCTAAAGCATGATGTAATCTACCATCTACACGCAGCAAACCATTTTTATCTACATACGGATTTAATTGTATTATTTTACTACCTTTACCCTTTACATGACCATATTTCTTTATTTCGTACAATTCTTCTTTAAAATTATCTTTTTGGCATAATTTTAAGCAACATTGTAGTGCTTCCTCAAGTTCCCAACTCTTTAAACAATTATATTGAAAACTCTGACGCAAACCTTTCTTTGTTATAAATCTTCTACAATATGCTATAATTCTTAATAATTTATTTAACGATGAATATTTGTTCCAAAATAAATTTACTTGATTTGATTTTACTAAATGTACCTTAACGTTTTCTTCTATCTTAGTTGTATTGTCTTTAATTTTATTATATACAATATTTTTATCTTTCAAGAAATACGGGCCAAATTTCCACAGATTATGCGTTTTTAATATTGCTGGTAAGACACCTCGAGACGCGCAATCGGCTGGGTTGTCCTTAGACGATATGTGAAACCATTGCGAGTAATTCAACCCAGTTGTTAAAATTTCCGAAACCCGATTGGCGACGAATGTCTTCCAGCTGCTTGGATGTTGCTTTAACCAAGCAAGGACAACCGTAGAATCTGTCCACGCTCTTATATTTTCCTTCGGTATATCCAATACATCGGCTACCTCGATTAACAAATTAGCTAATAGCACAGCTCCGCATAATTCTAAACGTGGTATGCTTATTTGCTTGACTGGTGCTACTCGTGTTTTAGCTGTGACTAGCGACACATGTATCTTACCATCAGAATCCTTAATTCTAGTATATACAACGGCAGCATATGCGACATTAGATGCATCGCAAAACCCGTGCAACTCAACCTTTCTATCTTCCGTTGTCATTTGTAACCACCGCGGCAAATTAAAATTGGTAAGTTGTGACAGATCATTACGGTAAGTAATCCAATCATTTAATATGTCTGTAGGTGCTTCATCATCCCATCCTATCCCTGCTATCCACAACCTTTGTATAAAAATCTTTGCTACTATTTCACTAGGTGCAATCCATCCCATAGGATCATATAAACGTGATACGTCCGAAATAATTTTTCTTTTTGTTACAGGTGCAGACAGCGGCGGCAGCTTCACCGAGTATTGGAACTCATCATTTTTCCGATTCCAGGTAAGTCCTAAGATTTTGATTACATTATCGAATTTAATTTCTAATGCTTCTTCATTTCTTTCAGCTTTATTTATGACATCGAGTAGTTCTTCATTATTTGTACACCATTTTTGTAATTTAAAACCTCCCTTCATTAAAAGTTCATTCATTTCTCTGAAAATTGTTATTCCTTCAGAAACTGTTTGACATCCTGTCATGAGATCATCCATGTAAAAATCTGTTGGTACCCTCTTTGCAGCCATTGGATATTCCTTTCCTTCATCTATTGCTATTTGGTTTAGTGTTCTTACAGCTAAGTATGGTGCACTAGCTGTACCAAAAGTTACAGTTAACAGTTTATAGTCACGAATATCTTCTCCATTGTTTTCTCTCCATAATATGCGTTGAAACTCTGCATCTTCATCAGAAACTCTTACCACAGCTTGCTATCTTTACTAAACTTCCTTTCTAGTGACTGGAATCTCCTAAAAGCTATTTCACGTGACCTTCCATCCAGACAACGAGGCTCTTCATCACGGAACGGCAACCTTACTACATACCTACCATCGTCATTTCTTTTCGTAGTAAGTGTAAATAGCTCCTCACACTTAATTTCTTCTTTTGTTAATATTTTCTTATTACTCGTGAACAAAATTGATTCTATTTCCCAGAATCTTCTTAATATTTCATCTTCTCTTACTTGAGCATGCATTACGGTTATGTTATTTTCAGTTCCTGCAGAATGGACAGAACCTGACAAGATCCAACCTAATGCTGTATTTTGTGCAACTGGTGACTCTAGCGCACCTCTCATTACACCGTCTCTTAATATTTGGCCATACACTTCGGCTCCCAATAAAACATCAATTTTATTGGGTGAATTATAGTTAGGGTCTGCAAGACAAATATGATTTAATTCAGCCCAGTCCAGGGCAACTAATCTCCTTTCAGGGAGATAAGTGGTAATATTTTTTAAAACAAATGCCTTTAAATTGATCTCAAAACTTGGTTCAGCTAAGGATTTAATTTTTATTATAACTGTATGTTTTATATTTACAGAAATCCGATCACCTCCTATCCCGGATACGGTGCCGTTGATAGGTATCCTTTTCAGCCCAAGCCTTTGTGCTGCAGCCTCCGTTATGAAGGATGCCTGAGAGCCCTGATCCAGCAGAGCCCTGAGTATTTGCATGGTTCCATTTCTTGCTTCCGTCTTAATAAGAGCAGTTGCTAAAAGTATTTGGTGACCAACTTCACCCTTTGAGAAATGGGAAACCATCGCCAAATCGCTATTCTGTCTATCCTCTCTGATATGAGATACTGCTGCATCACTATTCCTTTCACCTTCTGTGAAATTTTCAGCAGTTGCTGCATGATTGACAGTTGCTGAAACGTTAGTTGGATGCAACAATGAGTGATGCCGTTTGTTACATCTCCTACAATTAGTGGCTGTTCGACACAATCGTACCGAGTGGTTACTACCTAAACAATTGTAACATAAAGAATTATTTTTAACAAATTCGTGCCTTTTATTATAATCTTCGGCGGCAAACCTTTTACAAAAACATAATTTATGGCCTTCCGCACAAAATTCACAATTAATGTTAGAGTTTGTTACGTGATGCGTTTTTGGTTTGTTATAATTATTGGATGATTCAATATTTGATTTATTAATATTTTTAGTTTCAACAAATTCTAGAGCTCTATACCTACTAGTAACATATTCTTTAAATTCCGAAAAGGTTGGTAGAACGTCAGCATTGACACCTCCAGATACGCGGAACTCCCATTGCCATTTTGTCTCTGGGTCTAATTTTGAACTTAACATGTAAATAATCATGATGTCCCAATTGGAAATGTCAACACCGATGTTAGACAATGTATTTAAGCAGTCGGTAGTTGTGTTTAGCAAACTTTTAAGAAAACTAGCCGACTCTGTATTACTGTTCTTTAGACCGAACAATCTCTTGAGGACACAATTGGTCAAATACCTTTTATTGTTATAGCGCTCTTCAAGCGATTTCCAGCATTGTTCATAATTAGTATTTGAAACCGTGATATTTCTCAGAAATTGCCCTGCCTCGCCCACCAAATAACTCTTTAGATAGTGTAATTTCTGAACTTCGTCGAGAGAATTGTTTCGGTGGATCAGCGACATAAACAAATCTTTAAAGTTTATCCATTCGCTATAATTACCTGAGAAACTAGGAATAGTTATCTCGGGCAATCTAGCGGAGACTCTTTTAACTGAGCGATCTTCTGTGGATGCTGCAACTGAACCGGTTGCAGAAGTTCCAACCTTTTGGTTTAACATTTGTCTAAGTTCACCTTTATGTACCAAACACAATTCTTCGACCTTATCATACATGTCATCAGTTGTGTATGTGTGATTCTTTAGAGTTACACCATCCACAGATTGCAACAGGTTGTTATGGCCTGCTCTAAAATCTTTCCAATAACTATCTAACATTTCTAGTCTATTTTCAATATATTCTATCGTGAGCCGATCTTTAGGAGACTTTTTGAAATTTGATCTTGCTTTGCTAATCCGCAAATACAAGTCATCTTGGATGTTAACAATTTTCTCTAAATCCATTATAAATTAAACAAAATATAAACTAGTTATTGCAAATTCTTAATTCTAAATTATTATAATTAAAATTGAACAATGTGAAGAAATACAAGTAAAATATAATTAATTAAAATTTTCTAAGTGTTTGAAACTCTATGTACAATCGGACATAGGTTCTATGCAAGTTAATTTATTACGAAAATTATTCTAAGTCCTAAACACAACACGAAAAAATACAAGTTAATGAAATAAAAAGCGAAATTATTCTAAGTGTTTGAACTGTGATAGAATCTAAGTGAAATCGGGCGTAGGTTCCCCGTCAGTTCAGTTTTACACAAATTATTCTAAGTCCAAATTCACTAAGCATTAAAATCTTAAAGTCCTTAAAATTGCAAATTTTTCTAAGTCCAAATTCACTGTTGACTTTCTGTCTTACTTTACACGTTACTTTAAGAATGAATAATAATTTAAATGTACTCACAATAATCCACCTCACTCACACAATCACAAGCACCTGATGTCCCGGCTGCTATTTCCTGTTCCCCGCACTGAGGTCTCCTGACGGCTCCTCGGCACGTCCGTCTGCAGCTCGCACTTGGCCGTTGCTCTTCCTTCCAGGTGCCCCGCGCTGCTGATCTACGTACTTCACCCTCTGTCTGGCTGCGGCGGAATCTTCGGTACTCCTTGATTGGACCCCTAAGCCTTCCAAAAAAAACTGCCGGTCATCCGACTCGAAAAGGACCAATGTTCGCGCTCGTTCTGATTGGGTGCTCGGAGGTGGTGGTCGCAATTCAAACAAAAGTTGGTTTCAAAACGGATCACAAATTTATTGTTCAGAAAATTTATAAGCTACGCTTTCAACAAAATCATAGCACGTTATTTTCCTATGGTTGCGACATCTAGCGGCGATTTTTAGCAATTACATTGTTACATTTTATTTATGGTGTTACAAATTATACAATACCAGAAATCAATCAATTTCTTATTAACTTAGAGGTTGATAAAAATGATATTAATTTAATGCCTTTATTTGTAAATATTTCTAGTATAACAAAAATGCAACGTATTATGTCTTACGTGCTCAGGTTTATTAATAACTGTAAATATAAGTGTAGAAATTCGTCTTTAACAAAAAATTATGTCCCGCCAATAAGCGCGAACGAATATAAAAATTCATTTACTTTTATTTTAAAATATATACAATCTATTTATTTTTATTATGAAATTCGTTGTCTTAAAAATAATAAGGATATAAAAACGAATTTAAAATGTTTTTAATCCATTTATCGATAAAGACTGTGTACTACGAGTTGGAGGTAGACTGCACAATGCGTCACTTTCTTACAATACAAAACATCCTATAATTTTGCCCAAAAGATGTCATGTCACAGATCTTATTATAAGACGCGAACATTTGAATTTATTACACAGTGGCCTGAAATTAACAACCAGTTCATTATCGCAGAGATTTTGGATTATAAGTGTGAATAGAGAAGTTAAGAAGATAATTAATCGCTGCGTAATATGTTTTAGAAATAAGGCGAAGTGCTCACAGCAGTTGATGGGCACACTACCGTTTGATAGAGTTAATATGTGTAGACCATTCCAAAAAGTAGGCGGCGTATTGTGGGCCCTTTACTATCAAACAAAGTCGTGTTAGAAAAACTTTGGAAACCAAAGGGTATGTTGCACTTTTTGTTTGTTTTACGACGAAAGCCATACATATGGAGTGTGTTTCTGATCTTAATACCGATTTATTTTTAATGGCTTTAAAGAGATTTATATCTAGGCGCGGGTTACCCAGCGATATATACTGCGATAACGCTGGTAATTTTAAAGGAGCGAACAATAAATTAAATAATTTATATAAAATGCAAAATTCAATAGATAATCAAAATCATATAATTAATTACTTTGCTTCTAAAGAAGTAGCTTTCCATTTTATACCAAGCAATAGTCCTACATTCGGAGGATTGTGGGAAGCAGGCGTAAAGAGCGCTAAATATCACTTTCAAAGATTAGTAGGGAGCACTAAATTAACTTTGGAAGAATTTAACACGGTCATCAATGAAATAGAGGGTATATTAAATTCTCGACCCTTAACTCCCATGTCTCAAGACCCTAATGATTTTACCTATTTAACTCCGGGTCACTTTTTAATTGGTTGTCCAATTAAATCATATCCAGAAAGAAATTTTGTTAATTCTTCTTGCAGCAGACTTAAATTCTGGGAGTTGTGCAATAAAATAAAGCAACAATTTTGGAATGTTTGGCAAAAGCAATATATTGTTCAACTCCAAAACCGACCAAAATGCCATCATCCTTACCCTAATTTAAAAGAAAATATATTAGTTTTAATTAAAGAAGATAATGTCCCGACTTATAAATGGCCAATAGGCAGAATTGTTAAAATTATATTAGGTTCGGATCAACGTGTTACGGTAGTTGACGTTAGGACAAATAAAGGTGTTTACCGAAGAGCTATCAATAAAATAGCCCCCTTACCTAATAATGTTGAAATGACCAATTTGTATAGGGAAGCCAACATTATTTTTCATTTGTGACACATGGTTCCACATATTAGCCCAAAGTACATCCTTTCAAATTCACCCTGTATATGATTAATATTATTTTATTTAAAGATAAAGAATTGATTTGATTTCCTATTATTTGCTATATATTAAATACTATGTTAATTTTCTGGCCTCGCCAATATGTTGACAACTATAAACGTCAACAGAAAATTTATAATTAAAAAGGTTGTTGTCATTTTGACTTATCGAAATAAATTGGTTTCTTGTATATTATTATTTTATTTGTTGATATTTTTATGATAAATGCAAAGAACGGCACCAGCGAACCCTCGAAAATACAGTCCACTCGATTCTCCACCAATTACTCCAACACGCAGAAGCAACAATTTTTATTTACAAATGACTCAAATCTCTCTGCATTATATTTGCTTAATTGGAGAATTTCATCCATATTTTTAATTTGCTCGGTAAGGTCATTCTGTGACAACTGATATTTTTTTGTTAAGTCAGAGAGACATAAATGTAAGTTTGTTATTTCAGTTTTTATGTTTAATTTGTCACTATCATGCTGTTGTTGTAAATTGACAATATATTCACTATTTTGTTTAGATTCCAGCATGAGCCTACGGCAGTCCGCTTTTAATGAAATATTCCTAGATCTAATATAATTATTATTTAACTTATTCTTATATTTTTTAATGAACTTTAATAACTTAATATATTTTCTATTACTAAAATATCCACTATTTACTGTAGTTACACTATTATTAACTTTTAAGTCCTTGTCGATTAACTCATCATACAAACATAAGGTTTGTTCGCTTTGACACCTCTCCTTTTCCTCTTCAAACTTCTCAATGGTCCTAAGAGCTTCATTAAGCTGCAGCTCGAGATGGCTAATCCGATCCAATGCCTGCACATAATAATCACTATACAGGCCAACAGCAGAAAGCTGCTCCTGTACTTGATCCCGTTCACTACATACATCCTCATACTGGGTGTGGAGTTCACTGAGTTCTTTTTTCAACTCCTTAATTTTGCTGTTAATGTTCAACAACTCAGCCTCACCATCGTCTCGCTCTTTTAATAGATGGTCACAAAGAATTTTAGAGTTTTTTTAATTCAATTAGAGCAGTTTTTAATTTTTGTTCCAATTCTACCGCAGTAGCTCTTCTTGTGATAGGAGGCATGGTCGACTCTGAAAATACAGTCCACACACAGTATCTGATTCTCACAATAATTTAAAAATATACAAAGCTACAAATATTACTACAATAGTTCCATTAAATTACTGATATTTACCAACCCACTACAACACATAACATGCAAAATACCATAACAATTCACAAATTGCTTATAGTTTATCTTAGCATAATATGTAATGTCAAGTTAGGTTGGCATCAAGCAGGCCTAGAATCATTTATTATTATATTATTTAATTATAGTAAATTTACCATCCATCATAGTAAAATACTTGCCTTTGCATTACTCCACTAGAGGAGTTTGTTAGTAACAAATACCTACATATCATACAAAATACCCAACAATATGTTAATAAAATTATGAGGCTATACTCTGATTTGAGTCAATTTACATTCTTCATGACTGATAAAAGGAAGCTAGTTAATTAATTGCAAAACCATGTAGGTATTATAAAAAGTTAAAGTATTATAAAGTTAAAATCAAATACATTTTAATGAAAAAAGGTTTAAAATCTAAATTAATTCAAAACAGAACCGTCAAATTGGAACGCTGAACATAAATACCTTTCCATGTGTTTTACTTTCTCCTTTACTCACAAACAAAATGTACAATTGACCATTATTGTTTTACATTTGCTGGAATGTTTATAGTGTTTTTAATGTTATTTACACATTTTAAACAATTTTATTAATAATTAAAATCCAAGAACAACAAAACAGCTGTCAATAAACACCATAAATATAATATTTCGTTACATGTTTATGAAATACGAAATTTCCAAAATTTTGCTAAGTACAAATGTAATATTTTATTACATAAAGCCTTCTCAAAAACTTTAGAAATAATTGGTATAAGCGCAACTGGTCTATAGCAGTTCATGTTTAATTTATCATCTTTTTTGAATAAGGGTTTAATTACTGATACTTTTAGCAAGTCCGGGTATACTCCGTGTTCCATTGCTAAATTTATCATATAACTTAAAACATTTGATATCATATCTGAAACATGTTTTATTACCTTAGTAACAATACCATCATAACCGGCACTATTTGTATTATTTAAAGCTTTAATTATTTTGTATATGTCGTTTGGAATTACTGGAGTCAAAAAAATTGAATTAGATTTACTATATGTCAATGTATTTAAATTATTATTACCATTATTACTAGTACTATGATGCTGAATACCATTGTCATTACCGTTATCGTTAATGTCATTATCATTAAATTTACTACATGACTCATTATTTTTATTATTATTTTTGTCATTAAGATTTATACTACTACTGCCATAGTCCTGATTATTATTGTTGCTATTATTATTCATATTAAATGTCCTTTTAAATACATTGGATTTGTCCTTACATTTATGTCATTACATTTCAATTATTATTAATGTTATTATTATTACTATTATTATTAGTATTAGTAGTTTTTTCATTAGAATTAATTTCGTCTATAAAAAAAATGTAAAAAAAGTTTGCTATCAATTCAGGGCACGTCACAGAAATACCGTTTATATTTATTTCAGATATTGTTTCTTTCGGAAAGTTGGATTTACTTTCGTTAATTATTTTCCACATAGCTTTTGATTTATTCTGTGCCGTATTAATAAAATAGTTATTACGAGCCTTTTGTGTTAATTTTATTATCGTTTTGTATCTCTTAGAATAGGATTTTAAAATGATTTTATTTTGTGAGGTAGGGCATTTTCTATACTTCCATAATAAATCTCTTTTGCGTTTACTACACATTTTTATACCACATGAAACCCATTCAGGTTTCTTTTAAGCAGAATTTTTTATTTTTAATACAGGGAAACACAAGTCATATATAAGTTTAAACATTTCATAAAAGCAGTTGTATGCCTCATTGGGGTTACTAGTCTCATAAACTTCGTTGAAACTTAATTGGCCAATGTATTTACGAAATATGTTAAGATTGTCTGTACTAAAATCTCGGCGTTCAATGAACCAGTATTTCAGAGTACAACATTTCCTTACCCGACACCTTAAGAGTTGCGCTGAATGATCAGACAACGCAAATTCGGAAACCTCGGCCTTACAACCAGTTAAGTTGTGCACTATATTATCGATACAGGTTCCACTACCAAGACGAGTAGGTTCATTTATTTCAATCCGTAGATTGTTCGTGAACTCTGTAGTAAATTTTCGAAATTCTGTAACAGTTTGTTTCGATTCAATAAATTAATATTAAAATCGCCACATATTATAATTTTGTTTTTACCTAAACCGTATTTAGTTAATATAATATTTAGCTTTTGAAAAAATATCTCAATATAATGTGTAATCGTATTTGGCGACCTATATATACAAATTATAGTTATTTTATGGTCAATCAGATATATTCCAGAGCATTCTATAGTATTTTCAACAGAATAATTTCTGATTTCTTCGAGTACCTTATACGAGTGCTTTCTATTTATTAATACATGAACCTCCACGCCTATCTTTTCTATTAAAATTTGTAGCTAGTTTAAAATTTGGATTTGTTAATAAAAAATTCATTACCAAGTAAATCTTAAATTATGTTTCTGACGCCCTTCCCCTGTTGATCAGCTAATATTAGAACTTTTTTCTTATTGCTACATTTTACGTTTTGCGTGTCTTCGTTAGGTGTACATACTTTTAATTTTGGTATATCCACATGCTTATGGTGCCGATCTTCGTTGTTATTTTCCAGGGGCACTTGTGCGAAATCCATTGTAGTTACACCATGTACGCTTTCACTTCGACATTCTGTAATTATGCCTTTATTTTTTGGTGTTTCAAATTTAGTATTAATTTCGGTTCGCATTTCTAAATTAGTTCTATTTTGACTTGGTGTATTTCTATATCTAACATGATTAGCAGTGGTTAGTTTCTTTAACAACGATATTTGTTTTTTTTTATCTTCGATGATTTTATGTAACCGGCTGTTCTCAAAGTTCAAATTATCAATCTCTTCTTCTGCACTTTGTAATTTTTTGTTTAAATTTTGTAATTCCTGCCTATGCTCATCCGTGTCATAGGTGTCAATATGGTGAGCACTATTCTGTAGGCTAATCATAGTTGAATGAAGCAGTGAAGAGTCATCGTCGTTTATAGTCGCTGATAAATCAGTTTCAGAAATAGATTTCGTAATTTTTTTCCTCAATGTTATATTCTCCATATTTATTTTGGTCTTGCTATTCTGACGAACAATTTATACATAAGACATGGTCCTGCTATTTTGATGCACAATAAATATCCCCGATAACTGTCGCGTGACTGCTCGGCTCGCTGATTGGTCGATCGTTGTTGACGCTATAACTATGACGAATAATTATCTCCGATAACTGTCGCGTTACTGCGTGGCTCGCTGATTGGTTGATCGTTGGTGGCGCTATAACTATGACGAACCACCCACGCAATACTTTTTGTAAGGTTCAATCTAGATAATTTAGTTTGTTGTTATTCAATGAATTAATTAATGATTATATTTATTTCAATGTGTTGTTTTGTTAAGGACTATTAAATTATATAAGTTATTAATAATAGTTTATGATAAATCACTCTTTAACAATAAATTATTGTTCAATCGTATTGGAAAACTATGTTGCTTTCACAAGCGCGCGCGCGTAACTGAGTATACTACTAGATATACCTAATTATTTAATTTTAGCTTCAATTGAATTGAATTTATAAGGTCTTGAAGCCTTCGGCTTCGGAGTAATTACTTTCCACTTTACAGCGTTTAGGTACTCTTTTTAATCATTTAGTTCTTTACATACCCCTAGATCAGTGGTTCTCAAACTTTTTTAATGACGGAACCCTTTTGGGAAGCAAAATACTTGATGGAACCCTACTATAAAACAATTGTTTTTATAAGTGTATTCTTTATTAATCAGCATAATACAAGTACAATGTAACAGTTGCTAATTATTATTTACTTCACCACTTGGCAAGGACAATAATAGAAAACATTAAAAAAGAAAAAATCTAACTAGTGGGAGGTATGAAACTGTTTTTTATTTTTCATCAATTGGTTGATATCAGGTTTGATGGAAGAAAGTTGGAGTCTCATATCAGCTTCGGCGTCCAGTCTATTGCGATATTTTGTTTTCGTGGCTGCGTAGGTAGGGAATCCTGTTTCGCACAAATATGTAGTTGGGAACGGGAGAAGAATATCCAGAGCCATTTGGCCAAGCATTGCATATTCATCTTGGATTCTGCACCAAAAATCATTGAGAGGCGTCGTTTTGAACAGTGGCTCCATACTTGTGTCTGATGACAATTCCAAAAGAGATTCATATATCTCGTTTGACATGTTTTCAGGCTTTTCCAAGTTGGGTAAAAAAGGATTATGAATCCATGAATTCACTTTAATTTTTGTATTGTGTTCTTCGGGAAAATACTTATTAAAAGATGCGCGCATCGAACTGAGATATTGGACCAATTCTTCAAACACATCATCTTCAAACATTTCTAAGTCGTTTTCGCTAACAAACTCACTGCTTTCTATTTCTTTCTTACCAATGCAAATGATTCAAAAATCTAATTTTCTTTTAAAAGCAGTTATTTTATTATAGGCCTGAAACACTGTTGTCTGTTTACCTTGCAACAATAAATTCAATTCGTTAAGATTTTGAAAGATATCCGCCATAAAAGACAATCGGAACAACCAAGTTTTATCATACAAACGGTCCTTCAAATTAAAAGAAGTATCTGCTGAAAGAAACATTTGTAACTCGGTTTTAAGTTCAAATAGCCTTGTTAAAGGTTTACCCCGAGACAGCCATCGCACTTCTGTATGGAGCAGCAGTGTTTTATGTTTGCTGCCATAATCTTCACACAATAATGAGAACAATAGGGATTGTAGTGGTCGTGATTTGATAAACTATTTTTACCGCTTCATCTACAACTAATTTTAGATTTGACAGCATTTGCTTCATCGCAAGTGCTTGTCTATGCAGAATACAATGACTGGAACTACAATTAGGCGCTTTATTTTTCATTCGTGACACTGCTCCTGCTGTTTTACCTGTCATCGCCTTGGCCCCATCTGTACAAATGTCAATGCAATTGTTCCAACTGAGATTATTTTCTCCAAAAAATATATTTATTTTATTAAAAATTTCTTCCCCGGTAGTGTTTGTAAGCAGCGGTGAACACATAAGCATGTCTTCTTCAAAAGAACTTTTATATGGATATCTCACAATAACCAGCAGGATAGCCAAACCAGCGACATCAGTCGACTCGTCCATTTGCAAGGCGAATCGTGTATTTTGTAGACGTGTAACTAGTTCTTGTTTGACGTAGCTTGCCAGATCATGGATTCGTCGTGAAACAGTATCGTTTGATAGCGGAACAATAGAAAGATGTACGTCAAAAAACAGGGAAGAAAATTTTACGATACAAGAACATTTCACACAGCTCGGAAAAGCCGCAAGGCGCATTTCAATAAATAAATAATTAAATAATGCTTTGATTTTTATTCGCGCACCTACTTCACTTCTAAAGTTCGTTACACCTCATCATCTTATGTTACAAAAAAATAATGTTTTTATGTGGTAAAGGTTTAAAGACCGATTCTAGTTGACATACGGATAGGGGACCCCCCTACACCCACAGGCATGAATTGCTTAGGGCATCAAGTAGTCTTAATCCGTCACTGCCTCTAATACTCATGTATTCCAATTTATTTAATAGTCTATCATGTAAGACGAAGTCAAAAGCTCGTGTCATGTCAAAAAGTAGTGAACACAGTGCAGGTGAGAGTTCAAAAGGCCTTTAAACCTACTTCGCGGTCTCAAGTCCGGGAACGCTGCAGTTCATTCCCCTGCCTTTCAACCACGCGATGGACCCGGCACCCGCACGGTGAATCCATGGTTTGCTAAGAACATTGTCTCTCTCTAGTAGGTATTCTTGAGTTGATATTTTCTGTAACATTTTTTATTATATCAAATATTGCTAGGGTACAAGATTTATTCTTCTGGAAACCGTATTGATTGGGTTTAATTATATTATGTTTTGTAATAAAATGCATTAACCTATTGTGCATGCATTTTTCAAATATTTTTGAGAATATAGGAATTAAGGTAATGGGACGATAATTTTTTATGTCATCAACTTCTCCTTTTTTATGTATTTTTTTTTTTTTTTACAATTTACACAAATTGCTCTGGTCACAAACTAAGCTCTAGGCTTGTACTATGTGTACCAGAAACAATGATATAATACATATTATATTTTATAAACACCCAGACCATGACAAACTGTACAGAAAAACGTAATAATATTTATTTGCCATGGGTGGGAATCGAACCCACGACCTCCGGATTTAACGCCAAGGGCGCAACCACTAGTCTACGGAGGCTGTCGAATTGGTTTGACAATAGATAATTTTAAGCGATTTGGAAATTGTCCCTGTTCAAATGATAAATTAATTAAATAAGTCAGCATGTGTGTGATTATATTTATTCCATATTTTATTATTTTAGTCGGTATCATATCGTACCCAACAGAAGCTGTATTATTAAGACCTTTTATTATTTTGATAACCTCTTCATTATTTGTAGGTGTATGATGCATATGCTATTTTGTAAGGAAGTCATTGAAGTAAGGTTATTTGCAGCCTTATTACATTTGGAGGGTAGATTAATATAAAATTTACAAAAATAAACATTCTCTGAAACAATTCAGAAATTGCTTTGGGTTCATGAATTATATGTCCGTTATCATTTAATTTAATATCATTAGTTTTTAAATTATTACCATTACTATTTTTGTCTTTTATAATGTCCCATGTTGCCTTGCATTTATTTTTTGCGTTATTCATATATTTCTTATTGCTAATTTTATTTGCCATATTTATACAATTATTTAATATTTTAGAATATTTTCTATATTTATTCTTGTTGCTTTTTGTTTTATAAAATTTAAACCCAAGTTTTCGATTTTCCTTACAAGACTTTCTTATACCTGGCGTCACCCACTTTAGTCCCTTTACATTGTTATCAATTTTTACTCTCTTTATTGGAAAACAAAACCTGTAGAACAAAGTTATTAGATCATGAAAGTTACCCATTTGCAACGTTTCATTACTTTCTCTTTTAACGCAAAAGATAACATGTGAGCAGTATCATGATCCGACAAATAAAGACTATGTACCCCTTCGCATTTATTATGTTACTAACAATGTGATCTATGCAATTATTAAGTCTAGTGGGTTCATTTATATGTAGTTTCATATTATAGTTTTCTATTATTTCAAATAGTTGATTACAAATTTTAGTTGGTTTTAGTGTATTTATATTTAAGTCTCCCGCAATTATTGTATTAGGAAGTTGTCTTTTATTTGTTAATTTAAACAATAAATGATTTAATCTATCAAAAAATATAATTATATCTGATGATTGGTGTACGATATGCAGCAATTATAAATGTTTTCTGCCCAATCAACTCTATACAACAACATTCAAAACAGCAGTTATTTTGGCCTGAAGTAGGAAGTTTTTTCTTAAAATAGGTATGGTACCGATTTCTGGGGTGTTATTTAAGTTGTTCAGTTTAGTTACACTGTTTTTTTTTATTATACATATCCTTACACATTTTTAAATTTATATATTTACTTTCATAATCTGTACTATTAATCATTACATTAATAGTTTTACTTAATTTAATTTTATCACTTCTAGTGTTATAATATTTGTACTTACGATTCTGATTAAATATATCTATGAATTTACATTTATTGAATTTTCGACAAAGATTTATTTATTTCAAAATTAAGCTTATTTTCATTTAAGAATTTATTATGGTTTATTCCTACTATTATAGTATTATGGTTTTTATACTTATGTAGAACAGCTGTTAATTCTATCATAAGTTTTATTGGATCTGAATCATGTTGCTGTTGCATGTTGCCCAGCTGATATAATCATATAGTTTAATATTTTTTTTAAATTTCTTCAGTTCTTTCCTGCGGTTTGACAAAAGATTCAATTTTGTAATTTTCTACACAAGTTCTATTTTTTTCTCGGTATTTTGTAAAAGTTTCGCCTAAATTTACTAATTGTTTACCTCCAAACAAATATATAGATTTATCTCATGTATTATTATTCTTAGAATATGCCTCGATATTTTTTAATAGTGGTTTTACAGTCACGTTTGTTATATCTAATGCTACATTACTAAAATTTAGTTCCTTTGTTATTTTAGTTTTTTTATAAGCTTATGATGTTAACTTGTGATTATTAACTTTTTTGGATGGAACTGGTGAACTACAAATCGATTTTAGATGCACTGTTGGTTTATCCATTTTTTTTATTCTACTTTGTAATTCTTTGTTTTCACAATTTGAATTTTCTATCTCTTGGTTTGCTACTTGTAGTTGAAATTGCAATGTTTTAATTTCCTCTTTTAAATCTTCGATTTCATATTTATTCATATATGTCGATATATCTACAATGCTTCTTGCTTCGTCATCAGTTATATTGCTTTGGGAAGAAACATTTGATAATGACTTTTCTAAACTATATCGTCGTCTTCGTAGTGTAATTTGATCCATTGTGTTATTTATATTGCTATAATACAATTTACTTACCTATTATATATCACACATCTATTTAACGAGATATACATAACAATATATAATATCTACTTAATGAACACAGATCTACTTAGTGAGTTCAGAAGATAAATTAAAATTATGTAATCAGTAGGATGTCAAAATTGTATATATTATTATGTAAATGTCAGTACAATTTTATATACAATATAAATAATTTAATTTAAACAATGTCACTAATAGAATGTTCAATGATACCTAACGACATATCTATAGTGTCAATAAATAAAGTTAAATAATCTTATCATTACAATGTCATCAATACTAATAATACTTTAACAAAACAATAATAATAATAACATACAAAATAACAAATAATAATAGTAGGTAGGTACTTCCAATTTAATATGTCAAAAAATAAAATTAGATTATGTCATTAATATAATGTCTGTGGATAAGATAATAATAATAATTAAGTTTAATTAAAAATTAAATTAAATTTTGTCAATGAATTATTAAAATTATGTATAAATATTAAACAAAAGTATTAATTTAATTTGATCATAAAATGTCAATAGAAAATTAATTTAATGTTAGTTAGATACATAATAATTTGGAACCTACTATGCAATTAATTTAAGGCAGTATTAATATAGCATGTTAATAAATACATATAGGTACTTACATACTAATCAAATCACTCAAAAATTTCATCTAAGTTTTAGTCTTGCGTTGTCCCTGATTTATTCGCGAACAGTGTTTTTCTTTTATGTTATTTATTAAAATGTATTTTGTCCCATAAAGCATAGTTTTGTATTTTTCTACGTTTTTATCTTGTCTTAGTAGATCAAAACTAAAATCACCAAATATAATCGCTCTCTGACGTTTTACTAATTGCGCCTCGTAAATTTAAATAAATTCATCTACATTAGTACCTATATCCTGACTTATAAATAACTGCGATATCCAAAGCCAGTTTACTTACATGAATCCACAAAAAGTTGTTTTCTCCAATATAGTTTTCTTCAATTAAATTATGTTTAATACTGTTATGAGCAAATATATACAAAGATACGCCTCCACCGATTCTATCTGTTCTATAACTATAATAGTGATTGTAGTTATTTATTTTTAAACTTTTTGCTTCGTAATCATTTTTAATCCATGTTTCAGCCAATAAGATAAATTGGACCGTACTGTTTATAGACTTTAGTATGCATTGTAATTCATCGATTTTCCCCTGTTTAATTAGACTTCTAATGTTAAGGTATAAAAAATTAAAGTTGGCTCTGTTACTGGAAGTTTTTCATATCATGTGTTATTTGGTAAGTACATTTCTTTTCATCATCTATATCGTAATTGGAGTACTTGCTATCTATTTTTAGTTTTTTGAAAAGTTATTATTAATTATAACCTCATAGTCTCTCCTCGACGATGGAAGTTCACAATGTAGTATCGATTCGATGCTAGCGGCGTCACATAAGTTTTAAGTAAATTAAATAGCAATAAAGGTTTTGGAACGCATCCTCCACTGTCGCTCTGCACTCCCGCGCATTGAAGTGTCATTCGTTTCTTATGTCAAGTTGGCGTCGCATCTTACAAAAAATAATTTATTATTTTCTAGTTGATTTAGTTATTTTAAGTTGTGTTTCAGTATTAAAAATGGGAAAAAGAAAATATGAGAATAGTTTCAAATACAAGAAAATAAAAAATTAAGGAAACTCTTTAAAAAGGTGAAGAAATGGTTCGCTCAAAGCGATCATGAAACCAAAGGTGAATTTCTATTTGTCTTATTAAAATCCTATCGAAAATACATAACGCTCAACTATTAGTGTAATCAACTTTGTGCTGTTGAGAAATACATATTGTTACCTGGTACACTCATTGGGAATGTATATGGTTTGATATCTCGCCATTGCTTATTGAATGGCATATATCATTGAAAGAAAAGAAAGAAAGAAAAACTTTATTTCATTGCGATACTAAATCTGAGTATTGAATGATTTTTGTAACCCGGGACATTCTTTGGGAATGTATATGGTTAGATATTTCGCCATTGCTTTACTGTTAAGAGTTAAGAATGGTTTTTACATTAAAAGTTTATTTTTATATATCATTGCGATACTGAATGAGAGTATTGAATGACTTTTGTAACCTGGGACATTCTTTGGGAATGTATAAGGTTAGATATTTCGCCATTGCTTCACTGTTAAGAGGTAAGAATAATTTTCACATTAAAAGTTCATTTTTATATATCATTGCGATACTGAATCAGAGTATTGAATGATTTCTGTAACGAGTCTAGTACTGTAAGACTCATACCATCGGCTATGATGAGGTGGGAATAAAAAACCCTCCCTGGGTACCCTGGGGCCGTCTAGGCAGTAAGGCACCCGTAATGCTATATCAGTATCTTCATGATCAATTGAGTCCAAGAATATTTTGCAACACAGTCAGAATTTTATATAGCTAAATATGTTCAAAATAATAATAATATATATATATATATAAATATATATATTGCATAGAGTATTGAATGACTTTAATAATCAGTCTGGTGCTGTAAATTATAAAAAATAAAAATAAATGAATGTAGGTAAGTAATTCATAAAAATAATTTTATGTAATTGATAAAAACAATTTATACCTGCATCTTCAGGATCAATTAAGTCCAAGAAAATTTTACAACAAATAATTTTATATAGCAGAATTTGTGAAAAATACAATCTAATTGCAATACTGTTAAGAGTATTGAATGACAATGATTTATTATAAACCTAGTAGTGTAATTCAGAATACCTACAAATTCATAAAAATAATTTTATGTAATTGATAAAAACAATTTATACCTGCATCTTCAGGATCAATTAAGTTCAAGAATATTTTACAATACAGAATTTTATGTAGCAGATTTTTGGGAAAAATACAATCTCATTGCAATACTGTTAAGAGTATTGAATGATAATGATTCATAATAAACCTAGTAGTGTAATTCAGAATACCTACAAAATTTTTATTCATTTTCAATTTTAAATGAACCAAAAATATTTTACAATAAAATCAGAATTCTATATAGCAGGTTCTGTGAAAACTTAACAGTCTTTACTAGAAACTCATATACATGAGAATACACATACTTTAACCCAAAAAGAAGTAGAATATTTGCTGTACTGGGGCCAACTAAAACGGACCAGGACAAAAGTAGTAATATAAGACCAGCAAAGTAGCACTAAGTAAGGTCCTACATTTTCACTTGCAAAAGAAAATAAATAATATATATTCATTTAATAAATTACAATTTAGTTATTATATGTCTTCAAGAGGCAGTCAAACTGCTGTGCAATATTCTTAGAGGTTTTTTGATATCTGTTCTAATAAAAACTCGAATGTCTTCACGGAAATCCAGATGCTCTTGTGTTTAAAAGTGACCTATTAGAAATAATAAAAACAGCTAGGACTGTTCAAAGATCCAGCCAGGAGCTGTGTACTACCAACCAAAAATGGACAAATAACCAAACTAAATCGCCCTGAGACCCCTCAATCATCCAACTTTAAACTGGTGGGCCCCTCCTTGCTTTAACAGGAATGCATAGGGCAGACAGAACCGTGAAAACTCTAAAAAATTTAAACCTGTAATATATTTAAATATTATATAATGTAGGAGCCATAAAACCTGTCCAATAAATTCTAATTATTGTTGCTCCCCGATTTCAATAATAATATGAATACTAGTCATTTTAAATTAGATGCTACCTTACTGTATGTAAGTTAATAAATAGTAATGCGGTTTTTTGGCTACTAATCCTAATATGCCAATTTATGTGATAAAAATATCATGGTAGAATTTGAATCCTTTTTAGTTTTCACAAACTTTAACAGTTTTTTCTGTTTTATTCTTATAAACTATAAGGTTTTTCCTTTGTGTACACAATATATTTTTTCAAAACTATTGAATCTGATAATGACTAAGCTTTCAATGCTGTTCAATGTCTAGATGACTGCCTTATATAAGTGATTCTTATTACGGCTGTATATAATGCATACAATATATAAATATAGCTGTAATTTAATAGATATCTCATACTCATTCTCGTTTATATATAATGCCCAAAAAGGAAATATTAATTCCTTATGGAGATACACACACATGTGCTTCAAGGCTAGGTTGGGGCGCAACTTGTGGTACAAATAGGGCCGTCCGGCTCATGGAGCAATAAACACGGATTACTTATAAAAACACTAGAACATTAAGACAACCTGTTTTGGTTTGCACTGCTTTGCTATAAATAAGTGTAACTGTAAGACACTTTTACACATTAACAATACATCAGCCATTTCACAATTGATTAGGGGTTCAATCGCCTCCTACACAGAATAGCAAAGAATATTTGGCAAAGGTGTGAAAGCCATAACATTTACATTATTCATAAATACCAAAGAAAAAAATACCTATTAATAACCAAAAAAAAAAAAAAAAAGGATACAAAATTTCTTACCTTGTGCATTTCCAGATAACCGCACCTTTCCCTGTTAGTCAGCTTGGTTGGTAGCCATGAATAAATATATATAAATAGGGGTTTGAATGCCAAGGCAGTATTAGGTAAAAGGTCTTTGTCAGATAATATTTTCCATATATTGCGGTGTATATAAATAAGAAATATAATGCTAAAATAAGCAGTATAATTAATATAATTACTTATTTCCAGAAAAATACCAACCAAGGTATATCTCTATTCTAGATTTATCAATACCAGATCTGCTTTTTCATTGTATGTAGGACCCAAAGTGTTTGTTTACAATAAAATCAAATAATTAAGGGATTCTTTTAACTATGATTTAGGGCTAAAATATGAATATGGATTTGTTAATAGTTGTTGGTAAAAAAAAAAAAAAAAAAAAAAGTTATAGTTACAGACCTGAATAATCTTAAATAATGTTCTAAGAAAACTTTTCTTTCTTTTTTCTTTTTATAATTTTTTTTTTTAGTCTTACCGGATAAAAGGGCTTAATTTTGGGGTTTATAAATATTAATTAATGATATTAAAATTTATCGGAGTATTAATATTTAAAAAATACTAAACTCATCTGGGCCTAAATAGGCGTCTGCCTTTTATAACTCTGTCTTGCTTTAATTCTAGACCATGATGATATAGAGTATGTAGGTACTGCTCAGGTGTAATCAATTATTAAAAATGTAGCAAAAAGTTTAAGAAAGAAAGACAAACTAATTAAATTGAACAACCTCACATGTTGTAACTCTCAGTAATTGTACTAAAGATAAAAAAAAAAAAATCGTAGAAGATAATCATCAACATCAACATTACTAAATTTACAGACCATTGCACCAGACATGCTGCCACATCAGCAGTTTTGAGGAGTTGAGCAATTAAACTAATGATAAAATAAGAAGAACGGCTGGTTGGACTGGCCAGTTCAACATATTTTTTGGTGGTTTAGTAACTGCCCAATTCTTACATTGGTCATAACTCTTTTAGCTTTGTGGAATCAGTTTTTTCTTAAGCAGTAATTTTAATAATACCTAAATAGTTTTTTCTTTAGACTTTTCACATTTTTGTAAAACTTTAGTCTAGTGTACGAGTATATAGAATAACACTTGTTAATTAGTAAAACAAAGACTGATTCTACAACTTGACTTTGAACATCTACATTGTGAACTTCCATCGTCGAGGAGAGACTATGAGGTTATAATTTAATAATCAAACGAACTTACCTGTAAGTGAAGTTCGATTGAAATTATACCTCGTAGTCTCTCCGAAGACGATTGAACCCACCCTCCCTTAATCTTTTTCTTTACCCCATAGGCGTTGTAGAATCTGGAGCAGCATCCGAAACGAATGACACTTCAATGCGCGGGAGTGCAGAGCGACAGTGGAGGATGCGTTCCAAAACCTTTATTGCTTTTTAATTTACTTAAAACTTATGTGACGCCGCTAGCATCGAATCGATACTACATTGTGAACTTCCATCGTCTTCGGAGAGACTACGAGGTATAATTTCAATCGAACTTCACTTACAGGTAAGTTCGTTTGATTAATAAATTATCCTTGAAACAGCTTTTATGTACTTTATAACAAGACCTATGTCACCGTTTTGCTGACGTTTTGAGAGTTGGTCTCGTAGGTTACGCAGATGTGTCACTTGGAGCGGGGTTTGGTCCGAGGTGATTTTAATGAACGTGGTGTCTAGTTTAGGAGTATTCGTTTTGCGATGAACAAATGTGATTGGAACAAAAACTTAACAGGGCGAGATGATTTTCACACATTTTTTTTTGGTCCACAATCCCGGCAAGCACGTCTGCCGGGCAGCTGCCGCCCTGCTTCCGCACCCAGCAAATCTATTTGAGAGACTGTTCCTCCGGAGACTGAAAACCTATATTGAACTTCGTATATAGCAGTACGGTATCTGTGAGGCATACAGCACCACACTCCAGCTAACCCGGGTGCTACACCACACGGCGAGTGAGATGATCACTCCAGAAGTTTGTTCCAGAAGAGCTGCCTCTGGCCCGCACTTTATGCTCTGTATACAAATATTGTATTGATATGCACCAACGTCAAATGTTTAGTGCTATCTGAATGTATCATTTTGAAAGATAAAACATATATAAAAAAAATACTATAGGTACAAATCTACTTTTGTCTTTTTTTTTTCATGGAGTTTATTGAATAGTATCAGGATAAAAATAAATGTTGACGTTAATAGAAAAACATTTACTTTCTTTTTGTACATAGTATAATTTATGAGAAAAATAAAACAAGTTTGTTTTTGCTCTCCTGTAAAGTTGTTATTTTTGGGATGTATCATTTAGCGCCGGAGGCACAGAATTATATACGAGTACATAATAATATTATATCATCACGGAGCCAGAGACCTCAGAGGGGTTTTAATATATAATAATACGATGGCCAGCAAGGCATGGTAGCTATGGTCAAAAAGCAAATAGGTACATATATATCTACAGGGTGAATTTGAAAGGATGTACTTTGGGCTAATATGAGGTTCTGCTGATCAAATCGAACAACTTTTCCCATGGAACCATGTGTCACAAATGAAAAAAAATGTTGGCTTCCCCATACAAATTGGTCATTTTAACATTACTAGTTTGTATGGAGAAGTCAATATTTTTTTTCATTTGCGGCATATGGTTTCATGGGAAAAGTTATTCGTATTGATGAGTAGAACCTCATATTAGCCCAAAGTACATCCTTTTAAAGCCACCATGTATATATATATATATATATTTTAAATTACAAATAACTTTCTACTAACCATGATAACTGTAATTGCGTCCTTACTTCTGAATTAGGAACTACTTGATATGATAATAATTTGTTTAAGTATTGGTGTGTGTGAGTGACCTCAGAGGACGTGATGTGGTCCTTCGGGTCGCGATGCCGTTACGCGCGTGCGCCGCGAGTGACGAGCGCCAGGGCAGGCTCACATGCCGCTGCCTCCTATACTAACCTTCCGTATACAGCGTGGGGTATAAACCTATTAAAATTTATTGTATTACAGATTTATTTAAATGTAAATAATTATATATTTATGGGCTATTTTTTAATAGGATGCAAATGAAAAATAATAAACAATTTAATATTAATCATTTATTAGAAAATCTCAAAAACAACATCTCACCTCTTTACCTACAAAAATAATAAAATATCTTTAAAATAAAAAATAGTCACGGTCTGTACTCGATATACTATATTTTGATAAGAGGAACGACAATGTTGTAATCATATATGGGAACTCCATTTCAGGTGTTAACTTGATATTATATCCGTTGTCTAGGATAAATACCACGTAATAGAAAAACGAGGCTGGAAAAGCCTTCATCCTCGATTTGTACCAAAACCCGCAACGATCTCCCACCCGCCAATACATATACGTTAGCAATGCGTACATGCATTAATTTATAATTTATAAAAATGATGAGCGACAGAAGTTTACCTCGACCGATTTTGCAAGCTGCCAAAACTCTCGGCTACCTGCCGGTTGTTTAAGCAGCTTTTTCCCGATCCGAGATATATGATTAAAATTTGCTCTTTTGACTACTTTCTTGCATATCTTGGAGGCGACATTATATGCTATCTTCAGAGTGGCTGAGTTAGAGTCAGCCGTCGAGCGACCCCTTACCCATTCCCGGTACGCAGTATTTTTGACTGCGACGACCTTCGTCAGTTGCCCTTGCTGGTGACAAACGAGAACGGAATGTAATATTCCATTCCAATAAGAATTTCATCAGCAAGAGCAGAAGCACAAGCATTAGGGCATCAACCTGAAAGAAGCGTTGCCCCCAAGGTAATGCACGAAAGTACTCCCTCAGTCCATCCCAATCTGTTGATGAGTAATGCCAGATTTTTCGTGCAATCGCCTTCCTAGGAGGAATAGGAACACGCGGAACTAATGTAACCACCACGCAGTGATCCGAACCCCCCAGGGGGCCATGACTGACACCTTATATCCGGCGGGATGACTCGTCAACAGAAGGTCTAGTTAGGAGGGCGCATGGCGATCTGATCAACTAGCTGAGTCAAGTCATGGGTAAGTGCAAAGTGGTAGGCGTATTTCCCGGCATGATCGGTCTTTAGAAACCCAACCATTGTACATGGTGTCCGTTGAAATCTCTCAAAAACACGATCTCAGCACAGGGAAATAGTTCGTGTGCTTTATCTGTCTCAAATAATTATAAAATTGAGTTGTCTCCAGGTCACCCCTATGAGATCTATATAGACACCGTAGATTCGAGATCCTCTCCGGCTACTAACCGGCACGTCAAACCACATCGGGATTATTCGCCACATGATAGGGACTTCGGTGGTTACACAAAGGGCCCCTGTACTAAGTAGCGGTCTGCCATCGGAGTAACCGTTTCTACAGGTCTCCCTGGCCGACGTATCAATGCAGTTCATTCTAAAATTAAATCACCCAACAGGCCCCATAAGCAAGTTATTGCGACAACAACACTTCAAGGACTGGTACTTCGCTGACTGATCCCGAAGCGTTTCACGGGTTTTTCGTCCTGTGAATGGTGGTAGCGACCAGGCGAGCATAAAATTCTTCCACTGCGAGATTTTGTCGTCGTTTGGCCTACTAGGTCCGAAAGGTGGACCTAGCGATTCCCGGGGATACCGCTAAGAGGTACGATGCTCAGCCCCCAAAATTAGTCGAAAATATCGGATGATATGTGACATGATTCACACCTGTTTGGAGGTACAAACCCAAGCCCCGGTGACCAGTCAGTCGTTCCCGCGCCTTCTGATCTAACGAGCGTCTCGCTCAGCTGGAGTTCATTACGCGTTAAGTAGGTTCTACCGTGTGAGTGAAAATAAAGTACAAGAAATTGTCTCTACATCTTTTATTAATCTTCGGTAGGACACAGCTCCCAATACTTAACCCTACACTCCACAGTACAAAAAAAAACGTGGGAAAGTCAGACCGCATTGTTGTGGAACGCGACGAGTCAGCACGCTACATAAGTTGTCGCCGTAACCATGTCGATGCAAGACTTTAGTTATGGCTAAAAATTCATTTACTGCTTCATAATTATATATAATTTAAGGAAAAAATAGTAACTTAATGGAACAGAGGTAGTCAGCAGTCAGCAGAAATATGTTATGCATATTATTCTAATGCCAAAGTGTTAAATTGGTTGTACTTTTTTCTAATGGTGAGTGTAAGAAACTATTTAGTGATTTAGTAAATTATTAAACAATTGTAAAGTTCGGGGCCCAATGTTTAATTTATAACTGCTAAAACATTATGAAATAAATATTTTTTGTATTTGTATTTGTTTTGGATTTTTTCTCGAGAATTCGAGAATATATTGTGTTCTACGCATGCTCTTCAGTAGAATGAGAGTATATTGCAATACACTATTAGCCCAGGTGTATGTCAATAACCATGCTACTCTAATGGTACGGTACATGTAAAACGCCAGAGTTTTTTACTTGCTGTTAATTTTTTCTCCAGGTTGTCTCCGGGGCGATCGACTTGCTATCAGTATTTACGCCCTAAAAGATACTTTCCATCTAGATTTAGTCCATATTTTAGGGCGCAAAGTTTTCAATTACATAAAGATTAATCATTACTTCTTTAAAATGAATGAATATTATATATTTTTTTATATGAGTGGGAATCATAGATATTGAGCGCGCAATACTGAATACAGAAATCTGACATAACCGACAAAACACGAGCTTGGCGAACTGACTGCTAGTATCACTCCTATCTGCTAACACGCCAATCAATAACCTCATTGAAACAGGTCCATCTATTTTATAAGATCTACAATGTTATAGACATATACAGACAGACGGGCAAAAATGACAAATTTATAATGCCTCTCATTTTTCATCGGGTTTATACAAGTGTAGAACTAATAGTATGGAATTGTGTCGCGCATGTAAGCCTGCCCTCTCGCAGTAAGTCTGCGGGCGCGGCGCCTCGAGCCACACTCCGGCTGCGACGGCCGCGCACACTCCACATGCCGCGCGCTCTGCTGGTGGGCGCCGCGCTCCTCACGCTGGTGACGGCCGCGCCCTCCGCACCCTCCGCGCCGTGAGTATCCCTCCGACGATCAACTTGTCTACGGCGACGATTGCACTCCGCTCCTCGTCAGTGTTACGTGAGATGGTCGGTGTTTCAGATCGGCGGTGGATTCGGACGCCGTGATGGTAGACGCCGCGTGGGGGGCGTCAGATCGATTGTCACTGGGCGGCGCGATCGGGGCAATCCCGTGGTTGCCGCTGGAGGTGAACGTGCCCGACGTACTAGCGGCGCTCTACCGGGCCGTCGCGGCTCTCATCGCGGCTGCGCCGCGCCCGCCCTGGGCCCGTCCCCAGCGACATCACCACCCCGAATTCCTGATGCTATCTCCACACCACGAACCCACCATTTCGCAACCGGCAGTGTTGTCTCCGCAGAGCTACCCCGAGGACCAACCCGCCATGTCGCAGCAGAGAGTCGTGATGCTGTCTCCACCGCGCTCTCACGAGCACCAACATACCATATCGCAGCCGGCAGTCATGATGCTGTCACCACAACGCTCTCCCGAGTACGACCCCATCATATCGCAACCGACAGTCATGATGCTATCTTCGCAGAGCTCCCCCGAGCACCAACCCGCCATGTCGCAGCAGAGAGTCGTGATGCTGTCTCCACAGCGCTCTCACGAGCACCAACATACCATGTCGCAGCCGGCAGTCGTGAAGCTATCACCACAACGCTCTCCCGATTACGACCCCACCATATCGCAACCGACAGTTATAATTATGTCTCCACAGCGCTCTCCCGAGCATCAACCCGCCATGTCGCAGCCGGCAGTCATGATGCTGTCTCCACAGCGCTCTCCCGAGTACGACTCCACCTTATCGCAGCCGGCCGTCCTATTGCTGTCTCCGCAGGGATCCCCAGAACGCCCACTCATATTTATGGTGTAATCTCTGTCGGTGGAGAGAAATATAGAAGAGACGAGACGTTGCGAGCGCATCTCCCTTGTAGTTACTCAAAATCGTCTTCTGAAAGCGACAGTCGATCTAGTGTCAATGTGCCATTAATTCATCATATCATAAACGTCAATGCTCTAATTTTTATGATTATGCAGAGAGCATATCCCTCAGCATGGAGAATGAAGGTATGATTGTGCAACTACTTAACTGTTAAAAAGAGTAACACAAACTAGACTATTAAAGATACAGTAAGCTCCATGGAGGCTTACCTTATATGTTAGCATTGGCAGATGTAAATCAGCATTATAACATTAATCAATAAGTGTAACGGGTTAAACCATACTTTTTTTTTGTCCTTCATGCATCCTTTGTATTTTTTTATCGTCAAGTTCTCAACGACCTTGTTCAGCAGCAGAGAACAAACTTTAGGGCATTTAGCAGGCTAGTTAAAAGCATTGATGTCAACAGCATCACAGAAAGGTGGGAACTAGAAGATGAATTACGTCCAAAACCGTTGGAACACTGTCGATACCCTGCATCTTAAAATTGACAATATCGCGTAAGGAGTAAACCTAGCATATGAAGATGAATTCTTTAATTACGAAAGAATTTACAAGCAAATAAAACAGGATATAAATAGGAAGCTTCAGTCAACTTCCCATATTCAACAGTCAACACCAGTTTTAGAAATACCAGTCTTCTCAGGTAATTATTCCCAATGGCAAACATTCTTCGATTTATTTAATGAAGCAATCCAAAGCAGCAAGTATCTATCAAAGGCTCAAAAGATGCAACATCTGAAAGGTAAATTAAGGGGAGAAGCTGAACGCATATTACAACATTTGACAATTTCTGCAGAAAATTATGATACAGATACAGGGATATTTTGACCCATCGCTATAACAACTCCCAACTACTTTTTACGAAACAAATGAAGTGTTTTTTTAAATCAACCGAGCATCAGTAAACATTCTTCATTCGAGTTAAAACGTCTATATGACACTACTACCGAGTGTATACATGCGATCCACAACTTAGGAGTAGACACGAACACCTGCGATCCAATATCAGTACACCTGTTGTCAAAGAAGCTAGATTTCGACACATACAGTGCCTATAAGGAAGCACGAAAAGCACCTGGAGACTTAACAGACTTGGTCGAATTTATGAATTTCATTGAAAGCAAATTTATAGCATAAAACCCATTCATAAAAGGGAGAGGGATGTGCAACCCTCATTAAAATCAATTCAGCAGTATCAACGTCATCAGGGACCATCATTTACAAAATTATATAATCGAAAGAAAACCTCATCATATACAGAACTATCAGGCCACCCCAGCATACACGTGTAAAAAATGTCCTATATGCAATCTAAATCATGAGTTTTAACTTACTGCTGTTGATGCAGATCTTAGGTCTATTTATCAGGCACTAGAATTCTAATTTATTATTCCAAAAATACAATAAATGTTTAAGTTGATGTTTAAAACAAGGGATCCTACATCCTACCCCTTTTATAGTTATTAATAATGCAGCTGCCATATTTTGTTTCTTTTAAAGGTAACGTTAGATTGTCTAAATAACGAAATCCTTTATGTACAGTGGACACGACACATTAAAAACGTTCAAGTCAAAAGCACCTGTAATGCGAGGTGTTGCGACCCCAACATGTACTGCGAAGTCGCGGCCGACTGTACCTGACGTCAAAGGCAGGAGCGGGGCGTCGTCGGTGCCTCGGCGCGATACGACTACTCACTCAAGAACGGGCGGATACAAGGCGCACGTCTTTTAAAACATCATAGTATTTTTATTTCTCTTACCTAAATCATTAATATATCATAATATACAGTCCGCTATAAATATGTGGTTTTATTCTGCAAGAAAACCTAGAAGTTAAACATGGTCCTTTAAAGGAAAGTAGAACTGTGAACTTGCAACGAAGATCGGCAACAGCTGAAGAATAATTGGATAAAAACTGATTATAGGCGGGGCTTGTATTTTTAAAGAATTTGTAAAACATTGAATTATCTGAATATCGATATTCATTGCGACCGCCCTGCACTGGTCCGACGGTTGATGTCTGAGCAACATTTTCACAACTATAAGTGTTAATAATTTCCTCCGTACACCTCACATTGTTTTAATGCATTTTTTATATTTTTTTATATTGGTAACTTAGTTTTTGTTTATTGATTCTGCTGTTTATGTTTAATATTTTTTTATTAAATTTTTCTTTGCTTGTTTCTTTTTGTTGTATTTATACACGAAAACTTCTTAATGGTTTCCTTGTATAACCACTGGTAATTTAAGTAAATTGATATATAGCCGTAAGTTTTCCTTGTAAAATAAAATAAATAAATAAATAAAGTGAGCCCGTACCTTTATATCGTTCATATTTTATTTTCATAAAGTCTTAATTATTTCATACTTACTCAAAATAAATGGTTAAGCGTTTAATTTTTAATATACAGGGTAACTTTGAAAGGATGTACTTTGGGCTAATGTGAGGTTTTAATTTGATTCTAGGCCTGCTTGATGCCAACCTAACTTGACATTACATATTATGCTAAGATAAACTATAAGCAATTTGTGAATTGTTATGGTATTTTGCATGTTATGTGTTGTAGTGGGTTGGTAAATATCAGTAATTTAATGGAACTATTGTAGTAATATTTGTAGCTTTGTATATTTTTAAATTATTGTGAGAATCAGATACTGTGTGTGGACTGTATTTTCAGAGTCGACCATGCCTCCTACCACAAGAAGAGCTACTGCGGTAGAATTGGAACAAAAATTAAAAACTGCTCTAATTGAATTAAAAAAACTCTAAAATTCTTTGTGACCATCTATTAAAAGAGCGAGACGATGGTGAGGCTGAGTTGTTGAACATTAACAGCAAAATTAAGGAGTTGAAAAAAGAACTCAGTGAACTCCACACCCAGTATGAGGATGTATGTAGTGAACGGGATCAAGTACAGGAGCAGCTTTCTGCTGTTGGCCTGTATAGTGATTATTATGTGCAGGCATTGGATCGGATTAGCCATCTCGAGCTGCAGCTTAATGAAGCTCTTAGGACCATTGAGAAGTTTGAAGAGGAAAAGGAGAGGTGTCAAAGCGAACAAACCTTATGTTTGTATGATGAGTTAACCGACAAGGACTTAAAAGTTAATAATAGTGTAACTACAGTAAATAGTGGATATTTTAGTAATAGAAAATATATTAAGTTATTAAAGTTCATTAAAAAATATAAGAATAAGTTAAATAATAATTATATTAGATCTAGGAATATTTCATTAAAAGCGGACTGCCGTAGGCTCATGCTGGAATCTAAACAAAATAGTGAATATATTGTCAATTTACAACAACAGCATGATAGTGACAAATTAAACTTAAAAACTGAAATAACAAACTTACATTTATGTCTCTCTGACTTAACAAAGAAATATAAGATGTCACAGAATGAAACCTTAACGAACCTTACCGAGCAAATTAAAAATATGGATGAAATTCTCCAATTAAGCAGATATAATGCAGAGAGATTTAAGTCATTTGTAAATAAAAATTGTTGCTCCTGCGAAAATCAGATAAATTTGTCAAATACTGAATCATCCATTGCCTATTCCAGCGTAACTCTTCCAAAGTACATAACTAACAACACCTTACTGCTCACAGACAGTATTGGTAAGGGAATGGGTCAAATTTTTAATTACCATTTAGACCATTCTGTGACAAACTATTGTATGCCAGGCAATAGTTTTAAGAACATTGTAAAATCCATTTCCTCCAAATTTTATAATTCATATAGTAATATAGTTATTATGGTAGGAAACAGATTAAACACAAGCAAAGGAGATTTGTTGGACAGTGTGGATCTTTTGTCTCAACTTGGAGTAAGGAATGTTACATTATGTACATTCCTTTATTCAAAAAAGTATACTGCCCAACAGAATAAACATTTATATTATTTAAATAATTGTATTTATAATATGACTTGCTATAATAATTTGTTTGTACGGTACGGTACACAGAATAGCATAAAACTACCTATGAAGGTACAGAGAAATATTGCTACATTGGTAGCTAATAATATTTTATTAAGCATTGACTCCACATCATCATTTAGTAGTAGTACTAATAATGTTGTGGTGCAACCAACTTTAAACTTTTAGATGTGACAATAGAGAAGGACATTTGTAAACTTAACTTATTCACCAAAATATTCAAAGCTTCTCTAGCAAAGTTCTTGACATTGAATTATTAATAGAAAAATATAACTTAGATATAATGTGTTTTACAGAATCCTGGCTAAAGTCCGACAGAATGTGTTTTAATGTAAATAATTTCTCAGTTGCTAGTTTTTTTAATAGAACCTCCTGTGAAGGAGGTGGCTCTATAATTTTAATTAAAAACACTTTAAAGTATAAGGAACGAAAGGATATCGTAAAACTATCTGTTGAACGTGTTTGTGAGATTTCATGTGCAGAGATGGACTCATATATTATCCTATGCGTATATAGACCCCCAACATCGTCTTTATCTTACTTTATAGATACAATGGAGGATATACTCTCAAAAATATTAGATTTAAATAAACGAATATTTGTATGTGGGGATTTTAACATTGATATTTTATTAGATTCATGTGACAGACAGAAGCTCATTTCTCTTTTTAACTCCTTTAATTTAAATAACATATTCACAGAACCGACTTGGATGCGACACATGGTTCCATGGGAAAAGTTGTTCGATTTGATCAGCAGAACCTCATATTAGCCCAAAGTACATCCTTTCAAATTCTCCCTGTATAATACCTTGCATTAAAAATAATTATTTAGTTGTTAAAAAATAATATAATACACCAAGACATACATTTACTATAACAACACAGTGTAAATTACATAATATTCTTTAAAAAATATTTTTTGAATAATTGAGTAAAAACTCCGAAACCAAAATATACCCACCAAAATACAAAATTCTATTTACAATAGGTATGTGTTATTTTATAATATGCCTTGCTTCATTTTCTATTAAATGTTTTAAATTTCATAGAAATAAAATAAAAAAAATATATTGGTTCTTAAAGCGACTTACAGCTAAACGCCTGACTATTTACAAGAGCAATAATACTTTAATCAATTCTTGCTATAGACATAAAGAACTCACCGTTCCGTGGGAAACAAACATATCTAAGGACCACAACATCAAGTCGAACAAATATTTTGATCTTACAAACGGAATTACTAGAAACGGATTTAAAACTCAACTTTATGCATTGGAAGTTGGTGCAAGAGGAATTCCAGCAAAGTCTTTGCACTGTCTATTGAAGGATCTTGGCCTTCCGAGATCAGCCGTCGGAACTTTTATGGAGCGTGTTTCCAGGATGGCTTTAACAGGATCATATAGTATTTGGTTGAGTAGAGAGGGTAGTAAAAACAGTGCAGGTGAGAGTTCAAAAGGCCTTTAAACCTACTTCGCGATCTCAAGTCCGGGAACGCTGCAGTTCATTCCCCTGTCTTTCAACCACGCGATGGACCCGGCACCCGCACGGTGAATCCATTGTTTGCTAAGAACATTGTCTCGTCTCTTATTTTTCTACTGATATTTTTATACTTAAACATATTTAAAAATAAAATACTGAAATGGCTAATGTTAAAATAAAAAGGGTAAATTAACGTTATTTAGCAATTTTTTAACGTCCCTTAAAACATTTGACGTCAATGATGTTCAAATATCGGAGTTACAGTGCCGATTAGATAACATTGACAACTTATATTCAGAATTACTGACGGAGGTGGAGATGTTGTCGGATGGAGTTGAAGAAGTGTTCGCCGAGCGGGAACAGTTTGAGGGGAAATACTTTGCGGCAGTCGGCAGCGCCCGCGCTCTCTTAACATCTAGGTCCACGATTCAGCAGCACCAGGTACAGTCCGAGGCCGGCTCTGATGCACATAGTTTTCATGGCAATGATCTGGGCATCTATCGATATTTCATGGCAATAATCGCGTAAGAAGAGCGGCCCCACACAATTCTAACTTCGGAATCGTAAGTCGAGTCCAAAGGGGAGCAACCTTGCTCTTTTATTCTATTAGCTAAGACCAAATTCACTGACGTAAAAGGGACAGGCGATCACTGGGTATTATTATGCGTCATTATTAAGTCAACTGAATGATAAAATTAAAGAAAACGTCCTCATTTGAAGAAAAAACAAGTCCTTTCTGCGAGGATCATGCACGAGTGCATACGTGCGCAGTTTCATGGCTAAAATTGAGGAATGAAATTTTAATTGATTGAACATCTACCATGTTCACTAGTTAACCTCGAGAGTCACTTCTTTTTATTCCTAAATTTAAAAAAAATGGCTCAGCGGAGGACGGTTTTCGTCAAATGAGGAGGTAATTGCACACACAAATGCGCAAAATAAGGAACTACCACAATCCTACTTCTCTGTAGGTTTAAAAAAGTTAAAGGGACATCTGTTAAAGTGCATTGAACAAGAAGAAGATTATGTTGGAAAATGGAATTAAAAAATACCCAAAAAAAAATGTTTTTTATCTTTTTCTAAAGACTTATTGCCCTCGCGTATATAATCCCAGTAAACCCTAAAAACGTTCCTATGAAAGCACTGTTACGATAACTCAACAAACTAATGTTGGAAATCCGTTTCACTATTCCTTATTATTTACTTAAAAAACACTTGCGACTTCTAATGGTTCGTTATTAAATGAGCGCAACAAACCAAATTGTACTTCGCTGCATAGTCTCTTCAATAACAAATAAGACATGTAGTAATCGAATTTACGAGCCAACGATGCACGAGTTCAGAGCCTTAAACAAGCGCTTTAAAAAAAATAAAACTCTCCTTATGTCAATCCCCGCCTGTCAACTTCATATCGTTTTTCGTGCTGCCACCGTTCACATCGATTTTTTTAATAATATATATTAAATATCTTATTTAATTGAAATAGTGAAGAAAATATGTAATTTAGTGATTTGTAAGAATATTTATGTAAAACATGTGATAAAAACTGATGTTTTCCGACGGGCGACGCCATTACTGATACCGGCACCCGAACAAAAAACTCTAAAGTTTTCTTTGGCCTGAGGAGTTCTTTTATGGAAATCCAAGGGAAAACCAATCGTACGACAAGAAATTAAACATAAAGGTATGCTTTTTTGTTGTTTTACATGAATCCTTTTAGTTATAAAAAATATACTTTTACGTCACCTACAGGTGGGACTGTTATTTAACCTCTCAGATTTAGATAATTACTTACTAAATCCTATTTTATGGGTTAACCTATAATATAATAAAACCATACCTAATCAGGTATAACATTTATTTTATTATAAAAAATATTGTTTTTTTATGCCACCTACAAGGTGATTGACAAAATTAATAAATTACAATAATTTTTCTTTTATAATATGTATATTTTCTTACGTACCTATTCAGGTACTTACTTTAAATAGCAAAATCTCGATTTTTAAATCTACAAAGGTGGCAGACAATTTTACTAATATTTTTTTTTTATGAATCCTCTATATTGTGATTCACCAATTTAGTTAATATAGGTTATTAGATTGTTGTTTTAAAGTTAATACAGATACAGATATTTAACTATCCAATTTATGGGTTATTTAGCCTATAATATAATAATACCTACTCCTATTCAGGTGTTAATAATTGAATTATTTTTGCTAAAGGTTATTTAACCTTACAGAATGGTATTTACTTATCCATATTTATGCGTTTTTTAGCCTATCATATAATAATAATACTCCTATTCAGGTGTTAATATTTAAACTATTTTTATTACTAAAGGTTATTTAACCCTACAGAATGATATAATACAGAAAATACCTATCCAAATTATGGGTTATTTAGCCTAATATATAATAATAATACTCCTATTCAGGTGTTATAATTTAAACATTATTTTATTACAAAAGGTTATTTAACCTCACAGAATTAGATATTTAATTATTTAATTTATGTGTTACTTGGCCTATAATATAATAGTACGTTTATTTATGTGTTATTATTTGAATGTCTTTTATTACTAAAGCTTATTAAATCTCGCAGAATTATATAAAAAATCTCAATTATTTATACATAGAAATATTTACACTACTCAAGACTTAAGTAATATTTACTAAAATTATTTCATTAAACTTAGGAATTAAATGAAAAAACGGTTATTACCTTCAAAATCACAATAACAACATAAGTCAAATTATATATTTACAATAAAAAGTGATATCATAGAAATAAAGGTATATATTTGCCATATTTATGATTCAGGTATTTATTTACCTTTTAATATTATTGCATTATGAAACTTTTATAAAATGGAAAAGGTGGTTTACCTCCAGATAACACCTAATGTAAAATGATTGATGCAATATACTCAAACCTGAGGTCCAAGCGGTAGTCACAGATGTGGTCGTTAATCTAGACAAACCACTGATTAAATATTACTAAAAATAAGTATAAAGGTTTTATTAAAAACAGCATTAGAACCTGATTATAATGCCTACCGGCGTAGCCATTATAACCAGGTATTTGCATTGTAAGGAATATTATTGTGTAAACTTGGTGATGGTTGTAAATCAATAAAATAATCTTATGTTTTTTCTTTGAAGAATACCGTAACTAACACAGGTTAATAGTTATGCTGACATATTTACAGCTTACGCTTAAATTACTTAAGCAGCAGTGGTTACAGAACACATGTAACCCAAAAATTTGGATTCAATTATATATTATGTTAATGCACATATTTCTTAAAATTAAATATATTTTTTATATGTGGTGAACCTACTAAATGGCAATTTTTTTCTCTCAAATATACTTACTGTATTTCCTACGAGTAATTCGTCAAGGAGAATAGATTTATTTAATTTATTTATCTAAAATAAATTATTGTACAAAATGAGCACACTAAATTAAAACTTTAGGCTGTTTCTATTTCCTTTGTTAGAGGGAAAATTACTAGATTCATTCTAAATATATAACAAGTTAATTAATTAATATTTTTGGAACAATCCAATTTAGAAGATGTTAATTTTTATAACTGATCATACAAATAATGTCTCAGTATTGTTATAGGAGTTCATTGAGTTAAATGATATAATATGCTTCTTAGTTACCCATCCATGAAAGTTAAATCTTTTGTTAAATCTTCACATTTAATTTGGGAATAAAGAAATGATAAAAACTTCCATCTTTTAGAATAATGGTAGTCCCATAATTCTTGCACAATAATTATAAAAAATATAAATGAAATGTCTCTTGAGAAACTATACTATACCTTTATTTTGAGATTATTAAACTTACAATTATTCTGATTCAGTCTATATTTTAGATCCAAAATAGTAAGATCTAGAATTATTCTGATTCAGTCTATATTTTAGATCCAAAATAGTAAGATCTAGAATGTATTCTAGATTTACATACAAATTATCACACATTGAAACATCAACTTGTAAAATGGAAACCAAACACTTAAAATAATTAATGTTATGTGGGATCTAATTTCTATATTTCAACTCTATCACTTATTTAAAACTCACAAAATTAGTTAAAACTTAGGTGCATTTATATTAAATTGCCATAATAATAATTTGTAAGACATTAATTACACACATATTGGCTAGCATCACAGATACTTAGCTGGTGGATTAAGTCTTTTTAGTACCGAGATAGATGTGACTAGACTTACAGCAGTTAGCACATGGTTATACGTTTTTTTCAGCTGAACGTCTGGGTGTTCAGTAATAGTGTAAGATGTAGTTTGATGGAATAAATCATACAAGGTGTTTCCTCAATTTTATAAAGATAAGTCCACATTAATATATATATTTATATATATGAGTAGATATTATAATAAATTTTCAAGTATCCAATTTATAACTTATAAACATTAATTTATGAACGTTAGATTTAATTTATATTATATTAGGTATTATTCATCTGTCTGTTATTTCACGACTCTCTAAACATCTACACGTCTTATTTATCATTGAAGAGACTATGCAGCGAAGTACAATTAGGAATTAAACGAACTTACCTTGTGAAGTTCCAATTCTAATTGTACGAGCTGCATAGTCTCGAAATGATAACATATAACCCGTCCCCCCCAAATGTTTACAACACTCTCCCAGTACGTTAATGTCGTGAAATAAAGTTTGCGTGTTCTCAGCTAGACTGGACTCCTCAGGCACTTAACCTTATGTTGCAGCTCTACACTATATGAAGTTGACAGGCGGGGATTGACATAAGGAGAGTTTTATTTTTTTTAAAGCGCTTGTTTAAGGCCCTGAACTCGTGCATCGTTGGCTCGTAAATTCGATTACTACATGTCTTATTTATCATTTCGAGACTATGCAGCGAAGTACAATTAGAATTGGAACTTCACAAGGTAAGTTCGTTTAATTCCTAAATATAATTAACAACACTCATACTCAACTCCTAACTGAAAATACAATACTTGATACTGAAACTGAAATAGTAGATTTCAATATTTTTTTACCATTATCGGCACTCACCTAGATAATATGTTACCACCTCGTCCACATCTTCGGTTAAGCGGTTTCAGTCAAATCTAATTTTTTTTTAGGGCTTTTGTCATTTATATGACCGCCACCGCGCCTTCCTATATGACCGCCACCGCGCCTTCCTATATGACAGCCACCGCGCCAGCCTATATGACCGCCACCGCGCCAGCCTATATGACCGCCACCGCGCCAGCCTATATGACCGCCACCGCGCCAGCCTATATGACGGCCACCGCGACAGCCTATATGACAGCCACCGCGCCAGCCTATATGACCGCCACCGCGCCAGCCTATATGACCGCCACCGCGCCAGCCTATATGACCGCCACCGCGCCAGCCTATATGACGGCCACCGCGACAGCCTATATGACCGCCACCGCGCTAGCCTATATGACCGCCACCGCGCCAGCCTATATGACCGCCACCGCGCCAGCCTATATGACCGCCACCGCGCCAGCCTATATGACGGCCACCGCGACAGCCTATATGACCGCCACCGCGCTAGCCTATATGACCGCCAACGCGCCAACCTATATGACCGCCAACGCGCCAGCCTATATGACCGCCACCGCGCCAACCTATCTATTGTTTTTGTGATGTCCATCTAGTTATAAAAAAAAAGTATTAAAAAAAAATTGACAATATTAAGAGGTTTTATTGAATCAGAACAATCATTTTATATACGTGGTGGCCGAGTATATACGTGGTGGCTGAGTTGGATAGACCTTGGACTTAAAAACACTTAGGTCCCTGGTTACAATCCCGGTGTGTACCAATGAGTTTTTAATTAAAAAAAATATGTACATTTGTTTGATAATACCACTATAGTGCCTCGGAGAGCACGTTAAGCTGTCGGTCCCGGTTTCACTATACCTGAACTTGTGAAACTGTTTACAGGGTTATTGAGTCTATTTAAAACATCGCGATGAGCTAGCCACTTGTTCGGTGTAGACTCATACCATCACGACGAGGTGGGTATAAAACTGAAGCCATGTACGCAAAGGGAGGTCACAGAAAAAATATGTTTACGGATGAGATTTTTTTTACAATTGAGCAACATTTAAACAAACACAATAACCGTATCTATGCTCAAATCTCTAAGAAGTTTCCTGGGAATTAGTCGACTGAGCAACGTGGGCATTATCCGACTTCAGTGATGGTTTGGTGAGGTGTTAGCTAAAAAGGAGTGACTGAGCGTGCTTCTATTGATAACTGGCGTTTCATGTTTAAAGGACTGTTTTGGAGCCAATGGAGACCACTTCGAATAAGCTTTTTATATTTTTAATTGTTTTATATTCATGTATTAACCTAACACACTGTATAAGGAATAAATGTTTTTAGCAATAGAAAAAAAATTTTTTTCTTTGTTACAATATTTATGGCAAGATAATATAAGAATATTTTCCCAGAGTCTCACTGGCAAAACACTGGAAATAAATCAGACGTGATAAAGTGACTACCGCCCATTTTAATATTGTCTATAAACTCTTTTCAATGAATTATTCACATATAACAACTTACAACACAATACCGATGGCCAAACCAATACGGGCCTCGTCCAAGGTCTAATACTTTAACGGCCACTACAGACTTAGTTATTGACATAAGAACCAAAATAGCATTGGGTATCTTTATAGATGTGAAAATGGCATTCGACACCGTAGTTACAATAACTTACCGATTGTCGATGCTCTGTATGCGAATAAAATCTTAGCTGGATTCTGTAACTGTGTATATAGCACTTACTCAATGCTCGTATATCATATAAGACGTCTGTATCTAAAATACAAAAGTTCTAGTTCAAATTAAAAAAAAAACAATAAACAATAAAAAAATGCATAATAAATTCACAGAGTATAAAAATATAACACTTACATAGCTAAATCACAAAATAAATGTAATATAATCAAAAACAGTAGGAAAACAAACGACATGTAACGAAATTAATTCTATAAGAGTGGGAATAACAAAATTATACATAATCCTAATGACATAGCAAATGTATTCAATGAGTATTTTATTAATGTCACTAATAATTGTAATATATAAAAATATAATATTAATTCATTAATTATCCTTTTATTATTATTTTTATTGTGTTTTGTTCTGTCGGGAGCATGAAGGTAAAATAACGCGGCAGCGGCGCGCGGACGGCACCGGTAAGACCTTCGTGGTCGGAAGTGTTCGTGTTATTGTTCTTTTATTTTGTATTGTGTTTGTGTCAGTGTGCTTTGTGATGGTTCTTGTTAAGTTGCATTGCGATTTTTGTGATTAACTAATTGTTTAACATTTTGCCAAAACTGGCAGAGTATGTACATCTTCTAGTTATTATGCATCACGTATATGTTATTTATTAATCTATTTATCTTATAATAATTATGTGCACTTTCCATCTTCATAATAAAGTGACCTGAAATAGAACTACACCAACATAATTGTGCTGGGTGTGTAATGTGTATGCTCTCCATTCATCATTCGATCGTCGACAACGACTGTTGAAGCCGCAGTCACCATAATCACCAGGACCGAGCAAAGGCATCATATTGCTGAAAGCTCTGCCAACCACACGAGTCGCGGTTAAACATCAACCACTCCATGAACTCCATCCACACCAGGATGGACGACGACACGAACCAGTTAAGTTCCATTTAAGCTCTCCAGCAGCACCACATTGCTCCGGTGTTTAGGTCAATCCATCTCAATTGCCATTTAACACGATGCTGAAGTTGCCAATGTTGCCATACATAATATCTGTTCCATAAGTGTTGTCAGTTCTATGAAATCATAATTTGTGGAGTGGTCCTCATAGATTGGTGCATACAGAGAGGTGAATGGTAGGCATTCAGACGAGAATCTTGTCAGGAGTAGGAGCTTGCGATGAGAGCACGTTGATCATCTGAACCATACAGTGTAAAGCTCCGCATCATTCGTTTACAATTCCCAATACTCTAATTAAGTTACAATTACAATTAGGTACCTATTGACTTAGCTACCGCTTCCCAAAGTTTCCCAAATGTATGGTATAAGTATTTATGGACAACAAATATGAAAGTAAATCAAATTAATAGCCACGTCTCAGACAACGAATTGCAACTAATAAAATTACCTAACCACGTAATATAAAATATACCTACACTAAACATGTGTATAAATGCCTACACCATGCTATAGAGGGCGCTGCTACGGTTGGTTAAAACCTTAAAAAGTACAAAGTACAAACATTTACAATAATAAGCCCCCTGAGGGTTATCGTCTTTAAGGTTATTACTTTAATAGACGCTGAAATTATAACTACGGAACCACGTGATACGATTCTAATGCTAATACTTCGAAAATAAATACTTAAGTGGACTGTAACAATGTTTTTGCAAAAGAAATCATAATATTGTTAACGACATTTCTAATTTATTAGGTATGCTAATACCTAATATATATATGTAATAATAGTAGTTTAAAATACTTATTCACCTAAACCTGAAAGTATTTTATTTACTTACCGGTTTATAATCATAATAATTTGGTCAATGGACAATCTACTACTAACCCAACATTAGATAATTAAGTGAGAAATCGATTGTTTTACTCGAGCCCAAAGCTGAGTTACTTGACCCAAAGAAACACTAATAAGTGAATTTATACCTAATTTTCTATCCTTCAATTGAGTAGTACTTTTACAAAGTATTTATTATACATATTCTGCTCACCAGCAGAAAAATATAATGACCTGCGTTTAACTTGGTCGAGCTGCCAAAATCTTGAAGACAGATTGTGAATATCATTACCGTGCACATCATCAATCGAATCGATCTTTGCAAAATTACTTATGATAGTAGAAGATGAGTATGATGCCTGGCCAATATTAACTTTACCCGAAACTATCCATCCTAGTGAAGTTTCAAAGAGCATTGCACAACCATCTTCTAATTGGATTTTCTGTGAACCCAGCAGGCTCCAGAAAATATCAGCACCTATCACTATGTCCACCGACGAAGGTGTGTGATATGTAGGGTCAGCTAAATATATTTCACTTGGAATCTTTAGTCTTTCATCGATCTGACGACTGGGCAGATGGTCAGTGATCGCTGGCAATATAAAGCAATTGAGATTTGTCGAATACAACTCATGCATGGATTTCATGAGGACTCGGCACTTTTTACCGATGTGTGAGGAAGCATTATTTATGCCTAAAATAGATTTATTAACAGTATCAGTGGGTAAGCCTAACTTACTGCACAGAGCGTCCGTCATCGGGCAGGATGTGCTACCGTTGTCGAGCACAGGGCGCACTATATGTGCATTATAACATGGTTTTGTATTAATAAACGTTTGTTATCGTAGCGTTCGCATAGTAACTTCCAAGCCATACTATAGCTAGTGGAACAAAACTCCATAGACTGAATAACAATGGCAGCAGCGCCCTCTAGTGAGGAGCGTAAGTAATGAAACTTGTTTATGTCGTCTATGTTATCATTAGAATCTATTAGACTCGAAAAAGTGTCACGAATCTCCACCCAGTTATCATAGGAACCTCTTCTTATCACTCGGGGCTGAACAGTAGGTAGCTTAACATTATTATATGTATTAATTCTAGAGGAACCACATTCGCTAGGTGACGTCACGTCGTTCATATTTAAGGCTATAATTTCTTGCGCCTTTGCTAACTGCTTACAATATGAGGAATCGAACTCAGATCTTTCATTTAATTAAGATTCTAAATTGTCGGTAGTACTTTCTAACTGTGACTGTACTTCATCATACTGTAAATATAAAGATTCTGTCTTACCGATACGTAGTTGCAAGTCATTAATCTGAATCCGTGTCAATGACCCATTTAATCCTTGATATAGTTAGCAAACACCGTTAGACGCCCCTTATAACTTGCTCTTCTCTTTAATAATTCCTTTTCATCACACATTATGACAACGGAAAGCGACAGGTAGGTAAGCCTGAAATGTACAAGTACAACTATAAATAAAATGAATAAACAACTAAGACAAAAACCTATTTTCATTAACCTACAAAACTAATTTCACAATAAGATACCTATATAAATATAAAACTACAATAGTATTAGCATAGGTAGGTACTTACTAGAACTTTCTTTATAATATAAAAAGCACTATTTAGTTGCTTAATATTGCATAATATCATTTAAATTAACACACAACTTAGTTTAGGCATAGAATAACACAATCAATACATGACTAACTAACTTTAAGTTTTCACTTTAGTTTCAAGAAAAACAGACTACCTAAAATAAGTTTATGTATTGATTTATATTAGGTATTAAAATAAATATTATTCATGAATAATTTTACGAAAATATGCCGTAAAACGAAACATTAAGTTCATGAAAATACATATGTTCAATACAACCTACGAAGCAAAGATTAAAATAAATGCGTATATAAACAAAATAAACACTAACCTTTTAGTTCGAGGATATACCTAACATACTACCTGATAAGAGTATTGGGTTATAATCATCCAAAAATGCTATACACTGTATGGAAACATAGAACTTTGACATCCACAGCGACACGCCGACCATCCAGTAGAAGTATTGTATTATCCCAATACTTGCGCTTTATGTAACTGGTTCATCAATCATTTCATATAATCCGGCTCGAAGGACCATGTTGAAGCCGCAGCAGTAGGTATATTAAAGAAATAACTCGATTTTATAGTAGTAATTAATTTAATAATATAATAGGATCTGCGTTAGAAAATACAACGGAGAGAAAGTTACATCTACCTTCTTCTTATACAAAAATATTTTTTGTGAAATGTTACTAGCGGACAATAATTTACATAAATTTAAGGTAAAATAGACATTTAAAATACGTCTAAACAACGACAGTGTGTATTTTTATTTACTCTGTTACTTTAATCGTAGACAGTAAAAAGTATTATTACTAAGCTTTAACTAGAATAGTTTTTAGCCAATAAAATTTTCTGAAGGATATTTATTATCAAGAATTTCCTAGTGGTTTAGAAAATAAATCACAACGATTATATTTGTACCTACAACGAAAACTACGCGCGCGGGTGAACTCAGCGCCACGGAGCGGAGGTACGAGACTTCGCAGCTATTTACCTAATAGTGAGTTACTTTACTACTTAAGGCCATAGTATAAGCAAAAATTATAGATACAATGTCAAGATCTCCAGATAATGTACGACACTCTTCACAACCTAATTTATCCAATATCGAATCTGATGATACATCTACCTTGTGTACTCGTAAACGCAGAAAGACTGAAGTGCAGAGGAAGTTATTATTAGACGATAAACATTTAAATACTGCTATTATTGAACTTAGAAAGAACCGTGATGAGAAGTATGAATCATTAAAGAATGCCATTGTGGATTTAAAAACCCAGAATGATAAGTTATCAAAAACAAATAGCAACATTGAAAATCTCTTAGAGATATCTATTAATCAGTATAATAATAATATGTAAGACAATTTACACATTTTGCTCTGGCCACAAACTAAGCTCTAGGCTTGTATTATGTGTACCGATATAATACATATTATATTTTATAAACACCCAGACCATGATAAACTGTAGAAAAAAACGTACTAATACTTTTTTGCCATGGGTGGGAATCGAACCCACGACCTCCGGATATAACGCCAAAGGCGCAACCACTAGTCTACGGAGGCTGTCAAGACGAGACTGTAAGTGATAAGGAATTAAACACCAAATTTCAAACATTAAGTCTAGATCATTCGCAAGCTCTTTAGAAAATAGAATATCTAAAAGGTCAAGTCGAACAGCTTCTTGTTCTATCACAGCAAAATAAATTAGAGAAATAAAAAATGTTTCTATTCAGGAGAATAAAAATTTAAAGTTCTGTTGGGTATCCAAAGGAACGATTTTCATTAAAGCAGAGGAAGGATCTCCTACAATACATATTAAATCTATTAAGCAAGCTGAAAACATACTGGAGGCTGTAGGGGCATAGTTGTATGTTCTAGCACTTCAATCTTAACTTTCTTATTTCATAGGGTTCTTTATTGTATAGTGTTAACATTAATTTATAATATATTGTAAAAAAGGGAAAAATAATGCTGTAAATATTATAACAATCATTTTATATAATATCATACACAAGTAATTGCAGTAGTTATTTTTCTTTTTACGAACTTATTTCATTTCACCATAGTGATGGGTTTGCGTAGGATTCTATTGCTTACATAAATTTCCACTTTTAGATAGTGAAACTCTCGCAAGTTTTACCTGCTGAGGATATTTTAGAATCGGGGATTAATGATTGTGATGATATTCATGGACTTAATGAGAGCGTTTCGAAAGTACAGTCAAACTTAAATAGTTTACAATTAAAAATATATAAAAATCTTTTAGATCGTACTGTCAACCTGCTTAATCAGGTTCACCATCGATTAAATCGTATGGATCCATCGACCCAGGAGGCAGTCAATCAGTTTAAAGACAGTGAAAGTCGTTATAAAAAATTAAGAAAACAAATAACGGATTTTTCACATAACTTAAGTTCATCAGAAACATCTGTTACTTCAGACATTAATAATATTGATGGTGAGCTTTCTAGTGTTTCAATTCCTTGCGATCGTAACATTGTTTTGGAACTTGATAAATTAAAATATAATGGAAAGACGTGTGTACGTTCCTTTATTCAGCGCGTTACTGAGTTCGCAGCAGCAAGAAATATTCCTAGCACGAATATTTTGTAGTTTGCAACTGAAATATTTACCGATGAAGCGTTACATTGGTTTAGAAGTATTCGGCATAAGTTTAATAGTTGGAACGAATTATGTATTTTGCTTCGCGAGGATCGATAAGCATGATTATGATTTTAGATTAATGTCGGAGATTAGGTCTAGAACGCAGGGTGAAGAAGAAAATATAACAATTTATTTGTCAATTTTGTCCGGCATGTTTTCTCGTTTATCGAAACCATTATCCGATAGCGAACAGTTTGAAATAGTGATTCATAATATTAGACCGTGTTATGCATCGGTACTCGCTACTAGTACTAGCATTACAAATATTAACGAACTTAGAATAATCTGCAAAAATTATGAAAAATTTCAATCTCGCATTTCTGATTTTAGGGAACCTCCTAAAGCTCACGGTAACCTTCTTGCACCTGAATTTGCATATAAAAAAACTTCAGGTCATATTTATAATTTTAGTAATAAAAATAATATTTTTTTCTAATACATCATATAATAATAGTTATTCTTTTATAAACGGACGGTTACCAAAGAATTTTAATTCAAAAAATAATTATCCTATTAATCAGAATTTTAATAATGGTAATAATAATAATTTTAAAAGTAATAATAATAATGGCGGAGATTTTAATAAAAACAAAAACTATCAATGCTCAGCCACGTCAAATATAGTTAAGACCCTGCGCTCAAAATATTTATTTGTTATCGCCCCGCCCTATAGGCGGAGCCTCCCCGCAGGCATCACTGTTTTGCCGCTGTCGCAGGCAAGAATTTTCTATTTGGCGCGATTTTACGAACAAAAAATGAATGTGAGTCGTATTTAATATTTTTATTTTATTTTTCATAATTAATATTTTTAAGTTTAATTATATAAATATTAAATTTGATAGATAAAATAGTTTTAAAATAATCTATTTACTAAAACTGATATAATGTGAAGCATCAACCAGTGGCTAAAACATCGAACGCGATAGCCATCTTGCGTTGGTAATTTGAATTGTGGCAATTCAAATTACCAACGTCATGACAGATCGCTATCGCGATAAATAGCAATGGCAGATTTGACTTTATTAAAATATATATATATGGGTTTAGATTGTGTAATCCAAGATGGCGGCCTCAAATTTATTTTTAAAAATCGACATGGGACTCGTTATATAGGTTTTTGGGTGTGCCGAGCACGAATTTGAGGTCCATTTTCAAATGCAAGATAGCGGCCTCAACTTTATTTTTAAAAATCGACGTGGGACTCGTTATATAGGTTTTTGGGTGTGCCGAGCACGAATTTGAGGTCCATTTAAAAATCCAAGATGGCGGCCTCAACTTTATTTTTAAAAATCGACATGGGACTCGGTAATGTTTTAGGGTGTGCCGAGCACGAATTTGAGGTCCATTTTAAAATCCAAGATGGCGGCCTCAACTTTATTTTTAAATTCGACATGGGACTCGTTATATAAGTTTTAGGGTGTGTCGAGCAAGAATTTGTGGTCCATTTTAAAATCCAAGATAGCGGCCTCAACTTTATTTTTAAAAATCGACATGAGATAGATAAAATAGTTTTAAAATACAGAATCTATTAACTAAAACTGATATAATGTGAAGCATCAACCAGTGGCTAAAACATCGAACGCAATAGTGATCTGTCGTTGGTAATTTGAATTGTGGCAATTCAGATTACCAACGCCATGACAGATCGCTATTGCGATAAAAAGCAATGGCAGATTTGACTTTATTAAAAAAAAGGATAGATAAAATAGTTTTAAAATAATCTATTAACTAAAACTGAATTTTTTAATTAACCTCAAATTCGTGCTCGGCTTACCCAAAACCCTATATAACGAGTCTTATGTCGAATTAAAAAAAAAGTTGAGACCACCATCTTGGATTTTTAAATGAACCTCAAATTCGTGCTCGGCTCACCCAAAACCCCATATAACGAGTCCTATGTGCTCGGCTCCCAGTCCTATGTGCTCGGCCCACCCAAAAACATATAAAACGAGTCCCATGTCGATTTTTAAAAATAAAGTTGAGGCCGCCATCATGAATTTTAAATGGACCTCAAATTCGTGCCCTGAACACCCAAAAACCTATATAACGAGTCCCATGTCGATTTTAAAAAATAAAGTTGAGGCCGCCATCTTGGATTTTAAAATGGACCTCAAATTCGTGCTCGGCACACCCAAAAACATATATAACGAGTCCCATGTCGATTTTTTAAAATAAAGTTGAGGCCGCCATCTTGAATTTTAAAATGGACCTCAAATTCGTGCTTGGCACACCCTAAAATATATATAACGAGTCCCATGTCGATTTTTTAAAATAAAGTTGAAGCCGCCATCTTGGATTTTAAAATTGACCTCAAATTCGTGCTCTGCACACCCAAAAACCTATATAACGAGTCCCATGTCGATTTTAAAAAATAAAGTTGAGGCCGCCATCTTGGATTTTAAAATGGACCTCAAATTCGTGCTCGGCTCACCCAAAAACCTATATAAAGAGTCCCATGTCGAATTTAAAAAAAAAGTTGAGGCCGCTATCTTGGATATTAAAATGGACCTCAAATTCGTGCTTGGCACACCCAAAAATATATATAACGAGTCCCATGTCGATTTTTTAAAATAAAGTTGAGGCCGCCATCTTGAATTTTAAAATGGACCTGAAATTCGTTCTCGGCACACCCAAAAACATATATAACGAGTCCCATGTCGATTTTTTTAAATAAAGTTGAGGCCGCCATCTTGGATATTAAAATGGACCTCAAATTCGTGCTTGGCACACCCTAAAATATTTATAACGAGTCCCATGTCAACTTTTTAAAATAAAGTTGAAGCCGCCATCTTGGATTTTAAAATTGACCTCAAATTCGTGCTCGGCTCACCCAAAAACCTATATAAAAAGTCCCATGTCGAATTTAAAAAAAAAGTTGAGGCCGCCATCTTGGATTTTTAAATGGACCTCAAATTCGTGCTTGGCTCACACAAAAACCTATATAACCCTTAAGATGGCAAGGCATGAAATAATTATTATCAATTATCAATGTAGCATTTTTTATGATGATTTTTGGCTTGATTTATCAGATTCAATCGAAAAAAATATACATATATGGTCTAAAGTAGGTTTTTTAAAGTGTCTCTTTTAACGGACATTGCTGTTTAATCGAGATATAAGGTGTACTTAAAACTGTCCTATTCATATGACATTGCTGCATTAAGAAAAATATAAATAAAACACAGTTATGTATTAAGATAATATTATAATTAGAAAAATGCATTTATGTTACACAATAAACCACGCATCTAATAAAACATACAAATAAACTTGCCTTTAGCTATATTAAACTTTGTTATAATAATCTTTGAAAATAGGATTGGCAGCTACCTACTATCTAATTACTCATCGAAATTGAGATCAAAGTATTTTAGATAATATAGTCAGGTAGATAAAACTAGGCAACAGTACTATAACATTTGCTTATTTTCTGTATGAAATATTATAAAGCATTACTTTTTTTGTGTGAAACAATAAATCGTATGGATCCATCGACCCAGGAGGCAGTCAATCAGTTTAAAGACAGTGAAAGTCGTTATAAAAAATTAAGAAAACAAATAACGGATTTTTCACATAACTTAAGTTCATCAGAAACATCTGTTACTTCAGACATTAATAATATTGATGGTGAGCTTTCTAGTGTTTCAATTCCTTGCGATCGTAACATTGTTTTGGAACTTGATAAATTAAAATATAATGGAAAGACGTGTGTACGTTCCTTTATTCAGCGCGTTACTGAGTTCGCAGCAGCAAGAAATATTCCTAGCACGAATATTTTGTAGTTTGCAACTGAAATATTTACCGATGAAGCGTTACATTGGTTTAGAAGTATTCGGCATAAGTTTAATAGTTGGAACGAATTATGTATTTTGCTTCGCGAGGATCGATAAGCATGATTATGATTTTAGATTAATGTCGGAGATTAGGTCTAGAACGCAGGGTGAAGAAGAAAATATAACAATTTATTTGTCAATTTTGTCCGGCATGTTTTCTCGTTTATCGAAACCATTATCCGATAGCGAACAGTTTGAAATAGTGATTCATAATATTAGACCGTGTTATGCATCGGTACTCGCTACTAGTACTAGCATTACAAATATTAACGAACTTAGAATAATCTGCAAAAATTATGAAAAATTTCAATCTCGCATTTCTGATTTTAGGGAACCTCCTAAAGCTCACGGTAACCTTCTTGCACCTGAATTTGCATATAAAAAAACTTCAGGTCATATTTATAATTTTAGTAATAAAAATAATATTTTTTTCTAATACATCATATAATAATAGTTATTCTTTTATAAACGGACGGTTACCAAAGAATTTTAATTCAAAAAATAATTATCCTATTAATCAGAATTTTAATAATGGTAATAATAATAATTTTAAAAGTAATAATAATAATGGCGGAGATTTTAATAAAAACAAAAACTATCAATGCTCAGCCACGTCAAATATAGTTAAGACCCTGCGCTCAAAATATTTATTTGTTATCGCCCCGCCCTATAGGCGGAGCCTCCCCGCAGGCATCACTGTTTTGCCGCTGTCGCAGGCAAGAATTTTCTATTTGGCGCGATTTTACGAACAAAAAATGAATGTGAGTCGTATTTAATATTTTTATTTTATTTTTCATAATTAATATTTTTAAGTTTAATTATATAAATATTAAATTTGATAGATAAAATAGTTTTAAAATAATCTATTTACTAAAACTGATATAATGTGAAGCATCAACCAGTGGCTAAAACATCGAACGCGATAGCCATCTTGCGTTGGTAATTTGAATTGTGGCAATTCAAATTACCAACGTCATGACAGATCGCTATCGCGATAAATAGCAATGGCAGATTTGACTTTATTAAAATATATATATATGGGTTTAGATTGTGTAATCCAAGATGGCGGCCTCAAATTTATTTTTAAAAATCGACATGGGACTCGTTATATAGGTTTTTGGGTGTGCCGAGCACGAATTTGAGGTCCATTTTCAAATGCAAGATAGCGGCCTCAACTTTATTTTTAAAAATCGACGTGGGACTCGTTATATAGGTTTTTGGGTGTGCCGAGCACGAATTTGAGGTCCATTTAAAAATCCAAGATGGCGGCCTCAACTTTATTTTTAAAAATCGACATGGGACTCGGTAATGTTTTAGGGTGTGCCGAGCACGAATTTGAGGTCCATTTTAAAATCCAAGATGGCGGCCTCAACTTTATTTTTAAATTCGACATGGGACTCGTTATATAAGTTTTAGGGTGTGTCGAGCAAGAATTTGTGGTCCATTTTAAAATCCAAGATAGCGGCCTCAACTTTATTTTTAAAAATCGACATGAGATAGATAAAATAGTTTTAAAATACAGAATCTATTAACTAAAACTGATATAATGTGAAGCATCAACCAGTGGCTAAAACATCGAACGCAATAGTGATCTGTCGTTGGTAATTTGAATTGTGGCAATTCAGATTACCAACGCCATGACAGATCGCTATTGCGATAAAAAGCAATGGCAGATTTGACTTTATTAAAAAAAAGGATAGATAAAATAGTTTTAAAATAATCTATTAACTAAAACTGAATTTTTTAATTAACCTCAAATTCGTGCTCGGCTTACCCAAAACCCTATATAACGAGTCTTATGTCGAATTAAAAAAAAAGTTGAGACCACCATCTTGGATTTTTAAATGAACCTCAAATTCGTGCTCGGCTCACCCAAAACCCCATATAACGAGTCCTATGTGCTCGGCTCCCAGTCCTATGTGCTCGGCCCACCCAAAAACATATAAAACGAGTCCCATGTCGATTTTTAAAAATAAAGTTGAGGCCGCCATCATGAATTTTAAATGGACCTCAAATTCGTGCCCTGAACACCCAAAAACCTATATAACGAGTCCCATGTCGATTTTAAAAAATAAAGTTGAGGCCGCCATCTTGGATTTTAAAATGGACCTCAAATTCGTGCTCGGCACACCCAAAAACATATATAACGAGTCCCATGTCGATTTTTTAAAATAAAGTTGAGGCCGCCATCTTGAATTTTAAAATGGACCTCAAATTCGTGCTTGGCACACCCTAAAATATATATAACGAGTCCCATGTCGATTTTTTAAAATAAAGTTGAAGCCGCCATCTTGGATTTTAAAATTGACCTCAAATTCGTGCTCTGCACACCCAAAAACCTATATAACGAGTCCCATGTCGATTTTAAAAAATAAAGTTGAGGCCGCCATCTTGGATTTTAAAATGGACCTCAAATTCGTGCTCGGCTCACCCAAAAACCTATATAAAGAGTCCCATGTCGAATTTAAAAAAAAAGTTGAGGCCGCTATCTTGGATATTAAAATGGACCTCAAATTCGTGCTTGGCACACCCAAAAATATATATAACGAGTCCCATGTCGATTTTTTAAAATAAAGTTGAGGCCGCCATCTTGAATTTTAAAATGGACCTGAAATTCGTTCTCGGCACACCCAAAAACATATATAACGAGTCCCATGTCGATTTTTTTAAATAAAGTTGAGGCCGCCATCTTGGATATTAAAATGGACCTCAAATTCGTGCTTGGCACACCCTAAAATATTTATAACGAGTCCCATGTCAACTTTTTAAAATAAAGTTGAAGCCGCCATCTTGGATTTTAAAATTGACCTCAAATTCGTGCTCGGCTCACCCAAAAACCTATATAAAAAGTCCCATGTCGAATTTAAAAAAAAAGTTGAGGCCGCCATCTTGGATTTTTAAATGGACCTCAAATTCGTGCTTGGCTCACACAAAAACCTATATAACCCTTAAGATGGCAAGGCATGAAATAATTATTATCAATTATCAATGTAGCATTTTTTATGATGATTTTTGGCTTGATTTATCAGATTCAATCGAAAAAAATATACATATATGGTCTAAAGTAGGTTTTTTAAAGTGTCTCTTTTAACGGACATTGCTGTTTAATCGAGATATAAGGTGTACTTAAAACTGTCCTATTCATATGACATTGCTGCATTAAGAAAAATATAAATAAAACACAGTTATGTATTAAGATAATATTATAATTAGAAAAATGCATTTATGTTACACAATAAACCACGCATCTAATAAAACATACAAATAAACTTGCCTTTAGCTATATTAAACTTTGTTATAATAATCTTTGAAAATAGGATTGGCAGCTACCTACTATCTAATTACTCATCGAAATTGAGATCAAAGTATTTTAGATAATATAGTCAGGTAGATAAAACTAGGCAACAGTACTATAACATTTGCTTATTTTCTGTATGAAATATTATAAAGCATTACTTTTTTTGTGTGAAACACAGTCTCACATTACAGTTTATAACAGCTTTTACACAAAATCCTAGTTTTACCATTTGTGCACAGTTTCCATCGCCCTTGAGTAATAAAATCCAGTAATTGGTTAATAACATCTAATCGCATCTCTTGTGGGGTCTAGGTACTACTGGTTTATATACAAGCGCCACTGGCTCATCAACCAGTGGCCTTTAGCTACTTCGTGGACTTTTTTGGTAGGTATTGACACCTAGAACCTGCTTTTATGCCTTTCATTTCGTCGATTGAAAAAGATCTTCCTTCCTCTATTTCTAAAAAAGTATAACGCACATGTTCCATTACTGCTCTAACTTTATGATATCGGTCATTAGGATCTATATTTGTCGCAAAAGTATATATTTGCTCTTATAGCTTTATACTTCTGTGTGGCATGGTATCGGCAATAGGTGCATAACGAGTCTCACGAGCCCAGTAGTCTGTGTATGACGGCATCATTACGATTCTCAATATTATCTCAATGCCAATGAATATTTATATGTCCTTTTTCTTAACGTTTACAGATTTACCTTTTTTTTTTGAACAGAATATAAATTAGTCATTTCAGTTAAGTAGTCTAACAGTGGGTCTTTAAAAAATATCTTGAAAGAGTCATAAGGAGTTTTAACTGTTAGGTAATCTACAGTAGGGTGTAAATATTTTTTATTTATATCAACTTCGTTATTATTTTTTTGTCGTTTGAACAAGAATACCATCTGGGGCCTTACCAAAGAGGTAATCGTTAGTCGAATCGAAATACCCATCGATAGCCAAATGTATAGGATTGGACGTTTCTCATCGATCAGGCTCTACCCATAGAGTAAAATTCCTATACATTTTTATCGATCGATGCGGCGATTCGATTGGCGATCGTGTTCTTTGGTCAGGCCCCTGTTCTATTTTCCTTCTTCGAGGTTGGGTCGTTATATTTGAGGTGAAGAAACACCACCATTTGCTCGTGCAAATAGTGGTGTTTCTTCACCTCATATATATCAAGGTTTTTTGTCCGTCGTGTTATATATAATCCCTGTAGGTGTTGCTGGTGCCGATACGGAGTGTACCTACTGATGAAGGTTATAATCCCTGTAGGTGTTACTGGTGCCGATACGGAGTGTACCTACTGATGAAAGTTGGAGGCACACTTGGAGGATTTGTAGACAGTGCAGCTTTAATGCTTGTTGATGTATACTGTTGAATACTGGCTAAATATTATTTGACGGATTATTGTATGTTGAACAGTTGTGAATTACACTAGTTGATGGCACTGTTTGAGATTATTTAGCTGTATTCGGTATATCATTGAATTCATCATCATCAAATATATCCAACAAATCCGATAATCCTGCACAAATCGGCCTAACGGGAGATGAATCCGGAGAACTTAAAGGCAAAAACTCTTCATCTTCTTTCTCGCAGTCTGAAGGTTTAGAATCTGGTGGTGGTAGCATAGCCATAATCTTTTGTGCGCGCCTAGATGGTTTATTTACCATTTTGACCTAAAAAAAATTTTTAAACTTAGTGTTAAACTTTGATATAGAAAACGGTAACGTCCTATTAGCGTCACATCACAACTACTTATATATTTTATGTATTAACGACAGTGTCCGTTTTTTAGGACATACAAAAAAGGACCGTATATGTATAGAAATCGGCAACGTCCTATAAACGTGACACCTACTAATTTTAACATTTATTTTAATGAAAAATTATGAATCTGTTAAAATAATCATCAAATATGTACAATAAACTCACCAATATTCGAATAAAATGCAGTATGTAGTTGTTTTATAATTTATTGCACTTTTTTTTACACAATTACGCGATCAAATCGGAAGTTCAAATTTTGTCGATTTTCAATTGATCAACAATCGAAGACGCGACGCGATATTTATTTAGTGTGCGTGCGAATAAGATAGGTATACTATCACACTTCCTCGTCCGAGCGACCGTTTTTTTGATTTGCGAACTAGTTAGTAATAAGTGTAGGTGTATTAGTTGTCATTCAAAACGGACAAAAACGCTTTAAGGGATAACGTGTCCTATGTCGAATAAAAAAAAAAGTTACATTCATACTTGATGATCACTAACTACTGTCGTTGCGACCGGAACCAAAAAATATTTAATATTAATATGTAGGACAATTTACACATATTTCTCTGGTCACAAACTAAGTTACTATGTGTATCAGAAACAACAATATTATACATATTATATATAAACACCCAGACCATGACAAACTGTACTAATATTTTTTTGTCATGGGTGGGAATCGAACCACGACCTTTGGATATTACACAAAAGTCGCAACCAGTCTACGGAGGCGGTCAAAAATATTTCCTATAAAAAACGTCAATCGACTGTCGCGGTTACCCCTGTATATGTGGCTTCTCTATGTTGTCAAAAAAATAAATAAAAAAGTTATAGGTAACCGATAAAAAAAATCGATGTTGTTTCGCGGTGACTCTGGTTTTCCTTGTTCCAGATTCGAAAACTCAAATTTATTCCTAAAACTAAAAAATAATAATATTATTTTGATTAAAAGTATTTTTCCTTTAATTCTAGAACTTGTAAGGTTTATACATTGTCAAATTAATTACGTAAATCTTTAGTAGCCCCGGCAGCACGAGAGATACACGCCCATACGCATCGGCACACTAGGCGGGACTGGTCAACGGGGTCATATAATTACATATTATAGCTCTTGGATCTGCTCCGCAAGATTGAAAATCGCGCAAACAATTTTCAATCAATAAAAATGTCGTAAGTCACAAAACTAATTTTGTCTATTACATACTTAATAATTTATTTAGGTAAAATTTCGTTTAGTGGTGGATTATAAACTGTATTTTCTTGTGAGGTGTATTTATTTTAGACTTAAAACTCAACCCGTTTAGATGAAAAATGTCTTTATACATTAAAAAGGCATCATTTTAAAATAGAAAAAGTATCGAAAAAATGTTTTCCAATTAGGTTTTTGGTTAAGACATGGAGAGAGGAAGGTCTGAAAAAACTTAAGTTGAAGTGTTTTAATAAATAGATGTGTGCTTGCCTCTGCAGATATAAGCAAATAAGACTAAAATTTATAGTGCCTCCTCTTAAGGTTAAATTTTGTCCGCGTTGCCGCTCAGAGTCCCACAATCTCAGACAGTGTACCGTTGTTAAAAAAATGTTTTGTTTTAAGTGTGGTCTTGTTGGAGTAACAATTTATAATTGCACTAATTGTAATAAAGCTCGAGAAAATTAAAAAAACTGATTAGGCAGGATTGTAGTGGTAACTTTGATGTTAATGATTGGGAAACGTGGTTACATAAAGTTAATAATTTTTTTACTACTCATTTTACTTCTTCAATCCTGAATCATAAAACTAATGGTGATGAAAGACCGTATGTGTATGTGAATATATTAGACATGAAAGTTTATGGTTTGTTAGATTCTGGATCAGCTGTCACTATTTTAGGAAATAATTCTCATTTATCATTAAGAAATAGAGGTTTTAGGTTAACAAGTGATAACCCACTTAATATTACTGCTGCTGGTGGCCAGAGACTTAATACCATAGGATATATTCTTCTTCCTATTTCATTTGAAAATAAGCTTCACATAATTAAAGCTTATGTAATACCAGAAGTGGATACCTCTCTTATTTTAGGTATAGACTTCTGGCGCGTTTTTAATTTATGTCCAAAATTTTGTAAAAATATTACGTCAATAAAAGATTGTTCATCACATACAGATTTATATTTGATTAATACTAACAAATTTCTAAATTCATATGATAATTTAGATAGTTCACAACAATTAATTGTGAATAATATTATTGAACAATTTAAAAATATTTCTTTAGAACGTAAGGGATTAGGTCGTATCAATGCAATAGTTCAACGAATAGACACCGGTGACTCGCCCCCCATTAAACAAAGATATTATAGGTTGTCACCAGAAAAGCAGCGGATTCTGGTAGAACAAGTAGATGAAATGCTTAGTTTTAATGTAATTGACCGTTCGAAATCACTTGGTCATCACCAGTTCTTATAGTAAAAAAAAAGAACGGTCAACCTAGATTTTGTTTAGATAGTAGGAAGTTAAACTCTATTACTAAACGCGACGCTTATAATCTGCCTTACGTGTCTGAAATATTAAATAGCTTACGCAATGCAAAGTTCTTATCCTGTATCGATTTAAGTAAAGCTTTCTGGCAAATTCCGATTGTAGAACAGGATAGAGATAAGACCGCTTTTTATATCCCAGGACGCGGTACGTTTCGTTTTATGACCACAGCTTTTGGTCTGACAAACGCACCAGCTACTCAGCAAAGATTAGTGGATAGTTTGTTCGGTTTAGAGTTTGAGTATAAAGTATTCTGTTACCTTGACGATATAGTAATCGTTTCTAGCTCTTTCGATGAACACGTGTCACTCTTATTGCGCGTATTGAAGAAGTTAGAACAAGCAAATTTAACTATAAACTCAGATAAATGCATTTTTTTTGTAAAAGTCTCAAATACTTAGGTTATGTAGTAGATGCTAACGGCTTACGGACAGATCCCGAAAAAGTAGAAACAATCTTAAATTTTCCTACGCCAAAAAATAAAAAGGAGGTCAAAAGATTCTTAGGTACAGCGACTTGGTATCGTAGGTTTGTGCCAAACTTTAGTACAATAGCAGGTCCTTTAAATAAACTCACTTCGAAACATACACACTTTATAACATTTAGTAATGTTTGGTATATTATAACATTTTTACAGCCTCTACAGCTTTATCTATCAATTAGATTATAGTCAATGTCTATTTATTCTTGGTGAAACGAATCTTGCTCTGCTTAATTCTAGCCATTATTTAAAATTATGATGTTGTTAACCTAACAACTCTTGCTCTGTAGTGTATATCTTTTTTTTTTTTTGTATGATTCTGTGAATTATCTGACTTAACCACATTCATTGAATAATGGTGGCACATTGTAATAATAATAATTTTAAAAAATGCACCACCTTTTGTTTGGTCATCTGAGGCTGATAATTCTTTTAATAAACTAAAAGAGTCTCTAATATCTGCCCCAATTCTGTCGTGTCCTGATTATAGTTTGCCATTCGAAGTGCATACCGATGCTAGTAATTACGGTATAGGCGATATGCTCACGCAAAATATTAATGGTAAAGAACACCCCATAGCTTATATGAGTCGTTCATTAAATAACTCGGAGCGCAATTATAGTATTACTGAAACTCTTGCGGTGGTAGTAGCGTTAGAACACTGGCGATGTTACCTGGAAAACGGGAGTGTTACAACTATTTTTACTGACCACTCTGCATTAAAATGGTTTTTATCACTTAATAATCCAATAGGTAGATTAGCTCGTTGGGGAGTGCGTCTGTCTTCATTTAATTTAAATATAAAGCATCGTAAAGGTTCGGATAATATCATACCTGACGCGTTGTCTAGATCAGTAACGGTTGCTGCCATTTCTACATCCAATTTTTATTTAAAATCAAATGATAAATATTATAATGATATATATAATGGTTATTTAAATAATCCAGAAAAAATTGGTAATTTTTTAATTAAAAATAATACTCTACATAGATTATCAAAAAATAAATGTGAACTCACTTCTGAATTCTCTTGGAAAGAAGTAGTTCCAAAGGAGTTACGCGAAGAAATTATTAGGGAAAATCATTCAGAACCAACTGCTGGACATTTAGGTAATTTTAAAACGAAAAAAACGATTATGTCTTAAGTATTATTGGCCAGGAATGTACAAAGATGTAGTAAAAATTGTGTCATCTTGCGACACTTGTTTAGCATATAAACATTTAAATCATATGACTTTAGGTGAAATGGGTAGACCAAAACAGTGTAGTAGACCATTTCAAATGCTGTCAATTAATTTAGTAGGCCCCTTACCTGTCACAAGAAAACGAAATACTTTTATACTAGTAGTTACATGTTGTTTTTCTAAGTATTGTTTAATTTTTCCCATTAGAGAAGCAAGAGCTAATATTCTGGAAGAACAAGTTTTCTTGATTCACGAAGTGTTTACCCCAAACAATCATGATGGACAATGGTACTCAATTTATTAGTAAAAACTTAGATAGCTTATTTTCTAAATATAAGATACCGAACGTTTATATTATACCTAAATATACGCCGCATATAAATACGGTGGAAAGATAAAATAATTATAAAATATAATATGTATTATATAGTTGCTTCTGGTACACATAGTACAAGCCTAGAGCTTAGTTTGTGACCAGAGCAATATGTGTAAATTGTCCTACATATTTAAAAAAAAAAAAGTTTCATATAATAAATCCATTGTGACATGTATATCTACTTTTGTTAAAAATGATCATAGGTCTTGGGATATATATATTAATTAAATCAAGTTTGCAATTAATATTTCGGTCAATGAATCCACCGACTATTCTCCCATTTTTTTAGTTTATGGTCGTGAACTCGTTTCATGTGGTTCTCACTTCACCGATACAGACTTAGGCGATGAGATAGTGTTTTTACCTCGTGATATATATGCGGAAAATATTGGTTGTTTAACAAAGATTTTTGAGGAAGTGCAGGTCTCTTTATATCGCGCACATCTTAAAAATGCTTCCCATTATAACTTGCGACGCAAGTTCGCTGAATTCAAAGTCGGTGACATAGTCTGGAAGAAGACTTACTTTCAGAGCGATAAGAAGTATTTTACTAAAAAATTAGCACCAAAATTTGTTAATCGATAGAAGATCTCTTCCATTCATGTCCTCTAACTTTAGGACAAGAGATCTTGGTACTTGGCATATAAAGGATTTTAAGAGTACAAATCATAAATAAATTAAACATTTTTATAGTTACATTACTCATTTACTTTAACTTTTATACTTGAGACTAGTATGAATAGTTTGATTATTACATCATCTTATTCCCACAGTATATTAAGACGCCACAGTAATAATAATATGAATGTTACTGCGGCCAGGGCTGAATGATTGAGGTATGACAGGCATAGTGGAAGGTTAGTATGAGTGTGTAAAATTAGTTCTCATGTGGCGAACTAAGGATTTTTTTTTATTCATGAAATAAAATGATTAAAAAAAATCCTTGGGGGACGCGCGGGGTAATGTAACGGAACGTTACTTTTTATGTTAAAGAATTTACGACGGTCCAAGAAATGGAACGGATAGTTTAGGATTTAAAATTACCCTATGCAAAAGTGCAAAATGCAAAAGAGGCAGGTAGTTTAAATAAATGCATTTTACAAGTCGAAGTAACGTATTACTTAAAAATTTCAGATAAATAGGCCGCGGTCAGAGTACCGCAGGCCATTTAATAAATTGTTAAGATCGCGAGTGTGTGTTTGTAATAATTTGTTAGTTACAAAAATATATAATAGTGACGCACAAAGTTCGGAGTTCCAACATTAATTTGGAATCAAGTCCGAGGTAGAAAAACCACTACGACAGAACCTGGCCTGGAACCTTTTTCTGAAGCCTGGTCTGCCACCGTCTACAGACATCCCAGCTGGTCATAGCTGAACTCAGCCTGGATTCTTATTCCGGAGCCTGTACACCGTCTGCTCAACAGACGTCACGGCCTGCCATAGCCGGCCATAACCGACCGCTGCCCGGAGCCTCCCCTGCCACTGAAGGACGTTAGACGCTGCCCTCCCCGATCGTCGCATAATCAGGGCAGTAGCATTCTTCCCATGACATAATCTGGATGTTGATAGAACCCATTCTCTTATTATACTCTCTCGCTCTTCTTCTAATAATTTGTAAATAGCCAGGTTTATTTTAATATAATTTTATTTTTTTATTCTATGTACGTTGTTTCGGTGTATATAACATCCACCTGATTACCTTCATCCATATGGTAAGTAATAAAGTCATTAAACACAACCAAATTAGTGACTGTAGATCTATGCTTTAGAAAACCATGCTGTTGCGGAATAAAGCATAGTTTGAGGCTATCATACAATTGACCATATACAATCCGTTTTAGCATTTTGGCTAGCAAACACAGTTTAGAGATTGGCCGATAGTTATCTATACGATCTTTAGGACCCCGCTTGTGAATAGGAGTTATAAATGCTTTTTTCCACTCTTTTGGCATAAAACCCTCGCGAAGTGATCTTTGAAACATAATTGTTACGGGTATATATTTCACAATTCACAAGAAAGATTGCCGGCAGGGTATCGGGTCCTGCAGATTTGCTGAGGTCCAATTCCTTTATAAATTTAAATACTTGGTCTCGATGAACTACAATCGATGTGATGTCACCCATACCCATTGATAATTTATCAATATGATCCTCAGCAGACAATGTAGCATCCTCTACAGAATCGAGAAAGGTAGAAGAAAAATATGAAGAAAATAGTTCACTAATTCCCAATCCATGCTCAAAAAAAAAAGTCAAAAATATTTATTTCATGTAAACCTTTACAGGCATTTATGAAAAGTCAAAAAAAAAAAAAGTATATATAAGGTCCTGTGTGTACTTGGCCAGGTCGCCATTCCTCCCACAGACAAATGTTGAGAATATAATACAAAATAAACAAATCGTAAACTATTAAACTATTGTCCTTGCGGGAAGAAAGAAAAAAAAACAACCCAACCGATCACACACTACATAACCAACCAGTTTAAGACTAGGTGGTTAGCTGGTTCCATTGACCTGTCAATCGTTGACTGCCCTGCAAAAGTGCCACCAAGGCGACCAACCGAACAGACCATAGCTACGCCCCAAATATACATACTTTAGTTTAGGTAATCAAAATATACCTACAAGTAGATAGATGAAAGGTATCTTTTAGGGCGCAAACGCTGATCACAAGTCGATCGCCTCAGAGACACCCTGGAGAAAAAGGTACCAGCAAGTAAAAAACTCTGATGTTCCACATGTACCGTATCATCGGAGGAGCATGGTCCTGCATGGTTATTGACTTAAACCTATGCTTATAGCATGTGGTATATACTCTCATCCTACTGAAGAGCACGCGTAGAACACCCCAAGGCAGATATACTATCTTACAATATTGAAAGTACAGAATTACAGAACACAACATTTCTTTGATGCCAGCGCCGGCCTATCAGCAGAAGATTTTTCGGGATCTCCGCTTCTTATATGATAACAATCAAACGTGCGTGCCCAGCGGAGATCCAAGGCCCCCACAGCAGCAACTGTCCTGACAAGTTTCAGCCTTGTACGTCATTGATGAAGGAACAGTAGTACTATTTCGTTTGTCTTCGACATAAGACCAAAATACTTTGGGATTATTTTCAATAGAGCTCTCAATCCTAGACACATACATGCTATGGCATTCTCTCTATAATTTTTTAGCCCTTGAACGCAACAACTTAAATGAATAGTAATCCGAGAGATTACATAGGTTTTGTATTTACGGTGAAATTTTGATTTTTCCTTTAATATTTTAATTAAGACAACGCTGTACCATGGAGGATACCTACTTTGACGTGCCGGACGAGCAGGGATAAATTCATCTCTAAGCTTACAAAAAATTAAGTAAAATGTTGTTACTGCAGTATCTGCATATCAATGTCGCTGTTATATAGATTGTCGTACCAATTTACATCATTAAGCCTATGGCATATTTCTTCATAGTTACCTCGGTTATACAAATAAATAGTACGTCTACATGCTTTCAAATAATTTACCTCCACGAACGATGCAGTAATACTTAATAATTTATGATAAGGGTCTTCGGGTACTAGGGGGTCTAATTAAGTATTCACAACAGTAAACTCGTTACACAAAACTAAATCCAAAATTTTGCCAAAATTATTATATTGTAAGTTATACTGATTACAAAGACTTAGGGTAGTGATAAAATCCTGCACATGTTCACCTACTATATTTGTTGGTTGCAAACCTTCCTGAGTACTCGTCCAGGATATTGAGCTCATATTGAAGTCCCCAAGTATAATAAACTTATTAAGAGGATTTTCACTGACTACATTGGTAAGCCTTTCAGAAAAGTTGTGAAGTTGTAAGTTAAAAGAATTACCAAGATTATCCTCACAAAGATACAAGGTATATATATTTAGGTTACATGGCAGCCTTTGTTTATTTTTATAAATGTAAAGAGAGATAGTAATCCAGATGTCTTCAAAACACCTAAGGCACCACCACCACGCTTCTGTTCCATACAGAAGCGTGGTGGTACTCTTCTTCAAAAAGGGTGACAAAACCCTTTTGAAGAACTACAGACCCATCTCGCTTCTGAGCCATGTCTATAAACTGTTGTCGAGAGTCATCACGAATCGTCTCTCACGTAGGCTTGACGACTTCCAGCCTCCCGAACAAGCCGGATTCCGAAAAGGCTATAGTCCCATAGACCACATCCACACATTGAGGCAGATTATACAAAAAACCGGTGAATATAATCAGTCCCTATGTCTAGCTTTCGTGGACTATAAGAAAGGCTTCGATTCGATATAAACATAGGCGATGCTTCAGTCACTCCAGCGGTGCCAAATTGACTACCGCTATATCGAAGTATTAAAGTGTTTGTACAAAAACGCCACCATGTCATTTCACCTCCAAGACCAGACCTCAAGACCCATCCAGTTACAGCGAGGAGTGAGACAGGGAGACGTAATCTCCCCGAAACTTTTTACTGCGGCATTGGAGGATGTCTTCAAACTCTTGGACTGGAGAAGATTTGGCATCAACATTAATGGCGAGCACATCACTAACCTTCGATTTGCCGACGATATCGTAGTCATGGCTGAAACCCTGGAGGACCTCGGCATAATGCTCAATGAACTCAGTGGGGCTTCTAAAAAAGTGGGCCTAAACATGAACATGGATGTGGACTGTATAACTGCTGGTAGAAATAAAAAGAGCACTTCCAGAGTAATACACGGGATTTATTCAATTTTGCCTAAGCTCCCTGATACATTGCCAAAGCTAACCTGTCCAACCCAATTATAACAACCAAAAAATCTCCTAGCAACGAAAACTTATAATAAATATATTCGACCAGTCTTCAACATTCTCCCCGCCGTGAGCTGACCAAGTTCACAAATCAATGGTTTCCACCAGCACCACTCAGGGTTTCAGTTGGAAGCAGCACTAGCCTCCTTGTAGGACGACGGAACAGACCGGCTTTCGTCTTCACATCGACCACCCGAACATTACCATCTTGACCAGGATGGACTTCTGTAATTCTTCCCATAGGCCAAGTATTACGGGGTAGATTAGGATCAGCTACCAAAACAATATCCCCAACAATCAAATTTCTTTGTTTTGAACCAGAATTTCGACGAACTGCTAATAATGGAACATATTCCTTGACCCATCTTTGCCAAAAGTTTTCTGTAAGATATTGTGCCTTTTTCCAATTACTTCTTCTACATTCAGATTCTTCAAACTTGCCTGGAGAAGGTTCCAACGATGAAGTGCCAATAAGAAAATGGAATGGCGTTAACGCTTCAGGGGCATCAGGATCTGTAGAAACAGGTACCAATGGCCGACTATTTACAATCCCTTCCGCTTCTAATAATAATGTACTTAGTACATCTTCAGTTGGTGTCCTCTCTTTCAGAGTCACCCTCAGACATGGCTTCACGGCCTTAACTAGGCGCTCCCAACATTCCCCCATAAATGGCGCCGCTGGCGGGATAAACCTCCATGTTATCCCTTTACCATCAGTGAACCTCTTCATGTCTTCGACGACCTCCTTCCAAGAGCGACCCAACTCGTTACGCGCACCAATGAACGTGGTGGCGTTATCGCTCATGATGATCTTCGGAACTCCTCTTCTCGCGAACATTCTTCGTAATGCCATGATACAAGAGTCCGTACTTAAACTATTTACAATTTCTATATGTACAGCCCTAACAGTTAAACAAGTAAACAGAGCGACCCATCTCTTTTCGCGATGCCTTGCTACTTTAATTTCAATAGGTCCGAAATAATCTAAACCGCAAGCAGAGAAAGGTCGTTCATGATGCAATAGACGCTCTAATGGGACGTCGCCTTCAATGGGAAACTGTGGAGTGGCGCGCTGTATGCGACACCGCTGGCAGAACCGCACAACCTTCCGCACCAAACTTCTGAGGCCGAGCACCCAATATACCTGTCGTATTTCGTTCATAATTAGTTCATGATTAGCGTGACTATACTTAACGTGATACGATTCGACTAAAAGTTGAACTATTTTGCTTTTGCTATCCAAAACTATAGGTTGTCTTTCTATAGATACATTTTGGATTGCACCATATCGGGTAACTATTCGTAATAAGTTATTTTTATCTAGTCTAAGTTTAAACCTAATCAATTTACTATTAGCAGCTAGTGACTGTCCCTGCGATATGCACAATATTTCATTATAGAAATATTCTATCTGTACATAACGAAAAATCATAATCTGCGCACATTCCACGTGCGTTATTAAACCTTGTTCTCTAGAAACTACATCCATGCTAAAATTAGTTAATAAAATTGTACGATACGATTTTAAACTTCGTAAACTATCCACGACGTCTTCACACTCTTCCGCCGACGATGACGGAAGTTGCACAGTAGTACGATTATTTAATCTGTGAAAAATAACCCTAATAAATTTATACATATATACAGTAACCCTAAAAAACCTTGACCACTGACTAAACCTATCAATATCCGGAATTACCGGCTTCAAAATTATAGACTCCCTATTTATATTTACAACCTCCTTTTTAAGCTCTACTTCAGTAGAAATTTTGACTATATTTAAAGGCCAACTGTCAGAATTACGTAAAATAACCTCTGGACCATTAATCCATCTATTTAAATTTGGAATATTTTTAAACCTAGTAGCATCATCAGCTGGGTTATCTGTGCCAGGCACCCATCGCCAACTATCTGGAGAAGTCAACTCCAGAATCTCACCAACTCGATTAGCTACATATGTCTTATAACTACTAATATCGCTATAAATCCATGACCAAACAATTTGAGAGTCTGACCAGTACCAACACACGTCTGGAACAGACCTCACCTCGTCTATGACTTTCTGTGCTAAACGTGTACCCATTAAAGCGGCCTGCAATTCTAATCTTGGAATTGTAGTCGGCTTTAGTGGGCTCACTCTACCCTTACCTATAATAAAAAAAATACTAATAGTTCCATCGCTATATATAATTCGCCAATAACAGACTGCTGAAAAAGCTTGCTCTGACGCATCACAAAAGGTGTGTAATTCACGTCGAACAGGCGCTTTCATATGTAGATACCACCTAGGTATACTAAAATTAGATATAACATCGATATTCTTCAAAAATGAAACCCAATTGTCACCATCTGCACCCTGTAGTTTGGCGTCCCAACCATTGTTCTTTCTCCAGACCTCTTGAAATAAAATTCGACCATTAATAATAATAGGAGAAAGAAAACCATAAGGATCATACATACTCATAAGAAAGCTTAGTAGTTGCCGTTTTGTTAGCATTTCTACTCCATCTAAAATATTTTTAGAAAGTTTATGGAATTTAAAATCAAAACAAAAAGTATCAAGACTGGGATTCCATACTACACCTAAAGTTTTTACATTATTATTTCCTAAACATTTAAAAATATGTACACGATTATTTCTACATCTACCTAAAGGCAACAAAGACAGAGCCTCGACTTTATTCGAAGTCCACCCTCTCATTTAATAATAATAATAATATGTAGGACAAATTACACATATTGCTCTGGTCACAAACTAAGCTCTAGGCTTGTACTATGTGTACCAGAAGCAACGATATAATACATATTATATTTTATAAACACCCAGACCATGACAAACTGTACAGAAAAAACGTACTAATATTTTTTGCCATGGGTGGGAATCGAACCCACGACCTCCGGATACAACGCCAAAGGCGCAACCACTAGTCTACGGAGGCTGTCAAAGCTTAGCCGCCTCATGAATTTTATTTATTTGGTAAGTTAATTGTTTAGCCTCTTGGAGTCTATCTATGCTCGTAATACAATCGTCAACATAGTGATCCTTAATAACAACATTAACAGCAGTGGGAAATCTATTGATAAATTGTTGAGCATTCAAATTTTTTAAATAAATAGCTGTACAAGGCGAAGATACAGCTCCAAAAATCATAGACGTCATACGGTACTGTGTAGGTGGTTTATGACGTTCCTCTCCCCTCCACAAAAATCGCTGTGCGTCTCGATCCGCTTCACGAATTTTGAACTGAGGAAACATCTCCTTAATATCTCCTGTGAGAGCTATCTCACCCTCACGGAACCTTAATAATATACCTAAAAGAGATTCAATTAATACGGGACCTGATAGTAGTACAGAATTTAAACTTATACCATCTATTTGTGCCGCCGCATCATGTACTATTCGTAATTTACCCGGTTTATTTACATTAGTAACCCCAAAGTGTGGTAGATACCATAAATTCGGGATATTATTATTACTACCATATTTGCATTTTTCTGCATAACCTTTTTGTATCATTTCATTTATTTGTAAAGTATATAACCTTTTAAATTCAGGATCCTTATCCATCTTTTTCTCAATACTTCTAAGACGAGAAAAAGCAATATTATAACTATTAGGCAATAAAATATTAGCAGACCTCCATAATAATCCTACCTCATAACGACCGCCAGGTAACCTCCGTGTCGTGTTATTCAAAATCTTAATAGCCCTATCGTATTCGGCACCAAAGTGCTCATACTTTCCTATACCTAACGACTCGATGTTTTACTAACATATCAAGCTCCATATCACGCTTACTAGCACATATATAATTGATACGATGACGTCTTACAGTCTTTTCATATACAGAACCATGTAAAGTCCACCCAAGTAGGGTTCTTGACGCTACTGGTTGCGACCAATCACCTTCGCGTAACTCTCGCGATTCCATTAAATGCCATTGATCTTCCCCGATTAAGATCTTTGGCTGTACATTACCATACGTTATTTCATCCAAAATATCATCTAAATAGGTATAATTATGTAAATTGTTAGAAAATACTCCCTGTGAAAATAAATTTAAATTTGACAACGACTTTGCATATTTTATTTCATAAATGTCATCACAAAATTTTCCTTTATTTTTGAACGAGACCAAATTGACATTTATGCCTTTTAGTTTTAAACCGCCAATACAATCGGCATAAAATTGAGTTGAAGGGCCACATGCTCCCATTTGACGAGCAATACTGTCATCAATGATAGTTGTTGTCGACCCGCTGTCAAGTAATGCAAATGTTTCTATTGATTTTTCAGGACCATAAATAATTACAGGAACAATCTTTAATAAAATATTACACGAATTTTGATTACATGAATATGATGTTGATATGCAATATGTGTGTTTATTTGTGAAGAAATAGGCGAACCTGAGTCCTTGTGTAGTAACCGATGATGATTACGACGACACCTATTTACTCCACACGGCTTAATTTTACATAACTCTCTGCGATGACGACTTTTTAAACACTTAAAATAAGCTTGTTTTCGATAACCCACTTATATTTGTCATCAACAGATATCTCCTTAAAAGTTGAACAGTTGTACAAATCGTGTTCACCCTTGCAATAAGAACAATGCGTAGTTTGAGAAGTGAAATTATTATAATGCCTTCCATGATTATGGGATGCGTGATTATGATTTTCAATGAATAAATCTGCAAAACCAAAAGTCACAAGCCTGTCGGCTTCCCTAGTTAAAAATCTTGCCAATAAAACCAAATTGGGATGAACGTCCTTTTGAACGTCCATTGAGCTTCGCAATGCTATCCAAATATGAGGGATATTTTAGTAAAGTTATAGTACTAACCGTATTTTGAACCTTACAAGCAAAAGCTGGAAGTTCATTACCTTCTGTAGTAATTTTGGGTAACATTTTTAGACCATGTAACTCGTTTGCTATTATTTGTTCCGGTTTAGCATATCTTCTTTCTAACGCATCCAAAATTTCCTGTGGATCAGCACAAGTTAATAATAAACTAGCTACTGCCTCCCTAGCCTCACCCTTTAAAATATTCTTTAATCTACAGATGTTATCATTCTTGCTAAAATTGTATGTTTCTGTAGATTCCATGAACGATGTTTTAAACAATAACCATTCACATGATTTGCCGGAAAAGAAAATATTCTCATCCTTGCGGGCAACCCTATGTTTGGAATTAGCTAAATTATCTATAGCTTGAACCAATTTGACCATGACATCAGTTGGAGCTGACACTAAATCTTGAGAGGAAATATCATTAGCATTGGGTACCTGAACGCGGGGACTGACGATACCATAATTATTGACTATACCATTTTTATCGCAATCTTCCGACCTTCCATTTACCCGTTGCGGAGTCGATGTTATCATATTGTGACCATTATTATACTCGACCTCCTCCATGTAGTGACCATCTTCAGCTTCAAGAGCAGCGGTTTCCGCTTCCAACCGAACCTCGGCTAGCTGTAATTTTGCTTCGGCAACCCTTTGTTTGAACTGCGACAAATACGCCTGCTTCCTCGCCTCACATGTTGTGATATTGACCCTAGACGAACTCGAGGAACCAGATGCACTTATATGCGCACCATTACCCGATGCACTACCCTGGATATGCTCACCCCTTGAAAGTTCCAAAGCTGAACGGGCTTTAGATCTCGTTAACATGATTTAAAATAAAATACCAATCAAAGTACGAATTTACCACTTGTAAGATAAATGTGGACACTCGAAGGACCAATGTGGACTGTATAACTGCTGGTAGAAATAAAAAGAGCACTTCCAGAGTAATACACGGGATTTATTCAATTTTGCCTAAGCTCCCTGATACATTGCCAAAGCTAACCTGTCCAACCCAATTATAACAACCAAAAAATCTCCTAGCAACGAAAACTTATAATAAATATATTCGACCAGTCTTCAACAATGGATAAGACCAAAGTCATGTCGAACGCCCATGTTATACCCACTCCTGTAAAAATAGGAAGCTCCGCACTCGAAGTTGTTGAGAATTATATATACCTAGGATAGTCAATCCAAACAGGTAAATCCAACTTCGAGAAAGAGATCTCTCGTGAATTCCAACTCGGCTGGGCAGCATTCGGGAGGCTACGTAATATCTTCTCGTCCAAAATACCGCAGTGTTTAAAAGTCAAGGTGTTCGAGCAGTGTGTGTTGCCAGTTATGACTTACGGATCAGAGACGTGGTCGCTTACTATGGGCCTCATGAAAAAGCTCACAGTCACACAAAGGGCGATGGAGCGGGTTATGCTCGGCGTTTCCTTGCGGGATCGTATTCGAAACGATGAGATCCGCAAAAGGACCAAAGTAACCGATATAGCCTCCAGAATCGCCAAACTTAAGTGACAGTGGGCAGGCCACATAGCTCGCAGAACGGACGGCCGTTGGGGTATTAAGGTTGGGGCGATCCTTGGGGGAGGCCTATGTCCAGCAGTGGACGCGCGAAAGGCTGGCATGATGATGATGAATTAACATTAAGCGGTGCGAATCGCACCCGTGTGAGAAGCCTGGGCGAGTTTTGTTTCCCGGCTTCTCGCACAATTCTGGTAGCAGAGCGTGGTTAGTACACATTCTAGCACATTTTGTTAGTGTGTTTTTTAATTTACCCATCTGTGTAAATTTTGATAGTGTGTATAACCTAAGGTCTTTTGAGCAGGTTGCCTACCCTTGACCTACCACCTTTTAAGGGACGACTTAATGCCTGGGTAGGCTTCCTGAACTTGTTCGATAGTCTGATGCAGAAGATGGCATATTTGTTGTCCTCATTGAGAGGAGAGGCTCGTGGCATCGTCCAACACCTACCCGTGACGGACGAAAATTATAAGATTGCTCGTGAGCTTTTGACCAAGAGGTACCAATATGTTAGGCGTTTGGCTGACACTCATGTCAACTAAATATTAGGGTTGCCTATAGTAGGTACATGATTTGCGCAGGGACTTCTTGAACCCGTTGATGATTGCGGTGAATGCCTTGCAGTGTCTCAACCTGCCAGTCGATTCGTGGTCTTTTATATTTCTTAATATTGTGCTCGGGAAGTTGTCCCCCGAGCTTAAGCTACGCTTTAAGCATAGGTATGGTGGTAACAGCATTAACTACCTACCATGGTTCTCTGATTTGTTGACCTTTTTGGATGAGGAGTGCCGAATAGTAGATAACTCTACCGGTGCAGGGCGGTCAAGATTTGTTGACCATCAGATTGCCCGGCCCCCTGTTCAACCACATAATGAAACTGGCCAGCGTCCCAGGAATCGGTTTGCTGTGGCCGCTGTTCAAGCACAAAATTATTTGTATTGTAGGGACCCTGGACATTTGGTGCCGCATTGCCAACACATTTGTAACTTGCGGGTCCAGGCCCGACGTGCCATGGCCCGACAGAGGTAATGGTGTTATGTGTGCTTGGGCAAGCACCACCAAAGGGATTGCCGTGAATCGCGGCCATGTTCGCAGTGCCGTGGCCGCCATCATCTAGTTTTGTGTGCCAATTTAAATATGGGATACCGCCAACATGTTCACTATGAACCCCAGGGTGCTAGGGAGGTACGATCGCCGAGGTTTTATGATTTCTCACGTACTAAGGACCGGCGCCCCTCGCCCCCCCATATTTGGAGTTCACTCCCCAATATTCGGAGTTTACCCCTCAATGTTCGGAGTTCACCCCCCAATATTCAGAGTTCACCCCCCAGGAATGGTGGCCGCACCCCCTCATGGGCGTGGGCAATGCTTCGCCCTCTCGCTTTGCTCCCATGGGTCGTAGCCGGTGTGCAGCGCAACTACCTGCTGTATGGTCTCGTTACCAGAGAATACCTTCAGGACGACATCTTCATGTTGTCGAGCCAATGCCATGGGACCGGTCACATGAGATCCACAATTATCAGTGGACGAACCTGAATGCTCCAGTACGTCCGGTTCATGAGAAATAGGTATTCGCTGCCCGCTCACCAGCCGCCACCCTCTCAGAGACTGTAATTTTACCTACAGCCTCTGTTTGTGTTTGGGGCCCGAAGGACCACTATTTGGTTGTTCGTGCCCTTTTAGATTTGGGTACCCAGGGTTGCATTGTTTCGGCTTGGTTAGCGAGTGGCCTATGACTAGCTTTGAATCCTCACCGGGATTCTGTTCGGGGACTTGGTAATGTGAAAGTTGAGAATTTAATTGGTAACACCACTTTCACATTCTCCCCTTTTTCGGTTTCCTGTCCGAGCCACACTGCTTCGGCAATAGTATTAGAAAATATATTGGGTCAACACCCCCAGGTAAAGTTGTCTCCAGCTGTGGTGACCCTGACAAGGGGGTTGTGTTTGGCTAACTACCTTCGACATTCCGGGACCAATTGATTTGTTGCTTGGTGCCGATGTTTTGGGAATGTTGCTCCTAGGTAATGTGAAGCCCCTGGGTACAGGTGGCCTCGTAGCAATCCCCACAATGTTGGGATCTGTTATAATGGGCCCAACCCATGTTCCTCCCCCACCTGTTGTTGATACCCGTTTTGTTGACATTTGTCTTTCTCTCTCTGAGGCGGTTCAGAGAATTTGGGAAGTGGAGGAGCCCCCGGCTGCTACGAAGGTCAATCCTGTTAATCATGAATGTGAATTGTTCTTCCAAAATAATACTGGTCGTTTAGCTTCTGGTCGTTTTTACACCAGACTTCCTTTTCTCCCCTCGCGACCCCCATTGGGTGCACTAAGGAGTCTTGCTGAGAAAAGGTTGGTGTCCATGGAGAATCGCATGAGGCGTGACCCTGTCTTCCGCAAGAAGTACATTGAGTTCATGCGGGAGTATGAGGTTTTGGGATACATGACAGTCTTAAACTTGGACTGGCGCTCAGTGGAACATTATTTCATTCCCCATCACGCAGTCTTCAAGCCTCATAGTGAAAAGATAAGAGTGGTGTTTGATGGCTCTGCCCCCACGTCTTCGGGTGTATCTTTGAACCAGTGCCTGCATTCTGGCCTTAAGCTTCTCCGGGATATTTCGGATATCCTCATGGACTTTCGCCGCCATCAGATTGTCTTTATGGCCGACATCCGCATAATGTTTCGGCAGACACTCATCCACGAGGATGACAGGTGCTACCAACTCATTTTATGGCGGGAGATACCCTCTGATCCCATGCTTGTCTATGAGCTAAATACCAACACATATGGTTTGCGGTCTAGCCCGTTCGTGGCCATTCGTTCATTGTTGGAGCTGGCCAAGCGTGAGCGTTTGAGGTTTCCTCGAGCTTCCGCCATCTTGGAAAATGATTTGTATGTTGATGATGTGTGCACAGGAGCCTCCAGTGAGAAAGAGGCTTTGATCTTAAGAAATAAATTGATTGGGATAATGAAGGCTGGAGGCTATGAGCTAAGAAAGTGGATATCGAACTCCCCCACTCTCCTGGCTGACTTGCCATTGGAGCACCAGCAGGATCCCCTCCTCTTAGAAAATATTGATAATCCTAACATGTTGTCTGTTCTTGGAGTACATATATAGAGTATATATATATAGTACCGATAGGTGAAAATATCCTGGACTGGCCTGTACGGCCAGTCCAGGATATTTTCGGTATCGGGTTTGATCTTTCTCCGCCCAGGATCTGGACCAAGCGCTTGGTCCTGTCCACTGTAGCCAGAACTAATAACAACTGGGCTAATCCAAGCGGTTGGATTAGCCCAGTAAGATTTTTGGCTAAATGTTTCCTTCAGAGACTTTGGACTGCTTGGAGTTGGTTGGGACGACCAACTCACTGACACCTTGTTAAAGGGTTTAACTGGGTTTCGTTTGTTAGTTCACTTCCAGAAATCAATGAAGTCTCTTTATCCAGACCTTTCCTTTCAGCTAGGAAGTACACGGCGAGCCTCTATGGGTTCTGTGACGCTTCAGAGCGAGGATATGCCACCGTGGTCTACTTGCGTACTGTCATACTGGAAGTGTAGCGTGAGTGAATTTGGTCTTAGCTAAGAGCAAGGTTGCTCCCCTTCGGACTCGACTTACGATTCCGAAGTTAGAATTGTGTGGGGCCGCTCTTCTTACGCGATTATTGAATCACGTTTTTGTAACGTTTGAGTTTTGACTGCTGATATTGGTGACGTGTTTGCTTGGACTGACAGCCAGATTGTTCTCTCGTGGCTGAAAGCTGCTGTCCATAAACTCGAAGTCTTTGTGTCCAATCGTGTCTCTCAGATTCAGGCTTCTGATGCTCCGTTGATCTGGAGACATGTTCCAGGGGAAATGAACCCTGCAGATGTTGCGTCCAGGGGTTGTGCTGCCCCAGATCTTTTGCGACACTCACTTTGGTGGGGCCCTGGTTGGTTGACGCATCCTGGGTCGTTCTGGCTTTATGGCCAGCCTTTGTTGACTGATCCACTACCAGGTCTCCGCGTATTCGCGATGGTGAGGACCGTGGAGTTGGATCCCGAATTTTTACTGAATAAATTTAGCTCCCAGGATAAATTGTTGGGTGTAACTGCTTGGATTTAACGCTTTATTTTTAATTGTCAACACCTCCGGGAGAAACGCCAGTCGCCAGACCTCACACCATGTGAACGGAAGGACTCGCTTTTATATTGGAATAAGGTTGATCAGGACGATCAGTTTAAGACTGAAATTGAGACACTGCGGACTGGACGTTGTAAGCTCAAGGGAGCAATTGGACGCCTAAATCCGTTTTTTGATGATTTGGGCCTCCTTCGTGTTGGAGGAAGACTTCGGAATGCCAATTTGCCCTTTGGAGCTCGTCACCCATTGTTGCTCCCTAATTCTGGTCACTTGGTAAATTTGTTGGTTGCTGATCACCACATCAAGAACTCGCATGCTGGTTGTAATGCTTTGTTGGCCACCTTACAGCGCGAATATTGGATTATGTCCGCCAGACGAGTCATACGAAGTGTGATTTTCCGATGCGTGCTTTGTTACAGACTCAAGGCTACTACCATGCAGCCTCAAATGGGAGATCTGCCATCGGACCGTGTGAATGAGTCTCGTCCCTTTGCTGGCGTGGGTACAGATTTTGCTGGCCCGTTCTCTGTGAAAGTGTCACACCTCAGGAACGCTAAAATTGTTAAGGCCTATTTGTGTGTCTTTGTATGTCTGTCCACCAAAGCCGTATTTAGAATTAGTTTCTGTCCTAAGCACTGAAGGCTTCGTCGCTGCCCTTGGTAGATTTGTGTCCCGCCGCGGTTTGCCATCGTTGATCCGGTTCGATTGTGAAACAAACTACAAGGGCACCGACCGTTATTTAAATGATGTATATAAATTTGTAGCAGATAATCATAATGTAATGAAACTGCACTCTCCCAACGTGGAAACAGATGGCTTTTTGATCCACCAGCATGTCCACATTAGGGAGGAATATTTGAAGCTGTTGTTAAGGCTGCCAAAACTCACTTACGTAGGGTGATAGGAGAAACCGTAGTAACCTTTGAGGAACTTTCTACGGTATTTTGTAAAATTGAAGCCGTCCTCAACTCACGCCCATTGTGCCCGCTCTCTTCAGAGCCAAAAGACCTCGAGGCTTTGACTCCAGGTCATTTTTTGATAGGGCAGCCACTTGTCGCCTTGCCTGAATACTCCTTCAGAGATGTGAAGTGTACTCGACTGTCGCGATTTGAATTGATCCAGCAGATGACCCAGCATTTCTGGCATCGCTGGTCGCTCGAATACCTTCACATATTGGAGCAACGCGTGAAGTGGACTGATAAGACGGACCCTCCATAAATAGGAGACCTCGTCCTGGTTAAGGATTCTAACCTGTCCCCATTGCATTGGAGAAGGGGCGCATTCTTAACTTGGTTCTAGGAGCGGATGTAGTGCCTCGTTTTGCTGAGGTTATGGTTGGAGATTCCGTTTTGAAGAGAGCGGTTGCAACACTCTCCCGTTTACCCGTTGTGTAGCGTATAGATTCTTTCTATCCGGGGCGGGAGAATGTTCGATTTTGATAAATAGTCTGGACGCTAATCTGTGGTCATGACCTTTGGACAGAACTGTCAGTGAAAATGCTTGGAAAAAAATGTATAATAATTGTGAACATTAATTGTTTTGTTTTCTAACTTGGAATAGTGTTCTTGCTCCGCCAATGAGTTTGGGCGTGATTCAGATTTGTCGTGTTGTGTGTTGTTAATGTTATATGGTTCCAACGCCGTATTTTACGTGGCTTAGTGCTTTTGGTTCAACATCGAAGTTATTGCATCCCTTGGGTACCCAGGGATCTCGACGCTGAAGCACCACAAAAGCCTTACGGTAAGTCTAGATTTTAAGTTTAGCAATTAACGTTAAGCGGTGCGAATCGCACCCGTGAGAGAAGCCTGGACGACTTTGTTTCCCGGCTTCTCGCACAACTAAATATTTAATATTATACCCAATGAAATTAGTGGATTTTCTTCAAGTCGTTCTCCGTGATTATATTGAGGACTGGCGATGATGATTTCTTTCTGACAAATATTTTCGTATGCTTGACCCAGACATATTGAAAATTGAAGTTTTTGACCATCGATTTTGCCTTTGATAATAATTGTTTATTTTCAGCCGTCAAATGATCAATAATAAATATTCTATTAGATCCAGAGAGCTCTAAATCACTCGTATAAAGAGCCTTGCCACGCGCAGCCGTAACAAAATCCTCCTTCATGTATCTATTTATAAAAGAAATAATTATTGGTTTAGCTAAATAGCTGATATCCGATTTTTTTACAGGGTACATAATTTTAGAACCTAGTTTAACCGCGATATCAAGTAGGTTTTCACCTGGCTTTTGAGGCACTCCCTTTATTTCAACATTGTTTGATCGAAGATTGTTCTCTTTTATTATTCAGATGGGCTTGGTTACTTGCGCTCAGTTTTAGAGGACATAAATCAGAAGAAAGACTATTTAAGGAGTTACATTGCAGTTCCAGGCTTTCCACTCTTTTAGCAATACCGTTATATTTATTGTCCATGGATTTCAGCGACTCTTTAATGCTACTTAGTTCCGTTTTTACTGTGCTTAATTCAGTAATTAACAGATCTTTTATTAATGCTGTTTCTTGTCTTAGACTCGCCATCTCTTGCGATATAATTGATCTTATCTGGCTTGGTGTTATTGTACATCCGTTTACAGACGCCGCCGAATGGATAGGCGCAGTCTGTGTCGGTGTATTGTCGTTTCTAGCCTCCTTCAGTCTATTCAATGAGCAACCTGAGCATACCCAATGAGACTTAAAAGCGCTAGTTAAATCCTTACTCAGTTTATTAGGGAATAGGCATTGAATGTGATATTTACTGCATTATTTGCAGGTTAAAACATCCCTCTCAGCTCCGGCAGTTGTCAGTTCGCAACAGGCATACTTCATATTTGAAAGAGAATAATCCACTGTCTTAAATAATATAAATAAAAACGCCCGCGCAGCCGCTGATAACAAACCGGTTGTAATGCAAGTAGGTAGGCAGTAGGCAGCATTTGCTTCGGTAGGCAGAGCACTCGGTTGCGAAGCGCTCGGACGGTCTCGAAGGCTGATGACGAATCACCACAGCACAAACAATAGCAACGATATCGGTAGACGCGGCCGTAGATGACCGTTTGGTTAAAACTTTATAAATGTTATTGCTTATATATTTGTAACGTTAAGAAATTATGTTATAAAAATCCACCACAGACAGACACCACTAAATAGAAAATTTCAAGGGCTATCTAACCATATATTAATGCACTGTACACAGTTGTTATTAACTACTAGGCGATTTTATAATGCAGAGTAAATCTAACAACGTGTAGCCGCATACGGTTGCAAGATTGTGTGTGCACACATGTAACCAAAACAATACCATTTGTAACTGTATAGCTATTTCCCCAACTAATTCAATTAAATACCTGGGTCTTATCATTGACAAACATTTGACATGGAAAAATCTAATTTTAAACCTATCTTCAAGAGCTCGTAAACTCATGCATATTTTTAAAAGTCTAAATCATATCTCCGACCACAATGTTTACAAAAATGTATGTAGCTCTGTGTCAGTCTATATTGACATATGGCATTATTGTATGGGGCGGAGCATGCAAGACATTTATGCTTTAGAAAGGGCACAACGTGCTATCCTTATAATTATGAATTCTAAACCAATTAGAGAGAACTAAACCAAGATACCCAACTCATCTTCTATATGAAGAAAGTAATTTACTTTCCGTGCGTCAGTTATTTGTTAAATGCTCTATTCTTAGACAACATACTAAACCACGTATTAAACACAAGAATAAAAAAAGGCAAACGGATCTAGTATTCTCAGTTCCCCAGCTTAGAACAATTTTTTTACAAAATTCGACAATATTTCTGTGTCCTTATATGTACAATAAACTAAGTCAAAGTATTTCATTAATAAACTTACCTAAACCCATGTTAAAAAAACAATTGATGCGTACTTACAGAAACTGGACTATAACGGAACTGAAAAGCTTCTAACGGTAATAGAATAAAACAATCAATATGTAGTCAATATTGGATCTTGCATGTATCGCCACCATATATTTCCTCTCCCTACCTTTTATTACTCCCTACCTTTGTATTTATTCTATATTATTATGATTATTTTCTATAAATTATATCTGTATATTTTGTATATCCATACTACAAGATTTAATTATATATTTTTTGCCTTTATCTTTATTTATCATATCTAAAGATTATTTTATTGATAAATTAAGAATTTTTATACAAACATTACTTTAAAAATATGTACATTTGTCTTAGATACAAAATTTTAAGTGCCCATTTATTAGTTGTGTGATGTATGCTTAGTTATTAGTTTATTTTTTATTATTTTATTAAATTAATACCTACTTTTTTTTCTTCCATAAAATGTAAGTTGTAAATGGAAAATATACCTGTTTAAAACATCATAAAATCAACGGGTGTGAAGTTGGCAGCCAAAATCTAGCAGACTTTATAACCCGACCACTTTAAATAGGTTTTAAAGAAATATTTGTTTTTATATATATGCGGTAATATATTTAAATGTTTAACAGGTACATAGTCTTAATATAATAATAAAGCATCATAAGAAAAAACTGTTGAAAAAAAAATCCTATATATTAACAATTTTATTTTATATTAATTAACTAACCACTATATTTCGTTATATAGTCTATACTAAAACACTATTTAAATCAATTAGAATGATATCTAGAATATGAAAAAGTCACCTGCGTCCAATTTTTCCTGAAATCTCAAATAATTTATGAAAATTCTTTACAAATTTAAAAAGTCTGCTAGGCTCATAACTTGTATACTAGACATAGAATATCAGCTAAAATTGGTAAATAGCTAGAATACAAAACATAGAGTAGCATAGGCATAGCCACCTGCGCTCCATTTTCCCTGAAATCCTGAAACAAAAAATGTTTGATTTATTTTTTCAATTCCTAGCTGACATTAAGTCTGCTATAGAAGTTCAGGGAAAATAAAGCGCATATGGGTACGGCTATAGTATTTTAGAGTTTATATTCTAGCTAATTACCAACTTTTATCTAGATCTTATGTCTAGTATGGAAGTAATAAACCTAGCAGACTTTTTAGAATTGAGAAAAAAAACAAAAGTACATGAATGTTTTTTTTTAGGATTTCAGGGAAAATGTAGTGCAGGTGGCTATGTCTATACTATTGTATGTTTTTTATTCTAGCTATCTACCAATTTTAGTTAATATTCTATGTCTAGTATAGAAGTTATAAACCTAGCAGCCTTTTTAGATATGTAAAGAATTTTCGTATTTAAATTTAAAGATTTTTTTTGTAATTTAGAATAAAATTGAGCGCAGGTGGCTATGCCTATACTATTCTATGTTTTGTATTCTAGCTACGTACCAATTTTAGTTAATATTCTATGTCTAGTATAGAAGTTATAAACCTAGCAGCCTTTTTAGATATGTAAAGAATTTTCGTAAGTAAATTAAAGATTTTTTTTTTGTAATTTAGAATAAAATGGAGCGCAGGTGGCTATGCCTATGCTACTCTATGTTTTATATTCTAGGTATTTACCATTATTCATTGACATCCTATGTCTAGTATAGAAGTAAAGAACTCCAATCTGTTTAGAAAATTTTAAAATTTATAAAATAGATTTTGATTTTTTCTTTCAGAATTTCAGTGAAAATGGAGCGCATGTGGGTATGGCTATAGTATTTTAGAGTTTATATTCTAGCTACTTACCAACTTTTATCTAGATCTTAAGTCTAGTATGGAAGTAATAAACCTAGCAGACTTTTTAGAATTGAGAAAAAAAAACAAAAGTACATGTATGATTTTTTTCAGGATTTCAGGTAAAATGGAGTGCAGGTGGCTATGTCTATACAATTCTATGTTTTTTATTCTAGCTATCTACCAATTTTAGTTAATATTCTATGTCTAGTATAGAAGTTATAAACCTAGCAGCCTTTTTAGATATGTAAAGAATTTTCGTATTTAAACTTAAAGATTTTTTTTTGTAATTTAGAATAAAATGGAGCGCAGGTGGCTATGCCTATACTATTCTATGTTTTGTATTCTAGCTATCTACCAATTTTAGTTAATATTCTATGTCTAGTATAGAAGTTATAAACCTAGCAGCCTTTTTAGATATGTAAAGAATTTTCGTAAGTAAACTTAAAGATTTTTTTTTGTAATTTAGAATAAAATGGAGCGTAGGTGGCTATGCCTATACTATTCTATGTTTTATATTCTAGGTATTTACCATTTTTCATTGACATCCTATGTCTAGTGTAGAAGTAAAGAACTCCAATCTGTTTAGAAAATTTTAAAATTTATAAAATAGATTTTGATTTTTTCTTTCAGAATTTCAGTGAAAATGGAGCGCATGTGGGTATGGCTATAGTATTTTAGAGTTTATATTCTAGCTAATTACCAACTTTTATCTAGATCTTATGTCTAGTATGGAAGTAATAAACCTAGCAGACTTTTTAGAATTGAGAAAAAAAACAAAAGTACATGAATGTTTTTTTTTAGGATTTCAGGGAAAATGTAGTGCAGGTGGCTATGTCTATACTATTGTATGTTTTTTATTCTAGCTATCTACCAATTTTAGTTAATATTCTATGTCTAGTATAGAAGTTATAAACCTAGCAGCCTTTTTAGATATGTAAAGAATTTTCGTAAGTAAACTTAAAGATTTTTTTTTGTAATTTAGAATAAAATGGAGCGCAGGTGGCTATGCCTATACTATTCTATGTTTTGTATTCTAGCTATCTACCAATTTTAGTTAATATTCTATGTCTAGTATAGAAGTTATAAACCTAGCAGCCTTTTTAGATATGTAAAGAATTTTCGTAAGTAAACTTAAAGATTTTTTTTTGTAATTTAGAATAAAATGGAGCGTAGGTGGCTATGCCTATGCTACTCTATGTTTTATATTCTAGGTATTTACCATTTTTCATTGACATCCTATGTCTAGTGTAGAAGTAAAGAACTCCAATCTGTTTAGAAAATTTTAAAATTTATAAAGTAGTTTTTGATTTTTTCTTTCAGAATTTCAGTGAAAATGGAGCGCATGTGGGTATGGCTATAGTATTTTAGAGTTTATATTCTAGCTAATCGCCAACTTTTATCTAGATCCTATGTCTAGTATGGAAGTAGTAAACCTAGCAGACTTTTTAGAATTGAGAAAAAAAAACAAAAGTATATGAATGTTTTTTTTCAGGATTTCAGGGAAAATGGAGTGCAGGTGGCTATGTCTATACTATTCTATGTTTTGTATTCTAGCTATCTACCAATTTTAGTTAATATTCTATGTCTAGTATAGAAGTTATAAACCTAGCAGCCTTTTTAGATATGTAAAGAATTTTCGTAAGTAAACTTAAAGATTTTTTTTTGTAATTTAGAATAAAATGGAGCGTAGGTGGCTATGCCTATGCTACTCTATGTTTTATATTCTAGGTATTTACCATTTTTCATTGATATCCTATGTCTAGTGTAGAAGTAAAGAACTCCAATCTGTTTAGAAAATTTTAAAATTTATAAAGTAGTTTTTGATTTTTTCTTTCAGAATTTCAGTGAAAATGGAGCGCATGTGGGTATGGCTATAGTATTTTAGAGTTTATATTCTAGCTAATTGCCAACTTTTATCTAGATCCTATGTCTAGTATGGAAGTAGTAAACCTAGCAGACTTTTTAGAATTGAGAAAAAAAAACAAAAGTACATGAATGTTTTTTTTCAGGATTTCAGGAAAAATGGAGTGCAGGTGGCTATGTCTATACTATTCTATGTTTTGTATTCTAGCTATCTACCGATTTTAGTTAATATTCTATGTCTAGTATAGAAGTTATAAACCTAGCAGTCTTTTTAGATATGTAAAGAATTTTCGTAAGTAAACTTAAAGATTTTTTTTTGTAATTTAGAATAAAATGGAGCGTAGGTGGCTATGCCTATACTATTCTATGTTTTGTATTCTGGCTATCTACCAATTTTAGTTAATATTCTATGTCTGGTATAGAAGATATAAACCTAGCAGCCTTTTTAGATATGTAAAGAATTTTCGTAAGTAAACTTAAAGATTTTTTTTTGTAATTTAGAATAAAATGGAGCGCAGGTGGCTATGCCTATCCTACTCTATGTTTTATATTCTAGGTATTTACCAATTTTCATTGACATCCTATGTCTAGTATAGAAGTAAAGAACCCCAATCTGTTTAGAAAATTTTAAAATTTATAAAATAGATTTTGATTTTTTCTTTCAGAATTTCAGTGAAAATGGAGCGCATGAGGGTATGGCTATAGTATTTTAGAGTTTATATTCTAGCTAATTGCCAACTTTTATCTACATCCTATGTCTAGTATGGAAGTAGTAAACCTAGCAGACTTTTTAGAATTGAGAAAATAAAACAAAAGTACATGAATGTTTTTTTTCAGGATTTCAGGGAAAATGGAGTGCAGGTGACTATGTCTATACTATTCTATGTTTTGTATTCTAGCTATCTACCAATTTTAGTTAATATTCTATGTCTAGTATAGAAGTTATAAACCTAGCAGCCTTTTTAGATATGTAAAGAATTTTCGTAAGTAAACTTAAAGATTTTTTTTTTGTAATTTAAAATAAAATGGAGCGCAGGTGGCTATGCCTATGCTACTCTATGTTTTATATTCTAGGTATTTACCATTTTTCATTGATATCCTATGTCTAGTATAGAAGTAAAGAACTCCAATCTGTTTAGAAAATTTTAAAATTTATAAAGTAGTTTTTGATTTTTTCTTTCAGAATTTCAGTGAAAATGGAGCGCATGTGGGTAAGGCTATAGTATTTTAGAGTTTATATTTTAGCTAATTACCAACTTTTATCTAGATCTTATGTCTAGTATGGAAGTAGTAAACCTAGCAGACTTTTTAGAATTGAGAAAAAAAAACAAAAGTATATGAATGTTTTTTTTCAGGATTTCAGGAAAAATGGAGTGCAGGTGGCTATGTCTATACTATTCTATGTTTTGTATTCTAGCTATCTACCAATTTTAGTTAATATTCTATGTCTAGTATAGAAGTTATAAACCTAGCAGCCTTTTTAGATATGTAAAGAATTTTCGTAAGTAAACTTAAAGATTTTTTTTTGTAATTTAGAATAAAATGGAGCGTAGGTGGCTATGCCTATACTATTCTATGTTTTGTATTCTGGCTATCTACCAATTTTAGTTAATATTCTATGTCTGGTATAGAAGATATAAACCTAGCAGCCTTTTTAGATATGTAAAGAATTTTCGTAAGTAAACTTAAAGATTTTTTTTTGTAATTTAGAATAAAATGGAGCGCAGGTGGCTATGCCTATCCTACTCTATGTTTTATATTCTAGGTATTTACCAATTTTCATTGACATCCTATGTCTAGTATAGAAGTAAAGAACTCCAATCTGTTTAGAAAATTTTAAAATTTATAAAATAGATTTTGATTTTTTCTTTCAGAATTTCAGTGAAAATGGAGCGCATGTGGGTATGGCTATAGTATTTTAGAGTTTATATTCTAGCTAATTGCCAACTTTTATCTAGATCCTATGTCTAGTATGGAAGTAGTAAACCTAGCAGACTTTTTAGAATTGAGAAAATAAAACAAAAGTACATGAATGTTTTTTTTCAGGATTTCAGGGAAAATGGAGTGCAGGTGGCTATGTCTATACTATTCTATGTTTTGTATTCTAGCTATCTACCAATTTTAGTTAATATTCTATGTCTAGTATAGAAGTTATAAACCTAGCAGCCTTTTTAGATATGTAAAGAATTTTCGTAAGTAAACTTAAAGATTTTTTTTTGTAATTTAGAATAAAATGGAGCGCAGGTGGCTATGCCTATACTATTCTATGTTTTGTATTCTAGCTATCTACCAATTTTAGTTAATATTCTATGTCTAGTATAGAAGTTATAAACCTAGCAGCCTTTTTAGATATGTAAAGAATTTTCGTAAGTAAACTTAAAGATTTTTTTTTGTAATTTAGAATAAAATGGAGCGTAGGTGGCTATGCCTATGCTACTCTATGTTTTATATTCTAGGTATTTACCATTTTTCATTGACATCCTATGTCTAGTGTAGAAGTAAAGAACTCCAATCTGTTTAGAAAATTTTAAAATTTATAAAGTAGTTTTTGATTTTTTCTTTCAGAATTTCAGTGAAAATGGAGCGCATGTGGGTATGGCTATAGTATTTTAGAGTTTATATTCTAGCTAATTGCCAACTTTTATCTAGATCCTATGTCTAGTATGGAAGTAGTAAACCTAGCAGACTTTTTAGAATTGAGAAAAAAAAACAAAAGTATATGAATGTTTTTTTTCAGGATTTCAGGGAAAATGGAGTGCAGGTGGCTATGTCTATACTATTCTATGTTTTGTATTCTAGCTATCTACCAATTTTAGTTAATATTCTATGTCTAGTATAGAAGTTATAAACCTAGCAGCCTTTTTAGATATGTAAAGAATTTTCGTAAGTAAACTTAAAGATTTTTTTTTTGTAATTTAAAATAAAATGGAGCGCAGGTGGCTATGCCTATGCTACTCTATGTTTTATATTCTAGGTATTTACCATTTTTCATTGATATCCTATGTCTAGTATAGAAGTAAAGAACTCCAATCTGTTTAGAAAATTTTAAAATTTATAAAGTAGTTTTTGATTTTTTCTTTCAGAATTTCAGTGAAAATGGAGCGCATGTGGGTAAGGCTATAGTATTTTAGAGATTATATTTTAGCTAATTACCAACTTTTATCTAGATCTTATGTCTAGTATGGAAGTAGTAAACCTAGCAGACTTTTTAGAATTGAGAAAAAAAAACAAAAGTACATGAATGTTTTTTTTCAGGATTTCAGGAAAAATGGAGTGCAAGTGGCTATGTCTATACTATTCTATGTTTTGTATTCTAGCTATCTACCAATTTTAGTTAATATTCTATGTCTAGTATAGAAGTTATAAACCTAGCAGCCTTTTTAGATATGTAAAGAATTTTCGTAAGTAAACTTAAAGATTTTTTTTTGTAATTTAGAATAAAATGGAGCGTAGGTGGCTATGCCTATACTATTCTATGTTTTGTATTCTGGCTATCTACCAATTTTAGTTAATATTCTATGTCTGGTATAGAAGATATAAACCTAGCAGCCTTTTTAGATATGTAAAGAATTTTCGTAAGTAAACTTAAAGATTTTTTTTTGTAATTTAGAATAAAATGGAGCGCAGGTGGCTATGCCTATCCTACTCTATGTTTTATATTCTAGGTATTTACCAATTTTCATTGACATCCTATGTCTAGTATAGAAGTAAAGAACTCCAATCTGTTTAGAAAATTTTAAAATTTATAAAATAGATTTTGATTTTTTCTTTCAGAATTTCAGTGAAAATGGAGCGCATGTGGGTATGGCTATAGTATTTTAGAGTTTATATTCTAGCTAATTGCCAACTTTTATCTAGATCCTATGTCTAGTATGGAAGTAGTAAACCTAGCAGACTTTTTAGAATTGAGAAAAAAAAACAAAAGTATATGAATGTTTTTTTTCAGGATTTCAGGGAAAATGGAGTGCAGGTGGCTATGTCTATACTATTCTATGTTTTGTATTCTAGCTATCTACCAATTTTAGTTAATATTCTATGTCTAGTATAGAAGTTATAAACCTAGCAGCCTTTTTAGATATGTAAAGAATTTTCGTAAGTAAACTTAAAGATTTTTTTTTTGTAATTTAAAATAAAATGGAGCGCAGGTGGCTATGCCTATGCTACTCTATGTTTTATATTCTAGGTATTTACCATTTTTCATTGATATCCTATGTCTAGTATAGAAGTAAAGAACTCCAATCTGTTTAGAAAATTTTAAAATTTATAAAGTAGTTTTTGATTTTTTCTTTCAGAATTTCAGTGAAAATGGAGCGCATGTGGGTAAGGCTATAGTATTTAAGAGTTTATATTTTAGCTAATTACCAACTTTTATCTAGATCTTATGTCTAGTATGGAAGTAGTAAACCTAGCAGACTTTTTAGAATTGAGAAAAAAAAACAAAAGTACATGAATGTTTTTTTCAGGATTTCAGGGAAAATGGAGTGCAGGTGGCTATGTCTATACTATTCTATGCTTTGTATTCTAGCTATCTACTAATTTTAGTTAATATTCTATGTCTAGTATAGAAGTTATAAACCTAGCAGCCTTTTTAGATATGTAAAGAATTTTCGTAAGTAAACTTAAAGATTTTTTTTTGTAATTTAGAATAAAATGGACGTAGGTGGCTATGCCTACACTATTCTATGTTTTGTATTCTGGCTATCTACCAATTTTAGTTAATATTCTATGTCTGGTATAGAAGATATAAACCTAGCAGCCTTTTTAGATATGTAAAGAATTTTCGTAAGTAAACTTAAAGATTTTTTTTTGTAATTTAGAATAAAATGGAGCGCAGGTGGCTATGCCTATCCTACTCTATGTTTTATATTCTAGGTATTTACCAATTTTCATTGACATCCTATATCTAGTATAGAAGTAAAGAACTCCAATCTGTTTAGAAAATTTTAAAATTTATAAAATAGATTTTGATTTTTTCTTTCAGAATTTCAGTGAAAATGGAGCGCATGTGGGTATGGCTATAGTATTTTAGAGTTTATATTCTAGCTAATTGCCAACTTTTATCTAGATCCTATGTCTAGTATGGAAGTAGTAAACCTAGCAGACTTTTTAGAATTGAGAAAATAAAACAAAAGTACATGAATGTTTTTTTTCAGGATTTTAGGGAAAATGGAGTGCAGGTGGCTATGTCTATACTATTCTATGTTTTGTATTCTAGCTATCTACCAATTTTAGTTAATATTCTATGTCTAGTATAGAAGTTATAAACCTAGCAGCCTTTTTAGATATGTAAAGAATTTTCGTAAGTAAACTTAAAGATTTTTTTTTTGTAATTTAGAATAAAATGGAGCGCAGGTGGCTATGCCTATGCTACTCTATGTTTTATATTCTAGGTATTTACCATTTTTCATTGATATCCTATGTCTAGTATAGAAGTAAAGAACTCCAATCTGTTTAGAAAATTTTAAAATTTATAAAGTAGTTTGAAATTTTTTTTTTCAGAATTTCAGTGAAAATGGAGCGCATGTGGGTATGGCTATAGTATTTTAGAGTTTATATTCTAGCTAATTGCCAACTTTTATCTAGATCCTATGTCTAGTATGGAAGTAGTAAACCTAGCAGACTTTTTAGAATTGAGAAAAAAAAACAAAAGTATATGAATGTTTTTTTTCAGGATTTCAGGGAAAATGTAGTGCAGGTGGCTATGTCTATACTATTGTATGTTTTTTATTCTAGCTATCTACCAATTTTAGTTAATATTCTATGTCTAGTATAGAAGTTATAAACCTAGCAGCCTTTTTAGATATGTAAAGAATTTTCGTAAGTAAACTTAAAGATTTTTTTTTGTAATTTAGAATAAAATGGAGCGCAGGTGGCTATGCCTATACTATTCTATGTTTTGTATTCTAGCTATCTACCAATTTTAGTTAATATTCTATGTCTAGTATAGAAGTTATAAACCTAGCAGCCTTTTTAGATATGTAAAGAATTTTCGTAAGTAAACTTAAAGATTTTTTTTTGTAATTTAGAATAAAATGGAGCGTAGGTGGCTATGCCTATGCTACTCTATGTTTTATATTCTAGGTATTTACCATTTTTCATTGACATCCTATGTCTAGTGTAGAAGTAAAGAACTCCAATCTGTTTAGAAAATTTTAAAATTTATAAAGTAGTTTTTGATTTTTTCTTTCAGAATTTCAGTGAAAATGGAGCGCATGTGGGTATGGCTATAGTATTTTAGAGTTTATATTCTAGCTAATCGCCAACTTTTATCTAGATCCTATGTCTAGTATGGAAGTAGTAAACCTAGCAGACTTTTTAGAATTGAGAAAAAAAAACAAAAGTATATGAATGTTTTTTTTCAGGATTTCAGGGAAAATGGAGTGCAGGTGGCTATGTCTATACTATTCTATGTTTTGTATTCTAGCTATCTACCAATTTTAGTTAATATTCTATGTCTAGTATAGAAGTTATAAACCTAGCAGCCTTTTTAGATATGTAAAGAATTTTCGTAAGTAAACTTAAAGATTTTTTTTTGTAATTTAGAATAAAATGGAGCGTAGGTGGCTATGCCTATGCTACTCTATGTTTTATATTCTAGGTATTTACCATTTTTCATTGATATCCTATGTCTAGTGTAGAAGTAAAGAACTCCAATCTGTTTAGAAAATTTTAAAATTTATAAAGTAGTTTTTGATTTTTTCTTTCAGAATTTCAGTGAAAATGGAGCGCATGTGGGTATGGCTATAGTATTTTAGAGTTTATATTCTAGCTAATTGCCAACTTTTATCTAGATCCTATGTCTAGTATGGAAGTAGTAAACCTAGCAGACTTTTTAGAATTGAGAAAAAAAAACAAAAGTACATGAATGTTTTTTTTCAGGATTTCAGGAAAAATGGAGTGCAGGTGGCTATGTCTATACTATTCTATGTTTTGTATTCTAGCTATCTACCGATTTTAGTTAATATTCTATGTCTAGTATAGAAGTTATAAACCTAGCAGTCTTTTTAGATATGTAAAGAATTTTCGTAAGTAAACTTAAAGATTTTTTTTTGTAATTTAGAATAAAATGGAGCGTAGGTGGCTATGCCTATACTATTCTATGTTTTGTATTCTGGCTATCTACCAATTTTAGTTAATATTCTATGTCTGGTATAGAAGATATAAACCTAGCAGCCTTTTTAGATATGTAAAGAATTTTCGTAAGTAAACTTAAAGATTTTTTTTTGTAATTTAGAATAAAATGGAGCGCAGGTGGCTATGCCTATCCTACTCTATGTTTTATATTCTAGGTATTTACCAATTTTCATTGACATCCTATGTCTAGTATAGAAGTAAAGAACCCCAATCTGTTTAGAAAATTTTAAAATTTATAAAATAGATTTTGATTTTTTCTTTCAGAATTTCAGTGAAAATGGAGCGCATGAGGGTATGGCTATAGTATTTTAGAGTTTATATTCTAGCTAATTGCCAACTTTTATCTACATCCTATGTCTAGTATGGAAGTAGTAAACCTAGCAGACTTTTTAGAATTGAGAAAATAAAACAAAAGTACATGAATGTTTTTTTTCAGGATTTCAGGGAAAATGGAGTGCAGGTGACTATGTCTATACTATTCTATGTTTTGTATTCTAGCTATCTACCAATTTTAGTTAATATTCTATGTCTAGTATAGAAGTTATAAACCTAGCAGCCTTTTTAGATATGTAAAGAATTTTCGTAAGTAAACTTAAAGATTTTTTTTTTGTAATTTAAAATAAAATGGAGCGCAGGTGGCTATGCCTATGCTACTCTATGTTTTATATTCTAGGTATTTACCATTTTTCATTGATATCCTATGTCTAGTATAGAAGTAAAGAACTCCAATCTGTTTAGAAAATTTTAAAATTTATAAAGTAGTTTTTGATTTTTTCTTTCAGAATTTCAGTGAAAATGGAGCGCATGTGGGTAAGGCTATAGTATTTTAGAGTTTATATTTTAGCTAATTACCAACTTTTATCTAGATCTTATGTCTAGTATGGAAGTAGTAAACCTAGCAGACTTTTTAGAATTGAGAAAAAAAAACAAAAGTATATGAATGTTTTTTTTCAGGATTTCAGGGAAAATGGAGTGCAGGTGGCTATGTCTATACTATTCTATGTTTTGTATTCTAGCTATCTACCAATTTTAGTTAATATTCTATGTCTAGTATAGAAGTTATAAACCTAGCAGCCTTTTTAGATATGTAAAGAATTTTCGTAAGTAAACTTAAAGATTTTTTTTTGTAATTTAGAATAAAATGGAGCGTAGGTGGCTATGCCTATACTATTCTATGTTTTGTATTCTGGCTATCTACCAATTTTAGTTAATATTCTATGTCTGGTATAGAAGATATAAACCTAGCAGCCTTTTTAGATATGTAAAGAATTTTCGTAAGTAAACTTAAAGATTTTTTTTTGTAATTTAGAATAAAATGGAGCGCAGGTGGCTATGCCTATCCTACTCTATGTTTTATATTCTAGGTATTTACCAATTTTCATTGACATCCTATGTCTAGTATAGAAGTAAAGAACTCCAATCTGTTTAGAAAATTTTAAAATTTATAAAATAGATTTTGATTTTTTCTTTCAGAATTTCAGTGAAAATGGAGCGCATGTGGGTATGGCTATAGTATTTTAGAGTTTATATTCTAGCTAATTGCCAACTTTTATCTAGATCCTATGTCTAGTATGGAAGTAGTAAACCTAGCAGACTTTTTAGAATTGAGAAAATAAAACAAAAGTACATGAATGTTTTTTTTCAGGATTTCAGGGAAAATGGAGTGCAGGTGGCTATGTCTATACTATTCTATGTTTTGTATTCTAGCTATCTACCAATTTTAGTTAATATTCTATGTCTAGTATAGAAGTTATAAACCTAGCAGCCTTTTTAGATATGTAAAGAATTTTCGTAAGTAAACTTAAAGATTTTTTTTTGTAATTTAGAATAAAATGGAGCGCAGGTGGCTATGCCTATACTATTCTATGTTTTGTATTCTAGCTATCTACCAATTTTAGTTAATATTCTATGTCTAGTATAGAAGTTATAAACCTAGCAGCCTTTTTAGATATGTAAAGAATTTTCGTAAGTAAACTTAAAGATTTTTTTTTGTAATTTAGAATAAAATGGAGCGTAGGTGGCTATGCCTATGCTACTCTATGTTTTATATTCTAGGTATTTACCATTTTTCATTGACATCCTATGTCTAGTGTAGAAGTAAAGAACTCCAATCTGTTTAGAAACTTTTAAAATTTATAAAGTAGTTTTTGATTTTTTCTTTCAGAATTTCAGTGAAAATGGAGCGCATGTGGGTATGGCTATAGTATTTTAGAGTTTATATTCTAGCTAATTGCCAACTTTTATCTAGATCCTATGTCTAGTATGGAAGTAGTAAACCTAGCAGACTTTTTAGAATTGAGAAAAAAAAACAAAAGTATATGAATGTTTTTTTTCAGGATTTCAGGGAAAATGGAGTGCAGGTGGCTATGTCTATACTATTCTATGTTTTGTATTCTAGCTATCTACCAATTTTAGTTAATATTCTATGTCTAGTATAGAAGTTATAAACCTAGCAGCCTTTTTAGATATGTAAAGAATTTTCGTAAGTAAACTTAAAGATTTTTTTTTTGTAATTTAAAATAAAATGGAGCGCAGGTGGCTATGCCTATGCTACTCTATGTTTTATATTCTAGGTATTTACCATTTTTCATTGATATCCTATGTCTAGTATAGAAGTAAAGAACTCCAATCTGTTTAGAAAATTTTAAAATTTATAAAGTAGTTTTTGATTTTTTCTTTCAGAATTTCAGTGAAAATGGAGCGCATGTGGGTAAGGCTATAGTATTTTAGAGATTATATTTTAGCTAATTACCAACTTTTATCTAGATCTTATGTCTAGTATGGAAGTAGTAAACCTAGCAGACTTTTTAGAATTGAGAAAAAAAAACAAAAGTACATGAATGTTTTTTTTCAGGATTTCAGGAAAAATGGAGTGCAAGTGGCTATGTCTATACTATTCTATGTTTTGTATTCTAGCTATCTACCAATTTTAGTTAATATTCTATGTCTAGTATAGAAGTTATAAACCTAGCAGCCTTTTTAGATATGTAAAGAATTTTCGTAAGTAAACTTAAAGATTTTTTTTTGTAATTTAGAATAAAATGGAGCGTAGGTGGCTATGCCTATACTATTCTATGTTTTGTATTCTGGCTATCTACCAATTTTAGTTAATATTCTATGTCTGGTATAGAAGATATAAACCTAGCAGCCTTTTTAGATATGTAAAGAATTTTCGTAAGTAAACTTAAAGATTTTTTTTTGTAATTTAGAATAAAATGGAGCGCAGGTGGCTATGCCTATCCTACTCTATGTTTTATATTCTAGGTATTTACCAATTTTCATTGACATCCTATGTCTAGTATAGAAGTAAAGAACTCCAATCTGTTTAGAAAATTTTAAAATTTATAAAATAGATTTTGATTTTTTCTTTCAGAATTTCAGTGAAAATGGAGCGCATGTGGGTATGGCTATAGTATTTTAGAGTTTATATTCTAGCTAATTGCCAACTTTTATCTAGATCCTATGTCTAGTATGGAAGTAGTAAACCTAGCAGACTTTTTAGAATTGAGAAAAAAAAACAAAAGTATATGAATGTTTTTTTTCAGGATTTCAGGGAAAATGGAGTGCAGGTGGCTATGTCTATACTATTCTATGTTTTGTATTCTAGCTATCTACCAATTTTAGTTAATATTCTATGTCTAGTATAGAAGTTATAAACCTAGCAGCCTTTTTAGATATGTAAAGAATTTTCGTAAGTAAACTTAAAGATTTTTTTTTTGTAATTTAAAATAAAATGGAGCGCAGGTGGCTATGCCTATGCTACTCTATGTTTTATATTCTAGGTATTTACCATTTTTCATTGATATCCTATGTCTAGTATAGAAGTAAAGAACTCCAATCTGTTTAGAAAATTTTAAAATTTATAAAGTAGTTTTTGATTTTTTCTTTCAGAATTTCAGTGAAAATGGAGCGCATGTGGGTATGGCTATAGTATTTTAGAGTTTATATTCTAGCTAATTGCCAACTTTTATCTAGATCCTATGTCTAGTATGGAAGTAGTAAACCTAGCAGACTTTTTAGAATTGAGAAAAAAAAACAAAAGTACATGAATGTTTTTTTCAGGATTTCAGGGAAAATGGAGTGCAGGTGGCTATGTCTATACTATTCTAAGCTTTGTATTCTAGCTATCTACTAATTTTAGTTAATATTCTATGTCTAGTATAGAAGTTATAAACCTAGCAGCCTTTTTAGATATGTAAAGAATTTTCGTAAGTAAACTTAAAGATTTTTTTTTGTAATTTAGAATAAAATGGACGTAGGTGGCTATGCCTACACTATTCTATGTTTTGTATTCTGGCTATCTACCAATTTTAGTTAATATTCTATGTCTGGTATAGAAGATATAAACCTAGCAGCCTTTTTAGATATGTAAAGAATTTTCGTAAGTAAACTTAAAGATTTTTTTTTGTAATTTAGAATAAAATGGAGCGCAGGTGGCTATGCCTATCCTACTCTATGTTTTATATTCTAGGTATTTACCAATTTTCATTGACATCCTATATCTAGTATAGAAGTAAAGAACTCCAATCTGTTTAGAAAATTTTAAAATTTATAAAATAGATTTTGATTTTTTCTTTCAGAATTTCAGTGAAAATGGAGCGCATGTGGGTATGGCTATAGTATTTTAGAGTTTATATTCTAGCTAATTGCCAACTTTTATCTAGATCCTATGTCTAGTATGGAAGTAGTAAACCTAGCAGACTTTTTAGAATTGAGAAAATAAAACAAAAGTACATGAATGTTTTTTTTCAGGATTTCAGGGAAAATGGAGTGCAGGTGGCTATGTCTATACTATTCTATGTTTTGTATTCTAGCTATCTACCAATTTTAGTTAATATTCTATGTCTAGTATAGAAGTTATAAACCTAGCAGCCTTTTTAGATATGTAAAGAATTTTCGTAAGTAAACTTAAAGATTTTTTTTTTGTAATTTAGAATAAAATGGAGCGCAGGTGGCTATGCCTATGCTACTCTATGTTTTATATTCTAGGTATTTACCATTTTTCATTGATATCCTATGTCTAGTATAGAAGTAAAGAACTCCAATCTGTTTAGAAAATTTTAAAATTTATAAAGTAGTTTGAAATTTTTTTTTTCAGAATTTCAGTGAAAATGGAGCGCATGTGGGTATGGCTATAGTATTTTAGAGTTTATATTCTAGCTAATTGCCAACTTTTATCTAGATCCTATGTCTAGTATGGAAGTAGTAAACCTAGCAGACTTTTTAGAATTGAGAAAAAAAAACAAAAGTATATGAATGTTTTTTTTCAGGATTTCAGGGAAAATGGAGTGCAGGTGGCTATGTCTATACTATTCTATGTTTTGTATTCTAGCTATCTACCAATTTTAGTTAATATTCTATGTCTAGTATAGAAGTTATAAACCTAGCAGCCTTTTTAGATATGTAAAGAATTTTCGTAAGTAAATTAAAGATTTTTTTTTTGTAATTTAGAATAAAATGGAGCGCAGGTGGCTATGCCTATACTATTCTATGTTTTGTATTCTAGCTATCTACCAATTTTAGTTAATATTCTATGTCTAGTATAGAAGTTATAAACTTAGCAGCCTTTTTAGATATGAAAAGAATTTTCGTAAGTAAACTTAAAGATTTTTTTTTGTAATTTAGAATAAAATGGAGCGTAGTAGGCTATGACTATACTATTCTATGTTTTGAATTCTAGCTATCTACTAATTTTAGTTAATATTCTATGTCTAGTATAGAAGTTATAAACCTAGCAGCCTTTTTAGATATGTAAAGAATTTTCGTAAGTAAACTTAAAGATTTTTTTTTTGTAATTTAGAATAAAATGGAGCGCAGGTGGCTATGCCTATGCCACTCTATGTTTTATATTCTAGGTATTTACCATTTTTCATTGACATCCTATGTCTAGTATAGAAGTAGAAGTAAAGAACTCCAATCTGTTTAGAAAATTTTAAAATTTATAAAGTAGTTTTTGATTTTTTCTTTCAGAATTTCAGTGAAAATGGAACGCTTGTGGGTATGGCTATAGTATTTTAGAGTTTATATTCTAGCTAATTGCCAACTTTTATCTAGATCCTATGTCTAGTATAGAAGTAGTAAACCTAGACAGAAAATTATAAGTCTAATATAGAAGTTATAAGCCTAGCAGCCTTTTTAAATATGTAAAGAATTTTCATAAGTTATTTGAGATTTCAGGAAAAATTTGACGCAGGTGACTTTTTTATATTCTGGATATCATTCTAAGTGATTTAAATCGTGTTTTAGTATTGACGATATAACAAAATATAGTGGTTAGTTAATTAATGTAAAATAAAATTGTAAATATATAAGATTTTTTTTCAACAGTTTTTTTTTATGATTCTTCATTATTATAATGTACCTGTTAAACATTTAAATATATTATCGCATATATATAAAAACAAATATTTATTTAACACCTATTTAAAGTGGTCGGGTTATAAAGACTGCTAGATTTTGGCTGCCAACTTCACACCCGTGTGAAGTTAGCAGCCAAAAGTTAGCAGAAAATATAATCAGACTGATTTAAAGAGTCATTTCAAAATTTTCATATTTTGTCTATGGGCGACCTTCGCTGAAATGATTTTAACCACGCTTAAGGCTTAGAGGCCACCACCACCCTCCCTCCATATCAATCTGAAGGTGGTATCTCGCGTCGGTCATGGTCAAAATCTCAAATTAGAAGATTTCAGCGGCCAATTTACACTTTAGATAACTTGTCTATACCTCTGCTGAAATAATTTTGACCATGCTCAAAGCTTAGAGACCACCACCACCCTCTCTCCATATCAATCTGAAGGTGGTATCTCGCGTCGATCATGGTCAAAATATCAAATTAGAAGGTTCCAGCGGCCAATTTACACTTTTGATAACTTGGCTATACCTCTGCTGAAATAATTTTGACCATGCTCAAAGCTTAGAGACCACCACCACCCTCTCTCCATATCAATCTGAAGGTGGTATCTCGCGTCGATCATGGTCAAAATATCAAATTAGAAGGTTCCAGCGGCCAATTTACACTTTTGATAACTTGGCTATACCTCTGCTGAAATAATTTTGACCATGCTCAAAGCTTAGAGACCACCACCACCCTCTCTCCATATCAATCTGAAGGTGGTATCTCGCGTCGATCATGGTCAAAATATCAAATTAGAAGGTTCCAGCGGCCAATTTACACTTTTGATAACTTGGCTATACCTCTGCTGAAATAATTTTGACCATGCTCAAAGCTTAGAGACCACCACCGCCCTCTCTCCATATCAATCTGTAAGTGGTATCTCGCGTCGGTCATGGTCAAAATATCAAATTAGAAGGTTCCAGCGGCCAATTTACACTTTTGATAACTTGGCTATTGGTGACCTCTGCTGAAATGATTTTAACCATGCTTAAAGGTTAGAGGCCACCACCACCCTATCTCCATATCAATCTCCAGGTGTTATCTCGCGTCGGTCATGGTCAAAATCTCAATCTAAAAGAATCCAGCAGCCAATTAAAATTTTTGATAACTTGTCTATAGCTATAGCTAATTGCTATTACACTAATAAACTTAATCACTGATATAAATAATATAATTAAACATGTTCGGCCTTCGACTGACTATTCTCTAACTGTTATCGATCATAGACCCGTGCTGTTCCATCAGGATTTTGCAAGAGTCTCGATGTTGCCAACACGGCCATTCTGCAGTCGTGCCTGCCCTCAGGTACCTCCTCTTCTATAGTAATGTGGTATCTACTCGTAGGACCAACGAGATAAACCATCTTTGAACTTAGGCAATTAATGAAGGATATTCTTTTTGAGTTGTTTCTTTAGCATTAGGTAACACTCATGATTTAAATTCCAACCTTTAAATTAAACAGATACATTAGTTATGTATAGACTTAGATAATTAATGAAAAATAATCTTTTAGAGTTGTTCCTTTAGTCTTAGATAACACTCAAGATTTAAAATCCAACCTTTAAACAGATACATCAGTTATCTTTAGACTTAGATGATTAATGAAAAATAATCTTTTAGAGTTGTTCCTTTAGTCTTAGGTAACACTCAAGATTTAAAATCCAACCTTTAAACAGATACATCATTCATCTTTAGACTTAGATAATTAATGAAAAATAATCTTTTAGAGTTGTTCCTTTAGTCTTAGATAACACTCAAGATTTAAAATCCAACCTTTAAACAGATACATCAGTTATCTTTAGACTTAGATGATTAATGAAAAATAATCTTTTAGAGTTGTTCCTTCAGTCTTAGGTAACACTCAAGATTTAAAATCCAACCTTTAAACAGATACATCATTCATCTTTAGACTTAGATAATTAATGAAAAATAATCTTTTAGAGTTATTCCTTTAGTCTTAGCAAACACTCAAGATTTAAAATCCAACCTTTAAACAGATACATCAGTTATCATTAGACTTAGATAATTATTGAAAAATAATCTTTTAGAGTTGTTCCTTTAGTCTTAGCAAACACTCAAGATTTAAAATCCAACCTTTAAACAGATACATCAGTTATCTTTAGACTTAGATAATTAATGAAAAATAATCTTTTACAGTTGTTCCTTTAGTCTTAGGCAACACTAAAGATTTAAAATCCAACCTTTAAACAGATACATCAGTTATCTTTAGACTTAGATAATTAATGAAAAATAATCTTTTAGAGTTGTTCCTTTAGTCTTAGCAAACACTCAAGATTTAAAATCCAACCTTTAAACAGATACATCAGTTATCTTTAGACTTAGATAATTAATGAAAAATAATCTTTTAGAGTTGTTCCTTTAGTCTTAGGTAACACTCAAGATTTAAAATCCAACCTTTAAACAGATACATCATTCATCTTTAGACTTAGATAATTAATGAAAAATAATCTTTTAGAGTTGTTCCTTTAGTCTTAGCAAACACTCAAGATTTAAAATCCAACCTTTAAACAGATACATCAGTTATCTTTAGACTTAGATAATTAATGAAAAATAATCTTTTAGAGTTGTTCCTTTAGTCTTAGCAAACACTCAAGATTTAAAATCCAACCTTTAAACAGATACATCAGTTATCTTTAGACTTAGATAATTAATGAAAAATAATCTTTTACAGTTGTTCCTTTAGTCTTAGGCAACACTCAAGATTTAAAATCCAACCTTTAAACAGATACATCAGTTATCTTTAGACTTAGATAATTAATGAAAAATAATCTTTTAGAGTTGTTCCTTTAGTCTTAGGAAACACTCTTGATTTAAAAATCAACCTTTAAACTGTAACTAATAAAATGTTAATTACCTTGCCAACACGGTCAACATTCCAGTCAAATCTTTAATTAAATACTCTATATTACTAATTTTGTACTATTCCTTTAATAGTCTTACTTATTCATTCAATTTTGCAAGACATTCTATTAGAAATATCTTATTCTTACTGTACTATATCTACAATCTTAAGTTGTAGCTTTTGCTAATTGTCCTCTATGTTTTACAGCCTTGTCCCTTAATGGGTATTAATAATAATTTATAAATAGGTCTCTTCTCAAATTCTTTAAAAATCTTCAACCATCTCTTCCAAGTATTCACTAAATCAACCTTAATAGCTGACTCTTTTCCATTAGTTCTATATCTGATGTGTTCATAATCTAATAAAGTTTATAAGTTAATAATAGGCTTTCAAATATATTCTGGTTTAGTTCCTACATACATAAATGGTCATGTATTAAACCGTGCTTTGACTTGCCTTATATATTATGGATTGCTAAGAACATTCTCGAACATTCATTTTCAGTCTCTGTAGTGAAATGAAATGATTTCTTTATTTGTTAACTTTAGTACAATAGGTGTTAGTATAATTACTAGTAGTGAAGCTCACGTACAAATATTTTACAAATTAAACCCCCTTTTTTGTTTTAGGAGACATTAGCATTTCAGTTTAGATTTCTCATTATTCTTCCACGCTAGTAGTATTTAACAAATCTGAGAGAGTAACAGTGCTTAATTTAATAATAAGTATTAACCCAGAAAAAAGAGAAGACCAAAATAACAACAATAATATGTATTAACAAAACCAAAACTATGAACTATGAACTGGGAGAATTTAAAGCCTTGCACGGTAAAATTCATTTATGAATGGTCATATTTAACTTATTCCATTTAAGCAATTCATTACCAATCACAGAAACTTCAATAAAACTCTCCTTAATATTATCCTTTACACCATCTTGATTTTGTAATATCTCACATGTTAATTAAACATTACTACCATTATTACCATTATTAATTATTATTAGTTTGGAATTCCTCATGAAACAAAAAAAATCTCAGTGTAAATACTTTTGGCACAATCGTTTGAAACACAATATTTTTTTACTATATAATAGATAATCTTTCCAACTAATATTTTCTCGGAATTTATATTGGATTATTCATATCATTAATATACTCCCAGTTAGTCAAATCCATTCTTGCTTTTCACCTTTAATATCTATAAGTATTCATTTATTTATATTTTTAAACTTAAATCAGTCTTCTGCATTTCATTTCCTATGTAAAATGGTTTTCTTAATTTTCCCATATTATGACTAACTTCTTGATCTTCCATATAATTAATTTTCTTATAATGTAATACAATAAAACTTATATATTATAATTATCATTAGTATTTACCCTTATTACATCATTGGTATCAACAATATATTCTTAAATTTGAACTCTTCATTTGATCTATGAGACCATTAAACCTTAAGTTGTATGTATTAATCCTCTTTATTACTTTTATCTCTTTTAAATACTTCCAGAATTTAATTCTTTATATCTAATGAATCAATCTGTTTTTAATACATTCTACGTTAGAATCTGGGTATTTGCCGATTTTCCAAATCCATTAATCTTATTTTCTACTTAATAATAGATATATCTTTATTTATTATTCTTAAAGTAAATTAATGCCAACTGAATTAATACATATAAAACCATGCAACTAAAAAGTTGCCTTTTCCCAGTTATGCTTGATCACACAACATGTCTTAAAAACTTCAGTTTATTGAAATTAATCAGTAGGTATCTTATTATATCTAAAAAATAGACAGTCATGTCACCAGTAAATATGTTTCTCATGCTCTAAAATTGACCTTTTTAGAGTAAACAGAATATATGTACCTAGTATATTTTTGTAAATTCCATCACAGTTCCTTTTTTTTGCACATTTGGACTTGGAGATGGAAGTTCTAGAGCTGCTCGCTAAAACTCGTAAATGTTTTTTTTTTACGTTAGCGTCTCCCCATGGCGCATGAGTTATGAATTAATCCCACTTCTGATGTTAAGAGTATGAATGCACCCTATATATTTATGCACTTTTAACCAGTATTTCAAGCATAGCTAATTGCTATTACACTAATAAACTTAATCACTGATATAAATAATATAATTAAACATGTTCGGCCTTCGACTGACTATTCTCTAACTGTCATCGATCATAGACCCGTGCTGTTCCATCTCGATTTTGCAAGAGTCTCGATGTTGCCAACACTTGTCTATCGGTGACCTCTACTGAAATGATTTTAACTTTGCCTAAAGGTTAGAGGCCACCACCACCCTATCTCCATATCAATCTCCAGGTGGTATCTCGAGTCGGTCATGGGCAAAATCTCAAATTAGAAGATTCCAGCGACCAATTTACACTTTTGATAACTTGTCTATGGGTGACCTCTGCTGAAATGATTTCAACCATGCTTAAAGATTAGAGGCCACCACCACCCTATCTCCATATCAATCTCCAGGTGGTATCTCGAGTCGGTCATGGGCAAAATCTCAAATTAGAAGATTCCAGCGACCCATTTACACTTTTGATAACTTGTCTATGGGTGACCTCTGCTGAAATGATTTCAACCATGCTTAAAGATTAGAGGCCACCCCCACCCTATCTCCATATCAATCTCCAGGTGGTATCTCGCGTCGGTCATGGTCAAAATCTCAATTTAGAAGAATCCAGCATCCAATTTAAATTTTTGATAACTTGTCTATGGGCGACCTCTGCTAAAATAATTTTAACCATGCTCAAAGCTTAGAGACCACCACCACCCTCTCTCCATATCAATCTGTAGGTGGTATCTCGCGTCGGTCATGGTCAAAATCTCAAATTAGAAGAGTCGCCCATAGACAAGCTATCAAAAGTGTAAATTGGCCGCTGGAATCTTCTAATTTGAGATTTTGACCATGATCGACGCGAGATACCACCGTCAGATTGATATGGAGGGAGGGTGGTGGTGGCCTCTAAGCCTTAAGTGTGGTTAAAATCATTTTAGCGGAGGTCGCCCATAGACAAACTATGAAAACTTTGAAATGACAGTTTAAATCAGTCGGAATATATTTTCTGCTAACTTTTGGCAGCTAACTTCACACTGGTATTTCCTTGCCACATCTTATTGTATAGTTATTTAGGTTCTGCAAACTAACGATTGTTGGGAATTAGGTACTTACCTATATTGTTGTAGTTCAGTCTGTTTGTTAACAAAATGTTAAATTTCCATTTAAGTGATACATGTGTTCTAATAAAGATTCTTTAAACCTAATATTGTTATATTTCCTAGGGATTTTAAAACTAGGCAAGATTCATATGAACTCAGTGAGGGAGCGTTTACGTAAAGGGATCCCTCAACCTTACTTCGCGGTTACAAGTCCGGAAACACGGCAGCTTACTCCCCTGCTTACTGGCCACGACGCGATGGGCGAATTATTTCTTAAATATTTGTTGATTATCATTAATTTATTTTTTTGTGTGTTTATTAGTATAGTTACGTTGATTGTTATATACAGTGGGTTTATGTCACCCAAACAAACTCTATAAAGCTTACCAGTCGTAATGTTGAGGCTTAAATTTATTCATATAAAAATAAAAAGATAATTGTCAGAGGATTGATGGTGTCATATTTAGTTTTTGTAAACATTGAAATATTATTAAATAAATATATTATTAAAGTAGTTAATATTGTGTTATTCCTAGTGAAGATCGAAATTCGAATATAACTGTAATAATTGGTGACCCCGACTATAAAATATGGAAGAAAACAATAACATTAAAATTCAAAACTGTGATAAAGTTAGTATAAAAATTCCACCTTTTTGGGCCGAAAATCTGAAATTTGGTTTTATCAGATAGAAGCCCAGTTCTCAATTGATTTCACAACTTGAACCAAAATTTGTCGAAAATATTTGTGATATTATAACTGGCGAGAGTGATCAAAAATATTCATTGGCAAAAAGTCGACTGCTTAATATTTTTAAAGAAAGTGTAGAAATAAAGCTTAAGCGACTACTTACCGGAATTGATCTAGGTGATTCAAAACCCAGTCAACTTTTAAGAAAAATGCAAAGTCTGGCTGGTGAAGATATGTCGGCAAAGGCGCTGCGTACATTGTGGCTAGATAAACTACCCCCAACTGTTAAGAATGTACTCGTAATTAGCGAAGAAACTCTTGAGAAGGTTGCTGTGATGGCTGATAAAATGCTGGAAGTAACTCCGCGTGAACTTTACAGCGCCGACGTTGTTCCCAGTACTATTAGCGATAATTCCTTAATGAACGAGCTTTTAAATAAAATAAACTCATTAGAAAATCAAATTACAACAATGAACATAAGACAAGCGAGATCAACTGACCGCAACCGAAACTTAAATAATTCCCGGTCAAGCTCTCGCCGCAGGTACAATTCCAGTGGAAACTTATGTTTTTACCACTTCAGATTTGGTAATCGCTGCAAACCAGAAAAATGCCAACCTCCTTGTGAATGGAATAAGCCGGGAAACTTAAACCAGCAGCAGAATTAACGGCTGATTCCGCTGCCGATATTTTTGAAAGCCGCAGATCAAGATTATTTGTTACAGACAAAAGGACTGGTCTACAATTTCTTGTTGATAGTGGAGCAGATGTTTCGATTATTCCGGCAACTAAAGTTGATAAAATAGAAAACGCTTTCGAATTATATGCAGCTAACAATACAAAAATAGAAACTTATGGTACGAGGGTTTTAACCTTAGATCTCGGGTTTCGACGTCAATTTCAGTGGCCATTTGTAGTTGCCAAGATGAACAGAGGTTCATCTTAACAATACAAAAATAGAAACTTATGGTACGAGGGTTTTAACCTTAGATCTCGGGTTTCGACGTCAATTTCAGTGGCCATTTGTAGTTGCCAAGATGAACCTCTGTTATCTTGGCAACTACAAATGGCCACTGAAACACACTTGGTATTATTGGAGCCGATTTTCTAAAATATTATAATCTATTGATTGACCTAAAAGCAAGAAAATTATTACATGGATTAACAAATTTAAATATAAAAGGAACGATAACAACAATAGAAGAAACTGAAGTTTTCAGTACAACCGATAAAGCATCACCATTTCACAAAATATTAGCCGAATTTCCTGAAATAACTAAACCTAATCTGCTACCTACAACAATTAAACATGAAGTGAAACATCAAATTGAAACAAATGGTGATCCAATATTTTCTCGCCCGAGACAATTAGATAGTAAAAAACTTAAAATTGCTAAAGCAGAGTTTGAATTTATGTTGAATCATGGAATTATACAGCCATCAAAATCTCAGTGGGCTAGTCCATTACACATGGTTAATAAAAAAGATGGAACTTGGCGCCCATGTGGTGATTATCGTCGTCTGAATGATCGTACTGTACCAGATAGGTATCCGTTGCCAAGAATAGATGATTTTCAATATATATTAAAAGCTTCGAGAATATATTCCAAAATCGACCTTTTAAAAGCTTATTTTCAAATTCCAGTTGCCAGTGAGGATAAACATAAAACAGCCATAACTACACCATTTGGATTATACGAATTTAATGTAATGAGCTTTGGTTTGCGTAACGCCCCATCTACATTTCAAAGGTTTATTAATGAGTAAGAAGACTTGATTTTTTATTTCCGTACATCGACGATATTTTAGTTGCATCTAGTGATATTAGAGAACACGAAATGCATCTAAAAATTTTATTTGAAAGATTAGATAAATATGGACTTCGTATAAATGTATCAAATTATTAAAGTAGTTAATATTGTGTTATTCCTAGTGAAGATCGAAATTCGAATATAACTGTAATAGTAATATTAATTCTTCCACGTGGGGGATGCTCCATGCTCGCGGGGGACTTGCGGAGCAATGCTCGGGAGGCACATAAACAACTACAATCACAACAACAATTTATACCAAACCTATAAATTTATTAGAATATAAAATAATAATTACTACGTCACACTTATTAATGTAACCGTTCAAATGATCTACGCAAAGGCGTCGCGGGCGGTCAAGGCGTGGCGTCGACCGGTCGCGGCGGCGTCATGCGGGGCCGTGCGGGGTCGCGTCAGTGGTGCGGGGTCTTTTAGGCGGTGTCGTGGTTGAGGCTGGACTGCGGCTGCTTGTCCACGATCACGGACACGGGATACGTAAAGCTGTAGAAGAACCCTCGCGGCGGACCCTGTTGGGGGGACACACACATTACTACGTCGCTCACTCTACTCTCTCCCATCCCGAAATATGGTACATCGATTCACGTTTCATCAAAAACATTCATAACCGAGTCACAATTTCTTGAAGCATGATTGAGCAAGTTAGTGTTTATCAAGAATTTTTAAATATATTTTTTATATATATAAAATTGTATTATTTTCTTTTACTAAACGAGAACCTTCGAACCAAATTCCGGTGTTAAATATGTATTTATTTAAACACTTTATTGCACAGGAAACAAAAGTTATGTACAAAGGCGAACTTAATGCCTTAGGCATTATCCACCAGCTAACCTAAAAAATAAATACTCACAGTGGGTTCAGGCTCTCGCAAGCTGTGCGCGTGCTGTGGCGTGTGCTGCGGCGCCGCTGCGAGCTGTGGCGCGTGCTGGGACGCCGCTGCGAGCTGTGGCGCGGGCTGGGACGCGGCTGCCGCGAGCTCTCCGGCGCCGGTCTGCGGTCAGACACAGACATGTGTTAGAACGACACTACCTACTCGTAATCTTTCCATTCGTTTATTATATTCCTGAACGTAACCAAAGTCAATGCAACAGCATTTCTGTTCGAGAAAATGATTCAATTATTACAAGATCCGGTATTAGAAAGATCATCTGCGGGAGAGAACGCGCACAATGCTATTTTAACATTATAACAGTTTATTAGAATATTGTATATCTTTATTTTCCTGCCTAAGTCAAATTAGGAGCAAAGTCCTAGGAGACTGTTTGCATCTCATGTAGTAGTGTTTTCACAATATTACTATTATTTTTGTTTTCTGATGCAACCGTAGTACCACTTTCTAGATCTGTAGAATACCGCATGAGGGAATAACTAAATGTAGAATACCGCACGAGGGAATAACTAAATGTGGAATTGGCAAAAAAAATACTAAAGTTTAATCCGCGCAATATTAGTAGAATTAGATAAAATTAGAATTGAAGGTTTAATATTAAGAATTGAAGGTTTAATGTGGAATTAAGTGACGCTTGAGTAAAAGTGAGTTTTTTATATTAAGTAGACATAGTTACTAACAATCAAATATGTAGTTACACATTCTTTGGAAAAAGAGAGAGACAATATTCTTAGCTATCCTTCTCCGTGCGGGTCCATCGCGTGGTTGGAAGGCAGGGGAATGAACCGCGGCGTTCCCGGACTTGGGACCGCGAAGTAGGTTTAAAGGCCTTTTGAACTCTCACCTGCACTGTGTTTACTACCTCTCCACTCAACCAAATACTGATCCTGTTATCATAATTAACTAACGTATTTAATAAGATATATAAGGTCAAAAGATGCATAAAATATTTTATTTTTAGTTAGTAACAAAGACAACACCCTTGGAACCATTGAGCACGGAAACAAAAGATTCTTACCAATTTATCAAGAGGTAAAATGACCCGACTAAAAATAATAAAAAAATTTACAAAGAACCTGCTACATTTATTTTTCGGAGTGAGTATTGTGGGGCCCTAACGGGAACCACATGAAATACCGATCGATCGAAAGCGAAAATAAAATGTATGTGATTTGACGTTTCTCGGCGATCAAATAGGGAATGTGCATGTTTTTTTATTATTTTATTACTTGATAGAGTAACTACATTAGACCCTAAAAACAAATATTAAAATTTTACAACAAAAATAAATGGGTTTAAAGTTTATCTGCCACTACTGCAGTAAATAGATGGTACCCACATCACTTAGCCGCCATTCTGTGACGTCATTCGTGCTCAAAAAGCACGCGTCCTCATATCCTCATGTTTAATGTTATTTCACTTCAAAAGTTAATCAAAAGGTTTGTTACAAATTATCGTAATAAAGGACAATAAATACCAGAGAAAACAAGAAACTACAAAGACTACAGAACACAAGCTGACATTTGTTTGTGCACGAATGACGTCACATGTAGTGTTTGCTAATTCAAAATAATTTATTTCCATAGGTCACTGCATAGGTCACACTTGAACACGTCATTTCCAATTCAAAATACAAGCAAATACAATACTTGGCTCATCAAAACACGGGGCAAAATAAAAGTGAGACATCCATGCATCAGTAAAACAAGATAAAAAATAAAGTTAAGCTTAGTAAGAACCTGGCTATGACACAATAAGAATATTATCAACATAAAATTAATAAAAAAATAATAAAAATAACAATAACAAAAAATAATAATAAATTTAACTAAATCAAATTAGTTTAAATTATATACAATAACAATGTCACAACTGTAATATTATACCGACTTTAATAAATAAATGATAATTTCAAAATTAAATTTAGAATGAGAAAATGAAATTAAAATACAACAAGAATAAATTACAATAAATTAATCATCTGCTGTAAAGAGGCATTGTCATACTAAGACCTACGAAAATTAAATTAAATTATGATATCATTATTTTACAATATATTATTTCCGAAAAAATTATAATAATAATAAGCTGCTGTAAAAAGGCATTGTCATACTACATACTAAAAGTATTATAATAAAAAATAATAAAAAAAGGCAGCAACAATCACAAAAATAAATGTTACAGCAACTTACTAAAATTATATATATATATATACCAACTGGGACCTCAACGCTCGTTCTCTTATTGGTCCCCTCACTACGCCGCAAGATGTTGAGGCTACCGCCGAACAACTTATGGAGTCCTTTATTTCGGCCAAGGTGGCGGAGACCCATGAGCTGCCTCCCCACACAGGCGAAAAACGCCTAGCCCTCCCACATCCCCTCCGAAAAAAACTACAACACAAGCGGCGACTCCAAAAGCGTTGGGCGGAATTCCGCGACCCCAACACTAAGCAGGAGCTCAATAAAATCTCGGAAGAGCTCTCCGCAGAGATCGCCACATTCCGGGGGAGATCATGGGAGAACTATATGGACTCCATTGGCGAGGACGGTACTCTAGGAGCGCTGTACCGCCTCACCAGGAGACTGACCCGAACCCCCCTTCCCATCCACCCGCAGGTCGACCGAGCGGGAACAAAACACTACGCCCCCCAGGACAGAGCCGATCTCCTGGGAATTCACCTTAGGGGGCAGTTAATGCCCTTCCCCTCGATCGACACAGAGTTCAACAAACGAATAGTGCATACAGTGCGGCAGTTCATAAATGGTCCCAATCCGGAGCCCCTCCCGGGGCACTTTTTTCATATCTCCCTCTGAGGTAGAGCGCGCCGTGCTCCGCCTTAGGCCCAAAAAGGCCCCGGGACCCGATGGGATCACCAACCACCAACTTTCGCAGTTTCCCCGCAAAGCCGTTGTGGCCCTCGCCAAACTGTTTAATGGGGTGCTTCGTACTGGACACTATCCCACCGCCTGGAAGCGGGGGAAGGTCATTATGCTGCCGAAGCCCGGCAAAGACAAACGACTGCCGAGCAGCTATCAGCCCATAACCCTGCTTCCGCACCCGGCTAAGTTGTTTGAGCGATTGTTCCACCGGAGGTTGAAGAGCTACGTCGAAATTCGACCGGAGCAATTTGGCTTCCGTGAGGGACATAGTACCACGCTCCAACTAGTCCGGGTGCTGCACCACATGGAGAGCGAATTAAACGCGGGCCGATCCACGGTCGGAGTCTTCCTCGATATCGAGAAGACTTTCGATCGTGTCTGGCACTGCGGCCTCGTTCACAAACTCCTCGACACGCCTGTGCCCCCATGGCCACGCGGTTAGTGGCCTCCTTTCTCAACAACCGCCACTTCCACTTCCGTGGAGGAAAGGTCTCAGTGGAACACCCCATTTAAGGCAGGTCCCCAAGGGAACCTGCCTTTCACCCACGCTGTATGCACTATTCACCAATGACATCCCTACCCTCTCCGATCAACTCTACGGAGAGGATGACGTAGTCTTGGCACTGTTCGTGGATGACAGCGCCTACCTCACCTCCCACAAAAATCCCATACTCGCCGCCGAGATGATGCAGAGGATGTTGGACGTTCTCCCTTCCTGGCTCGACAGATGGCGGATCACTGTAAATGTTGGAAAGACATCCGCCCTACTGGTCATCCGCCTTCACCGCCGCCCAGCCAAACTGGAATTTTGGGGATAGGAGATCGAATGGGCCGACTCCATCAAGTACCTGGGGTGCACCATCAACCGGTCGTTGAGCATGAGCCCAATGGCTACTTAAGCCATCAATAAGGCCAAGGCCGCTCGCTCCATGCTCCGGTCAGTACTAAGGTCCGCCCTCCCACTCCGGGTCAAGGTGTCGGTCTATAAGACCTTCGTCCGTCCCCAACTAACATACGCGGCACCAGTTACTGTCGGCCACGAACAAAACACGACTCCAGCTCTCTGCGTATGGCGACTGGCGCTCCGTGGTTCTGCGCAACCAAACCATCAGCGATGACGTGAAGATCGAACCGTTAGCCGAGTTCGTGAAGCGGCTCGCCCGTCGAAATGTACGACCGGGCCAACAACGGACCGCACGAGCATCTTCGCGGCATCGCTCCGCTGCACGCACGGCCGCCAAATGGCAGGAGAGAGCTTCTCGGCGGCAAGTTTTCCCGCAACCCTACCCCACCACCACCCTAAATTCCCCAACCCTGCACCCACCAGCATAATAGATGTGCTGGTAATTTATTATACATCCGAACACCAAGACCCATAAAAGAATTAAGACCAGAGTCGGATTTCTCATACAAAAAGTCTTGACTATTTCACCCCCCTAAACATTTATGGATTTTTATGAATTTTGAAGGAGTCATAATTATGATCGATATCTAGGCTCGTACGTACCTTTTTGCAATGTTTGGTGTAGGAAACAAAATATAAGCCCCTAAATGCAAAAAAATCCCAAAAAAAAATCCTCATATTAAAATAATTCCTATAAAATATTAAGACAGACATTTTAAAAAAGAAAAACGTATAGTCATCGTTTATTATCTCTTTAATAAAATAAAACCATTTTTATTCAAATCCATTACAGTTTAGGGGTGGGAAACAGACTTGGCCCGAAAGTCGTTTCGCTGCCTGAATTGTAGGTAAAATCTCATACTGAGTGCAACTTGCTCTTTCCCCTTATTAAGGGTCGGGGGGAAGGTTTACATACATATGTATAGTGTAGATCTATAGATATCAAATAGTGTTGTCGAGTGATATTACCGATAGTAGTGATGAACAAAATATCGATATTATTTTCATATTTCAGAGAAAACAAAATTTAGCTGTTTTGGTTATCCTAGCTGTTGCTCAGAGTCTAACATTTCAATTTTGGAATCAATATACACCCAGCAAGCATATTATATCATAGACACCTTTGTTTTTGAAATAGATTCAGCTGGTTCTGATTTATCGAAGAACCAGCATAGATGTAACTATTTTTCTACTCAGTTTTCTGTTTCACAAAAAACAGAAAACCCATAGGCGTAAAAGAATGTGTATATGTGAGTATGCGGAAACATGTTGTACCTACTGAATCATAATTGTACAAATTAAACCTAAGTTACCTTACCTTAGTGGAATAGTGTAGTATATGTCTATATGACGTTACGTCGATTGCCTTATGAATACATGTATTTACCGGTTTTGTGTACAATGTGCATTTGTGTTCAATATTAATAATTCATCTTGAACTAGGTCCCTTACGGGGTAGTCAGAAATAACTGAACGCCCTACACACAAATATTATACTTATTAAGGCACGGAATTTCACTGGGGCGGTAGGCACACCGATAACGGAACGACCAATACATTGTTTAATATCAGTGCTGGTGGCTTCCACTATGATGGCTAAATGCCTGCCTCCGTAGTTGCGCCTTCGGCGTTGTTTCCGGGGGTCGTGGGTTTGATTCCCACGCAAATATTAGTACGTTTTTCTGTAAAGTTTGCCATAATACTAACTACTGGGTATTTAAATCATAATAATATGTTTTTCGTGCACATAGTATAAGCAAGAATATATTTTATTATATTTATTCAATAAATGGAACAAAAACTATGCATGTTAAAGAGTATCAATCTATATTCTGGCAAATGAAGGGAAAATAATACGAGTGAGGATGTACATTGTGCCCAGCGAAATGATGATTCTGGAAGATGGAAAAGGAGACTTAATAATCGATATAAATATTAAGAACATTGAATATCATCATACATCGTTTCCTTAAAATTCAAGCTCGTCGCGATGTTATGAATAGACTCAATAACCACTCTATAAACAGTTTCACCAGTTGGTATAGTTAAACCGGTACCGACAGCTTAACGTGGTCTCCGAAGCACTATAGTGGTGTTGTCAAACAAATGTATTTTTTTTATTAAAAACTCATTGGTATACAACGGGGTTCAAACCAGAGACATAAAATTAATGCAAATATTTCCTATATTTATTGATTGCTATAATCTTCCCCCGACCGGCAGATGTGTCGGCACCCGCGGGCTATTTTTTATCTATACTTATATTACAAAGCTGAAGTGTTAGTTTGGTGGATCGCGCTAATCTCAGGAACTCACATTGATAAAATATTTTAGTATTGGATAGCCCTTTCATCGAGGAAGGCTATAATATAACATCACGATATGACCAATAGTAGCGGAGCATCAATGAAAAAATGAAAAAACGGCGGGAAATTATTATTTTTGAGAGCTTCTCTTGCGTGCGCTGCGCATACGGTTACAGATACGCAGACGAAGTTGCGCGAGTCAGCTATTTTATATGATGCTAACATAAGTAAAAATAAACTGTTTTTTTACACATATGCCCTATTCATAAACTAAGCGAAGCCTGTAATATGTGAGTAAAAATAATCTGTTTGTTGCGGGATAGCCCTACCTTTGCTGCAACGTAAACGACGCGCTACCACGTATGCGGTCACACTAAATAAATATATAAATTTATTTTATGCATTCTATTTATTTTACAACTAATTGTAAATTTTAATAACCTACCAATGTACCTATTTTTCTAGTAGGTACATTGATAGGTAGACCTATCTCAGGCGAGGCGCGTGGATACATTTACCGCCGCGATCAAATAAAACTCAAGCTAATGTAAAACGACAGAAGAAATAATAGTACAAAGGTAAAACGTACTTATTTAAAATATAAATCTATACTTAAGTACCTACGTGCAAGTACCTTCATTTTCCATAAAAATAGATAATAGGTAGATAGTAAGAAATAAACCTGTTGTCAATATTCGATAACATTTGAATATACCTACCTAATTCGTTTATGTATTTCTTTTACTGTTTATTATATATATTTAATTCAATAGTAATAATTATGGAAACAAACTAGACACTTGATACCAAAATATGTCGCGGCGGGCGCTTTACATACGAGTGTGCGTGCGGACTGAATGTGTGCGTAAATGATAACGTTAGTGACTAAGCGTCATGCGCGGGGAGAGGTAATACTGCAGAGTTGAATCAGCATACATATTTGTAAATAACTATCACAGAAAAAGAGCCCCATCATACACTCCTCTTAATGGTTTTTTGTATTCGGTATTTGGGTAAAGCAAGTTTATCTTTATTACGTGTATTACATGTGTGTATGTCACTATTCTTTTGGAATTGATAAATGTGATTATGAACATACAATATGTCTTCTAATATATATTGAGAAGGCACCGTTAAAATATTATATTTACAAATATTATTTCTTAGAGATTTACGGGGCCCTAAATTATAAATTGATCGCACTGCTATTTTTTGTATCACAAAAATAGACTGTATATCTGCGGCCATTCCCCATATTAGGATACCATACGACATGACGCTATGAAAATAACTAAAATAAACTAGCCTTGCTGTACTAATATTTGTTAGTTGTCTAACTTTCCTGACAGCATAAGCCGCGGAACTTAACTTACTCGCTAAAGATATCACATGTGATCCCCACTGTAGACTTTTATCGATCTTTAACCCTAAAAAGGTTGTAGAACTTCCAGAACTAAATGTTCTCCATTTAAAATTATGTTCCCTTGTATTAACTTCGTTTTTGGAAGAGAAAATCTTATGCAACAAACGGTATTTCGATTCGATTATCTCGGAGAGTGCGAGGGAGTTATACAAATTAATCCCTCCTGCTCCATTCCGATATCCTACATCAGGACGCGAAAAGGGGTTTCATTCCTTCGTCGATGAGATCCCACAAAGCGTCTCACCCCGTCGTTTATGTGTGTTTCCTGACAACTACAATCTGGATGTGCCACCTACAGAGCTTAAGCGTGTCTCCCATCAGGCAAGCTTGCGGCCAAACGCAAACTCTATTATAACAGCTGGTATAATTATTGTGATAAACTTACGTATTGGTGTTTGGTATACTGTTGTTGGTGTCCCTCGTACTGCTGATGCGCATCGTACTGCGGCTGGTGGTACTGCTGGGCGGCGGCATCGTACTGCGGCTGGTGATACTGCTGGGCGGCGGCATCGTACTGCGGCTGGTGGTACTGCTGGGCGGCGGCATCGTACTGGTGGTGCTGGTCGGCGGCGGCGGCGGCCTCCTGCCAGGCGCGCGCGTGCTCCCGGCGCGCCGCCTGCACCTCGGGGGTCTCCTGCGGCAGGTCGCGCGGCACGTTGTCCTCCTGGTGGAAGCCCTCGCTGTCCGCCCAGTAGCGCACCTGCAAGCGTCACCCGTCGCTATCACATGCTGCACCACGCGGGACATGCGCCCACGCGAAGTACGGGCGGTGCATACCTGTACGAGTCGGTTGTCCCCGTCGCGGAACACGTACTGGCCGGAGACGTCCCCGGAGCGGGCGCGGTCCTCGGTCTTGGCGGACTCGGGCGTACGGTATCCGTACGCGTACGCCCCGAGCCCGTCCTGTCCGTGAAACTGCTCCGCGTCATACACCTGTGCACAAATCATATAGGTACTCATTAGCTCTTTTATTGACGATTTATCTATAGAAAACAATTAAAAATATTTAAAGCGTTTATACAATCTATAAGGTGGGGATAACTCTTTTATTATTTTTTTATATGGACTTATTCTATATAATGTATGTAAAAATGTGTAAATTATATCCTTGCGTTATAATTAAGGCTTTATATTGGGTTTTTTTGCCCCTTTGACACGTTTAGTTTGTATGGAAATTGTTAAGGAAGGCATCTGTAGCAGCGGATTCTTAGCTCCTACAAACGTAGTGCCGTTATCGGAATATATTATGTCAGAGGGTTTACCGCAGCGACTAATAAAACGACGTTACCCACTTACTTAAATATTGTTTTTCTACTGCTATTTATAATGAAAGTGAGAGATGGCCCAACCTCTATATCGTCTGTGGGTGGCCCTCCACCACATCCACTTGAAACCAGTTTAATAGACAATGCTATAAAATCTACATTGGGAAGTATTTTAAATGTCTCCCTATTAAGTTAACTGTCGTCATTGGTGCTTTTGTATCTTCTGCACATGCTGTATCACATTCTATCCATATGTATGCACGTTCTCTCCATGTTACTGCCACAGGACAAAGATATCATTATCAGCTTTTATGGACAAAAGCACATTTCTCTTATTAACTCCTTTAATTTAAATAACATAATCACAGAACCGACTCGGATTATTGCATCTAGTCGGGCTTGCATTGATAATGTTTTCACTAATTGTACCATTTCATATCACTCTGTCATTACTGGTGCACGCTATGATCATAAATGTCTGATTAGCTTTCAGGCGCGAATTAAACCAACAAATAAAATAATTAAGTACAGACCTCTTACTGAAAATAGACTAGAAATTTTAAATAATAATATTATACATAAAATTAATAATTTCAAGTATAATACAAATAAACCGAATACAACATATTCGAATTTACATAATTTAATAACCCAAGAATTTGATAAAGTGTATAAAGTAAAGACAAAGAAAATAAATGATAAATTGAATTTTGCTACTTGGGCAACTGGGGGTATTAGGAAAAGCAGGGATACATTATATGATAGGAGATCCTATACATTAGATCAAAATTTTCATAACTATGTTAGAAATTATTCAAAAATATTTAAAAAAGTTTGCCTTGGCATATGGCAAAATATAATTTAATTAGCTTTAGACTAAAACAGTCTAAAAATAAATCTAAGTGTGTATGGACGATAATAAATAATGAAACTGGTAAAAACATACATAAGCAAAATGATATTTCCATCAGACAAAATGGAGTATTGATATTTGAGAAAAATAACGTTGTTAGCTTATTTGAAAAGTTTTTTGCTGATATACCTTTTAAAGTCACGAATAGTATTAAGTCGTCATCTAGTATAGGTAAGGAATTACTAAACCGTCATGTTAAAATACCAAATTTTTCAGGATTTAATTTTATACATGTCTCAAATGAGGATATTATAAAACACTTCAAAATGTTAAATAAAAATAAAACGGAAGATTTTTGGGGATTATCCGTAAAAGCATTAGAACCTATTATTTACACCATTGGGCCTTTCTTAGCAGACATTTATAATAGTTGTGTGGATAAGGGCGTCTTTCCAGACTTTATGAAGCACAGTTAGTAAGGTCTGTTTTACCCGTGCTTAGCAAAATATTTGAAAAAATAATGCTAAGTCAGTTATTAAGATATTTTAACAAAAACAAATTATTACACGATCGTCAATATGGGTTTACGAAAGGTATAAATATAACAGATGCTGGTACTGGATTGATTGAGGAAATATTTAGTTCTTGGGAAAAGTCTCAGGATCTCATTGGTGTCTTCTGCGATCTGTCTAAAGCATTCGATTGTGTAGATCATCAAACTCTATTGGGTAAGCTGAAATTCTATGGAGACCGCGGAGTAGCGTTAAACCTTGTGGAGTCCTATCTCTCTAATAGAACGCAATGTGTTAACATTAATGGTAGTGTATCTAAAGGATCTCTTGTTAATATGGGAGTCCCCCAGGGATCAATTTTGGGGCCTTTCCTGTTTCTGGTATATATCAATGACCTTCCGCATATGGTACAATAAACAGCGCAGATAGTGCTGTTTGCTGATGACACGTCTCTGTTGTTTAAAGTTGATAGAAAAAACAACGTATTGTCAACAGCAAACAATACTCTGTCTATGGTCTCTGAATGGTTCACAGCAAATAATTTGGTTTTAAATACTAAGAAGACCAAGTGCCTGAAATTTTGTTTGCCAAAAGTTCGGGCAATTAACTGTTCAAGTTAGGCGGTACTGAACTGGAATTTGTTGACTCCACTGTATTTTTGGGAATCACAGTCGACTCCAAACTGCAATGGAGAGCTCATATGTACGCGTTATCTAATAGATTGAGCTCAGCAGCATATGCAGTCAGAAAGGTCAGACTTTTAACTGATGTGGCAATAGCCAGGTTAGTGTACTTTGCCTATTTCCATAGTATTATGACTTATGATCTTATTATATGGGGCTCAGCGGCAGACATAGAAACCATATTTATCTTGCAGAAAAGAGCTATTAGAGCTATTTACGGCATGAAGACCCGGGAATCCCTTCGAGAAATCTTTCCTGAAATTGATATAATGACACTGCCCTCCCAATACATATTTGAGAACTTATTATAAAGCGTATTACAAAGTTAATGATTATATTAATGACAGAGATGTCTGGAATCAGTACTCTCTGTGTCTGGAATCTCTAAACTAACTAGACTCAAATTGTAATAATTCATTATACTTACTACTATAGGTATATTTTTAGTTTTTTGTTTTTTACAATAGGTATTTTTTATATATTTTGGATGAGATGATAGCTTATTATTACTATAACCTTTTATTATTATTTTTAATTTTAAATATTTATTATTTTGGACAAGGTAATAATTAGTTACTACTTTGAAACATTTATGTTAATTGTCTTATTTATTTTAAGTTATTTTGTTATCAGAGTTATAGAATACATGTCCATTTTTTTAACTAGCTGATGTTTGCGCAGGCTTTGGATTCAGTTATGTATTTGGCCTTGCAATCAAAATCTTGCAAAAGATACCTTCCATCTATTTACCTATATTTTGATTACTTTAATATATATTTGGAGCGTGGCCATGGTCTGTTGGGTTGATCGCCTTGGTGGCACCTTTGCAGGGCAGTCAATGATTGACAGGTCAATGGAACCAGCTAACCACCTAGTCTTAAACTGGTTGGTTATGTAGTGTGTGTTCGGTTGGGTTGTTTTTTTTTTCTCCCGCAAGGACAATGGTTTAATAGTTCACGATCTGTTTATTTTTTATTATATTTTCAACATTTGTCTGTGGGGGGAATGGCGACCTGGCCAAGTGCACATATGGACCTTATATATACTTTTTTTTTTACTTTTCATAAATGCCTGTAAAGGTTTACATGAAATAAATATTTTTGACTTTGATGGAAAACTCGATGCTCATTACCAAAAGTTGTGGGATACCCCTATTGTTTCCCAAATGTATTACACTCCGCTAATATTGTAGACCAGCCCGTTTCCGAGCCTAGTCGATTCCTGAATCCAGTTTCATTTTCTTCCTTCTCCTCATTTAGGTACTCTTCGAGATAATCAAATTTTTCGTCTCGGTAGTAACGTCGGTTGTGGCACGATAGTTGACAGAAATGGCCGCCATCATCTCAGCTATTTAAAAGCAGGTCCCAGACATGCTCTTCTCAACGACATAATAAAACGAGCTCCAACGACTGCTAATGTGCCATCAATCCTAGAGCCGCCAGGTCTAATTAGGAATGATTGAACATGTCCAAATGGTATTGGTCTGGGATGCGACTTGTGTCGATACTTTAGCTGCAATATAGTATATTGACTCTTCAAGTATTAGTCCAGGCTCTGCCGCCGAATGGACAGCTAAACATAAATACAATAAATATTCAAGTTTAACAAATTATTTTATATTCGTTCCTTTCGCAATAGAAATATAAGGTTCTTGGTGTCTAGAATCAAAACTTTTTATTGAGAAACTAGGAAATAAATTGGTAGAAGGTTTTGGAGATGGTCGGTCTAAAAATGATTCAAAACAAAAAATGTCAATCCTCGTCCTTAGTTTATACGAAAACGCGACCAAAAAGTTCCGCGTAATGATCAGTTACCATTTTTAACCTAAAGCACGGGCGGTCTTGGTCGCCATTTGAATAACTCACTTCCGGTTGACATTTCGAGTTAGTAATAAGACCCTGAGAAGCATTTTCAGATTAAAAAGGGTCTTATTAGTTAAAAAGTCATGTCACCAAAAACTAATATGATTTGATTGTACTCGTAACTTTGACGTTGCGTGCGGTGTTGCCAGCTTCAACAAATTGTGATATTCAAAATTCAAGAAGATTTAGGTAACAATATATTATCTTTTATTTATTGTTAACACCCCCGTAATGATATGATATGACGATGATATTTATTGTTGTTTTTTTATAGCCCCTTAATATTTTTAAGGTATTACGTAGGAAGACCGAAAATATATATATACCTACTGAGTGTTTTTTTTTGCCTCCATTAGGGAACTCTGACTATAACTCACTTTTATCACGTATAAAATTCATTTTTTAAATAAAAAAGGTAGTTTTTTTTTAAATGTCCGATACATTATCATAATATGAACGCCCATATGGTATAATTACTGCAATAAATACCTACATATAATGTTGCGGTATCAAGCAAAATACGTTCAGATACCCAAGTGGCGACGGCTCAATCGTGAAATTAGAAGTTGATCTGACCTTTGTTATTGTCATTGGAAGAGTACGTACCTCCTCCAGGTAGCGGTCGGTGTCGGTGATGGGGCGGCCCCCGCGCCAGTAGTGGCCGCGCGTGGGGCCCGCGTCGGCCGCCCGGTAGCGCGCGTCGTCCGCCCGCACGAGCGGCCGCGTCTCCCGCAGCGCGGACAGCGCGGGTGTCGCGAACGGCTTGCTGGCCAGGAACTGCGCCGCCTCCTCCGGGGACAGGTCCAGCCGCAGCACGCTCTCCGCGCCGCCGCGCACCGCCAGCGCCACCTGTCGGCACACGCACGTCACGCCGCGAGGTCGCCGCCGGTTCACCTTCGACTCTTCCTCGATATTTATTGTTTTGTATACATTAGTGAGTCACGAAGCTATCTGCGGAGATGGGTCGGTCACCGCCCGATATAGTCGCCGCGTCACATCTGACAACCGGTCGGTGCTGTTCGCAACAAATGACAAAAGGGCCCCTTTTTATAATAGAGGAAAGTTTGATTTAAGCACATCAGCAACCTTTTGAGACGGAGAGTTGAAATTGATTAAGTATTGTGTAAAGATCACCTAGGACACACTTAACTCTATAACGATTAAACCTAAGCTTTCGGAGGTTATAATATTCCCTTCGGTAACTATGATAGCTATCATGATACTCAGGGGTATATGATACTCAGGAGACCCTAATATTCAAAATATCGGCTGTTGAGCTTTACCGGCTGAGAAGAGAGCAGCCGGTGTGGGCAGACCAGACGTAGTAGGCAACATTGTCAGTCTTCCGAAGCCAAAACTATCATATTTGAGAAGCAAATCTCATAGGAGGATCAGTTGGATTTCAGAAAAATAAAATCTCAGTGACTAGGCATTTAAGATACTTACCTAATTACTTAAAAAGTAAAAGAGATTTGAATATTTTTATGTTGGATCTCTGAATTTTCTATATAGAACTAGTAAAAAAAGGTTTATGACAGTAAATGTATACAAAACAAATGTAATTATTTGCTGTTGCTAGAGCAAAAGATCCGCGCCCCATGAACGCGGAGTATCCCGGAGCCCGCATGCGCGGACCACCGTCTCTGAGGCAGTCCTATTACAAGCGAAGCCGATGGATGGATGATCAAACGAAAATATTTATATTCTAAAGAGAAAAGATTTGATTGGCTGTTTAATAAAAATATCCTTAGGAACTAATATTGTCACGGCTGTATTTTATTTTCCATCCAATTTGTTTTAAATTAATCGGCGCGGGCGCATAACCGTTGGACCAAGTAGTTTTGCATAAATCGTTGTTAGGCTATGGCAACATTCAAAGACGATGTATGTATGTACGATGTATAAAAGAACAAGAACATTTATTCATAATTTAAATCCATTATTAGTTCGGTTAATATGAAACTGGTACCTAAATATTAAAATTAAATACGTTTGCTAGTTTTAACAATAAATGCGTTCATGTCTATCATCTGAACAATTATTTCATTATAAAGCCATTGTTTGTTGTCATCGTCCGTACTGACTACTCGTACTGTTACATGCGGGAGGTGTCACTACTCACCAGCACGAGTAGCGCACGCAACATGCTGCCGAGGACAACTGTGACGATGTGGTGACGAGTGGTGACGATGTGGTGACGACAGGTGCCGGGTGGTGCTGACTGGTGCCGGGTGGTGCTGACAGGTGCCGGGTGGTGCTGACAGGTGCCGGGTGGTGCTGACAGGTGCCGGGTGGTGCCGACTGGTGACGACTGGTGCCGGGTGGTGCCGAGTGGTGTCGGATAGTGGTGCGCGTGGGCGCCGCGCTCGCTATATAGCCTCCCCCCTCCGCCGCCGCATCCGGGAGTGACGCCGGACCGGACTCTACCTACTCTACTACTCTAGGTATATCAGAGCGAGACGTGTGTTTTACCCATTTTTAGGGTCCGAAAAACCTATTTTCCAAAAGTACTTTTTAGAATAGTTACGGAAGAGTAGCTCGTGACACCAATAACGGGTGTAAATCAGGTTTCATATGGACAGACTCCCGGAAGGTGTATGTGCTGGTGCCCGCGGCTTCGCCCACATTAAAATAACTCTTAAAAAGCTCTTTTTTGCAAATTTCAGGTGGTTTCTGAGGTAACAAATGGTTTTGGCTTTTATCTTCTGTCCTACCAAATCCTAAAAGAACAGCATTCGCGCGGACCGCTTTTATTTTATAAAAACCATACACACATACATTATCACGGGTGGCTTACGGCGCCCGAGACCGCCCAGACGGCCCCAGGGTACCCAGCGGAAGGGTTTTTAATCCCACCTCATCGTAGCCGATGGTATGAGTCTACACCGAACAAGTGGCTAGCTCGTCGCGATGTTTTGAATAGAGTTTTGAATAACCCATATATAAACAGTTTCACAGGCTGGTACAGTTAAGTCACCGGTGCAACTGATAACAAGGTTAAGAAGATGACAACAAGGCCGGACCTGGGATGGGTGACCGCTTTGTACAACGAGGCTATACCATCATAAACACCGCAACTAACTCGTCACTTGTTAGGTGTTGCCGAATACCATGAAATGGCGAAATGTGGACGGGTTAATATGCAAAAGGCACCGTGATGATGTTATTATTATATTTTTTTTTCGATATTGATTTGAGTAGCATCGACTGCGGTAACTGTAGTATAAAGAATCCGTATGGCAAAGGATCTTGGGCATTTTTGTATGGCAGCTGGGCCTGGGCGTAAAATCAACAGAAATAAAATGTGTTGTAATTTACTTCATTGTACTTCTAAATACCCCCTAAATACTTGTTAACCTCACTATAGACCGGGTGTTACTGCTAAAAACCCAAAGATTGGTTAAATAAAACACACATATTAGTTAAAACTACTATTTATTAATACTTTTTATTCAAATATGAATGGTGTTCATCAACTATAAGTTCTAATAAATGTTCTGCAGGTGCAACGAAAGACTCGTGCCGTCTTAACCCTAAAACCACAAAACTGAAACTATGTGGGCACAACTTTATACTGTTCTTCTGGCTGTTAAGCAAGTACACTAATGCCCAACTATCGCATTTCTACCGATTTGGTCGCTATCAATCAAAATGTAAGTATTATATGTGCGCGACTGTTGTAATTCGAAGCAACCACACATTAGTTTGCAGAATATTACATCTGTTTAGACCCCTCTCTATTGTAACGTAGTTTACAACTATATAGTGGAGTATTTAGTGCAACATGTTGTATGGGAACCCTGCCTTTTGTGGCTCAAACTTGGCATAGTTATTCCTTGGGTAGTATTGAGTAGATTTCGCCCGGTAGCCATCGGTAGCCTTCGCGCGGGAAGTTTGACTCCGCCGCGCTCTACTGTGAGCGTATTGTGTTAAAACTAATGCTATAATGGCAAGTTTGGTGTCGTTTTCGGATAATTTAAGGATAAATAATTCATTTCCATAACAAAAACAATACTTGTCCATAGAAAAAAACCAAATTATTAAACAAAATAACAAAATCATAAACATCTTTTTTTTTACATCAACGTCGTTTTTTTTTAAACTGTAAGAGATATTCATATGAAAACCGTAAGAGATATGCATATGAAAAAATATATTCTAAAACCCACGTTTACTAGGATACAATATGTTTATTGGAATCCGACTGTAAAAAATAAATTAAAAAAAATATTATTCATCACAAGGCAGAGTAGCATATTTATGTTTTATACGGGCACTGATCTAAGTAACCATTGGTTACTCGGTAAAACCATAATCATATTGATATTCTTAATGTCCAAATAAAAATTATTCGAATACATTATGTCATTTTATTTGCGGTATGGAAACTCCCTAAGAACCTTAAACATTTTATTTATCATGGTTATAACAATTTTGTAAAAAGCTGCATTTTCTAATGGAAACCAGCAAATTTTCACAGTGATAAAAAAAATACCATAACGGGTGCCTATTTGGCTTCCGGACACCGTTTAAACAGCCTCAGGGTTTCAGTGGACGGTTTTAAACCGTCCTTATTTCGCGGATGGTATTCGGGGGCAAGCCCCGTTGTATAAAAACGGTTCACAGTGATGGTATGTATTAATTTATCCATATATCTTTATTATCAATATCCATTCAATAATATGTTATTAATGAATTATGTTTGAACATAACAAAACATGAGAATTTGGGAATGGGTGTTGTAATTAGTTATTATATAAATTAAACACAATCTGTTGGAAAAATTTTATAAATAGAGGGGGGGGGGGGAGGCTTACGCCTTAATCCTCGATAATCATCCCCCCTCTCCTTACGCCTATGATTATAGCAGTTGGTTCTTCATCGATCTTATTATTTTTTGATGCTGTTTAAAGCACGCCATCCTACTCTTCCAATAACGTTGCCTTCAATTCTTCTACGCTTGAATGGACTAAATTTCTGGACCTTTCGTTTGAGTTCATATCATAAATGCTCGATGGGATTAATACCTGGACTGAGTGTAAGCCAGTCTATAGTACGTATTTCAGCTTTGTCAAGAAACTGCCAAAGTCATACGCAACGTGTGTATATACCACACGGTAATGCTAATACCAGATGTCGGTTACCGTGATGAAGTCTTCGCTGATAAACTCGTAGGGAACAACATGATCCTGGAGAATATCGGCGATGTACCGGTCTGCTAGCCCGTCCTCTAGGCCTTTCTCAGGCATGAAAACGAGTACAGTTTTTCCGTACAGAGATACCAGCCCACATCATACAAGAAGGGCCGCTATAACCGTTTCAAAAAGAGCATAGGGAAAATCATTCCCTCAAACATATTTAGGCCCGGCCTCTCGTCGTTGTAGTTTGCGTCGAGTACAAGCAAACGCCACGTTAGATGAGGTTCAGTATCTGTCATAAATCCAAGCTTTGTTGATATTACTCATTGGCTGTTGGTCTAATATCATTAATAAAACATTCTACAACTAAATCTAAGGATGGTGTTATTTCTTTGAAATTAATCTTTGAAAGAATTTGAAACACATGGCTGAACTATTTTCTGCCTTGATGAACGTCATAAATCATAAATCATTTATTTGCCATAAAAACACGGTACATATAATTAGGTGGTCTTAAAAAAATAAGTTCTCGTGTTTAACTGTAGTCCAGCATGCAAATGTTAATAAACTGGGTTTCAAATTTCACATCACAAACATTCAAAATAATTTTTAAGTTATACCAGTAGCTAGGTATTATTATAAATTACTATATTTAATCCTAACAACTAACAATTGTCAGCACAACATAATTAGCAAATTACAAACAATAAGAATGAAATTATAAGTCACAACATGAGTAGGTCAAATGCTAATGTTAACAAACAGGTTTTCAAATTTCACATCACGAACATTCAAAATAATATTTAAGTTAAACCAATAGCTAGGTATTATTATAAATTTATAGACTTAATCCTAACAACGAACAATTGACAGCACAACATAATTAGCAAATTACAAACAATAACAATGAAATCATAAGTCACAACATGAGTAGGTTAACAACAAAATTATCAATAACAATTATCATGTCCAAATATATTTTATACCACATGTCTTTACCATATTATGTCATCAGTAATACACACATAGTTAACAATACGTAATAACAACAAAATTTGTCAGGAATTCATTCATCAATCATATTCATTATTATTTATTAAAATTAAGTAAGTCAACATTAAAATAGTTGTTGGCGATGCACAAAGTTGTTTAACAAATTTCTGAGCATGCCAAGCCCGCAGGTTACGCGGGACTATATCCAATTTCCTTGCGGGGAAGGAAAATGCCAAAAAAACAAAGTGAATAGTACTGACCTGAAAGTTGTGACCAACCAAACAACCAAACATAGGTGCACTCAACCAGCAGTGTATTTGAGGGTGTGTACGTGTGGGTGGTGAATTATATGGTTGTTATGACCTGGATGAGCACTTTTCCACCAGGAATGGGTCAATCTTTGGTCCAAGGAAACTTATCAAACCGGCGTCCGCGCCGGCGCAAGTAATAAGTACTTTCTACAGTAAACAATGTAACACAAACACTACACAAGCTTTATACGTTCACAACACACGTTAAACAAATACAATAGTCTATTAAAAAACAAATATAAGTGGTAAATCAATTAAAAGAGCAAAATAATACAAAAAGGCGTCGGTATCAAATTACAAGTGACAAAACCAAACGTCAAAAAATGTTTATAATAAAAAACAATGGCCAAGGACAATAACAAATATGCCAAATGTCTTCCAAGTTAGAACTTTCAAGCTGCGATCAAAAATGCATTTCGAACATCCCCCCAGCCCTGGACCGGGGGACGCGATCCACAAAATAATTCATTAATCCAAGGGGAGACGTGAGAGAGTGGCCACAGCTCGTTTCAAGACAGAGCCACCTGTCAAAACCTCGGCAAACCGAGGAATACCATCGCTTCCAGGATGCAAACCTAAAATGCGTCCGCGGCGCCAAGACAATGGTGAAGCATTTGCATCCTTCAACAAAACCAAGTCGCCTATCCGAGGCGGCTCAGTAATATCAGCCCACTTGACCCGCTGCTGCAGTATATGCAGGTACTCCAAGGACCAACGACGCCAGAAGTTCTGGGTCAACTGCTGCAATAATTGGAACCTAGAGAGTCGGTTGGACTTCACCTCCTGCCAAGGATATTCTGGCAGCGAATTAAGTGGCTGGCCAATAAGGAAGTGACCCGGGGTCAAAACTTCCAGGTCATTTGGGTCAGAAGAGACAGGACACAAAGGTCTGCTATTTAAAACAGACTCAATTTTACAAAGTACTGTGGCCATTTCCTCAAAGGTCAAAGTCGTTTCCCCGACAACACGTTTTAAATGATTTTTAGCCGATTTGACCGCAGCTTCAAATATTCCACCCCAATGTGGACAAGCTGGAGGACTAAAACGCCAAGTAATACCGGACTGAGAGAGTTTAGCTCCGATGTCAGATTCCTTCTCAGCCAGGAATTTATAGACTTCTAATAAATAATTATTGGTACCAATAAAGTTTGTACCACAATCCGATCGTATTAAACTAGGTAGACCACGGCGTGCAACAAATCGAGTCAAGGTTGCTATGAAGGCTTCAGTAGACAATGAAGTGACTAGTTCAAGATGGACAGCCTTTGTCGCCAAACAAACAAACACACAGCCCCAAGCCTTGACAACCTTCGCGTTTCGGAGGTTGTGGGTTTTGAGGTGAAAAGGTCCACAAAAATCGGTGGCACATCCAGCAAAAGGTCGAGCCTCCGTAACCCGATCGCTGGGTAAATCACCCATCTTCGGCTGCATCGTGACAGCCCTGGTTCTATAGCAAGGTATGCATTTAAAAATTATAGAACGAACAGCTCTTCGGGCTCCAAGTATCCAAAATTGCTGTTGCAAGATAGCCAACAAGGCATTGCAACCAGCATGCGCATTTTTAAGATGTCGATCCCGTATTAAAATGTCCAAAAAATGTCCGTGCCTTGGTAAAAGAAGTGGATGTCTAGCCCCAAACGGTAAGGACGAATTCCGGAGTCGACCGCCGACCCTTAGAAGCCCGTGACCATCCAAGAATAGACTCAACCTGCGTAGACTACCCACCACGGCCTTGCCAGACCGCAGAGACTCAAATACCGGACGAAACTCTTCGAGCTGGATAAGTTTCACCCAGTAGAGGAGCGCCTGATCTCGTTCGTCCGTAGAGATAACTGAAGTCGTTAATCGTGATGACTTGATTCTACAATTATGAATAAAACGTCTAATCCAACTCGTCACTGCAAGCAACTTGTTCAATGAGCTGTAACGGTTCAAAAGGATGTCATAATTTACAGGCTCTACCTGAACAGCAAGACAACGTAGCCCAGGCAGTTCAGTAAGCTCAGGAAGAAAAGAATTATTCTCCGGCCATGCTGATGGCGAATGATTAAGCCACTCTGGTCCCCACCAAAGTGGATGAGCAATTAAAGCGGAGGCGTCGCAGCCGCGTGAAGCACAATCCGCAGGGTTGGTTGCACCGGGAACGTGTCTCCAAGTGATAGAGGCGTCCGAGCCTTGTATCTGGGAAACTCGATTTGCTACAAAAACTTCCAGATTATGCACCGGTGCTTTCAACCAAGCCAAGACAATCATACTGTCGGACCAGCCAATCACGTCATGGACCCGATAATATGATTTCAATATGGTGAAGGAATGATTTAATAGCCGACAAAGCAAAGTAGCCCCACACAATTCAAGTTTCGGAATGGTAATTCTTTTCCGAATAGGCGCAACCTTGGATTTGGCCATGACCAAGGTGGTATGGACATCACCATAGCAATTAACAACGCGCAGATAGACTACTGCGGCGAATCCGCATTCAGAGGCATCACAAAAACCATGCAAGGAAGCGTGGACAGGGGCACAGGGCGATAAGCGTCGAGGCAAATTGACCTTGCTGAGGTCACCAATGTTTTTTACAAATGATTCCCATTCACGTGCCAGATCACCAGTTAGGGTATCATCCCAAGACAATTCAGACAACCAAAGCTTTTGGAGAAAGCATTTCGCCCAAAATACTACTGGACATACCCAACCATTGGGATCGAAAATGCGGGCAACCATAGACAACACCGATCGCTTGCTATACACTGGCATCAGGGGGAACTCTACCTTATAGGTGAAGATATCTTGGGTTGGTTGGTATTGAATACCCAGAACTGCAATCGTGTGAAGGGAATCAGCATTCTCAAAGGAGTGGATTTCTTGACAATGATCCAGGGGGAGGTCAGATAGAAGATTAGGGGAGTTCGATACCCACCTCCGAAGTTCATAACCTCCAGCCTGTAACAACCCAATAAGCTCGCATTTTGCTTGAAGAGCCTCCTTCAAGCTAGACGCACCCGTTAAAATATCATCGACGTAAATGTCGGATTCCAAAATAGCTGCTGCACGGGGATAAGACAAACGCTCACGTGCAGCTAGCTCCAATAATGTCCGGATAGCGATAAATGGACTAGACCGGAGTCCATACGTATTGGTATTTAACTCGTACGTAATAAGCGGTTCGGTGGGAGCCTCTCTCCACAGTACGAGTTGATACTTCCGGTCCTCTGGGTGTATCAAGGTCTGGCGGAACATCATCCGGATGTCAGCTACAAACACTACCTCATGTCGGCGAAATTTAGTCAGGACGTCACAAATATCGGAATGCAGCTTCGGACCCGAATGGAGACATTGATTTAGTGAAACCCCCGAAGTTGAAGTGGCTGATCCGTCAAATACGACCCTAATCTTCTCATTACCCGCCTTAAACACGGCATGATGAGGTATGAAGTAGTGCTCCTCAGTGCGCCAGTTAATCTGAGAAACGGCCATGTGACCCAAGTCAAGGTATTCCCGCATAAAGTCAATATACTTTAAACGGAAGTTTACATCTCTAGACATTCGGCGTTCCATAGAAATGAACCGTTTCTCAGCAATAGCTCGAGACAAACCCAACTGAGGGCGGACTGTCAAAAAGGGCAACCGAGTCATAAACCTACCACACTGTAGACGTGTGGTAGTTTTAACAAAGAAAACCTCACAGTCATGATGCTGAGGATCGGACCTGCAGACAGTAGGTGGCTCCTCCATATGCCAAAACTGCTGAACTGCATCACTCAGCGACATGGTAAGGTAGTCTGTGCGAGCAAATGGGCCAGAATCTTCCCGAAGAACTGGTCCCAAAACAATGAAGCCAAAGATGGAACGGAAAGCAACTAAACCTCCTGATTGCAAAACCCTCCGTTCACCAGACAAACAATTTCCTAATACGTCGGCTCCCAGTAATAGATCGACAGGGGCAGAAATATAATATCCTGGATCCGCCAGGGTCAAGTGTCTGGTCAACCGCCGTATTGATAAGGACAAATCAACAACAGGTTGCCTATCAAGAATATTTTTCATAACAATTGCGTTAAGAGATACCCGGGGACCAAAATTGCCCCTAGGGCCAAAGGAAAAACCTATGTGACCTACAACACCCGGTGCTTGTAAACCACCAATGCCTCGCACAGGTTCATTATGAGGAGTTACAGTCAAGCCCAACCTATCTACAAAGCTTTTTGATAGAATGCACCCCTGGGAACCGGTATCCAGGAGGGCCCGTGCATGATGAGCAACCCCAGACTCATCATATACACCAACAACTGCTGTAGGAAGGAGAACCGTCTCCAAGGTACTACGAGCAGGTTGCAGATAAGTTGGAGCTACATCATCCTATTCGGAAGAGACTCTACCCCGGGCAGAGACTCTATTCATGGTACCCACTCTATCTCTTGTGGAACCTCTATCCAGAGCGACCGGAGGTGTCCTAGCTCTAGCACCCAAGGATGGTTCTTCTTGTGAAACAGGGTAGTTGACAACACGTACCCGCTCAGCTGAACCCCGGGATGATGCCGGTGATCTTCTAGGCCTTCGCGTCAAATTCGCAACAGGTCTCCCAGACCTGCGAGGTGGAGGATGTACTGTAGAATCAAAATTAGGATGTCCCCCGCCCGAGGGGGAACCCTGGGAAACAACAGAGTTATTGGGAGAATAATCTCCGGAGCGGTTCGCGCATAAAAGAGGGAGATGCTTCCCATGGCAATAATTACACGGACTTGTATTAGAACAGTTCCGATATAAATGTGACCCCAAACAACCATAACAAAGGGAGCCGATTCTTGCAAACTGTCGTCGAGAGGAAATACTCAGCTGTCTAAACAGTTGACAAGTAGATATGAGGTGGCCTGTATGTCCACAGTAGCCACACTCACTATTGGACACAGCCATAATGATTCGTGGCTGAGCACCAGACCGCCTGGAATCCACTGGTGGGGTATACCTGCGCTGTACTGCAGCGACACGACACGACACTCATCTTCCAAGAAAACAATAAGGTTATCATAAGTAGGCAAGTAAGTTGAGGAGTCACCGCCAAACCGATGTTCAAACCTCTCTCTCAGAGTCCCCGGTAACTTGGTGAGTACTATGTGAACCAGCATATAGGACCACTCATTGACCGGCAGACCCAACCTCTTAAGAGAGTTTGTAGCCACTATAAGGGGGTTTAACAAGGTCACCCTTAGGTCAACAGCTCTAGTAACAACAGGCAAGTTCAAAATTTGAGCAATATGTGTATCAGTTAGCCGTCGGACATTTTGATATCGGGACTTTAATATTTGAAGAGCAACATCAAAATTTTCATTATGGAGAGGTAGGTGCTGAACGAGGTCTCTAGCCTCACCCCGCAAACAGGACAACAAGTAACATAATTTTTGAGCTAGAGATATGTCAGGCCGCTCTTCTACCAGGCTTGAAAACAAATTAAGAAAACCTACCCATTCCTCAAGCTTACCAGAAAATTCAGGTAGGTTTAGAGTTGGTAAGTTAGACATATTAACAAGTTCTAATTTGGGTACAGGAACTTCCTTACTCTGTGAACGTGAAGAACGAACAAAGGCTGCCGCTTCAATTTTGTCTATAATCTCATAAGCCTGATCAAAATCTGCATGTAACAATGTTAAAGCCTCCTGGTCTGTTTCCGACAAACAGGAGAGGGCCTGTTTATATGCTGTCTCCAACCGTTTAATATATCCATCCAACTTTTCCACCCTAGCCAAAAAGGACTCCAGCTTGTCAGGTCGCTCTGCCAGTAGGGCTGCAGAGGCCAACCATCTTAAAACTACCCTAATTTCAGCAGTGGAAGCAGTATAAGACATTTTATTAAGTATAAGAGGTATTTATATATTTAATAAATTTACCAAAAAATAATTAAAAATTTACAAACAAGTGGGTATTTAAATTTATAAATTATACAAAAGTACAAGACAATGTAATAACTGTACAAAGTATATAATATGTATACATATAGGATTATATGCAAATTAAAATATTTATTGGGATAAAAGGTTATCCCAACCACGCTCTGCTACCAGATGTTGGCGATGCACAAAGTTGTTTAACAAATTTCTGAGCATGCCAAGCCCGCAGGTTACGCGGGACTATATCCAATTTCCTTGCGGGGAAGGAAAATGCCAAAAAAACAAAGTGAATAGTACTGACCTGAAAGTTGTGACCAACCAAACAACCAAACATAGGTGCACTCAACCAGCAGTGTATTTGAGGGTGTGTACGTGTGGGTGGTGAATTATATGGTTGTTATGACCTGGATGAGCACTTTTCCACCAGGAATGGGTCAATCTTTGGTCCAAGGAAACTTATCAAACCGGCGTCCGCGCCGGCGCAAGTAATAAGTACTTTCTACAGTAAACAATGTAACACAAACACTACACAAGCTTTATACGTTCACAACACACGTTAAACAAATACAATAGTCTATTAAAAAACAAATATAAGTGGTAAATCAATTAAAAGAGCAAAATAATACAAAAAGGCGTCGGTATCAAATTACAAGTGACAAAACCAAACGTCAAAAAATGTTTATAATAAAAAACAATGGCCAAGGACAATAACAAATATGCCAAATGTCTTCCAAGTTAGAACTTTCAAGCTGCGATCAAAAATGCATTTCGAACAATAGTAAATAAGAATCATTATGTCTTTTAGTTTGTACCACATACATGTCATCAATAATACAAACAATCTTTCAGCTAAAGCAATCTTTGACAATTATTGTTTTTTTTCACAAAAAGGTGTCCCCTAAAATTTCGTCTAAATTATAGTACCCTTTCATTGCTAGCAAGTTAAACAACTTTGTTTTAAACAATGATGTTTTATTATCTTTAAAACCATCTGGCAATTTGTTAAACAATGTTGTAGCCATATTATTTGTGGTATTAGTAAAAAAAGTAATATTAGATTGCTGATGTGGATAGACTTATTTTTATTGATTGAGCGCATTATTTACTATGTTTTCATAATGGTTAAGATCAGTTCCCCTAACTATTAAAGTAGAATCATCGGCAAATAGAACCATAACATGTTTAATATTTAAGGGCAAATCATTAATATAAATAAGGAATAATAGTGGTCCCAAAATACTGCCCTGTGGAATACCATATTCTATTGTCCTTAACTTAACTTTAGACCTAATCTTTTCCTCATTCTTGCCACTATTTAAATATGCAACCTCTGTATATTGTTGTCTCATTTTCAGATAAGATTTAACCAAAAAAGTCCTAGGTTATATAACGTTAGTATTTCATATGCCTTCACACAGATAATTATAATTGAATGGTTTTGTTCTCATGCCTTTCAACCATACACAACTCGTCTACTAAAACAGCAGGTTAAGGCAATATTTTGGATTGCGTGCTAGCAGTGCTAGGCGATTCGCAAATGCTCATCTTAGCATATATCTCCGAATATACTTATGTACCATCACGGATGCCTTTAAGGAGCCCGAGACCACCTGGACGGCCTTAGTGTACCCAGGGGTTTGGTCTATTTCCACTTCGTCGTAAGTAACTAAAGGTATTCTCACCGAGTCGAAAGAACAAGTAGTCAGCTCGACGCGGCGGTGTTTAGATTGTATCAGGATTAGCCTTCTTGGGTAATACAATGAGTAAAACTAGTTAATAGCTTCAACGTTTATTGTATTTAATTATAACCACATTTAAATGTATGCAGATATAGAGTCCGCCATTACGGCCCATAGACTAAAGAAGTCCTTTTTTATACCATAGGGTTTCCGGATATAGACCTCTTGTTACATCTTTTCTTTTTTAGGTATATTTTTATTTTATTTAAAAATAAAGTCCATTCTTCAATCTCCATAATGTTTGACATAATAAGTATAATATCTATTAATAGCCAATCTATGATAACTAACAGGCAGTATGTATAACACAAATAAACATTTCAGCGATTTAATGAAACACTTCTAAGAATATTCTAAACATATTATTATTAAATAAATAAGCTAAATAAACCTCCTACACAACATTAATATCCTAGGTAAATTATAATTATTCAGCAATCAGCAAATAGTATTACCGCTTATTGCTGAACTAGAGACAAGTAAGATTACATTTATTCATGAAGCTATATCTTTGAATCTACATTTATAAAAAACAAATTTTATACAAGATTGTGTTTAAGTTTCCTTTTCTCTATATCGCAGCGGCTTTAGTATTTTGTCTCTATTTCTGATTGGTGATGATGATCTCTATGATTGGGTAATAGGTGTCTCAACTTGTCCAGTTTGAGAATGTTCGATAGAGACGGAAGGCAAGTCTGTATTGGAACATAAATGATTTTCTCTTGTAGGTATGACTATAATGTCCTATTATGCTTAAATAAGACAGGCTCATTATTATTAATATCAGATAGTTTTTAGTGCCTTTGTCATAATATAATTTTTGATTAAGTTTACATTTTTTAATGTTATTTTTTATTATGTCATAGTCTGGTATTTTTGGTAATAAAATATACTCATTGAAAGATATTTTATCTTTTAACAATCTTTTTAATAATAACTGACTTGGTGAGTATTGTAATTCAGGGATTTCACTGTTTCTATATTCAAATAATAAATCTAAAGGATCTTGGTTTGTAAACTCGGCTTTCTTGAGAATCTTTTTGCATATTTTAACACCTGTTTCAGCCAACCCATACCCACGTGGGTAATGTGGACTGCTAGTTGTTAGTTTTGAACCTATTGAGTTTAACTATCGAGTTAGTTCTTTGCTATTAAATGGAGAATTGTCTGAAATGATTTCACCTGGATATGTATGAGTAGAAAAAACAGATTGAAATATTTTTATAATGTAACTGATTGATTTGGATTTTAACTTTTGCATTTCTATGCATTTGGAAAAATAGTCTATTATTATTAAATTATTTTTGTTTTTGTATTCCAAGATATCCACAGCCAGTTTAGACCATGGGCGGGATGGTACTATCGTGCATAGGTATCATGGGTTTTCTGTTGTTGTTTGGTCTAAATTGTAAGCAAGTTTGACATTCATTAACATATTTACCAATGTCAGTTGACATTCCTGGCCAATAAAAATGTTTTTATACCTTTTATGCGAGTTTTATCAATGCCAATGCCCTTTATGTTATTGATCTTAATATGAGATTTTTCATTGAAGAAGGGATCACTATCCTATCATTGAACATTATTATTCCTTCGTTGAAAGATAATTCATTTCTGTATGAGACCAGATGTCATCATCTCAAAAACTACCCTGTCTAATTGGTTGTGGACCAAAGTTGATGACAACTGGCAACCCATATGGACGGACTTACCGTAACTGCTGTAGTTAAAAAACAATGTAGCACCAGAGGTTCTACCATGGGTTTGCGCATTGTAGAAACGTAACGTATTCATTTACGTATACGTGAGCAACAACCAATAGGATCGCTTTATTCAATCCTGTTACCAAAAATAAAGCGGCCCTATTGGTTGTTGCTCACGTATACGTAAATGAATACGTTACGTTTCTACAATGCGCAAACCCATGGTAGAGCCTCTGGTTCAACTGTTTTAATATGCAAATAAGATGTTCAGAGTTGTGCCTGTATAATGGCAACTACTACAAATAAACTTTAATTAAAAAAAATGATTATTTTTTTGTCTTTCAAGACATTTAATTTTGATATAAGAAGAGTCTACTACTCAGTTACTTCAATAAACAGTTGTATTGTTGATCGAAGACTATACACTACCAGGGTGGCCACTTTCTGGAAAACAAGGTAAACCGGGAAAAGTAAGGGAATTGTTGAAATCTGGATAAGTTTGGGATATGTCAGGGAAAACGCTAAGGCGACGATAAATATCAAGGTTATATTGTATCAAATTGGGTGATTTTGCTTGACTTTTCTATAATTGATGATGAGGTATTTTAAAATAAAGGGCTTTCGACGAAAATAAAATAAATCTTAATAACAAACTCTCCCCCCCCCCCCCCCCCCTTCTCCTCGCCACCCGCGCGGTGTCTACCGATGGCTACCGGGCGAAATCTACTCAATACTACCCAAGGAATAACTGTGCCAAGTTTGAGCCTTTAATCACAAAATGCAGGGTTTATCGCAATAAATACCCCACTAATAGCCTTCACCTCAAATTAACTAATCAATACTTTAATATTAAGTAATACACATTTTAAATAAATAAAATAATTATATAAATAACATAGAGAACTGTTTATCGAAGCTTCAAGCGACATTTGATGTTTTTTTCTTTTGTTTGGCTTTTGTATTATCTGTGGTAACCCTGATAACAAAACTTAATAAATAAATCAAGCATTTTACCTTGTATATCCTTTTTAAAGACACTTCCATATAATAAATTAATTTTTGAAAGCAATTTAATCGAGTTGATTGTTTTTTTTAATTCGATTGGCTCGATAACCAATCGAGGAACACTAAAACATCCCTCTCAGGATGACAGCTCGCCTCATTAAGATAGTTTTATAAAGCTGAATGTTTTGTACCAAAGCCTTGCAGTATAGAAAAATAGAAAACAAGCCAGCCAACATTGGCCATGGATTAATAATGTGTGATTTGCTAGTATTCTGTTGAAATATTAAAAAATATAACTATTTGAATCTAACGACTTGTTTAATTAAATTTGGGAGAAAACTTTACCTTTAACATACATACATATAATTACGGGTGCCTTACGGCGCCCGAGACCGCCTAGACGGCCCAGGGTACCCAGCGGAGAGGTTTTAATCCCACCTCGTCGTAGCCGATGGTATGAGTCTACACCGAACAAGTGGCTAGCTCGTCGCGATGTTTTGAATAGACTCAATAACCCATCTATAAACAGTTTCACAAGTTGGTATAGTGAAACCGGGCTTACGACAGCTTAACGTGCTCTCCGAGGCACTATAGTAGTGTTGTCAAACAAATCGCGGTCTTAGAACAAAGGTGACCCAATTCAAAATTTTGGGAAAATTGGTTTTATATGAAAAGTGACCTTTAAAAGTATGGTCCACATTCTGGACATTTGAAAAGAGACTTTTTTTGGTTAGAAAAAGATGTAGGTATATTTGGGTCTCTTTTATTTCATACGAATGCGCCCCCCCCGCCCGTTCGCACAGTGACGGATTCAGTATTACGCGAGAAGCACTTGAAGGAACACGTTATCTAAGAAGATCTATAGTGACCTATAACGAAAACAGTCCGTTTTCTCTTAATTTATAATGTAAGTACTTTTAATAATTTATATTTCTAAAGTGACATAATTTTGAATTGAGTCAGTTTTGGGGCAATTAAGTTAAAAATATAATTGACCTAAAATGTAATAGGTCTGTTTTCGATTTTTCTATGACTATTTATTAAGGACTCTTTAATATTAAAGTCTTTTTTCCATTTACGGAATCAAGTACTCCATAAACCCTTTTAAAAGAAAGTCAGTTTTTAATTTCTGTAATTATTTTATTTAGAGCCTGTTTAGGTAGTTGGTCCTTTATGAGATTTCATGGACGTGAAAATGTTAGACTTATGTTTTATTGATGATTCTTGCTTAAACGTGAGTTTGGATTAATTTTCAGAAATAAAACCTGTTAGGATCCTAAAATGCAAAAAAGGGCAGATTATATCATGAAATTGTTAGAAGATCAACCAAAAATTAATGTAAGTACCTACATAACTATTATTTTAGCTTACTGTATGAATTTGCAAGTAAATTTGTCACTGTATCCTCAAATAAAAAAAAATACAAATATTTATTCACGTCTTTATAGAGTCACGAAAGTCAATTGCTGACATACCTATCAACTATCTAAAATATTAAACGCATCTACTTAAATAAGAATATTTGCCTTTCATTGCAGGATAGTGGCGAAATTGAATTTGCTGATATTAATTCAAGCCCATCTATCATTGAAAACACACCATCACCATTGAAATCTTCACCAAGAATAGGCTTGTCAAATTCTCACTTTCTTCTTACCCAACCCACCAGATCACTTATCACGCCACTACCGATACAGTATCCAACAAGATCAACATTTTATCACTATGAAATCTATATAGTTTAACCTTTTTGACCCTAAGTCCTCTCTTTCAGCTATCACTTGCGCAATAATTTATCTATGAATATTCAGTTAAAAAAATATTGACAAAATTTTCTTCCTACAACAACGTACTTATTTTACAGAGTAAAGAAGAAAAAACAAATTTTATACAAGATTGTGTTTAAGTTTCCTTTTCTCTATATCGCAGCGGCTTTAGTATTTTGTCTCTATTTCTGATTGGTGATGATGATCTCTATGATTGGGTAATAGGTGTCTCAACTTGTCCAGTTTGAGAATGTTCGATAGAGATGGAAGGCAAGTCTGTATTGGAACATAAATGATTTTCTCTTGTAGGTATGACTATAATGTCCTATTATGCTTAAATAAGACAGGCTCATTATTATTAATATCAGATAGTTTTTAGTGCCTTTGTCATAATATAATTTTTGATTAAGTTTACATTTTTTAATGTTATTTTTTATTATGTCATAGTCTGGTATTTTTGGTAATAAAATATACTCATTGAAAGATATTTTATCTTTTAACAATCTTTTTAATAATAACTGACTTGGTGAGTATTGTAATTCAGGGATTTCACTGTTTCTATATTCAAATAATAAATCTAAAGGATCTTGGTTTGTAAACTCGGCTTTCTTGAGAATCTTTTTGCATATTTTAACACCTGTTTCAGCCAACCCATACCCACGTGGGTAATGTGGACTGCTAGTTGTTAGTTTTGAACCTATTGAGTTTAACTATCGAGTTAGTTCTTTGCTATTAAATGGAGAATTGTCTGAAATGATTTCACCTGGATATGTATGAGTAGAAAAAACAGATTGAAATATTTTTATAATGTAACTGATTGATTTGGATTTTAACTTTTGCATTTCTATGCATTTGGAAAAATAGTCTATTATTATTAAATTATTTTTGTTTTTGTATTCCAAGATATCCACAGCCAGTTTAGACCATGGGCGGGATGGTACTATCGTGCATAGGTATCATGGGTTTTCTGTTGTTGTTTGGTCTAAATTGTAAGCAAGTTTGACATTCATTAACATATTTACCAATGTCAGTTGACATTCCTGGCCAATAAAAATGTTTTTATACCTTTTATGCGAGTTTTATCAATGCCAATGCCCTTTATGTTATTGATCTTAATATGAGATTTTTCATTGAAGAAGGGATCACTATCCTATCATTGAACATTATTATTCCTTCGTTGAAAGATAATTCATTTCTGTATGAGACCAGATGTCATCATCTCAAAAACTACCCTGTCTAATTGGTTGTGGACCAAAGTTGATGACAACTGGCAACCCATATGGACGGACTTACCGTAACTGCTGTAGTTAAAAAACAATGTAGCACCAGAGGTTCTACCATGGGTTTGCGCATTGTAGAAACGTAACGTATTCATTTACGTATACGTGAGCAACAACCAATAGGATCGCTTTATTCAATCCTGTTACCAAAAATAAAGCGGCCCTATTGGTTGTTGCTCACGTATACGTAAATGAATACGTTACGTTTCTACAATGCGCAAACCCATGGTAGAGCCTCTGGTTCAACTGTTTTAATATGCAAATAAGATGTTCAGAGTTGTGCCTGTATAATGGCAACTACTACAAATAAACTTTAATTAAAAAAAATGATTATTTTTTTGTCTTTCAAGACATTTAATTTTGATATAAGAAGAGTCTACTACTCAGTTACTTCAATAAACAGTTGTATTGTTGATCGAAGACTATACACTACCAGGGTGGCCACTTTCTGGAAAACAAGGTAAACCGGGAAAAGTAAGGGAATTGTTGAAATCTGGATAAGTTTGGGATATGTCAGGGAAAACGCTAAGGCGACGATAAATATCAAGGTTATATTGTATCAAATTGGGTGATTTTGCTTGACTTTTCTATAATTGATGATGAGGTATTTTAAAATAAAGGGCTTTCGACGAAAATAAAATAAATCTTAATAACAAACTCTCCCCCCCCCCCCCCCCCCTTCTCCTCGCCACCCGCGCGGTGTCTACCGATGGCTACCGGGCGAAATCTACTCAATACTACCCAAGGAATAACTGTGCCAAGTTTGAGCCTTTAATCACAAAATGCAGGGTTTATCGCAATAAATACCCCACTAATACCCTTCACCTCAAATTAACTAATCAATACTTTAATATTAAGTAATACACATTTTAAATAAATAAAATAATTATATAAATAACATAGAGAACTGTTTATCGAAGCTTCAAGCGACATTTGATGTTTTTTTCTTTTGTTTGGCTTTTGTATTATCTGTGGTAACCCTGATAACAAAACTTAATAAATAAATCAAGCATTTTACCTTGTATATCCTTTTTAAAGACACTTCCATATAATAATTTAATTATTGAAAGCAATTTAATCGAGTTGATTGTTTTTTTTAACTCGCTTGGCTCGATAACCAATCGAGGCACACTAAAACATCCCTCTCAGGATGACAGCTCGCCTCATTAAGATAGTTTTATAAAGCTGAATGTTTTGTACCAAAGCCTTGCAGTATAGAAAAATAGAAAACAAGCCAGCCAACATTGGCCATGGATTAATAATGTGTGATTTGCTAGTATTCTGTTGAAATATTAAAAAATATAACTATTTGAATCTAACGACTTGTTTAATTAAATTTGGGAGAAAACTTTACCTTTAACATACATACATATCGCTGGCCCCGGGCAATATATCGGTAACCACCGGTTACGCCCTTTTTAATGTTATTCGTTTTTTGGCTTCTCCAAGTATCAATCTATCACCCCAATTTTATTCAGATTTTTTTATTAATATTTAAATATAATAACTGAGGTTAACATCTTTATTGCACGGAAATTTTTGTTATGCCTAAATTATATACTGTTTCATTACTTTATGAAACATAAGACAAAAAACTCGTGAACATCTTTACACTAGTTTTTCTTACCACTTCTAAACAAAGAGGAACAGTAAAACTTTCAACCACTCTTTTGAAAACATAAATTAATCATTAATAAACTGTACACACCTAATACGAGGTAATCACAAGATATTTTATTCAGTAAAAGCTATTACCCCCTTTTTCCCGTAAAAAATATGTAGCCCTAGCGACGTTAAAGTGCTATAACTATAACATTTGGACGTGCTTAAGTAATTTTTATTTCGTGAATCTTTGTCCACATCACTTTTTCATTGGTTAGGTCTGCAGTATAGTTTGCCCATTAACTCTTTTAAATCAAAGGAATTACACTGTTCCATTTCTACATCCTGAAATTATTCGCCATTGATCTTGGCATTCATGATTATGCTATACAGATCAGGAGTATAAATCTTGGTTCTTCTTTACACGTTCTATAAGAGTATGCATCGTATCTCCTTCAGACTGGCTATGGCCAGTTTCAAAATATCTATGAATTATGTTAACTCCATATTCTTGGACAACATATAAATAAAGAGAAAAAATTATTCTATTTTTATTCTGGCCAGCACAACCATCAGAATAAAAAATAAAATTCTTGAAGCCTCTTTGGCTTTCATTTTCAATAAAAGCTGCCAATTTCGTTGGCGCCCCTTTTGGCTAGACGATAATGGCAAACATAGCAGTATCCCCTTCCATTTAAAGAGTTGTAAATCGTAAAATTATATATGGAATACTTTTGCTTATAATGAAAGATTCCTACTTCTGATTGAGGGATCGTCAGGACCTTTTCTAGGTCATAAATCGCCACGATTGTAGAGTCGCAGGGTCACTTTCTATTTTATCTTTAGTTTTAAGTTAACGGGCACATTCCTTGTTTTTAATGTGCTTTGTGTAAGCTTCTTCAAGCTGCACTTTTCTTTCACTATCGGCTTGATGATACAAAGTACATTGAGCATTTTTTTAAATGACCACAACCGAACTAAGTGTTATTACACATATAAAGCTATTTCCTGTGAAAGAATTACATTACGTGCGTAAAGATTCTAAAAAAATATATTTAAAATAAACACTGAATATTTCCAAAATGTACAGGCTGTATGATGTTCCGGAATGAAAATTATTCTAATGACATAAAGATTGCTACAAAACGACAATATGAAACTGTATTTAATACAAAATTTAATCATTCCTTTCATAAGCCTAAAATGATATGTGCAGTCAATGTACTTTGTATCATCAAGCAGATAGTAAAAGAAAAGTACAGCTTGAAGAAGCTTACACAAAGCACATTAAAAACAAGGAATGTGTCCGTGAACTTAAAACTAAAGATAAAATAGAAAGTGATCCTGCGACTACAATCGTAGCGATTTATGACCTAGAAAAGGTCCTGACGATCCCTCAATCAGAAGTAGGAGTCTTTCATTATAAGCGAAAGTATTCCATATATAATTTTATGATTTACAACTCATTAAATAGAAGGGGATACTGCTATGTTTGGCATTATCGTCTAGCTAGCCAAAAGGGGCGCCAACGAAATTGGCAGCTTTTATTGAAAATGAAAGCCAAAGAGGCTTCAAGAATTTTATTTTTTATTCTGATGGTTGTGCTGGCCAGAATAAAAATAGAATAATTTTTGCTCTTTATTTATATGTTGTCCAAAAGTATGGAGTTAACATAATTCATAGATATTTTGAAACTGGCCATAGCCAGTCTGTAGGAGATTCGATGCATTCTCTTATAGAACGTGCAAAGACGAACCACACGATTTATACTCCTGATCAAATGTAGGTATAGCATAATCATGAATGCCAAGATCAATGGCGAATAATTTCAGGTTGTAGAAATGGAACAGTGTAATTTCTTTGATTTAAAAGAGTTAATGGGAAAATGATACTGGTTGCGGGCAGACCTAACCAATGAAAAAGTGATGCGGACAAAGATTCACGAAATGCAAATTACTCAAGCACATTCAAATGTTACTCGTATCTACTTTAAGTATAACTTTGACGATGAGTATTTTTTTTAAATACTGCACCAAACACCAGATCTTCCAGAGGAAAAGGCAAAAAACGCCCGTGGCTGATTTTGTATCAGATGTATTGAGAAATCTTTACACAGAGCCAATCGCCTTGCCCAAACCGCTTTACGAAGATTTAATGAGTCTCTGCAGAACTGAAGCAATACCGAAACATTATCATACATTTTATAATAATTTGCAATGTGTTGGTGCCTCTGTAGAAGAAATAGATATTGAAAGTGAAGACTCAAATAGCATTTAATTAATAAGCAATTTGTTTTATTTTATTTTTTATAATATATTTTTTTAATATCCATTTTATATTTATTTACAAAATTTAATAATCAATACAAATTATTTGATTTTAATGCTTTTTTATTTTACCGAAAATATTTACGTGGGAAGGTTGGGTCCATAAAGCTAAAGCGTACGTACGTACGTACTTCATTTCTGTTTATCAACAGGGTAACTAGAATGTATAGTTCATTCGTTTATTACTATCATAGGACACTTTTTTTCGTTTTATTTCTAATTATACACTTTTTCATACATTCTTATGGTTTTAACGGTTTCTTAATAATAAATATAATATGTTTTTGGTAAAATCATGCTTTCAGAGATTTAGTATTTAGATAAACATTAATTAGATAGTAACATAGTTTAAAAAATAAGTTTAATATCATTAAACTGCCTTAAACAGTAATATATAAAAATAAATTATAATATAAGGTCAGTCTGTAACAATAGTTACACAAAATTATGTTTCATTGTTATGATCCCAAAATAGCGATTTGTAGATGATACAATCAAGGTTTGGTTATAAAATTTCACTGAAAAAGGTGGTAATCGGCTGATACGCTCAAGATCTAAAGTGAAAATTACATCGTATTAAATATATACGATTCTGACTGACAGTAGTCGGTGTGATTATAAAGTCGTTGTTGATGTTACAATTAAAAAGTTACGGGTCGTAATTTGTATTATTTATTTTTTAAATTATTTCTTTAGATATTTAAGTCATAATATTAAAAATGAGGGTTTTATTAATAAAAAAAATTAGCTTTCTTTTGACATATTAATCATTTATTTTGAACCACTATTCGCTGAATTATAAACAAATTAGCTTCTTTTGTTTCTCCTGTAAATTTTTATTTTTGATATTACCGCTTTATTGCCCGGGGCCAGCGATATAATCACGGGTGCCTTACGGCGCCCGAGACCGCCTAGACGGCCCAGGGTACCCAGCGGAGAAGTTTTAATCCCACCTCGTCGTAGCCGATGGTATGAGTCTACACCGAACAAGTGGCTAGCTCGTCGCGATGTTTTGAATAGACTCAATAACCCATCTATAAACAGTTTCACAAGTTGGTATAGTGAAACCGGGCTTACGACAGCTTAACGTGCTCTCCGAGGCACTATAGTAGTGTTGTCAAACAAATCGCGGTCTTAGAACAAAGGTGACCCAATTCAAAATTTTGGGAAAATTGGTTTTATATGAAAAGTGACCTTTAAAAGTATGGTCCACATTCTGGACATTTGAAAAGAGACTTTTTTTGGTTAGAAAAAGATGTAGGTATATTTGGGTCTCTTTTATTTCATACGAATGCGCCCCCCCCGCCCGTTCGCACAGTGACGGATTCAGTATTACGCGAGAAGCACTTGAAGGAACACGTTATCTAAGAAGATCTATAGTGACCTATAACGAAAACAGTCCGTTTTCTCTTAATTTATAATGTAAGTACTTTTAATAATTTATATTTCTAAAGTGACATAATTTTGAATTGAGTCAGTTTTGGGGCAATTAAGTTAAAAATATAATTGACCTAAAATGTAATAGGTCTGTTTTCGATTTTTCTATGACTATTTATTAAGGACTCTTTAATATTAAAGTCTTTTTTCCATTTACGGAATCAAGTACTCCATAAACCCTTTTAAAAGAAAGTCAGTTTTTAATTTCTGTAATTATTTTATTTAGAGCCTGTTTAGGTAGTTGGTCCTTTATGAGATTTCATGGACGTGAAAATGTTAGACTTATGTTTTATTGATGATTCTTGCTTAAACGTGAGTTTGGATTAATTTTCAGAAATAAAACCTGTTAGGATCCTAAAATGCAAAAAAGGGCAGATTATATCATGAAATTGTTAGAAGATCAACCAAAAATTAATGTAAGTACCTACATAACTATTATTTTAGCTTACTGTATGAATTTGCAAGTAAATTTGTCACTGTATCCTCAAATAAAAAAAAATACAAATATTTATTCACGTCTTTATAGAGTCACGAAAGTCAATTGCTGACATACCTATCAACTATCTAAAATATTAAACGCATCTACTTAAATAAGAATATTTGCCTTTCATTGCAGGATAGTGGCGAAATTGAATTTGCTGATATTAATTCAAGCCCATCTATCATTGAAAACACACCATCACCATTGAAATCTTCACCAAGAATAGGCTTGTCAAATTCTCACTTTCTTCTTACCCAACCCACCAGATCACTTATCACGCCACTACCGATACAGTATCCAACAAGATCAACATTTTATCACTATGAAATCTATATAGTTTAACCTTTTTGACCCTAAGTCCTCTCTTTCAGCTATCACTTGCGCAATAATTTATCTATGAATATTCAGTTAAAAAAATATTGACAAAATTTTCTTCCTACAACAACGTACTTATTTTACAGAGTAAAGAAGAAAAAACAAATTTTATACAAGATTGTGTTTAAGTTTCCTTTTCTCTATATCGCAGCGGCTTTAGTATTTTGTCTCTATTTCTGATTGGTGATGATGATCTCTATGATTGGGTAATAGGTGTCTCAACTTGTCCAGTTTGAGAATGTTCGATAGAGATGGAAGGCAAGTCTGTATTGGAACATAAATGATTTTCTCTTGTAGGTATGACTATAATGTCCTATTATGCTTAAATAAGACAGGCTCATTATTATTAATATCAGATAGTTTTTAGTGCCTTTGTCATAATATAATTTTTGATTAAGTTTACATTTTTTAATGTTATTTTTTATTATGTCATAGTCTGGTATTTTTGGTAATAAAATATACTCATTGAAAGATATTTTATCTTTTAACAATCTTTTTAATAATAACTGACTTGGTGAGTATTGTAATTCAGGGATTTCACTGTTTCTATATTCAAATAATAAATCTAAAGGATCTTGGTTTGTAAACTCGGCTTTCTTGAGAATCTTTTTGCATATTTTAACACCTGTTTCAGCCAACCCATACCCACGTGGGTAATGTGGACTGCTAGTTGTTAGTTTTGAACCTATTAAGTTTAACTATCGAGTTAGTTCTTTGCTATTAAATGGAGAATTGTCTGAAATGATTTCACCTGGATATGCATGAGTAGAAAAAACAGATTGAAATATTTTTATAATGTAACTGATTGATTTGGATTTTAACTTTTGCATTTCTATGCATTTGGAAAAATAGTCTATTATTATTAAATTATTTTTGTTTTTGTATTCCAAGATATCCACAGCCAGTTTAGACCATGGGCGGGATGGTACTATCGTGCATAGGTATCATGGGTTTTCTGTTGTTGTTTGGTCTAAATTGTAAGCAAGTTTGACATTCATTAACATATTTACCAATGTCAGTTGACATTCCTGGCCAATGCCCTTTATGTATTGATCTTAATATGAGATTTTTCATTGAAGAAGGGATCACTATCCTATCATTGAACATTATTATTCCTTCGTTGAAAGATAATTCATTTCTGTATGAGACCAGATGTCATCATCTCAAAAACTACCCTGTCTAATTGGTTGTGGACCAAAGTTGATGACAACTGGCAACCCATATGGACGGACTTACCGTAACTGCTGTAGTTAAAAAACAATGTAGCACCAGAGGTTCTACCATGGGTTTGCGCATTGTAGAAACGTAACGTATTCATTTACGTATACGTGAGCAACCACCAATAGGATCGCTTTATTCAATCCTGTTACCAAAAATAAAGCGGCCCTATTGGTTGTTGCTCACGTATACGTAAATGAATACGTTACGTTTCTACAATGCGCAAACCCATGGTAGAGCCTCTGGTTCAACTGTTTTAATATGCAAATAAGATGTTCAGAGTTGTGCCTGTATAATGGCAACTACTACAAATAAACTTTAATTAAAAAAAATGATTATTTTTTTGTCTTTCAAGACATTTAATTTTGATATAAGAAGAGTCTACTACTCAGTTACTTCAATAAACAGTTGTATTGTTGATCGAAGACTATACACTACCAGGGTGGCCACTTTCTGGAAAACAAGGTAAACCGGGAACAGTAAGGGAATTGTTGAAATCTGGATAAGTTTGGGATATGTCAGGGAAAACGCTAAGGCGACGATAAATATCAAGGTTATATTGTATCAAATTGGGTGATTTTGCTTGACTTTTCTATAATTGATGATGAGGTATTTTAAAATAAAGGGCTTTCGACGAAAATAAAATAAATCTTAATAACAAACTCCCCCCCCCCCCCCCCCCCCCCCTTCTCCTCGCCACCCGCGCGGTGTCTACCGATGGCTACCGGGCGAAATCTACTCAATACTACCCAAGGAATAACTGTGCCAAGTTTGAGCCTTTAATCACAAAATGCAGGGTTTATCGCAATAAATACCCCACTAATAGCCTTCACCTCAAATTAACTAATCAATACTTTAATATTAAGTAATACACATTTTAAATAAATAAAATAATTATATAAATAACATAGAGAACTGTTTATCGAAGCTTCAAGCGACATTTGATGTTTTTTTCTTTTGTTTGGCTTTTGTATTATCTGTGGTAACCCTGATAACAAAACTTAATAAATAAATCAAGCATTTTACCTTGTATATCCTTTTTAAAGACACTTCCATATAATAATTTAATTATTGAAAGCAATTTAATCGAGTTGATTGTTTTTTTTAACTCGCTTGGCTCGATAACCAATCGAGGCACACTAAAACATCCCTCTCAGGATGACAGCTCGCCTCATTAAGATAGTTTTATAAAGCTGAATGTTTTGTACCAAAGCCTTGCAGTATAGAAAAATAGAAAACAAGCCAGCCAACATTGGCCGTGGATTAATAATGTGTGATTTTGCTAGTATTCTGTTGAAATATTAAAAAATATAACTATTTGAATCTAACGACTTGTTTAATTAAATTTGGGAGAAAACTTTACCTTTAACATACATACATATAATCACGGGTGCCTTACGGCGCCCGAGACCGCCTAGACGGCCCAGGGTACCCAGCGGAGAGGTTTTAATCCCACCTCGTCGTAGCCGATGGTATGAGTCTACACCGAACAAGTGGCTAGCTCGTCGCGATGTTTTGAATAGACTCAATAACCCATCTATAAACAGTTTCACAAGTTGGTATAGTGAAACCGGGCTTACGACAGCTTAACGTGCTCTCCGAGGCACTATAGTGGTGTTGTCAAACAAATGTACATAATTTTTTTAAATAAAAACTCATTGACCAAACGACTGCACAAGCTTATGAAGCAACTGGTCACGTTCTAATAGATGTAAAGGAGTGTCTTCTATAGGCGGAGATGGCAGATACTTAAGCGGGGTAAGCGTCAAAAAATAAGCAGGTGTGAGAGCCAACGAGCCAACGGATCTCTGGGACCTTGACTTAAATTAACACAAAGCGAGAATTTATAACATTTTCTACTCGACATATAATTGTCGTCATCTCCTCATATGTGAGGAATTGATTACCTATAACGCTTAATAAGTGAGATGTTTCACAGCGTTAGCATTATTGTACGCCTGTCGCGTTGCTTCTGCAAGATACATAATTCAGCTGATACTAACGAAACACTGTTGTTGGCCGGTGGTGAGGTGTGCGCGCGCGGCGGCGGGGAAACCAACTGAACAATTTAGCATACTTTCAGCGCTGAATTGTTTTGATAATTATTTGTAGTCGGGTTACTATTTCGGTGCATATGTAATAAACTATGATGCCTAAAGTTGCAATAACGACACGTCTTTGTACACTTGCAGTTATTATATATTAAAATAATAATAATTGGCGTTACATGCATATTCCCTATTGGTACAAAAGTTGTTTTGTTTAATAAACGCAAGACGTTCGTCGGAAGAAAATTTAATAAAATTATGACAATTAAATATATGTTCGTGAGATTTATTACATAAAGAACACAATTGAGAATCAGTATTTAGATAAGAATGAGTGATTTTAGGCAAATTATTTTTAGGTTTATCTTAAAATTTTTGAATTAATTTAGAAGATCCGGGATTTATTCGTTGGATAATTTTAGCTTGGCTTTTCACAAAAATAATAAAAGAATCGTAGGTAGGTATGTCCTCATGGGTTGTCGGTCATTTGGTACGTACAGAGATCTCCAATGCTTTCGAGGTGTCTTTATCGAGACGTTTCAAAGCGAAATAAATATATATATAGTCGGACAAATTGTTAATGTTTAAATCTTTTAATGCGGCTATAGATGCGGCGTATTTATCTATAAAAGTTTGTTGCATCGGCGCGCTGGCCGGAGTGGGAAGCGGTTTCATACCGAGAATCTGATCGAGGAAGGTAGAAAGGCTAAAAATCTTTTATTTTCTTGTTTTGATATTAAGGACTTCCAAATAGTTTCGTAATTTCCAGCGGTAGGGGAAATGCCAGGAAAACAAATTGCGCCTTTCCTTTTAGTTTGCCGAGCAAGTAATAAAATTTTTCTGATTTATTAAGTTTAGGATTACAGTGTAAGAATAGTATTTTTAAAAGTTTCGTAAAAAATACCCCACTGAGCAGGGTGACCAAAAAAATCGGGGATATCAATCGGCCTAGGCTTTGAAGATTCAAAGTTAAGTGTGTCGGAGTCCGTGGAAACCTTTAATAAATTATTTTTGACACGACTCGGCAATATAAGTCTTCGAAAGAAGCCCATTCCGAAAAATTAGGCGTTTATTCCGAATTTAATTATAAACTAACATCATTAATATCTCGAAGACATTGCATAAAATCTTTGCGAATGTCGTCGATTGTTTTGGCACACGATAGAAATTCTTCGCGACATTTCTTAAGGTACGCACAGACCAACGCGATCAATCTGCGGCCGCGGTGGCGGTGGCGGCCGCGGTGGCGATCTCAGCCGTTCACACCAACGCGTTCAGGATATCTGCGTTCGGGCGGAGTGAACCAGTGTTGCCAACAACATTATTTTTTAAGGGATCGTACCATACACTAGAAAAAGACGTATTTTGGGTATAAATCTACAAAAAAAAAAGATAGTACGCATTGAAATTTCAATAAAACAATTTTAATCTTACTTTTTTTTATATTAAATTTTTAAAGATAATAAAATATAGAAAAAAATCATGGTGGGTGGGACTCGAACCCACGAACTACACACTCTATACGAGTGAAGTTAGAAGTCCTAGTTTCTAATACTAGATGGGAGTGTTTTTATTTTTTTTAGTATTTTATATTTATGCATTTTTATAAATTCCTTATTAGGATACAAAACCACTAAGAAAAACCACCATCCACTAAAACAAAATTTCCCCGTTGAAAAACTGGTCTAAACAACCAGTTTTAGGGGAAAATCCACTAAGTTGGCAACACTGGCGGCCAGTGATCGCGCGTGCAGACTCTGTACGGATCGCGCGGGCGGCCGCAGAACGCGTTTGGTTTGAACCCGTCGATACAAGTACTACTGTAACTGATCGCCACCGCGGCCGCCACCGCCACCGCCGCGTTGGTTTGGCCGAACCTTTAGTAAACATAGACGTAGAAGAATCAAAAACGCTCTGTAATCGAGAATAATGTGTCTCGCGACACTTGTGCAGCATGGACAGCTGATTCCCTAAAGTTTTAATACTTTTCGACATGATATAGTTTATAGAAGACAAATGTGACAAAACTAATTAATACAAGCAATAAGATTCTTGGTTGTTAGAAATAATACAACTTATAAATACTATTTGATATACGTGACACGGAAACTATAAAAACGCGGGTAAAACAATAATAATAATGCGCGGGTATAAAAAATAAAGTTCATTTTCCACATGCACAAATTATATAATTTCATTAAAACATTAATGAAATATAGCGGTAGACACATAAATGTGTGATAAAATGCGGAAAATATATGAAAAAATATATAATTTGAGGAGTGATTCCTCACAGGAGGCACCAAAACTATGTTCCGGCCACTCAGCGCCTTCACGCACTAAAGTGTTCAGTCGGGCCAGGCGGGATAATATTAATATGAACAGGGGATTAATTAATTAAAACAATGGAAATTGTAAAAGGACTTACCAAGCTCTCCAAATTCCACTGATTTTAAAGGTACTCGCATGCTGCTTTTGGTAGTGTGCGTGATGCTTTATGTACTATGTCTGAGTGTAAAACAGCTTGTGGACTTTAAACACAAAATTTTGACTTAATTTTATATGCGATATGGTAAATAATTTTGAATACAGATTAATTAATCTGCGGTGTGGGATAAACGAGAACTTTGCGGTTGGGTGACCTACGTCACGAGATGAGAGATGCGTCTTAACTATACAACAGTTAACAAACGAAGAAGCAGTTTGTAGGGTATTATACAGAAAACGCCATCTTTGGTTGAGTAGCGACATTAGAGAGATATAGGTAGATGGCGTGTCCATGTGTCAAGAACGATAATCAAGGTTTTGCCCATACAGCCTTATCAATACCGAACCTAAAGAGTGTGCAATTATATGTTTATATGTCTCCGCGCGCAACATGCCGCAGTGCGCGTTTATATGTCTCCGCGAGCAACATGCCGCAGTGCGCGTTTATATGTCTCCGCGCGCAACATGCCGCAGTGCGCGTTTATATGTCTCCGCGCGCAACATGCCGCAGTGCGCGTTTATGTCTCCGCGAGCAACATGCCGCAGTGCGCGTTTATATGTCTCCGCGCGCAACATGCCGCAGTGCGCGTTTATATGTCTCCGCGCGCAACATGCCGCAGTGCGCGTTTATGTCTCCGCGAGCAACATGCCGCAGTGCGCGTTTATATGTCTCCGCGAGCAACATGCCGCAGTGCGCGTTTATATGTCTCCGCGCGCAACATGCCGCAGTGCGCGTTTATGTCTCCGCGAGCAACATGCCGCAGTGCGCGTTTATATGTCTCCGCGAGCAACATGCCGCAGTGCGCGTTTAAATGTCTCCGCGCGCAACATGCCGCAGTGCGCGTTTATATGTCTCCGCGAGCAACATGCCGCAGTGCGCGTTTATATGTCTCCGCGAGCAACATGCCGCAGTGCGCGTTTATATGTCTCCGCGAGCAACATGCCGCAGTGCGCGTTTATATGTCTCCGCGCGCAACATGCCGCAGTGCGCGTTTATGTCTCCGCGAGCAACATGCCGCAGTGCGCGTTTATATGTCTCCGCGAGCAACATGCCGCAGTGCGCGTTTATATGTCTCCGCGAGCAACATGCCGCAGTGCGCGTTTATGTCTCCGCGAGCAACATGCCGCAGTGCGCGTTTATATGTCTCCGCGCGCAACATGCCGCAGTGCGCGTTTATATGTCTCCGCGAGCAACATGCCGCAGTGCGCGTTTATATGTCTCCGCGAGCAACATGCCGCAGTGCGCGTTTATATGTCTCCGCGCGCAACATGCCGCAGTGCGCGTTTATATGTCTCCGCGAGCAACATGCCGCAGTGCGCGTTTATATGTCTCCGCGAGCAACATGCCGCAGTGCGCGTTTATATGTTTCCGCGCGCAACATGCCGCAGTGCGCGTTTATATGTCTCCGCGAGCAACATGCCGCAGTGCGCGTTTATATGTCTCCGCGAGCAACATGCCGCAGTGCGCGTTTATATGTCTCCGCGCGCAACATGCCGCAGTGCGCGTTTATATGTCTCCGCGAGCAACATGCCGCAGTGCGCGTTTATATGTCTCCGCGAGCAACATGCCGCAGTGCGCGTTTAAAAACTGTAAAATACGAGTATATAGTCGAAACGCCAATATTAAATCCTTAATATTGGCGTTTATTAATCTTTATATATAGCGAATATCATTCTTTCGATAAATATTTTTCATAAAATAATATGTTGCGGCCCAAGCATCATTTATATATTTTATACTTAATATCTCTAAACAAGCTCCTAAACATTTTTATTAGCGCTTATTTTATATTTTAGGCGTTCTTGGTGTGTTGGCCTACCGTACCAAAATCACATTAGATTTTACATTATATAATTTTATAATACCCTATAGCTTTTTTTACCTTGTGTACTCCATTCGATCACTAGCAATCGTTTTCTATATCTATTAACATCCAACTAAAAATACGTGTTAAACATAACTGTAATGAAATATTAAAATATATATGAAGAAAATAATAAAGAAGCGGTTTTATTTACAAGAAAAAATAAAGCCTATTATGTACCCTATACATAATATAATATTTATGTTAAATTATCTAATTCTTAATTTCCTCACAAAATAATATAACCGCCGTTATCCGTTCTTCATATTTATATATGTTCATATTATACTTTTATAAAAGTTTTAATTTATATTATTTTGTATGACACAGCGCAGGTGATAGTTAAACCCCACTTCCCGGTCTCAAGTCCGGGAATACTACAGCTCATTCCCCTGCCTTCCAATCACGCGATGTACCCGCCACCCGCACGGAGAATCCAAAGATAGCTAAGAACATACTCAATAAAATAATATTTTCATACAAATAGAGAACAATTGTGTAATCAGTATTATGAATAAATATAAACAACGTGGTCAGCAAGTAATGGCGCGACGCACGCACGCTAGCTGCCCGCCGCCGCCCGCGCGCGCCGCAGCTCCCACAGCTGTAGCGCCGCCGCCAGCTCCCGCGCCGAGCTGTGCGCGCGCTCCGCCCCGCCCCGCTCCGCCTCGCCCCGCTCCGCGCCGCGCGCCGCCGCTCGCCTCGCTTGCTCCAGCTTCGCCTCCAGTACGGATACTCGCTCCGCGTAGCTCTCTGAAGAGTAACATCATTTTATTTATTTCGTTTGTTTATACAACATATCACACATAAAAATGATAAGAATCAGTGGCACATAGTATGGTAGTGTGATGCGCTAGGTGTGGCGCGTGGCAGGAGCCGGTCACAGCCGCTCCACGATTGACAAGTTATACAAGACAATGCCACAAACTAAAGCGTCATATCGGCAAGGAGGGAAAGGTGTGGTTTGTGGAAGCGAAGTAACAAAAGACTTCTAGTCCTTTAACAAGGTAACTTGGTACCAATCCCAACCAACTCCAGCAGTTACTTTTAATAATTATTCTGTGACGATCTTTTAGAAAATCTTCGCTAAGCTTACTAAGGCTCTACCATGGGTTTGCGCATTGTAGAAACATTCATCATTTACGTATACGTGAGCAACAACCAATAGGATCGCTTTATTCAATCCTGTTACCAAAAATAAATAAATAGCTTTTTGATTTATTAAACAACCCGATGACTTAAATGAAATCACACATTATATTTTATAATATATTATTAAATAGGTAGGCGTACCTATATAAACAACAAATATAACATAGGTAGTGTGCGAGAAGCCGGGAAACAAAACTATTCAGTCTGTTCGCGCGTCGCAGTTACCTCCTCAAGTATGAGAGGGGCGCTCCGCAGCTACACGCAGTGCGTCGGCGGCGCTTCGAGCCAGTTACACACAGTACCTCACACGAAGTAGTCACGGCTGGTTGACGAAGCTTTTTTGTATTTTTATAACTTCGAATAAACCAATTTAAATTCACAAAATTTTGTTTTATGTGCAAACACAGTCCAAGAGTCTAACACGGGAGCGTTACGCACCGCTGAAAAAAACTGTAGCTTCAGCGGCGAGTTCCCTAGGTACCCAAGGAATGCAATATCTTCGTTGTCTTCTGAACCACTAACATGCCACGCAATTACTATTTGTTAACAATACTACGTTGGACAAACTTCACAACGCGATAAATCTGAGAATTATTTGAAAGCGCCTAAATACATGGCGAACGAAACACTACACACAAAATTAACAATAGAAATTAACCATATAGGTTATTAGCGGCCGCACAATTTTGACTCAGTACCAGTCGTGCTGTTTTTTCTTTTTTCCTTGTGTCAAGAACGAAAAGGCAAAAGGGTCTTTTGCCCATACAGCCTTATCAATACCGAACATTCCCCCGCCTCGGATAGAAGGAATCTATACGCTACACAACGGGCAAACGGGAGAGTGTTGCCACCGCTCTTTTCAATAAGGAATCTCCATATCAAAACGAGGTAGTCCATCCGCTCCTGGAACCTAGTTAAGAATGCGCCCCATTCTCCAATGCAATGAGGACTACCTCGAATCTTTAGAAGGAGAATCCTTAACCAGAACGAGGTCTCCTATCTTTATTTTTTATTTTATTTGTTGTTTGTTATTATTTGTTTAGATTCTTTGATATTAATTAGTATAAATACTTATTGACAATGCGTTTTTTTTACAGCAGCTCTATTACAGTATTTGCAAATTATTTTTGAATTATTGATATGGCAACGCCCCCCTACAGCAGCTTATTATTATTATTATTATTTAATAGTGATATCAGTAATTGTATATGTCTTTAAAATACATTTAAATATATAAACGTTTTTTTTTTTTACATTTCATATTTTATTGTGGGACAACGCCTCTATACAGCAGCTATTACTGATTTAATTTTATATTTTCACTCTCTGTTATATGTATTTTTTTGTATTGCGTATTTTATTTATTGTTAGTGAATTATAAATAATTTTTAAAATGCTTTTGACGAGTAAAAGTGCTTGTGAAAGCCTATTTGCTTTGCTTAATAATAATTAAAAAAATCTTTAGAGGGTGCGTCTTTTCAGTCCACTTCACGCGTTGCTGCAATATGTGAAGGTATTCGAGCGACCAGCGATGCCAAAAATGCTGGGTCATCTGCTGGATCAATTTAAATCGCGACAGTCGAGTACACTTCACATCTCTGAAGGAGTATTCAGGCAAGGCGACAAGTGGCTGCCCTTTAAAAAAATACCTGGAGTCAAAGCCTCGAGGTCGTTTGGGTCTGAAGAGAGCGGGCACAATGGGCGTGAGTTGAGGACGGCTTCAATTTTACAAAATACCGTAGCAAGTTCCTCAAAGGTTAATACGGTTTCTCCTATCACCCTACGTAAGTGAGTTTGGGCAGCCTCAACAACAGCTTCAAATATTCCTCCCCAATGTGGGCATGCTGGTGGATCAACAAAACTATCGGATTCCGGACCGGATCAACGATGGCAAACCGCGGCGGGACACAAATCTACCAAGGGCAGCGACGAAGGCTTCAGTGCTTAGGGCAAAAACCAATTCCAAATGTACGGCTTTGGTGGACAGACATACAAAGACACACAAATAGGCCTAACAATTTTAGCGTTCCTTAGGTGTGACACTATCACAGAGAGCGAGCCAGCCTAATCTGTACTCACGCCAACAAAGGGACAAGCCTCGTTCACAAGGTCCGACGGCAGATCTCCCATTTGAGGCTGCATGGTAGTAGCCTTGAGTCTGTAACAAGGCATGCATCGGAAAATCACACTTCGTATGACTCGTCTGACGGACAGAATCCATATTCGCGCTGTAAGATGGCCAACAAAGCATTACAGCCAGCATGCGAGTTCTTGATCTGGTGATCAGCAACCAACAAATTTACCAAGTGACCAGAATTAGGGAGCAACAAGGGGTGACGAGCTCCATAGGGCAAATTGGCTATCCGAAGTCTTCCTCCAACACAAAAGAGACCCAAATCATCAAAAAAAGGATTTAGGCGACGAATTGCTTCCTTGAGCTAACAATGTCCAGCCCGCAGTGTCTCGATATCAGTCTTAAACTTATCGTCCTGAGCTACCTCAGTCCAGGCAAACACGTCACCAATATCCCAATATCAAAAGTGCGTGTCAACGTTTCAAAAAACGTGATTCAATAATCGCGTAAAAAGAGCAGCCCCACACAATTCTAACTTCGGAATCGTAATCGCTCTTAGACCAAATTCACTGACGCTACACTTCCAGTAGGACACACAGTACGCGAGTAGACCACGGCGGCATATCCTCGCTCTGAAGCGTCACAGAACCCATGGAGGCTCGCCGTGTACTTCCCAGCTGGAAGGAAAGGTCTGGGTAAAGAGACTTCATCGATTTCTGGAAGTGAACTTGGGGAACTGGAGTTGGTCGTCCCAACCAACTCCAGCAGTCTATAGTCTCTGAAGGAAACATTTAGCCAAAAATATTACTGGGCTAATCCAACCGCTTGGATCAAAGGTTCTGGCTACAGTGGACAGGACCAAGCGCTTAGTCCAGATCCTGGGCGGAGAAAGATCCACCCGATAGGTGAAAATATCCTGAACTGACCTGTACTGGACTCCAAGGACAGGAACATGTTAGGATTATCAATATTTTTGCAGAGGAGGGGAACCTGCTGGTGCTTCAATGGCAAGTTAGCCGAGTGGGAGAGTTCAAATATCCACTTTCTTAGTTCATAGCCTCCAGCCCTCATTATCCCAATCAATTCATTCCTCAAGATCAAAGCCCGATCTCACTAGAGGCACCCGTGCATACATCATCAACATACAAATCATTTTCCAAGATGGCGGAAGCTCGAGGAAACATCAAACGCTCACGCTTGGCCAGCTCCAACAATGAACGAATAGCCACGAACGGGCTAGACCGCAAACCATGTGTTGTTATTTAGTTCATAGACAAGCATGGGATCAGAGGGTTTCTCTAGAGGATCCATAAAATTAGTTGGTAGGGCACCTATGAGCACCAAGGCACAAGTGGCCGCTGCATGGGACTCATCTTCTGCGGGTTTCAAGACTAAAAACTCCTTAAAGGCCCTATTTAACTCTTGCTCATACTCTGGGATCTTTTCGGACCGCACCAAAAGAAAAGCGGAACGGTCGGGTCTGTCCACCAAATCCACAGCGGATGCAAGCCACGTTAAGACAGCCTTAATCTTCTTTGAGTTCTTATTGACAGACATAATTACAATAAGTAGGTAACACAATTTAAAGGTATATCTAACAAACTTACAAATAAACAAAAATAAGGTTTTAAGTTTTGCAACAAATCAAAATAAATTTTAGTTTTGTTGTTTTAAAAACAAAACTAAAATTTATTTTGTTTTAAGTTCCCTTACTAAGGGAAAACAAACATAAAACAATTTACAAAACCTTACCTACCTAACCCTAATAATAAGGAAAAAACTTAATTTTAATTGAAAAACCAACTTAATTATGTTGGAACTGCACTAGGTATATTATACAAACTAACCTAACCTGCCTGACCCTAAGAAAGGTAGCAAAGCATAGGCAAGTCACATAAAGTCAAAATTATAATAAACAAGTACACCTTTGTTTATTATAATTTTCGTTGGAGGAATTTAGGATTTCTCCAAACCAAATGGTACAACAAAACCAACAATTAAGGAAATAAACTAAATCTAGCCAACAAACCAGTTACTAAACTGAGCTAGGGACAAATAATTTGAGGTTATACACGCCATCAAAATGTGCACAGATGGGTAAATTAAAAAACCCACTAACAAAATGTGCAAACATGTGTACGAACCACACTCTGCTACCAAAAATGTGCGAGAAGCCGGGAAACAAAACTATTCAGTCCAAAGATTCTCACAAGAGTGTGAACTATTACTTACTGGTGGCTCTTGTGTGGCAGCTTCAGCGACGAAGGGTACCCAAGGAATGCAATATTTTCGTTGTCTTCTCATCCACTAACATGCCACGCAATTACTGTTCACAGGTTATTAACAATACTACGTTGGAACAAAATTTCACAACGCGACAAATCTGACAATTATTTGTAGGCGCCTAAATACATGGCGAACGAAACACTACACACAAAATTAACAATATAAATTAACTATCTAGATTAATAGCGGCCGCACAAATGTTACTCCGAACAGAACCATCTTGACCACACACAACAGAACTGTCATCCTGTTTTTTCTTTTTTCCTTGTGTCAAGAACGAAAAGGCAAGATTTTGCCCTTACAGCCTTATCAATATAATTTGCACATAAATTTTTGAAAAGCATTCACTGAATTACAATTTTGGTACAATTATTTAAGTATGTCTGTTTCGTAGTTTAAATTAATGTCAGGTTGAATCGCAATAGATATATCGTCAGCGAAAAGCGTACATGGATGTTTCGTTATTTCCGGTAAGTCGTAATATAAACAGTGGTCCTAAAATACTGCCTTGCGGGATTCCGTAGTTATTTAACATCACATTAGCTTTATAAGATATTTCAATACAATGGCTGTCTATATCATCAATTACAACATTTTGTAGTCTATTTTCTAAATAGCTTTCTAGCCATTTAAGCGGTAGTCCACAAACCCCATACTTCTCGCATTTATTTAAAAGTATGTTATGCTTCCAACAGTCGAGCTTCGCGTTAAACAATCAAGCCGTGGCGTTTGCGTGTCCTCGCTATCAATCAAATATATTTTATAAGTTTACCATATTTAGTTATCAATAAATCAATCTTTTAGCAGACTATCAATGTTTTATTTTATGTGCATTACCCGTACAACAAATGTAGGTATTTAATTTTATTGTGAAATTGTGACTGGTAAAAGTGATAAACATATGTGCAAGCTTATACCTGTGAGCTGCTGCAGGTGATGCGCCGAGAGGTCCTCCCGCCCCGCACGCCGCGCCGCTTCTGTCTCCGCGCGCGCCTCCGCCAGCGACCGCCGCAACTACAAACACGCATACTGTAAGAAAACATACACACATTCGCCGAGTCCGCCCCCCCCCGCCCACCCCGTGCGCCGCTTCTGTCTGCGCGCGCGCCTACGCCAGCGACCGCCGCAATTACACACGAATACACATATGAGCCGAATCCCCCCACCCCGCGCGCCGCTTGTCAGCGCCTCCGCCAGCGACAGCCGCAATTACACACACACACACACACTGTGAGCACACCTGCACACATGCGCCGTGTCCTCCCGCCCCCGAGTAGTGTGTAGACTGACCTGGGAGTTCTTCTGCTTCATGAGTAGCAGCGCGTGCGCCATCTCCTGCCGCTTGTCATCCACCTCCGCAAATAGAGAATTGCCTTTCTCCGCTGAAACATTATTATTATTAAATACACTAGCAGCTTTCAGATGATGATAATTTTGACAGCTCACAATAGGAATGGGTGGGTAGTGTATTATCGTTAGTAAATCTATTCGATTATCGATTTATTATTTCATAGAACTTGGAATCGATTGTTTGTATAAATAAACAAAGAAAATGCTATTCGATTATTTAATGTGCAATAAAGAGATAAATAACCACATAATGATGATCACTCCAATTCACTGCAACTATTTTATGATAAAGTATCAGAACTAATTACCGATTATTCAAACGATCTCTTTTTCATTGCTGGCGATTTTAATTGGCGTTTCCAGTGCCAGGTTCTAATCGATTCGAATAGTAATAAAATAGCTACGCAATTTGGCGATTTTATATCATTTACCGGTTTGCGGCAATTTAATTATAACATAAACGGCCGTATTCTAATTTATTCTAAAGGAGATTGACCATTTTGGACCAAATGCTGCCCAGGCATGGTAATACTTTTTTTTTCTTACATGAAAAGATATTAAAAATAAAAAAAACACCCACGTTACCTAAAAAGTTTATGGCTTTTTGGTGCTTTAACTTTTGATATATATTTTTTTAACGTTTATGTTAAATAATATTACTATCTTACTTATTCTACCCCCCGAGTCCGGTCCCGACCTCGCTAGTCTCGCTCAAAGGAAGTTTTTTTTGTAAGCTCTATACGAAAATGACAGCTTGTATAGCGCTGTCTAGATTTTCAATTCCAAGATAAGTTGGTCGATCTGTACAACAAAATCACAGCGAGAGTTGAGAGAAATCAAAAGTCTCACTTGCTCATATTCAGATTTGGTATGTGTCTGTCTCATTCGCGCACGGTGGGTTTCTCTATACCTGCTGGTGCAGGCGCCATTTTGTTTGTATCGCAGTTTAACATCACTCTTTGACGTGAGCCGTTGTGTACTATGCGCTTATCTATTTTCTTATTTTTTTTACAACCCGGAATTTATTTTGGACTAGATATCGTATCTGCAACCTGTTGACCCAGCTATTCATTTGGACTACTCGATGTATCAGACACATCACAGTGTGATTGTTTTGTGATCGTTCTGTGGAATGAATCAGAAGATATACGTTAACTCGAGATCTTCAAAACGAACATCAACATGCAGTTCAAAACATCATTGTACCACGTGGGGTAAGTACTTAACCTAAATTTAAGTAGGTAGTTATATTATTACACAAAATAAGCCATTATCAGTTAACACAATTATTTACATTACTTGAATCATAACAAATGCGTTCTTTGATATCTACTATAAAGAAGAAGATAGTTAGCTGTTAGAAAATGTCACTAGACTTTAAGTTCGCTTATGTACATGCTAAATGTGTGTTTACTGGCCAATGAACAATTTATCTATCCATCTAAGAAGAAGTTACCTACTATAAAGCGTATTCATGTTATGCCGTGGGGTTTTTTTTAAAATGTTTCCAGATAACATTCAATAATGGAGGAATACCTCTGCCACAACTGTTGGACAAGAGCTCGCCTGGGACGCTACCTGCAATGCCTGCTGCGGAAGATGCGCCTGCTGTGGAAGATACTCCTGCTGTGGGAAATGCGCCTGCCGTAGAACATCTACCAGCCGTGGAAGATCAGAACGCGGAGGACGACATTGTAGGACAAAACGTAATATTTCACCTTTCCGGAAATTACTGCTGAGCCCCGAATACGTCAAATGCTTGCATGGTGTACACTTGCAGAAATAATACTCGTCGGCGAGTACCAAAAAGTTTGAAAGTGCAGTTACTTATTAATAATAATTATTATGTTTCACTATACGCACGTGTGTGTCAGGCGCATTTAGAAAACAACACCTGGGATGTTCTTTTTACGGCACCAAATCGTTGTTTTGGTTTTAGTCCCCAACAAGTTTTTGAATTGTTAGAATTAATAAAGGAACCCAGAAGTCGAATTATATATTTTGAGAACCTTAATGCGCTGCATGATGAAGAATTGCATTATTGGACAGACCGTACTCGAGATGAATTCGAAAGATTATTTAATCAAACACCACTTTTAGCACAAAGGTGTCAAAATCCTCGAACCGCATTAGGTATAATACTTGCCAAACTCAGAATTGGAGAATCCAATGAACGACTTGCCACGTTTTTCAACATGTCTCGTCCAAATCTAGAACGAAGAATGAAAAAAGCTAGAGAGTGTCTATGTACTGATTTTGTCCCTAGCCACTTGGGATTCGACCATATTTCTAGAGAGCAGATTGTTGAAGAAATCTACCAGTTCCTAACGCACGGTTTGCAAATAATCAGGAAGCTGTTGTTATATGTGACGTGTACCTATATGTACATACAAAAGAGTTCCTATTTCTCGTTTCAAAAAGACACGTACAGCATGCACAAGTACAGGAACCTACTAAAACAATTTTTGTTAGTCACATGCGATGGACACATTATTGAGGTTTGTGGGCCCTATGCTGCGACTACAAATGATGCAACCATTTTAAACAGCCTTCTAGATCAGTCGGATAGAGACATTCATTGGCTGTTACAGTCGGGTGATATTTTCATATTGGACAGCGTTTTTCGCGACTCTATTGCGTCTTTAGAAAGCCACGGATATGTCGGCATCATGAAGAGGCTCAGTACCTGCCACACTCGACGCCAATAAATCGTGGTTGTGCACCATTTGCCGGTGGCCTGTTGAGGTGGTAAATGGACGACTAAACCGGGATTTTAAATCTTTAAATCATAAATTCTTTCAAAGGTACACCTTCATTTATTATTGATGAATAAACATTTATTTATTACCTTCATTTATTATAATTTTGACCTTATGTGACTTGCCTACTGTTTTAGGGTCAGGCAGGTCAGGTTAGTTTGTATAATATTCCAAGTGCAGTTCCAACATAATAAAGTAGGTTTATTAATTAAAATTAAGTTTATTTTCTTATTATTTGGGTTAGGCAGGTAAGGTTTTGTAAATTGTTTTATGTTTGTTTTCCCTTAGTAAGGGAACTTAAAACTTGTTTTAATAACAAAACTTGTAAAATTATTTTTATTTGTTGCAAACTTAAACTTTATTTTGTGTTTATTTGTAAGTTTGTATTTTATTTCAAATTAATATTGTGTTCAATGTTATTGTAATTATGTCTGTAAATAAGAACTCAAATATAATTAAGGCTGCCCTAAGGTGGCTTACATCCGCTGTGGATTTGGTAGACAGACCCGACCGCTCCGCTGCTCTTTTGGTGCGATTTGAAAAGATCCCAGAGTATGAGCAGGACTTGCATAGGGCCTTTGAGGAGTTTTTGGTTTTGAACCCCGTAGAGGATGAGTTTTATAAAGCTGTCACTTGTGACTATGGCCGTGCCTTGGTGCTCATAGACACCATTATTGAGAAGGTTCGCGGAGATATTAATAGGTCGGTTAAGATGGGCCCCGAGCCTTCGCCAGTTGTTTCTTCTCCCGGGCTTTTGAACAGGTTGCCTAAAAAGTCAAAAATATTTATTTCATGTAAACCTTTACAGGCATTTATGAAAAGTCAAAAAAAAAAGTAAATATGTACGAGTACGCACACGATGCAACTTTCTCGAGTAAGCAATTTTGGCTACGCGGCGGCCGCCGCGGCCCGCGCAGTCAGTTCGCGTTAAAACATTAAGCAGTTTGCGTGTCCTCGTATCAATCAATTATATTACTTTAAGTTTATCATATTTAGTTAAGTTTATCAATAAATCAATCTTTAAGCAGACTATCAATATTTCATTTTATGTGCAATACCCGTACATAAAAGTTTGGTCCTTCGAGCAATCGGAAAGTTTGATCCTTCGGACTTTCGGAAATTTGTCCTTCGAGCTTTCGGACAAGCAGGACTCTAGTGACGCGAGTGACTCAGTCTAATTTGTTTGAGGCAATTTGGTACAACTCAGCACTAACAAGTAAGATCTTTCCATTTATCAATACCTAAACATGTCTACTTGGGAGGATCTTCTTCTTACGCAGCAGCAAGCGATTACAGCAATAGATCAGCTCTACGTTAATTTTAAAAAAGATAGTCAAACAAGAAAGACTCCCGATTATTTAAAGCGTAGATTAGATACCCTTGAAGGTTACTGGAGAGAATTTGACAACAATCATTTACAATTAAATCAGTTACCTTCAACATCGTATGATAATGATTATTTTTCATCAGATCAGTATAATAAAACTAAAGCTTTATATAATGAATTAAAAAAAATATTACAAAGTCGAGGCTCCGAGCAAGAACAGAGACCTCGCACTCCAAAGCCAGCTACTTTTTCAAGCTCCTCTATGGAGCAAGGCACTAACAGCAAGTCAGACGACATGCTAAGAAGTCAATCAAGCAACTTCCGAGCATTTGATAGGACGATTTCAGGTATAAGCCTGGAAATCATGCGTGAAAGATGGGAGTATCAGGATGCCCTACAATCACTGCAAGCAAGATGGGTAATTATCGATACTCTTCATTGGGAGATCGATAAAGAATGTGGTGGAAATTTTAATAACAAAGTATATGAGAAAACGTTTTCTGACTTTGAAGAGAAATACCTACAAATCAAGAGGTTAATCAACAGCCATTTATCTTCAATGACCCATAAACAGCAATCAACTCCTCCAATTGATATCCCTATATTTTACGGAAACTATCATCAATGGGTATCGTTCAAGGACATTTTCACTGAGGCGATACATAGCAATCCAAATATGTCTGACGTACAAAAAATGCAATATTTAAAGAGTAAAATAAAGGGTGAGGCTGAGCGACTTATTCAGCATTTGGCTATAACATCTGATAACTACAATATCAGCTGGGACATACTAAACAACCGGTATAAAAATAATAAATTAATATTTAATTCTCATATGAATATTTTAACCAGCATCCCTACCACCCAACAAGCAAACGCATATCAAATCAAGAGACTTCATGACACCACTTTAGAATGTCTAAACGCTATCAAAGCCATGGGAGTAGATATAAGAACCTGGGATCCTATTATTGTATATTTTTTGTCCAAAAAATTAGATTCCGATTCATACAGTGATTACGTAGAATCATTACAGCAGCCAAGGGAACTACCTAAACTCACTGACTTCCTAACATACCTTGAAAATAAATTTATATCATTGGAATCTGCGAAGATAAAACAAGAAATTCCGCAACAAAAAATCATTTCAAAACATTCTATTAATAATGATAAATTTAAAGAAAAATTTTACAGTCAGCCGATAACGCAAAATATAAAAAATTAAAATAATAATTTATTAAAACGTCAATGTCCTCATTGCAAAAGTAATAACCACGGAATGACAAGCATGGGCACAGCCATTGAACTTACAGGAGTTATCCCGTTCCAAGTGCAGCCCTCGATCAGAATATATCAGAAGCTGAGTATGTTAGTTCCCCTACGGGCAAAAATGGTGAGGCTCCTGTTTGGTACCACCGGGGCAGGGTCCCAAATAGCAGCGTTGTCAACTGCTATGTTAAATCTTCTCGCCTGGGCTGACATGAATCACGTGCGCATGATTCAGGAGTATATTTTCTCAAGATACCCGGAGATCATGGCTCTCCGCCAATTGCAGGGCCACTCTACCGGGATACTGAAAACGGCCTGGTTGTTTCTTAAAAGCTTGGATCGCCATGAGAGACCGTACGCGAAACTGCTGTATAGTTCGCAGCAGACGAAATCATTACAACGCGATCAGTTTATCCTGCTTATCGATGCTGCGCATGCAGTAGGTTCATATTTGCATAATTCGTTTACGAATTATCAAGGGGAGACTCAGGGCACCGCCGGTAGTGCCATCCGGAAAATCGTGAGAGAATACCTGTCCAGTCTAGAAAGGGCAGGGCAATCTCTGATACAAGCGACTCAATACTCCTGCATGGACCGGCAAGTGATAGAAAATGTCCCTCGGGCAGACCTTCTTTTCCAGCAACAATTGTCCGAGCTTGACGCAGAGGTAAGAGCCTTAGTTAGAGAATAAAAGATCATAGATATAAGTAGTACTAGTTTTAACCTATGATCATAACCTATTTTAATTTTTATTATTAGTTTTATTCTTATTTTTATTATAAAATATAAATTGTTTGACATTATTGATTAATAGACCAACTTCACTACCTCTCCTGCACAGGTATCCTAGCCTCTAAGTAGATCTAAGTATACAGTTATATATTAAGAAAAACTATCAACACACTTGTTGAAAAAATCAAGTCTTAATGATATCAATTAATGACAAACAAAATTCCCTTAATTGTTTTCCTTACATTAATATCTGGTAAACCACATCCCTTGTCGTCTTATATTTCAATTATTTTACATTCATTAATACTAGTAATTTTACATAAAGCCTATTACTTACATACGAAAGGATCAACTATGCCACGGCCAAGGAAGAATCTGGCATTACGGGAGAGTCAGCAAGCCGAGGGAGATAGTGATGATAATGATATGAACATCTCTGCACTGAATCCAGAGGAAGGGAGATTGGCCCTATCTGATGATATCTTGGATGCAGGTCTGGCTGTACTTGATGCTGCGGAAGCCCACCAGGGTGATCTTACCTCCTTACGGAAGGCCTTAAAAAAGGACCAGATTGCATCATCTCCCTCCACACTCCCTCCCTTGAGCTTATTGAATGAAGATCCCCAAACGCCTGGGACACCTACCCCCGACCTGATGGGATCTGGTCAGGATGGCCCAGACGATCCCGTAGATTTCCAGCTGCAGCAGGATCTCCCCCTAGACGAGGACATTGACTGGGGGGCTGACTTAAGCCATTCAGAAGCTAACGATGTACCGAGAAGTATTAGTACTTCCCCACAGCCCGTAAGAGTCACATCCAATCCAAAAGCAGGTTCTCCAAGAGTCTCAGGTAAAGGAATATCCCATATAGAGGGGCTTGAAAAGACTATGATAGATCACTTCTCCACTCTCTACACCAATCTGAAAATAGGTATCGACGCATCACTAGCCACTGCATTTGAGATAAAGGATCTCAATGTATCAACTCAGGGCGAAATGAAGCGTATCAAGGAAGACCAATCCATCATCCTCGCTCACCTCGCAGAGCAATCTTCGAGTTTATTATCCCTAACAAGAATAATCAAGGATACCCAGGCAGACATTTTACTTATGAAGGAGGAACTTAGTATCTGCACTGCTGGTTTCTCCAAAATTAACTCAGCATTAATGCAACTTAACACTGACGGCATGCCGTATGGGAAACTACCAGCCACAGACAATTATCTCATTACGCCAGAAGCTATTACACCTGATGATGCAGAAGAAATGGAGATGACTCCCATCCCGGGCATGACTCCCGAACGGGATAACTCCTGTAAGTTCAATGGCTGTCACCACAAATGAAATTAAAAACAATAGAAACTCTTCGTTTATGCAAAAATTGTCTTTATGATCATGGCAATAAAGAATGTTTTTCAGAACGACGTTGTCGAGAATGCAATAGCGACCACAATACTATTATTCATGATTCATTTTTACAATTAAATAAACAGAGTAAGCAAGAAAATAAATATGTTAAGGGGATGTCTCACGCAGCAATTCAACGTGAAATTCCTGAGACATTATTAGCAACAGCCTTGGTTCGGGTTCAAGCAAGAAATGGAACTTATCATACTTTGAGATCACTTTTAGATCAAGGATCCCAAACATCTATCATATCAGAAAATGCTGCACAGTTGTTGGGATTAAAGAGGCAGAAATGCAGTGGAATTATATCAGGAGTAGGTTCTAAAGAAAGTATATGCAAAGGTATCACCTTTATCAATTGCTCATCAACAAAAAACAATTTTTCCTTTGGTTCCAACGTATTCATAATGAAAAATATTGTTAATAACTTGCCGAGTTATTCATTTCCCAAACCGGATTGGACTTTCCTGGAAGACCTAGAGTTGGCCGATCCGGAGTTCTTTGTCAGTAGACCAATAGACATATTATTTGGAGCTGACATTTATTCGACAATTATCATGGAAGGGTTTTGTCGAGCGGAATCATATATGCCTATTGCACAAAGGACGCAATTGGGATGGATTTTGAGTGGAAGAAATCATTCATTCCAGTGCAATGTAACCTTTAATGATGTAGAAGGGTTACAGAGATTCTGGGAGACAGAAGATATATCAGAAGAATCCGACTTATCTATGAACGATCAACAATGTATATCACTTTATAAATCAACAACACAAAGATTAGAGAATGGAAGTTTTCAAGTAAAACTCCCCCTTAAATCAAACATAAATGAAGCATTAGGTCATTCGAAAAATATATCAATTGCGCAATTTCGTAACTTGGAACGGAAATTTACAAAGCATTTCAAATTTGCAAATGAATATAAATTATTTATTTCTGAGTATATTAATCAAGGCCATATGACTGAGTGCGGTAGTAACGAAAAACAATTAGAATATTTTTTACCACATCACGGTGTTTTAAGGGCCGATTCCGCTACGACTAAACTTCGTGTTGTATTTAACGCATCGATTAAGAGTTCTAGTGGTCTGAGCCTCAACGACCTTATGTATAGAGGTCCAAATCTACAACAAGACCTACAGACGCTTTTATTGAAATGGCGGCAATACAAAATAGGTTTTACAGCAGATATAGAGAAGATGTTTAGATGCATTTCTATATCAGAAGAAGATCAAGAACTACATAAAATAATATGGAGAGATTCACCAAAATCAGGCTTAAAACTATTTAAACTGACAACAGTTACTTATGGCACAAAGGCAGCGCCGTATTTAGCGATGATGACGTTAAAGGAATTAGCTTTCTTAGAAAAAGACAATTATCCGAACGACGTTATTAAAGCATTAGCAGAAAACTTTTATATGGATGATCTGCTTCACGGTTCTCACACTATTGAAGATTCAGTGCAGTTACAAACACAGTTAATCCAGTTACTAAAGTCAGGAGGATTTAACCTACGAAAGTGGAAGTCCAATAGGATAGAACTTTTAGAGCAAGTAGACAAAAACGAAAACTTTGATTTCAAAAACGCAGAATCGACAAAAACTTTAGGCTTAATTTGGAAACCAAAGCAAGATGTATTTACATTTAAGTCTCAAATCAAAACTACTTTAAAACTTACAAAGCGATCCCTGCTATCAGATATTTCTATGATATTTGATCCATTAGGGTGGCTTTCACCTTTAACCACTAAACTTAAGATGATTTTCCAGCAAGTATGGTTAACGGAGATGTCATGGGATAGTGAACTACCAGAGGAAATACAAATTCAGTGGTTAAACCTAAAACAAGATATCAATAACATAAAAGATATAAATATTGACAGATGGATCAAAACCGGGGAAAACGATGAGATAGAACTTCATGGATTCTGCGACGCATCAAGCAAGGCGTATGGTTGTGTAATATACTGCAAGGCACCGAAACTACAAGGCTTACATAAAATAACAATTATCGCCGCAAAAACAAGATTAGTTCCGACAAAGAAGAATATCACTTTACCGCGTTTAGAACTAAATAGTGCTCTTCTGTTAACAAAACTGTTAGAGAAAGTAAAACAAGCTTATTCAAATTATAATATTTCTATAACTTGCTGGTCAGATTCCATGGTGACTTTAAGTTGGATAAAAGGCGATCCAAAAAGATGGCGTAGTTATGTATCAAACAGAGTAAGTACAATAATCAAAGTACTACCAGCAGAAAATTGGAAATATGTTAAGTCAGCAGAAAACCCGGCTGATTGTGCAAGCAGAGGTCTAACTGCGACACAATTAAAGAATCACGAACTCTGGTGGTCGGGCCCACAATGGCTATCTACTTATCAAGATGTAGAATGTCAGTTACAGCAAAATCAAATATTTGAAACGGACGAAGAAACCAAAAAAACTATGCAAATTAATGTCGTAAAACAAGAATGCGACATAATTATGGATATTCTAATTTCGTGTAGCACGCTAACTAAAGCTGTGCGAATACTTGGATGGGTCCGGCGATTTATATCAAGAAAAAATAAGAATACCCTGCCCTATTTATCATTACAAGAAATCAAGATGTCTACAATAGCAATTATCAAAATGATTCAAAAGCAATATTTCAGTTTAGAAATTATAGATATAAAAAGAAACGGAATGGTAAATTATAAGAGCAATTTATCAAACTTAAATCCATTTATAGACTCAGAAGACTTATTACGGGTTGGTGGGAGACTAAGGAACGCCCATATTAGCAACGACACAAAATATCCAATCATAATACCAAAAGATAGTCGATTTACGGAACTTCTAGTAAAGCACTCGCATAAAATCGTATTTCATGGAGGCGCAAGAGTTACTCTATCATTTATTAGACAGAGATACTGGATAATTAGTGGAAATAGCGTTACCAAAAAATGGATACGACTTTGTGTCAGATGTAGACGACAAGCACCACAATTTCAATATCAATACTCATCACGACCATTTTATCACACAGGAGTCGATTTTACAGGCCAAATCACACTGAAACAATCTAAAGGTCGAGGGATTAGGACGACAAGAGGTTATGTGGCAGTATTCGTGTGCATGGCAAGCAAGGCAGTACATCTGGAACTTGTATCAGACCTTACATCATCATCATTTATTGCATCACTAAGAAGGATGGCCTCCAGGAGAGGTACCCCTGGACATATCTACAGTGATAACGGAACAAACTTTGTAGGTGCAAACAACATTCTTCAAAAGGAGTATGAGGATTTACAGCAAGTTTTCAGTGAAAGTTTTATGACAGAAATAACTGAAATGGAAATCAAATGGCACTTTAACGGTCCATCATGGCCATCAGCTGGTGGCCTATGGGAGGCCTCCGTGAAGAGCTTAAAATTCCACCTAAAAAGAGTGATAGGAGAACAAATTTTAACATATGAAGAACTAGCAACAGTACTGGCACAAATAGAAGCATGCTTAAACTCTAGACCCCTGTGCCCCTTATCAGAAGACCCAAATGACCTGAACACCTTAACACCAGCTCACTTGCTGACGGGCGGACCAACGCTCAATTTTTACGAAACAGAACGAGATATGCGGACAAGATGGCAGTTAACGCAAAAGATATTTAACGACGTTTGGGCACGATGGCGTAGTGAATATTTGACTCAAATCACATCAAGATCAAAATGGACTAGACAAAAAAATAACATCAAGTTGAATGACATTGTCATAATTAAAGATGATAATCTCCCTGCGGGAAAATGGGCTATAGGCCGAGTGGTAGACCTGCACCCAGGAACCGATGGTCTAGTTAGAATTGTCACATTGAAAACAAAAAACGGATATATTAAAAGGCCAATAGTAAAACTATCAATTTTACCCACCGACAGTAATGAATCAAATCCAAAACAAACCAATCAATCAGATCAAACAAAAACCAATCAAACAGATCAAACAAAACCCAATCAAACATATCAAGTGAAAACGAAAATCAAGAGAAAACCAAACAGCTACAGCTTTCTGTCACTAGCAATGACCTTAACTATTTTCATGTCTATGTTATCAAAATCACATGGCTCGCTTAACATAACTACACTGAAAAGTAATCAGAAAATATTTTTTGATAAATTATCTAACATGCAGTTAGCGAGCGGAGATTGGAAAATTGTTGTTTACTATGACTTAAACTCGTACTGGCAAGGAAATAAAGCAATTAATAATTACGTAAACCATATGGACGAATCATGTAAAAATATGCAAGAGCAAGCACAATGCCGTGTAATAATCCTTCAGTTACTTCAGGAATGCACCGAGCTAGAACATTATAATAACCTACTACTGAGTCAGCATATGAACCCGAAACCAAGGCAGCGGCGGGGCCTTGTGAACGGCATTGGATATGTCGCTAATAAATTATTCGGCGTATTAGATCAGGAATTTGCGGAACAGTATGAACGTGATATACATTTAATCAGGGACAATCAAGGAAGATTAGCTTCGCTATGGAAAAATCAAACCTCAATAGTAGAAGCGGAATATAATTTAATAAAAAGAATGGAAAATAGTATGAATAAGCAACAAAAAATTATGAATCAACACTTTATTTCTTTAGAAAAAACAATATTGAAATTAAATAAGGAAGAAACTAAACAATCAATTTTAAACCAATTTACTCTGGGAGCCTTAATAGCAAGTAATATGATAAACAGTTTAAAACAAATACAGAATACTTTATTAGACAGCGTTACAGATATTTATCATGGATATTTTAATTATCATATCTTAACTCCAGAACAACTTAGTAAGGAGTTGAACGCAATAGTTAACGAAATTCCAAAAGATTTGTCTTTGCCCATTAAAAATATGCAAGATGATCTTCCCAATTTATACCAGTTACTAGGGGTCAAAACAAGAATGACTATAAATTATTTAATCTTCGAAATCAAGATTCCGTTGGTCAGTAGAGACGCCTTTGAGATACTAAAAATAATACCTATTCCGGAGCGCAGAGATGACAAAATGATTAGTATAATTCCCGTATTAGAATTTATTGCAATCAACTTAAAAAGGGATATGTACATACCTCTAACGGAGTTGGAGGTCACGGCTTGCATACATCACGAAAATAAAATTACTTTTTGTGGTACTAGGAAGCCAATATATAATATGAGACGCCATGAAGACCTATGCACTTACGATGAAAAATCACATAATTGCAAAACGATAACAAAGCCATGTAAAAATCAATGGATTCATCTTTCTCCGCCAAATCAGTACTTGTATATTTGCTGCAGTGAGTGTCGCGTGCGCATCATGTGCGATTACCAAGTATCAGCACAATTATTCACCGATACCGGAGTGTTAACCCTAGATGAAGGTTGCTTAATCAAGAGCGACCAGATCACTATCCAATCATATAAACACGGAAGCAGAGTTATAAATGAAAAGTCAGATATCATAATACCTCATATTTCTCCTATCAATAACTTAATAAATGTATCAATATCAGAAAACCTTTCTCAATACGACACAGAAATCATTGCGAAATCAATACAAATCAACTAAATGATTTAGGAAAACGTATCGAGCAATTAAAGAATACGGAACCAACATTCAACAATATCAGTAGTCATGACGTTCACCATTACACTGCTATCTACGTATGCGTCGCATGTATGATAGCGTTCGTGTTTGTGGCGGTATGGATTTATCGGCGTCTCTCGCGCCGTCTGCGGGCTCCAGCATCAGCCGCGGCGCCGGCGGTGGCAGTGGAGCTGTCGCCGCCCGCGCCTCTAGTGACGATAAACAACAGTGCCACAGTGAAGTGATAACGTTTAACCCGCGTAAACTTTTACGAAATCAAAGCACCTCGCCGGTGCTAACGCGAGTGTTTGTGGATCAAAACAATAGTGATTAAAATCAGATCAATTACATTTAAATATAGCTTAGTGTGTATTATCTATAATGCTCAGTGTAATTAAATAGTTTCCCGTGTTCTACTCTTATGTGGTTCGGGAGCATGTACGAGTACGCACACGATGCAACTTTCTCGAGTAAGCAATTTTGGCTACGCGGCGGCCGCCGCGGCCCGCGCAGTCAGTTCGCGTTAAAACATTAAGCAGTTTGCGTGTGCTCGCTATCAATCAATTATATTACTTTAAGTTTATCATATTTAGTTAAGTTTATCAATAAATCAATCTTTAAGCAGACTATCAATATTTCATTTTATGTGCACTACCCGTACAATATATAAGGTCCATGTGTGTACTTGGCCAGGTCGCCATTCCTCCCAGACAAATAATGAGAATAAAATACAAAATAAACAAATCGTAATCTATTTATTGGTGCCAATGTTTTGGGAATGTTGCTACTAGGTAATGTGAAGGCCTTAGGTTCAGGTGGCCTCGTAGCGATCCCCACAATTTTAGGATCTGTTATAATGGGCCCAGCCCATAATCCTCCCTCACCTGTTGTTGATAACCGTTTTGTTGATGTGTCTTTCTCTTTCTGAGGCGGTTCAGAGATTTTGGGAAGTGGAGGAGCCCCCGGCTTGGCAAATTTTTATATTCATATATACTTAATTATTAAAAAAGATTCCCACAGATGATATAGGGGAGAAGATTCCTTGTGGGTAGGAGGGTAGCCCGAAAACTAGACCTGAGTTTAAGTTATATTATTCATAGTTAAGTTTATAGGATATTATTATGCAAAAGTGTACCAAATTACCAATTTTGTAGAATAAGCATTCATAGTCATCTTATGTGTGAGAAGTGTAGCATTTACGCATTACTCGTTATTTATGCTTTCTCAACAAATCCCTTTCTTCAGTTAAATATGGAAAAGAAACGGGAGCGATCAGCAAATTTTTATAAAACGGAGACACGCATTTTAGCTGACCTAGTAGCTAAATACCGGTACATTATAGAAAATAAAGACTGATGCCGTTACCAATAAAGAGAAAGATTGGACATGGGAAAAAAATTGTTCCCTTTTTAATGCTACATCAGGTTTAATACCTAGAAATCCAAAAACTACCAAAGTCAAGTATGAGAGCATTATTATTTCTTATTTATAATGCTCACCTAATCAAAAAACAACTTTTCCAATAACAACCATTGTGGGTTGTCGGAAGTGGCAAAATTTATTGGTTTCTCCATTCAAATTGGCTCTTTTAATTGTTTTATTACCATTAGGTAACTTATATTAATTACTGTCTATTATATTATGTGTTGATTCTTGTGTGTATAATTAAATAAAAAACTGAATACATTTATTATTTTGCTTTTATTTCTATTAATAAAGTATGAACAGACTTAAGACCGCGAAGTAGGTTTAAAGGCCTTTTGAACCCTTATCTGCACTGCGTTCACTACCCTCTCTACTCAACCAAATACTATGTGATTCTGTTAGCGCCATCTTGGAAACACGGTCCATAAAAGTTCCGACGGCTGATTTCGGAAGGCCAAGATCCTTCCATCAATAGTCGATTCAAAGACTGCTGGGATACCTCTTGCACCAACTAGTTCATCTGGAGTAGTAATTGCTGGATGGGTGGAACACATTGGTTTCTGAAAATTTAAAAAATATATATATATAGGTACTTAATGTTTAAATTATCAGTGATGATTTTAAGCACTGAGTTTTATATGATTATATCTTCATGAGTTTAAAGTAAACAAAGTCTACTAGAAATAGCTACTAATGAGTATGTAGATGTAGTTAGGTTAGAAAAAAGGAAGTTAAATATAATTAAATCGTTTAGGTACCTTTCCGTTGGATTATCGATTTTTTCTTTGCAAGTAAAATATTGGCAGTTTCTTTCTGGAGACGAAATCTTTTCCTAAATTCATCCTCGTCCCAGCTGTTATGGTCAAATCTTTTTCTGACTACTCTTTTTTCCGGTTTGGTTTTAAATAATTCACCATCATAATTTTTTCTTCGATAAGTAAATCTTCAATTGAGTCAAACATTTCCACGTTTCCGAATTTAAAAGGAAAACACGCATAAATTATTACCATGACAGACCACAATAACAGCTTGATAAGTTTCAACTGACGCTTGAACTACAAGATAAATTTATTCCACTGTTAATGTGTTTATCTGTCACTTTGACACTATCCAACCATTGAAAAATCAAATTTCTTGCTAACTATAGAATAACTGCTATCAGACTGTTTAACTGGGTATTGAAAAATCTGCCCTAAGTGTTGTTATAATAATATAATCCATTGTTTATAATAGACCGTCTTTTATTTTAAAAATAAGCTGTTGGTTATGATTTTTCGACAATTTAAAACCTATAGGTTTTTTTTTTCGGATAGATTCTGAAGCGCTTTGGGTTACTAATTAGTATTAGTCTAAGGAACATTATAAACTATGATTCAATGTTGGGCAGCACTTGTTCCAACATTCATACAAAAATGGTCAATCTCCTTTAATACAAGAAACAGTAAAGTACTATGGTAAGACAGCTAGTAGCGGTCAGGCAATCAGTGACTTTTTACATAAATACTTTTGCTCCGTCTTTGTAACGCACGATTCTTCCGTTATTCCTCGCGTGGAAAGAAATTCCAATCAAATGCCACTAGATATATGTTCGATATTGATAAATAGTTTCAATATTGATTTATTTATTAATGCTTTAGTTGATTATTAAATAGTCTCATAAGTCTATAACGGGAATAATGATGCTGTTTGTATAGTTACAATATACACTGTATACTTACTAATGTATTAGTTTAAGACTCCACTGTACAATCGGTAATTGTTCACAATAAAATAAATAAATAAATAGTCTGGACGCTAATCTGTGGTCATGACCTTTTGTCAGATAAGTCAGTGAAAATGCTTTTGTAAAACTGTATACAATAATTGTGAACAAGTAATTGTTTTGTTTTCTAACTTGGAATAGTGTTCTTGCTCCGCCAGTGGGTATGGGCGGCCTATTAGAAATCCCATTTACATATGTAGTGTTTGTTCGCCATTATTAGGCGCCTACAAGTGATTTAGATTTGTCGCGTTGTGTGTTGTTAATATAACATGGTCCCAACGCACTAAGCCACGTATTTTACGTGGCTTAGTGCTTTTGGTTCAACATCGAAGTTATTGCATCCCTTGGGTACCCAGGGATCTCGACGCTGAAGCACCACAAAAGCCTTACGGTAAGTCTAGATTTTAAGTTTAGCAATTAACTTTTAGCGGTGTGAAACGCACCCGTGTAAGAAGACTGGACGAGGTTTGTTTCCCGGCTTCTCGCACAATATAAGTAGTATCAATCAACATATCAGAAAAACTTGTTCTCAAACATTTTAAATGTATAGGTACAAACAAAGGTGCCGGACCAGATGGTATCCATCCCATGTCAATCAATAACGTAGATATTGAACATTCAGAAATACTGAAACTCTGAAAAAATGTAGACCTAAATTAAACAACGGGACCCGATAGTATATCACCTTTTATAATTATGCTGAAAATTTAGTTTACCCCCATCCATTATATTTAAACGTTCGATAAATCAAGGAATAATGCCAAGTATCTGGAAATTGGCATATATAAAACCAATTCATAAAAAAGGCGATAAGAGTAACGTTGAGAACTATAGGCCCATATCCAAATTATGCATATTTTCTAAGGTAATGGAAAGGATGGTATATAGTCGGGTCTATTCAGCGCTAAAAAGTCTATTATCAACAAGCAACATGGCTTTGTCTCTAACAGATCAACTAAATCTAATTTATTAATTGCTAATGACTATGACACTTTTAACATGGACTCAGCAGTTCAAGTGGATGTTAATTTACCGATTACAGCAAAGCATTCGACAGAATAGACCACAATTTTTTATTAAAAAAAATTAACTTATCAGGTATCTGTTGCGTTGGTTCTCATCTTACATAGAAAATAGGTCTCAAATAGTAGCTGTAAACGGTTTTAGATCCAAAAGTACCTATATCCCCTCTGGAGTCCCACAAGGTTCTATTTTAGGACCACTTTTTTTCATCAACGAAGTCTCATCTTGTTTTTCTAATTCAAAATTTTTACTTTTTGCCGACGACATGAAAATATTGAAACATATCAATAAGATCAGTGATGCACAGTTACTACAAGATGATCTATATAAACTAATTGTTAAACTATTGTTATATAAATAGGTAGGATCTAAATGTGACAAAATGCCATGCTATGACCTTTTCCCGGAAGAAACTAAATGTAGTGTATCGTTATTCACTTGAGGGCGAAACATTGTCTATTGTGGTAACTTCCAAACCATTCTCACACACTGTGCCGGTCACTATAGTAACATCCAAACCACTCTAACACACACCGTGCTGGTCACTATATTAACTTCCAAACCACTCTCACATACTGCGCCGGTCACTATGGTAACTTCCAAACCACTCTCACAAACTGCGCCGCTGCCGGTCACTATGGTAACTTCCAAACCACTCTCACACACTGCGCCGGTTACTATGGTAACTTCCAAACCACTCTCACAAACTGCGCCGCTGCCGGTCACTATGGTAACTTCCAAACCACTCTCACACACTGCGCAGGTCACTATGGTAACTTCCAAACCACTCTCACAAACTGCGCCGCTGCCGGTCACTATGGTAACTTCCAAACCACTCTCACAAACTGCGCCGCTGCCGGTCACTATGGTAACTTCCAAACCACTCTGACACATCGTGCCGGTCACTATAGTAACATCCAAACCAATTTAATACAGTCTGAGAGACATTTAGACAACAAAAACAGTAAATGGGTTCGTTACCCATTTACTGTTTTTGTTCATTATTGTACTTATTGGTTTCATATATTTAATACATAAAATAAAATAAATAAATATATTGTTTTAGTTATATTATGACGGTGACCTAGGCTTGTCGCAGTACCTATGGTGGAAAGAAATTTATACTGTTTCAATTTGGTTGAAAATCAATTTATGAAAGTTTATTTTCCACAAATCTTAGATTAAATTCTAATAAACAAAAGTAGGAATAATATACTGATATGTGATAAAAAATGCTTTTCAGGACTAACTCAACCACTAGTCTGTCAAATAGTCAATGTTTCCTTTAGTGTCAGGGTTCAATTTTCACCCATGTGAAAAAATTAAAATATTTTTCTGTACAGTTAAATTAGCTTAGAGAGCTGGTCCTTGTTATTATTGTAGTCTCGCGCTCACCGTGCTGCGGGTCGGCGTCGCCGGCGCCACGCGCGTGCAGCTGGGCGCGCAGCAGCGCCGTCGATTGCAGCCACTCCGCTTCGCGCTCCTCCGCCGCCGCGCGCGCCGCCGCCGACGCCGTCTGCAGCGCCACCAGCCGCGCCGCCAGCTCCCGCGCCTCGCCTCGTGCCGCCTCGGCCGCCGCCGCCGCCTCTGCCCGCCGCGCCTCGGCCTCCGCGTCGGCGGGCTCGGGTGCGGGCTCGCTTGGGACGACGGGCGGCGGCGGCGAGGGCGTACGGCGGTCGGGCGTGGCGGGCGGCGAGGCGCGCTGTCGGTCGGCCGGACGGCGCGCCAGGTCGTCCTGCGCGGCGTCAAGCCTGGCCGCTATGGCGTCCCGGTCGGCGCGCGCTCGAGCGAGCTGGTCGCGGACGGCGGCAAGCTGGTGGCGGTGCTCGTCGGCGCGGCGCGCGTGGTCGGCGAGCGCGGCCTCCAGCTCGGCCGCCAGGTGTCGCTGCACGTCGAGCGCGGTGTGGTAGGCGCGCCGGGCGTCGTGCAGCTCCTGCCGCGCGCTGTCGGCGGCGCGGCGCAGGCCCGGGCACGCCGCGCATGTCTCCTCCGCGACGTCGGACATCGAGCTCACCTCCATTGCCACTTATTATTCTTGGGATCCGATATAAAGGTGAGGTCGGTCTATAAATAAACTCAATATTAGTTTGTATATTTTTAAACGCCTAAGGGCCAGTCCACACGGCGCGTTGCGTTGCGTTGCGTCGTCGCAACGCAAATATTTTGACGCATAGCCGGCCACACGGGCGCTGCAGCGTTACTATGACGCAGTCCGTTCCGTCGGCGCAGCGGCGACGCACAGTTGCGGCAAGTATTTTAAAAAAAATTCGCAGTCAGTCTATAGCAAATCATGGATCGGAAAAGACGTCTAGCATTGCTCCTATTACTACGTCACCACCGAAATCGACGCAAGATCACAAGACGGTACTGGATCAGTCCTTTCATTTCATTAAGAAATCGTGATGGACAGTTTTTTTTTTTAGAATATCGGGAGTTGCTATTAGACGAAAAGAAGTTTTATAATTTTTTTAGAATGAGTGTATCCAGCTTCGAATGTTTATTGAAGTCCTTAGAACCACACATACGAAAAAACTATACTAATATGAGGAATCCAGTGGAACCAGTAGAAATGCTGGGAATCACTTTAAGGTAACTATATAAATATATTTAAGTAATAAAAATATAACAGTTTTTTTGGTTTGTTTAATTAGTAATCAACTCACAAATAATCAGCAATTGTCATAATTTTAAATTTAGACATTATTTAAGAGAGATATCATCCAGTAATTACAAATTAGAAAAATCGTATTCAGTTTCTTCACTTGCTTGAGATGTTTCTGGAGATGTAATTGAATTATTATAATCAGAAATGTATGTACTTTGAAAATTTGCTGTTTGATACCCATATGGTGGTTGGTGAGACGTTGATGGGCCACTCACATATGATGATGTTTGTCCATACCGCATTTCATCTATAATTTGTATAACTTTACTTTGGAAACGGAGAGTTTCTCGGTCGGAAAATTCTTGAATAGATGGCAATATAGCTCTGAAAAAGGACATATGGCGATTTTCCGGCTCCTTGAGAAGTTTTAGTCCTTCTCTTTCAAACTCATCCATTTGCATTGCCCTTTTGCGCGCGACTGGAACATAGTGCGGAGTGTTGTCTGTGGTAATGTCATCATTTGTAGACGTAGATTCATTGTTGATTTCTCTAGGCGAGTCTAAGCTAGATTCGGTGGCATTTTGTTCTACTTTTCTCAAAAAAAGGAGTTGATTGTATAAATGATACTTCTTCAGTTTCGTAGCGCCCGAGCCCGATTTTGATGCTTCTTTTAATTTTTTTGAATATCTGAAGTAATTATCTTTTACACTTCTCCATTTTTTTATTAAATCATTACCTGCAAAACCAATAGTAAACATGATTTAATAATTTATACATAGTGAATTTCTCGATAAAATTTAATGACATATTCAGATATCGTTAACAAACACTATGTGACCGACTCTGGAATCGTGAAAATATAACAGCTGTTACATACAAAAAGCAATACCTACTGAATCAAAATGTATGCAACAGCTGCTATTTTTTTCGCGATTCCAGAATTAATTGGTTACATAGAGAAAGTTATTTGCTTTGATATATATCGATGTCTGAATATGTCAGTATTTTTTTTCGGGTATCTATCTATCTCATAAATGCATATTATAATAATTATTTTCTTTTCAGATACCTAGGAAGTGGAAATTCAATAACTGATTTACATTTCAAATTCAAACGGGGAAAATCTACTATTGCATATATAATACAAAGAGTTTGTCGTGCTATATGGACCAATCTTCTTCGAGACAACATCCCTGAACTGACAACTGAAAGTTTCCAAACAATAGCGAGGGGTTTTGATGTAAAGGCAAATTTTCCTCAATGTGTTGGTGCCATCGACGGCAAACATATCCGCGTGTGTAATCCTGCAAATAGTGGCTCACTTTTTTTTAATTATAAAGCCTTTTTTTCGATTGTGTTGCTAGCTATTGTGGATTCAAATTACAAATTCGTATTTGTCGACATCGGTGCATACGGAAAAGAATGCGATTCAACCATATTACAAAATTCTAAACTGTACGAGCTAATGATTAACAACAACTTACCACTACCTCAACCCCAGCTACTCTCTGGTAGCAATATACCAACCCCGTATGTATTTGTGGGTGACGAAGCTTTTGGACTGAGCAAACATATTATGCGTCCATATGGCGGTCAAAATCTCGACTTACAACAAAAGGTTTTCAATTACCGTCTAAGCAGAGCCAGAAGATATGTCGAATGCGCTTTTGGGATTATGGCTAACAAATGGCGCATTTTTCACAGACCGATAGACGTGTCCTATGACTTCGCTACTGACATTATAAAAGCATGTTGTGTATTACACAATTTTGTCGCTGATCGAGATGGTTTTAGACAAAGAGATAAATTTGCTATAAGTGTTGATGAATTTCTCCCAATACAACCCGTACATGAAGAACAGACAGCACCGAATGTCATAAGACAGCAATATGCGACCTATTTTATGACTAGAGGAACTCTGCCTTGGCAGCTAAATAAGGTATAATTGTATTATGAGGGTTTTCAAGATTTTCTTGCACCGCCAATTCCGCGATCAGTAAAAAAATAATATTTTATACCTACTCAGCGTAGTCTAGGTTAGTTTTGAGCTAAGTAATAAAATAGTACTCACGCTAATCTAGATTCCCTAAGTTTTAAAATTTTAGAGTGTCAAGATATTAATTTTGTACTGATCGCGGAATTGGCGGTGCAAGAAAATCTTGAAAGCCCTCTTCAATAAAAAAAACATAAATATCTGTACTGTGAACTCACCAACTTTGTTTTTTCGTTCAGCTGTGAAATTCTCGTAATCAGGAAATAAAACTTTTGATATGTCTTCCCAGGCTTTTGTTTTTAAATTTTTATTTTTAAAATCTACGTTTGACTTGTCCCATATAATTTCCCTTTCCTGTATCAATGTAATCAAGTAATCTATGTCAAGTTCTTCAATGGTATTCATTTTACCCTGCAAATAAAACTAAATACAAAAACGTAAACGTAAAACGAAATGAGCTTCCGTGTATCCTCCTGTCAACGCACAAGCAACTGAGCGCTGGCGCTCCGACGTCGCACGAGTACACCCCCTCCCGCTTCGTCTCGGGGGCTGCTGTCCGTCATGTGTGCGGTGCGACGACGCAGCGCGCCGTGTGATCACCTTGGTTATTTGTATGTAAAACAACGCAGTGGTAGCACTGCGTCGACGCAACGCTGACGCAACGCGCCGTGTGGACTGGCCCTTATACAAGGCGTTTGGATGCAACCGAAAAGTCGGTGGTAGAGCTATCTAAAAGAACTTTAAACATCGAAAACATGTTACAGCAGCTACTGGACAATCAAAGGAACCCCAGCCATCCAAGCCCTGATAGATACGATGAATCTTCCGAGGACGAGTTTTTAGATTCCGAAGAGCGGCCTGAATACGATGATGTTATTTTTCCGACCCTATTAGATAACCCAGTTATTCACAGTGATACTTTTGATTTTGTACCACAAGTCGGAACCGCAGATACCAGAGGCCGACCCTGAACTGATAAAACTAGGTATAAACTGTCAACGCCTAGGTAGCTCTGGATGGAACCGAGTAAGATATTACGAAGTTCAAAAGAAGCTACAAGCAACTCCAGTATTCTCAATGCTAAACACTAACGAACAATTAAAACAGAAAGAGGCTAAGTGGTGCAGCAGCGAAATTCTTATTAAATTTGAAAATGCACTTGCCATTATTACACATGGCCTACTTAAACATTAATTAGAACATTTTTAAAGAGTTTGAAGACCCGAAACTCCGGGACTCTTTTAAAAAACATCTCGCGGGTGAATTGGCAGATTTCAAAATTTTGTCCGACGATGTCCTTCAGTTTACATGTGGCAGAAGGGCGGATATAATCAACGTTAGAAGGGATTTAATAAAACCACCCACGAAGTATATGGACACCTTGTTAAAGGAAATAGTACCCTCAACCACACATCTGTTTGACGAAACCAAATTGGCTTATTTACTATACATAATCTGTTTCAAAATAAAACTCGTTTTGAAAATGTTTCTCGTTTTAGGCCTTCCACAACAGCAAAACCAAATAGGAGCAGCAATCTACGTTCAAAACACCAGCGACATTTCGTCCGATCGCTCTCAAACTATCGGATATGTGTAATGTGTATCATCACGGGTGCCATACGGCGCCCGAGACCGCCTAGACGGCCCCAGGGTACCCAGCGGAGGGGTTTTTAATCCCACCTCGTCGTAGCCGATGGTATGAGTCTACATCGAACAAGTGGCTAGCTCGTTGCGATGTTTTGAATAGACTCAATAACCCATCTATAAACAGTTTCACAAGTTGGTATAGTGAAACCGGGACCGACAGCTTAACGTGCTCTCCGAGGCACTATAATGGTGTTGTCAAACAAATGTACATAAATTTTTAAATTTTTAAAAACTCATTGGTATACACCGGGATTCGAACCAGGGACCTAAGTGTTTTTAAGTCCAAGGTCTAACCAACTAGGCCACCACTTAACTATCGGATAAATCTAATAAAAATATGTCACAGCGTCCGGCCAAAAGATCAAGGCCCAAAGGCAGTTCAAATCGACAATTCTGACTACGACCACTTTCGGGCCGGTAAAGGAATATTTCGAAACCTCGCAGAAGTTAAGGGCCCCCGAGTAAATACTCAAAGCCATCCGAGGTTACAAAATACCCTTTATGTCAACACCACCATTGACAAGACTAACGACCAATTTACCTGCAGGATTCAAAACAGAAACTTCACAATAAACAAATAGTACCATCCGAACACCCGACAGGTTTTATTTCAAGGATCTTTCTTGTTCCCAAAGGAAACGGCAGAGTAAGGCCAATATTCAATTTGAAACGGCTAAACCATTTTCTGAAACCCAAACTATTTCGCATAATAAATCCCCAAAAGATTCCAGATTTTATCCAAGAAAACGATTATTTAATAAAAATAGACCTAAAGAAAGCCTATTTCTATTTTCATGTGCCAATCACATGACAACCACCGCCGATTTCTGTCCTTGATATACAGGGACCGTCTCTACAACATGACTTGCCTGCCATTCGGACTTTCTACAGCTCCTCTAGTATTCGCTCGAATTATAAACTGGATTGCAGCCCATTTAAGATCTCGGGGCATTCGGTTAGTGGTTTATCTGGACGACTTTTTGATTGCAAACCAAAACCCCGACATACTGAGACAGCATGCCAAAATGACAATACAGTTACTCAACAGTTTAGGATTCGTCGTAAATTCAAACAAAACTTCAATAATACCCGAACGGACTATGGAATATCTAGGAATTGTGTGGAATTGTCAAAAAAATCAGAAACTGCTGTCACAAGACAAAGTAAACAGGATATGCAAACCACTAAACAGACTGATTCAAGAACGAACATGGAATTGGCTGGAAGCAAAATCTGTAATAGGAAGACTGACATTCGCATCCTTTGTAATTCCACTAGGCCGACTTCATTGCCGGGAGCTGCAAAAAGCATGCAAAATACCCCATTTTTCAAAATTACGACACTCAATCCCAATAAATGCCATAGAAGACTTAGCATGGTGGATAAAAAATGTCAGAGAACAATCAAAAATTTTAATATACAGCCGCATGAATTACCTTACAACAGATGCAACGGATTGGGGTTGGGGAGCATGGCTGAACGACCTGAAAATTTCACAAAAATGGGCCGTCAAACAGTTAATGTGGCATTGCAACCGCGAAGAGAACGAAATATCAATACTCTAGCCAACCAGACTGTGCTAATTCAGACAGACAATCAAACTGTTGCAGCCTATATAAGAAAGGAGGGAGGAACGAAAACGATTTTTTTGTTGAAATTGACTCGGGATCTGCTAGAACTATGTTATGCTCACAAATCTCCCGGGAATGAATTGAGGTTTCAAATGGATGTTTAAAAACTCAATTTATTCCCGGGAGATATAATTCAACCGCCGATCATCTATCCAGAGGTCGAGTTCTCCCGGATTGGTCGATCTCGGAGTATGTGAGGGAGAAACTTTTCCTGAAGTGGGGAGTCCCGGACATCGACTAAATGGCAACGCGACAGTCAGCAGTAGTAACCAAGTATATAAGCCAAGATGTGACCGACCAGACAGCGTTTTTCATAAACGCGTTCAGTCAACAGTGGGACTACAAACTAGCATAGATTTTCCCACCTCCAGCTTTAATTCCCGGGGTACTCAATCATCTGGACTCGGCAATGGGGATTTTTATATTAATCATGCCCCGCTGGGAGAAAGTATTCTGGCGGCCAGATGTGAAAACGAGAGCGTTGGAGGCACCGTTTCAAATCCTAAATTTGCAGCATCATTTGGTGGATTTAGCAACGGGTTTACCTCCAGCCAAAGTACAGTACTTAACTTTGGAGGCTTGGAGGATTCGGGGTGGGACTCCCAGGTTATCTCTTGGCCAAAAGACCTTTACTGTCATCATGGAGAGCGTCAACTTTAAAGTCTTATAAAGCTGCATGGTACCGTTGGCGAAAGTGGACACGTGACAATAGCTTAAATACAAATCAACCTACCTCGAATAGCTTATGCCAATTTTTATGTTATCTGCATACAAATTGTAACATAGCTCCTAGTACAATAGCCTTGCATAAATCAGTAGTGTGCACTTTTGCTAATCCTGAAAAATCTGAGATGCTGAGTTCTGATCCTATTGTTAAAATAATTTTAAAAAGCATTTATTTGAAGCGTCCTGTGTCAAGAAAACCGATAAGATCAAATACTCCACAATGTTATAACCTCTTTGAGGTATCAAGATAGGTGGCTTTAATACTATTGTTAACATCTAGTAGGAGGGTTCATGATCTCACACTTTTACATATATCCAAAGATAAGATGGTCATTTCCCAGGATTCCATAACTTTTTGGCCAGTTTTTGGAACAAAAACCGATTCTGCATCGTACAGGCAATCGGGATGGCAAATTAGGAGTAACAAAGATAGCGGGATAGATCTTGTGTCATGGATTAAGAAACTAATTGTTATTTCTGAAATAAGAAGAAAATCAAAAGTTGACTTAACTTCCTTGTTTATATCGACAAGAGAAAAAGTATGCTCCGCATCTAGGTCTATCATCGCTGTAGTATCGCACGCCATAGTATCAAACCTGCTTTCATGCCTCGTTTCCTGGACCCAAAGTTTCCGTAACAAGAATCCCATTGATATCATGTATCTTGAATATGAAAAAGCATTGGACAAGGTATCAACCAGAAGACTGCTACAAAAATAAGAATTTGTTGGAATTCATGGAAAACTTTTAAAGTGGATAGAATCTTTTCTCTGCCAAAGAACTTTCCGTGTTCCGTAGGGGATGCTGTGTCAGAAGAAAGAAACATACTCAGCGGGGTACCACAAGGTTCTGTACTAGGTCCTCTACTCTTAACCATACAATACTCACATTTGACTTACCCCAAACCCTTAAATCGCATCCCTTAGTTAACCATGCAAACCTCCAATTGGATCTAGACAAAATTAAAAACTGGCCTAAGGATTGGCTTATTAACCTAAATTCTAGTAAGTGCACCGAGTTGCATATAGGAAATCTTAGTCCTAAACAGTCATATAACCTAGGAACTACTCAATTAAAACAGGTTACATCACAAACAGACCTAGGAGTTACAGTGACTGAGGATCTTAACCCATACATGCCCACAGGGTCGAAAACGACCCATGGGTAAAGGTCTCTAAAAACATGGCATAACTTGTAAACAGATAACACAGCGAAAATTATAATGTTGGCTTTAAATAGTTAGAAATATATACTTTGGCGTGTAATATTTATTTACTAGTTTCAAATAAATCACAGTAATTAAAAAGTCAGTGCGAATTGTAAGAAATTTTAAGTACCAAAATTTATTGGCCAATAAATAATATATTTACACAATAATGTAAGTAATTATTAAATACAAATATTAATTTTGATTTTTATAAAATAATTTATATTTTAAAAATGTAACGTTTAATTTGTGAAGTATAATTATTTCATTGAATTATGTTTATATGTTTAAATATTTGTATTTTGTTATTTGTATAGGTTTCGAAGATTACATACTACTAATGAAATTATGGCACTACTGAAGTCTTTATAAAATGAAGAGGTAGAGATGCATGTGTACATTGACCTTCTAGGAGATGGCACTCTAAAAGATGGTAATTTGGGGGATGGAGGATACAACAATCCTGATCCGTTGAACAGGAATGAATTCCTTGCTCTCTTAGAACATGGTTTCAACCATAATGAAGTTGAGCATTTAGTTTATATTACTTTAGATGATTACTTCTTGAAATCAGTCTACGAATCATCAGTACAGACAACTATTACCAAAATATGCAGGAGTGCCATATGGCAACATAAATGGGTCATAATTGAATTTCCTCGTCAATGATCTGTAAACTACTTTAGATAAATTCTAGACGAACTAGCAGTTTCAGCCTATAAACCAGACATCCTTGAGGTATACTCTCGGTGCTTGTATTCCTGTAGAAAGTTTTTTTTTAATACTTAGAGTAGAAAAGGTGAGTTCTACTCTAAGTATTAAAAAAAAACTTTCTTGGAAAACAAACTTTCCTAAGAACCACACCATCAGCTTTATGAAATTACTAGAAACGGTTTTAACAGGGTTTTAAAACCGTTTCTAGTAATTTTATTTGCAGTGGAAGTCGGAGCAAGAGGAATTCTAAGTCTTTGCATCGTCTTTTAAAGGATCTTGGCCTTCCAAGGTCGGCCTTTAAACTTTTATTGAACGTGTTTTGAAGATGGAGCTAACAGGATCATATAGTATTTGGTTGAGTAGAAAGGGTAGTGACAGTGACGGGGAGAGTTAAAAGACCTTTAACACTACTTCGTGGTCTCAAGTCCGGGAACGCAGCAATTTATTCCCCTGCCTTTCATCCATGGAATCGAGACCAGTGCGGAGAATCCATAGATAGCTAAGAACATTGTCACTCTCAGGTTAAATCAGACGAAGATATGCTTTATGTAAAAATTTAACCGTAGAAAGTGCAAAAAATGCAATGTATAATGTTGTAATGCAATTACACAACAAATGTTTTGATGTTTTACACTCAAAATTAATGAAGTTATTATTGGTTTACACAAACTTTATTTATTGCTTTTGTGTATCTTATTTTCCCAGGGTGTCGTTTTCCCACTGAAAAACCACTCTGGCTGAAAATTATTTTGACTGTTACATTTTTTAGCTTTTGTTCTTATACATAATATACGAGGAGCCTTAGATCATTTAAAGCTAGTATAATTGCATATTTTGCCTCCGAAATTTAGTTATATATGTTTATTTTACTTATTCCTATTTATTACTTTATTTATAAAATTGTATTTTAGTATTTAGGTGTTAACTTATATTGTTATGTATATACTACTGATTATGTATTGGTAGGTGCATTATAATTATTATTAACCTCTATATATATTTCTGTTCATATATGTAATATTATATTAAACGTTGAGTATAGGTGCTTAGTATAGGTAGGTAAATGTACAAATGTAAACAGCTCACTTAACCCATGTTTTTTTTTTTATTTTAGATATAAGAGTGTTAAAATAATATAAAACATAATAATTAATGTTTGAATTTATATAATACAGTATTTTTCACGCATGCTGTGGTTGCTTATAACTACAAGAACATTTAGACTTTATACAAACCATGTACTTGTTTATTTGTATTAATGTATCTTATGTTGGTGACCCAATAAATAAATAATCAAAATTTTATAAAAATCTGAGCAAATCAATAGGTATGGGCATATAGGGGTTAAATGTGCAAAGCATATAGAACTCGTAACCAAGAGGGCCAATACTTTTGTCTTCTTGATTAGAAAAGCCTTTGGAGTATGAACACCTGAGATGACTCTCATTATACATAAATCTTATATAAAGCAAGCAATTTTTGAGCAACAAAGTTGTGGATGACTATCAAAAGAAGTTTTCTCAGCTGAGACTATCAATCAATTTAAAAATCGTTTGGACAACTTTAAACCACACCAGCTAAGCAATACTTAAAATAAGAATTACAAGATATAGGCTTCTATCAGTTTTTTCAACTGCCTGCCTGATAAATAATAATATTACCTTTTAACTCTTTGCAAAATCACTTTATTTTATTGTTATTAGCATTGGTACTTTATATTTATTTCCAAACCACAATAACACAACATAAATTAAAAACACAACTCAAATTTTGAGATTTTTAGCCCCAAAATAAATTTGAATTTGAAAATATCAAATCAACTGTCAACTGTGTCAACAGCACAGACTATTTTTATTATTTACTTAAGCTAATGGCCATTACGTATTACGCGTATTTTAGCCAATGCCAAGTGCTTAGAGAAAAAGAGATTCAAATATTAACTTTCGTTCTATTACTGTGTTTCCACCTTTTTGAGTGAGTGGCCAATAGTCTTTAACCATTTTTTGACCTTTTAAAGGGAATGTTTACCGAGGCACATAAAAAAAGAAATTGCTTGAATAAACTTCTTTTTAGTTGAATACTATAAAATTCCTTTGTGAAAAGAGTGAGATTTTTTTTTTACATTTGTTGGTTACACACTTATTTAATTCGCCAAAATTATGCTAAAACTAAATACTTTAACATGACCTGTCGATGTCAAATATAACGTGATTTTTAAACAGAATTTTAATATCGTAAAATACTGGGTATATGAGTGAAAAATAATGATATGTATATGATGTATATAATTCACAACATTTCAAATTTTAGATTGTGCTGAAATAAAACGGTTCTGTATTATTGTCCTCTCATTACTATTTTTTTTTCGGAATTTATTAATGACTCATTTTGAAATACTGAAAATATTGCCATTTTAAGATTTCGAGAATGTGACGCGTCGATAGGTGAGACGATGGGCTTCCCGGTAGGATCCCTGGTCCAACAAGTCCTAGGTATTTGGTTGGTATTGAAATATCAAGTTAATGCGTTCAAGCTGTTGAAATGACGCCCTGCGCCCCAAAATTATAGATTTTTTCCGATATCGAAATTCCGGTTTTGATTCACCAATTCCGGTATTACAAACAATACTGAAATACCTTTGTCGGAATTTTGTTAAAACCGGAATTCTGAAGCTCATGCCCTACTTCGAAGTCTACAAATACATAAAATAAAAAATGATATGTGCTAAGTGACAGAATAAGATGACTGATTTTGTGAAATGCTACATACCGTGTCAAAAATAGTATGACTACGAGTGTGCGGGGGTCGCCGAGACCACTTATAGGAAGATGAAAGGGAACCGACAAGAAGGTTGCCTGGCGCTCTGTTCCGGCTGCCGAGGTTCCGACAGCAAATGGAGAGAAGCGGTTATCATTCATCCTTGTAAAAAGACCTTTTACGAACTGTATTAAATCATCAGCTAGTACTGCTAATGATTTTTTAAAACGATATATTAAAATACCAATTATATCTAATTTTAATTTTAAATATGTCACTAATGAGGATATACTAAAACACTTTAAAATGTTAAATAAAAAGAAAACTGAAGATTTATGGGGGCTATCTGTCAAAGCTATCGAAGCAATCATTCATACTATAGGACCGGTACTCGCTGATACTTTTAATGGGTGTGTTAATGAAGGAATTTTTCCCGACCTTATGAAGAATAGTAAAATAGTTCCCATATTCAAGTCCGGCTGTAAGACAGATCCAAATAATTATCGTCCTGTTTCTGTCCTGCCAGCCTTAAGTAAAATATTCGAAAAAATAATTCTTGGTCAGCTGTTAAGTCATTTTAATACTCATAAATTGTTACATGATCAACAATACGGGTTCACAAAAGGTAGAAACACAACAAATGCCGGCACAAGACTGATTACTGAAATAATTGACGCCTGGGAAAACTCCCAGGATCTCGTTGGCGTTTTCTGTGATCTGTCTAAAGCGTTTGATTGTGTTGACCATCAAACTTTGTTAAACAAGCTGGAATTTTATGGCATTCGCGATTTAGCTTTAAATCTAATAAAGTCCTACCTTTCTAATAGAACTCAAGGTGTTAATATTAATGGTTGTGTATCCGACGGAACCATTGTAAAAATGGGTGTCCCCCAGGGCTCAATTTTAGGCCCGTTCCTGTTCCTAGTATACATCAATGATCTTCCACATATGGTACAGGAGACGGCGCAGATAGTGCTATTTGCTGATGATACATCCCTACTGTTTAAAGTTAGTAGGAAAGATAATATATTATCGGCAGCAAATGACACTCTGGAAATGGTTTCAAAATGGTTCACGGCAAATAATTTAGTTTTAAATGCAAAGAAGACTAAGTGCCTGAAATTTACGTTGCCTAATGTATCAAATATTAATGCCACAGTGAAGATAGGTGGCACTGATCTGGAATTTGTCGACTCCACTGTATTTTTAGGGATCACAGTTGATTACAAACTACAGTGGAAAGCTCACATCTTACTCGACTATTATGGTGCGAAGTGGTTGCTCGGCTAAGCATCGTAGTATTACTTTCGTGAGCACGACTTGAGCCAGTGCTTAGCCATGACTATTAATCCGAACATAAGTGTTTTTACGAAGTTAATTGCATTTGTGGTTATAAAATATGTTGCTAAAAGTTGGTAAGCTCTTAGTGGTGTTCGTGTCGCGATTTTAAGTTAAGTATAAATCTCAGATTATATTGTAATTAGATTTTAATGATTGATGTTGATGGCTCGTAAATAAAAGAAGTTTTAATGATTAGTACACTTTAATAAGATTATAAGAAAAGATTTTAAAACAATTATCCAATATTGTGACCGGCGCCTTCACATCAAGACGCCACACACCTCTCATAAACTTTTCGACCAATCCCGGCACGCCTAATACCCTACCCTTTTTTATCAATTGACAATATATACTACTACGCTCACAAACAAAATCAATGTAACAACTCTTTAAATAATTAATCGAAACACTTAATATAAAACAAATAACAATAAATACTGTTTATTAAGCAAAATGCTAACATTCGGCCTTTCCTGACGGCTTCGCGACCCGTGAAAGCGAATCATTTAATTGTTTTCTAAAACTTATCAGTAGGTATAGTCCTTATAAAGAAAGGAATTATAATGAAAATTAATATTTAATAATAACATAGATAATTATGATTCTATAAGGTCTTTCTTATAATAATGCTTGTAATACTGACATCTGAATTGTTTAGTTCTCTATTTTATTATAATGTATAAGTATTCAAAGAATAGAAAAAAAAACAAGATTTACAATAATTTCTGTAATGCTAAAGCCTCTACCTACTGAGACCCCTTCATCTTCTCAATAAGCCAAAAATATAATAATATAATCTTGGGATATTTGTATATTTACAATTATTTGTGTAATGCTGAGGCTCCTTCATGTCCTCATCATCAATTATCTTGCTGAGACCCCTTCATGTTCTCTACAAGACAAACACTCTTGTGAATTTGTATATCAACAATAACTTATGTAATATTGAGGCCCCTGCATGTACTCAACATCACTTATCCTACTGAGACCCCTTCATGTTCTCAATAAGACAAACACTCATTAGAATTTTCATATCCATTATTATGCAATTCTAAGGCCCCTTCATGTCCTCAAGATACATAACAATTATGTTATTGAGACCCCTTCATGTTCTCAATAAGAGAAAGATCCTTTGGATGTATACATATCAACAATAACCTATGTAATGCTGAGGCGCCTTCATGTCCTCAATATTACTTATCTTACTGAGACCCCTTCGTGTTCACAATAAGGCAAAGATCGTTACTTCTTAAACTCTAGTTTACATTTTTACATTAAATAGAAACTTAACTAAAGTATTATCTTACAATTATTATATATTTTTATTGAAATATTTTATGACTATATAGTTAAGCGTTTATCAACTAAACGTCCTAATTTTAGGTGCAATACAACACAATTAAAAACAGTTATTCACTACAGGACTCGTTCGATTCATTATCATTACTACGATTATACACCATCCACGGATGAATTTTATCAACCGACAAAATGCTACTAAAATTTCTATTGCTCTTACGTGTTAATGGTGTATCTTCGATAACGTATCTGTCATTCTCTGGAACTTTAGCAATACGGTATGGACCTCGAAGTTTGGGTATAAGCTTCCTACTCGAACCAGTGGATGGAATTTATCTTTCTACACAAACAATATCGCCTATATTAAACTTAACCTGCTTTCTTTTTTTATCGTAACGTTCCTTTTGTTTCAATTGATTATTAGCGGTATAATCCGTTAGTGGCGACCGCGTGCTGGAGGACGCAGCAGAGGCAGTCCCCCCACAAGATGGACCGACGACCTGAAAAAGAAGCCGATGGATACAGGCAGCGCAGAACCGGTCATTGTGGCGATCCTTGGGGGAGGCCTATGTCCAACAGTGAACGCGCGAAAGGCTGGCATGATGAATCAGTTATCTCATCTCTAATTAATTTTAGCCTGTCAGTGTATTCTTTAACAATGTTTAGTGCAAGAAAAGATTCTGATTCATTTGTTAAATGTATACCAAATAGTGCTTGAGCTGGGGTTTTCCCAGTACCTTTATTAATGGTGTTATTCATTCCCCATTGAACCTCGGAAATATGTTCATCCCACAAATTTTCTGGTTTTCCATGTGTTGTGGCTTGGTTTCCTTGCCTATTCCTAGAACTCAATATCTGTCCTATTCACTTTTGAATTTACGCGGCATCGTCACGTGACCTATGCGGCGATGCGCAAGCGCAACCAATCGGCGATCGAGCCATTGTACAAACTGAAAAATTAGCCTAAATACAGTGTGCCCCTGCTAGCACCTTTAATAATAGAAATATATAATTAAAGAACAATTAAAATAAGTAAAAAGTGTAGTGCTTAGCCGGCCTGGCTATTATTCGTCATTGAACCGTGAGTACCTAGTCTTAATCCTCCAAGTTACCTATTTTCTTAAAACTTAGATCAGCAGGTTTCATTATCCCCTAGCTTGGATTCAAACCAGGGAAGTCCCTTTAAAATAAGCAGCCCAAAATATAGATGCAATATTGACCACAGAGCTATTCCGAAAAAAAAAACTTAATTATATACCTACAGTCCACTGCCTAAAGCTCAACCATCTTTTTTGGTACCTTTCGAGCGCGAATATTCCTATAGATTACTTAAAATATCAATAACATTAATTTAGAGTTCAATTTCATAAGAAAACTTCTAAAATTAATCATAGTTCAAATCACAAAATTATAAGATTTCATTCACATCATATCTACCTACAGCGCGGCGGCGGTTATTCTACAATGAAAGCTTGTAAAGCTTATTTTGTGAAAATATTGTAATCTGTTTTTGAGTTGCTCATTATGTTGTGTTCGAATAGTATATCATAATTATTTAGTCAATTTGGTAGGCACTTTATATAAAAGTAAGTTGACCACGCATTCAACTTTGCTACTTAGGTGCAAAAATATTTTACTTTTATTTTTGTCTTGATTAATTTATATACTTAACTTTATATAAACTAATACTTATTACCTAATTTTATATTTACCTACTAATACATACAATCAGTATATCTTTACGACCTTGCTGCGTAGAGGTAGTTAACCCTATGTTAGACTACTAACCTAACATAAATTAATTTACTTTTATATTTGTTTTATATATAATATTTATTTTAGTAAGTATATATAAAATATTTTAACGTATTTTTCAACATGGGAAAACAGCTTAAAATTTTCCTTTCCCGTCGGGAATACATCTTTCAGTCAATGATAATTTTATACGATTTATCCAAGGATATACATACTGATCAGGATAAATTAAGGTCATTTAGATCGCGTTACAAACGCATCGAAGAGACTCGTACTGAATTTGTTGATGTGATTGAAAAAATCGATGAAATTCAGATAACTTTAAAACCTGAAACAGTAGTAGATATGAAGCAGGTTTTGGCGTTCGATGAACTATATTATAAGGTAGTTGCTGCGGCCAACAGCATAGCGCAGTCTCTCACCAGCGCCTCCTTGCCTAGCGCTGCTGGTGAAGTCACCATCGATTCCAAACCGTCGTTGTCGGCGTCGCGCGCTCGACTGCCTAAGATCGATTTGCCAAAGTTCGATAGCAACATCGAGAATTGGCAGACTTTCTATGATACATTTGTCACATTAGTTCATGATAATAATACTATCAGCCCTGTCGAGAAATTCCATTATTTAATTTCTTGCCTAGCGGGCCCTGCGCTTACTATAGTTAAAGGAGTAGCGGTTACTAACGAAAATTATATAATCGCATTCAATGCACTAATGGATCGTTATGAAAATAAACGAATCATTGCTGCTAACTATTTAGAAAAAATATTAAATTTTACGCCTTTAAAATCACCCGTTTTAAATGATTTATTAAAATTAACCAACACTCTTTACGAGTCAGTTAACGCGTTACAAAATATGAAAATTCAAAATTTGGGCGAATATATTTTGTTTTATCTCGCTTCTCGAGTCCTCGATTCCGATACGCGTAAGCGGTTTGTAATTCAGAATGTTTTTGAAATACCTACTTTTTCTAATTTATTAAAGTTTTTACAAGACTATGTGAAGATACTAGAAACTAGTAAACATCAATCTTGCACAAAACCTCACGCCAAGCCGTTCGAGTTTCGTCCGAAGTCTAGTAAAAATTATAACACCACTATGCTTGCCTCACAAACTGTACAATTTAATTCATTTAAATGTATATGTTGTAATTTTAAACATAGCATTTACAAATGCCCAAAATTCCTAGGCTTCAATACAGCAGCTAGACTTAACTTCATAAAACAACGAGGCATTTGCACTAACTGCTTGAAGTCAGGTCATGGTCACCAAAATTGCCCGTCAAAAACAAATTGTTTGAATTGTGGACAAGGTCACCACACCCTTCAGCGATCGTAACGCCAAGCTGTTCCGACACGGTGGCTGAAAATAACACGAGTTCCAGCGTTCACCATGGTACAAGCCGTGCTCTCGTGCTGCTGGGTACCTGTACGCTGCTGGAGCGAGCCGCGTCCGGCCCGCCGCAACTCGTACGCGCTCTCATTGACAGCGGGGCGCAGGACTGCTTCATCACTTGCCACCTGCGCGCGTCGCCTTGGTCAACCTTTACGCCGCGCCAACCTTACTGTTTCTGGACTCGGTCATAACACTGTCCATCAAATCAATGGTATCACCGATTGTGTCATCTAACCGCGTGACGCTGACGAGCCCAGCTTTAACATACGACCTATTGTAATGACAAAATTAACTTCAAAACTACCTACAGTGAAGTTACCAAGTACAATCCGTCATCATTACAAGGATCTTACTTTAGCCGATAAAGACTTGACAAGCCTGACGAAGTCGATCTTCTTCTGGGCGCTGAACTATTCAGCGATATTTATGACGGACAACGTATCGCGCCCTGCACAGGTTTATCTGTCGCCATGCACAGTATTTTCGGATGGATCCTCACAGGGAAGCTCGACGCAGGATGTCGATCACCACCCTCAGTGACCTCCCTGGTGGCGTTCACGCTCGCTATCGACGAAGTGGTCCAGCGTTTTTGGGAAGTCGAGGAGCCTCCATAATACCGAATCGTTGCGCCAGAAGATGAAGAATGCGAACGTTTATATTCTAAATTGGTTCATCAAAATTCAGATGGCAAATATGTAGTGCCTATTTTATTTAAAGAATCTTACCCCGTGCTTGGTGATTCTTATAATAATTCCTTACGACGATTAATTAATTTAGAAAAACGTTTAACTAAACATAATCAACTTAAAGGCGATTATGTAACTTTTATGCGAGATTACGCCAATCTCGACCATATGGAACTTGTGAACTCTCAGCCACCTGTTGATAAATATATAATACCTCACCACTGCGTGATTCGTCCTGACAGCACAACAACCAAGCTATGTGTTGTGTTTGATGCGAGTTCCAAATCCTCAAACGGATTATCACTAAATGACTTAGTGTATACCGGCCTTAAGCTGCAAGCGAATATTATCGATATTCTTACAAAGTTCCGTCTTCATACTTTTGTATTTACGAGTGACATCTCTAAGATGTATCGAGCTATTTTAATAAGACCTGAGGATCGTCCTTGGCAGCATATCCTATGGCGAGACTCACCATCGGAGACCATGACTGAATACGAGCTCCGCACCGTTACCTACGGCGTGAGCAGCTCACCTTATTTAGCTATTCGGACTTTGCAACAACTTGCAGCTGATCACGGAGCTTCGTACCCATGGGCCTCTAACGTCATACGTCATGACGTCTATATAGATGACATAATCACTGGTACGTCATCGGTAGAAGAAGCGCTTCAGCTTAAACTGGATATGACCCAACTGCTACATTGTGCAAGGTTTGAACTTCACAAATGGAGCAGTAATTCTCGCGAGTTTCTTCAGAGCCTATCATCTGAACATGTTCAGGTTCCCAAGGCATTCGTGGAAGAGAGTAAGGAGTCCACACTTAAGATCTTAGGAGTTCAATGGGATCCAAAAGGAGATTATTTTACCTACTCTGCTTCTGAAATATGAGTCGAGTGCACCAAGCGCTCCATTTTGTCAAATGTTGCTCGCATTTTTGACCCTCTAGGCTGGTTAACTCCGGTCACGCTTATCGCGAAACTGCTCCTTCAGGATCTTTGGCGTCTGAAGTTATCATGGGACGAACCCATTCCCTATGACTTAACGAAAGTCTGGAATGAATTTGTTTCCGAGCTAAACAATTTAAAATTCATTCAACTACCTCGTTTGGTCGTACCGCGACACGCAGAAGATTTCCAACTCGTCGGTTTTTGTGACGGATCCACAAAGGCGTACGGTTGTTGCGTCTATCTTCGCGCTGTTAAAAATAATTCTGTGCATATTAATTTGTTGATTGCGATGTCCAAAGTGGCTCTTTTAAAACCTCTTACGGTGAACCGATTAGAGCTATGTGGCGCGGCCTTGCTTTCGCGCTGTCTTAAACATATGTTTACTTTGCTTAGCGATAAAATTAATATAACAGATCAAATCGCTTTTACCGATAGTAGTACAGTGTTGTCATGGCTTAACACTGAACCGCATAAGCTAAAGACATTCGTGGCTCACCGCGTTGTCCAAGCTATAGATTCAGTGCCCGCCAAACAGTGGAGACATGTTTCGACACATGAAACCCCAGCAGATCTATGCAGCCGCGGCTTGAGTTGTTCTCAACTTGCGGACTGCAGCCGCTGGTGGTCTGGTCCAGAATGGCTGTCCTGCGAGTTGGCACGTTGGCCAACTTGCAGAGAACCTAAGCTTCTGAACTCGTGCGAGGAAATTAAATCGTCATCCTTGGTCTTTTATACTAGTGATAAGGGACCGGGAGACAATCTATTTATTGAACTCATCGACCGGTTTTCATCATTTACGAGGCTTAATCGTGTAGTTGCTACATGTCTCAGATTTACTAATAACGTCAGAACGACTCTAAACCATAGACTCAAAGATTCATTACGATCTGTAGAATCAAATGCTGCTATCGATAAACTAGTCGAAATTATACAATGTAATTATTTTGCTAGTGAAATAATCAGCATTAAGGAGAATCGACCTTGCACTTGATCTCTTCAAAAACTATCACCTTTCATCGATTGCTCTGGTCTCTTGCGAGTGGGGGGACGATTAAAGAACTCTGATCTCCCAGATCAAACTAAGCATCCGTACTAGTTACCGAAGCTAACTAGACTATCTTCTTTAATAGTCGATCATTTTCACGTGAAGTACCTTCACTGTGGCCCTCGCACATTGCAGTCATTGATACAACGACGATTTTGGATACTAGGTATTCGAAATTTAATCCGGTCTAGACTGTCCAAATGTGTAATATGTTTTAGACATAAACCTTTGTCCTGTCAGCCCGTTATGAGTGATCTACCGGCATCCCGAATCGAACAAGGGTCTGGTTTTGAAAATATAGGGATTGATTTTGGCGGTCCATTTGTAGTCAAGGAGAGTAGACGACGAAACGCGCGTTCCTACAAGGCGTGGGTTTGTCTTATAGTATGTTCAATTTGGCGACAAAGGCCGTTCATTTAGAGTTGGTCACGGAACTGTCCACCGAAGCTTTTATAGCGATGCTAGACAGATTCGTTGCACGACGTGGTATCTGTAGATCGATCCTTACCGACTGCGGCACCAGCTTTATTGGAGCAAAGCGTTATTTAAACGAAATGTTTGTACTATTGGAAAACAAAAAATGCGCTATCACCAATGAGTTGACAAACCGGTCAATAACATGGAATCTAAATCCACCAGGAGCGCCTAACTTTGGTGGTATATTTGAAAGTGGAATCAAGTCCACCAAATATCATCTCAAACGTGTGGTAGGAAATCCGCTAACGTTTGAAGAGTTTGTGACCGTGCTCACAAAAATCGAAGCGATGTTAAACTCGCGACCACTTTGCGTACTTTCCTCTGACCCTCATGAAGTGAATGTGCTAACCCCTGGACACTTCCTGATTGGTCGGCCATTGGCCTCACTGCCCGAGCAGCAGTTTGAGGATTCCAACGTTTCTTTGAGATCTCGCTGGCAGATGATCCAAAGACTTTCACAGTCCTTTTGGCGCATCTGGCAGAGAGACTATCTGCATACATTGCAGCAGAAATCTAAATGATTCACTAACCAAAGACGCGATCCAGAAGTAGGAGACGTAGTGATACTTCTAGAACCGAACTTAGCCGCTACCTAAACCTAAACTAAGCATCCGTACTAGTTACCGAAGCTAACTAGACTATCTTCTTTAATAGTCGATCATTTTCACGTGAAGTACCTTCACTGTGGCCCTCGCACATTGCAGTCATTGATACAACGACGATTTTGGATACTAGGTATTCGAAATTTAATCCGGTCTAGACTGTCCAAATGTGTAATATGTTTTAGACATAAACCTTTGTCCTGTCAGCCCGTTATGAGCGATCTACCGGCATCCCGAATCGAACAAGGGTCTGGTTTTGAAAATATAGGGATTGATTTTGGCGGTCCATTTGTAGTCAAGGAGAGTAGACGACGAAACGCGCGTTCCTACAAGGCGTGGGTTTGTCTTATAGTATGTTCAATTTGGCGACAAAGGCCGTTCATTTAGAGTTGGTCACGGAACTGTCCACCGAAGCTTTTATAGCGATGCTAGACAGATTCGTTGCACGACGTGGTATCTGTAGATCGATCCTTACCGACTGCGGCACCAGCTTTATTGGAGCAAAGCGTTATTTAAACGAAATGTTTGTACTATTGGAAAACAAAAAATGCGCTATCACCAATGAGTTGACAAACCGGTCAATAACATGGAATCTAAATCCACCAGGAGCGCCTAACTTTGGTGGTATATTTGAAAGTGGAATCAAGTCCACCAAATATCATCTCAAACGTGTGGTAGGAAATCCGCTAACGTTTGAAGAGTTTGTGACCGTGCTCACAAAAATCGAAGCGATGTTAAACTCGCGACCACTTTGCGTACTTTCCTCTGACCCTCATGAAGTGAATGTGCTAACCCCTGGACACTTCCTGATTGGTCGGCCATTGGCCTCACTGCCCGAGCAGCAGTTTGAGGATTCCAACGTTTCTTTGAGATCTCGCTGGCAGATGATCCAAAGACTTTCACAGTCCTTTTGGCGCATCTGGCAGAGAGACTATCTGCATACATTGCAGCAGAAATCTAAATGATTCACTAACCAAAGACGCGATCCAGAAGTAGGAGACGTAGTGATACTTCTAGAACCGAACTTAGCCGCTACGGAATGGAGGTTAGGTCGTATCTTAAACGTGTTTCCTGGCAAAGACACTAAGGTTCGAGTAGTCTCTGTACGCACAGCGAAGGGCGTTTACACTAGACCTGCTCGAAAGGCATGTCCCCTTCCTATCTCTGATTCCTAATTATTAATGTATTTATTACTTATATATTTTTTGTATTTTTAATTTGTTATGTTATATGTGTTTTATATTTAGTTAAGTTTTGTTTTAAGTTAAGAACTAGACATCCTTGCCTATATCTATTCGAATACAACGTTTGGAGCTTTCTTGACCTTGCATTCAAAAAAGGATTTAATGTGTGAAATCCCTAGATGATTTCAAGTGGGGAGAGATGTTGTGGCTTGGTTTCCTTGCCTATTCCTAGAACTCAATATCTGTCCTATTCACTTTTGAATTTACGCGGCATCGTCACGTGACCTATGCGGCGATGCGCAAGCGCAACCAATCGGCGATCGAGCCATTGTACAAACTGAAAAATTAACCTAAAAACAGTGTGCCCCTGCTAGCACCTTTAATAATAGAAATATATAATTAAAGAACAATTAAAATAAGTGAAAAGTGTAGTGCTTGGCCGGCCCGGCTATTATTCGTCGTTGAACCGTGAGTACCTAGTCTTAATACTCCAAGTTACCTATTTTCTTAACACTTAGATCAGCAGGTTTCATTATCCCCTAGCTTGGATGTGAACCAGGGAAGTCCCTTTAAAATAAGCAGCCCAAAATATAGATGCAATATTGACCACAGAGCTATTCCGAAAAAAAAAAAAAACTTAATTATATACCTACAGTCCACTGCCTAAAGCTCAACCACCATGATTAATTGCAGTTAATGAAGCTAAAATTGTACGATTATAGCGTTCAATTTGGCCGTTTGCACGAGGTGTCGCTAAAGCGTTCAAAATGTGTTTAATACCTAAAGATAACATGTAGTCCTTAAAACGTTTCGACGTAAAAGAGGTACCTCTATCAGAAATCAATCGTTTCGGTACGCCGAATATATGGAAGTAGTTTTTTAAAGAAATAATAGAATTATTAGTTTTGGTACTTTTGACAGGGACTAATATAATAAACTTTGTAAATGCATTTATGATCGAAAGTATATAAGAGTGTTTCTTTCTGCTTTGAACGATGATCAATATGAAGAGTATGGAAAGGACAGTTCACCTTTGCTATTGGATGGAGTTCCCCAGCTTTACTACCACTTGTGACCTTTGCATATGCACACTCTAAACAAGATTCCACATATTTCTTAATGAATCGTCTCACTTTAGCAAACCAATAACTATTTTTAATTTTATCGAATGTTTTGTCAAACCCGAAATGACCTATGTTATCGTTATTACATTTCAGAATATGCCACCTTACTCCCTTGGGCACAACCCAACGATCGCCTTCAGCTGTTTTTCCATATAATAAGCCCTTTTTTACAATAAAATTATTTTTAATCTCTAGTATATTATAAGTTTCATTATCCTTAAGTATATTTACAATGCGTTGTAGTTTAGGATCGTTCTGTTGTACGGTACCTATCAAATTTGTGTCAATTTGTTTAACTTCGATTATATTTACATTTGTCATAACTGGGTTACGGCTAAAAGCATCAACGTGTGACATTAATGTTCCTGGTCTATAAATAATATTAAAGTCAAATTCTTGCATGGCACCCCACCATCGTGCAACTCTAGGGAGCATATCCTTTTTTTCAAAAGTTGCCCTGAGAGAATTGCAGTCAGTCACTATAGTAAAGGGAATTCCTAATAAATATACCCGGAATCGTTGTAATGAAGTTACTACCGCTAACGTCTCCAAGTTAAATGAAACAAATTGGCTTTCCTTGAGCGTAGTATGACGACTATAATATGCAACTACACTGAAAGGAAAGTCTTTATTAGATCTTTGTAAAAGAATTCCAGCTATTCCTATCTTCGAAGCATCAGGTAGTTGCTGTAGCTGTGTTTCATAGGCAGGATTATAAAAAGATAAAATAGGGCTTTTGATTAATTCGTCTTTTAAAGTTGAAAATGCTTTATCTTCTATTTCACTCCATTTCCACTTAGTATTTTTTCTTCGAAAGTGGTCTAGCAGTAGGTCTCGAAGATTCGTAAGTGGTCTAGCTATAATTGAAAACCCTCTTATAAACCTTCTAAAGAAACTGGCTAACCCAAGAAATTGTCTAACCTTGTGCGGATCCGTCGGTTGGGGAAATTATTGAACAGATTCGATTTTCTTGGCTCCAGGTCGAATTCCATGCTGATTAATCTCGAAACCCAGATAATCAATAGATTGTTTAAAGAAATTACATTTAGATAGTTTTAATGTTAAACCTGCCGAACGAAATAAGTCTACAGTGCGACGGAGATTAATAAAACTATCTTCGATAGTTTTAGAAGGTATTATTACATCGTCCATATAAGCAAATGCCTCCTTGAACCTCGCATTACCCAAAATATTATTGATAACCCTTTGAAAGTTAGACGGTGCATTAGCAAGTCCAAATGGCATTCTGTTGAACTCGTAATGACCGTCAGGGGTGATAAAAGCGGTAAGATGTTTTGAAGACTCAAACATCGGTAGTTGGTAATAGCCTGATGCAAGATCCAAAGAAGTATAATACTTATAGCCTGACAAAGCATCTAACTGATCATCAATCCTCGGGAGAGGGTAATGTTCGTTAACGTGTTTTTATTCAGTGCTCGAAAATCGATGCACAGGCGATAATCGCCAGTTTTCTTTTTTACCAATAAGATTGGTGATGCGTATTCTGACGTTGAAGGTCTGATAATATCGGCCTGCTCCAATTCATCCAACATATTTCTAACAGTTTCCCATTCCGAGTAAGAAAGACGATATGGCCGATAAACTACTGGGGTTGTATCCAGAAGCTTTATGTTCATCTCCGCATTATTTATACAACCTATTTGCTCTTGTAACATTTTATGAAGTTCACTGTAATGAACGGAATTAAGATTTGTATTACAATTTACTGTGATGTCTCCAGATTCTTTTATATAAGAAAAATTAAGTTTTTTGTTAGTCTTATGAACTATTAAATGGTCTAACTCTGTAAAAGTCTGTCCTATTAATAGCGGAACTTGCAAACACGTATCGGGAACGACGAGGGCCTGAATACAAGCTCTTACAGAGTCTACAGTAATATCTATATCACACTTGCCTATACAATTGACTAATGAGTCTCTGAAACCTCTCAAAACTGGTAGATCAACAGTGATTTATATATCAACTAATTGCTTAGCAACCGACTCCTTCAACATTGTGCATTGACTACCAAAATCAATAAAACACTAAATTGTTTTTATATATTTAAGTCATCTTTATCCCCCCTTACGGGAGACGGGAAATTGCTACAAGGTTATAACCTCCTTACAATGATAGCTATTCGCTACCCGTAACTACGGGCAGGTCTTTGGGTGACCAGTTGATCGACGGATTCAAGGGGCTCTGTGGAGATTCTGTTGTGTTGGTCCTACACGTACAGCAATCATGTTAGTCGCTCGAGTCGCTTTCGCTTCCCGAACTACTATCACTCTCGCTGCTCGTGGGAGGTACAAGGTCGCGCGCGTATCGCAGTTTGCCGTCCGGTGGTCTCGAATGCAGCGGCGTCAGGTCCCGTATGTGCGGGTAGTCTGATGCATCTGCACGCGAGAACATTCGGATCGTTAAACGTACGATGAAGTCGTTCAGTGATTCCATCCGGAGGTCTTTTGCTATCACGGAATTCCGCATCAGAAAGGGTGCGCCCGTTATGGTGCGCAGGGTTTTGTTCTGTTGGGCCTGCATTTGGACCCGACTTGCATCCTTACACAGCGTATACCAAGCAGGAGCCGCGTATGTAAGGATGAGCCTGATGTAAGTTTTAAATATGGCCAATTTGGTATTTATAGGTAATCTGGATGAAAGCACTGAACGCAGCCGACAACGCGCGACCTAACCTACCTAAAAAGGAATGTACATAATGTAACATTCCTTACTCTAAGTTTAGACAAAAGATCTACACTGTCCAACAAGTCTCCTTTGCTTGTGTTTAATCCATTTTCTACCATAATAACTATATTACTATATGAATTATAAAATTTGGAGGAAATGGATTTTACAATGTTCTTAAAACTATTGCCTGGCATACAATAGTTTGTCACAGAATGGTCTAAATGGTAATTAAAAATTTGACCTATTCCCATACCAATACTGTCTGTGAGCAGTAAGGTGTTGTTAGTTATGTCCTTTTGAAGAGTTACGCTGGAATAGGCAATGGATGATTCGCCGTTGTTTGTTCCCACATAACGCGTACCATGCTGGTGCCGCGTATGTGAGAATCGGCCTTATATATAGTTTATATACAGTAATTTTTGTATGTAATGGTAATCCGGATGATAACACTGGACGCAGCCGACAGCGTGCGACCGCCGCTTTAGCTCGCGTCATTTTGACGTGCGGCTTCACATTCAATTTGTAATCAATTTTGACACCAAGGTTCGTCACTATGCGAGACCAGTCTACAGCCTGTCCACAGAGCTGGAGCGGGGGCGGGTGAGGCTTACCAGCCATTCCTCGATTCTGTCTGCGAATGAGGATGGCCTGCGTCTTTTTGACATTTACTCTAAGGCGCCATTCCGTCAGCCATTCGGGAAGGAGGTTAAGCTGACGCTGCATGTAGGTCGCCGCCATTTTCGGATTCATAGAAACCGAAAAATATGCGGCGTCATACAGAGCCAGCTCGACGTCCCTCTCGGCCAGCGGAATGTCGTCGGTGTAACAGCAGTACAGGACCGGGGAAAGGCAGCTCCCCTGAGGTACGTCCGCTGCGATGGGGTATGTATTGGAACATAGACCTCCTATAGTAACGTGGAAGCTACGGCCCTCTAGGAAGGAGGCTATGACCCTAGCTACTCGACGTGGTATATTAGTATTCAAAATTTTGAACAGAAGCCCGCCGTGCCAGACCCGGTCAAATGCCTTTTCCATGTCAAGGAGCACTGTGCAGGTGAAGCGACCCCCGTTGGAGGTCTCAGTCATCCTGTGCAGAATTCTCGTTAGCTGGAGAGTTGTCGAGTGTTCGCTTCGAAAACCGAATTGTTCGTCGCGGGGAGTGAAGTGTGGTACGATATGTCGCAGAAATAGTTTCTCGAAGACCTTTCAGATCGCTGGTAGCAGCGTGATCGGGCGGTAGCTTTCGGGAAGCTTAACATTCTTTCCCGGTTTGGGGAGCATTATTATGCGGCCCTCTTTCCACGGGGTGGGAAAATGCGCTGTTCTCACTATACCGTTGAACAGGCGGGTGTAAGCGGCTATTGCTTAGTGTTAGTAGGTTCCCCTTTTGTAGGACATTCGTTGTGTAAGTGACATATCTTAATATTTTTTGGTTGTTTGCACCTAAAATATGGGTGACCCTCAATTCCACAGTTATAACATTTTATGATATATTACGAGCTATCGTATCGAAAAAGCTTTCGACAAAGTCTGGGATAACGGGCTTCTGTTCAAAATCTTGCTAACTGATATACCCCGTCGCGTAGTACGAGTCATAGCCTCTTTTCTGGAGGGCCGTAGCTACCACGTTACTGTTGAAGGTCTTTGCTCCAAAAATCACCCCATCGCAGCGGGCGTACCGCAGGGAAGCTGCCTTTCCCCGGTTCTCTACTGCTGCTACACCGATGACATCCCGCTGGCCGAGAAAGACGTGGAGCTGGCTCTGTACGCGGACGACGCCGCCTATTTCTCGTTTTCTTTAAGCGCGAAAATGGCGGCTGTCTACATGCAGAGACAGCTCGATTTACTTCCCGACTGGCTATCACTCTGACGCCTACGTGTAAATGTTAAAAAGACACAGGCAATGATCATCCGCAGAGAGGACCGGGGAGTGGGCCGTACCCCCCCGCACCCGCTCCAGCTTAGTGGACAGTCCGTTGACTGGTCCAAAACCGTGATGTACCTCGGAGTCAAAATTGATTACAAATTGAATGTGAAGCCGCACGTCAAAATGACGCGAGCTAAAGCGGCGGTCGCACGCTGTCGGCTGCGTCCAGTGTTATCATCCGGATTACCATTACATACAAAAATTACTGTATATAAACTATATATAAGGCCGATTCTCACATACGCGGCACCAGCATGGTACGCGTTATGTGGGAACAAACAACGGCGAATCATCCATTGCCTATTCCAGCGTAACTCTTCAAAAGGACATAACTAACAACACCTTACTGCTCACAGACAGTATTGGTATGGGAATAGGTCAAATTTTTAATTACCATTTAGACCATTCTGTGACAAACTATTGTATGCCAGGCAATAGTTTTAAGAACATTGTAAAATCCATTTCCTCCAAATTTTATAATTCATATAGTAATATAGTTATTATGGTAGAAAATGGATTAAACACAAGCAAAGGAGACTTGTTGGACAGTGTAGATCTTTTGTCTAAACTTGGAGTAAGGAATGTTACATTATGTACATTCCTTTATTTAAAAAAGTATACTGCCCAACAGAATAAACATTTATATTATTTAAATAATTGTATTTATAATATGACTTGCTACAATAATTTGTTTACTCCTTTTGACATAAACAAATTTGTTAGACATTATAACGGGACACAGGATAGCATAAAACTACATATGAAGGTACAGAGAAATATTGCTACATTGGTAGCTAATAATATTTTATTCCACATCATCATTTAGTAGTAGTACTAATAATGTTGTGGTACAACCAATAGGAGTTATGCATTGGCTATCCAAGTCGTAATTCCTCCGGAGAGTGTGGGATTTGACCCACTAAAAACCCGCACCCCTTTTCATAGTGTCCTCTGACGTGGGAAAAGTCAGAGACCTTGTCTGCTATTACGACTGTCTATCATCCATCAATTTATCAACTAATTACGAAAATACATCATTACAATTGTTCTATTAAATTTACATTATTCGTCATTGTCATTCAATTATATTACACTGTAAAATTATTTTTAATTATTATTACTATTACTACTTTCTTATTTCACTTCCCCTTCCTTTTTATCTTTTTCACATTAAGTATTGCTATAAAATTACACATAAATTATTTATCATTTCCTTCATTATTATTATTATTATTTGCAATTACAATTCATTAACTATTAACACATCCATGTAATCATAGAGCATATTCAGTTCCACTAGTAACCTATACGCTTATTTTCATAATTCTATATGATGTAGTGGATCTATGCTATTTATTTCTAATTCCTACCTTTTTGGTAATTTTTCTACAGTACTCTATGAATACACTTCTTGTATCCTTCATGCCCAACAGTTTACTTATGCTATTAATATTAATAATCATTCCCATCTCAATCTCTACATCGTTTCTCTCCCTGCCGTATATGGGGCAATCAATGAGTGCATGTAAGATACTTTCACTTTTCTGGTTGTCGCAAGGGCACGCCGGGCTCCCCTTGCACTTGAACCGGTTCAAATACTCGGAGAACCCCCCGTGTCCTGTCATCGCTTGCACCAACACTGCGTCCAGACTTATTTTTTTTATTATTGAGTGCGCTGGGATAGCGTCCGGGAAGAACACTTTTGTAGTGGAAGCCGTGTTGCCCTCCAGGTATCGTAAGTTCCATTCGCCAAGCGACTTCCCTCGGATTTGACGCTTCGCGAATGAAACCGGACATCTGTCATAACACGGCTTTGTCTTCATTTTTAGCGCCGCTTCCCTTGCCAACGCATCCGCCCTCTTATTTCCCTCCATCCCCGCGTGGGCCTTTATCCAATATAGGCTTATTAACGTATTTTGTTCCTTGGATTTTTTAATGTTCTTTCTAGTAATGACCGCGAGGGGATGGAGGGAATCGCCGCGGACTACCGTTTCCAGTGCTGACCTGGAGTCGCAGTATATGCTGTATTGGGGTGCCCTACTCTCCAATGCATACTGCGTAGCTTTGGATAGGGCTAGCAATTCTGCCTGGTAAACCGTGGTGCAGCATCGATCCAACTTAAATTTTTTAGCGGCAATTTCAGCGTCGTCTTCCCATACGGAAAACGCCGCGCCTACCTGTTCTTCGATTTTACTACCATCGGTGAAAATTTTTCTACCGTGGTTATCATGTTGGATTAATGTTTCACCGTCCCCCACGCAGTTGAATCCCAGTGCCATCCTCTCAGCTGGATGCGGCATTTCTGTGCTCGGAATCGGCGTCTCCAGACCGCGATCACCTACCACCCGCCGGGAGTGGCCCCTCTTCACTTCGTAGAGAAGTGCAGCCTCCCTAATCCTAATATCTAGAGGAAGCAGCCCGGCGAGAAGTAGGGCGGAGTTCAGTGACACCGTCCTGTAAGCTTTTATAATTTTTTGAGCAAAGCCCCTTTGTGCAGCATTCAACATTTTGAGAACCCCCAGTTTCGATGTAGCGGATGCCCATGCACTTGACGCGTACAGCACTATAGGTTCGATGACCGCTAAATATATAATTCTGATTACCTCGGGATTCAACCCCCATTGCACTTTAGCGGCTCTACTTAGTTGTTTATATATGTTTACTGCCTTTTTACATATATTTGTGACATGGGTATTAAATGTTAATTTGTTGTCGATAGTGAGACCAAGAATCTTAACTTCCCGGGACAGTCCAATGTCCACCCCACCCATGCTAAACAGCGGAGAGTCAAATTTAATCTTATTGGTTATTACCATTGCATGGGTGTTTAGTATTCAAATTTAAATAATGGCGCGAATTTCTTTCCTAACATCCCTCCTATCATCCTTATCCAAACGCCCTCTACCGTCGGCATTCATAAAAAAGCAAGCAAAAATCAATGGCGCCGAAGAAGTAACTTTTATACAATAATAATCAATAAAATTAACAAAAACCAAGTTTTAAATGGTGTAAAGTGTCTGTCGATTGCCAAAAATAACAGTAAGTCCCCCCTTTTCATTATTTTCCTATTATTTGTGCCATTTTTGTGTGTAATTTAGAAATCTCCTAATACGTTGTGCAGGCAGCGCATTTGAACCAAGTTCCGACCATAACAAATTAAAATCTTTAAAAAATACAGTCCACTAAAAATCGAAAACTTAACCCAAACACACTTTTGGTCCTTGTACGAACCGAATATTTATTAGAACTTTGTAACTTGTTTCAATTGTGTTGTTTGTCATATATTGATTTGCTCACGAAAGTTGGTAACCGTACAAACATCATACATACAAAAAAATAACTATTTAAAACTATCATATTATTATCTACCTATACACTAACAACATATATACAAACCACACTTTCATAAATTACATTATTTTAAATAATATCTTAATAAATAAACACCCAAAAACGGGTACCTATTTATTTTTATCAAAACAATTAATTGTGTTATTTCATTCGGCGACCGTAATCATCATAATCAAGGTATAATCATTAAACGAATCATCAGTTAACTGAATATAACATGTAATATTCAAATAATTATCAAATAAGCATTTTAAACGTTGAAATCAATGTTTCTCGTTTTTAGTTATCAATCAAAGCATAATTTAGTGTATCATATAGCACTAAAATAATTTATGATTTAATTACGTAACATATAGCGTCTTTATTTCATTAACTATTTTTTATTTACCAAGCATTTTAAACGTAACATATAACGTTTTAAACAAAACTATCACTTAAGCATAAATAGGTAGATACGGCTTTATTTACGTAACATGCAACGTCTATAATATACACCTACCTACCTAATATGTAACAAACTTAAAACATTAATTCATCAGAATAACAAAATTATTATATAACCGGTTCATACAATATCCTTTTTATAATAAATATCAAAGCAAAACAATTATTATTGTTATTATAGTTTTATAACTAATACGTTATACCTTGAATATTACATATAATCATTTAACATTCAATCAGATAACAAACATTTTCAGTCGTTTTATTGCAGATTTATTATAACTAACAATACCTACCCTCTCATACCTACGAAAAATATTTTATATTATTTTCGTTCGACGTAAAAACAATCTGAAGTTATCTGCAGAAGGTAAAGAAAACCTACTTGCATTCTCATTGGTCAATTCAAACCAATCGCAGAGCGACTTATTAATTTGCAGGGCTACCATATTTTTAGACACCATTTTTTAATTATAGCGCTACCAGCTTTTTTTTATACCAGTATAAATAAATTACCCAACTTTTCGGGTAAATATTTTCTTTGCAATTTCGTAATATTTTTTTTGTGTGTGAATTTCTTCTTTTATTAAATACATATATATATTCATATTTAAGTTATCATTTAGAATGAGTATGGCTACTTTATTGCGTGGTAAAGTTACAAGAAACTATCATTTGAAAAGATTAAACGATTGTTTATCATGCGCTCGAAATTCTATAGAGAACCCTTCCATAATATCTCGATTTGAGACATGGTGTGAAAGGGTGGATTCAATATTTGATTTATTTAATAAAACTCATATTGATTATTTATGCCTACTTCATGAGAGTGATATTACACCCGACGATTTAGATTCCGAAACTCAGTTTCAAGAGGAAGCGGATAATGTTTACAGCGAAATTAAAGAAATTCAATCAAAGCTTTTCCCTAAATCTACAAATAAACCTACTTATTTAAATAAAAAACCTATATCTAATGTCAAATTACCCCAAATTAAGTTACCTACATTTTCTGGAAAGTTAAAGGATTTTCCTGCCTTTATCGATTTATATGATACACTAGTTCACACACGAGAAGATTTATCAAATGTCGAAAAGTTTCAAAATTTGATCACATCGCTTTCGGACGAACCAATTAATATTATTCGATCTTATCCTATTTCAGATACAAATTATTTAAATGCATATGAAGCGCTTCGTAGCAGGTACTCAAACAAAAGATATTTAGCTTTTATTTGTTGGGAAGAGATAATTAATAAAAAATCAATAACGTTAGGTAATGTATCTGAGTTACGAAAGTTGTTAGATATTTTTACAGAAAATATATCAGTTCTTTCAGGACTAGGTCTACCAACTTCAGATTGGGACTTTGTCTTATTTCACGCTTTATTAACAAAATTAGATAAAATATCACGTGAATCATTTGAACTTTCTAACAAGGGTAGTGATTTCCCAAAATTTATACAATTACAAGAATTTTTAATTGATAGATGCTGTTCCTTAGAAAGATCTAATTTAGATCATAATTTAAATACAAATAAAACTTCAGTACCTGTTTCTCAAAAGCCTACATATAAATCTAGACCAACTAAAATTTCATCTAACACTCTTTTATCACAAACGCAATCCTGTCCAAATTGTAAACAGAAACATTTAATTTATTTTTGCCCAGACTTTTTATCAAAAACTCCTCAAGAGAGATCAATATTTGTTGAACATAATCAATTATGTTTCAATTGTTTACGCAATAATCATCCATTATCAAACTGCAAGTCAACTCATCATTGTAAATTCTGCAATAGACGGCATAATAGCTTACTTCATGTTCCTTCGAAACATGCATCGAATGAATACAATAATGAGGCGCTATCGTCTACATCATCATCAGCTCCAGCAACAGTTCAGCAATCAAACAATAATTCCAACGCTATAACACCAATCACGTCATTATCAAATGTTGTACCTCACTCGAACTTCATACTCTTGGCTACAGCCGAAGTTGATGTGAAGGACAGATGGGGATCATTCCAAACAGTTCGCATATTATTGGATCCAGGGAGTCAAAGCCATATTATTACTAATCAATGTGTAAGGCGCTTAGGCCTACAATTTCATAAAACAAATACATCAATGTCTGGTATTGGCGAAATGCCGACTCTTTCAAACTGTAAAGTATATTTAGAACTTAAACCAAAAGATATTATTTCCCCTTTATTTAACATAGAAGCAGTTACCTTAGATAAAATATGTGGCGACATGCCCACGCACACTGTCAATCAAAATCATTATAAACATCTGATTAATATTAAGCTCGCTGACGCGCGGTATCATCTTCCACGTTCAGTCGATATGCTTTTAGGTGGAGAACTATTTCCCAAAATTTTACTTCCGGGTAAAATTGAAGGAACAGAAGATAACGCCTCAGCCATAAATACAGTATTTGGATGGGTGCTTATGGGTAAAACTGCATCAACTAAATCAATACCCCCTACAATACTGACAGTTCATTCTGTGACTAACCTTGACGATTCCAGTTTAGATATAGCAGTTCAAAAATTCTGGGAGACTGAAAGCATTCCCCAAAATAACAATATTCTATCAGCTGATGATCAACATTGCGAGGAGATATATTAACTAAATCATAAACGTGTGACGAAGTCCTACCTACAGGTATAAATTGGCTGTAAGGTAATGAAACAACGTACATACAATAAAATAAAAAAATATATATTAAAAGAAACCTAACTATTTAAAATTTATAAAGAGCGAAAGAGATATAAAAGAATGGGTTCTATCAACATCCAGATTATGTCATGGGACATAATCTGGCATCCAGCGTCCTTCAGTGGCAGGCCAGGCTCCGGGCAGCGGTCGGTTATGGCCGGCTATGGCAGGCCGTGATCTGCTGAGCAGACGGTGTCCAGGCTCCGGAAGAAAAATCCAGGCTGAGTTCAGCTATGACCAGCTGGGATGTCTGTAGACGGTGGCAGACCAGGCTTCAGAAAAAGGTTCCAGGCCAGGTTCTGCCGTAGTGAATTTTCTACCTCGGACTTGATTCCTGAAATCATTCGAAGGGAAGCCTAAGCATACTGCTTCCAGCTCTCGTTGTCTTCAGTTTTTGGCAGGGCAGCAACAATAATTGTGCATTGCGTAAAACTGCAGGACGGAGGCTGGGGTGCAGTGCTAGACAGACGCACGGACACAGTACAATCTTTATATAATTCTATTGAACCCTAAAAACGTCCCTATGAAAGTACTGTATAATTAACTCACCAAATTAATGTTGGAACTCCGAACTTTGTGCGTCACTATTATATGTTTTTGTAACGAACAAATTATTACAATCACACACTCGCGATGTTAGCAATTTATCAAATGGCCTGCGGTACTCTGACCGCGGCCTATTTATCTGATTTTTAAGTAATACGTTACTTCGACTTGTAAAATGCATTTATTTAAACTACCTGCCTCTTTTGCATTTTGCACTTTTGCAAAGGGTAATTTTAAATTCTAAACTATCCGTTCCATTTCGCGGACTGCCATACATTTTGGAACATCAAAAGTAACGTTCCGTTACAAACGCAATGAGGAGGGACAATACATTGTACCACTCCCATTTCGTAACAATCCACCATCATTTTATGAATCATATTCAGTAGCATTAAGACGTTTTTTGCAATTAGAAAAACGTCTCTTATCAAATCAGTCTTTGTATGAGGACTATAAATGTCATATCAAAGAATATTTAACAACCGGTCAAATGGAGAGTATATCACCTAACGAATCAAAATCATTAACGACATATTATATCCCACATCATGCTGTCTTGAAGCCTGACAGTTTAACCACTAAGATACGCGTTGTATTCGACGCTTCAGCAAAGGATCGGCGAGGTCTATCACTTAATGATACTCTTTTAACAGGCTGCAAGTTGCAAACCGACATTGTTAATATACTCTTGCGCTTTCGCCTTCATTCAATTGTATTTACAGCTGATGTACGTCAAATGTACAGAAACATTATCGTGTCACCAGATCATACTAACTATCAACGTATTTTATTTAGATGGTCTCCAAAAGAGTCCATTAAGGAATACCGCATAAACAGAGTCACATTCGGTGTATCAGCCGCTCCATTTCTAGCTATCAGAACCATCCATCAACTTGCTTCTGATGAGAAGGTGTCATTTCCTTTAGCTTCAGACATCCTACTATCTGATATTTACGTTGATGATGTAGTATCAGGTTGTAACGATGTGGGCAAAGCTCGTGAAATTCAGAAACAACTAATTAATATAATGGCAGCGGGAGGATTTGATCTCCGTAAATGGGCAAGTAATAATATAGCACTTCTCGAAGGCATTCCCGAGGAGCACCAAGCTACGCCAAATTTATCGTTTGATAGTGACACAAATTTTATTAAGGTTCTCGGATTAGTTTGGAACTCATCTCGAGACAATTTTTTATACCATATCAACCCTATCGAAAGACCTTGCACAAAACGAACCATGCTATCAGAGTTAGCTCGAATATACGACCCAGTCGGATTTTTGAGTCCCCTAACATTCCTAGCTAAATCATTAATTCAAAAATTGTGGCTTCTTGGATCATCATGGGATACTCCAGCTCCGACCGATATAAACAATATATGGATTAGGTATACTCAGCAGTTACCTAACTTATCGAAACTATCAATTCCACGTCGCATCACACACGATAATGCAATCTACTATCAAATTCATGGGTTCTGCGATGCCAGCGAGTCAGGTTACGCTGCAGCTGTGTATCTTCGTAGTACCATATCATCAAATCAACATATCGTATCATTAATAACCGCAAAATCACGCGTATCGCCTGTTAAAAGAATGACCCTACCACGCTTAGAATTATGCGCGGCATCTTTACTGGCTGATTTAATGAATTACATTATCAACATTTATTCAAACATTATCAACATCAAAGAGATTTATGCATGGTCAGACTCGATGATCGTGTTATCATGGATAAAATCTCCTTCGTCAAATTTTAAGATCTTTATTGGTAATCGAATATCAAACATACAACGTAAATTAACATCAGCTGAATGGAAACATGTATCCAGTAAGCACAATCCAGCTGACTGCGCTAGCCGTGGGTTATTACCAGAAAGTCTTCTTAATCATCATTTATGGTGGACAGGCCCACCATGGCTATCCACTAATCAAACCAATTGGCCTAATACAATCATAGTATCATCAGATGTCAATAAGTCAGAAAACTCATGTGAACAACGTAAAACAATATTAACAAGTTTAGTCATCTCTGACACCATAGAAAATTTATTTAACAAATATTCATCATTACGCAAAATACAACGTATCATAGCATACATTAAACGGGTTGTAAATAATTCATTAGGTAAAATAACATACTCAGGTCATTTCACGGAACTCGAGCTTCATGAAGCCTTAATGTCACTAGTTAAATTTGTTCAAAATACCACATTCGGTAATGAAATAAATAGTTTGCACCAAGGCAAACTTTTACCGAAACCATTAAGGAAGTTGAATCCCTTTCTGGATGAAGAAGGTGTCTTACGTGTAGGAGGTCGTCTTAGTCGTTCAGATTTAGAATTTAATTCAAAGCATCCGTGTCTATTGCCGAGAAATCATCGTTTAACGAATTTAATTATTCAATGCATACATCAAGAGAATTATCATCCAGGTTTACAAACTTTGCAGTTTTTACTTCTCCAAAATTTTTGGATATTATCAGCAAAACGTGCAATACGTACTAATATTTCAAATTGTTATCGATGCTTTCGTGTCAAACCGCGAGCATTGGAACCAGAGATGGCGGATTTGCCGCGTTCACGTGTTACTCAACTCAAAGCATTTCAAACGGTTGGCTGCGATTACGCAGGACCTTTTACTATCACTCTTCATCGCTATAGAGGTACCCGCACCATGAAAGCTTACCTCTGCCTTTTCGTGTGTTTTTCCACGAAAGCTATGCATTTAGAATTGGCATCGGATTTATCATCAGAGTCATTTATAGCCGCTCTCCGACGATTTATAGGCCGTCGCGGAAGATGCAATATCATTTATTCTGACTGTGGCACCAATTTCAAAGGAGCTCACAGTCAATTATCACAACTTATGCAAAATGCTTGCTCCAATGAGCGCATCATCTTCAAATTCAACCCCCCGGCGGCGCCACATTTCGGTGGCCTGTGGGAAGCAGGGGTTAAATCAGTAAAAACCCATTTATACCGCGTAATAGGGTCCCAAATCCTAACTTATGAAGAGCTTAATACTCTATTCGTTCAAGTCGAATCAATATTGAATTCGCGCCCGCTTTGCCCAATCAGCTCGGACCCAAACGACCTCTCGGTGTTGACTCCGGGACACTTTCTGACGTTGGCTCCACTTACCACAGTGCCCACACCTGATTATAGTATAACTCCGGTTAATCGCGTGAATCGTTGGCAGCTCCTACAACGTATGCACCAGGATTTCTGGAGTAGGTGGCATAAGGAGTACTTACTTACATTGAATCAACGCTTAAAGTGGACTAAAACTACTGAGTCCGTGGAAATCGGTCGTGTCGTTATCACCAAGGACGAACTAACACACCCTTTACGCTGGCGTTTTGGCAGAATCATAAAATTACACTATGGCGGCGATGGTATACCTCGTTCAGCCTCAGTCAGAACCGAACATGGAATGATGGACAGACCATTAGTAAAACTATGTCCTATTCCTAATGAACATATATAACATATTCACAATAATTTAAACATAAAACATGTACATATACTTAATATTAAGATAGCATTCATAATTATATTATATCCAACTCTAACATAAAACATTTTAACATTATTAACAAAACATAAGGAGCTATCATATGCTCGCAGTTACCAACTGGAGTGACTTAATCATTATAACCTGGGAATATTCACATATTCCGCAGCGCGGGGAGGATGTTTAGTATTCAAATTTAAATAATGGCGCGAATTTCTTTCCTAACATCCCTCCTATCATCCTTATCCAAACGCCCTCTACCGTCGGCATTCATAAAAAAGCAAGCAAAAATCAATGGCGCCGAAGAAGTAACTTTTATACAATAATAATCAATAAAATTAACAAAAACCAAGTTTTAAATGGTGTAAAGTGTCTGTCGATTGCCAAAAATAACAGTAAGTCCCCCCTTTTCATTATTTTCCTATTATTTGTGTGTAATTTAGAAATCTCCTAATACGTTGTGCAGGCAGCGCATTTGAACCAAGTTCCGACCATAACAAATTAAAATCTTTAAAAAATACAGTCCACTAAAAATCGAAAACTTAACCCAAACAATGGGTTTTATGAGGCGCAAATTTTAATTTATTTTGGACTCCCCACCGCCTCACATATTCGAGGGAGGCGTTGGCCCGTCCCTGGATCTCAGCTGCCGCGTCTCCCGAGAAAATCAGAACTATATCGTCAGCGAACGCTTGGCAATATTCTCCTCCCCCTTCAAGGAGCCGGAGCCCGCGCAGGTTAGCGGGCTAGCGCCGGGGGGCCGCGGACGAGTGCGAAAGCGTTCCCGTTGTCCCCCTCTATGGCGACCGGTGAAAACACCGTGGGGTTTTAGTCGGTTCAAGTCCGACATAACCCGGCTGTCGCCCCCGCGATGGCTGGGTATCCATTGAGGATTTCCCCACGTAAAAAAAAAAAAAAAAAAAAAAAAAAAGGTTGGCTCCCCCAAACGTTAAGTGTACTGGTGGTCGGAACAGATCAGCGCAACTCGCGCAGAATGCACTGTGGCCCGACGCCAGTACACAAGGTACAGAAGACGGCACACTCGCGACTCCATCACGGAAGCCCAACTGTATGCCTCATATAGAGAGAGTACCAAGGCAGTACAGCTGTCCATCAGCAGAGCCAAAACCCAGGCGAGAGACGAGCTTCTGGAGACTTTGAGCCGAGATCCTTGGGGTCGCCCATACTTGATGGTGCGCGGAAAACTTCGTGCATGGGCGCCCCCGTTGACTCAAAGTCTCGAGCCCCGGCTGCTGGGGGATATTGTGTCTGCTCTGTTCCCAAATCGAGCGGACCATATTCCCCCGTCGATGGCTTCTCCTGACGACGAAGGAGAGTTAGCGGCCGAGGCACCGGCACCGTCACTCACGCCGGAGGAGTTTGATCGGGCTGTCAAGAGGCTCCGGGGCAAGAAGAACAAAGCTCCGGGCCTTGATGGCATACCCGGCTTTGTCTGGGTTTTGGCTCTGGACGCCCTCGGATCCCGGCTGGCGGGACTTTACAACAGGTGTCTCCAGCTGGGACGGTTTCCCTCGCAGTGGAAGACGGGCAGGCTGGTCCTTCTCAAGAAGGACGGGCGCCCCGCGGAGACTCCCTCCGCGTATCGCCCTATTGTGCTGCTGGACGAGGTCGGCAAGCTGTTCGAGAGAATAATAGCCGACCGTTTGGTGGCACACCTGAGCTCGGTGGGACCTGATCTTTCGCAGATACAGTTTGGGTTCCGCGAGAGCCGATCGACAATCGACGCCATTGTCCACGTCAAGGCTCAAGCGGATGAAACCGTTTCCCGGGGCGGATCGGTGTTGGCGGTGTCGCTCGATATCCGAAACGCGTTCAACACCATGCCCTGGGGCTGTATAAGGGAGGCGCTCCGATATCACCGGGTGCCTCCTTATCTAAGGCGACTGGTCGGGTCCTACCTGAGCGATAGGCACGTGGCCTATCCAGGGAGATACGAAGTAGAAAGAAGGGAGATGTCGTGCGGTGTACCACAGGGGTCGGTTCTAGGGCCCCTTCTGTGGAACATCGGCTACGACTGGGTGCTGCGGGGCGCTCTTTCTCCGGGCCTAAGCGTGTCGTGTTATGCGGATGATACGTTAGTTTTGGCCCGGGGAGACACCTACGAGGTGGCAGCCCGTCTTGCCACTGCAGGCGTGGCAACCGTTGTCGGCAGGATAAGGATGCTGGGATTGGAGGTGGCGCTCAACAAAACTGAGGCTCTTTGCTTTCACGGGCCCAGAAGAGCGCCACCTGCAAACTCATCAATTCCAATGGAGGGGCACCAAATCGAGGTCAGGGCTTCTATGAAGTACCTGGGGCTCGTCCTTGATAGCCGGTGGAACTTCCGAGAGCACTTCACCCGTCTGGCCCCCAGACTGATGGGCGCAGCGGCCGCGTTGGCTAGGCTGATGCCCAATCTCCGCGGGGCAGACGGGGGGAGTCGTCGTCTCTATCTGGGTGTGGTGCGGTCCATGGCTCTTTACGGGGCCCCCGTATGGGCAGACACTCTGACGGCGAAAAACACGGCCCTCCTACGAAAACCACAGAGGGCCATGGCCGTTAGGGTGATCAGAGGCTACCACACCATTTCTTACGAGGCGGCGTGCGTCCTGGCGAGATCCCCGCCGTGGGATCTGGAGGCGGGGAATTGGTCTGCCAATTACTGGCAAAGGGCAGACGCCAGGACGCCCAGCGAGAGGAGGTTCCACTCTCGACAGCTTCTTCTCCAGCAGTGGGAGAACCGGCTGGCTTCTCCGACCGCCGGACTAAGGACTGTCGAGGCCGTTCGGCCCGTACTGGAGCAATGGCTGAACAGGCGGCACGGTGCTCTTACCTTCCACCTGACGCAGATACTCACGGGACATGGCTGTTTCGGGAGATATCTGTGTCGGATTGCGGGAAGGGAGCCGACAATGGGTTGCCACGCATGCGGGGTTTGCGACGAGGACACGGCCCAGCATACTCTAGCGGAGTGCGCCGCCTGGGATGTGCAGAGACGTGCCCTCGTTGCTCAGGTTGGGCATGACCTCTCATTGTCCGCCGTCGTCAAGGCGATGGTGGATAGTCGGAGGTCGTGGCAAGCGGTTCTCTCCTTTTGCGAAAATGTCATGACGCAGAAGGAGGCAGCGGAACGCGAGCGGGAAATGGACGTCGACGCTCCCGCATGTCGCCGGCGAAGGACCAGACGTAGGGGGAGAGCCTCCGGCTTTCCCCTACTACCAACCTGACCCAGGCCTGGGGTGTCGCCGCGGGGGCGGTAGACATCCCTTAAAAGGCCTCATGAGGCGGCGCGCGTAGTGTTTGCGTGCGCCAGCTTGCCGGAGGAAAGAAGGGAAGGACGCTCTCTCCTCCCCCTTCAAGGAGCCGGAGCCCGCGCAGGTTAGCGGGCTAGCGCCGGGGGGCCGCGGACGAGTGCGAAAGCGTTCCCGTTGTCCCCCTCTATGGCGACCGGTGAAAACACCGTGGGGTTTTAGTCGGTTCAAGTCCGACATAACCCGGCTGTCGCCCCCGCGATGGCTGGGTATCCATTGAGGATTTTCCCACGTAAAAAAAAAAAAAAAAAGGTTGGCTCTATGAATGTGTCGAAAAGTGTCGATTTCCTTGACGTCGATTTTATGAGTAAGGCTGGAGAGCCTATAAACACTCCTGAGGGCAGGGAGCAGTGCCCTCAGTACTGGGTTGGGGCCGGAGGACCTGGGCGTACATGAAGGGCCCAACACCAGGGATCGGTCGGCGGGATGGAAATGAACTGTTGCATCGCACCAGCTCATTACTGTGAAAGGGCAACATCCCGGCGGGCGTACTGCCAATAAGAAGGAATACGGAGTTAAAAAAATAACAATGGCAGCAATGAAAAAGAATATAAATAACCAGGAGGGTCCCTCCGAGCTTCGCGCCGGAGGGGAATCCCTCTGTGTTGCGACTTCAGCCACTACTGCATCAGTAGAGACGGAAGCCGCAACATGCAGCCACTTATCTGGTACGGCTGATTCCTTGCTCAACATTACCACGACCCAGGCTACGAAAAAGGTACCGAAAATCATATTGACAAGGATTGATGATTATAGACAGGCAACCACGAACACAGGCGAGATAAATATGGATACCGATAATCAACACCATACAGAGGAAGAGAACATAAAAGCCCAGGAGGGGGAGTCCGAAGCGGATACCCTGGAGGAGCCCCTCCCAAGGCGGACGCGTTCCGCTACGAAAGGCTTGGTGGGGCAACTCTGGGCACAGCGCAAGCGCACGGTTGAGGATCGCGGCGAATCCAGCGACGAAAGCCCTGCAAGGAGCAGAAGCTGCGGTTCCAAGCGTGGACGGGGTTCCCCAACAACAAGGCGCCCGCCTTGTTGTTGGGGAACCCGCCAAGGCGGCGCAGCCAAGACGGGAAGAGTTTTTATTGCTCAACCCGGAAGAGCAGCCTGAGCCGGACAGCGGGAGGAGCGGGCTAGAGGGAGATTCTTCGTCTGAAGACGAAAGAACCTCCGATACCCTGCTCAAAGAGGCCACGGAGGCAGCTGAGGCGGTCAGATCAATCGCCATTAAGTCCAGCAACATTAAGGGTGACCTGCGAAGGGACCTTAAGGTTGCTGCGACTTCATTCAAGAAGATCGCCAAGCTGCTGAGCCGGCGTACCTCTTCGGAGGAGGTGAGGAAGGTAAAGGCGGAGAATGACCGCTTGCGTCGGGAGGTGGACGAACTCCGCAAGGAGTTCGCCACAATCCGACAAGAGGTGCAGGGGGAAAACCGCCAAAGCACCCCGCCTATATCACGGCCCACCATCTCGCCGACCGAATCCCCGATGGAGGACTTCCATCGGGCTATAATGATCTCGGTTGGCATGATGCTGAACGCCAGACTGGAAAGCTTGGAGGAGCGCCTTGGAGGAGCGGCTAAGATAATAAGGCCTCCACTGGGCGTTAAGGCACCTACCGCGTCCGCCGTGACTGCCGCCGGCAAAGCAAGCGCACCGCTACCTTCTTCTTCTCTCCAAACTCCGGGGAAGAAGAAGAGGAAAGGCGAAGCTACCCCACCGGCCGCTCCCCACTCACTTTCACTTGCACCAGTGACCATGGATGCTCCGTGGTCAACGGTAGTCCGGCGGGGAAAAAAGAAAAACACGACCGCGGAGAAGAGTGCGGGCGGTCCCGCACCGATCATTACTCCGCCCAAGAAGGGGGCCAAAAAGGCCCGCCGTAAGAGGGTCCGCCCTCCGCGATCTTCGGCTGTGGTACTGACTCTACAGCCGGAGGCTGAAAAGGGCGGATTAACATATGGTCAGGTGTTGACTGAGGCGAAGAGGTCAATTGACCTTAAGAGCCTTGGTACACCTGGCCTAAAATTCAGGCAGGCAGCTACGGGGGCCCGCATCTTAGAGGTCTCCGGAGTCGCGAGCGGCGAGCAAGCCGACGCGCTTGCGGAGAAACTGCGGGAGATCTTCCCGTGCGAGCGCGTCCGGGTCAATCGACCGACCAAATGCGTTGACCTGCGGATCGGGGGCCTTGATGACTCGGCCTCCGCAAGCGATCCCGCTGACCAGCTGCCAGCTGCGCTTGCTGTCGCCCTGGTTGAGCTGAAGGAGGACCTGAGACGAGACCTCACTATAAGCATGGGGACAATGATAAGTGCCCGCGTCGGTTCAAACAGGCCGGCGTTGCACGACACACCAATTATGCGGCCACCTCTAGCATCAGACAGGAGAAGGGACTCGGCCACTGGTCACCATGCCAGACAGGTAGACGCCCCACAACCACCGAAAGCAATGCCGCGCGCAACGCTTACCACGAAGCTGGCTCCCATTGATAAAGATCGACAGACGGTTGTTGGACAGAAGCAGAGAGAGGCGGAGCCGCGAACTTCCACCTTTGCCTCACAAGCTACACCGTCTCAACAATTAGAATGGTCACAAGTAGTGAAGAAGAACAGGAAACATAACAAACCCTCCCCACCGCCGACGGCCCAGGTAAAGAGATCTATACCGGTGCCAAGGAGAAAGTTGGCCATGCCCCGCACTGCTGCCATCGTTGTGGCTCTGAAGCCGGAAGTCGAGGCCACTTACGCTTCAATTATGGCCAAGGCTACAACGACTCTGAAACTAGCAGATGTAGGGCTGGAACACGTGAGGGTGCGCAAGACGACTACAGGGGCCCGTATCATAGAGGTGCCTGGTGCGGACAGCGGCAGAATGGCTGACAACCTCTGCAAAAAGATCGCAGACCTCGTGGGTGATGTCGCCAGTGTGTACCGGCCCGTCAAGATGGGAGAGCTCCGGTTGTCTGGTCTGGACGAAACGGTGACTGCAGAGGCTGTCGGAAAAGCGGTATCGGCTACAGGACAACGCTTGGCGACCCAAGTAAAAGTCGGGAAAATGCGGACACTCCTCAGCGGCACCGGGTCGGTGCTAGTTCAGTGCCCGGTCACGGCGGCCAATATTTTGCTCGCGGCCGGACGCCTTTTAGTGGGATGGTCATCGGCCTCAGTTACGGCACTTGAGCCGACACCTATGCGGTGTTACCGGTGTCTAGGCATTGGACACACCAGAGCCCTCTGCCCATCACCGGTGGAAAGAAGTGGTCTCTGCTTCAGATGCAGTCGACCCGGCCATCTGATTGCAGTCTGACATAACCTGGCTGTCGCCCCCGCGATGGTTGGGTATCCATGAGGATTCCCCACGTAAAAAAAAAAAAAAAAAAAAAAGGTCCCCCCCATGCCCCCCCCCGTGGGACCACCTTGACGTGGTGGGGGGGCTCTAGTAGGCGGAGGCTGGTCACCTCCGCTGAAGCTAACGGTCCCAAGTGGGGCCCCTCCCGGCACTTCTCTGTGGAGGCGGAGTTGGTTGGGATGGGGCCACAACCCCGGCCGCCGTTCATTCGGTGGCCGAGGAGGAACGGGGCGGCGGGGGACATGGTGCTCGTTCCCCCCGCCCTGTGGGGCCTGGGGCGGCGGATGCGGGGCATTCGTCGCGTCGAGGGCCACGTGAGGAAAGGCGTCCGTGGTGTTACCGGGCGTCTTTATTCCTGGGGGAGTTGAGAGGGGGGTATATCGAGGGCCCTCCTCCACTCGAGACGGTGCTCGCGCAAGCGGGCTCACGCCGGCGGGGTCGCGGACGAATGCGCAAGCGTACCCGTGGCCCTGCCTTTATGGCGGCCGGAGTAACACCGTGGGGTTTAGTCAGTAAGAGTCTGACATAACCTGGCTGACGCCCCCGCGATGGCTGGGTATCCATGAGGATTCCCCACGTAAAAAAAAAAAAAAAAGGTCACCCCCATGGGCCCCCCCGTGGGACCACCTTGACGTGGTGGGGGGGCTCTAGTAGGCGGAGGCTGGTCACCTCCGCTGAAGCTAACGGTCCCAAGAGGGGCCCCTCCCGGCACTTCTCTGTGGAGACGGAGTTGGTTGGGATGGGGCCACAACCCCGGCCGCCGTTCATTCGGTGGCCGAGGAGGAACGGGGCGGCGGGGGACATGGTGCTCGTTCCCCCCGCCCTGTGGGGCCTGGGGCGGCGGATGCGGGGGCATTCGTCGCGTCGAGGGCCACGTGAGGAAAGGCGTCCGTGGTGTTACCGGGCGTCTTTATTCCTGGGGGAGTTCGAGAAAATTAGAACCACATCATCCGCTAATGCCTGGCAGTAGTCTCCCCGTACCTCAAGCTCCTTCAGTAATGGATCCAAAAGGAGGTTCCAGAAAGTTGGACCACCTATCGATCCCTGCACGCATCCTTTTTTGGTCTCTCTGGCACATTCTACTCCCGCGTATCTCACCCTTACAGTTCTATCAGACAGGTAACTGTCAACGCCTCAGATTCACTGGGCAGCCCGTCTCAGACAACCTACACTGTATCGCGGGCCACCACGCGCTGTCGAATGCCCCCTCTATGTCGAGTGATACAAATGTTATTAACTTTTTAGCTTTAAGCTCTTTCTTGATGTATTGCAACATGTCGTAGAGGGAGTCCTCGGTGCTTCGCTGTGGTGTAAAGCCATATTGTCGCTGGCTCATGCCTGGCAGAATGTGCCACCGAATCCTTTTCATGAGCATTTTTTCCATAATTTTTCACATTATCGATAATAGACCAATTGGTCTATAGGATTTAGGGTGATTATAGTCCTTTTTTCCAGGTTTTCGAAGCACGACTACTACAGCCTCTTTCCAACGACTTGGGAAGTAAGAAAGAGGCATCTATTATATAGTTGCAGGAACATATCCATTTCCAGAGTGATGGCTGCTTCGCAAATATCTGCCGTAAAACCATCTAGGCCCGGCGCTTTCTTTGGATTGAAACTTGACGTGGCCCACATAAGTTCCTCGGCCGTAAATGGAGGGTCACATATTTCAATATGCGCCTTTTCATTCACTAATTTTGAGATTTCCCGTATCTTTTTGTGGTACGCGTCTTCGTCCATCATATTATCGTCCGGGTAGAAAGTTCCTGCTAGAAGTCCCGCCGACTGCACAGCGCCTAAAGTAATTCCGTCTTTAATCATTGGGACGTCTTCTTCTCTTGTTGTCGTGCGGCCTATCACTCTGTATATGCCGTCCCACATACTCTCCCGATCTTGCCTTTCACAGAAATTCTTCCAACTGGCAGTCCGAGCCCTCCTGGCTTCCAGTAGGTAAGTCTCCTTTGCCTGTATGTATTGCTTCACTACCATTTCGCGTCGTGTTGTGCCTGCGCACGCTATTCTTCTCTTTTTTCTTAATACCTCTCTTTTTAGCTTTGTTAACTCCTCAGTCCACCAAGGCAGTCCTGCTCTTTTACCTTTTAAAATTTTTGGTATGGCTTCTTCACATGCTCTGCTAATTGTTTTTGTTATATTTGTAATAATTGTTTCTATTTCTTGCTTGTTGTTTATATTTTTTACTTCTTCGGTATTTAAATTTTCCTCTTCGGTATTTAAATTTTCCAGGTTTTTTTTTTTTGCGGTAGGAGGAGTAAAACCCTTTATGGGTACCACCGCACCGAGTTGCGGTGGTTATGCCTGACTCTCTCTGGGAAGGTGACCCAGCGGTATACGTGCAAAACATCTCCCCCTTTCTAAACCCCCTGATATGTAATATTTCAGGGACTTTATTTACTTATATTTTAAAACACTCGGTATCACTACCACTGTGTGTGCATATATGTATATGTTTGTACATATATACATAGACTTAGTTATAAGTTCTTACAGCGTTCTAATTTTTTTTTATTTATTCTATTTATTCATTTTCATTTTACACAAACATTATTCTATGATACATTATTGTAATATAAATACATAATTTTAGTTACATACACATCATTTAAATTACACTCACATTTTGATTATCACATACAAATTATTTACAGATTTTGGATATTTACAGATATTTAAAGGCGTCGCGTTGGAAGAGAACTCCAGGGTCACTGATGGTGTATACTCTTACTGCTACGATAATCCTATACGCCACAGTATATCCCTCTATTTGTTCCGTTCCCTCGCGCGTGCCGTTACACACCGAACAAACTGTAAGAATATATTCCTAGAGCACTCCCGTGCCATAATCATGGGTATCGTGTCTCCCCGCACCACTATTCCGGTTTCCATTTCGATGTCGTTTCTTTCTCTGCCGTAGACAGGGCCATGCCTAGTAAGAAGAGAGGGTTATTCAACACCTTAATTTGGCTGAATGGATAAGCACCTGATGGCGCCCGGGTCCCCCCGACTGTCGGACGGCGACTTCTGTGCGGTGCACCCATGCACCCGCGCCCACGGAAGCGAATTGGAGAGTGAAACACACGTGAACAGTGCCCAGCATGGTTCCAAAGAGGGGAACTTGGCTGGGTGACTGGACCACACCTGATCAGTGCCCAGCATGGTTCCAAAGAGGGAAACTTGACTGGGTATCTGCATCAATCCGAGGGCCCTCTGCGAATTCTGCGCTAATCCTGCGGGAGACGCGGAGAGCAACGAAGACGCGGAGGATAAGAAGAGGAAGAAGACGGGAGCAGTATGCCTCAAGAAGAGGAACTGAACCAGAGGGCACTACTGCGAAGTAAGTAATAAGCCGGGGGACGTCGTGGTAGAATGCTCGCGCGACCCCATGACGTCTCCATTACTTAACGGCCAAGAGGGATCAACCGGAGTGTTTTTAGTGGGTATGCTCCTCCCTCCCTCTCCTTAGAGAGGCGAAGACGAGGAGAGAGTCCCACATAACCCCTCCTATATTTGGGGGGTATGCGTAAAGCATTTTCCACTCCGTCAAAAAAAATAAAAAAAAAAATAGGGACTTGCTGATGGATGCTTCCGTGGTTCAGGCGTGGGCATATCCCGACAGCGGGTTCGCGGAAGTGGAGGATGGGGCTATATGTTTTCGGGAAGCGTTGACGCAGATTTGCAATGCGTCAATGCCCCGGGCTGGGCTCCGACCTTCTAAACGCCAAGTGTACTGGTGGTCGGAGCAGATTGGCGCAATCCGCATTGAATGCACAGTGGCCCGACGGCAGTACACAAGGTACAGAAGAAGGCAGCGAACCCGCGACCCTGACACCGAGGCCCAGCTGTATGTTGCCTACAGAGAAAGAACCAAGGCGCTGCAGCTGGCTATTAGCAGAGCAAAGACCCAGGCGAGAGAGGAGCTTCTGGAGACTCTGAGCCGAGATCCTTGGGGGCGCCCGTATTTGATGGTGCGCGGGAAACTCCGCGCATGGGCCCCTCCGCTGACTCAGAGTCTCGAGCCCCGGCTGCTGGGGGATATTGTGTCTGCTCTATTTCCAAATCGAGCAGACCATATTCCCCCGTCAATGGCTCCCCCTGACGACGAAGAAATGTCAGCGGCCGAGGCACCGGCACCGTCACTCACGCCGGAAGAGTTTGATCGGGCCACCAAGAGGCTTCGGGGCAAGAAAAACAAAGCCCCGGGCCCAGATGGCATACCCGGTCACGTCTGGGTTCTGGCTCTGGACGCCCTCGGATCCCGGCTGGCGGCACTTTACAACTGGTGCCTCCAGTTGGGGCGATTTCCCTCGCAGTGGAAGACGGGCAGGCTGGTCCTTCTAAAAAAGGACGGGCGTCCCGCGGAGACTCCCTCCGCATACCGCCCCATTGTGCTGCTGGACGAGGTCGGCAAACTGTTCGAAAGAATAATTGCCGACCGTCTGGTGGCACATTTGAGCGCAGAAGGACCCGACCTTTCGGAAATACAGTTCGGGTTCCGCGAGGGTCGGTCGACTATAGACGCGATTGTCAACATAAAGACCCAAGCGGACGAAACCGTCGCCCGGGGCGGAGTTGTGTTGGCGGTGTCCTTGGACATCAGCAACGCGTTCAACACCATGCCCTGGGGCTGTATCAAGGAGGCGCTGAGATATCACAAGGTGCCTTCCTATCTGAGACGGCTGGTCGGGTCGTATCTCAGTGACAGGTACGTGGCGTACCTGGGACGGTGCGGCGGTATTCAAAGGAGGGAGATGTCGTGCGGTGTACCACAGGGGTCGGTTCTAGGGCCCCTCTTATGGAACATCGGCTATGACTGGGTGCTGCGGGGCGCTCTTGCTCCGGGCCTAAGCGTGTCATGTTATGCGGACGACACGCTAGTTTTGGCCCAAGGCGACAGCTACGAGGTAGCTGCCCGTCTTGCTACAGCAGGCGTGGCAACCGTTGTCGGCAGAATAAGGACGCTGGGATTGGAGGTGGCGCTAAACAAAACTGAGGCCCTTTGCTTTCATGGGCCCAGAAGGGCGCCACCTGCAAGCTCATCTATCCCAGTGGAGGGGCACCAAATTGAGGTCGGGTCTTCTATGAAGTACCTAGGACTCGTTCTCGATAGCCGGTGGAACTTCCGAGAGCACTTTACCCGTCTGGCCCCGAGATTACTGGGCGCAGCGGCCGCGTTGGCCAGGCTGATGCCTAATCTACGAGGGCCAGACGGGGGGAGTCGTCGTCTGTACCTGGGTGTGGTACGGTCCATGGCCCTTTACGGGGCCCCGATATGGGCCGACACCCTGACGGCGAAGAACACGGCCCTCCTACGAAGACCACAGAGGGCCATGGCCGTTAGGGTGATAAGAGGCTACCACACCGTTGCTTACGAGGCGGCGTGCGTCCTGGCTAGATCCCCGCCATGGGATCTGGAGGCGGGGAACTGGTCTGCCAATTACTGGCAGAGAGCAGACGCCAGGACGCCTAGCGAGAGGAGGTTCCACTCTCGACAGCTCCTTCTTCAGCAGTGGGAGAACCGTTTGGCTTCTCCGACCGCCGGACTAAGGACTGTCGAGGCCGTTCGGCCCGTACTGGAGCAATGGCTGAACAGGCGGCACGGTGCTCTCACCTTCCACCTGACGCAGATACTCACTGGACATGGCTGTTTCGGGAGATATCTGTGTCGGATTGCGGGAAGGGAGCCGACAATGAGTTGCCACGCATGTGGGGTTTGCGACGAGGACACTGCCCAGCACACTCTGGCGGAGTGCGCCGCTTGGGATGTGCAGCGACGTGCCCTCGTTGCTCAGGTGGGGCATGACCTCTCACTGCCCGCTGTCGTCAAGGCGATGGTGGGTAGTCAGAGGTCGTGGCAGGCGGTTCTCTCCTTCTGTGAAGACGTCATGACGCAGAAGGAGGCGGCAGAACGCGAGCGGGAGCTTAGCGAAGACGCTCCTGCGTGCCGCCAAAGGAGAACCAGGCGCAGGGGAAGAGCCTCCGGCATTTCCCTGCGACCCACCTGACCCAGGCCCGGGATGTTGCCGCGGGGGCGGTAGACATCCCACGAAAAGGCCTCATGAGGTGGCGCGCGTCGTGTTTGCGTGCGCCAATCTTGCCGGAGGTAGAAGGGGGAGACGCTCTGTCCTCCCCCTTCAAGGAGCCGGAGCGCCGGAGGGCCGCGGACGAGTGCAAAAGCGTTCCCGTTGCCCCTCTTTATGGCGACCGGTGAAAACACCGTGGGGTTTTAGTCGGTTCGAGTCCGACATAACCCGGCCGTCACCCCCGTGATAGTCGGGTATCCATGATGGATTTCCCCACGTAAAAAAAAAAAAAAAAAAAAAAAAAAAAATTAGGTTAGGTTAGGTTCGGACCTGACGGGATTCCAGGCCGTCTGGTCGAGATGTCAAGTCTGTTGACATCAATTTTAGCTTTAAGTTTTTATATATTTTTCGACGGTGATATTAATATTAAATCTTATTTTCTATTACTTTTATAATTCTGTATCTTAGTATTGACAATTCATTAATTTAATTGCTAATATATATATATATATATAAATATAATTTGACAAGCTGGCCAGTCTATTGACACCGGTTTTAGGATAAGACCGACTGTGAAAATATTTGTATTGTTTTGTATTAATAATTATTATATCGTATCGTACTCGTCCCTCTCTCTCCCTCTCTCTCTGACCGCCATTGTAATGTTCGGTTATCGCACTCCGGTTAAGATGACTTCCTCCCAACAAAACGAGGAAAACAATAGGATGACTGCGAGGGCAGGTCCCTCAATAGATGACGCTCTGTTGATTTCTCAGAGACCAATGGTCCGAAAAAGCATAGGGGAAATCGAGGATAGACTAAAAACATCGATACAATCGCCCCCTTCGAAACCCAATGAACTCGTACAAACCAAAACCAAGCCTGACGAAACAACAAACAACTCACCAACACGAGTAAAAACTAAATATCTGGACAAAATGACAGAAGCCAGAGCATGTGTGGCCAAGGCCAAGTTACATTTGGGAAATTCGAGGAATTTAAAAACAGAAATCAAAACAGAAGTAGTTCAAGCAATCGAAAGACTCTACCAACTACTAAAAGAGACCGAAAATGATAAAGAGTAGGGAAAGAAAAAGGAGACCGTAGTTGGGAAACCAATAATAGACAAAGAAATGGGGAAAGAGATGAGAAAAGAAACAGCAGAGAATGAACTAATAAAAACAATTGAGGAACACAGTAAATTAATTAAAGAAAGTAATGAAAGAATGGAGGAACTAAAGGGACAAATTGAAAATTATAATGAAAACATGGAAGGGACGACATACGCGAGTGTGACTGCATCGAACAACAAAGGGAAATCCGTTGATCGGTATGCACTACACTCAGTAGCTGTAACATCTAAGGATGAAACAGAGACAGGTGAAATCGTCCTTGAAAGAATAAGGAAAGCTATAAATGCTAAGGAAGAAGGAATTACTATAGATAAAATAAGGAAAGCAAAAGACCGAAAGATAATTGTGGGATGTAGAACTGAAGCGGAAAAAGGAAAAATAAAAGAAAGATTAAAGCTGGCCGAAGATCACCTCAGTGTTGAAGATATAAAAAATAAAAATCCGTTGATAATACTTAAGGACGTTTTAAAATATAATAGCGATGAAGAAATAAAAACCGCGCTCGAAAACCAAAATAAAGAAATTTTTAAAGATCTAAAAGAAGAAGAAAAGAAAACACAGATAGTGTATAAAAGACGAACAAGGAACCCACTTACACATCACATTGTAATGAGGGTATACCCAAGAACTTGGAAACGACTAACGGAATTAGGTACAGCTCATATCGACCTCCAGAGAGTACAAGTAGCGGACCAATCCCCATTAGTCCAATGCACACTTTGCCTAGGATACGGGCACACCAAACGACTATGCAAAGAGACAGTAGAAAACTGTAGCCACTGTGGAGGGCCACACATGAGAGAGAAATGTGAAGATTGGCTAAATGGAAAAACGCCAACTTGCATTAACTGCAAACTGGCCAAAATAGAAAAAACTGACCACAATGCATTCAATAACAGCTGTCCAATACGGAAAAAATGGGATGCGTTAGCCCGATCGGCGATCTCCTATTGCTAAGGGTGTCCAAGGCAAAAAACCCCAAAACTCCCCTTATCAAATGCTGCAATGTAACCTGCAAAGAAAACAATTGGCAACTATCGAAATTTTTGTAGAAGGGACAAGGCGGAAAGCCGTTGCAGCACTAATACAGGAACCGTATGTAGGGGGTTCGAAGAGCATGAAGAATTACAATGGAGTAAGAGTGTACCAAAACGCAAACCCGGGTGAGGGAACTGTTAAAGCAGCCATAGCTATCTTCGATTCCAATGTGAATATTATACAATATCCACATTAAACCACTAATAACATCGTTGTGGTGGGAATCAAAACTATCTCCCGGGAAATTATATTAATATCGTGCTACTTCGAACCAGATACGCCCATCAAACCCTACCTAGACAATCTGAAAGATATATGTGGAAAAATAGGAAAGAAAGGATATTTGATAGGAGGAGATGGAAATGCAAAGAGTAGCTGGTGGGGGAGCACTAAAATAGATGTCAACATATACTTGTCAACAACTAACTTGTCCAAGATATACTAAAACTGGCGTCAATAGACAGGCAGTTTGTCAAGAAATTTATAAGGAGTTAGCTCTTAATGTTTTTGAGCATTTAATTAAAATTTTATTTTTTGACTCTACATTATAGTGACTCTATGTAGAGTCAGAAGGTCTTCGTAATGATAACAGTTCCAGTGGAAACCGCGTCCCGATCGGACCACCCTGAGCCAAAATATATAGGTTTGAATATTTTAAAGATGGCGGCTCAACTGTCAAAACTATATTTTAAATAGCTGTATCTCCGGTATTTTTGCTCGTATCGACACGTGGCTTTCAGGAAAGGTGTTGTCCTTCTCCCGAGCGTAAACTACACTAGGAAAAACAATGAGCAATTTTCAGTCTCTATGTAGAGACCTAGGATACTCAGCCGAAAAACGGGGTGACGGTCGTATAAGAGTGGTGACTTTGGGCCCGATCGGTCAACTGTGAGCGAAGTTATTGCAGTTTTAGTTTTTCCAAGATGGCCGCCAATATGGCCGCTTTTTGGCTAACTTTGTCCCACGTTAACGGAATTTGGCCGAGTTTGGGTTTGTTCGGTAGGTCTTAGTGTTAACAATAATATTCTTAAGTCTAGCTTACAATTTAGTTCGAACCTGATTTTTAAAAGCTAAAAAACGTATATTTTTTATCTAAATTTTTGTTTTACTATTATTTAAAAAAGTTTTTACAGCCAATTTTTTCGGTAAATATTTCTAATAGCTTAGCAGTATTTTTTGATATATTTTCCCTTGTTTTATAATCAATTTGTCACTGACCACATGGCTGCACCAAAATTTCAAAAATTTATATCTCCAGAATTACTCGGTGGAATTTGGCGAAATTTTATATGTTGATAATAATACGGCCAATTTAATTTTAGGTGAAATAAAAAAGGTACGGTACCGATCGCTTTTTGGAGTTATAAATTATTGAAATTTCTAAAATTTATGAAAATCCATAAAAATGTCAATGCTTAACTTTATCCAGATCCCGAAGTTGCAGCGTGTCCCAGCCAGCGAGCTCTTCGTCTTCCGATGCTCAGCTTCACTGGTGGTGCCCCGGATCGCCGACCACGCCACACGTGGTTTTTTGTTTTTTTGGCTATAACTCCCAGAGTTTTTGTCACTAAATTCGGCAAGTTATATCAGCTTGTAGGTCTCGCCGAAGCGCTCCTTTTGATATATAAAAAAGGATATGTCACCGCGACGAATCCGAAGTTATCACGATTTTTCCGAAAATATTTCGAGGTTATTTTTATTTTTGTCAGTTTTCCGTTAATAACTTTTTTCACAGTTGCTATTTTTAAACGCGGTTTTCACTGGCGTGTGCGCCTCACTTTTATACACCTTTTGGTATATGACACTTATATTTTTCTTCACTTTTAACCACTTTCATGAATTTTCGCGATTTATTCGAGCGCGGAGCAGCCTTTTTTTTTACAACTTTTTCGAGCGTGCTTCCGGGTCGGGAGCTTGCGCGTGACTGGGTTAGGTTAGGTTAGGTTAGGTTAGGTTAGGTTAGGTTATTCAAAATTATTAAAAATTTTTTTTTTTTTCGCCATTTTTTTTTTTTCTCAAAAATGGTAACTCCTACCGGGGTGGTCGCCATACACGGCAATGTTTAGAAAAAATCGGGCTATCTGATGAAATTTTTTTTTTTTCAAAAATCGCGAAAATTTTTTCGTCTCGGCAATATTTGACCGAAATCTATTTTATTTTTTAAAAAAAAAACGGTGCATCTGGGATTTTTGCTGTCATACATTTTTTTTTAGCAAATCGTCAAGCGGTTTCGATGAGATTTTTTTTTTTGCAAAAATCGCGAAAAATTTTTTATTAATTTTTTTTCTCGAAAACGGTAACATTTTTGGTAGTGGTCTCCTTACACGGCAATTTTCGGATGAAGAAGAGCTATCCAAATCCGTTTTTGTTTTTTCAAAAATCGCTAAAATTTTTTTTTTTTTTTTTCTCGAAACTGCTGCGAGCAAAGCGAGCTGCGTCGCGAGCGGAGCGAGCGAATAGTCACTTTTGAGCGCAGCTCCAGCGAGCGAGCGAAGCGAGCGAGTTATTCGCGCCGTCGAGCGAAGCGAGGAGGCGTAGAATAACCGCCGTTGAGCGAAGCGAAAACGGCCAAAATCAACTAAATTCAGTACTGATCGTCTAGGTACACGAACAAACTTGCATATAACCTTTTTTTGTATAGAAATGCACCTTACCGATAAGTTTCTTCCAATAAAGTCAAACCAAGCAAAGCGACAAGTCATTTTAATACTATGAGTCAAATCGGCGGGTGTAGCCCGACGATTCGATTCATGGTATTAAAATAGACTTGTCGCTTTGCTTGGTTTGACTTTATTGGAAGAAACTTATCGGCGACACTCTAGAGCGAGCGCAGCGAGCTCCATCGAGCGAGCGGAGCGAGCGAGTGATTCGCGTCGACGAGCGGAGCGAGGCGGCGACGAATCATGCCGACGAGCGAAGCGAGGCGGCCCAATACAATTCATTTTACCCGTCTCAGATCGAAAGAAACTACAAAAATATACCATTTTGCCTAACAAGGCACTCTACCAAAAAAAAAAAAAAAAATTTTAAGTGCAAACCAAGCGAAGCGACAGGCGAAGCAACTAACCCTCCGCGCCCCATGGGGGCGTGGCACCGAGCACCCTCTATATAAAGCTGGACTTTACCACTGACTTATTGACTGATTGACTGACATATTGACAGAATTGTTCTCCTAGAAAGAGTTGCGATGGGAGGTTGAAACTTTGTGGGGTGGGGGGGGGGTGGTCAGTCGAGTACGAGAAAAATCTGACATTGCCACTTTTCCACTGGGCTTCGGAGATATGCCCTCGACATTTGATGTTTTTGTATGGGGAGTTGCGAGTATCTTGCATTTTTGGATTTGTGGTGACGAGGCAAGTCCGAAAAAAAATAAAAAAATGACAAAAATGTCAAAAATTTTGCGCATGATAAAATTTTTGATATTTTTTTAAAAATAGAAGGACTCATCCGGGATTTTTGCCGCCTTAGAACTTTTCGTATAGAATTGTCAAGCCATTATGTGGGTATTTTTTTTTTTGCAAAAATCGCGAAAATTTTTTTTTTTTCGCCTTTTTTTTTTTTTGCTTAAAAATGGTAACTCCTACCAGGGTGGTCGCCATACACGGCAATGTTTAGAAAAAATCGGGCTATCTGGTGAAATTTTTTTTTTTTCAAAAATCGCGAAAATTTTTTCGTCTCGGCAATATTTGACCGAAATCTATTTTATTTTTTAAAAAAAAAACGGTGCATCTGGGATTTTTGCTGCTATACAATTTTTTTTAAAGAATCGTCAAGCGATATCGATGAGATTTTTTTTTTTGCAAAAATCGCGAAAATGTTTTTATTAATGTTTTTTCTTAAAAACGGTAACATTTTTGGTAGTGGTCTCCTTACACGGCAATTTTCGGATGAAGAAAAACTATCGGAATCCGTTTTTGTTTTTTCAAAAATCGCAAAAAAATTTTTTTTTTTTTTTCGCGAAACTGCTGCGAGCAAAGCGAGATGCGTCGCGAGCGGAGCGAGCGAATAGTCACTTTTGAGCGCAGCTCCAGCGAGCGAGCGAAGCGAGCGAGTTATTCGCGCCGTCGAGCGAAGCGAGGAGGCGACGAATAACCGCCGTTGAGCGAAGCGAAAACGGCCAAAATCAACTAAATTCAGTACTGTTAATCGTCTAGGTACACTGACACACTAAAGCGAGCGTAGCGAGCTCCATCGAGCGAGCGAAGCGAGAGATTCGCGTCGACGAGCGGAGCGAGGCGGCGACGAATCACGCCGACGAGCGAAGCGAGGCGGCCCAATACAATTAAATTTAACCGTCTCAGATCGAAAAGCAACACTTGCATATAACCATTTTGCCTAACAATGCACCTATGAGTTTCTTCCAATAAAGTCACCCCAAGCGAAGACAAATCATGCCGACGAGCGAAGCAACCCGGCCAAATACGATTAATTTAACCGTCTCAGATCGAAAAATACCTAAAAAATTAAACCATTTTGCCTAAGAATGCACTTTCACTGAAAACTTTTTTTATCAGATTTGACCAAGCGACACCTCGACGACAAGCCAAGCGGGGCGGCTAAATTGGATTAATTTAACCGTCTCAGATCGAAAAAAAACCTAAAAAAATTAACCATTTTGCCTAAGAATGCACTTTAACTGAAAAAAATTTTTATCAGATTTAACCAAGCGACAACTCGACCACAACCCAAGCGAGGTGCCCAAATAAATACGATTAATTTAACCGTCTCAGATCGAAAAAAACCTAAAAGATTAAACCATTTTGCCTAAGAATGCACTTTCACTGAAAACTTTTTTTATTATATTTGACCAAGCGACAACTCGACCACAACCCAAGCGAGGCGGCCAAATACGATTAATTTAACCGTCTCAGATCGAAAAAACCTAAAAAATTCAACCATTTTGCCTGAGAATGCACTCTCACTGAAAACTTTTTTTATCAGATTTGACCAAGCGACAACTCGACCACAACCCAAGCGAGGTGGCCAAATAAATACGATTAATTTAACCGTCTCAGATCGAGAAAAACCTAAAAAATTAAACCATTTTGCCTAAGAATGCGCTTTCACTGAAAACTTTTTTTATCAGATTTGACCAAGCGACAACTCGACCACAAGCCAAGCGAGGCGGCCAAATACGATTAATTTAACCGTCTCAGATCGAAAAAACCTAAAAAATTCAACCATTTTGCCTAAGAATGCACTCTCACTGAAAACTTTTTTTATCAGATTTGACCAAGCGACAACTCGACCACAAGCCAAGCGAGGCGGCCAAATACGATTAATTTAACCGTCTCAGATCGAAAAAACCTAAAAAATTCAACCATTTTGCCTAAGAATGCACTCTCACTGAAAACTTTTTTTTAACAGATTTGACCAAGCGACAACTCGACCACAACCCAAGCGAGGTGGCCAAATAAATACGATTAATTTAACCGTCTCAGATCGAAAAAGACCTAAAGAATTAAACCATTTTGCCTAAGAATGCGCTTTCACTGAAAACTTTTTTTATCAGATTTGACCAAGCGACAACTCGACCACAAGCCAAGCGAGGCGGCCAAATACGATTAATTTAACCGTCTCAGATCGAAAAAACCTAAAAAATTCAACCATTTTGCCTAAGAATGCACTCTCACTGAAAACTTTTTTTATCAGATTTGACCAAGCGACAACTCGACCACAACCCAAGCGAGGTGGCCAAATAAATACGATTAATTTAACCGTCTCAGATCGAGAAAAACCTAAAAAATTAAACCATTTTGCCTAAGAATGCGCTTTCACTGAAAACTTTTTTTATCAGATTTGACCAAGCGACAACTCGACCACAAGCCAAGCGAGGCGGCCAAATACGATTAATTTAACCGTCTCAGATCGAAAAAACCTAAAAAATTCAACCATTTTGCCTAAGAATGCACTCTCACTGAAAACTTTTTTTATCAGATTTGACCAAGCGACAACTCGACCACAAGCCAAGCGAGGCGGCCAAATACGATTAATTTAACCGTCTCAGATCGAAAAAACCTAAAAAATTCAACCATTTTGCCTAAGAATGCACTCTCACTGAAAACTTTTTTTTAACAGATTTGACCAAGCGACAACTCGACCACAACCCAAGCGAGGTGGCCAAATAAATACGATTAATTTAACCGTCTCAGATCAAAAAAGACCTAAAGAATTAAACCATTTTGCCTAAGAATGCGCTTTCACTGAAAACTTTTTTTATCAGATTTGACCAAGCGACAACTCGACCACAAGCCAAGCGAGGCGGCCAAATACGATTAATTTAACCGTCTCAGATCGAAAAAACCTAAAAAATTCAACCATTTTGCCTAAGAATGCACTCTCACTGAAAACTTTTTTTATCAGATTTGACCAAGCGACAACTCGACCACAACCCAAGCGAGGTGGCCAAATAAATACGATTAATTTAACCGTCTCAGATCGAGAAAAACCTAAAAGATTAAACCATTTTGCCTAAGAATGCACTTTCACTGAAAACTTTTTTAATCAGATTTGACCAAGCGACAACTCGACGACAAGCGAAGCGAGACGGCCAAATACGATCAGATTTGACCAAGCGACAACTCGACCACAACCCAAGCGAGGTGGCCAAATAAATACGATTAATTTAACCGTTACAGATCGAAAAAAACCTAAAAGATTAAACCATTTTGCCTAAGAATGCACTTTCACTAAAAACTTTTTTTATCAGATTTGACCAAGCGACAACTCGACCACAAGCCAAGCGAGGCGGCCAAATACGATTAATTTAACCGTCTCAGACATAACCTGGCTGTCGCCCCCGCGATGGCTGGGTATCCATGAGGATTCCCCACGTAAAAAAAAAAAAAAAAAAAAAAAAAAAAAAAAAAAGGTTATCAATTCCAGTGGAAGGGCACCAAATCGAGGTCGGGGCTTCTATGAAGTACCTGGGGCTCGTCCTTGATAGCCGGTGGAACTTCCGAGAGCACTTCACCCGTCTGGCCCCCAGACTGATGGGCGCAGCGGCCGCGTTGGCTAGGCTGATGCCCAATCTCCGCGGGCCAGACGGGGGGAGTCGTCGTCTCTATCTGGGTGTGGTTCGGTCCATGGCTCTTTACGGGGCCCCCGTATGGGCGGACACTCTGACGGCGAAAAACACGGCCCTCCTACGAAGACCACAGAGGGCCATTGCCGTTAGGGTGATCAGAGGCTACCACACCGTTTCTTACGAGGCGGCGTGCGTCCTGGCGAGATCCCCGCCGTGGGATCTGGAGGCGGGGAATTGGTCTGCCAATTACTGGCAAAGGGCAGACGCCAGGGCGCCCAGCGAGAGGAGGTTCCACTCTCGACAGCTTCTTCTCCAGCAGTGGGAGAACCGGCTGGCTTCTCCGACCGCCGGACTAAGGACTGTCGAGGCCGTTCGGCCCGTACTGGAGCAATGGCTGAACAGGCGGCACGGTGCTCTTACCTTCCACCTGACGCAGATACTCACGGGACATGGCTGTTTCGGGAGATATCTGTGTCGGATTGCGGGAAGGGAGCCGACAATGGGTTGCCACGCATGTGGGGTTTGCGACGAGGACACGGCCCAGCACACTCTAGCGGAGTGCGCCGCCTGGGATGTGCAGAGACGTGCCCTCGTTGCTCAGGTTGGGCATGACCTCTCATTGTCCGCCGTCGTCAAGGCGATGGTGGATAGTCGGAGGTCGTGGCAAGCGGTTCTCTCCTTTTGCGAAAATGTCATGACGCAGAAGGAGGCAGCGGAACGCGAGCGGGAGCTGGACGTCGACGCTCCCGCATGCCGCCGGCGAAGGACCAGACGTAGGGGGAGAGCCTCCGGCTTTCCCCTACTACCAACCTGACCCAGGCCTGGGGTGTCGCCGCGGGGGCGGTAGACATCTCTTAAAAGGCCTCATGAGGCGGCGCGCGTAGTGTTTGCGTGCGCCAGCTTGCCGGAGGAAAGAAGGGGGGGACGCTCTCTCCTCCCCCTTCAAGGAGCCGGAGCCCGCGCAGGTTAGCGGGCTAGCGCCGGGGGGCCGCGGACGAGTGCGAAAGCGTTCCCGTTGTCCCCCTCTATGGCGACCGGTGAAAACACCGTGGGGTTTTAGTCGGTTCAAGTCCGACATAACCCGGCTGTCGCCCCCGCGATGGCTGGGTATCCATTGAGGATTTCCCCACGTAAAAAAAAAAAAAAAAAAAAGGTTAGGTTAGGTTAGGTTAGGTTAGGTTAGGTTAGGTTCCCCCCCATCCCCCCCATGGGGCCACCTTGTCGTGGTGGGGGGGCTCTAGTAGGCGAAGGTTGGTCACCTCCGCTGAAGCTAACGGTCCCAGGAGGTGTCGGCAGCGTCTGTCTCGGAGCGAGCGGCTGCCGAAAATACGCCAGCGTCTGACCCATAGTGGGCGGCTGGCGTAGGGGAGGAAAATCTAGGCAGCGTCTGTCTCGGAACGAGCGGCTGCCTAGTCAGCGTCTGTCCCATATTGGGCGGCTGTTTGTGTTGCGGCGGAGATCGCTCCGCTTTCTGGAGCGACTCTGAGCCGCTGCGGGGACCCGCCCGGCTCTCGCGGGTAAGGCGGGTTTTCGCGAGAGGGGCCCCTCCCGGCACTACTCTTTGGGTCGGAGTTGGCTGGTGATGGGGCCATAACCCCGGCCGCCGTTCATTCGGTGGCCGAGAAGGAACGGGGCGGCGGGGGACATGGTGCTCGTTCCCCCCGCCCTGTGGGGCCTGGGGCGGCGGATGCGGGGGCATTCGTCGCGTCGAGGGCCACGTGAGGAAAGGCGTCCGTGGTGTTACCGGGCGTCTTTATTCCTGGGGGAGTTGAGAGGGGGGTATATCGAGGGCCCTCCTCCACTCGAGACGGTGCTCGCGCAAGCGGGCTCACGCCGGCGGGGTCGCGGACGAATGCGCAAGCGTACCCGTGGCCCTGCCTTTATGGCGGCCGGAGGAACACCGTGGGGTTTAGTCAGTAAGAGTCTGACATAACCTGGCTGTCGCCCCCGCGATGGCTGGGTATCCATGAGGATTCCCCACGTAAAAAAAAAAAAAAAAAAGGTTCACCCCCATGGGGCCACCTTGTCGTGGTGGGGGGGCTCTAGTAGGCGGAGGCTGGTCACCTCCGCTGAAGCTAACGGTCCCAAGTGGGGCCCCTCCCGGCACTTCTCTGTGGAGGCGGAGTTGGTTGGGATGGGGCCACAACCCCGGCCGCCGTTCATTCGGTGGCCGAGGAGGAACGGGGCGGCAGGGGACATGGTGCTCGTTCCCCCCGCCCTGTGGGGCCTGGGGCGGCGGATGCGGGGGCATTCGTCGCGTCGAGGGCCACGTGAGGAAAGGCGTCCGTGGTGTTACCGGGCGTCTTTATTCCTGGGGGAGTTGAGAGGGGGGTATATCGAGGGCCCTCCTCCACTCGAGACGGTGCTCGCGCAAGCGGGCTCACGCCGGCGGGGTCGCGGACGAATGCGCAAGCGTACCCGTGGCCCTGCCTTTATGGCGGCCGGAGGAACACCGTGGGGTTTAGTCAGTAAGAGTCTGACATAACCTGGCTGTCGCCCCCGCGATGGCTAGGTATCCATGAGGATTCCCCACGTAAAAAAAAAAAAAAAAAAAAAAAAAGGTTAGGTTAGGTTAGGTTCCCCCCCGTGGGACCACCTTGTCGTGGTGGGGGGGCTCTAGTAGGCGGAGGCTGGTCACCTCCGCTGAAGCTAACGGTCCCAAGTGGGGCCCCTCCCGGCACTTCTCTGAGGAGTTGGAGTTGGTTGGGATGGGGCCACAACCCCGGCTGCCGTTCATTCGGTGGCCGAGGAGGAACGGGGCGGGTGGGCACATGGTGCTCGTTCCCCCCGCCCTGTGGGGCCTGGGGCGGCGGATGCGGGGGCATTCGTCGCGTCGAGGGCCACGTGAGGAAAGGCGTCCGTGGTGTTACCGGGCGTCTTTATTCCTGGGGGAGTTGAGAGGGGGGTATATCGAGGGCCCTCCTCCACTCGAGACGGTGCTCGCGCAAGCGGGCTCACGCCGGCGGGGTCGCGGACGAATGCGCAAGCGTACCCGTGGCCCTGCCTTTATGGCGGCCGGAGGAACACCGTGGGGTTTAGTCAGTAAGAGTCTGACATAATCTGGCTGTCGCCCCCGCGATGGCTAGGTATCCATGAGGATTCCCCACGTAAAAAAAAAAAAAAAAAAAGGTTAGGTTAGGTTAGGTTAGGTTGGAGTAGAGCTTGAGACTCTGATCTGGTCGGGCGCGTCTGTTGCTGGGAACGTTTTTGTGTTCCCGTTCCTGCGGTGTTCCCGTGTTCCCGGAACGTGTTCCCGGAAAGTGTTCCTGTTCCGAAGGTGTTCCTGTTCTCGAGGTGTACCCGTGCTCCCGCGGTGTTTCCGGAAGGTATCTCAGGAGCAGAGCTTGGCACTCTGAACTGGTCGGGCACGCTTGCTGGCGCGTGTTCCGGTTCCCGGGAACGTGTTCCTGTTCCCGGAAATTGTTCTTGCTCTCGAGGTGTTCCCGTGTACCCGGGAACAATCGTCGGCGTCTGCGGTGACTGCCTTGCCCCGACGTGTTCCGCGGTGTTCCCGTGTTCCCGGAACGTGTTGCTGTTCCCGTGTTTCCGGGAACAATCGTTGGCGTCTGCGGTGGCTGTTTCGCCGCGTCGTGTTCCCGGAACTTGTTCCTGCTCTCGAGGTGTTCCCGTGTACCCGGGAACAATCATCGGCGTCTGCGGTGACTGCCTTGCCCCGACGTGTTCCACGGTGCTTCCGTGTTCCCGGAACGTGTTCCTGTTCCCGTGTTCGTCGTGTTTCACGTCTTCCTCTGTCGCTGCGTCTGGAGACGCGCGGTAGCGGCTACCTGTGTTCCTGCTTCGTGTGCGGCTGATATTTGTGTGGACTGGGACACGTAAAGGTTAGATTAAGGTTGTGTTAGGCTAGGTTAGGGTTAGGCTAGAATTAGGCTAGGATTAGGCTAGCACTAGGCTAGGATTAGGCTAGGACTAGGCTAGGATTAGGCTAGGACTAGGCTGGGATTAGGCTAGGACTAGGCTAGGTTTTCTGGATTTGCTTTTTGTGGTTTATCTTTTGTTTTTACTGTATATATATATGTGTGTGTTGAGCTAGTTGACATCCCTCTATGGCGGAGTCCGACATAGACGGGTGTCAGAGCGCTATGAAAAGGAGGTTCCCGAGCGGCTCTGGCTCGGATCCAGAGGCTGAGAACTCTCCAAGCACCGCAAAGGTATCGACGGCTCGCCGCGGAAAGTGTTCCCAGCCCGCTAGAGCCCCCACGGGGCTCACACGGGCGAAGGGGATGTTAAAGAAAATGACGGAGGAAGACAGGGAGTTGGAGTTTGACCGGGCACTGCGGTCCCGGGCCTTCCGCAAGGAGAAGGTACCAATGGCGCCAGATTTAGAGAAGGATGAGGTCAACACGGAACCTAATCCGGAAACACTCTCCCCTGAGGAGTTGCGGGTACTTGCTGGAAATAAAGCAGCTGACATACTGGAGGTAGCGAAAAAATCTAGCAACCTCCATGGTCCGTTCGTTAAACGACTCAAGGAATCCGCCAACGTCCTTATGACGGTGGTGGATATACTTACCTCACGTACAGAGGAAGAGGAAATGAGGCGCCTCCGCCTCGATAATGGACGTCTGCGTAGGGAAGTCGACACACTGCGGGCAGAGCTTAAGGCTCATCGCCGCGAGTTCTCAACAATGAGAACGGAGTTTGCAGCGGCGCGACCATCGGCACCGCAGCCTCCCGTCATGGACCTGGAAGAGCTCCAGCGTGCCCTCACTATCACAATGGGCACAATGCTGGATGCTCGCCTCGCGACGATAAATGACCGCCTTCTGCCGACTCCTATCTGCCGTCCTTCGTTGGCGGCGGACAGGAAAAAGGCTGCAGCGGCCACATCCGCAAAGACTTCGAAGGCTTCAAAAGCTCCAAAGGCTTCAATGGCAAATGCGGCAGCTGCCTCGAGGGCCCCTGCTATAGCTCAGGAAAAACCTATTGCCGGATCCGAGAAGGGAAATGCCCCCTCCCTACCCACCAGGAGGGCAGCCGGTCAGCTGCCGGGGTCCTCGTCAGCCCCGGTGATGAACCCATGGATGGAGGAAGAATGGGCCGAGGTACAGAGAAAAGGGAGGAATAAGAAACACCCTAAACCCGCCAAAGAGATGACACCCAAGCCGGCACCAACGAGGGCAGCGCTTGCAAAGCCGAAACTATTCCCTCCGAGGTCGGCTGCGGTAGCAATCTGCCTTGATGCTGAGGCAGAAAAGAGGGGCGTTACGTATGCTTCCATTTTGGCAACGGCGGAGCAGAGGATTAACCTCGGCGAGGTGGGGATCACCCCGGGGGCTCTAAAGATCCGCGCATCAGCGACTGGGAGCCGCCTAATCGAGGTTCACGGGGAGGGAAAGACTGAAGCGGCTGACAAATTGGCAGTAAGCCTTACTGCGGCCCTGGATGGCCTGGCCAGAGTCAGCCGACCTGTGAAGTGCGCAGATTTGCGCATCACGGAACTGGATGACTCGGCCACACAGGTAAAGGTAGCCACTGCGATCTCTAAGGCCGGAGGGTGTTCTGAGGACCAAATTAAGGTCCTCAATATTAAATGGGGGACAAGAGGTACTGGTTCAGTTATAGCTCAGTGCCCGATCACTGCAGCTGCGGCCGTCTCTAAGGCGGGAAGAATACTGGTCGGATGGAGCTCGGCAAAGGTACGGGCTCTTGAGCAACGCTCTCTGCGCTGCTACAAGTGCATGGGAACCGGGCACACCCGGACTACGTGTCCGTCCAGTATGAGTCGGGACAGCCTCTGCTTCAGATGCGGAGCAGAGGGGCACAAAGCAGCGGAATGCGACGAAGCCCGTCACTGCGCAGTGTGCGCTGATGCGGGTCGCTCGTCCACACATCACATGGGCGGCAGGAAATGCTTTCCTCCATCGGTGAGGGGAAGAGCTGCCACCAGAAGTGAGATGGCCTTACACAGCGAGGGGAATCGTGACATTCGATGTGAGGAAGCTTCTGAAATGTCGACATGAGTCAGTCTCGAAACAGAAGCTTTCTCCAGACGAACCTAAACCACTGCGCTGGAGCCCAAGATATGTTTCTTCAGTACATGACGCAGTGGCGGGTAGATGTAGCGGTAGCTTGTGAGCCATATTATGTCCCCGCCCATTCGAACTGGGTTGGTGATAATAATAACTCGGTGGTAGTGGTGAGGTCAAACAGGGGCCCACCCCTTTCTGTTCTGGAGCGGAGATCGGGTATTGTAGCGGCGAAATGGGGAGAGTACGTAATACTCGCTGCATACTTCTCCCCCAATCGGACTCTGGCCGAGTTTGAGGCATTCCTCGACTCCGTTAGGGCGGTAGTAGGGCGGATGGGTCCTAGGCATATCATCTTTCTTGCCGACCTCAATGCCAAGTCGCGCGCATGGGGAAACCCTAGGTGTGACGCTCGCGGGATGGCAGTCCAGACCTGGGCTCTCCAAACTGGATTGTCCCTCCTAAACAAGGGAACAGCGTATACATGCGTCCGGCAGCAGGGGGGGTCTGTGGTGGACATCTCGTTCGCCACCCTCGCTATTGCACATAAAGTGCATAACTGGAGGGTGGAGCAACATGTGGAGACCTTGTCGGATCACCAATATATCCGGTTTGAGGTCTCCGCCTCTAGACCAATAGTGCCTCCAAGAGGACCGAGCCATTTCCCACGCTGGACCCTGACTCAATTGGACCGAGAGCTGGCCAAGGAAGCCGCAATATTGGTGCGATGGCAACATCGCGAAGCGTCCACTGAGAATACCGACGCCGATGAGTTGGCAATTCGAGTTCGCACCGCACTCACGGCGGTGTGCGATGCGGCCATGCCGAGGGCTAGACGGCTAGCCCCGCGCCGAAATGTATATTGGTGGTCGGCGGACATCGCCGATCTCAGAGGACAGGCGAATGCGGCTAGAAGAGCATTCGTCCGCTGCCGCCGCCGTCGTCGTGCAGACGACGTGGAAAATGCTGCAGAGGGTCAGCTCAAGATAGCCTACGCAGGAAAAAAGAAGGCGCTCCAGGTGGCCATTAGTAAGGCAAAGGCCTCGGCACGGGAGCAGCTTCTTAAAAATCTGGACAGAGACCCATGGGGACGCCCGTACCGTGCGGCGCGGAAGAAACTCTGTGCCGCCGGCGCCCCCCCGACGGAGTTATTGGAGCCGGGTACCATGAGAAGGATTGTAGAGGAGCTGTTCCCGGATCCCGTGGGGCACTCTCCTCCTGTTATGACGCCCTCCTCTCATTTAGAGGAAGATCTGTCTAATGAAGAGGCCCCTCCAGTGAGATACGGAGAAATGCAGGTTGCTCTCAACCGGCTCAGAGGCCGGCGGACAGCGCCAGGGTGCGACGGGGTGCCCGGAAAGGTCCTTTTTGTTGCGGCAGGCGAAATGGTGGACTGGCTTCGGGAGGTATTTGACGAGTGCCTCCGCGTCGGTCTTTTTCCAAAAATTTGGAAGGAGGGCCGACTTGCCCTCATACCAAAGGAGGGCCGCCCTCTGGGCTCCCCTGGCGCCTACAGGCCTATAGTGCTGCTAGACGAGGTGGGCAAGTTGCTGGAAAAGATCCTCACCAATCGCCTCGTCCGACATTTGGAAGAAGTCGGGCCGGATCTTTCAGAGGCTCAGTACGGGTTCAGGGCAGGTCGCTCAACAGTCGACGCGCTGACTGCCCTCAAAGACCGGTCTAAGGAAGCTACGGAGAGGGGAGAGGTAGTCCTCGCCATATCCCTGGACGTTAAAAATGCGTTCAACAGCCTACCGTTCGAGACGATAATGGAGGCACTCCGCTTCCATAGAGTGCCAACATATCTCCGGCGGCTGTTGCGAGACTACCTGCAGGACAGGATAGTCCGCTGGGAGGGTGCGGACGGGAAGCTCTACCACCGGCACGTTGGATGCGGCGTTCCACAGGGATCCGTATTGGGTCCAGTGCTGTGGAACGTCGGATTTGACTGGCTGCTGCGCGGTCCACTTCCCCCGGGGGCGGGCCTCATTTGCTATGCGGATGATACTCTAGTCACCGCCCGTGGCCGGAACTATAAGGAGGCTGCACGACTCGGTCAGGTCGTGGCAACGCTGGTCGTGGACAGGATCCAGCTACTGGGACTTACAGTCGCAGTACTTAAAACGGAGGCAATCCTCTTCCACGGCTTGCGCAAAAGAGGTGCACCACGAGGAGCAAAGATCTCCATTATGGGGGAGAACGTCGAGATTGGCGCCGAGATGAAATATCTTGGTCTCACTCTCGACAGTAAGTGGAAGTTCGTGGCGCACTTCGCCAAACTAGCCCCCAAACTGGTGGGTGCTGCAGCAGCTTTGGGAAGACTTCTACCTAACAAGGGAGGCCCGCAGTCCCTGTGTAGGCGTCTATACTGCGGTATCATCCGGAGCATGGCCCTATACGGGGCTCCCGTATGGGTGGATGCCCTCACGGGCGCGAACAGTATTCTTCTGCGCAGACCGCAGAGGGTCATTGCTTTGCGGTCTTGCAGAGGCTATCGCACGGTATCCTGGGCGGCCGCCACTCTGCTGGCGTGTGATCCGCCATGGGAACTACAGGCGGAGGCTCTCGCAGAGGTATACAGGTTTCGTGCGAATCTGAGGGCACACGATCAGTTCCCAGACCATAGGGAAGTGGAGGGACTGCGGGACGCTGCACAGGCTGCTCTAACTTCGAGGTGGAAGACTGACCTCGAAGCAGCCACATCCGGCCTTGTAACCCTGGAGGCAATACTGCCAAGTTTTGAACGGTGGATCTCCCGGAAGAAGGGGGTCCTTGATTTTCACACGGTGCAGGTTCTAACCGGGCACGGTTGTTTCGGTGAGTACCTGCATCGAGTGGCTGGACGGGAGGAAAACCCTCAATGCCATAAGTGTGGCGCACCTGTTGACACAGTGCGTCATACTTTAGAAGAATGCTTGGCTTGGGAGCCCCAGCGGCACGACCTAGCCGCGTTACTGGGTGGAGATCTTTCACTGCCGACCATCGTCTCCAAAATGCTCGACAGTGAAAGGTGCTGGGACGCCGTAACCTTCTTCTGCAAGTCAGTCATGACTCTGAAGGAGGTGGCAGAGAGGGAACGAGAGGACAATCCCAATGCTCTCTTAATCCGCCGACGGAGAGCGGGTCGGGCATGCCGGCGTTATGCGCACCTGCTTGCCCCGCCTTAATGGATCGGTCGGCCAGGTCGGGGGAACCTAGCCGACCAACGATCCAAAAGACTGGAGCGCCTCGAAATTCTCCCGGAGCGCTCCTCCTGGACCGTACCTGCTCAGAGCAGGTCCATCGCGGGGACAACAGTAGAATGCGCAAGCGATCCTGTTGTCCTCCTAGAAAGCGAAATGGTGGGAGAATCGCTGGGTTATTTAGCCGGTAGGACAAGGCACTCAGCCTTGTGAGTCCGGCATATCCGCCCTGGTCCCCCCGGACCTGGCGGAATACGTAAATGTATTTTTCCCAGCGTTAACAAAAAAAAAAAAAAAAAAAAAAAAGGTTAGGTTAGGTTAGGTTAGGTTAGGTTAGGTTAGGTTAGGTTAGGTTAGGTTTTCTCTCCTTTTGCGAAAATGTCATGACGCAGAAGGAGGCAGCGGAACGCGAGCGGGAGCTGGACGTCGACGCACCCGCATGTCGCCGGCGAAGGACCAGACGTAGGGGGAGAGCCTCCGGCTTTCCCCTACTACCAACCTGACCCAGGCCTGGGGTGTCGCCGCGGGGGCGGTAGACATCCCTTAAAAGGCCTCATGAGGCGGCGCGCGTAGTGTTTGCGTGCGCCAGCTTGCCGGAGGAAAGAAGGGGGGGACGCTCTCTCCTCCCCCTTCAAGGAGCCGGAGCCCGCGCAGGTTAGCGGGCTAGCGCCGGGGGGCCGCGGACGAGTGCGAAAGCGTTCCCGTTGTCCCCCTCTATGGCGACCGGTGAAAACACCGTGGGGTTTTAGTCGGTTCAAGTCCGACATAACCCGGCTGTCGCCCCCGCGATGGCTGGGTATCCATTGAGGATTTCCCCACGTAAAAAAAAAAAAAAAAAAAAAAAAAGGTTAGGTTAGGTTAGGTTAGGTTAGGTTAGGTTAGGTTAGGTTACTTACTGTTTTCTCGTAAACATTCTAAGTTCCAACCAGAGTGACTGATTTTAGACGAACATCATGCCTAAAGGCGTCAGGAACGTGATCCTTGACGACTCTGACACCACAGACTTAGAAAATGAGATTGAAATCTCAACTGAATGTGCTGCTGCTACTAAATTGGCCAAGGGCAAGAGGGCCCGGCCTTTGACGGAGACGGAGGACGAGGAGATTACTCCGGTCCTAAAAGTAAACTCGGCTCGTAGAGGGAAACCTATCTCCCATTACTCAGGAGTGGCGGCTGCCAAGGCCCAACTCAGAGTACCGGAGGAGTGGGACGAGGACGAGGAGGATGTGAGAAGGGACATCGACGGATCTGAGAATCTGATCGATGTGGTTAGATGTGCCACAAAAATCCTGCGAGAGGAGATGGCCAAATCCGGCAACCTAAATGGGCGGGTTTGGAGCAGGATGAAAAGTGCCTGTCAGGATATCTCCCAGGCCATGGATATCATGGAAGGAGACCAAGATGAGGGTGCGGAACTGACCAGGCTACGTGCGGACAACAAGCGCATGCGCGAGCAGCTTGCTCAGTCCCAAGCCGAGACGAAGTCCCTCCGTGTAGCGTTCTCGGAGAGAAAAAGGGGAGATCCCACCCAGACGGCCAACCTGGACTTAGAAAGGTCACTTCCAGACGCGCTGGCTGATGCCCTGAAGGATCTCAAGGAGGAGCTCAAACGAGACCTGACGATCACCCTCGGGAACATGATCAGCGCCCGGACGGCGCCAGCTGAACAACAACCAGCCGGCCACCCTCTGCGTCCACCCCTGGCTGCAGACCGCAGGAGGGAACTGACACCAGCCAGAGATCCATCTGAGGGAAGACAGGTGCCAAAGCAGACTCAGGCGGAAAACGCATCGGAAAAGAAGCGAACACCACCCGCCGGACCCATAGTGAAGAAGAAGGAAATGGTGCCTTCCACCTCCACTACAATCTCATGGACAGACGTTGTAAAAAGGGGTAAAAAGGTAAATAATAACAACAAGACGAGTAAGCCCACTGCAACCCAGACGGCCCCGGGGAAAAAACCAGTGGCGCCCATTAAGGTCCTCCAAGCCCCACAAACGGCCGCTATTGTCGTGGCCCTTAAACCAGAGGCGGAGGCAACCTATGCCTCCATCATGGCTAAGGCGACATCCTCGCTCAAGCTGGCGGAGGTGGGGCTTGAACACGTGAGGGTTCGTAAGACGGCGGCCGGAGCCCGGATTATTGAAATCCCGGGGGAAGGCAATGACAGGGCTGCCGACAGCCTATGTAAAAGAATGGCGGAACTCGTCAGTGACGTGGCCACTGTATACAGGCCCGTCAAAAAGGCCGAAATCAGGGTGTCTGGACTCGACGAGTCGGTCACATCCGAGGCAATCACAACCGCTGTCGCGACTGATGGAGGGTGTGAACCGGCTCTAGTAAAGACGGGGAAAGTCTGGACACTGTCTGATGGAACAGGCTGTGCTCAAGTGCAGTGCCCAGTCACAGCAGCCAACATAATCCTGAAGACAGGACGGCTCCTGGTTGGCTGGTCGTCAGCACGGGTAACGGTCACAAAGACGGCCCAACTTAGATGTTACCGGTGCATGGGAACTGGGCACACAAGAGCGCTCTGCCCCTCACCGGTAGACCGAGGAGACTTATGCTTCCGGTGCAGTCGGCCCGACCACCGCATTGCGGAATGTAAAGAAAAGAAGGCCTTCTGTGAAGTGTGCCACTCGGCAAAAAGATCAGCCGATCATATAATGGGAAGCTCACGCTGCACCCCGCAACCAATAAGAGGGAAGGAGGCCCCAGGCAATCAGCCTGCCCCGCGGTATGGCACAGCAGCACAACTGCCCTGTGAGGGACAAAGTATGGACACTTAATGCAAATACAATTTCTGCAAACGAACGGAAACCACTCTGCCCGTGCTCAAGACATGCTCATGCAGGTCATGGCAGAGTGGAAAATAGACGTGACTATTATTGCTGAACCGTACTTTGTTCCTCCCCAACCAAACTGGGTGGGGGCCACCGACGGAAGCGTTGCCGTGGTGGTACCGACAACAAGCAACATTCCGCTCACGGGGATAATAAGAGGAGAAGGCTACGCAATGGCGAGCAGGGGGAAATTAACACTTCTCGGGGTGTATTTCTCTCCTAATCGACCGCTGCGGGCCTTCGAAAAATATCTAGACGATATTAGTGTGGTAGTCAGGAGAGCTGCCCCCACGCAGATACTGGTCCTGGGCGACTTAAATGCCAAGAGTGCAGCGTGGGGATGCCCCAGCACAGATCCCAAAGGTACAGCTCTCTACAACTGGGCCACCACGATGAGACTGGAGGTGCTAAATCGGGGAGGGACCAACACTTGCGTCAGACGACAAGGAGGATCGATCGTAGACATATCCCTTGCGAACACTGCTGTCGCGAGGGGTATCCATGATTGGCGAGTGATCCAAGACGTGGAGACCCTCTCCGATCACCGATACATACGGATGGAACTCGCATCGGGGAATAGGCCTTCTAGCAACCAACAAAGGAGGCGCAGCCTATTCCCCAGATGGAAATTAACCGGACTTGACCCTGGGATGGCGGACGAGGCAGCCATGGTCGAAGCATGGAATGCCCCCCCATCCCAAAACACCGACATTGACGAACAAGCAGCCCAGTTCCGCACAGCCCTCTCAGCAGTGTGTGATGCGGCTATGCCCCGAGCGAGACGGTTACCCACCAAAAAACAGGTGTACTGGTGGACAGAGGAGATAGCGGCCCTCCGTTACGTATGTAACCGTGCTCGCCGAGACTACACTAGGTGCCGACGTAGACGACGACACACTGCTGAAGAGGAAGATCGGCTCTACAGGGCCCTCCAAACTGCCAAACAGGCTCTGACGCTGGAAATCGCTCGGAGGAAAAATAAAGCGAGGGAAGAGTTTCTGGCGACTCTAGATAAAGATCCTTGGGGGAGGCCGTACAAACTTGTACGCAGCAAACTCAAGCACGCCCCCCCAACGGAATCTATGCCGCCAGAGCTCCTGAACAGGATCGTAACCGGCCTGTTCCCCATAGCGCTGGACATCAACCCTCCGAACAGGACCTTTCCAACGGAGCCAGAGGGCCCTGACGACATGATCCCACCGATCAGTGAGGCGGAAATGGAGCGAGCCATTAACCGGCTGAAGAGCTGCAAAAAAGCACCTGGACCAGACGGAGTACCGGGGAAGGTGTTAGCCATAGCGCTGAACCACCTGGGCAGTAGGCTTAAGGAATTTCTTGACTCGTGCCTCAGAGCGGGTTCCTTCCCTAACATCTGGAAGGAGGGAAGACTGTGCCTGGTGAGGAAGGAGAGTCGTCCATCGGACTCCCCCTCAGGCTACCGCCCCCTGGTACTCCTAGATGAGACATGCAAAATGTACGAGAGAATCCTGGCCGGCCGCATTACCGACCATCTCCAAACCGCGGGTCCAAATATCAGTGACAGACAATTTGGCTTCCGGCCAGGATTGTCCACCATGGATGCGCTGATGTCACTCAGGGACTTTTCTCAATATGCCTCTAGACGAGGAGAGGGCGTAGTGGCGGTATCTTTAGATATCGCCAACGCGTTCGGGACCCTGCCCTACCCAGTCATAAAAGAGGCTTTCCGTTTCCATAATGTGCCCCGGTACTTATCCAAGGTACTGGAGCACTACCTCTCGGAGCGGAAAGTCCTTTACGTAGAGCAGGGACACCATCTACGGTCACAGAATATGACTTGCGGGGTTCCACAGGGATCAGTACTTGGCCCCTTACTGTGGAACCTCGGCTATGACTGGCTACTACGAGGAGTTCAGCTGCCCCGCATGGTCACAATCTGCTACGCAGACGACACTATGGTGGCTGTGCGGGGTAAGAAATGGAGGGAGACAATGAGACGAGCCGCGGCTGCCACAAAAATGACGGTGGATCGTATCCAAGCACTAGGCCTGGAGGTCGCGATAGCCAAGTCAGAAGCAATAGTGTTCCAAGGAAGGAATTGGCCTGTACGCGGTCGGACCATAGCGACGGGAGGGGGATCGATCCAGATTAAG